>CM069316.1:16540000-18040000 GCA_035609425.1 Epinephelus awoara | reverse complement strand
CTTTCTATTTTCTCTGTTACTATACTTTTACACCACATGGCTGGTCTACATGGGATGTTAACTTTAACACTTCTGGTTAATTGGTGTTACAGGTTCACCCTTTTTCTCCTTTAAGGGCTGTGGCTTTGTGGGTAACCTGTGAGGGTGTGATGTGGACTTCATTGTTTATGGAGTGAAACAGCTCTATCGAGGTGTCATGGTGAAGACCACATGTGGCAAAGAGTGATGATAGCCAGCAGAATTAAGTGTCTAGATAAGTTCACAGCTGCTGTTAAACCTCATGAGAAGGCCATGTTTGCTGTTTGTGGTGAAGACTGCACTAAAGCCATTGTTAGTGAAGAGCGGTCTGGGCCACTCTGCAGAGGGAAGGATGGCAAGGCTGCTTCCCTCTGCACACACTATGAAGTACACATCACACTCTCACAGGTTATACCCACAAGGCCACCACCCTTAAAGGGGAAAAAGGGTGAGCCAGTAACATTGGGGATCATGTTTACCAACAGCAAAACTATATCAAAACCCCCATCACAAACTGTGACATCACTCTGTTTAATCAGTCTCATGTATTGTCTCATGTTGTATCGTCAGTGCTTCCTATTCACATGCAATTTTTTGTTTTTTAAAATAACCCTTACTGATCTACACTTTCTTCAAAGCCAATACTAATACTAATCTTTATTTTGTGAAAATGCATGTGTTTGGGAAGTACTGAGCATGCAACAGGATCAATGAGACTTGGATTATGCTGATATATTTTGATTTAATTTTCTGTAGTTAAAGGTGGTCCCCAGTCAATCAGTAAACCAATATGTTTGCCGTTTTCTGTGTGCGACAAAACAAAGTTTCCGTCACAAATTCAAGGTAACATGTCATGAATAATTGGTATACAACTTGTCATATTGATGATAAGGTATTTCTTTAAGGCTGCAAATGGGTGACGTGAAATTGATTTGTCGGACAAGCAGTTCAAAATCCAAAGACGCTGGACTTACAGTCATAACACAAGAGGGAAGAGCAGCAAATTCTCCACTGTAAGAAGCTCGAACATGCAAAAGTTTGGATTTTTTTTCTCAATTAACTTGTTTTGATTGCTGTTATTTTGCTTTGTGGCTGATTTATTTCAATTTGTCATAACACTTAAAGAAAAATTGCGTGTATTGGCTGTTCTATGAGTCATTAATGTGGTTCCAAAGTTAGTTCACATGTACATTGTCTACTGTGATTAACCGAGGCTTGCAGAGTAACACCTAAACATATAAACACTCCTAAATTCTCTTATTAGATAAACACATTTTAAGGTTTAATATGTTCCCATGTTATTGCCTCTTATTTCAAAATCAAAAGTAATAAGAAAGACAGCTGTGTGCACTAGAAGTACTCTTTGTACTTGGATGAACTCTATATTACAATACTAATAGACATCTAATGTACGTGTACAGCAGGGATACTCAACTTGCTTTGCCAAGGGGCCGCTTTTGCAAATGACAGGAGCCCAGGGGCCACTTAAACAAATATTAACATTATTTATCAGGAAAAAATGAAAGACTAAAGCAAATCCAGTCACAGCAGCCCTGCACGTCAGGTAACAGGGCTGTTTGTAGGATTTGAGGACATTCGGGGCTTAGCCCTGATCCCAGATCCTTACCTGGCTTTTTTTTTTTTTAAATACACACACTCTATTTTGATGCTTTTTATGCACTCTTGAATCTTAATTACATTTAAAGTAGTTTATTTGCGCTGTAAATAGAAAATGGCTGGCAAATCAACACGCACCCTATCGCGAGCCAGGTTTAGCCCAAAGGCCGGAAGTAGAGTATCACTGCTGTATAGTATCATGGCTGTGTATGAAGACACAATTTCAGCTGCAGCCTGGACACCTCTGTTCAAAGTGATAATGTACATTACAGCTTATATGGTCTGAAGAAAGCAAAGAGAAGCTAAAGGTTATACCTTTTACAATATATGTAAAATGCCTTGGACTGTCCCATGCTTAACTGGTTAACTTGTGTTGTTCCAGCCTCTTTTACTGTCCCTTTGTTTCTGAGTGAAGCTGTTTTGTGCTCCACTTAGTCACATATCATGCTTTTTACATGCCTGGAGACACTAACAGAACAGTGGACATAAAACAAGCCTTAAATTGAGATTATTTTATGGTATCCCGAGCATAGAGGGATTACATTCTCTGTGCGACACAGTCCACAAAGGATTTCTGATGCATTAAAATGGTCTTAATAATGCCTTTCTACATATTATTACTATTTACTTGCCAAATATTAAATTTTAGTGAACTTAAATTAATGCTTTTAAGAGAAAAGAGAAAAAGAGAAACTTTCTTTTGTCCTATCTTTGTTAGCCTTTTAATAAGTGTCACTTTACTCCAACAAGTGAATTCAGTAATGTCTGCCTATATGGATTCATTCATCTCTTTATATCTATACAATGTTCACCCTTTCTTCCACTCCCTCCCACTCATATGTTTACATGCAGTTATTTCAATATTTATAGCCATTATTTTTAATAAAACAGAGTGTTAATCTAATTTTTCTATGCCTTTTCTGTAGGCATTAACACAGAACAATGACAAGGATGAGCCTTGTGGGTATTATGCACATCCTCCAGCCAATCGGAATCACATTTTTCCCCCATGGTCATAGTACAACAAATGAGATGCAATAAAAATGTTTAACAGACTTCATTTCCTTTCATTTGCTTCCTTTGTTTTGATGCGGTGAGAGGCAGGCATTTGATTCTCAAACACGGAACAGTTTTGTTACAAGAAAGCAGCTGAACACTTTCAACAGAACATATGCTGAAGCTCACATGCATGAATGAGCGCACGCACAAACACACACACAAACAGACACACTCACAAAATACACAGATACAAACTGACTGAAACCTTCACCGATCACCCACACCCATTGTGTCCTCAGGTGTACGCACTGTACACTGTGTGTGTGTGTGTGTGAGTGTGTGTGTGTGTGTGTGTGTGAGTGCATGCTGCTTTCAGCCCTTAGTGCTGTCAGTCACTATTAGGGGTGTGTGGTCTACGTGTCACACATACGGCCAATCCAGCTATTGTTCTGGAGAGCGCAGAGAAAAGTAGAGCTGACAGACTGCCACTTCTGTGATACTTTAAAACACACACTTAGACACTGACACACACACACACACACACACACACAGAAAGAAGGAGAAAATGCGAGCCCTGTCACTGTACCTATTGTAGACAAGCACACATCTACTTTAACGCACAGCATGCACACATTGCATAGTGTTTATAAATTAAGAGCACATTATTACATATATTTACACAATTTTGTGAAATTTAATGTGTGCTGATGGATTCACGTTGTCAACTCATACACTGAGTAACATTACAAGTTAACAATCCACCTTAAAAGTTGCCGGCAGTCGGCCCAGTGAGTTAAGTAAGTTTTTCTCAGACTCCAGCTGCTGTGAGAGGCAGCAAAACATCCTTTCATTTTATAGTTACAGTTTACTAATAAAACTCTCCACAGTATGAACAGTGGTTACATGAGCCTCAAAACCAGCCACAACTCAGCCCTGAGCAGAGTGACCGCCCGCTATTGACCGATCAACAGATTGCAGTGTTCACAGCTCCACCTTTTAGTACCAGATCTATGTGCTAGGTACCCCAACAGAGGGGAGACCAAAAATGGGGACGGTACAGAACGGTTTTATTGGTATCATCCAAAACTATTCACAGTGGAAACGGGGGAAAAAGCGCACCGAAGTAAACTGTACTGTACTGCTTGGTGGAAACGAGGCTTAAGGAGTCTCCCACTGTAACATCTGAACCAGTGCCAGTTCTTTTTTCTTATATAAAATACATTCTTTTACAGCATCTGGTAACATTTCAGACTCAGACCCAAACTATTGTCTGACCTGACAAGGAGGGATAAATTGTAAGTTTCGGACCACAGAGCCTACTGGTTTTGTTTTTAAATGAGACATTTTTTCAAAAGCAACAGGTTGTGAAACTGAGGCTAGGAGTACCTTGGGAAATAGTGTTGTGTCATTTGCGAACGAATCATTCAAAAGAATGAATCTGTTTAATGAACGTACTGAACTCAATCACTTCTGGAATTGATTCGTTCATTTCTCAGTTCAGTTGAGCTCAGCCTTGGAGTGGAACTCCCGATTCAGTCCGTGCAAACGATGAATCGCTTGTGAGTCATGAGGCAACCAGGGTTATGTAGCCAGGAGTCAAGCCACATGAACACAATCACACACCTCCCCATTGTTTTAACAGACTTAGTTTCCAGATAAACAAACTTAAAACGTTAGGCTGGCCAGTAATGAGACTCACCAGTGCAGGGCAGACACAGCAGCAGCTCAGCCGTGTATCAGTTCAGTGAGTCGGACTACACAGTACAGTCAGGGCTCCTCCCGCCAAGCACTGAACGATTTGGTGAACGAATCTTTTGAACAAATCTTTTTAATGAACTGATTCTAGTGATTCAGTAACATCTAAAGAACTGCTTTGTCCATCACTATTGTGAAATCAACGTGCATTGGAGTGACCCAATCGTAATTATATTAATCAGAAGAAAACATCTCTTTCTCTGTGTTTCTCTCATAGTCTCTCCACTGTGCATTCACACACAGCCATTAAGCAGAGTTTGTTAACAAATACATCAATTTCCACATTTGTCCTGCTAGAATTCATATTTATATGTACTCATACACACATGGGAAGCACACATCCATGCAGCCCCCCCCCTATAAGACAGCAATATGAATATGTCAATGTCAACAACAATGAGTGGCATTAGTTTTCTATTTACCTAATCTAATTCATGGTCAAATGGAAAGAATACACTGGGAGGGCTAAATCTAATCGCATTCCCCGACTAAATTGAGCCCCGATTGGAAACGGCATCTCTCCTTGACCCCGGTAAACAGCTGCGAAACCAGTGATAACCTCATTTGTGCATTACGAAACTTAATTTCTCCATTATGCGGCTGACTCTGCGGCAATTGGTCAACATAATGTAGCAGCGCTGACCTGGGCACACCCCTTGTTCTGCGCCCCTCTTGCTACAGACAGTTGAGAGAATGGGAATGAGTCTTGTGTTTGTCATGGAATAGATGTTTAAGTTATTACCATGCACACAATGGGTATGGCAAACAGCGGCTTTCAGACTTTGCCGTGAGCGTGGCGGTGATTCATTTCGACTCAACAATGGGTTATATAGGAGATACAGGTGACACGGGAAAATGCAACAATGAATGCACCTAGGTGTTCATGAAGAGAAAAGTTTTTAATGAGCTCATAATAATCTGCCCCGGGTCAGGGTTTCTCATGGAGCCACGCTGTAAAGAAAGAGTGCTTTACGAAACAGGATGTAAAGGAAGGTATGTAAACGAGCCTCTCAGGTGTAAACCATTGTCTGCAGTTAAAACATGTTGCTGAGGAATATGAATGAGCAAGGCCACCGGAGTGTATTGTGTTGGGTGAGAGAACAAGTGACAAGAAAATGAAAAGGGACTGTTTCACCTGGGCTGGAAACAAAAGAGGGCCTGTTAAGCGATACATAGGTTCATAATCTGGGAGGACGAGAGGGAGGTGACATGAGAGAGATGGAGGGAGAAGGTATCACAAAACCGCCAGTATAACGACAGGATATGCAACGCACACACACACACACACACACACACACACACACACACAAAAATGCACTATCACAGAGAGACAGGAACAAAAAATACCCAGAAGGAACGACAAAAATTCACAATGCTGCAAGAACAAACACACATTCATGTCCAATAAAACACACTCATTCACAAACACAGGAAAAAACACACGGAGAAGCAAGCACGTACACACATGCACACACAGAGTCCATTACAATGAAACCGTTGATGGGAGGCCCCTGTGTCGGGACCCTAACAGCTGTAGTGCATTAGGGGCCGACCATGTGCAGGGGCAGGGAGAGACCGGCAGTAAACAATCCCAAAGCCTGAAGACACACACACACACACACACACACACACATAAAGTCACACACATCACCCACACATTTTCACAAACATTCACGCACCATATTATGCAAATGTGGAAACACACACGTCGGACACAATGTGGCAAATCAGTAGTTATGGACCTGAGAGGGTTTTCTGTGGAAGAGCAAGATCACATCTAGAAAATGACATAGTTTGCATTTAAATCGGAGAGAAATGAGCGCACTAGGGCTTGTTGAATATTACTGTGCTGTGATGCTGTGTGAATCAAAATTCTGGGACGGAGCAGCCCCAAAATTTGGCAGTGTTTTTATGAATTTCAATCGTAACCATTCACTACAAGATGAAAACGGTCAGTGATTGCGTTATGAATGACTGACTGATATCGGTGATTGATTATTCTGCCCAGTATCCCAAGGAATTAGCTGCATATTGTATAATCCTGCAGCACACAATTGCAGGAAGAGGTAAGCCCTATATGTAGCAAGGTGGAAAGTAAGGCTGTGAAAGTTGGAGTGATGGATGAGTGTGTGCAACAGGTTGTGTCTGGTCACAGATCAATTTAAGTTGGCTTTTCTACCTTTGGTTTATCTGTAACAACAATCTTTCCCCTACTCTAATCATAAGGTAGTTGCCATTATGCAGATATTAAGAAGAAGAAATAGAAATAATTAGTTAGGTTACATTCTTGACCTTGGGAACAGTAGTTGACAGATCTCAGCCAAAGTTCCTTTAACAAGCTTATTCAAGGGCTTTTGACCGTATCACAAAGTCCTTATTAGCAAATGTAATTTGTTCAGTTGTCATGGAAATGCAGATGTTTAAACTTTCCACTATCCTGAACTCCTACAGGACTTTTCCGTCAATGCTGGCTTCAAAGTCTAGACAGTTCATTCTTGATCTTGCCAATGAGTCCTTTAAATTTTATGTTTTAACAATGTGTTTATGTCCAAGTGAAAAGAACTTGTACAAGTAAACAAATATTAAAGGTGCAACAGAATACATCTGCAAAGTCATGCAAGCAAGGGGGGCAGTTGCAGCACTAGGAACGTCCCCGTGAGCTGCTCTCCTGCTACTCCCTCTGCCCAGTTAGCATGACCTAACACAGCAGCAGCGGCTAACATCCAACACCGAACCCTAAGGCAGTTCCAGCAGTCTCGAATTGAAACCAACATGTCTCAACTCTGTTGTTAAACATATTAATAATTGTGGCGTACATGTGAGAGGGGCAAGAGGGAGCTCAGCAAATCAATATGCTGCGTGCAGCTCTACGATAAAATAAGATCTAACCCGTTTAAATAATCAAATTTGCCGTAAAGTTGCGTAGAATGCACAGGGATTAGCTGAATTTGCTTTGTTACAATAACATTAAAACATCCTGGACGACCTGCTACATGTTAAAGTTAAGTGATCTTTGTCATCATGGTTACAATGATAATCACATGGAGGGGTTAGGGGACGCACAGGCTCATGGTTCCAAACACATCAACGTTAACTTACATTACTACAGACACTAGAGGACTTTATAAGTTGAGCGTAAACATATGTCGTTTGGGGCTCTTCCTGAAACGACTGGTCTCAAAACATCTAAGTGGATAATGGAGACAGCAACTTTTAAAATTGGTCCAGTACTGGTCCAGCCAGCAGCGGCAGAACAGGGTGCACTGTAATCTTTTGGGCAATACCATCAAAGTATAGTCCAATAAAAGTGCTTGTTTTTGCCACTGACAGGCTCAGATTGTCTGACAACATAATGGAGAGGACCATACAGAGAAATGAAATGTTTTCCTTTATCTTTTTATTATTGTCTTACTGCTACAACTTAACAGACCAGACCAGACCAGATCAAATGAAAGGTAAAGAAAAACATTTTACGTCTTTGTAGTGTCCTTGCCATAATTTTGTCAGAGACTTTAAAATACCAATCTGAGCCTGTCAGTGGCAAAAACACTTTAAATGGATGGATGCTGACGGTATATATTTTTATCATATCCCAACCCAAGTCCCTATGGACTGAGCTACTGCTGCCCCCGCAGTACTTTCAATATTAACAGTTCTGCCAACTTCCCTGGCCAACAATTAACTGTCATTCTCAACGTTCAATGCAGATGTTGACAAATACAAAAACACAATACAAAAATGTATTGATGGATCATAATCCAGTGTTTTGCATAATCATTAAATATCTGTCTGGTGATGGGGACACAGCAGCTGTGTTATTGTATCGCTTCACTTTAAATGACAGTCTGCTTCTGTTCTGACAATTTGTGTGTGCTGCACCAGTGAAATAACAGTGGACTGAGTAACACTCCCATCAGTCACCTGACAGTTATAACTTTGGCACCCACAGCAGCTTCATTGAGCCAGCATTAATACATTAATGACAAAAAGAGACACAACAATGGAAAGAAAGCCAGATGGAAAACTTGACTGGTGTCTGTAGAGACGCCTTACTTCAGTCGGGAAATGCACAGAGCCTGATTGCAATGATCCAAAAATAGTTGTGATGTCTTACTGTTAACCTTTAAACATATGTTTTTGACATTGTATCAGATGTCATATTCTGGGTTACATCCTATGACGGTCTTTTAAAAATATCAGATATGATCAACAGCCTGTGGTGTGAATGCTTCTTTTTTTTTTTACGTCAGTCTCTCCCTCGCAGCTCGTCTCAGTCTCAGGGTGAGCTCATATATCAATACCTCTGGCATCTTTTCTTCTTTCTCTCTCTCTCACTTCTTTCCTTGGAGAGGAGGAGAGAGGAGAGGCCAGTGTGGAGAGGCGCAAGCCCCTGTGAAGTGGCTTTATCGTGGGGAGACACGTGCAGGCAGAGGACCCCGTCTGAAGGCTGAGTGGCAGGCGGCAGAAGCCATTAAGATAGAGCCGCTATCTCTTGCTGCCAGGGCCCTCTTAATACAGGCAGGGGCTCAGGCCGCTCTCATCCTCACACACAACCACACATACACACACACCTTCAATCCTGTGGTACTTGAACTGACATGCGGTGACATGGATGTAGACATGTGCACGTTCACTTACACGGACAACTCTTTCTCTCTGTAGCTGTGTGTCTATCTGGAGTCTGTTCCACCTCCAAAACCCATCAATCCCTATCGGGGCAGAAACGCTGTACAGATAAATTGGCAGGTAGACAGGTAGAGACCAAAAGACAGACGCACAAATTGCTCTCTGCCACTTTTACCACCAGTATGGTCATGTCAGTAGTGTGAGGTAAAGTGCACACCAGATTCACTCTTGTGGGATATCCAGGTACAAATATAATGAAGACGACACCCCTAGCTGATCAAAGTTTCCTCAGCTGCTGCTCAAAGTTACTAGATACGGACTGCTGTTTGTGTGAATGTGTCAGGGACCTTTCCCCACCGTGCCTCCGCAGCAAGTGCGCTGCTCGAACCGCTGTGGCAAACATTGCACTGTAAACAAAGCTGTTTTCTTCCCCCGACAATGGCTGCGTTGAAAATTAATTAACGATCTGTACTCTTTGTGCGAATCTTAACTCATTCCTAATTAGCAGGATGTTTTCTCTCCTCTCCTTGAAAACATCAAGTCAGTTAATTATGGCTGAGGGAAAATAGACTGTTTCTGGTGTCACTTATTTATTAGTAATCTTTGGTGCTGTGAGAGAGCGAGCGGCTGGAGCAGACAATGCGAGGAGTGAATGAAAGGGAGTCTGTGTCACAGCGGGGTTAATGAAACACTAGCCTGGGAAGATAAATAAAAAGTGAATGATTTACAAAAAGAAGAAGAAAAAAAAATGACCTGTCCAGATATTTTGGACACACACACACACACACACACACACACACACACACACACACACACACACACACACACACACACACACACACACACACACACACACACACACACACACACACACAAACTCACACAGACACACACACAAAAATACACTGTAATTGTTCTGCTACCTGACTGAGACTTTCCCTTGAACTCTACCTCTCTCTATAATTAACAGCAAACTAAAGGCTTTGACTGACAACAGATAGAAAAGAAAGAAAATAAATCAAATATATAGGGGGAAAAATCTATCCGCTCCAAGCAGTGAGGATGAACAGAGGAAAGAGGTGGGTTCATCCACCAAGAACGCACTTGTGTGAGACATACATGACGGTGAAGAAAATGGTCAGTGTGCCGAGATGCAGCCTGGTATGTCCACATAACGAGATTAAAGTAATGCTCCCACTGAACCTGACACTGCTCAGTGTCTTGTTCAAGGAGGAAAGCACAAGTGAGTGAGAAAGCAGCAACTTTAAGTGAAGAAGGCTTTGGTGTTGACCTCATCGATGTGATAGATTAACAGGGACAGAGGCCTAGAAATGAGGATTCCCCAAGGTGGCCATAGTCAGAGTCTTTACACTGGCAGTGGTGGTGGTAGGGTGAAAAAGGGTTGAAGCATAGAGTGCTATGACAGCAGGGAGAAGAAACCGGAAAGATGTTTTTAACGTTTAATCACTTAAGCTGATCTTTGGATAAAATATGAGGGAAATCACTGGATGACAATTGAGAAGTGGAGCTCCAAAGTGATGGTGGGCAAAACTGGAGAAATTAAAGGTATAGTACAACTAAGTACTGACAGAACTAAACTTAAGTGTGCTGAATTCAATTAACTAAAGTCAAAGTTGGGGTGGGTAGAAATCTGAAAAGACAAAAAAAAAAGAAGAAGAATTTGAAAATTCACCCTTCTTCTGCAGCTCTCCCCTCGGTCCTAAGCTCCTCCCACCAGACGACCACAAGCATATCAACAAGCTCCATAAAGTAACCCAGTGTTTCTCATACACTGATTTATTTTGTCTTACTTTATTGCATAGTTGACCACAGCTCATGTGCTCTGCCCCTCCTTGCCCTGTTCTACCTCTCTCTGTTTATCAGACCACAAGTGAGACAAGAATTAGCTAGCTAGCCACCCCATAGTCCACCTTCTTTACTCCCTGCTGTGGTGGCTCAAATTCAGACAGTACAAACCTCCCAGCGCCAGTGTCACTGCAAGCTGGTGGCCATTAGTAGTATGGGACTAACGTGTAATGGCAGCAACAGAAAGTTTGCTGATCCAGCTGGGAGTCAGGCCGGGGCTGGTCTCCCGGGGCACTCGCTGGATTTGGGTTGTCACTGAGCTGGGGATCAGTCTCCAGTACTGCTGCTCACTCTCCTCCTGTGGTCTGTAGCAGCGGGGGAGTGAGGCGGAGGACACACTCCCCCAAAACCGGACACTCCCCGGACACAAAAGCCGGAAATAGAGCCAAGAAATGGTGCAAAAGTTTAGTTTTCTCTCAGTAACTTATATTACAGTAAGGTTAATATGGGTTTTTTCTGTCCAGTGACGCCAAAATAAAGCTGCCTTTCCCAGCTTAAAAGCTTTATTACCATACAACACTGAATTCACCTTCACCATTGCTGAAATACAGTCTGACTGGATAAGAATCATGAGCTGTGACAAGAATTTACAGGTTTTCAATCAGCTACCAGGTTAGCAAAAACTCATTTGGAAGAAAAATGAAGAAAAAAGGCCAAAATCCTTACAACTGTCCTATCTGAACATCTATCAAAATCTACACATCAACTTCCTGGTTCAACTTGGTTCACAAGTATTGTTTTCCTTTGCTATGAGGAATCATTACTAATATTTCAGGTCCTTATTTTCCCACTAAATAAAGTGCTTGAGAAAATCCAGCTACAACGATGTCTAATTTACAGCAATTCAACCACTTCTCTCTCATGTCCTATCAGTGTTGCTGTTTAGCAATTACTTTGGTTTGTACAAAGTTATCACAAAAGACAGCAACAAATAAAACCCAGATTGCAATAAATCTGAATTACCCTGACATAAACCCGACCATCCATCAAGTCTTGTCTGTTTTGAAAGCAAAGGGTGACTTTTAGTCGTCAAGTCTGGGGCCAACATGTCCAAAAAGTCCTTGAAGTAAGTGCTCATACAAAAATTAAATAAAGAAAGGAAATTTGAAGATCTTAAAATTTATTATTGCTGACAAATATCATGTGATACGATCAAAAGCTCCAGAACAGCTACTCCTACCACAAACTATGCCAAACCTTTAATTGAACTATTACATTAATCTAGATATTCTTGGTAATTGAGTTATTTTGTGCACATACTGAGTGGGGTGAGGGAGGAGAAACAAAACAAAACAATAGAAACATAATTTCCTGGGCAACAGAGATGTTTATTTTCCCTGAGAGAAGAAACTTAAAGTTGATTTCCAGCCTGCCTATATCAGAGATAGGGAACAGCAAAACATTTTTAAATATGAAAAACACAACGGATTATCACTTTGAGACTCCCTGAGCTTTGTTCTTATCCCCAGGAGCTGATGTTCTCTCTCTACCTCTTCATCTCCCTCCTCCTCCATCACATTTGCCATCTCTCTCCCTCTTTTTCATTCTTCCCCTTCTTTCCATCCCCTAACCTCCCCCTCCAGTCCCCCCTCCACCTCAAAGCTGTCAGGATGTTGCCTCCTTCGGTCTGAGGCTGAATGGGGGGATTTGGCACCGTTCCCCCCTCGCTGCAGCCGTTTCTTTTTTTTTTTTTTTTTTAAGAGCACACATGTTTATGCACCAAATCTCTGCACTTTGTGTTTCTCCACGTCAAGGCACAAGCTCAACCCTGGATTGATGCGCCCAGGCAGCCCCCTGTGGACTTGCTCTGAGGGAGAAGGGGGATGACAGAGAGAACAGAAGAAAAGAGAAGGAGAGAGAGGGAGCATGAGGGAATCTAGAGTGAAGAGGAAATGATTTTCTGATTTTCTACACAGGCTTTGTGGTCCTGGAAGGCTGTTTATATGTGTGTTTTTTAAGTCCATTGGTGAGAACAAGAGGAGAGGAGATTGTGCTATCCAATGCCTGAGGGCTATGCTGAGCCTATATATTTAAGCCCCCTCTGTTCCATGCTTAACAATAACGCCTACTAGTTTTAATTTAATTCTGTCATATTTTTTTTTTACTAAATAATCCACTTCCATTTTCTATGTCACAGCTGGAGAAATAAATCTAATCTTATCGCACAGCAGACTGGGTGTGAGGTTTGACACTTAAGAGTTTTTCTTTCCTATTTTTTTCCCTCTTTTTCATCTTCAAGGCCATGTGTGATAAAGAACAATAGAGACAGAAGTGTGTGTGAGTGTGTGTGTGTAGTTTACAGAAGGGCAAGGTAGTGCACGGGACATGCATGGAAGCGTTGACAATATGCCCGTAGTATTTTTGTACGTGTGCAACCGTGCGTGTTTGTGATATGCGTGTTTGTTTGGTGGTGGGAGGAGCGTGACTTGAGACATACAAAGCTTAACAAGATGCCAAAGTAAGACAGTGACAGAGTGAATGAAGAGTGGGAAAGATGAGTAAAACTAGTTGAGGATTCTGACAGAAGGAAACAGAAAACAGCGCTGCTTGAGGTTTAAGGCTACTAGCCAGCTGGCCCGTGGCCACTCCAGATGCGGCCAGCTTCCTAAACATCTTTAAACCCAGCAGCCTCCGTTAAAGAAGCATGCAGCCTAAACCCACACATCATCATTACCCAACCACAACTCACCACCTTTTTATAGAAGCCATTTACATCAGATTTCAATATTGGTTCAATGTGTAGCCAGTGCAGAAGCCTCCGTTTGTGTGCGACTAATCCGACCCAAGACCATGGAACACAACCACGGGCATGTGGCACACTTAGTAACTTCTTTAAAAAATGTTATTTTCCATCATATTACTTATTCTTTTGCTGTATATTGATTTAATCATTAGTTGTATTTAAAACTAAAGACTTGGCAGAACAGTCTTTTCACACCTTAGTAAGTGACCAGGGTCACTTTCACACCTCGAGTGGACGTTTCACACGCTTCAAGTACATCATGATTTAGCATTTGCCTCATATTAGACAGAATTGTCAAATTTTTACACTCCAATTCATCTTTAAGCCAGTTCAGACCGCAGATTCACAATGAGACGATTTGAAACATGCAACTACTTGAAACATGCTGTTGTGCAACGTTCTAAAAACCTGCCGGTTCACACCAGTGCAACTAGATGAGATGGTGTATCATCTCTATGCAACAACTCTTTGTCCTTGCATTCTGATTTCCTGCTTTTCAAGCTTATTTTTATGGCTATTTATATATAGCTTCTTAAAATTTGACTGGGGACTTCGGGGTTTTTCGGACCTAATTGCATTGCGGCGTCTTGCACAGCGGCGACCGGATCTTTGCTCTCAAACGACAAAAAAATGTGATGGAACAGTCTCCTTCAGTACATTATTCTATGCTTTCTTTTGATTTTCACATTGGCTAGTCATCCTGTTTAATTTGTCTTCTGATCAAATCGGAACCGTTGAAACAAGTTGTAGGAAGCCTCTGCAAGTAATTGGTTGCTGGCAGACACTCTTTGCTGCAATAAAATGGTTAATCAGCAGTGCCATGCACTGTAGAGCCGATGTGCTGCTGGTTCTGCCGGCCTGAAGAATATAGGGCACTATTTAGATGGTCTGAAATGCAAAGCGCCAGGCGTGCGGCGCATGGGCGTGTCCCAGTCACTTGCTAGTTAGACAGCACTTTTTTAGACTGTGCGCCATGGCGGAGAGTCTAAAAGGGTTGGACTTACTCTGTGAATTAGTCATGGGTGTGTTTTGGGCATATCAATCAATCAATAAGCCAATGAGAGTGTCACCTCTCATTCCCTTTAAAAGAGGTGCGATTGGAGCGCATGGCGGAGAGCTAGTTAGATGGCGGACCTACCAACCGGAAAGAGTAAGCGTTTTACAGCTGAGGAGACGGATCTGCTCGTGCGAGAGGTGAAGGCCTGTCAGAACCAGATCTACAGGGACAGCAGACAGGCACCCAAGCTCCCCGAGGTAAAGCAGGCGTGGAATCACTAATACAAGAAGGATCTTACTAAATATCTTTGGAATACTATTCAAACCTGTTTTCATCATATAACAGAGTACAGCTGTCAGGACTGCTGCGGCGCTCCCCAAGATGCTAATCCTGCAGCTAGGACCTGTTCAGCGTTTTCTCCCCCACCCACGTTTGTTAATTGTTTTCACATTACACTCAGATAACAATATAATAATATAATGTAATGTAGCCTAGGGTAACATGTTAAAATAAATGCAATGTTTTCAATCAAAAAATTATTGATTGGTCAGATAATTTCACAATTTCATTTGTCACTATTACAAATTATGATGATCATTATGACTGCGATTAGATCGTTCTGATTAATGACTGACCATTAAGACGTGTTTCTGATAAATATTTTAATGTGCACAATAATAACCTTTCACATTGTAATCATATTTTTATTTGTTATCTTTTGCATATGTGTGGCTGCTCCGTGTGTGTCTGAGCAGAGTGCACGCGAAATACTGCGCCGTTGACTTTAGACCAGGTTTTTGTTGGTCACTGGCGCATTTGCTTTTTACGTCATCTAACTAGCAACACGCCATGACTGCGCCAGACCACTCCTCATTTTTAGACCAACACACCCAGAGAAGCGCAAGTTCATGTGCTTGTTAGACAATGAGGGCGCAGGGCGTGAAAATGACAACTGCGTCTGCATCTAAATAGCAATGACACTTGCGACATGGACTATGCGCCCTCTGCGCCCTCCGCCGTCCGCTTTAGACCATCTAAATAGGGCCCATAATGTCTATAGCCTTATTGTTGTGTACAGCATTTATAGACTGAGCTGAGAAGTGATGCGCAGGTCGACCCGTAACCCGCGGGACCCACAGATGGACCTGCGGGACGGGCAGCAGTGATCGTCTGTTAAATCCGTCTGTAAATGATATTTTGACATTATTATCATAATCTATTAATCTATAATCTATTACTGTCATGGCATCCGAAGGTACTGATGCCTTGAGCAGGTGACAGTCCGTGGTCGTTTTCAAAACACACTTGTGTCACGCACTCCAAAATAAACTTGTTGAAACTTTAAACAATAATTTATTGTACAAAACGGGGGAAACAAATGTTGACAAAAACGGTTCCATAATTCATATTATATTCAAAAGATAACGAAAAAACAGCCACAAGTTAGAGGGAATAGTGATAAAGTGGTAAAACTTGGCATTGACCCACAGCCTCAGACGGATGTGCTCAAGCGTGCCGTGTGCACAAGCTATACACTATATTTCACATTTTTAACAATGCAATTTAAAAGTTTTGATTTTTATTGATAACCTACATTTACCAACAACAAAAAGACTACATTTAGCACCAAAATAAATGTGTTAAAAAAAAAAAAAAAAAAAAGAACATCGAATACCAAATTTTCATAATGAATACCTACTCATAGAAACGAATATTCGAATATTCAAATATTTGGGCACAGCCCTACTAACATGCAATCTGTTGTCATTTTGACTTGACTATTGGATTTCACTACAAGTTGACTGGCTGTAGAAACAGATGACAAGCTTTCCGTTCTAAAACCTGCCGCCAGTGATTTGACAAGCGCAGTTGCAGGTGACACAATGAGCCGGCCTGAGTCGAGCTCAGACGGCCAGTTCGCATTGTTGCAACTTTTCTCTGCAACATTCTAAAAGCTTGTGAATCATTGGGCTGAACTGGGCTTTAGTGTGACATGTGCGTCCACTCTAACTGATTACTGTGGGAAGGGGGATTCCTTTTCCCACAGTCACTAGAGACCAACATATCAGTCTGAATGTAAAGTAATTTTAGGTCCACAGTTATCGGTACCCATGCCAATATACTGGTTTTGCCAGGGTTTTAAGAGTGGACAAGAATGAAGTAAAACAAACTATGATGTTGGGCAATATTAAGAAGAGATGTCGATTTAGAAAAACTTCAATAGCAGCAAATCTGTCAACTGGAACTCAGTGGAGAGAGCCGATTCAAAGGTC
Source organism: Epinephelus awoara (assembly GCA_035609425.1). Taxonomy (NCBI): domain Eukaryota; kingdom Metazoa; phylum Chordata; class Actinopteri; order Perciformes; family Serranidae; genus Epinephelus; species Epinephelus awoara. The sequence goes on along the minus strand of CM069316.1, from coordinate 18,023,106 downwards.
TTGACCCAAGCAAGAGTTTGCCTGTTTCCACTGCACTTCTATCAAAGCACCAACTTTCTTCCTCATTGAAGTGCAACACTTTTTTTTTTGCTGAAGCTGATGAAGAAATAACTGATAATGGGTATTATAAGTTCAATCTGCATCTCAATCTTATTTCATGAATAATGTCAACCAGGCAGAAGCTGGAAGAAACTCGGAGAGCACTGACCTCCACCAAGACCAACAGTCCAAGCTTCTATGATATGCAAATCTGCAAGTGCACCACATATGTCTGAATATATTTCCAAAACTGTGGTTGTGCCTAAAGCCTTATCATCACAGCATATATTTTGTACTTCTAAATTAGAAATATTTCACATACTTGACACTACAATTGTGAGAACCGGGAAACTTTATTATCATGAACATATGTCCAAATAGGAAATGCTTAGACTGAATAATGACATGTGTGTATTTACATTTATTTCCATAGCCACATCTTAGTTTGAGAAAAATAGTGTTACAGTTGGGTATGGGCATTTGAGATAATTTGCATTAAATTATTACAATTACAACAAGTACTCACAAAGTAAAAAAAGGGGCTTAGCAAAATATATTTTAGCCACCTAAAAAAATGTCCCACCTAGAAAAATAAAATAAAATAACAGTTTAAGTGTTATACTGACAATATGTTCACCACTCTACCTTGCTGCAGACTGCCCTTTCTGACAGGTAAGCTTCAGTTCTCCAGCTATGCTCTCGTCAAAGTCACCAGGCCACCGGTAATTTTACCTCGCTGAACACAGGAGCTGCTGGTCTACTGCTGCCTCATTAGTTAGTCTGTGTTATTGTGTGACTTTGGTGAATCCAAACTAACCCTTTAAGACACCACAATTACATAAACAAACTAAGTGACTGAAGCAGTGGTAGACCAGCAGCTCCTGTGTTCAACGATGTTAAATTGCTGTTTTTCTCAAAGGAGTCTGGCTTTGAAGAGAGCTACAGTTCCCTGTTGGAAGTCGCTGTGTGACGGCAAGTTGAAGCAGTGAAAATATTCTTAACGAAGCAGACGCTTAAACTGATAATGACCTTAGATGGCTAAAATGTTTTTTTGCCGCTGACCCCTCCACAGCAGTACATTGCTTAGCTTCTGTGTCAGCACTGCTTTTCCAAACTGGGGGCAATCTGACTGACATCTACTGTATGTATTACACTTACTAAGGATAAATACCTCACACAACTTCACTTAAATTACAATCTCAGAGATTATCACTTAAACTACAGTAACTTAAATCCTGCATGTGCTTCTGCGGTGGATAAACAGAATAGCAGTGATAAATCCAGCCTTCGTTTCGATTCACTTCATCCATCCTACTTCCACCCGTGATCCATCTTCCATCTTTGCCCACGGGAATACTATCAGGGCACTGTGGCTCTGACCGTTGACTCTTACTATTGGCTTCTTATAATGTTGGCGCTTGTGGAGTTGTTGACACTTACCCAGCTGCTGCGCTCTTTGAATCCCTCTGGGCCGTAGCTTCAAGTCTAAATGATAAAATATGCGGCGGAATACACTGTGAACAATATGCTCCTACATTTGTTTTAATGGAGGAGAATGGTTTTACAAGCCGAACATTAGGTGACATTACATTATTCTGCATGCGGGGCCACCTTATGTCGTCGGGCACTCGCATGTCAATTCTTCATTTTTATCTCGACACACAGTACAGTGTGCTGTTTTGTTTTTTAATGTGTGTGTCTGTTGTGGCAACCCCCGTCACCACCACTACGAACCCCCAAGTCCCCCTTTTCTCACTGTGGGAACACACTGGCACACAGATGGTTAAGCCCACCCTTGTGATGAGTGGGAAGGGTGGGAGGTGGGTGAGGGGGGGCGGGGGGTTGCTGCAGATGGCACAGAGGGCATCGCCAATCAGCCTACATGAACGCACACACACACACACACACACACACACACACACACACACACACACACACACACACACACAAACACACACACACAGGGAGAAATAAAGCAGAGGAGAGAATGAGGTGAACACATAGGGGGAAGAGATACTAGGAGATGGATGTATGTATGGATGGAAGGTGTAGGTGGGTGAGTCCTGTACCCCCGGGCGCGTTGTGTGCTGTGTACATGCAATGGCTGGCGTTGATCTAGCGTGGCACACAAAGCTCTGGCATCTCGCTGGCACCTCTGCCCACGCCATGCCACACTGAGAGGCACGGCGAGGCCTGCCAGAGGGCCCTGGCAACACAGTATGTGTGCCTCCGACTTTGTCTACATATATATAAATGCTGCATGTTTCTATGAATTACGTTGTGTGTGTGTGTGTGCGTTGGTGATCGGTACCTTTTTGCTGAATTTGTGTGACAGAGTGCAATATGTGTAAAGCTGGCTGCTTTTGAAGGTGTGCGCCTAAGTATGTATATACTGTGACCCAACCAAACACTACACACTCCCACACACACACACACACACACCAGCAAAAACACCGGTACCCCCTCTCATTAGGAAGACCCTACCCTATGTCTCTAATGGCTAAGCCTTTGATATGCAATGACGACTAATTCCCTCCTGTGTTCCACTCTCTGCAGACAGCGCAGTCATTAGACCACGGACAAGGACACACACACATACACACACGGCTGTGTTTGAGCAGGAATCTAATCATTTAACCCGTCCAGAGGTTCTGATTCTCATCTGTCTTCACCTTACGTTAGGAATCATCTACCGGGGGACTCGCTCCCCTCACTTGTGATGTAAATGGAACGATATTTACATAAAAACATTTGAATTTATCATTAAAAATGGCTCTTCTTGTTGTGGAATGCTCTTTAAGGCAATAAGGTGAAGCCTAATTTGCTCGTTGCACTGTTTGTCTTGTATGCATAAGTTATTCTGACATCAATCTCACTTTGTAATGAGGCAGAGAAATCCAAACATTCAAATGTACCTACTTTTTAAAAGTGAGGACAAACAGTGTGCGCTCGGCACTGCAATCCAAGCAGCTGCCTTTGTGGGTGTAAAGGCCACAAAAAAAGTTCTCATTCAAACTAAATGGTCTCGCCTGGACCTTCAAGAGTGTGAATATAGAAACAAGATATTATAGCGTTTCAATGTGTCTCTGCACAACATCAACAAACACATATTGTTAAGTGCTTTTGTGGGAAGTATTGGCTGCTTGGTGCAAACATCAATGCCACAATAACAGACACAAACGAGACGTTTTATGATACTGTGTGATATTGTGCGTGGATATCTGTTCCTTATGGTTTTTTTTTGCATCATATTATATCATCAATCTTTTACACCTGGCTTCCTGCTTTCATCACCGCAGCTTGAGAAAGGCTCCATGTTTTTTAATGTGTAGGTGAATTATTTATGCCAATCAGCAAAGCATTTTAATTTGAATTAAACTCAGCTCTCCCCCAGCACACCAGACTCTGCTGACCTCACCAAATGTCCTCAGCTATTTTGCCTTCATGGCAACAAGGTGGATTGACATTTAAGTTACATTACCAAAAGATTGAAGGAATGCTTCACCTACAAAATGACCATTTGTATATCAATTAATCGTGTCATGTTACCTTGAATTTGTGAAAACAACTTTGTTTTTCTCTCATGCCTCCACAGAAAACAACAAAAAATGTGATTTATGGATTGATTGGGGACCATGTTTAACAGTAAGGCTATATCAAAACAATTGTTAACAAACTCTCACACAACTCGTGCAGTATAATCCAAGTCTCATTTATCTAGTCATATGCTCAGTATTTCCCAAACACATGCATTTCAGCTAAAGAAACAGTTGTTAATACTAAGATTTCAGTAAAAATGCATTTGTTTGGGAAGTACTGCACATACGACTGGATAAATGAGACTTGGATTATGCTGCACGAGTTGTGTGAGAGTTTGTGAACAGATGTTTTAATACAGCTGTTAAATGTAGTCCCCACTCAATCAATAAATCAATGTTTGTCATTTTCTGCGTAGTGTTCCTCATGATCTCAAGGTAACACGGCATGACTGATTGACATATAAATGGTAATTTTGTGGGTGACATATTCCTTTAAAATTATGCAAATTTGCTAAGCTTTACACTACAACATGCATTACACATGCTCAACAATTCATTTAAGTGTGTCAGTCTCCCTCTGCTAAAAACTGACAGAAGTGATCCTGTGATATGGGTAATTCATCTATAATCGAAAGTCTATCTAACAGAAATGACAGTAACTATTTTGTGAATGGATTCATTGCATCAGTTATTTTTTAAGCAAATAATACTCTCTGGTCTCAAGTTTCGAGATGACAGAATGTGCAGCTTTAAATTGTTGTGTAACAGTAAATTAAATATCGTTAGTTTCCAGACTGTTGGACAGACAAAACAACACCTCCCTTAGTTTTATTAAAACATCGTTCTTTAATGAATAAATGTAATTAAATGTGCTGTTATTGCTGCGAGAACACCCCATCAGACTATCCTGAAGGAAACCATGGTTACCCAAATGGCTAACCAGAGGTTGATCCGTCGCAGCCGGCCCAGTCTTTGGACCTGTGTCGGCAACACTTGTTGAAAGTAGGACCTCCTGTGTGTAACACTAAATGTCTACTTTCTGCTGTAGACCCTTGCGAGTAAGTTCTGCCCTTTCTGTAACTGTGCAGAAATACTGGGTTCAACTGGAATGAATAGAAACACAAAAAAAGGTTGGTTTAGAATCCCAACGCAAGCATTTTGAATGAATCGACAAAGGTTCAAACTGTTCGGTGCAGCGCAGGCTTTCTGTTGTGAATTAGAAGCCCAAACTGAGATGTCACTTAAGTAATTCTCTCAGACTTGACAAAGCTCCTCCTGAGCATCAATAGAAATTATACAAGACTCTTACAGGCTGAATAGTACTTACTAAAAGCCTGTCCCAGATACAAGACATGTAGTACAAATGGTTGCAGGTGAAAATCTGTCATGAGAGCGTCAGTTTAATGCAGAGCTGTGAGAAAATTCCTTCCTCTGATTATTCCCTCTCCTACATTTCCTTATCATTCCTTCCTTATCAGTTGCCCTCCTTTACCTCTATTACTGTGTCTCCCCTCTGTCATTACCTATTGATTTATTTCCTTCCCTTTTTCTCCACCATCTCTCTTCCTTTCTTTCTAATATCCCTACATCCACAGTCCCCACTGCACCTTAGATGGATACATTACACTCATCTCCGTGCCGTCTCCTTCTTTTCCCTTTTGTTTCATCGTTCCCTAATCTCTCCCCTCCTCTCAACCCGTCCTTTCCTTCCTCCCCTCCCTCTTCTGCCCAATCCCAGTCCTGTTATCACTCTATTACTACATCCTCAGTTCATTCTGTAGCTATTAACCTGGTGAACAGCCTCACCCCTGCTGACCCCAGCCGGCTAATACAGCTTACACACATTCAAACTCAGCTGGCTGCATTGGCACACTTCCCCGCTCACTTCTGCCATCCCTAACCCTCGTTCTATAAATCCTTCCTAATCGGCCTCTGTCTGTGGAAGCTCGACAGTGACTTTTTTGTGGGGAGGAAGTAGTGGAAGTACTGGCACACTTCTGCATACAGGCGCAGAGAGGGCATAGGGCTGTGTCATCAAGATCAAGCACACAAAGTGATGAGGGATCAAAGATAAATGAACAAATCAACAAATAAGCATCTGAATTTCAACAAAAGCATATTTATTACAGAGCCTCTGATTATAAGACATGATACAAAATCCCCAGATCTTGGTACAAGTGAAGGTATCTTTTAAATAGTGACACTGAGTCAGGGAAGGGGCAGCTATTAGTAGAGAACGTGGACAGGCTTTGTTTGAAACTGGCAACAGGCCTGGAAATGTGGCCATTAAAGTGTGACACTAGTAGCGGTTGCCACAGTTACAACTAATCACCACTGCGTCAGTAGGTGAGGGTGAGAAGCCAAGGCTCCGGTCATCTACGGAGCACTACTCTGTGATGGACCAGGCAGGATGAGAGCTGGCGCACTGATTCGTGATGGTAGAAAGTGGTGACGGGATATAGCGGGGGCGGAGACTGGGAGGCAGTCGTGTGGTGAAATCTGATTGGCCACCCCTCAGTGCCACTCCAGATTTCCTTGACAGCCACTGATTGCTCAGCTTGGAGCCAGAAGATGACGTCACCTCAAAAGGACAAGTGTGGTGCATGTTACCTGGTTGCCTTTTTTCACAGAACATACTGCTTAAAGGAACAGTTCACCCCCTAAATGACCATTTGTATATCAATTACTCATGTGCAGTATAATCCAAGTGTCATTTATTTAGTCGTATGCTCAGGTCCTTTCTGACAAGGATCTTAAGTTCAAAGTGAAAAGAATCTATGCTTTCTTCAAAGCCAGACTCCATTGACAAAAACTGTAATTTTACCTCACTGAACACGGGAGCTACTGGTCTACCTCTGTCTCAATCGGTAGCTTGTTTGTGATATTGTGTGACTTCAGTGAATCCTGAATGACCCTTTAAAACACCAAAGTTAAATAATAACACAAACTAACTACTGACTGAGGCAATGGTAGACCAGCAGCTTCACTGTTCAGTAAAGAAAATTACTGTTTTTGTCAATGGAGTCTGGCTTTTAAGACAGCTTAGATAAGTTTCACCTTCAGCTCAGTTTTAAATAGAAAGGTTTTTGCAAAAATATATGTTTTGGGGAAGTATTGAGCACACAGCTCAATAGAGGATAGTCGAATGTGAGAGTTTGTGACCCAATGTTTTGATACAGTCCCCTATGACTTTAACTCATCAACAATGTCCTCCGTTTTTGGATTCTTCATTCAAGTTTTCTTCACAAATTCATGCAATAAGGTTATTTTCAGTTAAGTTGACCTGGAAGGAACTAGCACCTGTACAGAAAGCTCAATGAGCAGGCAAGGATCTTTATATGAAAAAATGTGTCAATCAACCTGGTGATTATTCATTTGTCAAAGGATACCCTTGAGATTCACTGCTTAATACTGAACTGCAAAGAGTCAATGTCTAGGCAAAACTGGATTCCCCATGAAACAGTTTGATCTTGTTTAAGCTGCCAGAAGAATTGCTTGTACAACAGATTCCCAACACATCTCGTACTCGTTCAGTTGTCTTTGAACGTCTTTTTGGCTATGTTTACATTACAAGCCAATGTGACCACAATCGAACTTTTTGGCTCTGAAGTGACAAAGATCAGATGTTTTCAGAGTAGTGTGGACACTGAAATCAGATTTGAGCCACTTTCATGTGTGGTCCTAAATCTGATACATGTCCCACTGGTCACGTGACTGTTCAATCATGTGTGTTTCTTTCCCACACATTCATGTTTTTTTCTCGCCCAAGCATGCTGTCTGTTGAAGCTACAGAGGAAGAAGAACAAAAATGGACATCCTAGACTTTTGGAGGAACTGTTCCTCCACGAAACCCTCCACATCTCGGCCCTGCCACTCCTGACTCCTCTCCAGCACACACTCCTCTCTCTCCACAGAACCACCAGCAATAGCTGCTAATAAAGCTATAGATATGGATTTTGTGCTCCTTCTTCTCCTCACCCTCACCTTTAACATACGACGAATTGTCACCCAACCTCTTCAGATAATCATTCACGAGATGAACGCTTACACTGCTATGTCATTCGTTTTTTGCCCAATGCTTCTCTCAGAATGCGACGGGGTTTTTTTTGTTGTCATGTGTGGGACATTACTGGTTTTGTGTTGGACAGTTGGGGACAGAGATTCGGTCACGCTGAAGTCAGATATGGGTCATATCATACATGAATGTGATCAGTCTAGGCAGTAAGATAAGATCAGGGGAAATAATTGTTATTAAGCATGAAGTCCCTATAATGTGAATGTAGCCTTAGATGAATATAAGGACACAGTGATTTTGGCTCTTTTGATCTTGGTTGCAGACAACAATCACTACAAAGTAATTGCACATGAGAAGGTCTTATAGACTGTTGTGTCAGATCAAACACTTTTGTACACTGTTGATCATTGGTACTCACTTTTTGGTTCTTTCATACATTTCATGCTATATTATGGTTGAAAACATGCGTATAAAAACGGTTAATTGCCATTTAATTTTCTGTTTTGTTTTAGTCAGATTTGACTTCTACAGCAAGGAGAGATATCCAAAGAGACAGGCTCTCAGTAAGCACTGACACAATGGCTGTGTAATAGTATTGTCTATGACACAGGGGTGATTGGCACTGAAGCAGCGCGTGTGCATGTTCACATGCATGTGCTCATGTGCAGGCCATTTGCCTTTGTCAACATGCATGCACACATGCGTGTATCTGCATGTGCGTGTACATGTGTGTATCCACAACACCGGGCTGCAGTTAAGTGAGTGAATGCATTAAAAGGGTTGTTGGGGAGCCCAGCTCGCTCACTGCCCGCGATAATGAGGATGTTTTCTGTCTTCAGTTCAATCAGCGCTCCCGGCTCTCTGAGACGGGAGAGCCTAGCAGATGCACGGCACGTAGCAGATGTGTGCTATTGGAGTGACATCTGAAAGTAAAACTCTAGAGCCTTTTTACGACATTGTGTGCTGCTGTTTAGATGCCCGCGATTTCCTGGCGCCAAGCGATGGTGACAACTGCAACTCGGGGAACAAGAAAAGGCGGAAAAGAAAGAGGGGAGAGAAAAGGAAAAAGGCGAGGAGAAAAAGGGAGGAAATCTTTGGCAAGGGCCTCATCTTTGAAGTGATTTGGAGAGAGATGACATGCAAAATTAGAGAGTAGCGTTTCGCCCTCTCCACTTTGACTACACATTAAACGCAACAGGGAGAAATTTTTCCCCACAAAGATAAATGGCGAGTGGGGCACGCCGCGGTCCCTAAACAACACAGATTACCTTGTCTGCGCGCTTTCAGAATCTGTTAGGATTTCAAGCTGTTTGATTAAAGTTTTGTTGCTTTTTTCAGATGCAGGTACACGCAACTTTCCAACTATTCAGTTCCAACTTTTCAAAAGTCCAATTGAAAAAAAAAACAAACAAACAAAAAAAAAAAACACATCCTTTTTTTCTTCAATCGTGTTTCAGCCAATCAAAAACAGGTGCTTGGCCAAAAAACACTTAACAGACAAAATATACACAAAGCATTTGTTGTGTACAAAAGGCAAGATATCTGAACGAATAACATGGCCAGGATTTATACAGGGATTTCTTTCACTGTATACTATCTCACAGGAAAAATGTTTAATTGTACTAATAGTGTTTGTTTTTGGCTCCTAATCACAGGATGTGTGGCCGCTATGTAGAGATGTTCAGATCCTATATGTCTTGTCTGTTCAGCTTCATATGGTACTCCATGGCACCGTATCAGAGCCATACGCTTTTCTTATTCTTTGCAAAGAAACAACTGGTATTTACCATTTATTATGGTATGCATTTAACAGGGGTCAAATCACCAAGACAACTTCGGCGGTAATTACTTCCAAACAAGATGCTTAAGTAGGCTGTTTCTTACAATACCACGCAACACTTTCCTCTGTTTGGACTTTCTGGCTATTAAAAAAACAGTGCAGATTGCATGAAAACAGAATATGTGAATAATGAGAACAACATTAATAAAGCGAGAGCACATGGAAGTATTAAATAAGCATCTGGAGTCCTAAGTAGAAGCGGGGAATACAATAATGCTTGAATCCTGTTGTCCTTTGAAGCATCATCCACCGCAACTTATTTGTCAGTGCAGCAAAGAGGAAACATTCAGGAGTGTGAATAAAAGAGAGTCAAAATATCCTATAAGAGCCCAAAAACTCTGAAGACAAGGAGACCGTCTATGCATCGAGCTAATTTAGATTGTGTGTAGGTGAATGTTTAACAGATCAGTGGGCAGCCTTCATGAACACGAGCACACACATATTTATTTGCGCCTTTGAGACCGATGCATTGTGCGAGCATATATGGTGTGAGGCTGATCTAGAGGGAGTTTTATTGTTGTGCCCACGGGAGCAGATGTCGCTGGCACTTACTCAATACTTTCTCTCATTCTCTCTCTGTTTGCTCCCTCGCTGTGTTGCTCCCTCGCGCTCTCTCTCCATCTCCGTGCCTGCTTTCCTACCCGTCTCTCCCATTTTTTGACCAGATGGAGAGATGCTCCGCTCCAAACCTTTCTCGCTCCGGATCACAATGCTCCGAGTCATGTGATCCAGTCTGCTATCTCCTCCCTCTCTCTGTCTCTTTCCTCTTTGTCTCTTTCTATCCATAAGCGCTTGCTCTCCCTCTTTCTCAGTGTCCTTTTCCCCCTGACAAAGGCAGACAAAGGCCTTTCATTTCTCCTAGCCTGCTTGTGCCTCTCTGTGTTTGTACTGTACCAAACTAGGCTCCCTCTCTCATTGTATTCCCTCCTTCTCTTTCCAAAGAAGGTGTCTAGGGGCCCCGGGGCCCCTGCTCTGAGACAAGGGGCCTGCCTCAGCCCCGGTGTGGGAGGTGGGTGGGGGTTGGTGCAATGAGTGAGGGAACGAGGGGAAGAAGAAAGAGCAAAAGCGACAGAGTATATTATTTCATTAAGTGCTTTGGAGCTCGGCAGGGATTGGGGAGTAAAACCTTGCAGCTCTATGTGTGACAAGGGCACGACCTCCTGCAACCTGGGAACTCTATCCACACATCGCGCTGCTTTCATCTGATACTGGGGGTGTGTGAGAGCTCTCAGTCACTGGCGCTGGCTGGCTCGCGGAGGGCGCTAAGCTTTTTAGTCAGGGCCTGATGAGCGCAGGGAAAGGTGGCGAGAATGACGGAAGGGAGGGGAAGGTAAAGGGGACTGGAGTGTTGGGCGGGGGGGGCAGGGTAGGTGAGGAGAGGAGAGGAGAGGAGTGGAGAGGAGAGGGGGGTTTTGCCTGAGCCCCGGTAAGACAGAATTGGGCATTGTCGCCAAGCAGAGCAGAGCAGAGCTAGCCCATTCTGTTGATCTGAGCAGGATCCCGGAGAAAACAAAACTGCATTGTTCCCCGCAGATGGAAGCCAGTGTCTCCTGGGTAACAGCATTAATCTCCCCTTTTCTCCTGCTTCCTCTCTTGTCGGGGCCATAATCGGTGGGCTCCTTTCAGCAGCCGAGCCAGCCTCAAAGCCCAGGCTCCTAACTAGCCTCCTAATTAGCTGCAATTACAATGAAGACAACATGATGAGATAATAGAAATTTGCAAAATAATGACATACCACGGGAAAATATTCCTCCTCCCCAAGCACCATTTTTTCCCTCCGGGAGAGGCACAATGGAGAGCCGGGGCCCTTTTCTGAAAACGGGGAGCTCAGAAAAAATGGTGGCGCATTATGTAGCATTGAACCCTATTGTCTGCCTTCTGGTTGCTTCAATCAACAGGCCATTGTCTGGCTGCTTAAATCAAAATGACTCAAATACGGGCTCCGTAATGATGCCCTCTCAGCACAGCATACTGAACAGAGAGACGGATTGAGGCAGAGAGAGGAGAGGAAGGAGAGGAGAGAAGAGGAGAGGAGGAGAAAACAACAGGAAAGAGCAGAGGAGCTAATCACGTAACAAGAGAGTGAAATAATTACGATGAGGTTAGGAAAGGCCTTATCGTCACGTATCCCGAAAGAAGCCTGAAAATCAGAAGCAAAATAACAGGGAGTGTCTGCGATGAATACCAGCAATGAATTGCTGCCTCTGCACAGTTGTTTTCATCTGGTGTCGTTAGATCACATGCAAGAGTTGTCACAGTACAAGACAACGGGACTTTATGAAATCAAAAGCGACTGTGAGCGAGGCAGTTAGAGGAGGGGAGAGACATGGGGAGGAGGAGAGGGAGGGGAGGAGGATGGAGGGAGGAGACGGAGGTAGACAGCAGGTGGTAGTCATGCACAGAGCAACATTTTTAGCAACTCTGATCGCCAACAAGGGACTAGGAGACACCTTCACTAAGCAAGTTGTGTGTGGATGAAAAGAGGCAGAGGTGGTCTGAAAACATTAGTGAACTTGAAATACACAGGCGGGGGGCCCAAACATTTGCCTGGTTTGCCTCTCCTGATTGGTCACCCCTGAATATGTGAAGCCCTGCCTGCCACCAGCTGATCAGATGACTCAACCGTCAATCACATTCAAACAGCAGTAAAGGTAGAGTTCGTAACCTTAGGGGGCTCACTCTGTCACTTTTCCCCTCCTTGCAGCTCTGTTGCTCTGAAGCAGTCTATCTGACACACAAACACACAGCCAGACCGACATATTGTTGGACAGATCACGCAGACGCGCAGAAAGACAAACAGACATACGGACAGACGGACAGTCAGACAGGCAGACGGACAGAAAACCAAAGGTTGATATTCAAAAGAGTTTTTGAGAGTGTGTGAATCCGCGCATGAATGTTTGGGTGTCTGTGTCTCTGTGTGTGTCACACACACACACACACACACACACACACACACACACACACACACACACACAGTCTCACTGTAACTGTAGTAAATGCAAACAGTTTTTTAAAATATGTTATGTAATTGTGTTTAAAATAAAGGTATACTAAGCAGGACTGTCAGTTGTAAATGTGCTCACCAGAAAAAGTGAAAGATTCACTTTCATTTGGCCTTTCGCCTTGCTCTACTTGTATTTTTTGGCGCTGTGTCTTTTGGATACGTGCTGCTTACAGCCTGACACCTGGTTGCTACCCTTTCAAAAAGCCCCGACTTCACCAGAGCGCTGTGGGGGTACAGACCCATGAACGTCCCAAACACAGACATTAAAAGGAAAATAAGAAAACCCAGGCAGAGGGCAGAGCCTCAGCAGAAAAATACACCGCCACACACTTCTAGTGGGTCATAAGTGATGACTGAGAGGAGTTACTTCTGCTTACGTCTATACATTGTGTTTTTAGGAAAATCCTGCATAGTGTACCTTTAAGTTCACATGTGTGTGTAGTGGCTTGACTGAATTAGATTCATTAACGCTGGTCTGGCAGTTTTAATCACTGTGGTGTCATTACAGCTGCAGCTTTTCACTCTAGTTTACAGCAAACACACACATTAACAAACACACCAACAATGTGCAAAAAAACAATCGAAAATAACTAAATTCATACTGAACTCACAAACTTCTTTAACATTTATAAAGTTAACTGATGTTTCATCCACCAGCATGACAGTTCTTACTAGGGATGTGTCTGATTACAACAAGTTGATTAAAGTTTGCTACTCTCACTACTTGGCACCAGAAATTCTACACAGTTCATTTATTATGAACATTCCAAGAGGAAAAAAGGAGGAGTTTGGATGAGCCTGCAAAACCAACAAGTTGCTCTAAGCATCAATATCTTTCCCTTTCTCTCACTAACATGTGCGCTCTTACTCTCAGGTGCGCATCCACGCAATTGGTACGGGTCTGCAGCTCTGTGTGGACGCGGAAAAGAATGCCCGAGTCTCAAACACACTTGTGCTGAAGGTTAACACGTGACTGCGCATGTGTGTTTTTCAATAGTTTAATTTAAAAAAGTTTAGTCGGGACGTTAAATACACAGTAAATAAATGTTATTTTTCAACTTGCATTTCGTGAGTTGTTGCCAACTTTTGTAGGATAATGTACCATGTGTATATGTATAGGTACGGTGCAAAGTACCACACTGTCAGCACATTTAAAACACAATACAGTTATAAAAAATGTAATTAATGATTCATGATAATGGCTCTTACAATATACACGTTAGTTTTGCGGACAATGTTTAATGGATTGGATTCAATGGATTCAATTGTGCTAAATTCTAATTCTTTTCTGAGTATTTCCACTTTTAGACTGGTCGACTAGTTTAGACTTGCATTTAAAAGTCAGGGAAATTAGTAACTGGCAACATCCCTAACTGTTAAAGTTCACTTTTTCAGCTTGTCACTCAAGAAATATGATAATGGTTTATTGGTTAAATACGACTGTAGCTGCCATAAAACACATCCAAGTCCAGCACACTGATTCCATTTGTTTCAGTGAGGAAGTGAAAGCACCAAACAAATGTGGCCGCTTTGATTTTTTTGTTCCAAAGTTCCAATTTTCATCAGGTAACTGGACCCCCTGGTTCATTATAGCTGTGAGGTAATGTATTTAAAAGTCTGGCTTGATTTGAAAGGTCTGCCCAGGTGGTGCGTAACGTGACGCTTTAATTGAAACGTTGGAGTTTTTATTCCTGCATCACGTCTGATCTGTGATGTATTTACGGGGCTTTATATTGAGTCCTATATGAAGGATGCTACAGCTTAAACATTTTAATTACAACCTGATCACAACTAGAGTGGCATTTTAATATGAATGTTTTTTTCAACTCTAATTCACTGATGAAAGGACTGTGAAAAAAAGCTCCATTTGTTTGATTTGTTTGTGCATGAACAGTGAGGCTTGTATCCAAGGGAGGAGACACCTGCATCACAATGGAAATGATCAAGCTGTGTGAAGTTAGTGATGCAGTTATAAACTTGAATGTAATCTCATTACAAGACATGGGTATTAATGTGGGGGGTGACGGGGGTCACAGGGCAAGATCCCGCAGAAAACAACCTGCTGCAACATTTAAAACCAGCGACTCATACACTGCTCCCTCCTCCCAAACGCAGAGGAGTCCCGCGGAGTAATTAGCGTGTGTCAGATAAGTTGACAAGCTCGTTAACACGCCGCATCATCCGATACCGTCGCCTTTGTTTGTGTAGGCTTCTGAGAGGAAGTTAGCAGTCTAATTAGCATAATTACGACTGCTGATTTATACGGCTGTAATTAGCGAGCACATTTTCTGCATGTTGTGGTCTGATGGAGATACGCTGCTGCTGAGGAGGAAGCTGGAGAGGAGATTCCCTCACGGTACGTCAAAGAGGCCTGCACACACACACACACACACACACACCCACACACACTTCCAATTTCTACACATATTTTGACGACTGAATTCACTACACAGGGGTAAAAAATGAATATAAAAATATAATGAACATATAATGCCCAGAAACATACAGTATACACAAAGGGTCTCATTCATAAAAAGTTAGTAAATCTGTGTGTAGATTTGCACATAAAAGCCTACTCTCCTAAAAACCTACTCAGGATTCAGGAACGGCGCGGGAAACTCAGATTTGATCGTAAACACATGTGTATGATCATGAATGCCAATCCATCGAAAAGTGACAGCGCGCTCCCGGTTATCAGCAATTAGCATAAATCCCCGCCCATGAATAGCCAATGACCA
The DNA here is from genome assembly GCA_035609425.1 of Epinephelus awoara. Classification (NCBI taxonomy): domain Eukaryota; kingdom Metazoa; phylum Chordata; class Actinopteri; order Perciformes; family Serranidae; genus Epinephelus; species Epinephelus awoara. The sequence continues at coordinate 18,007,928 of CM069316.1, read as the reverse complement.
CCATATAATGAGGTGTAGGTGCATCCAGTCGACCTGTCAGTCATGGCGCAAAGAAAGAAAGAGAGAGAAAGAAAAAATTATTTTTCCAAAGCGGAGATTGAAATAATTTTGGGTGAAGTGGACTTAAGAAAAACATTTTATTTTCTTCAGTTAGTAGTGGTGTGACAGGGACAGGCAAAGTGAAGGCCTGGTAACAGATGCTGTTAATGTTGTCTCCGTATTACAAAGAACCATGTCAGAGGTGAAGCGTAAATGGTTTGATATGAAACTGGAGGCAAAGAAAGGCATAAGCACACATAAAAAAAATACAGCAACAAACAGAAGATTCATTTGTGGGGTTTTGAATGAAGTGGGAACGGGAAACCAGAGATGTTTTGTGCGTAATGGATAAACTCTAAATCAGTGATGGCTGTCAGAATGTAGAGCTAACAATTATTTTAACAAATGATACGGATAACATATAGCCTACAGCAGTTTTGTATGCATCGTCTTCAAATTATTTGAATCTTAATAGCCTAAAGCTCTGTTTAATACAACGTCAATTAAACAGTATTCAAATCTGATTTATTCATTCAAATGATCAAAAAGCCACAAAAACAAAACACGTGTTGACTCAAATAATTCTTTTAGCTGGCGCGTGCTCCTTCGTGGCTCCACCACCTGCTGCTCCTGCTGCCGCTGCTGCTCCTGCTGAACCCAGGCACCAAGGCTGAAGAGGCTGTGATCCAGCTGTCCTTACGGATATTTTTATTATCATCATTCAACATGTAGAAAGAACGTGTAATCTATCAAGTTGATTTACGCAATTCACAATCATGAACCTAACCTGGATCTTAAACCTGCTAATTGCCAACTAAATGTGTTATATTTTTAATATTTTGTCATGTTTAGATTATGTGTTTCAAAGGCATCTGTGTATCGTGTACATAACAGAGCGCAATAAGACTTAAAATTGTAATTTCCAATAGTGACAAGCAATATTTATGTGCTTTACTAAATTAACACAAGCACTACGAGTGGTCAGGAGCAGGAGTAGATTTTGTTAGTAGCTACGAAAAGATCGGAGCTACTAAAATATTGATGAATGCACGTAAATTTCCGTCTGCGAACAGTTTACACACAAATTCCTTCTGCTCTTATTTCATGAATGAGACCCAAAGTATTTTTTCTGTGTGTATGTTTGAGTCCCAAAGGTAGTGCTGCAAATCTCATCTGCTAAAATTCTTTCGGATTAATAAACACACACACACACACACTTCAAAGTTCTGAATACACGAGTTGCTCACAGCTGATCCGAGTGAGTTGCATTCGAGGGAGAACGAGAATGAAAAGGCAACACAGAGTCACGACCCGTCTGACAAGTTGGCCTTAATTACAGCCGACGCTCACAGTCGGACAGTGAATTAGTGCAGTTACCTCTCATGACTACTGTACAACCCCGGGGTCAGTAGATTACCTCACACACACGCACTGTGCAGACACATGCAAACACACGACGCAGGGTGCCGTCAGGTGATCTTAGCAGCTTCCTGGGTGACGGGGGGTTGAAATTAGGGTCAAAGTTAATCTCCGTGCCGAACAAGTTAGTGTACCAAACAGCGTCATTAGGAGACTGGGGGTGTCCTGATGGCTCGGCAAGTGAAAATATATTTTGGGTCAGAGGCTGAATAATTGAGTCTTTTCACGCTGGCTGTTAAATGTGCTTATGTTTGAAGCAGAGAGGATTCCCTCCTGGTCAGTCAAGAAATGGACAACCTCCTAGAGTGTGACCAATTTAAAGCAGTGTGTACTTGCAACCTTTTGGCTCAGACTGATTAAGTCTATGAGTTGTATGCAGTGTTTCCAGATTGGATTGGAGAAAAAGTAGCCCAATCAGATCCTAGAACCCATTCAGTCTTCATAAAAATCATGAAAAATGTATAATTGAAATTAATTAAATGTAAGTCTTAATGACGGGAATAAACTTAGCTGTAAATAAAGTAAATTGACATTTTGTTGAAGTTACATTAAAAAAAGTATCTAAATTGGGCGTAAAACTGCCCAATCTGGCAACAGTGGTTGTAAACATTTCTGCCAAAGAGTGAATTCCCCTTTAAACATCTCAGCTTGTTTCAGTTTAACGATCGTTGGAGGCCTAGACAGGAAAAATTATCCAGTATTTCACGACAGAAATGTCTGGAAAAAGAACGTCATTAAATGTCAAGGACACAAGTTTCCCGAACCAAAGAAGACTGCCAAAAACAATTGTCAAAAGTATGGATTTATCGATACACATCAATTCTGAATATTTGAAATAATACTAAGGGTAATATTGTCTCGTTCTCTCTTCTCTTGAACCGTGAGTTCACGAACGCCCCGCTGCATTGCCCCCATAGACCACTTCATCTTCCTCACTCAGAGCTCTGTCTTCTCGTCACTCATTTTATTCGCTCCGATTTTGTAAAGGCTCTCGAAACAGTTTTGTTTTTTACTTGCATGTTATGGCCTTTTGAGTGTGACAGCCTCAGAGGCCTTAGAATATAGTTTTAAATAATGTAAAAAGGTTTTAATGATTGTAAATTTTCACTACAGTCATTCTGTTGTCCTCCACTAACATGGAAAAGTCGTCGTTACCATGTTGTAGTGTTGTTATATGTATCCTTTTAGGGTTGTGCCATATGATGATATATATCGTGCGACGAGAGAAAAATGTCGATCGTTTCATATTTTGCTCTATCGTTTATATCATTGTGATGCAAATTACACTTTTTACTGCAATATTTTTCGTTTCGGAAGACAACTTTTTATTCGTTGGATTAAATGTGCTATATCGGGATAGGTATCGTTATCGGGATATGAAATGACCTATCTCGGGATATTCCTAGTTTGAAAATGCTATCAAATATTGATATTTTTCACATTATTGTGTCAAATCTAGAAATTCCATTATCTTTACAACACTACTTTCACACAAGATGACCGAAAACAGGAAATGCTCACATCTGAGAAGCTAAATCGAGCTATTTTTGGCATTACTCTGGGAAAATTGATTTATTTATTACAATTGACAAACAATACTTTTCTGTAGAACCTACTTCAACCCATAATTAGAGGCTAGTGAGCATATATTCTATGATGTATTGCAAATATTTGGTCATCTCATGTCTTCCCGTTCAGTTTGATGTCTTCGCCCACACGTTTTACCCACAACTATTGACACAAAACAGCCGCAACGGACAGGATTAGCAAACGAATTATCCTCATTCAAGGTGTGTATGAACTCATCTCTTTGTCAAAGTCCATGTTAGAGCCCTGACCACACACGCAAACAATCACACAAGTAGTAGCAGTGTAAAGGCCTGATTGATTTCCCTCACACAAAAACACATACATGCCCACCTGCCGTCTAATGCAGGTCGATGGAGTGGGATGTGTGCATGTGTTTTGTCTTTGTTATTGTATGTGTGTGCGTGTGTGTGTGCACATGTAAGTTCTGGATTGACTGCATTAATTAATGCAGTGCAGATGAGTCCCCTCGGAGCTGTCTAATTAGACATTAGCATGGAGATGTAATTACCTGAGAGGGCTCAACACGTTTCACTTAACTACTCTCCCTCCTGCATGACAGACCTACTCGGAGCAGGTAGGGCTCAAACTGTGTGTGTGCGTGTAAGCATACAAGCACCTATGAGCATATACCAGATGTGTGTATTTGCTTTGTTGCATGTGCAGGTGTTATTATGTAGATGCTCCTTCACAGTCATACAGTAGCAGTGGAGTGTGAGGACCTAATTGATTTCTAAGAAACATGTTTGCTCTTTCCTCCTCCACTCCTATCTCCTTTTCTTCTCACCTCAATCACTTCAGCTTTTTTTTCTCCACCATGATACACTGTAGCTGGTCATCTCTTTTTTTTTTCCTTCCTCCCTCGCTTTCCATCTCTTTCTAGTTTGGATTGTAAGTGCATTAGGCCTCTGTACAGAGCGACATGGGTTCGATTCTCGATCAATATCCACCACTCTACTGACGAACGACAACAACAACAACAAAAAAGACGCCTCTCTGCTCTTCAGTCTCCAAAAGCCTCCCTTCCTCTCAGTGAGGAGAGAGAGCCCAGATCTGAGAGATTGTTTGCCAGCATCGTCATGGCAACCGTCTCTGCCAACCTTGACACTGGAGTTCCATTGTCTGGGATCCTGACATTAGATAAATAAATTACACAATCTTTGTCGCAAACACGAATGCAAAAAAACACAAAAACAAAAATAATATATTGTGGGACCTTACATTCAAAAATGAATGTACAAGAAATGCAACACAATCTCAGTCATCTACACACACACACACACACACACACGCATTGAGCTCACACACTACAATTTGCCATCCCCTTTGATAAAAACAGACTGTTAGGCAGAGCCCAGAGGAGACTGTCAATACAATCCGTGAGACAACAGATTGTGAGAACCCCGTGAACTCCAATACAGCCTGCAACACACCTCTCAGAGAGCACCAGGAAGAAATCTATGGGCCGCTGCAAGCATTGTCTTCTTATCTGTAGATGGTTCTGTCCTGTTTCCAATAAGGATCAATAGCATTAGCATGTCTGACTGAGGGAGAGAGGGAGAGACAGAGAGAAGGGGAGATGAAGACAGAAAGAGAGATGGACAGAGAGGTTTGCTGCAGCTGCCGACCTTTGGCCGTCTTACTGTAAACATCAGATCGTGACAGAAATATGTGAGGGATTAATATTTCTTCCATTTGATACACACCTGAATACACCTTTCAGATAGTGTAGCAAATAACCCTAAATTGATTATGACATATCAACAAAGTCCCACAGAAATACATGAAATGGCCATCATTCATTATATCATTACACGGCGCTGTGGCAAGGAGAGAAGAGGACGTCCTCCTTCTTCCTTGTAGAGCCTGGCCTGTGTGTCTGAAACGTTCACTTATAGCCTCTCTTTGGCGTTTAAGCAGCTTTATAAAACTCTTGAATATGTAATGGCTCCTTAATTAGCAAGGTGACTTTACATAGACGACATATCTTTTCAATTTCTCCTAGCATTGTGTTGTTTGGTTTGTTCACCGCTCCGCAACATGCGCGTTAGTGTCGAGCAGGTGGAGGCGTTGATCTCCCCCCTCACCCCACCCTCCGCTCTCTCACTAAGCAGCCTCCCTCTGTCTCCTTTCACTCAGCCTCGTTCAGCCTCAATCTTGTCAGCATGCACCACACACGTGCTTGGTTGAAAGTCCATGTTTGTTTGGCCTACTTTCGACTTTCTCTCACTCTGGCATGTATCTATTTTTTATAATTTCATATCTTCCCAAAATTTCACCTGGGTATACGGTAGAGGACAGCATTTGTGTTCGGCGTTACCCCTTCCCCATCCAGCCCTGCAGTCTCTCTCTGCTGCGGAGGGCCAGCCGTTTACAGTCCTGTAACGTTATCCCCACCACTGTTGCATCAGACTGACCTCTGGTGGTGCATAATGTGCTCTACATACAAGACATTCTCAATACAGTCTGTCAAGTAGGAAGGTTAATAGAAAGAAAGATGAGCATCTGTATATTTGACAGTGTTGAAATCATTCATCCATTTTCTGTAACTGTTTATCCTGTTGGGGGTCTGAATTTCTGAATACCCTGAGTACCATAATACTTTGATACCACAAAAACCTATGAATTAACTTTGCATTGACATTGTTTTTGTGTTGCCCAATTTGTGCCCATCACAACATAACATGTTAAGAGTTTGTGTCCACTTTCTATGAGACCTGGCTGGGCATTAAGTGTATAGTACAGGAAAAAAAAGTGTGAGGCCTGTCTAGCTGCTGGAAGCCAACACTTAAAGCTGACAAGCTGTCCAGTAAACCAGTACCCAGGTCAGTAGACTCGCTGGATGTATCCCAAAATGGAGACATACAGTGGACGTATACATGACTGTGTGCAACCCAAATTCCCTGTTTGTATAGCATTGTCATAGTTGGCCATTTCCTCTGATTAGGGTCTCTAATAATGTGATCACAGTTAACTTGTCTGTAAGCACTGATGAATTTACAAAAGAGTTTACATCTCTGAGTACAGATGACACTGTGATTAGTGTGGCTTTAAAAGGTATCATCTACACAGGTATATCATTTATGAAAATACATTTTAACATTTTCTTTATTGTTACTGACTGAATGTACATTCACAGATGTCTTTATCATTTGCCCTAAAGTATGACAGCAGCATAAAAACAGTCAGAGATTGTCTATTGTGTCTTTATAAGAACAACAATTGGATTTTTCATAACCGTCCTTCAGCCAGTCGAGCCAAGATTAAATGAGTAAAAAGTTGTAATTCCACAGCGCTGAAGTTGAAACGTCTGTGCCTATAGCATTGTGGCTAAGAACGAATGCTAATGGAATCATGAAGCAGCTTATCATGTGAATGAGAACAATAATGAGGAGACAAAGCAGAGACAAATCCATTGTAAGTGAGGTGGAATTATGTCGGCTCAGTGGATTATAAAGGCCTTGATCCAGTGGGAGTTGAAAAACATGGCTTCTATTCTCACACATTTTCACACACAGGCATACACACAAATACATTCATACGCAAATCCACGCACATGGCCGTACAGTACAGTATGTCAGAGACACTCACGCATTAATACACATTAATATAAAAACACATGCACACACATATGCATATTATACAACTGCACACGCACACACAAATAGGCACAGAGACACAAACGTCAAACCTTGATATCTACTCATGCTGCCAGATAATTGAATTAATTCAGCTGGGGAACAACTTCACAGATTAGCGACTTAACTTTTCAATAATAAGAAAAAACTCAGCCACGCGTGATAATTACATTTGTCTCAAATGAGGGCAGCCGTCTAAATGTATCACGCATTGCCATGCGTCCACAGTTTAACCCACACGCTCGCATGCACACACACAGACACAGACACAGACACAGACACCACCCCTGAGTGGCTGAGAGATAAAGACATTTTTAGAGTTGGAACACACAGTGGAAACGTGATGGTAACACTGCTTTTGTATGTGTGCACGTCCAAAGTGGGTGTGAAAATCTTAAAAATCATTCCCTGACCCCAAAACTGGCTTTGGAATTTTCCCAGTTAACACAAAATAAAGTCTTCTACAGTTATATGTCCACTTACACTTCTGTATTTTTGGTCTGTGGCTGTTTTTGTATGGTTTGGACTAGGGCTTCATTACAATTAAGCAACAGTGCAGTGCAGCACACAGAGGTATTTTAGTAGGCCTGACACCCTCTGGTCGGTTTGTCAATTGGGTGGACTATTTAATCTTGTCTGACCAAATTCTCATTGGTTGGACACTCACTGGTGTTACTTTCATAAGGCTCTGTGTCCACTAAAGCTTTTCTTTCCCCAGCTGAAAATGCCTGGCGCTCTTCTGAAAACATCCTAAGATGCTTTGGTTGCATCTGGTTGCTATGTATTTCTGTGGAAAAAATAATATCGGCTCAAGGTAGAGTATTTGTTCTGACCCTTGTAGTGACAGGAAGGCTGAAGCTTGTAGGGAGACGACGAACCCGCTGGTCTATGTGGGATCATGAGAGTGTGTTGGATGAGTTGGATGAAGTCAAATTGTTGTTGTTGTTCAGCACATCTACATTTACAATGTGACAGTTTGTCTTTGTAGTATTTGTCCTATTCCCTCCTTCACTGTGATGAAACAGCAGTGACCCTAACCCTACCCCTAACCCATAAAAAGTGACAGTGAAGAATGCAGTGTTTTGCCCAAAGCTTACGCTCAGCGCCTTGTGACGCTGCTGGCATTTGAAGCATGGTATAAATATGCAGCGCTACCATTGCAAGAGTTCAAAAGTATTTGCTGGTCTCTGGAGAAAATTGCTTTGGTGAACACACAGCACCACCAGGTAGAGCTGTTATTGGGCCCAGCAAAATCAGGTCTGACCCTACGCAAGTCTGCATACTTTCTGTCCAAGCCCAACCCATCCATGGCAGCAGTTTGCACATGTGCCATACACACTGAATGGTTTTCTTCATTAATAAAAGAAGATGTCAAGATGGTCTGATGGCAGACTATAAGGTCTGCATTTAAATAAACAAGAAAGAAACTGGGAAATTGGAGGGAATTCAGGGGAATTTTGAGAAATTATAGCCCAACCCAACCTTAAATTTCACTTGGCCCATTTGAATCGAAGCTCTAAGGAAGAGTTCACTCTGTGCACTGTGACCAATTTAATTAATTTAGAGATAACATGCAGATCGACCAATCGATTGGTTGAAGAGTAGATAGATAATGTGCAGCCAGTCTAGCCAGCGAGTCCACTGGCTCCATGACCAGCAGCTTTATCTTTACATGCTCATTTTGCTGGGAGTAGCTCACATTTATGCAGCAAGAAATTCACATTTGAATGTATATCAATCCGTATACTAATAGGCAATTGACTCCAAATGAATATTTATGACACGCTGACTTTGTAAGATGAAAAAAATATAGCAAAACAAGGTTTTCGTGTTTGTAATTAGAATTTAATGTTTTGTTTTGTTTACATATTTTGCCATTTACATTGTCAGACAACAGAATGAGAGTGAAATAGAGATGTTGTTGCAGCTTATAGGCTCATGTGCTATACTGCTGATAGTATCATTATTTTATGATCGTGATGTCAAAAATAAATTGTCTGCAGCTTTCTGATGACAACAGCTGTGCTGTGTAATCTGTGATATTAACACTTAAAGTGAGTGAACGCAGAGAGTTGGAGGTGACAAAAGGTTACTTAAGTAGGCTTCAGACACAAAGCTACAACACATCTGTTGTCCATTCTGAATGAACTGCAAATGTGTACTCAATGTGGTTGTGAAACACAAAACAAGTCTGCAAAATATTCCAAACTATATCAAAAATGGGGCTTCTGAAGAACAGACGCTCTACTTCTGAAATGTTTCCAGTGGATGTCGGAACCGGGACAAGGCCGTGGGTGAGCCAGAACACAGCCAGAACGCAACACAGCAGGGGCCAATGGACATTAGGGTTATCATCCAGCATCAGTGGCTGACCTCACTAATGCTCTTGTGGCTCAATGAGAGCAAATCCCTGCTACCAGGATCTTGTAGAAAGCCTTCCTAGAAACGTGAAGGCTGTTAAAGCACAGCACAGTCAGAGGCCTAAACCTAACTCTAACCTTCACCTGAGCTGAGCCCTGACAATAAACCCCCCTCTTAAAGAAGTCTCTTTACCCTCGTGAGGTCACTTGGCCCTTACAAGTATAGCAATACAAGAGCATATACACACACTGTCATCAAGTCATGAGCAGCATCTTGCATCGGACAGCCAGGTACAGGGAGGTGAGAAAGGTGCAGTGTATATTTCATTGCCCCACGACACTGAATCCCGAAACTGCAAAAACAAGCCATAAAAATTCCAGAGGGTGCACTGAAATCCTCGCTAGGCACCCACCCCTCCTTCTCCCTCGCCATCCCTCTTTCTCTCCCTCTCTCAATATGCTGTCTCCCTCTCCTATTTCTGTCCATTGTCGGCACAAAGCATCCCATTCAGGCCCCGATGACTTCTCTTACGGCAGGCAGCGGTAGGCTTAGCGAACAATGGCCATGCGGAAACAAAAGCCAGTTTATTAGGCTGGACTGTGACAGAGAGACAGACTGAGAGAGAGGGAGAGATGGAGAGGGGAAAGAGGAAGACGGAGAGAAAGAGTGGCACTCTGCGTTCCATTGTGGCTGGACTCACATCTGGTGGCCATGTGTGACCGGAGCAGCAGGGCTAATGATGGGCTTCCTGAGGCCAGCTCAATTAGGCCAGGCCTCACCGGACTCCCAGAGAGAGGCAGAAAGAGAGATGACTATCGACATGCTGGTTCACTATTTGTGTGTGTTTGTGTATATGAGTCAATCTGCACTAAATACAATCGTCCCCTGCTTGGATGTGAATGTGTGCGTGCGTGTCCTACGTTCACGAATGTGTGTATTTTAGGCATTTGTGTGCATGTAAATTCCCACTGACACAGCACTGTCCCCCTTATTCTTTAGCCCAAACAACACCTCCCTCAGCACACATACACACACACATGCACACACAGCCTCCTCCTGAGCGGGCTAAAACTAACTAACAAGCCGTAAAGCCATTAACGGTTAGGGCGCTGCTTTGATGGCCCCAACACAAGATTTCCAAGACACTTAAAGCTACACAGGGGGGAGAGCAAAAATGACGAGAGCCTGCAGCCGTGTCCTCAGGCATGTGCGTCCATGTCTGGCGTGTGTGTGTGTGTTACATCGTGTACAAGCGAACGCCAAATCAGATGGGTTCCTTTCACAGTACCATCTCTTATTATTCCTGCCTTGCAAACTGTTCACCCCAGAAGACACAAGCTTTAAAATACAAACCTAATAAACAGCGAAAGAAAAGGCTGCCTGTCTGTGTTAATAAAAGGCTTCATTGGGGGAAATCTGAAGTCAATTCTTCTCATAATCACGTGTTACTGGTCAGATGTGTATAATTAGTATTGCATAAGCAAGTGTACAAACAAGAACTCGGGTCATTTCAGGCTTCTGGTTTTAGCACAAACAAAGCCGCACAAATATTAATGTTTCAAAGACAATGCTTGTCTGTGTTTTGTATTAGAGACAGGCCCTAAAGAGACCTGGTTATGGAGCTTTGTTTAGTTGGATTTTCGCCAGTTCCTTAATAATCTGGGTATTTTTTTTAGGTAACCTACTGTAGAGAGCAACACCAGGAAAGATTGTAATCAATGAATAATCCCAAGAACCATCACATAATAAATTTAGCTGGAAGAAGTAGTGACCCAGAAAAGTTTGTCTCTCTCTGAATTAGAAAAAGAAAGCTTTGACACCAAGAGGGTTTTTGTGATTATTGTGTATCTAGGAAACAAAAAAGAAGCTAAAACATACCAAAAAGTCTCAATCTAACATGTTAAACTGATCAAACTGATTTGATTGTGTATAATCACGAGAACTCGATTGGCCACTTTATCAAAATGATGATAAAAAATTGTGATGGAGTTTGTTTATGCATATTACAGATTTTTCAGATTCATAACTTATTCAGTTACTGGAAGGGTCACAACGCGGATGTGATGAAACTTGGGCACAAGTTGGTAGCTATGCGCTGTACATGCAGGGTGCACCTTACAAGCCTGTAATGCCACCAGCCCAGAGCTGAAGTAAGTTGGTGGAGAGAAAGACGTGAGGTAAAGCCACTGTGTAAGGTGAAAAGGAAAGGTGCATGCCGATGTGGCTGCAGCAAAAGCTGTGACAGCTCACTGAGGCTTTTCAGGTACTTTAAAATGCTTAACACCCCCAATTTGCCACAATTAGTATAAAAATCATATTGCCCCTGAGAGTCATAACTCATTCAAATCTGATCACACAAACATGTTGCAGATATTTCTATATTCTATTTGAATCCAGGGATATCATTATCCCAGATGTCCATTGCAAGTAAAGATCAAGTCCGTCAGTAATGAGTGATAGATGACTTTAAATCCGTGGGTACACTCTAAACAGGAATAGCTAATTCACTTAATTCTTACGGTGCCAATTTGCCGACCTGTCATTAGTCCAAAGTCCCGTTGTTCCGATATGTGATTATACTAGGCTATACTGTATTTGTGTACCATAGAGGATCAGCAACACAACAAAAGTAGGCTACTGATCGAGATACAAGTGTCATAGAGAGGAGAGAGCTGAAACACCATAACCTCCTGTTATTAACTCTGGGGTCCGGGTTGTGTGGGGAGCTCTCCGCAGTGCTGAACGGCTCCCGACGGGCCTATTTCTGCCTTGATGGTGCGCCGCGACCGGCTCTGGGTCAGCTGGGAAAGGTTGGAGGCGAAGCAGGCTCACGGCTTATGTGTTTGCCACTTTCTTTTTCATTTTAACTCACACCATGATCTTTTCCTAACCCTAACCAAGTAGTTTTTGTGCCTAAACCTAACCAGACCTCAGGGCATCATGATGATTTCGGAACAACGGGACTTTGGAACAATGGGTTTAATATGGTTGGAACAATGGGCTGTCGGACCAATGGGCTGTCAGACCAATGGGCTGTCGGACCAGTGGGCAGACCCCTTGCATGTAACTAACAGCTGGACTTTCCACATCCAGATACGACATAAAAGGTACCCTAAGTGGGTTAGAAGTTGACGTTCTGGGATGCCGTGTCAAGTCCTGCCTGTTACATGCATCATCTCCCTTCAAAAACCCCTCATGTTTTCACAGGAAACTTACCATTTACATACAGTCCCTTTTAAAATAAATGCACTACTTTGGTAAAACACGGCGAATTGACTTTTTTTTGCCTTCAACAACAAACGCACGTGGTTGGGTTTAGGAAAAAAGACCAGGCCTTGGCTTTATAATCTTACGGGACATGAACACTGCTCTCCCAGTTGAAAATTGGTGTTTGTTGGACCCATCCACCACCCTTCCATCCGCCCTACTTGCCTTAACTTTCATTCGTGTCCCGACGCATTTCCCCCGATGCCACAACGATGATGGTGACCAGCAGCGTATAATGCAGACAATTAAGGACGACTTTTTCATCAGTGTCTGATGCCAGAAGTCACTGCCCAAGCGCCAGATTTCGATAACTCGAATCCCATTTGATACAACATTACATACCTCTCAGATCCATTGGATGGGTCCCCCACCCACAAAAGAATATTAGTTGGTAAAACATTAAAGTTTTGAATATTTGTGATTTGAAATCAGTGTAGGCAAGATGGACCTCACACCACAGGAAAGTCTGCCAAGATAATTTTAGAACTATATAAAAAAGAAGGGGGTAATCAAGCCCATATTCATTTGATTCTTGGGTAGTGTGTAGTTCTAAAACTTAGAGCACAGTTATCTACCAAAGAGACTTAGAGCAAAGATGAATGATAGGTGTGACAAAATCAGGGCACTATTACTCTACTTCCTGTGATGGTACTGAAAATTGGATTTGGACATAAATCATAAGGTGCAGATTTGTCCAATATAAAAGTAACTCCTCAGAAACTGGGCTTAGACTTGTTAAAGTGTGCTTTCTTCCTGCCCTAAAATAATTTCAGTTCAGATATGAGACTCAGTGTGTGTCATCAGTGTGTTTTTTGTCTTGTCAAATAACTACAGTGGTCCAACAGAACTATATTTGAAGAGATTCTCACCATAGAGAAGCAGCCGATGAGGTTTTGATGAGACTTAGGAGAATGATGGCACATAAAAAGTCTGGTTTAAGCAACAGCAGTTACAGCGATAGCTATAACTAGCACACACCTGTCTGTAACTGTGCCTGTGCATGTGTGTGTGTTTGTTTGACAGCAGGCAGAGTCTGAGAGGAGAGAGTTTGGTCAGTGGAGATGAACTGAGCACAGAAACACTCAATCTAACCTCTGGCCACATCGCCCTCACTGTCTCTCTCTCCCTCTAAAGCAGTAAATCAATGGTAGTCAACTGGAGCGTTCGATCCCCATCCGTTTTCACTTGCTTCTTTTGTGCAGCTTCAGAGATGGTTTCCGTGGTTACATGAGTTCCCTCTGCGGAGAGGAAGTGGCTCTTATGCTGGAGAATCACAGGCTTCAGTCAGACCATCTCCGGCTCATGTAGACACCATCAAAGTTGATTATCGAGTGTCGACCGTCTCCTGCTTTCCAGTTGTTCTACGGTCTTTCAACTGCTGAAGTTGATTACTTGTAGTGATGAGGCAGACCCTCTAAGATAAGATACTGGTGATACCCTGGCCTTTGAATGCATATTTTATCATTTATCATAATCAGATCATTTATATCATATATAATATATCCTTTATAGAATTCATAATAGATTATCAGTGTGTTGTTTTTTTTGCCATGTTCGCTCATAGCTCGCAGGGAAAATAGACCAGTCGTCGAAACTATTGCTGCAGATCGCGAGCGAGTGTTGTGTCTGACTGTTTCCCTGCTGACGTCTTTCTCCTAGACCTGTATCGACCACAGAGGGGGAGGTTATGGGAAGCATCATTTTAACAAAAGGGAAACACTATTGGATGCGGAAACAGACAACAACACTGCTTCCATATCGGCCATGCAAGCATAACAAACAGGTACAGGAGGGGTAGAGGGAGTGGAGACGTCCACTAGTTAAAGATATACCATGCAGGATTTCTTCATGCTATATCCATTCGCAGTTCTCTCTCTATCCCACTCCCACAACTTCCACCAATCAGCTGACTACAGGTGTTCACTCTCCTGGTTAGCCGATCAAACTTTGCCACGATCTCCTTCAGGCGCCGCTGCCACACTTTAAATCTGTTCTCTTCATCTCATCTCATCACCACTACCAGCATCTAGACTCCATAGGGGGGAGCTTCTTAATCTGCTATGTCTTCACCATCCTCCTGGAGAAGGATCTAATGGCCAAAGACTTGCCACATTTCTCATACTTATGTGCACATGTAAATAAATATTCTTGTCTCTGCTGACTGAAATACACTTTGGCAGCCATCAGTATACATGGGTGGCCCGCCAAAGTAAAGTCTATAAGAGGGGAACAATACACCATTTGGTCAAGATTTAATTTTGCTCAATACTTTGGTTTATATCTGCAAAGTTCTGTTTTAAGTGAAATTTTCAGCAACTAATCCCACCAGATATTCCCATCTGCCACAGCTGTGGAGTCTCTCAGTCAACAGCCATGCCAGCAACCCTTTGTATTTTGATAATAAAGCTGTTAAATCAGTTTTCAAGAAGACTTGCCAACAGCATGTTGTTTTGCTGCTTTTCTTTGTTTGACATAATTGTAAACTGAATATCTATGGGTTTTGGATAATCCTAGGAGACTGCGATGGGCACTTTCCAGTATTTTCTTAAGTTTCACGGACCAAATGATTATTCGAGTAAATAATCACATTAATCCACAATGAAAACAATTGTTAGTCGCAGCTCTAAACAACAGCTTGCTATTCTAATTCAATCCAGTGCACATTTTGTTCTGATCAAGAGCAAAGTAAACTTTATACAGCCTATTGTCAAACTGTAAATCCAGACGTTCAGACTGAAACACACAATTTAAATGGCCCTACCTTTGTGCCAGCTGCTTTGTTGGGTTATTCTTCAACACTCTGAAGCAACTGTTGCTCATCCTGTCACGAATACACTCGCACACTCTGTATACAGTATGTGATAAAGAACATCTATTTAGTCATGTGACACATCGGTATGATTTTGGCCACTGTTTGCCATAATGCATCAATTAATAGATTAAAGCACACACACAGTAGCAGAGCAGCTTTTGTTGTTCATCAAGGACAAACTGTACCACCTGTTACAAGGCTGCCGCAGCAAAACCACTGGCACTTCTCCCCTCAGTCCTCGTCTCTGTCTCTGCAGGAAATGAGCGGGCGAATAAGCAGACAGAGATAATTACAGACCAAACAATAGCTGTCATTTCTTTCTACACCGACCTCCTGGCCCTGCCCTCTCACCGACACAGCACAGTTTGCCGTAATCTGTGTCCACTCGGTGGTGGACAGATCTGAAGCATGCCAGAGAAGCTTCGCACATCCATTTTCTCCGTCTATCCCTCTCCCCTCTCCGTTTGCTTCTACAGAACAAAGCATGTTAACCTTGAGCTGTGAAACAGCTTTCTGCTGGCGTCTGAGGAGATATTAGGAAGGTGATTAAGTGAGATTGATGGTACTTTAATTCCCTGACAAAAATAATGGCTTCTTCCTGTTGTTTAATCTTCAATCTTCATTACATGGGGGAGGCTCAAGAGAGTATGGTTTTTAGCCAAAAAGAAGGCCATGCTTAACAAAGGACACCATCAAGGATGGTGTATTTTCATATTTAATCAAAATGAATTGTAATTGAAAGTCCAAAGGAGGGTTTGGGAATGCAGGAAAGTGTGGGCTGAAAGAAAGATTGTTTAGAAATTTGAAGGTAATTCTTTTAGAGGATGTTTTTTTTTGGAATTAAGAGAATTTGACTGCAATTTAGCCCGAGCGTAATTAGGAACACAATCATGAAACTCTTACTGATGTGATTTTCATTTTGCTGATGATTTACAGACTTATGGATTTAGCTTGTTGACATGACCTTGGAGTGGTAGAAACCCTTTCAAAAGTTACTTCTTCAAAAGAATGATGACAAATTAGAAAAATAAAGTTGCTTTTTCTCAATAAAGTTCAGTTTTGGAGATAGAAAGTTGTCAAAAGACAGCAGCTATTTACATTTTCCCCAGAAGGTTTCGGACTTGTTTGAGAGTAGTTGGACAACAAAGTTTACGTGCTGTTAGGAGAACTGACCTATAACCTCTCTATTGTGGGATTAGAAAGACCACACTGTTGCAGGAAGGTTCCCTTCGTGGGTAAAACAAAAATGGGTTTTCAAGGGGCACAGGTTTGATTCTTTCTCTTGTGGTGGATGGAGTGTCCTTGAGTAAACCAAAGAACCCCTACCATTTTCCAGAGGCGCTGTTCCAAAGCTGACCCTGTACACTGACCTCCTGGAGGAGAGCGGCAAGCGAACATGAAATTCCTCCTTTGGGTGATCAATACAGCGATAAAAAAGGCGATAGATGCAGCCTCGGCTATTCGCTCCTACAGCACGGGGAGGTCAGAACACAGGGTCAGCTGGAGAGCAGCACTCTCACAGCTGACAGGGATTCAGTGTCTTGCTCAAGGACACTTCAGCAAAGGGGGGACGCTCGCTGAGATGCAGTCGGGTTCCTACAGTTCAAGGGCGGGGCCCTCGCTCACCGCAACACCCCGCTGCTCTCAAAGAATCAGAATAATTTGAATTCTAAAGCACACATTAAACAAGGGGGTTGTATGTATTTAGAGAGAAACAAGGTCTAATGTTGACAGGGTTCCTATGGCTCAAAGCAAGTTAAATTTGAAGGCTTTTTTAATTCCACTCGAAAGTAAATTTAGGACCAATTTAATTAAAAAGAAAAATAAATAAATAATTTCTCACTCTGCATGTAGGATCTTGATGGGTTTTTTTGTTTGTTTTTTTTAATTCTGCATAGAGTACACAGAGCCTTGTATGCATCACCTTGTACCAATGCCACAGAATCTTGGTTACACACCAATTTCTGTTAAATCTGCTTTACCCTACGTCCTCCAGGGTACAGTGACAGCTAGCTAGACAGTAGAGCATCCTG
Organism: Epinephelus awoara; assembly: GCA_035609425.1. NCBI lineage: Eukaryota > Metazoa > Chordata > Actinopteri > Perciformes > Serranidae > Epinephelus > Epinephelus awoara. The sequence continues at coordinate 17,990,772 of CM069316.1, read as the reverse complement.
GCTGGAAACAAAATATGAGTGCCGTTGGTTCCGCTATCCTGATCAGTGTGACAAAATGTGAGAGGCATCCAGTAAATAATAATTACAACATAGATGTCACCAATTATTTATTAGATTTTCCATGTCTTAGCATTTTAGTAAGAATTTACAGTTTGATTTATGACATTTTAATACAGACTAAGACCTTATTTTAAGATTAAAGAACTAAATGCATATAGGACTTTTTTAAGAATCCACAGGAACCCTGGACAAGCGCACAAGACCCTTTGAGATCACATCCAACAAAAGGAAAATTCGACTGAACCTTAAATAAAAGACTACTTTGTCAGAGTCCACAATATGAGTTAGAATAAAAAGTTTCCCATCTACATGTAAAAATGTACAAAACTAACATCAAAGCCCAGCATGTACACAGAGCCTCAAAGTAGCACCAGAAAAAAAGTTTAAAAACGGTAAGGAGTTGTATGCTATTTATCATACTCATTAAAAAAATGCCGACTGACAGAGTTTCTAAGTTAAGCGCATTACAAAAAAAACTGGTAAAGTTATAATACTTTGCTCCCTGTTAACACCCGGCACCCGTTTCCTCGATTTTTCTTTCAGTGACATTCAGCCAGTTTTCTACGGCCGCCTAATGATTGACTGCAAACAGATGGACTGTCAATACACCAAACAGCATATGCAGTTGAAAGAGGTCCCGCCGTGTCGGGCCGACATTTTGACACTCTATCTGTGCATACATAAGCAGGCCTGTTTGCGTCCGTGTGTGGGTGTGTGTGTGTGTGTGTGTGTGTTTTTGTGCATAAATGCACGTGTGATGAATTGACTGTAGCCTTGTCTACGGCTGCCCCTCTGTACAATAGGGACCACAGCAGCAACAGAAACAATCCTTTTAATCTAGTGCATCTTTCGCAGTGTCTCAGTCTGATGTCCGACTGCACAAAGAAAGGTCAGGGAGGATTCGGTTTGGGTGGGTGGAACAAACAACTGGGATTTGCTCTCTCTCTCTCATTCCCTCTCCCTCTATCTCACATGCTCTCTCTCTCAGTGAGGCTTCAAGGTCTGCTTTGGCGTACAGTTACAGTTAGTTTACTCGCCATCAAAGCAAACCCAAACTTCTGAATTTTCCAATATATATTTTTGTGTGTGTGTGTGCTTCAATTTTTGGCATTGGAAAAAAATGAATGAATGATGGGGGGGTTCTGTAACTTCCTAATAACTCAGCTGCGCCCGGAGAAAGTTTACCAATTTGTTTAAAAAACTTCCTTCTACTGTATCTGTCACACCCCTACATCCTCTTTCTGTTTCTTCTCCGTCTATTTATCTCTTCCCTTGTCATATCTGGGCTCAGTATCTACTGTGCTCCCTATCTCTGAATGTGTAATAATAATTTCTGCCTCCTAATCAATCCTTAGTACTAAACCCATGCCTACCAAATAGCGCTACACGCTTGCCTAATCTAGCTCATCCTCCTGAGTTCAATACAGTTTATCAGTGAGAGACGAGGGGAGAAAAAGCTGGAGCTGCAAGGAAAGAGAGAAAATGAGGAACTGAAGGAGAATAGAGCGGGAGGAGAAGGAGGGAGGAGGGAGGGGGTCAGCGGAGGTAGAAAAGAAGAGATGAATGCAGCCCCTGTTCCTTCCCACTGTCTCAAACAAGGCCTGAGTAAACAGGAAGTACAGCTGCGCTCTCTGTCTCTTTCCCTGTGACTCTCTGTCTATTTCATTCTGTTTTTTAGCTCCTACACCTCCCTCCTTCCAAAAACATGTTGCATTAATCCACTTTTTTTTATCTCTGCTAACCTGAGAGAGTGATAACGGACAAAAGTTAAAAAGAAGAGAAAGAGGAACAAGTGAGATGCGCGAGCAAACAGTTGACAAATGTAGAATATCCCGCTGCCTCCTCGTCACATTGCGAAGAGTCATGATAGTTGGCAATCTAGACACGCAGTTCCCCTCAGTGGGCCCTAATCCCCCTATTTCTTTAAGAGAGAGAGGGAGTAGAGCGGAGGAGAAAGGAGGCATTGTGGCTCGAGACAGTGCAGTAAAAAGAGGAGCGTACAGTACCAAATTGAGGTCGCAGCAAGACAATGGCTGCCCTTCACTGGCTCATTCACACACGGTCTCCACACAGCTCTATCAAACGCCTCTTTCTTTTCTTCTTCCCCTCCTCTGTTCTGTTCTTTCTCTTTCTTTCTCTCACGTCCGCCTTTCTTCTCCCTCATCACAGAGGGATGGGGGATAATGAAACCCCCAGCTCACCCAGGCTGTTCTGGGGCCCGTTTCAGAGAAGAGGAGCTCTTTCTCTCTCTTTCTCTTCTCAATGGGCACCTTCTCATCTTCTCTGTTCAACACCCTAAACCAGCTCCTCCCTCCGCTTTTGTTTTGGAGGGAGAATGTATAGTTCAACAGGAAGTGGTTTGTTTAGGAACAGGGCCCTATATCAACTTATTTTGAGCAGTCTTTAGTGGCCTGTTTGTGACAGTGAGGTATCTGAGGAGCTGGATGATTCATTTTTGAGCAATTGTATTACAAAAAACAAACTTAAACCAATATTCATATTATTTGCTTTGAATTCTGCACAAATTTGGTCACACATATACTTAAATTGTATATCTGTGTGGATGGGCACTAACAATAGCTCCCAAACAATCACTTTTTCTGACCACATCTACCTCTTCATTAAAACAACACAAGGAACTATGTCGGCGGGGTTTTCTGCTTCAGGTACCTGTGAGACACGAAGGGCAGTACTAGATGAAAGCATCTGAAAGCATATCAGACGCCAAAATACTTTATGACAGTTAATACTGTATATCCTGAGACAGAATCCTACAGCTCTTGAAAATATCACAGGGGGAATTATTCCATCTTTCTCTGTGACTCAGATGTTACGTTGTGTTGTACTTTGAATCACTGGGTAACGTTAGGAGGGCTGAGGTCAGAGGACTGCTCGTTGCTGTGAGTTTTGACAGTATTGTCATTTGGCATCACCACATCTGGGCTCATGAAGGAGAGACTACTGACACCAGCTAGGTCCCCATCTTTCTCTAATGCAGGATGAACACAGAACTGCGGTAGGTGCTGATGACACACACAAGCACACAACACAGCCCAGAGACAGACCCCGAACTGCCAGCCTCTGAACTTACGACAGCTGCAGCTGTAAAGGGGAATTCAACCCAAGTCAATGAGGTAAGCTTGTTAGTATAATGCTCACAAGGTTTATCGTCATTTGCACAGTAAAAACACTGCAGTTTACACCATACAATGAAATTCTTGATTACCAATCTCGCTTTACGCAAAACAGTAATAGACAAAAAAGTCTAACGTAACACTACAGTTAACGCTAGCTCACGACTCAGCAACAAACTCTGCAACAGTTCAAATCATGTTGACTACTACGTAACCACAAGTTACTTACTCCTCTTACTTACCTCTTAGTTACTTACTCCTCTTACTCCCATGGAACCTAAAGCCCACTTCAGACCAGTGACTCGCAATAAGACAAAACCAATTAAGAATCTTGAAGATAAAGGTTGCAGTGTTGTGAACTGGCTGTCTGAGCTCGACTCAAGCCAGCTGATTGTCTCACCTGCAACTCCGCTGGTCAAACTGCCGGCGGCTGGTTTTGGAACAAAAAGCATGTCACATGTTTCAATAGCTAATCAGTTTGTAGTGAACTCCGCTGTACAAGTCAAAATGACCACAGGCGGCGTGGTTGCTAGCTGCAGTACGTTCTCCGCCCACAACGAGCCGTCTGTTTCCTTCCTTACGGTGTGCCAGTGTCGGACGGTGGGTTGCTGTATGTGCTTATGCCCCTCACACACACACACGTTCTCACTGACTGATTAATTGGTGCTGCTTACTTATATTATTGTGGCATATTGAATACAGTCCATCTGATGCGTGTTTTGTTTGTTGCCGTTTCATCACTACTACAAATGCAGCTGTAGCCAGTATCACTTTCACTATCTTCATTCATATTTCAAGACAAATTATATTCAGCCACAAAACAAACCTGAAAAGCTGGAAATCAGGATGTAAGTATAAAGTTGTTGCATAGAGATGATACGCCATCTCATCTAGTTACATTGATGTGAACTGGAAGGTTTTTAGAACGTTCCAGAGCGGGGCATTGCAAGTAGCTGCATGTTTCAACAAATCTTTGGTCTGAACTGGGCTTCAAGGCTATTGCTAGCTTTTTGGGGGCCCTACAAGAAAATCTTGTTTTGCGCCACCTATTTTAATCACTCATGAATACACACCAAATCTGCACCATATTCCATACGCATATGAGACTGTCTGCCACTTTTTTACACATAAAAAATATCTGACTTAGCTGCATTAGTAATACCAATATTAAAGGCGCTGTATGTAAGAATGTGGCCAAAACGGTTACTGCACTCAAATTCAAAATACTGCCGCGGGTCGTGTCCGCGGCAGTATTTTGGGGACTGTAAAAAAATGTTTTAAATGCGAATATTCTGGCTGTACTATTGTTGTCGGTGAGATCAGTATGTTATATGAACATTATTCCTTAGTCTCTGTGACATATTAGGATGATTTTACGAATATTTGCTTTAGATTTCTTACATATAGCTCCTTTAAAACAAAGTCTATAGCTAGGCCCTGTCAAAACAGACACTTGGCCACCGGCTCACGCATGGTTGCTAGTCCCCATCCAATGATACTCACCAACTGATCAAACAACTTTTCTGGGGGAAACCCTATTAGTCCTGTGGGAAAGAGTGCTAGCGTACTCTCTTGGAAAGAGTAAGCTAGCCTAACAAGCTAACATGTCTGAATGCAAATAGAATCAGTTTTTAAAAATGATTAGCATCAATGTCTTTTTTATTCGATGCATTGACAAAACTTGCTGCCCACAATACAACTCAGCCGCTAACAGTTCAGTCAGAGTCTTCAGGAGTTCTACTAGCGACTAACGTAGCATCAAGCCGCTGACCTCAACTAGAGATGAGGAGCTCACATCTTTCTAACGCCACACCAACATATTTTTCTCATTTTCAACTTGTAGTAGTCAGCCCAAAACCACTGCTGACTCAAGTGACATCACATGAGGCGATTCATCAGAGTCCATGATGTTCCCCTTTGGAGACTTTACACAACTTTTTTTGTCTTGGCCCATAAGACCATGTTGAATGTTGTTAAGACACAGACGTCTGGAATCATTAACACTGGGCTATGTGTTAATGTGGGCTAGTGGGTTTGTTGAAAAAAGCAGAAGAAGGTCTTGTATCAATGTTCCTTGGCTGAGCTCCAGTCGGTAGCACACCACAGGCTTTGACAGTGATTCTTTTAGTGACTCTCGCTCTCAAATGTCAATCAAGTGCTACCAAGGGAAACATCCACCCCGAGGCTTTAAGCTTGCATGCTGTTCTCTAAATATGTAAAAAAAAAAATGTATACTCTTTTGAAAGATGAAAAAGATTATGCACAACAGCTGCATCGGAGTTGATATTTCCTTACTAAAAAGTAAAAAGACATAAAAACTAATGTAAGATTGAGGTCAGAATCTAGTCATGTAAAGTGTTTCATTTTCATTTAGTTGAGGGGAGGAGATGGATTTATTTGATAGAGATGAAATGCTTATGAAGATTTATGTTTCACTGATACTTATCAAATAAAAAAAACTTGCTTGTTTTGTGTGCTTGCCATATATCTGATATATTTCATGTATAAGACAGTGAGTTTTTGTGTTGCGAGGATAACATTTAGTTTGTGTGTAAATCTTTTTCCTACTTTGTGACTGATTCATGTGGCTATCAATTGACAGTTTTTCTTTTCCTGAGTTGACCTTATCAGGAAAAAAGTATCCAAAATACTTTGCAATAACAGGACAGGTATGTCAAATGCACTCTTTTTGTTTTGTTTTTTTACAAAATTGTATAAACATTTTAACATCAATTTAGACCAGCTTTTACAAGAGAAAGCTTCACTCTCATATAGAGCAGGCTCTGTTTTGCAAATGATACACAGATGTCTCATTCACTCCGTCACATATCATATAGACTCCTTGTAAAGAAGACAAGAGGCATGAACGGTAAAATATGTTCCCTTTTGCCAATGAATGGATCCGTGGAATTCACTGTCTCACACAGAGACAAAAATCTGGGAATGCCTCTGCACAGAAACAAGTTAATAAGTGAAGAGGGCAAAAGCACCTTCGGGCTACTTGGGTCACAAAGGCTGACGATCCACAAACCTAATTTGGCTTGGCAAACCTAATCGTTCAAAATGGATCGAATACAGAGTCTACTGGAGGCCTTTAACCGGTTTATTGCGAGACAAGTGGGAAACAGGGATTGGCATTGTTGTTCAAACCACAGAAAAATTGTTGTCATCCAATCACATTTAAGCAGAAGGACATAAATTGCCTGCAGGGTTGAGCGCATGATGATGTTAAGGTGACCATTATTGCCCCACTAGAAAAGACTGCTCTGATGCTCTTTTGATGGTCAAGTGCTCCCCAGTGGAAGACATTGCATACACATACAATGGTATACAGTGTTAAACCTGCACAAACACACAGGAAAACAAACAACAATATAGAGGAGACCTGCAGATACTCACACACACTTCATGCCTGGAGCCAAGTGGAGAGGAGATGTGTGAGACAATATATTTAGAGTATAGACAATGAATACTAATAAGAGGAGAGCCTAGACCAGACCACAGCGCAGCGGTCAAAGACTGCACCTTCTTGGTTGTCTGTTACATCTCAATATCCGAGGCAGTCTGAAAACTGGCTTTCATTTACGTTAAAGTCACAAGGGAGAAGTCACATAGCAACACACTGAGGTATCCTTTGTATGTATACAGTACATTACCGTACAACCGCATCTCGTACTGTCTTTAACTTAACAGTTTACTCGGAGCTACTGAGCAGTTTCTAATTTCAAGGAATTTCAACCGTAGTGGGAATTTTTCCACCGCTGTTTTTTCAGACCGGGTCCAATCCATTTTTTATACTGTATATCTTAAAATCACAGCACAGATTTGCCTCAGAGGGCTTTAATATCTGAACACGACACTTTCCTCTTTAGCGGGTGTCAGACAGGGGCACTTACTTTGAGATCCTCAGGCAAAGCTCTTTGGTCCACTCCGGAGGCCCGGCCGAAAACTAACTGCAGTCAAAGCCCCAAGAACGATCTGCCCAAGGAAATCAGATCAGCTGTGTCAGTGATCTCTTTTAAGTTTCTTTTGAAAACTTTAATCAGTGAGACTTTACTGATTTTACTTTTGTTTTAAGTTCCCTTATACTGACTTCTATTTCCATAATAAAGGGACCTTTATCTTCCATATTATCGGACTTCTGTTAATCAATATTCATTGAAATACAGAGGACCATCTCTTTAGAGCAACCTTCTTCCATCTCTACAATCATCATCTACATTATCGATATTCAAGAAACATCTGAAAAGGTTTGTAATTTGTTTGTGTTTTTGTTGTTGTAAATTATACATCAACAATTTTGTAACACATCTCAGGCTGGCACTTTTATTCAGTTATGCAATCTTTGTTTTTATCCTTTTCTTTTTATGTGTGATTTTGGTTATTTAATAGGGAAGGTGTCTTCATAAAACATTTTTGGCATCTATCTTAACTTAAACTTTATTTCCCTGTATTTTCTATACATGTACGTGCAAAAAAACTAAACTAAATTATATACCCCAAATTGTTTGTTGATTTTATAATGTTATTTTGCTGCCCCGTGAAGCACTTTGTAATACTATTTTTGAAGTGCTCTATAAAGTGCTCTATAAATAAAGATCATCATTATTATTATTATTATTACTATCATTATTACATGAATGAGAGGGCTACATTTTTAATGCATGGCTACTGCCGGTCTGAATATGGTTTTAGACCTCTAGCAAGTCTCAAGTTTTGTCATGGTACTGTTCATTTCAGCAACCTACTTGTGCAAACAACAGTATATGTTATAATTTATATTATTATGTAAATTAATGGCCTTGCATCTGTCCATCACTGAATGATACAGCATAGTACTGAATATCTATATATGATCCAGCCTTCATGACAACTTTAACTGTATATTTACAATGCAAAATGTGACAAATGTGGGGTTTTCTAATACATTTTTTGGTAATGTTTCTGCCTTATTTGACAGAGCCAGACAGGAAATGTGGGGGAGAGTAACAAACATGACATACAACAAAGTTCCCCAGAGGAGAACATTAACAAGTCAAACATAATCATTGCAGAGCCCTGAACAAAAGACAAATTTGTCCAAACTACTATGGCAGTACTATAATAGTACTGCCATATTCAAAGTCATGTGATTCCAAACATTTGGAGGAATTGCAACCAGGAATGAATGGATGATGGATGATTGTCATGTTAAACTCTTAATGGATTTGCAGGCAAATTAAGTAATTCTTGGTTTAAATCATTACTTTAACAGACACATTATATCATGTTTAACTCTCACGACAACAATCATTTTGTGAGAAAGTTGTGTTTTTTAATGGGAACTAAAAGAGTGAACATAATTCATACACACTCCTCACTTTTAAAGTCAACTTGACTTGCAGCTGCTGACGTGAAGCCATGTGAAGGTTGGTATTAAGTGGGAGAAACACTCAATGCTGTGTGGTTATTTTACTGTCATCTTATTGCCATTTCGCATTGCTGCTCAAACATGTACAATGCAGAGCTGTCAGACAGGAAACAGGCCGAACATAAGGCGGTTAAATGAAAGGTAGGCACAAACAGACAACAGGTGGAAGGACAGGCCGACAGGATGCTAATGGAGCTATTGTGGATGTAGTCAGAGAGGTGACGTTCTGTGGTCCCCAGGGAGCAGACAGCAGGCCTGACCTCCCAATCTTACATACAGCGCAGCCACTCTCACGCTGTAATTACCTGTCACACTGTGAGCGGGTGTGTATCTGCGTGTGTTTTGGAGGAAGGGGTGTGGTAGGAGACCGCACTTGCACTTGACCCGACATGCAAACCAACCCTGTGTTTCCCATAAATGACATGAAAAAAGCACCGGCGGCCGCATGCACCCTACCTGAGACCCTGACTCCCCTGGCCCTCTCCTTTTCTGGCTCCCAGTAATTACCTGTGGGCCTATGGAGGGGTGGGAACCATTGTGTGCTGCCTGTGTAGCACTCAGGGAGATGTGGGATTGATGCGCACTCAGCGACCTCTCTGATTGGGGTTAACAGCAGCCTCATTTGCATGAGGAGATGGGGCTTTCATTAGCTACAGTAGCAGGACCTCAGGTGCAGAATACACACATTACACACACACCACAAACACACACACATGGAGAGGGTAAATTATTTAACCTTTCAAAAGACACAAGGTTCTCTTGTTTGTTTTTTTCGTTGGTATAAAAAATATCATCACATTTGTCATCATGGCTGAACTTTTACCAGCCAAAATATAACTGAAAATGTTTGGATGCATAAATTAATTTTAATTTGTGAGGGCCACAAGAATAGAGAACTACACTGAGGCTATTCCACATCTGTTTTCTCGTAAAAAGTCTGCAGATAGTTTTCAAGGACAGGGTTGAGCTGGCATTGGGACATGGAGAAAGGTATGACAAGACAAATGGAAGACATTAAAACACTTTTTTGTGTGTATAGTTTACCTCAAAAGCAACTAATAAAAGAATATTAAAAAATTTAAACTAGACACCATCTTGCGATAGAATCACTCCAACTTAATATAGTGATCGACAACCTAAAACAAATGTGGGACCAGGGCGTAAAGTTGGGAGGCCAATGGTTCCTTCCTTAATTCCTAACCTCCTACTTCCGGTGACCTTGCCTGGACCTCAAGTATCTTCAAACTAGGCCCTCATTTTTTCCTGTAAATGGGCATGACTGTATCTTGCATAGCTGCTGTGCTGATGCTGTGGCAGTGACAATATCTGTCCACAGACAGACAAGGTTCACAAAATAGCTCTTGTGGTAGTTCTCACTACAATAGGTGTCTCCAGGACCCACTTTTTTCATGATGACACAGATTTATAGGGTGAAAACAAAACCAGTCGTTGTAACTGGTAAATATTTGCCCATGGGGGAACTGTTGGATCCTTGTAAAATAAAGAGTTTGGTGTAGACCTGCTCTAAATCTGTCCCAAGATTACTTTTACTATGATATGACACTAAACTGACTTGACTTTACTTCATATCCAGCCCAAGGCCCGGATCAGAGAAAGCGTGTTTTGCAGCTTGCTGTGTCTTCTTTTAATTGTTACTGAGCAACCGCCAAATCACCTGTCCTTAACTTTTTGCTGAGAAGTAAACTCACAGATCTGTACCTCAAAGTATGTATAGAGATGGACAGGTGGAGGACACTGATTGAGAGTGAAAGGATGTTCCTAATAGCATGTTGGTCACAAAGAAACAAGAGAAATGAGTGAGGAGAAATTACAGGGAGTACCACCAGCTGGACCAGGAGCTTTGCCTGGATGATGATCTGTTCAAGGCTTATTTTAGGATGAGTCAGGGACTGTTTGACAATCTGCTGTCAATCCTTAGGCCAGTTATGGTTGGTAAAATGTTAGAAAGTAGTTGGCGCAACAGTTTGTTCAGATAGGTCTTGCAGATTTCCTAGGGAGACGTTGAAAGTGCGTTAGCTTTACAAAAACCATTCTTGCTCGTTGTCATGGCCATCACAGAAAGCCATCTTTACATTTATCTGATTGGACAGTGGGAAAAAAACAGCAGTTGACAGATTTTCAGCTCAATGCATTTTGGGTGCTCTTGCAAAAACACGAGTCACTCCGTACCGCAAAAGCAGCGTGCGAAATGCTTCACTTTTAATCGAGAACCATCACAAAAAGCCACCCCAGGCTGCTAAAACATGCTCTGCCTGATCTGGGCCTTACCAAGAATAACTAACATTGTGCAAATGTTAAAGGAAAGAGTCCTTCAAAACACGAAGCCCTTACCTGTATATGCTTTATAAGTCATTCTACATATGACCACTAAAAGGACAAAGTATTACTTAAAATTACCCAAGGCTGTTACTGTTTAAAAGCAAAAAATGACGATAGGAACATGGCGGCCATTCCTTCAGAGAGGAGGTCATGGAGCTCAAGTCCTATCTGTTTGGCTCCACCTGAAACTGCCCACTGTCCTCCCAGATCCATATCCTTTACATATGTTTTTGTCCCTACCATAATTTTACTTTGTTAGTTTATTCTTTGCACATGACATCCTCATTTCTGAGGTTTATTTCTTTCCTTTTTCCTCGGTTAAAGGTTATTTAGGGGGAGCCATTTGAATCAAGGGTCTAGGGACAGAGCGTGTCATATGCAGTACAGATTGTAAATCCCCCTGAGGCAGATTTGTGATTTGTGATTTGTGATACTAGGCTGTATAAAAGGATATGTCTCTGGTTTGGTTCATGATCTACGGGAAAATATTCAATATTCAAAACGAACATTCTCCCATGTTTTCCAAGCTGTTTTGGCAAGAGTTTACTTTGCCTTGTACAGTTAGTAAAGTCTTGTATGGCTAAGTAAAATAATGTTTCCCAGTAACCTCTCTAACACCGTTTGGCATATTTGAGACGCCCCCATGACAATTATAATAATCCAGAACAAATTGTTTCCCCCCTTTTGCCAGATTGGCTTTGAGCTGCTAGTTTTAGCACAAGCTGAGATACATTTGATTTGTCTGACTCTGGTCAACTGTTTGATTTTAAAAAAGGAAGTGTCTTTATATACCACATAACACAATCACTTGCACACATGGAGAGGGCATGCCCGACAATATACAACTGAAGACAGCTCAGTGCAGATCTGAAACAGAGTCACGCAACAAAGTGGACACTTCACTCAGTGACACCTACAAATGCTCTCTCTCTCTCTCTCTCTCTCTCTCTCTCTCTCTCTCTCTCACACACACACACACACACACACACACACACACACACACACAGAGTCACACACACTGTCCTGTGCTGTCATGTATAATTCAGCGTGTGGCCGGGCGGGCAGATGCCTCATCCCCAGGGGGTCCCATCATGCCTTTGCTAGGATGAAACATTTAACAGCACAGGACAAAATGGAACACGCTCAACGACTAAACAGGAAGGGTTTCTGGAAAAACACACACACACACACACATTCGCAGTCTCACTGTCACATGGCTGCTTTAAAACAAACATAACCTTTCACACATACTTAGCTCAATTAAAATATCTTGCGATTAAGAAGATAAATGTGTTAGGTTCTATTTTAACTTTGAAACACATGGCATGACATTTGTATATTTTGGCGTATATTTCATGCATCTTTTTAACGTCATGACCTCCGAGCCCCGATGCACACACACTCACGTGAACAGAGGAACACTGGTTTTCATTTTAAGCCTGCAAAAACAAATGGCCACTTGGCTTCATACACACACACACACACACACACACACACACCCCAGAAGTGGGTCATTAAATGAGTCACCCAACAACTGTAAGAGTGCTTTTACGGCAGTCCCCTAAGTGAATGACTGTAGAGAAACAACAATATGGCCGCATAATACCAATATCATTCCATATTCAGCACATGATGGGGCAAAGAAGAGGGCGCTGTGTGTGTGTGTGTGTGTGTGTGTGTGTGTGTGTGTGTGTGTGTGTGTGTGTGTGTGTGTGTGAACACTGAGAGGCTTCTGTATGAACGCATGCCTGTGCTTGATGGAGCAAAGAGGAAGAAGCTCTGTAAGTGTGAGCAGATGCTGATGCTTTGAGTGAGTGTGTGTGCGCGCGTGTGTGTGTGTGTGTGTGTGTGTGTGTGTGTGTGTGTGTGTGTGTGCGTGCGCGTGCTCATGAGCCTAAGAAGGCCTGGAGCGCGGCCAGGCCGGCTGTAGACTGTGAATATTAATGTGTTGTAACCTTGACACACGAGGAGCTGCTGGTGCTGTAGAGGAGCCTCCTCTGATGACATCAGACAGGAAGACAGGGACTCCTACCTGATGTAACACACCGAGGCATGACTCCTCGCTACCCCTCCTGTCTCCTCCCCCCTTGTTTCCTCTAATCTAACCTTGTCTCCTCAAACAATTTGTCCTCTACCCCACTTATCTACTCCCTCACCTCTTCTCTCCTCGCAACACTTCTTTCTTAAATCTCTGTCTCCGACCGCATCCCCATCTCCTCTAATCCAACTTTGTCTCCTCATGCACATGTCCTCCACCCTTCCCCTCTTTTCCTTTGCCTTCCATCACCTCTCTCCTCTCGTCTCCTTCACCTCTCCTTCCTTTTATGTAACCTACTGTATGGTCGCCCTCCTCTTCTCTCCTTTCCTTCCACCTCCTGTCCTCTACTCATGACCATCTCTCCTCATACTTCATGTCCTCCACACTTCTCTCTCCTCCTCTGTCTCACCTTTCTTTCCTCAAATCCAACTTCCTTGTCCTTGCTCCTTCCTCCAATCTTTCACCACATCCATCACCTTTTCCTTCTCCCTCACTTCCCAACACCACTGTCCACTCGTCTTCTCTTATCTCATCTACTCTCTTGTAACCTAACCTGGTGTTGTTTCACCTCACGTCCTCCACCTCTTCTTCTTCTGTCTTCTTTCCATAACCTTGCACCGTCCTAAGCTCTCTTTCTCCACCTCCATTCCCCTCTTCTCCTCTCCCTCACATCCCACCACCTGCCGTCTCTTCTCCTCTCCACTTTCCCTGTCCATCATTATTGCCATTCACCCCCCATTCTTCTCCCTCCTTTGTGAGTGTATATGATTCAGGCTGTACAGCTCTCTGTCTCCTTCCTCTCTGTCTCTCTGCCCCCCCGTCCGCCCCCCATTCTCTCTCTCTTTCTCTCCCCCTCTTTCAGCTCACTGCCAGGCTACCACAGCCCAAACTGTTCAGCTGCAACTGTTCCAAGCCCAATAATTACAGCTTGTCAGAAAGAATTAATTTTCTCATTTCTCATAAAGACGTGTAAAAAATTACCATGTTATTATAACGCCGCCACTCTCTGGAGGCACCAACGAAAACCAAATTTAATTTCGGAAATTCTTCCCTCGCACATTAAATTAAACACATAAATAAGAGTTTAGGAATTGGGGGGGGGGAGGCTGACGGAGGGGGGAGGGAGGGAGGGAGGGAGCATATGTTCGTTAGGCCGGCCTCAGCTCTGGGTAATGGCCGTTGTAATGTTTTGATGGGCCAGGCTATTGGTAAGCACCAATACATTTGCATGATCACCGTCGCGGCAGGCAAGCGAGCTGCCAATTAGCTCTCATACAGCTCTGGACAGTGCTGGGAGAGAGAGAGGACCAGTGATCTGCTCGGCATAAGAGATACACAGCAAGATATGGAACTGAGCTAATTAACAAGCACGTATGGAGAATAGCATATTTACTGCAGGGAGATTCTTGCTGAGATGTGTGGCTCTTCACAGAGGAGCTGTGGCTTGAAAGAAAATGTTTAGGTCTAACAGTAGAGCAAGGCTTTGGGTTCAGTGGTGCAAACAGACAAACATAGTAACAGACCCAAAATGAAGATGTAATACAATCTATTAAAAAAATAATTTTGCATTAATTCCCTTTTGCCGCTCCCTGTTGAGTTTAGGATCCAGTACAAAATTCTCATTCTTACTTAGAGAGCATTACACGGTCAGGCCCTCTTATGTAGCTAAACCCGTGGTCTTCAGCTCACTCTATTCAATCAAATATGCTACATTTGATGTCTGTCCCTCACACTCGCCTTAAGACATGTGGTGATCGAGCTTTTGTGGCCGTAGCACCTAAATTTTGGGATGCTCTGCCCCTTATATCTGCTGACTCTATTGTTTCTTTTCAAAGCCAGATTAAGACACACCTGTGTAGACAGGCGTTTGGGTTACTTGTATGTACCAGCTACGCTTTTTTAAATGTTGTCTATAGTTGTTGTGTCGTGTGAATTCTTCTTTTTTCTTCTGTGTGTGCAAACTTTTCACTATGTGGCTCATGTCGTCACTTTGTCCCAATTTCTGTCTTGTTGTGTATTGCCCTTATGACGCACTTTTGACCTATGTCTGCGAAAAGCGCTATATAATTAAATGTTACTGACTTACTTGTCTCATAATTCTATTAATGCTCTTTTAGGCAATTGCTTGTGAGTGCTGTGAGTGGGCACTAATCTGAAGAACTTTACGGGAAACTGAATGAAGTTTTATCACGAACGTGATTTACAAGTGTTTGTTTTTGCTGAAACATTATGATGAACCTTTGCAACTGACAGTGAAAATGCTCTTTGTGTGCGACTGGCTCGTTGGTCTGTGGTACTCCTGACCCTAGCAGTCAAACCAACCTACAACAGAACTGTGACTGTCCTCCCGAGAGGAATGACAGGATCAGTTACATCAGCAAGTGCCGCAAATAACATCTGTTTACATTCAAATGAAGAAGTCCTGTAGTGGCCACAGAAGTTATTATGGGAGCAAGGGAGGAATCAGAGGAATCATTATCAGAGAGTTACAAGAGTGACATCGGGCTTCAACACAGGAGACCGTGTGTGCTTGCTGCAGGTTTGTCCACAGCTCCCACCACAGTGTCAGAGAGAGCAAGACCACGGAGTGTACTCCTGTATTTACAAAGAAGTGAGTGCACAATAATTTTTGACAGTGAGTACGCACATGCAGTTTGCGCAGGGATCGTGCTGAGTCTCTAATCCATGCAAGTATAAAATGCAGTTCATTATCTATCTATCTAATTTTTATGTAATGTTTCATTGAGATTCCTTCATTACTACTACTTTGGGATATCAATCTGTGGTTTCATTTCTGGAGGTGGATAACTTGTTTTAAGTCTCCTCCCTCTTTTTGTCCTGTGTGAGGAGGCTACGTAACAACCAGTTTGTTTTTTGGGGGAACTTTTCCTCATTCAAAGACAGATTATAAAGCCATACAAAGCAAAGTTCTGATGTTGGGCTTCATAAATAAAAATGATTTGGCTTGACAGATGACAAAAACTTTCTACTTCTGCTTGTTGCTACTGGTATGTTGTGCTAACATGTAATTTTCCAACCCTTCTCTCATCCACTTATACAATATGTGAGTTCATGATCCAGCATGAGGTGCAGTGGAGCTCAAATTTACAACAGGGCAAAGTGACGATTAGCTAATGGTCGGATAGTGTGACACGCCAACAGGAGCAAAGTTTAAGAAAAGGGTGTGACGGGTGAGCCTTACTGATTCATAGAGTGATGACATAATATCTGATACTTATGGCAAATATAGAAGCAGAATATTCAAAGAAGAATTTAGTGACGTTATAAAATCTGATGAAACCAATGCAGAAGACCAGCCCCTCTCGCTCAGACGGGGAACTCCCACAACAAAACAAACTCAACCAAACACAGACGAACCGGGTGTCCCCTCCAACTCTTTGGCACTGCGAAGACAGGGACTTTCCCTGCCTGGAGCACAGGACACACACGCATTCCCAGTGACACACACACACACACAGAGAAAAAGGTCACCCCCAGTTGACACACACGCAGTGGGCAGATTCATGGCTGATCTGACAGGGCTGCGACAAACGCCCATACATCTACACGCGTACACAAACACACTACAACACACACGGGGCCATGGTCAGTGTAACCGGTGCCAGCTAAATCTCTTCAGCAGAGCAGTGATGAGGCCGCAATCTGTGATCATGACACTGCCTTGACACACACTGTCTGGACTTTTTCACACTCATAAACACACAAAGACATGAGCACAAAGAGCAAGCAGACAGTATCAGCCGAGCCTCTATTTCATGGTCATTTGTCTTGCCTGGGTTCACTATCATTGCCCTCCTAACTCCAGGCCTCGTTCTCTGCACAGCAGCGTCCACTGCTTTTTGTCACTGCATCCGAGCACGCCTCAGGAGAGGTTTTTACTGATGTCTGACGTGCAACAACAGTCAAATTCATTTCTTAGCAAAGTTTTTCGATGAGCAGTCAAAGTTCCCAAGATAGAAACAAGTGAGTGTGCAGAAGATAAGTGGCTTGTGGTTGAAAGACCTGCCAGCTGCCAGCTAAAGACAAAATATGTCAGTTTGGCTGCTGGAAAAAGACAAAGTTCGGAAAGATTGAATATGTTTGCATACATCACAGCCTCTATCCATCCCCTTTAATAGTGTTCCACACTTATATTCTGTATCATACATTTGTTGTGGTTCGTGCATTCAGAAAGTTATTTAGTAAAGAAAAGTTTTTTTGTCATTTCCCACCTTCCCATAACTTGAGTACTTCAGCATTACCCCAGAGATCATCCGTACATGTGTTGCATTTTGCTGTGACATATAGAACAATGAGTGACATACCAGTAACCTGACGAAGCAAAGTGAAGAGTTTAATGTCCCAAAGTTATCAGCTCTTCTGTCCGCTGGTCCCCCTCAGTCCTGGACACAAGAAAGAACAGAAAAGGCAGTGAATTAATAGTTTGGTAGTGGACACTTTGAAGGAACTTAATATTAGCTATTAAGTGTATTTTTGGCGAAACGTGGATGCTTCACGCACATCTTCAACCCAGAAGCACAGACGATCTATTCAATCACAGCAGTTTAAAGGTGAGCACCCAAGATTAATGTCACCAATTCAGTATCTGGCCAAATGTCTCTGCTTCTGTTCCTGACATAGGACGTTGAACATCGGCAAGAAAAGTGTTTCATGCAGAATATTATGATGTCACAGTGAAGTTGACCTTTGACCTGTTGAATATAAAATGTCATCACTTCATCATTTTATCCTATTAGACATTTGTGTGGAATTTTGTTATAGTAAGCAAATGAATTCTTGAGTTATGGCCAAAAACATGTTTTGTGAGCTCACGGTGACCTCTGACCATGAAAACAAGGCTCCTGTGGGTCCTATGGCAAGTTAGATTAAAGACTTTTTAATGCCACTCAGAATAAAATTTAAGAGCAATTTCACAATAACCAAAACTCAATTAAAGACAAAAACATGAGCCGACATTAATTACTTAGGGTTAAGGACAATTTTGCCAAAATATTTATTGTAGCATAAAACCATGAGAGGGAGATTCTGTGTTTCTCACTCTGAAGGTGGGATTCCAGTGCTTTGAATTCTGCTGTGTCGAGTGTGAAAAACCTTCTGCTTAAAATAGTACACAGTAGTGCATAGTACTGGTTCAGCCAATTTTCAGTGAATTTGCCATTTCCCATGTTGTCAAGGGTTTGGTGACAGCTACCCAACAGACAGTGGATCCTCTGCTCTGAGCATCCCGGCCATGTTAATGTAAGAGGCATCTGGTAAATAATTAAAGAAGAAGAGGAAGAAGAAGAAGAAGAAGACGAAGAAGAAGTAGAAGACGAAGCAGAAGAGGAGGAAGAAGAAGAAGCAGCAGAAGAGGAAGAAGAAGTAGAAGAAGTGGAAGAAGAAGAAGAAGAAGAAGAAGAAGTAGAAGAAGAAGAAGAGGAAGAAGAAGACTAAGACAAAGAAGACTAAGAAGAAGAAAATAGTTGTTACCAATTATTTTGAGATTTTCAGGAAAGTAGGATTTCATAAAATCCTACTTTGAGTCACCAAATTTGATAAATTCCCTCAAGGTGTCCCTGACACATTGCGTTTATGAGAACAGGACGTTCGTTAGACAACCCGAAAACCAGATGCCCCTAGCCACGACTGTCGCTGGCATAGAAGTTCTGAAAACCATGATATGAAAATTTTGGTTCAACTCTTTTCAACTCCTTCATCCTTAACTTTTTAAGGTATTCTCATCTTCAGCCACTTTGAGGCATTTTGTCATCAGAGTTAAATTTGACTTTCTCCCTAACGAACTTCCATTTCAAAGATCCTCTCCAATCAAAGGTTTTTATATCTAGTCCAAAAAGTAGCTTCCAAATTTCAAATTAGAGTAAATGTAATGGTAGCACCTGCATTTGCCTGGATATCCGAGGGTGTGTTGGTTGGGCATGTTGTGTGTCAGATGCCCTTGTGCATGAAATTGTGAGACAAAGAGGAAAGTGAAAGAAGATAAGCGGGCAAATTAAGACACAAAAAGTGTAAGGGAGTGACAAAATGAAAAAGCTGAGGGCAGATTGACTCACTAGTTTACAGATCCCCTCCTCTTTTCCTCTCTTCATCCCTTCATTCCTCCCACTTTTCCTCTCCCTCACCCACCCTCCCTTGCTCCCTACATTCCTCCCACCCTCACCCCCCTTCATACCAGAATTCTTCCATCTATAAATATCAACGAGAGACTATAGAAGTACATACATACATACACAGACACACACTGTAAACACACACACACCAGTTTAAACCAATGAGCACAGTGGTGTATTGTGCCAGCAGAGCCAATACACACTTCCACGGCCATTACTCCCCATGGAAACAGGCGAGCGCATTCGCACACACATGTGATGTTGACGTTGTACCCGCACAGTGGCTGCCTTAGACAATAAGCTATTTCAGGGCCAAATCGCTGACAAAAATCCATTTTTCCACCCCACTAAAAAAGATCAGGAATGAGGGAGGGAGAAAGAGCAGGATAGAGAGAAAAGCTGAAATCAAATAAACAGTGGCGTACATCTCTCTTAAGCTGGATTTATCTCTGTATTTTGTCATCATTCTAATTTATTCCCCAACCTGCTTACAATTACTGCCTTTTCAAAACTCATATCGCCGGCTTGTTGTTGTTCTCGGAGAGATTGCGTGGTATCTGCAAATGAATGAGCGGGGGACTTGCATAAGGTGGAAAAGCTCCTAGTGTACTTTTGTAGATTATCCACTTGATACCGATTCATTTTCTCTCTCACTTGTCACAGCTTTGTAAAGGAGGCGATGTAGGACAAACATGCAAACGCACACAAAAACACACACGCACGCACGCAGACACACACGGCATTGTGGAGTGTAGAGGAAGGGAGTGGGCTCATCATCTTTAGTTGTGATTACAACACTTGGCAAGCTCTCCCCTGCCTGTTTGCCTGCCTATTGCCTTACAAATGGATTAGTAAGCCCTGTTCCATTTGTGTGTGTAGCTTCTCTGAGATTTAGGCTGACTTACAAATAACACCAATCAGATTTGGGAGCAGCCGTTGTGTAGTCTTTTCCGGGGGAATATTGGGCGATGTGATTTGGGGACAGTGTTGCTTGTATGCACTTAGTTTGGAAAACCTTGGGACTGTGTGCAATTATGTGTGTGTGTGTGCGTGTGTGTTGTGAAGATTTTACACATCTCATAATGACGAAGTCTGACTGCAACTTTTGGAGTCAGTCGGCGGTTAATCCATGGGAGGCCTGCTCGCTCATCCCTAGTTTACATGTAATACAGAAGAGGACAACACTGATCTGAGGAAGAGGGAAAAAAAGATGTATTTAGACAGTGAAAGCAGGGTACAAGATGATGAGTGTGTTATGAGGGGAAAAGCATGGAATTCTTTTTTCGGTGTGGGGGACCGGTGTTAGTTTCTCTTATTGCTGTAGAAAACTGCAGAGAGAGACAAGCACCACCTGACACAAAAACTACAATTAACAATGTATTTGGTCCCATTTGCGCTCATCATTTCAAGTGTCTTGTATCTGAATAAAATCCAAATGAGATTTCCGGCACTTACATTTACAACATAACCACATATATGTCTCCATTGGCCAGATCACATTAATTGCAATCCGTCTCAGGTTTTTCTGGGCTACATACAAATTATGGTTGGCCTGACTCCAGCTCAGAGGGTGCTAGTAATGCTCCTGAAGCTGTTTGGTTTGGTTCACTTAATATGATAGTGTTCTCCATCATGGACACTCAACATGTAAAATTAAACTTGCTTTGGTGGAACATTTGCACGTGAAGAGGTGAGCCCTGTCATTAAAACGGGCAATTCTCCGCAAAAGAAAATGCCACAAAAACAGCAACAGAAAGGGCTGGATATCGTCACCACTACCCTTAAAGTGGCACTGATACCCACGGGGTACTTCATTTGATACCCACAATGTGAATGGACTCGTGGCATGCCAAACTGTCAAACTCAAAGTCAAATACACCCCACTTGACCTCACTGCAACACTGACAGAGTGTGTTGTAGCTGCTGCTGCAGGAGTGTGAGTCAGCGCCAGGGACAATTGTGAGAGTCTGTCTGGCCACATACACACACTGACAAGGCTAACTGTTAGCATCACATGGCTAATGTTATTTAATGGTTATTAATGGGTTTAATGACAGAGTCGAGCCATGTTGGTATGAGGTTGGTGGAACAAAGGGTTGAATGGCTCAAGTTGGGTGTTGTGGAGCTGCTGTGTTAGCTCATGCTTACCAGCAACTATAACAGGGGTATTCGACTAAAGGGTCCAGTTAGAGAAAATTTCCTAATGCAAAGGTCCGGAACATCATAATGTCTTACTTGTGATATGATTTAGTGTGATACTACTGAAGTAACTTAGTAAGTGTAATCAACATCTTACTGTCAAATCAAATAAATAAAGTACGATTCCAAAACATTTCGACAACTTTAATTAGCACTTAACACTGAACTATACAGATATGCATTTAGAAATAAAATGGACAACATAAATAAAATAGTTTTTGAAAAACTGTGCAATAGTGTCTCCAACACAAATTAAGTGACATACGATCATGTTACCATAAACTAAACTTATTAACATAGCATAACATAACATAACATGGAAATTACTACGAAAGCAATTTTGCTTACCTCTCCCATGGAGCACAACAGCAAAAAGGGAGAGGTAAGGTGGGAGACAGCCCTTTATAGGTGGGGTACCTCCAAAGGTGAACGCAGGGGTACAGAAACTGACTAACAAAAGTTCTATATACTGACTAAAGAGGCCTAAGCATGTCAGGTGCTAACAACTGAAACTAATTTTGTGAAATTATAATACATAATATTATAAATGTACATTTGACTTTGTTACACATATTACAGCTGTATAATTGAATCATTTATATCGCTAAAATTTTCCTAGATAGCAATATAATTAATGTTGTTATATACTCAAGCCACACAAACACCGGGAAATGCTGTCAACGCAATTTAACAAAAGAGACTCAAGAAAATGTAAACACACATAAAGTTAATTTAAGTATGATTGTTTGACAGTGGATAACGGTGCTGGGCTACCCCACGATTGGATTTGCCACATAGCGTTAGCTACAGTAGCTGTATGGTTAGTTGAGTCGTCTAATGCTGATGATACTTCCAGCAATTTCATTGGATTAAATTAATAAACGTGACTAAATTGTAAAGTTAATAAAACTTAAATCATGTCAAATAGACTTTCATCAGCAATGGTGACTGTTTTAAATGATCCGTCAATTACTTTAAGACATCATTAAAGTCTGTCTTCTGTTATAGTTTTGACTGAGAAACAGCAGAAATTATACGAACCACAGCTGAGATTTTTCTTTTGACTATTTATTTTGTTCACACCTAAAACACTCCCAAAACGTTAAACCACCTGTACAAAGACTTTGGCAATGGTCCTGACCAGAAATAAGATTTCGTAACTGTATGGCTTCTTCAACTGTCACCCAGGAGCAAAAATCATCCTTTAAAGTCCATTCTCACTGAGGGCAAATATCTGCGCAGATTATTCTCGCTGACAAATATAAAAGTTGATTTCATGGGTTCTTATGGAAGCTTGCACACTGGGGCGAAACTTTCGTGCGGTGAAAAAAAGTTTCCGCCCAGACTTTGACCCCCTGCGGAATTCGCTGGCGGAACTACACAGCTGGGCCAATGAAATTGTTTGTTTATAGCCACGCAGACCCAGGAGAGTCCAAAATCCAGTCAGGCAGGACAGTATGGGAGAAAGGTTGATAAACCTCGTTTCACAGCACGCCGTCCTTTTTGATAAAAGACAGGATGATTTTATGAACAATGAATTAAAGGACAATGTCTGGCAGTCCACTGTCCAGCTTGGCGGCTGCGGTGAGAGTGGTAAATGCTAATGAAAGTTGATGTTGACGCTTGTTAAACCTTAGCTTGCTAGCTAGCTGCTGCTGCTGCTACTCTTCGTCCATGTTCACACACACCCGTTCACGCAGCGTGGACTTGGAACACAACAACGCTGAATTCCGCACCGTGTCTGTACCGTGCCTATGAGTATGGTTTGAGCGCGGAAAAGCACTGCGTGAATATTCCGCAAATCCGTGCTGCATTTCCGCATCGCAGCAGTGAGAATGAACCATTAGACTGGAAAAAAAAATTATGATTTAAAGATTATTGTGATAATAATCTGTATTGACTGATATTAAAATCTTCTTATCATGATAGAAAATGTTTGCCATATCGCCCAGTCCTCATTGAACTCTTCACAAAAGCACTGTGAAAATTCGATGTAGTTCACAGGTCAACTGGCTGATTGGATTGATTTCACTGAAATTATTCAGTTTGGTTGTTTTTTAACAGTGAACAATTGCATAAGTCATATGTGTTACTCTGAAAATCACAAAAGGGATCTTTGTCTAACCTTGTGGTTTTACTTGCTTGAACTTCGGCAAACCTGAAATACAACAGAGGCAGATGAGAAAAAGCTGGCATGAGTCAAATCTGGATTGCAATCTGACAACCTGTATTGATGTTTGAGGACATATTGGGTGGCGCACAATGTTCTAGTTTTTCAATACGGTATCAGCGAGGTGTTGGTTTTTCTGGAGGCCTCTGCGTTCTTTGGAGAGCATGACATAATGGTCTTCTTAGCCTTTCACAGTGCATGTGGCCCTGAGCACAATAAAACAATATTACAAAACACATCAATATTGTGTAACTGCGCACTAAAAAATGTCCTCTTAAAAGTAATATACCTTTGATATTTTTTCTTGGTTTATTAGATTTGATTGTTCTCTGCATGAAGAAGCTGATTCAGATCAGACTTCTTTACGTAGGAACTAACTGGAGGTGAGAAAATTATTTTCTTTTTCACATTTTTTTAACAACCTTTTTCATGTGTTGTAGTCTGAGATCAGTGTAATGTGCTTTAAGTGCCTTGCTCCAGAGCATCATGACTGGTCACAAACTCTTCTCTATCATTTATACATCATAAAACAACATTATAAAATTGAGAGCACCAATTTGAGTGTGGAAGAACATGGAGTGTTTGGTACATGGGAAACATGACTGTGTGTGCCTGTGTGTGTGTACACATATGTGTTTCCCCCGACCCGAGAGTACAGTTTGTGTGAATAAAGCTCTAAGCTGAGCTTCCATTAAGCCTCTTTCAACACAATGCCTTTCTCTCTCAGAAACTCTGTCTGATGGAAATCTGCTTTTGTTGCCGCAGTTCAATGTCCCTGCTATCTCCTGATGGAAGGAGAGAGAAAGGAAGAATGGGCCTGAATGGGCCTCTATAGTTTTATGTTCCAGACAGTTCGCGCACACACATTTGCCAAATCACACACACTCCTTGCTCCTCTACAATGAAATCAATGCTCTCAGTTTTCCCTCTCTGTGCACAGCATCTCACAGTGCCAAAGGCTTCTTGTGATCAAACACCACATCATGTTCTGCAACTTCTGATACTGATGCTAACACAGTGCCGCTTTTGTACTCTGGTGTGGCTGTTCATTCACATTGTACTCGGTCGCAATAAAGGAGGCCTTTTTTGATGGGTGTTTTGATTACGTATTTCTTTTCTATTTTCAAATGTTTGTCATACTTTTTTTTTCTTACTGATATTGTGTGTTTCTAAATGCAACTCTTTCATATCTGCTTTGTCAGGTATAATATCTTTGAACCTTTCATTAGCATTGTTTGTAAAGTCATATATCGTGTAGCTCAAATCAGCAAAGTAAAATTAAACAGCCTCTACGTTTTCTTTGACCAGAAACCCACATAAGTTTTAATATTTTTTGCAAGCACACGAGAGAGAGAGGACATCTGACCTAGTGTGCTCATGTTTAACTTGAGATTTTGATTGCCTGTTGGGTCATTTGCCTCCACAATCTTTCCACTGTCCATGTGGGCATGTTTGTGTGTGTGTTGGGGTTGAGTGGGTTACACAAGTGAACATATGTCAGGAAATATGTCTGGTTTGGTTTGGATAGGAGCGCTGGGCTGCTGCTCCCAGGGCTACCGTGGGACCAGGAGTGTCCGGGGATAAAGCCCGATTGTTGGGAAGATAAAGACCGCTAACAGAGTGGACGGAGAAGGGGAGGGACCGCAGGGCCGTCCCGTCAAAGGCTGCCACACACACACACACACACACGCACACACACACACACACACTCATGAAGGCACAAAGACGTGAACCCAAACATGCACATAAGCATTATTTACAGTGGCTGTGCATTAGCTTTGTGAAGTAGTTTCACATTAAAAAACAAACACAGTGTCAAAGTTGTATGTTGGGGAGATGACAGGACTCTTGACTGGTTATGTAACAAGATCGTGCGGACATGTTAATTGTTTCTGCGACAGTGGGAGTCAGACAAAGACAGATACAGAGCGAGGAGAGAAACATTCACATAGATATAAAAAGATTTAGAGAGTTAATTTGCAAACATATTTGTCTTAATTTAAGGTGTGTTTCAAATGTGAGCCACATGGACATGAGCAAACTCATAATAAAAATAAGTCAATGCTCAACACAAACAGTGACCTCCATCACTGGCCAACTGAAAGCTTCTGACTTGGTGAAATGGATTATAGGCGAGATACAATGGAGATGGAGGTCTTAGCCTGTACCCCAACATTGCCATTGTGTCTGCCTGCATGTGACCAGGGCGAAAGACACTACTGGGGTAGAGGACTCTGGCAAATAAGCACACTGTGATACATTCTTATTAATATGGCAGCATTTCTAGTTCTGGTGCCCTGTAAAAAGTATGATAGGGTAACTTTATCAGTTTATAAGCAATTTAAATGATTAAAAACGTTACCAAGTTTATAAACAATCAGGAAGATGGCGCCTGTGAGCTCCCGAAGAAAGCCAGTGATTTTCCGAACAAATGACGGTAAAGTGATCGTCGAAGATGAACTTCTCAACTTTATTGTCATCAAGATGAGAACAATGAGTCACGATGAAATTGTCTTGCTTGTTACAAACAATTTCAGTTCCGAACGCATTCAGTCCTCAAGTTCGAGGTCTGTTCAAACACATCACAATGCTGTGTTCTCCACAAGGGTGCACAGAAGGACATTAACAATGTGAAAATGTGTTTGAGAGTCCTAAATGAATGTGGAGAGGATATACCTGGTTTTGTCTCACATTACTTGGAGGATCTACTCTCCATGAGTTTTAATCATATTGACGTCTCTGTGCTTCTAAGTAGAATGGAGCAATTAAATAATGACATCCACGGTCTAAAAAAGACTCTTGACATTCAATCAAATGCGTGTGAGAGTTTACGTGAAGTGAGTGCTTCCCTGGATCCTCGGGTGTCTGTCATTGAGACACAGCGCACACCTACTGCTCCCCCCTCAGTGGTGACTGACGGACAGCCATCAAGTGCTGAGGTGGCCTCGGATGACACCTCGGGACCAACGGTGCCGTCCGACCCGTGTGCCACTGGATCAACGCCGAGATCTCCGGCGTGGAGTGCTGTGGTGCGGGAGGGACGCCCCAAGCTGGATAGTGCTGCACAGCTCAGGCTGAAGCATCGCCCCGCACAAGCCCCAGCGAAACGGGAGCGAAAAACAGCTGGGGTAATAGGGACTGGCTCCGCTTCTAACATATTCGCTGTCAAGACTAAGATGGTAAGTGTGTTTGTCACAAAGTTTGATCCCAGCTTGGATACCGAAACTCTCGGCGGATACCTGAAGGAGAAGCTGGGACGTGATGTGAAGTGCCGCAGAATAGAGACGACACACGGTAGATTCAGCTCATTTCACATAACTGCTGAATGTAATGAAGTGCGGGAGATGTATGACCCCCAGCTCTGGCCAGAAGACTCTTTTGTCCGGTAATACTATGAACCCCGCCGACTAAGATCTGTGACAACAGGTGTGCTGCCTGCTCCCAGCTCACTGATAGTGTCTAAGCCTCAGACTGGTGCCTCTGGGCGCAATAGCCACTGATATACATCTCACACTAAATGTGTGTTGTATCATAGAATATGCGTGGCCTGTGTGTAGGTCACAGTGCTGTGGACAAATCAAGACGTCATGTGGTGGACACTCTCCTGGAGGAGTGTGACATATTATGCCTGCAGGAGACCTGGTTATCCAAACAAGATCTGGATAAACTGAATGGACTACACAGGAACTTTCATGGCGCTGGTGAGTCTACTACAGATCTAAATTCCAGAATAATTCGTGGCAGGATACCCGGAGGTGTGGCTGTATTGTGGAACATTAAATATGACTCTACAGTGAAAGTGTTGAGACTGGATGTTGACTGGGCTATTGGGCTAGAGATAAATATACATGAGAGGAGGTTTACTATCCTGAACATCTATACACCCTTTGAGTCTTATCAGTCTGAAGATGAGTTTTTAAATACACTGGCTTTTATCAGTTCTTTTCTGGAGGAAAACGGATCATCTTGTGTTTATGTTGTGGGGGACTTTAATGCTGATGTGTCTGATTCCTGCTCTATTTTTGCCAAACATCTAATGCGATTTTGTGGTGAAAATAACCTTACTCTCTCCAGTAAGGCCATCTTACCTGATATGAGTTTTACATATATTAGCGAGGCATGGTATACAACCTCCTGGTTGGATCATTACATCTGCACAGCAGATGCTCATGCCTCATTAAATGATATAGAGATATGTTATGGATTAGCTACTTCTGATCACATTCCGATTGCGATTTCTGTAAATGTTGATAATATTCCCTCAATCACTGTTGATAATATTTTACCTAATAGGCAAGCTGGACTGGTCCAAATTATCCCCTGAGGAAACAGGTAAGTACTAGTTTGTTAGTGATTCCTTCTTAAGAGAGATTAATCTCCCAATGAGCTCTTTGATGTGTAAAGATATAAATTGTAAGAATGCTGAGCATTGCACAGAGATGTGTCTTATATGAGAGCATTGTAAAGGCTCTGAAGAAATCTAGTATCCCGCTCCAGAAACAGAGATAAAGAGAACATAATACTATACCTGGGTGGAAAGAATTTGTGGCTGAACAACATGCTGAAGCCAGACAGGCTTTCTTAAACTGGGTAGCAGCTGGAAAGCCTAGACAGGGCGAAGTGTTTGAAAACAAAAAGCTTGCCAATGCTAGGTTTAAATACGCTTTACGTTATGTTAAGCATAATGAAAATACAATGCAGACTGACTCTCTGGCTAAGAAGCTCCAAAGCTGCAATCATAATGAATTCTGGAGAGAGATTAAAGCAATGCATAACTTCAAATTTCCTCTATCATCCAACATAGAGGGTGTATGTGGTCCAGACAAAATAGCTGAGTTGTGGCGTGAGCATTATTTTAATTTATTCAATTGTGTCAAGAGTGATAGATTTAATGTGGGTCATGTTGAACCAACTGAAATTACACTGATAAGTGCATCTGAAATATGCGAGGCCATCACAAAACTGTTAAGTAACAAGTCTTGTGGATAAGATAATATCACTGCTGAGCATCTCAAATATGCCAGTAGTAGGTTATATGTGCTGCTGTCTATGTGTCTAACTGGTTTTCTTGTGCATGGTGTCTTACCTGACTCCCTAACACATGTTATATCAGTACCAGTAATAAAGGACAAGGCTGCTAAGTTGAACAGCATGGTTGCTCTTGCAAGCATTCTCTCTAAAGTATTCGAGAGGGTTTTGCTTAACAGGTTGGAAGTATTTGTATCAACAACCGATAATCAATTTGGCTTTAAAAGAGACCATGCCACAGATATGTGTATTTATGCACTGAAAGAAATTATTGCAAATTATGTGAGCAGAAATTCCTCTGTATTTCTTTGCTTTATTGACGCATCAAAAGCGTTTGATAGAATTAATCACAAAAAATTATTTATGAAATTGCTCTGTAGAGGTGTCCCTAAATACATTATTCGAATATTAATTTTCTGGTATGCAAATCAAACAATGCAAGTGAAATGGGACAATGTCTTATCAACCCCTTTTAATGTCCAAAATGGAGTGCGACAGGGCGGAATTCTGTCTCCTTATCTCTTTAATGTCTATATGGATGATTTGTCTAAATTGTTGAATGTTTGTAAGACGGGCTGTCTTGTGGGAAACTCTGTCGTCAACCACCTAATGCACGCTGATGACCTGGTAGTGCTAAGCCCGTACAGTGCTGGGTTGCAGCAACTGTTAAAGGTGATGCTCACAGTATGAAAAAGATTTTGACATCAGATACAATTCCAGCAAGAGCAACATTATGATTGTCAGAACCAAGGAGGACAGGAGACTAATTTTTCCTGATTTCCACTTGAGTGACAAGCCTCTTAAGACTTGTAAAGAAATAAAATATCTGGGCCATGTCATAACTAATGACTTGAGTGATGACAGAGATCTGTACAGACAGTGCTGCAAATTATATGCTCAAACCAACATGTTGCTGCGAAAGTTTAGCATGTGCTCACCTAGTATTAAATGTTTTTTATTCAGATCCTACTGTACTCCTATGTACACAGCACATCTGTGGGGGCAATATAAGAACAGTAGCCTGCGGAGACTCACTGTAGCCTATAATGATGCCATGAGGCTCCTCCGTGTCCCAAGATGGCACAGTGCAAGTCAGCTTTTTGTGAACTCTGGTGTTCCCACCTGTGGAGCCTTATTAAGGCAATTGATGTCTAAATTCATGTCTCGTTTGGACAAATCTCAAAATGGGATCATACTGGCGATAACCAGTCCTAAGAGAAGCTGTTATAGATATATGTCTGGCCTCTGGAAACACTGGCATTTTAGTCTTACATGAATTTTATTGGAGGCCATATTATTTATTGTATTGTACTTTTTTCATACTTTTTTATTTATATCTATGGACCAATCGTGTGTCTGAAATAAAGTTATATATATAAAGTCACGCTTATAATCAGGAAAAAAAAGGTGGTCCTCTTAAATTATGCCCACTTGCGGGAAAGCTGCAGCCCTTTTCACTTGTGGCAATGCAATGGATGCTCCATCTAGCAGGTTTATTGGACTGGTAAAGCCAAAAAAATTTGAGCCACCAGAGCCTGAATCAAATTTGGAACCAGAGGACAATAACCTGCCTGAAAATCAACCTAGTTCTTCTAAGTCTTCAAAAGAATAGTAATTTCTATAAATTTTTGCAAACAACAACAAAACTCAACAGCTCTACTTCTTACATGGTGTGGGGGCACCATATAAGCCTCATCGAGCAGGCTTTAAGCCCCACCCGAAAAAAAATACGTTTTCAACAAGTGTTTTCCAACATCTCAGATTTTAACTTACCCCGACTTTAAATAAACAAATTTAACAACTGTATAATGCTAACCCTGTACAGAATATGAAATGATTGCTATTATTGTTGTATGGCATGGCTCAGGTTAAACCTCAAAACATGAAAAACACATACAGAAAATGAACTGCATTAAGTTTCCCTTTATTATCTAGTTGATGATTTTGCTTACAGCTAACATTAGAATTTTTACCAGAAATCTATTCTTCTTCACTGCTCTGAAAAGTAGTTGCCAGTAGCTACACAGCTCAACTTACTGTGTGGCTATTGTTTTAGAGGGGCAAAGAGTTGATTTCCAGGAATCTGCCATTTTATCCAGGTGGAAAGTACTTTGAAGTTTATCAGTAAATTACGTGGTATGGAATCGCAACATTGACTTGTGTACTACCTGATACCACATCCAGCATTTTAGGCAGTATCTGAGGCATTGTCCACACGACTGAAACAGATCTAATTTTCCCATTCTTTGAGCACTAAAAATGACTGGGGTGTCGAGAGGAAATCTCAGAGACATATCTTAAAACCTCAGCTTATAAAAGTACAACTATCTGCATGGCTAGATACAATCCATTAACAAGCATACTCACTTATCCTTGAGGGTAGCAGGGAGTCTGGGGTACTGTACAGCCTGGACAGGTTGCCAGCCAATAACAGGGCAGGTAGGTAACAAGGTAACTTTTATAAACTGTCTTCATGTTATTAGGGTGAACTAACCCTTTTAAACCCTGGAAACACAGGATTAACTTCAGGAAGGAAAGGGTTATACTGTACGGATTGTGAGATTGTGTGTGTGTGTGTGTGTGTGTGTGTGTGTGTGTGTGTGTGTGTGTGTGTGTGTGTGTGTGTGTGTAGCAGCAGCTGAAGCATCTGTGAGGGTCACAATGTTGAATTCCAATCTTGTTTTATCAACTTAATAGTGGCCTTCTCAGCATTCCACTATCCACACACACGCACACACACACACACGCACGCACGCACGCACACACGCACACACACACATCACCTCGCATCGCATCTTCACCACTTAATCATGTTACTCACGGCCTGCCGCAGTACAACACACTCACACTGACAAAACACACCCACTAAAACACACTTACACACACTGTTGATACACAGCTCATATATAAGGATATAGAATATACAGTATTTATTTGCTGCAAGTGAGGACATAAGTACATGCACATATACACACGACACGCTCTTATTATGAGGTAAAAGGGAAAAGATATTGGCACTGAGGAGCATCTCTTTCAGTATCCGTCACAATAGAAAGATTGCTTATAGTCTAATGCTGTCCATTATATAACAGGGCTCCAGATTGCAAACATTTTGGTCACACACGCGACCAAAAATCTGTCAAGTGCGACAAAATTTCCATTGGTCCCACTGGTGCGCCTGACACTTTGCAGGTCTGTCTCTGTCTATGGATGTGTGTAGTTTTATTTCTTTTCCCCACAGAGGAGGGGTCCGTCTCCAAGGATGGACAGACGTGTAACAGATGTTACATGTACAGACTAGACATCAACATTACGGTGTAGAATCACCACAGTTTTAAGGTGGGCAACCAAGATTAGATTTGAGTCAATTCTTGGTTGCCTATCCAGTTTACAATCTTAAACTGGTTTGATTTTATGCAAACAGGCTGGACCAGCCTTTGTCATTGTGACACTTCCTGGGAAATCAAAAAATCGCCTACATCAGCAACCTCTGCTGACGACATCACAGCACTTAATCCAACTTGTGTCATTAGATGTAAGCAATATATGACCATAATATAGTGGTTATATTATATATGGTCTAATGGAGCCACTACTGTCTGACAGGCTGTGAGCCAAGCATGGCCACATGAAGAAGATAGTAGTTTCTTTGCTAGTAAGTTCATGTGTTTTTTTCTGGTTGATGAGATGGGGAAACAGAAAGTGTTACTTGGGTGAGGGATGTCTGGGGTGCTTTGCTCGGCCTGCTGCCCCCGCAACCCGGCCTCAGATAAGCGGATGGATGGATGGATGGATGGATGGATAGAAATGGGGCGTGATAAATTAAGTCTCTTAAGAAAACTAAAACTGAGCCAATATGGCATCATTTTGAATTTAAAGCTGGGGAGAGAGGCGTCACTGCTGTGAGCTGAACTTTTGTTTCAAATGTCCTGTTTCTATTTTTTCCTGTCACTCTGCAAGTGCTGTAACGGACGAGAAACAGTGGATTCAGGAGGATGAAGTAGATAATCATCGACCCGATTCCTTCTTATGTTACTACAGAACATAAAGCAGTTTCTGGTAAGGTAAATGACATTGCTAATATTAAGCTATTGAGCTACTATTAAATGTTAGGCTACTTGCTATTGGTTTCCAGTAAATATAATAAAAACAGTTTCACTGTTTCATACTTAAAAAGTGCAAACGTAGAAAGATAGCATGTAGCTACTCACCCCTTTTTTGAGTGGGTACATCTCTAGTATGACCTCAGTGGCACAACTGATATTTATGTGGTTTGATCACATGATGTAACAGATGTTCATATTCAATTGATTCAACAGCTTTGTTCTGTGATAGTCTGGATTAGTAGTTTAATAGTGACTGCCTTAATATAAAATAAGTTTAATTTTTATTTTTATTTTTATTTTTTCACGCTGGCCCAATCCTAATGTCACTGATTCAATATCGCACAAAACTGAAATATGGTCACAATCTCCCCTTCTGTTCCTCAGTTTTTGGCATTGAATGACAGCTAGAAAAGTGTTTTTGCAGAACATTATGATGTCACAGTGATGTTGATCTTTTGGATATAAAGTGCAATCATTGCATTATTTATCCTATTAGAAAACTGTCATAATTAGCATATCAATTCTTGACTTATGGCCCAAAACATGCTTTGTGAAGTCACATTGATCTTGACCCGCTCATGCCAAATGTTAAAAAAATTACCAGGATGCGTTTCTGATTTCTCGTGTTCATGAAAATGACATGGACGAACAAATTGACAAACAACACAAAAATATAATTTCTCTGGCAAGCTATCGCCAGCGCAGAGACATAAAAAGCATCAACAGTAAAGGACTTGCATTGTGCTATATACTATACTATTCCATCTTCAATTCAATCCATGTGGACAACAACATTGCCACAGCAATTTCATTTATTCCTTCATTCATGTAAAAGGTATTATGGCTGTAATGCTGAATTCTGTAAATGATAATGTTAACAATAATAAAATGCACTTCATTATATCCCATGGACAAATTAATGCCCTGGAGTGCATTGTATGAAATGAAGGCTGATTTAATATCATTCAAACAATGCACCATTGGGTCCAAAGATGTCATCATGAAGTACAACTTATTGGAACAAAATGTGCTTCGCAATTATGCATCAGTGACATCAGGGTATTGTATTGTTTGTTGTATGGACAAGGACGCATCTCGGTACCTTGACCCTTTCTCAGAGCTGGCCAATAGCTATTCAAACCAAGGGTTCTTTTTATAATACGACATCACTACTTTCCTTTACCAAGTCTAAATCAAGCCGGGTAATTAGAATTATATAAACAAGGAAGAATGAGACCTTTTTGTTCCGCCTTTGTGAGGCAGAATGGGTAGATTGCATTTCAGATGGATGTCAATAGGAACACCAGATACACAGCTGTGAGACCTTGTTCAGACCTTGAAACAAACACACAAACATGTTACGGAGGCAAATTCGATCGGCAAACACCATATTGCCATTATGTCCTTTTCTCTAGAGCTCTCAAACCAAAAATCTACAACAGCATCTTATCTGCTCTGTCCTCTACACAGTGAGGTTTTAGGGAAGCAGCCTGTTTAAATACGGCCTTGTGGGCATTTAATAATTAACAACTATTAAACCTACTACATTGCTTTTGTGTCCAACAGATTAAAAAAATATGTCCTGGAACACAGGATCAATAACTGGAGCACACAGAGAGGCACTAGTTGTTCTGCTTCTATTTCTAATGTCCATTCAATACATTTAGTTTGCTCCTCTAAATGCCATTTTTCTCTCCTTTATTAATTTATTAAAAACCTCCACTAGCACAACTTCTTCTTAACTGCATACATTCCTGTGTCCACAGTGTTAAAACTACATACTTCTTATGAAAATTATAATAATTAAATAAAACAGGAAAAGGACAGAAGACAAATTTAGAATATGAATGGAATAATATGCGCTGACTGCTACACAGAGTACCATAAAATTGTGCACCTTGTGGTTCCTCTTGATACAATCTGGTCCAGAGACCATGGATCGCGGAACACATCTGAACAAGGGGAGGGGCATAATTTCAAGTCACGTGGGGGGGGGTGGGGGGGCATATGCATTGGAACAGACAATATTACTGATGTATTAAATAACGTTGCGGAGCACTTTTTTTTATTCCGATGCCACACAGTCACATCTACAGTACACGCATGAACACGAACACATACTTGCTCAGATTAACCCCTCTCATCCCATTCTAACATTCATACACAACAGGCCAAGCCTATTTACAGATAAACACACAGATGAATCTATAGCAAACAACAAAGTACATCCAGTCCACAACCACAACCACAA
Organism: Epinephelus awoara; assembly: GCA_035609425.1. Taxonomy (NCBI): domain Eukaryota; kingdom Metazoa; phylum Chordata; class Actinopteri; order Perciformes; family Serranidae; genus Epinephelus; species Epinephelus awoara. The sequence continues at coordinate 17,955,908 of CM069316.1, read as the reverse complement.
CTCATCTTGCTGCCTTGAATCTAAATCAGCATCATATTCATTATCATCACATGTCAGCACTCATATCAGACTGATGTGCAGAGCCGCACACACACACACACACACACACACACACACACACACCCTACAACAAAACAAGCACAGCTGCGCAGTTACTGAAAAGTACCAGAACGCTGAATTCGCCCGCAACCGCAACGTGTGTACACTCCCGCCCGCTCCCGCAAAACTCTGAGAATTTATGCCCGCACAATAATAGAGACGCATTGATTTTGTGTCTTCTCCCATCCCGCAGGAGAAAACACGTAACACATTTATAGGCTATTAATAAAGAGATTCACAGGGTTTTTATTTCGTTCCCCTGGCCTGCATGTCTTTTGACGCACTGGCCAGGAACAGCGCTCCTATTTCGTTGTTTTTATTTAGTTTTTAATGAAATAAAGGCTGTTTCATATTCTATTCTCCTCCTCTATATTTATTTATTTTTCTACCTTTATATAATCATGCAGTGATTGAGGTTAAGGCAAGCCCAGCGCCAGGATGAAGTTACTGAGGGGGCGGTTAAAAATTACGAGGGGGGCAAATCTTTATTATGCAACATAGGTTCACACAGTGAGTTATAAAGAGCGCGCAGCCCTGCGTAATAGTCGCACGTAATGACAGCTCGTCGCCAGTGAAACACAATAAACTGCACGTCTTCTTTCATGTTTGTCTCATGACAGATGGAGCTGACAGACAGACAGGCAGGTGGAGCAAGCGGCAAATTGGTATGAAAGCTGGTTCAGGGCATATTCGTCCATTTATGAATAAATATTGTAGTGGAAATGCTCAGCACATCCAGTGTTGACATCCTGTCGCTAGGCTACATCTTCTTCTTCTTCTTCTTCTACTGTTTAATGGGAGCCCGTGGGACTCAATCCCAATGCAGCCCTCTGAGTATAAAAGTTACCCGGGCCATGGCCCCCCTGGTCCCCCCGGTTCCGCGGTCTATGCCAGAGACTGTGAAGTCTATAATGTCTCATTTGAAAGGCTAACATGTCAATATGAACCACTGGAAAGTACAGTGTGATATACAAGGACATGGTTGACTGCCAAAGTTGATACTCACTCACACCTTTATGTCTAATACATATAAAAATCTTTCCGATACCAAGTTGACACTCTAAAAACACTCACTCCCGTTAACTTTTAAGCCAATATGGATAAGAAGAAAATGTTTGAACTTCTTTATTTCCGTGACTTGGGAGGCAACTGGTTAACTCTTGTCAAATCTGTTAATATCATGGGTTACATCCGTGGCTCAGGAGGTAGCAGGATCGTCCACCAAACAAAGAAAGAAAGACAGTTGGTCCCTTCAGTCTACATGTCTTAACGTCCTTGGGCATGATGCTGAACCCCTAATTGTGTGTGAGTGTGCATGAATGATTATCTGATATATGGTATGGTAGCCTCTGTCACCAGTTTATGAGTGGGATGAATGGTGCCTGTAGTATAAATGCTTTGAGTGGTTACTTGGACTAGAAACTATATACAGGGGCGGGGTGCTGCTGGAGCACACAGGAATGATGCTTTGTCTGGGGTTTTTGGGTTTGTTTTTTTTTGCATAATCTGGTTGAAATGAATTTACATTTGTAAGCAGCTGAAGATCAAATCATCACTAACACATATGTCATACAAGAAAGCCATTAGAAACAAATCGAATGACCAACATTGTCCTATTAACTATTAGTCGTTGTTGACTAATGTGTGTAAACTTTCCACCGGGCCACAACTTAACCGTGCACGTGCACACACGTATGCATGTCAGAAGTGCACTCTAGTACTCAAACAAATAACATACACCCCTGGTTTATCAAAAGCAATCCCTTTACCATAATATAAGACATCAATAAAATGGCCCTGGCGGAGCGCCGAGAAGTCGATCAAACTGGACTATCTAGAGGAAGTAAACGTCGTAACAAGGACGAAAGGGTCATTATCGGTTTTTACTCTATAGCTAAAGATGTCATTTGGGTCTTTGGGTCACTATAATCCATAAATGCTTTGCCATAAGGCTGTGCAATTAATCGCCTGGTGATCACGATTAAGATTTTGAGGTCAAACAATTTCAAAAATAATGAAATCGAGGGTAAACAATTTTTGGTCGCCTGGAGATGTTATTTTGTCTTCTACTGAAGCCGCACACGCGCAATATCTCCCCCTTGCCTCCTCTCCCCTATTCACCCCACGAGCCAGTCAAGTAGGTGAACTACGAATAATGTGAGGGGCAGGTGATCGCAGAAGATTTCAAAAATAGCGTGTGAAAAATGGCAGAGGGAGAGCGAGGTTGGTATGTGTGTCTGTGGGCACGTTTGTGTGTGTGTGTGTGTGTGTGTGTGTGTGTGTGTGTGTGTACACATCAGGGCCGAACTCCGCCATGAGCAATACAGAGAGCAGAGGAGAATTGTAAAAGTGCTACCATGTAGAGACAGAAATGACATGCCGTTGTGTAAACAATATAAATCATCACGTGCGCCGCATAATCGTTTACATAGTCGTGATTTCAATTTTGACCAAAATAATCATGATTATGATTTTTCTCATAATCGAGCGGCCCTACTTTGCCAGTTTTACATTTTGGCATTATTTATGCCATGTGGATTATGTTACATTATTTCTGCATATAAGTTGCTATGGCAATCTACCTACTTACATCCCATAATCTGTTTACTGAAAATTTCCAAATAGAGCAAATAGAAAACACAGTAATATTTGGTCAATCCAATAGTGACAGAACAAAAAAGTAGGTAGTAAATCAATTAAGAACAATACAAAGCTATGACAGGACTAAGACAAGACAAATACTACAAATCATTTCAGTACCCAGAACTAGCCAAAGAAAAAAAACAATATTGATGAAATCAAAATTTAAAAAAAATATATGTGGAAATGCATGTATGATGATAAAAATGACACTAAATACAAAAACATAATATAATGGTTGTTGGTGACATGACTGCCTGTCACATCACAATTTAATGTCTGTAAAACTGATGATCAATCATTCAGGAATATCTGGAAAGTCCAGCTCTCGTACATACTCGAAAAAGGCATCCCTTACTTTTAACACTGTTTCCACACCACCAATCAAGATTAAGCCAGTTAAGACTGCTTCTTTAAATGATGCACTATGGTCGCAGAGATTATTTTAATGTTGCAGATTTTGACTTCTAAATTTATATATGTATACTACTTTAACTTTACAGAATGATGTTGTTAACCATCTCTTATCTGCTGCATGTATGTGATGTCATTACAGATAGATGCCAAGTATTGTGGGCACATTACATCTCTATCAGTCAGGTTTAAACGAGTACACATGGACAGCCAAAGAGCTATTACTATAACAGCAGGACAAACCAAATAATGTTTCAGAGTCCATCTCTAAAAAGGGGATTTTTTTTTCGAATATGTGGGCAAGTTAGTCGACAGGCTGGCAGAGTTGTGGCATTAGGCGATACTGGACGTAACTGATGGACAGAGGTAATGAAAGATTAGGAGAACAGGCCAAAGTGAAACGCTCAGGCTTGTTTTTCTCCCTTCTCTCTCTCCACCTTTCCCTCTCTCTCTCTGACAGTTGCTGTACCATTAACACCGCCTCCACAATTAGTGTCTTCTCACCGGCTACACACTCACACACAGACACACACACACACGGTGACACCCCAGGGCCCTGCACAACCCAAACAGCATAATTAGACATCCCCTAAACAAAGCACACACTCTGTAATTACTCTGTAATGTTACATAGCACAGGGGACTCAACAAAAGCTATTTTCCCTGGATCAACCAGTGGCACACACACACACACACACACACACACATACACACACACACACACACACACACTATATTCTTGTCCCATGTGTCTGTGTCTGTGTACATTTCTATTGATTTTACCAGACAGAGAATTCCCAATGGCTGTTGTCTGGCTTGTGACTACAAGTGTGTGTGTGTGTGTGTGTGTGTGTGTGTGTGTGTGTGTGTGTGTGTGTGTGTGTACGTGCAGACACTGTACCTATAGGTACTATAGTATGTGTGCTTGCTTACATAAATGAACTTGACAGCACATGAAAAGGCAGAGCAATTGAATCTCTTCATCTTGTGCTGCTCAGTCCACGGAGGCAGCCATGCTAAGCACAGAAGGAGCGCTCACACACACACATACACACACTCGCACACACACACATCCAAATACACTCCTCTTTCCCTCCTCTCTCTCTCTGTCGTTCCTTCCTAGTCTTCAGAATGAGATATGACTAATTTCGCCAAACAGACCGACAGCATAAACAATAAAACGAACTGATACCGTTGTTGACAGGACTCCCTTCAGCTCCAACAATCTACCACCACTGACCCCCCCATCAATCTGCCCTCAACATAACAGCCCCCCTCCAAACACACCCACCATGTTCCTCATCTCCCTCCTCCCACCCCAGCCTCCCCTTTTTACGCCTCTGTGCCCCTAAGTCAGTGCAGATATTGCTCCAAGTCCAGCGGCAGTAAATTAAATCTCTGTGCCAAGCCAAGTAGTGTGAAATCACATTAGATCTTAATCAGGGACTATTGTGTTTGCCTTGTTGTTTTTTTTCCCCTTTTATTATGGGTGTTATCTTTTGTTGTGTACAGTTTTATTTCACAATGTGTAAGCCATCGTGGGGGAAATATCTGTGAGTGATTGTAAGTTTTGACTCAGAGCTCGATAGTAACAACCACTTAGGCAAACTGGCCACCATTTCTTGGCCTTCCATTGTCATCAGTGGCAACCACGAATAAACAAATATAAAAATAGGGATGGCAAACAGTTAGTCTACACCCCAAAATAAATAACATTTTAATAGTTGTTGAATAAGTGAAATTTAAATACTGCCATATGGTCAGAACCGGACCCAGACAACGTTGCACATGCATTGGTTTCATCACTCGTATGTGCATAGGCATCTGTTTAAAAGATGCATCACAAACTTCAACAAAAAATCAACCATCCATCCAGTATTCCAGCATCTTTTGAGTGGATAAAATATTAAACTACAAAGCTAAGTGACACATCAAGTTCACTGGTTCAGGGTAGCACATCCTACAGTTCCACGTCGCCAGATTAGCACAGGGTTTGAAGCAACACAAACAGACAGTTCAACGGCCTAATGATCTGGAGGCCGCGAGAACTGGTACACCCACTGATGGGCGAATACTGCCATTCGTAAGATTAAAGCTGCTGACCAAAAGATCCCTCTCCCCGGGAGGCACCCAGGAGCCATCCTGATCAGATGCCTGAACTTCCTCAACTGACCCCTTTCGGCGCGAAGGAGCAGCGGCTCTACAGTGTCCTCCGGATATCCAGGCATCTTACCCTGTCTCTGAGGCTGAGCCCTGCCACCCCCCGGAGGAAACTCATTTCGGCCACTTGTATCCGTGACCTCATTCTTTCGGTCACTACCCAGAGATCATGACCATAGGTGAGGGTTGGGACATAGATGGACCAGTAAATCGAAAGCTTCGCTTCCTGGCTCAGTTCCTTCTTCGTCCGGCTGTTTACATCCTTACCTCACTAACTACAAAGAATTTTGTCTGGTTACTGTAATGGAGCACTGAGGCCTAAACATTGTTTTATGTGACATTTTCATTATATTTTCATTATTACGCAAATGTATAACTGCAGAGTATCTATAGTTTTAGCAACCAAAAGATGACGCCTTGTTGCAAGCCTGGCAACCACTTTCAAAAGTTAGTGTTGGTCTCTGTGAGCAAGCCAGCTGCTGGTCTTTTGGCTGATTTGGCACTCAGGTGCCATGAAGAGCTTTGCACGATCAATAAATCACATCACATTTCATCACTGTTATTTCTCCTTTGAAGTTCAGGTGTGTGTTGTCAAATTATGAGTAACTTCAATTTAGATAACAAGAGCCCATGACGGATGAGCTTGACACCATGAATGGTCTCCATGTTATGAGCTTCCTTTAATGAGCTACACTACACTTTGCAACAAATAAAAATGAACACTCTCCCTCTAATGATGTCTGTTCAGCTTAAAAACCTTCTCTTCTTCCTTATCTCACTCTGAGCCAATCAACGCAACTTAACAAGTCTTCTCCATCACTAAGTTAACAATCTTAGGCATTACTCAACTAGTCAAACAAATAAATAGACTGTGTACGAAAAGACATACTGTAGAACAGTGATTCCAGAGCAGGGGTACAAGTACCAAGTACCCCTGGTTAAGGTTCTTCTGCAGTTTTTATGGGGAAATTAAATAGCATGATTTGACTACAAACATATTTGGTTGTAACTACTGAGCACCACATTCCACAGATGAGAGTACATGAAAAATTATTAGCAAACAAGCTGAGAAGTCTAAACAGTTAACCTATAGTGATGGATATTTGGTTGAAACAGTTAAAGGAGCTGTATGTGACATTCAGAGCATTAATATAGCAGCAAACCACTATTTTCTATGTAAACATGCTCTACTGCTGATATCAGGAAAGCAAACCAACAGCGACCAGAGCTTAAGTCATTCATTTTCAATGAGAGCCTGGCGACTTGGGCGACTTGGGCAACATGGTCGTCAGCCGCGCATCCAAAGCGACCGGAGTGGGTCCGGTAGGGAGTTAAAACTCGTTTTACTTTATGGTAACGAGCTTTGACAAGGACAACCAATCGGAATGCTGACATGGTTCAATGAAGTGGGTCCCAGAGAACAAGCCATGTAACTTTGGTTCCTACAGCACACTTGTTCCGACAATGGATATCGAGAAGTCGATTACTTGCGTTCGTGCCCACTCAGTCCTTTATAATGTGTCGCTGTTCTGTTACAGAGACCAAATTAAAAAGAATGAGCTTTGGGACAGGGTCACAGAGGTAGTTGGTTGGTCTGGTGAGTTTTAAAGTGTGTAATGTTAGTAACAGAGAAGAGAATTGCAGGTTAATGTTGCGACATATCATGCAAGTCTTCCTTGCTTGGTTTGAATGGGATGACATACTGCAAAGCAAAGCATTTTATCAACAGATTTTGCAAAAGGACATTAAAATACAGCAAACTATCCATCATAATTTCTTTCAATGTGCATTGTGCATATGCATTGTGCTATGCTAAAATGTTGCATGCCTTAAAAGTTGTCGCCAAGATCATTCATTCAGAACTATGAGCTTTGTCATATTTTTGACTTTTTGACTTGACAACAGCAAGCAGCAACTACACTGCTTTCAAGCCAGTAGTTCGCTTTGCAGCTCCTTTAAATTGACAAGCACAATCAAACGTTCAAATGATTCACGTGATGAGTGACTAGAGCCACCGAAGCTGCAGCTTCTTGGGCGTCTGCAAGAGACTTTGCGTCTTTGGAAGCTTCTGGTTTGAACGTACAGTTAGTGTTATCAGTAGCATCCGCTCTTCTCTTCTGCAGGGAAAAAGGCCTTTTGTTAGCACTGTTTATGGATTTAGCACCATTAGCTGTTAGCTGCTAGCTGCACGTTGAGAACCATGAGTAGACAATCCCACCCCAGACTCTAAATCATGGAGATGTTATCAATGTGGCATGAAGTTCCCTTAAAATAAAGTAATGCATAAATGGTTAAAATATTTAGTCTAATGTACTTGATAAATGGTTCAAACACTTAGCATAAAGTAATAAATAATAATTTAAGAACAATTTTATAGTCTTCCTTTAGGATAATATTTTACAGGTGTTCTCAAAGACAGATGGCTGCAAAAAAAACAAAATGGGCATGATGTGTTTCCTAGATTTGTTTGGACATGTCACATTTTCTGATGAGCTTTAAAAAAAACTTAATGCCATAGAACCTGCACAAAGTTTTTCAAAGCAAAGACATTAAAATAATCAAACAACCTTTTCTGCTACTGTAACATATGTTCTCCCATTTGTTTGAGTCTGTTTTCTCTATCAAGGGCTGAAGGCCACGAAGGGTGTGAAGAAACTCATGCAAAGAACATGACATATACACAATGGTATATATAAACATACATTGACACAAGCCCAGACCTGAGGAGGTCCTGTACAACACGACCTTCAGAGAAGCATTGTCTGTGGTTACAATCTGGATGGACTGACAGAAGATTCCGCTTTCAGAGTTGTCTTGCAGAGGCTCCAGCAGTAATGAAGAAATATCTGACCCTCACCCCAGAGCCTTGACCGTGTTATGTTCAAACCTCAATGTTCAGGCACTTACACAATACAAATATATGCACAATGTTAAGGCCTGGAACAATGACAATATTTAAAGGCTTGAGTGACAGAATTGCTATTTTTTTATAGCTGATTCAAAAGAGTGAACAACAGCAGCAGTTGTCACAGAGGCTAAATAGGATTCAGAAATGTCTTCATCCAAATAATTTTCACTGAGGTAATACTGGACTGTCAAGACATTTTGGCAACAGTTAGATTTATGGTCAGAAAAGAAAACACGCTTTACAATGAAAAGGTCGTACACAATGCAAACGTTTTTCATGTGTTGGGAACTGAACTCAAGTCATTGGACCTGAAAGAAAAATCTATACAGCCATTCGCCACCATGACCCCCAAGCATTCATTTCCCTTCAGTGTCACACTGCTGCATGTTTCGGTTTGTGTCTTCTAATACAAGTAAATATGGTTTTAATGGAGAAACAGAATAAAGAGTAATTGTAACAAAGAAGAAGCTCCCACAGACAAACTGGTAAAACGTGTGATTTCGCCTCCATAAAAGTGTCGTGCTCCTTTTATATGTGGTCACAGCATGCTTCTTTATGTGCCTTTATGTGTTTGTATTTATGTGCTCTCGTGTGTCTGTCCATATTGGCACATTTGTGGTTGTTCGTATTGCAGACCGTAGCTGCTGCTTGTCTTTTCTACCAACTTCCCCACTCTCTGTTTGGGAAACTGAAACAGATACTGACGTTATCACTAACTGTATTACAGTTTTACAGCTTGTGGTCACTGTGGTCATTTTATAGCTTTGCATTAAAATAACCACAATTTTTAGAAAGAGGGAAGTCAAATCTATAAAATGTATGTGACATTCATGTAAAGGGTTCCTACTAGGCTTGGGTGGCATCTATTTTTTTCAAACCTTCATACCTGCTTAAAATTTCATCTGGGTATATGGCAGGATGTGTGTGCGGTGCAACTAGCAAAAAATAGCTTGCCTTGTCAACTCATTTTAAAGCGCACTTCATTCAAACTTGACAGGCTGATAAAAAAAATGATTTTCATACCTTTTGGATTTGTTCCAACACCATGGTACACCGTGAAACTGCCCAAGCCTTAAGGCAAATTAGATTTAAGACTTTTGTTGACACCCAGAATGAAATTCAAGACCAATTTTATAAAAAAAAAAAACACACAACTGAAAAGAAAGAAAAAAAATCCAAAAATATGAATTTTTTTTTATTTATTTTTTTAAATTGTACTAGTGAAAGTGTAGGATATTGATTCCCCGCAGGCTAAGTTTGGAAAATTTAATGCATAAAACACACCAGCCCTCATATGCATTCGATATTAATTAATGTAATTATTAAATGATATATTTTTGGCGGGGCAACACAATGGTTTGAGTTGAAGGTGTGAGAAAGAATCGTATCACTAACATTGTTAACACTGTGCTACATTACAGAGAAATACAAAACCATACTAATGAACCTTCATTAATATAGGCCTATATTTTATCTACAAGTGCACGTCACACACTGTAGCTACTTCCATGTTTCAGATGATGAGTTTCACTTTTCTTTTCTTTTTTCTGCATCTAAGCGACCAATGAAACCTTGCCGATGACCTTTTTTGCCGACTAACATTTGGTCGACTATTAGGGGGCAGCACTAGTTTATATATTAAATGTTTGCCTTTTTGAGCCAATCTGTCAACTCTGAATATGACAAATCTAATTTAACCTTCTTTTTAGTTCATGTTACTGTGCGGTTATGAGCTTTTGTTGAATAATTGCAAGTGATACACTGCACGAGCAGTCTTTATACTTGACTGTATTTTTAAGTGAGTGAAAATGATCCTAATTTCATAGAGCGCTACAAACTACAAATTTTGATGTGCAATCTTACAAATTCAGCAAATCAGACAGAGAGAGTGAGAGTGACAGATTCGGTGTAAGGAGGGGAAAAGCCTCTTTTCCAGCCCTCTGCTCTGACATGGCTTACCTAACATGCTTTAGCTGATCACATTGCAGCAGAACAGTACATGAAAACATGAAAGGAAGGACTATGCATGGTCGACAGCAGTGAGCCAGCCTTGATACACAAACACACCCGTCATACAATGCACGATTCTGCTCCTTTCCTAGCCGCCTTTCATGCCTTCCTCTTCCTCTTTTGACCTCTCTGTGTTCCTTTTTGTATTTCCTCCTACTTTTCTCACTCCTCTTCCCTTTTCTCTTAGAAACAAGGGACACTCCATCAATTTTCATAGTTCTCCCTTGCCTGGCCAATGCCATCTAAGCAAAGAACCGCAAACAGACAAAAGGACAAAAAAAAAAAAGAAATTATTGATTTGATGTCAGCATCAATTAGAGGGACGAGAGGAGAGGAGCAGCACGAAGAGATCAAGGAGAGAGAGTAAAGAGACTGAAAGTGAGCTGCTGGCGTCACACAGGTAAAGCCAATGAAGACGTGAAAAAAAACACACAGACATGATGAAGAAATGTCTAAAAAGCCTAAAAACATTTACGTTGTGTGAATGTTAATGTGCTTGCAAGGACAGTATATACAGTAGGTATATGTGTGTCTGTGTGTGTTCTGTGTGAAAGAGCTTGTCACTGCTAGTGGCGGTGAACACATCATTTCCGTACCAGTGCACACTGGGAATAGAAGCGACAGCATCATACAAACACAAAACATGCCAGTAAATGGCCACCAGCTATGAGGCAATCCGCAGATTTTATTTCTATTCTTATTTGTAAGTTGCGTTTCCCTTTCCTGACTTTTTTTTGCAATCTTTTTGGAGGATGGTATACACGTACACATTTTCCACGTCTGCGCATGTTTGTGATGTTTCCAAACATCAAGATAAAGCAGGGAACATTGTCCAAAGCTCAGTGCATTTTGCTCCACAAGATTTTTGTAGGCATCTGTTCATAATATTAACAACCCGTTATCTAGAACATTTCAGAAGTCTGGTTGGTTGAAGTTTAAAAGGTACAAAAACAAAAATGTTGGCCTGAGAATAAAAGGGCTGCGCTCTGCTTCTGTCCACTACATACAGGATCTGACAACTGCCTTGGCTCATTTGGACTTTAATTGAACGCTGACTCGGTCAAGCAAATTAAAACTTTGAAACTTTTATTGGTTTGGAAGCAAGAGTGACATCCTTTGTTAGACCGAGTAACTCTCAGAAGACAATATGTATAGTATGCTTAAGTCCTGAGTGAAAACAGAAAGCCTTCAGTGAAGTTGGCCGAGGTGGAGATAAATTTCTCTTATGATGGTGTAATCCTGCTCATCTTGCTTAAGGACACTTCAGCAGGCCAGAGGCTTGCATCCAAACCAGGGCGAGCTGTAGCTGAGCATGACATGCATGCATATTAAAAGATCTGCTTGATGAAATTGTGAGTGACAGATATTGAGGAATGAAGACACTGTATTGATCTCTTCCACAACATCAGAGGTAGGAAATGAGAGAGGGGGAAAGAGGGGTATGGATGAATAGCTAACATGATAGAAAAAAAAAAAAAAAAAAAAAAAAAGGTGATTCCATCAGGATCGGGTGCTTTTACTCCCCAGTCCTCAACCTATTTGATCTTATAGGGTCTGTTAACTCAAAATTACCTCTAGTGGTGTCTTGAGTTTTTGAGATGCGCTATCGCAACAATAAAATAAATGTAAATGGCATTTCAGTTGTGGTGCTTACAGTAAGATTTAAAGGGTGCTTCACACCCCAAGTGATCATTTGAATATCAATTACTCACCCCATGCTTTGTTGAAAATGTGAAGTAAACCTTGTGTCTCTTGCATGTGTCCGGTGAACGAAGAATCCAAAAAAGGCGAACAATCTTCACTGATTAAAGTAAATAGGGACTGCCTTTAACAAAAGCAAAACACGATAGAAACATCTGTTTACAAACTCCCACACAACTTTCTCATTTATCCTGTCATATGCTCGGTAGTTCCCAAAACCTCAGTATTCAAAACTGAGCTAAAAGGGAAATGTATCTATGCTCGCCTCCACTGACAAAAACAGTGATTTAACCCCGCTGAACACAGGTGCTGCTGCTGTTGTAAAGGGTTAATTTGGATTTAATTTAAATCCCTGTTTTTGTCAATTGAGTCTGACTTCCAAGAGATTTTTGTGTGCTGCTACTGCCATTGTGTGACTTTAGCAAATCCAGAATAACCCTTTAAAACAGCAGCAGCTCCTGTGTTCAACAAGGTTAAATAGCAGTTTTTGTTCATTTCGTTGAGGTGCCTGACTTTGAAGAGAGCACGTATAAGTTCCGTTTTCACTTCAATTTAATCACCAATGTTTTAGCAAAAATGTATGTGTTTGGGAAGTTCTGAATATAAAACTGGATAAATGAGACTTGAATATGACTGCACGAGTTGTGTGAGACTTTGTAAACCGATGTGTTGATACTGAAATCCTCTTTTGTAACGTGGACCCTTATGACTTCAATTCATCAAGAGTTCTCTTTGTATTTTGATTCTCCGTACACCCTAGAGGGATGTACTAAAAGAAAGTTGTCTTCACAAATTCATCATAACACGGGGTGAGTAACTGATATGCCAATAGTCATTCGGGGGGTGAAGTGGGGCTGCACGATTAATCGTAATAAAATCGTCATCTCGATTCATATGCATATGCAATCTAATTTTTCAATGACAGCTATTCTGCCGGCCCAGCCCATGCCGGGAGTCGGGACATCATCTGCATGAAAACAAGCGCTCCCAATGACGCAGCGTTATTCCACGTGATGCAGCGTGACAGCCAGCCGGCAGTTTGGAAAGCAGCGAGATGGGGGAAACACACTGCTCACTATAGCCTCAGTTTGTGCCTCATACAGATCTGCTGGTAAAGAGTGATAAAAGACGGCAGAGAGGTGACGTTGTGCAAATAAACCAAAGATTTATTAATTTTCTGTAGCAGTAAACACATAGGCCGATAACAAATGTGTTAACTAACTATGCTAAAGCTTTACAAGCTATTCAGGGCTGCTGACGATAACATTAATATGACAAACAGCAAGGCTACGGCAAGTTAACGTACTGACACTCCTCAGACAGACACACACACACATACCAGACAGCCTCTCAGTCCTAGCCGCTAACGTTAGCTCATGTACAACACAGGTACCATACAAAAACTTTTACAGAGGGTCATAATGTGCTTCTAGTGACTGCAGACACGGAAAACAGCTGCCTGCTCTCATGGGACAAAGATCCTCTTTGAAGAAAGATGGATCACTCTGCTCTGCTCCTCTCTGAGGAAGAGGGTTCACTTTGCTGCAGGGTTCACCAGAACGTTTTTTTGTTTTTTTTCTTTTAATAAATTGAACACACATTAAAAAACATACAAGATCCTGCAGAGAATTAATACATGTAATACAATACAATAAACATTGTCAAATTAAATGAAGGAAGAGGATTTTTTTAAAATAAAATAAAATATTGGGGATTTATGTAAAAATATGCATAGAGACATATGAATAATTATATAATAAAGGATATGTAGGCTATGTTAGGTGAATACTCCTGTCAAATGCATGGTGTTGAGACGTTTAATTCTGACTTAATTCCAGGCCTGAAATGCCTTACTCAGAAAAATGTTGTTCAACATTGATATTATTGTTTAAATTGTTCAAAAGCTATAAGAGAAGTCAAGAGACTAAAGCTAAAACAGGAGTGTTCCCTCTCTGCTGACCAGAGTTTATGTGCCTTGTGTCTCTTGTACAGGCACAATCATAGGCTTTGTTATTTAATTTTTTTTTTTTATTATTTATTTATAATTTTTGTTCCTTTTCCTTTTGTATCAGGAAATAAGCACAATAAATCTTTATGTTGAAAAAAATCGTGAGAAACTCGAGATCTCAACTATAAGCCAAAAAATCGTGATTCTCATTTTTTCCAGAATCGTGCAGCCCTAAGGTGAAGTATTCCTTTAAGCAGCGTTTCATGCCAGAGACGATGTCCTGTTACTGTGGATCATCCAAGGAACATAATAGAAAGTAGGTCAGATGAAAACTGAATGCAATTCCATTCATATTCATTGTGTTAGAATATAGTTAGAAAACTTACAAATGTATCTCTGAAAATGTGGCTAAACAAAACCAAACATTCTTTATGTGCATGGCTATAAAGTATTTGGGGTAATTTACGTGAACTGATCCTTTAAGAGTTTCCCTAAACTTTCACTGGATGTTTTTACTGAAGCTCACACCCAAAATAAGCCAACTGAAGTTGTGCAGACCAATGAAAAACAATGCAGGAAAAGGCCACATGTGTATACATTCTACGTCTAGTAAGGATGGTGGCCTACAATGTCCACATGAGGAGCAGAGAGTGGGGGGGGGATGGTCAGGGTCTGTGTTGCCATCTGACTCCAAACTAGATACAGCTAGTGGAATGATAAGTGTGTGTATTTATGCGTGTGTTTGCATTTGTCCACATGTGTAGGAGACGGGAGGGCAGGGTGAGGATACTGTTATTTTTCAGAGGACATGATGTCTCACTGCACATCACACACACACAAACACACACGTACAGTCAGACAAACACACACGCCGCGTGTCACTGCGCATTACTGTTGCTTTCTGTGGGCGCTGCGTCCAGACAATGACAAGCAGGCAGGAGCCACGGCATAATGAGAGAGAGCAGGGGCCTTCGCTTGCGCGCGCGCACACACACACACACACACATACACACACACACACAGAGGGCAGTCGGCTTCACTCCGTCCCCTAGCCTCTCAATTACCCAGCAGGCTTTTAGTGCCACTCCGCTCCACTACAGCAAATTACCCTGGGCCCTGTCTCACTTAGAGACCTGTGACTGTGTGCGAGTGTGTGTGTGTGTTGGTGGGTGTGGGTGCTTGACAGAGGTAGAGCAACTGTGTGTGTGTGTGTGTGTGTGTGTGTGTGTGTGTGTGTGTGTGTGTGTGTGTGTGTGTGTGTGTGTGTGGTGCTAAAGCGAGTGGCTCTGAAACAGTGGTTGGAGCCCAGCAGAGGCACGTGAAAAGCTAATAAAAGTGTTTGAATGCAACTGCCATTAGGCTAATACCTCTCCACAAGTATGACACACACACACACACACACACACACACACACACACACACACACACACACACACACACACACACACACACACACAGTATGAGAGAGGAGAGAAGAGGCGACAGGGTCAGCTGCGGTGCCCTCTCTTAGATCAAATGTAGCTCTCCGGCTGGCTGAGAGTGCTGGCTTTTATTGAATGAGATATTAAAGAGTTGTTAGCTGAGGAATACTGATACAAATGGCTACTGATGGCTGTTTAATTGCATCACAATTTGGTACAACTTTGAAAAAAATTTACATCCCCACCCCTCCTTGACATGATGTTCACATATTTGGACCCTCTGTGTTGGGCTGATTTCACCACCATGTCAGAATCCTGCTGGCTTAAGTGCTAAACGTATAATTTCCTACTTGATGACACCAGAACAGAAAATAATGCACAGGCAGTTGATTTGAGGGTTCATACTGGCCAGAAAAAAAGCACTATTCTGAGTCTTCACATTGCTTAACATGTTAAAGTGTTGAAGTGAAGAAGATGAGGAAGCAACGCAACATCACACAGAAAAAGGTCTTTGCTAATTGCTAGGTGTTATTGATCCCTAAAACCACTGGCATTTTGCTCAACAGGTAGTTTGAGGCAACAAGATTAACTATCAAACTCTTTAGCACTGACTCCCACTTGGTGACTTCATTTGAGGACATGCTGTCCATGTTCGCAACAAGGGGACTGACGTGACTAAAATGTCATAAACGAGCATGAGAGAAAGTTAAAGAAACCATCAAAGTTGTTACAATCAATCTCTGATGGGACCATAAATGTCTCTACAAAATATCATAGAGACAAAGCGTGACCAATCCTACTTTGAAAATGCCCAGCAAAGGGGAAAACAATCAGCACCACAATATGCAACCAAGGGCTCAAACACTATCAAATTGCTCGTAACTAGCAAAAAACAGTAGATTACAGCATGTCCAAAGATTATTTTAGTACCCTATGTGTACCAGGGAGGAAACTCAATTGTTGGTCCATCTCAGTGTCTCTTTTCCTTACTTTGCTTTTCTTGGAGAAATGATCCCACTGAATGGCCGGAAGTGAAATATTTTAATATTACAACTAGTCATTTATGAGTGTCAGGATCACAGTTTTTCCCATTCTACAAAAGAAAAATGACTAAAAGCGGCCGTGTGGTGGACACAGCAGCATTTTTCTTTTGTTTGTTGGCAGACAAAAGGGACAAGGAGGCACCTTCACGCGATTCAAAGTCAGTAGGGAGAAATGAATTGTTTTCCCTTTCCATTGTCGGCGGGACTTAATTGTACTCTATCCTTAAGGCAATCCATCCAATAGTTGCTGAGGTATTCCAGTCTGGACATCATCCATTGACTTGTGGACTTATATTTTGAAGCTTTGAGACTGACATTTTGACCGTTGCCATCTTGGTTTTTTGGAGCCAGAACTGAGACTATGAACTCATAAGAAAAATGTTTAGTGAAGTAATGAATCCAGTGAGAAGTAGGTTGATTGTCTTATAGACCTCTATACAATTGGAATTCTTTTTGCAACCCATGAAGCTCCCTACTTGCCATTAGAAGAATGCAGGTTTAAGACACTTCCCATTAGCTCCAGTTTTCAGACCCCACAACTAGGGGTGAGTTCGTGTACAAAACGTCTAAACGTTTAGAATTTGTAATTTTTTCGAGTAAACGTGTACACAGGTTTCACCGCTGGGGTGGTGCTATTGCATTACACCAGTAAAGCCATAGTTATCTGAATACCAACTGAACGGGCCATTTAACCAACGGTTACAGGCCACCAGTCCAAAATATTGCCATTCCAACAGTCCGCCATCCTGAATTCTGGTCCCTGATTCCTGACAGTAAGCTTTGGCGAGCCTGTAGAAGCCGCATTTCAGCGATTTTCACCGGGGACACACGCAAGTAATTAAGGCTGAAATTACCTGCTTTTCAGCGAACTCCTCTGGCCTTCAAATCACAGCATCTGTGGTGAGAAGACACGGAATTGTGTGCGCTTTTACGCAAGCGGGTCTAGGCGATCACGGATATTTGATGTGGGAAAGACGTAGCCAGATGTATTACCTGTTTTTAAGCAGCACTGAGATACGTGGCTCGTCCGTCCGTCCGCACGAGTCATGTGCGCCACTTCACCACCGACCCGTGCGTAAAAGCGCAAACAATTCCGTGTCCTCTCATCGCGGATGCTGTGATTTGATGGCCCAGTACTCATTGTAGCCCACTGGCGAATGACCCCCTTAACGAACGCGGCGTTTTAATAGAACGGAACACGTAGGCTACTGACCTGTTGCCAAACCCGGTCTCACACCATTTCTTGTCATATTCAGTCTATCACAGTTAGTCAACAATTAGTATCACCCCCCTCCCCCCAGAAAAAAAAGTTTTTCTTGTACAAATTTTTCATAACCCTTTATGATCTCAAACACATGTACATGTGTACTTGTGCCCTGTGTAAACACGTGTACACGGACTCACCCCTACCCACGACAACCCCTTGGTCTGGACCAAAGTGGTGGACTGACTGCCATCTAAAAGTTAAAAATTTTATGTTGAACGTGGTGTTCCAAACTAGATCAAGAGAAAGGGAACAGCAGCTACCAGGGACCGTGTCTAAAGACAATGGCAATGCACCATTTTCACTATCTGAGGTGTCTAATCTGCTTGTAATACCCCATAATGAATGCAGACCTTCAGTAACAACTCATAGTACTTTACTCAACTGCAATCTCAAAAGCTACAAGGTCTAATTTATTTCTGCCTAGAGGTTCAATTTGGGCATGTTATACTGTGTGATACCAGCATTGGTTTTCTGCAGTCACTGGCATCAGGCCACCAGCCAAGTGCTTGATCCACAGTACTCGACCTTTTGTGAATTTATGAATTCATAAAACTAATTGTGCTAAGCTGAGAGTATTTATTTCTCATCTCTTTTTTTTCCCACATTGTGAAGGTGAATCCGAGTCATGTGCTGTATTTAACCACATCGTGGTAAGATGTAAGAACAGCTGTGTCATTATGAAAATAATCAATATCTTATTGTCAGTCTTTTAACAGTTGCTATCAGAGTTATGTTACGACTTCTGTATGGTCAAGAAGTTGGTCTAAACAGTTGTTATCATAGTTTGGCCTCTATTTATAGCTTCTGAGAGACATAAAAGAAACAATACACAAAATCATCTTCCTCCAGCCCCCCCCACCCCCCCCCACACACACACACACACACACAATTTGGTGCCTAGTTAAGTGAAACAAAATTTCACTTAACTTGACTCCAACACAACATGAAATCAAATAACATTGCCAAGGAGACGATTTGTGCCACAATGAGATAAGTTCAATTGGTTAAAGTGAGTCAGACAGAGGAGGCACGGTGTGTGTTTGTGTCTGTAAGCCATTGTGAGAACACACACTTCTTTTTTTCTGAACTGCCTTGTTAACTGCATATGTGTCCATGTTTATGGGCACTACCCCATATGTGTGTTTGTTTGTGTGTCAAAGTATGTACATGTATCTGCGCCTGTGCCATACATGCCTTTGCTGGGTGTGTGTATTAAGAGATGTGTTAATTAACCAGCGGCTCGGCCCCGATGCAGGGGTGAGAGATGGAGAGAGAGGCCAACAGAGAGACGGACTGGGAGAGGGAGAGAGGATCAAAGCAGGGGTCTGTGGCCAGGGGGCCCCCTCTGTGCTTAGATGAAATGCAGCGGCTGCAAACTTTAAAGACTTCCTGCCATTAGCCTGGACCTTGTCCCCTTGCAGGCCTGGACCTCCTCCTGCCCCCCCACCCCCCACCCCACCAAAACAATGACATAGAAGGAGAGAAAGAGCGAGAGAGAGATCGGGAGACAAAGTACAATGACCATAATGACAGTTATATAAGTGAAAACTACCCGCAGACAAAGCAGACTGCTATTACCACACACACAGTGCAGCTTATAAATAGATGGAGCTAGTGATTGAGAGCCCACACTAGAAGGCTAAATTTCAAAAACATCTTCTTCTCTGCATTTGGTCCTTTGCCTGCATTATGCCTACGTTTTTCACACCTCAAAATGTAGTTGTCTGAAAAAACTTTTCAGAGTGGATGACTTTGAAAAAACTGACACCTGTTTCAGCGTGGACATAAAAAACTGAGTTTTTGTAAAACGTAACAGATGATGGACGATGTAAGCCAGGTTGGATGCTGTGTCGCAGTAAAGCTATAAAACTTAGTCAAGTTCTTGATTCATCAGTCAACAGCAAAATGAACACAGATTGTATAAAAATAGTGGACGTAGCCACTGTGATGTCATTCTTCGGTTCGCTATTTCCATTTTGAAGCCTTGGGTTCGGTATTTTGGTCATTTCCATCCTGGACTTTTGGAGCCAGAAATGACCACATTTGGACAAGAGGGTGGAGCTTTAGAGGAGCGATGGGTGGGTCTGATTCATATACTGTGGTAACACCTCGCAAACAGCCTGTCACTTAAAGGCCCCCACCCTTAATTATGCGTAACTATAAGCCTTAGAAAAATTGAAATGGGTGATTTATAAAAAAAAGTTGTAAATGTGTGTAATTGTTGTGTTAAGTTGGACATTTTAACGTGGGAGTCTGTGTTGGCTTCATTTTAAGTCCCGGATAGCTACTTGAAAATAATCAGCAACAATTTTGATCATCAATTATTTATTGAAGTTTGGATTAAGTAAAAATAAATATGTAATGAGTAGTGACTTTGTCACAACACAGAAAAATGTGTCACTGACCACCCTGCCAAATTTGAATCGGTAAGTATATAAAATAAGGTTTTGAAATCATGAAAAAATTTGCAGTATTTATTTGCTCTGAGACACTGGAGGCGTGTACACTGTAAAAACGGAGTTGAAGAATGTACAGACTACAGACTACAGACTCACTTTGCGAGCCCAACAGCAAGAAAAACACACACACTCCATAAGCCAATGAACAAGAGAGCGGCCGCAAAGCGACGCACACTCATCAGCAGCTACCCCGCTAGCACAAACCACAAATGCTCTCAAGCTGAGGAACAAGCCACTGTGCAGTGACAGACTTTCGTTATCAGCCAATGCAGTACCACACACAGTCCACAGTAGCACAGCACACACACCCTGAGCCAAAGAACAAATGTTGCTGCATGACGACAGACTTTCTTTCAGCAGACAGCAGCAGCTAACATTAGCAAAGGGCACATACCCACAGCAGTGAGCAGTGACTGCTGGTCGGCCGGGTAGCTGATTCGCGCTGCAAGATACATTAGTGACGGCTATTTTATTTGTATTCATATGATTGTGGCACTTAAAAAAATATGTTTAATCATTCATTCATTAGACTGACAGAGCTAAGGCAGCTTGTCGGACATACAGGGTTCCTACGCAAGTATGGAAAGTATGGAAAAGTATGGAAATAAATTTGATCAATTTCCAGGTATTAAAAAGTATGGAAAATGAAAAATTAAGTATGGAAAAATATTTGTGTTTCCAGACTATTACCACCGTTCTAAAATACTGTTTTCTAAAATATAAAATTTGGTATTTCCAAAAATAATTTAATCTATCTGGACACTTTGTGTGAGAGCAAACGTCTCAGAAAACATACCGCCCCTTTTACCTGATTGACAAGTGGTATGTCCAGTCCGCTGCCCCATGACCCTCCTCCAGCCACCCAGGTATCAAGTTTCACTCCAACACTGCACCTTCGACAAGAAGACGAGTTTCACGTGGTTCACAATGGGTAGATGCAATTTCTTGGATGGATGGCTTGACAATACCGTATATAAATACTGGTTGGCCAAGGATTCAAAGTTCACACACAGAGCTAGATGCAAGTTTTGTGTGAAATCGTTTGACATCGCCAACATGGGGGAGAAGGCGATTCTGAGCCACATGAAAGGAAAAAACACCAACATCTCGTTACTGCATCGCTTGCACCCAGAGTCCCAACCTTTTTGCCTCAGCCCAGACATTGAACTTACCTGAGTTTTTATTTGCATGCCAATATGGTACTTGGCTACAATCGCTTATTAAGAATAATTAAATATGATGTGAAATATGATACACTGATATATTTACTCAGATGTCACATATTCTCTGGAAAAACAAAAAAACAAAACACTGAGAAGTCTGGAAATTAGGGTATGGAAAAGTATGGAATTTTGAAATTCCAAATGTGTAGGAACCCTGGACATAGAAAACTTGCCACTTAGACACATAGGATGAATGAAACAATGTCGATGCTCTGCGCCCTAAAGTAGTAACGTAGTTTTTATATAGTGGGGAAGAGGTTATGTTAAGGATGGCTTCAGTGTGTCATCAAGCCATGATGTCAGTCCAAAAAATCCTAGACACAGAAGCCGGTGAAAAACAGTTCCCAGTCTATTTCCATGTTTTCAACAAGTATTTTTCTAACACCTTCAATGTATTAAGGAAGAAATCCCTTGCTTTACCCACACTTACCCAACCTTACTGGTCACTGGATCAAGCTGCATTGCATTCTAGCCGTGATATGGCTTGTTAAAGGCTCCATTGTAATGTATATGTCCAATGACAGCGTTTCAGAAGTACAGAGTTACAGCAGATTAATAACCAGTTTGTAGCTCACTTAGATGTGGTGACGGGTGCTTTGTGTCTGTGCGTTACCAATCTTTTGTAGCCTCTAACCATATCTATAATCGCTCTTTTTAACTGTCAGTATAGCCAATCAAATATCACAGTTGTCTGTTCATAGATGTTCTGTCATTAAACTGTGATTTGACTGACATCTCAGTGCAGGGATTACTTTTAGCCCAGTTAAAATGTGTTCATAAGCTATGATCAAATCACTACCTTATGCTTAATATTTTGTCTGACAACAAGAAGAGATAAATAAGTAAGTGAAAACAACCAGCTCTGAGTGTCCCACTCTTGGCCAGATGTTGACAAAAGATTTGTTTTTCTTTCGTTGAGGCATTTCAGTGTGGATGAAGATCTTGAGAGAGACCTGAAAACATCAATGTTCCTCTACACATAAAAGCTGTTTTCAGATTTAGACAACTTAGTGTGGACGTAGATTGCAACGGCATAAATATTGGATGTGCATTTTCACATACTTGGACTGTATGTGTTTGCATTTGCATTCGTGCATAATCTCAGCACTCATTCATACTTGTGCTTGTGTGTGTATTTGATGTTTGAATTCTTGGCCCCCTTCAAGCAAGCACCTCCACCTGGGCTGCATTAGAGAGAGGAAGTGTCTTTACTGTCCTTTTGCTGGGGCACACACACAAAAACACACACACACACACACACCTGACAGAGCCAGGGGCGCGATCTGACCATCTCTCTGGGCGGCGGTGAGCAGAGGAAGCTCACCGAGGGCTAACGAGGGAGGATCAAAGAGCACATTACCATGCCTCCCCTCTTCCTCTCGCTCTCCCTCTCTCTGTCTCCATTCCTCTCTCTCTGACGTTCACAAGCAATAAGAGGCCTGCTGGCCGCCTGTCCTTGTACTTGTTAGGCGGTGACAATAGGACGTGCCCTGAGCCAAAGGAAATGAATTATTTACCCCGCTCCCTCTTGTAGTCTTGAAGAAGGGGAAAAAAATCCCTTTTCTTGTATTACCATTGAACTCACGGCCCTTGTATTACTCGCACGCCTTGTTCTGCGGCCTTAGATGTTAAACGCTCGGAATAATTCTGTTCCCCGCTGTCGGCGAAGATATCCGTCCCCGGCTCGCCTGCGCAGCACACACACACACAGAAGAGAAAAAGATGCATACTTGAAGAGATATGTACATGCATTTTGTGTAGACAAGACTACATCAGTGTACACACACACGCTCAATCAAACACATCTTCACATACTTCGTAGAGTTCAGTGTAAACACACGAATGGCGAGCGAGGGCACAGAAACAAAGCGAGGACCGCACAGTGAAGGTTGGAGGTGTTGTGATTGGTGTGTGTGTGTGTGTGTGAGTGTGTGTGTGTGTGTGTGGGGGGGGGGGTGGAAAGCTGCTCCTGACAAGCATACGTCTGCTAATTAATCTGATTATAAAGAGACAATTAAATCCACGATGAGACTTCATATCCCATGACCCCCGGCAGCGTGGCGAGACCCTCACAAGCTCACGCTGCCCTCACCCAAGAGCTGACAAGAGCTGACATCGACTGACACGTGTGCGTCCGTACAATGCGTGTGTACTTGAAGCTACTTTCTGCACAGTACAATATGCCCTTGGTGAAGTGGCTTCAATAATTATTTCACTTATATTCCCACCGTCCTCTCTCTCCCTCTCTCCACCTCTTTCCCTTCCCCAATCACACTTTTCCTCATCATAATTCTTCATCACACCCCTTCCTCCTCCTCCTCCTCGTCTTCTTCTTTCGCCTCTCTTTTCTCATCTGTCCGCCCCTCCTTATTTTCTGTCTCCGCTTATCTTTCTTCCTCCCCTCTCCTCCGTTCCTTGCCCTGCCTCTGTTCTTAGGAGCCATAATGACTGTCTTTGAAACAAGGGGGAGTAATGGTCACCTTGATAATGATGATGGTCGTGTTGGTGAGGCGGCGAGAGTGCCGGGGGCGGAGCGTAGTCTGTCAGCGCGGGCTCACCTCGCTTGCTCTCGTGTCCTGACGTCAGACTCAGAGGGGAGACTAGTGAACAGTAAAACTGGAGATTGTTCGTCTCTTTTCTCTTATTTTCTTTTCTTCTTTCTTTCCGTTCCCCCGTTAGATCAATACTCAGAGACCTGGGGCCGACACAATGAGCTGCGGGCTACACTTGGGCCTGTGTGAGCCCCAGACAATCCATCTCTATACACTTCTACTGGTGGGGGGACATGAAAGCGCCTTCATTAGCTGCGCCAAAAGACTCATATATTTCTCACAGGGCATAAAAGGCCATTGTAAAAACGCCCCCTGTTCCCTTTCAAACATAAAACGTGTCAGACGGCACAAAAGGATTCCAGCCGTCACAGTGAGCGAGGATCATTACCGAACATGTCGACAGAGCAGGCCGCGCAAAGTGAGCAGAGCAATGAGAGGAAATCATGATTACAGGGATATGGAGAGGGGAAGAGTTTTGATGAGTAACCTAAAAGAGGAGGCTTGATGCAAAATGGTGAAGAGAGGTGGATGAAGGAGGAGAAATTGCCTTGAGGAGAGGATATACATCCACACGGCAGAATATTCACAGGTAGTCCTCTATGCTTCAAGCAGCTCTGTGTCTGTTTCTTTCTGACTTCCTGTGTGTACAAGCCTTGAGTTGGGGGAGCATCTGCTCTAAAAGCTCCTTTCTGTAGTCCTTGGACAGATAATGACTGCACTGCTGGTCTATTATCAACCACACAGGCCTTGCATGCCGTTGTCCCAGCCTCTCCCAAACAGGAGCCTCCACAATAGAGCCAGCTTCCTAGATTTCAATGGTCCTGCTCCCCCCTTTGCGGCACCGGACTGCAGGGAAACTGAACCCACGCATGACAGGCAAAGGAACTCAATTACTGGTAGGGTGCCAGGGTCAATGCTGTCTCAGTTTCGCGATGCCCAAACTGGCATTGTTCAGGTAGTAAACCGCTTGCGCTTGTGGGGAGGTTGTCCCTCGTGAAATATAACTGGAATTCAGACGCGCTGAGATTTACGGAGACAAAAGAGGAGAAATATCACCCTTTGGATATCAGTGCTGACACCCCTGACAAAAGAGGCAAATTGAGATTGACCTCTGCTGTATGCTGTACAGCAGACAATGTGTGTGTTACGCAAGCTTTCTTAAAGCGATGAAACCCAGACAGCAATGACCTCCCGAACTGCGCCATTATACCCCCGGAATTCTTTTCATCTTTTAACGCAAAAGCTAATGAGTCTACAGCCATGGTCGAAATCAGTGGCAGATATTTACAGATAAAAAGGGCTGGAACATAGAAAATAAAAAACAATCAATAGAGGAGGTGGAATGAAAAGGCCAGAAAAGAAATTGAAGAAGAACCAGATATTTATCTGCATACAACTGTTGCATTCCAATTTCTGTTAGCAATGGGTCATACATAACAGGAATCTCAGCGAGTGTCACATGAAAATACAGTTTTGAACTTATTCTTCCTTTCTTGCGAGCCCGTCGGTACTTTGTGGTTTTAAGAGCGACTCATTGATCCAAAGGAGAGTATTAAACTGACACGGATGGCTCGTATTTGATTTCAAGGTAGTGCTCTCGAATACAAAATACAAAAAACCAAAAAGTGTTTGGTGGGATCCTTTCTCACCTGATTGTTTTTGGAACAAAATATATTAGGAAAATGGCTGGCTCATGCTTTTGGATGAAAGTAGCTCCGACTATCTGTCGGAGACGCTTAATCCTCACGCTTTCTTGTTTTGTGCTCCTCTGCTTCAATTCAGATAGTCGCAACTACGAAGCTGCTTCTTTGGATTGACCTATTTAGGAATTAGTGTGCTGATAAGACAACAAAAACACACTTTGAGAGGGAGGGGAGAGAGGAGGAGGGGGGGGGGGGGGGGGGGGGGGGGGGTCATGTAATGAATAAAGTTCTCATATTTGTAACGGAGCGGATCAACTTGTATGTGAGGCTTAAAAGACTCATTACATTATTAAGCCACAGTGCAGTGATTTGTTTTCAAGTACAACAAGGCGCGCTGTGCTCAACATTAACCACCCGTGTTGAGCTGTGTGTGTGTGTGTGTGTGTGTGTGTGTGTGTGTGTGTGTGTGTAGGAGGAGGAGGAGGAGGGGGGCTGGAAAGGACACCAACTATCTCAGCAGACGTGTTCAAGATGGAAAGCCACTGGTGACCTGCGTAGGGAAAGACTGGAGTATTAGTCCAACAGCAAAGATTACATGGTACTTACAGGAGGTCAGGCTCCAGAGAGAGTACAAGGGAAGGAAATAGGAGGGAGGGCGGGAGGGAGGGACTGCGGTAGTTCTATTACAGAATCTATTGCAGCTGCTAACATAGTGCTTTATTGATTCTGCGCGTCACCATGGCAGTAAAATCAGGTTTGAAGTTACAAGTCCTGGACTAAATTAAAGTGATTTGTGGACCTGTGGAGTCAAACTTCTGGCCTACAAAGAGGACACTTCTCTCCTGAGATGTAACACTGAATGATTTCCTAAGAGTTTTCACTCAGTAACCTCCTAATAACAGCTTATTTTAATGTTGTACATGAATTACAATGTTATATGCTTTGCTCAGTATGGGACTTATAAGGCGGAAGTACCACTTAATAAACACGATCAGTGTTGGGAGTGTTTCTATTAATACATATTCCACTACAGATTACTGAATAAATGCCCTAAAAATGTTATTTGTTATGTATTCCATTAGATTATTCGGTCTACATAAAGTAAATACTTTGGATTACTTTTGGAAAATTTTAAATTTGTCATGCTGAACTTATTCGTCTGGGTCTTATTTGTTTTACTTGTAGCTTTTACTCTATTATATTTTTCTCATGTAAAGCACTTTGTCTGGCTTGTCCTATAAAATGTGCTATATAAATAAAATTGACATTGACATTGACATTATTTACCCATTCTGAAAATCCACCACAGTGTCCTGACTGTGCATCTCCTCTGCCACTGTCATGTGGCTGATGCACTGCATACTGTTTTTTTAATCTACGTGACATTCTTGTTGCGCTATGGTGTAGAAAAGGACACTGCATACAGAAACTGCTGCACCTGGGACTGGCCAAAGGAGGAGCAGCTGCTGCCAGGTGTGGTGCTCCGACTGCAGGTCTAAGGCAGCACTAAGCCGGATCTGGACATGTCCGACGCGGGCTTGCCTCACCATCTGATACAGAGGCATCAGTATTAGCTGAGGCCATTTCATAACCATTTAAAAACTCCTTGTAGTCATGTTAAATAGCAGCCCACTTCTGTGTTTTGGTTGGTGTTCACACCTGATGTGTACCACGCTGGAGAACACATGAACCGTACTTAAGACCAACTTTACGACTCAGAAACAGATTGGGGTCCTTATCCCAGTTACACTACGCAGTATTCATGCGTATCAACTGAACTGGACTTTGGGGTCAAGTGTACCGAGATCCAGGCCCTGGTCCCTGATGTGAAAGGCCCCTTAGTTAATGGCCTTTTAGTTGTAGAATATAGTCATGCAGAATAAAGCATGAATAAATGCTTAATTATGACATATAAAGAGCCAATATGCTACTAATATTAGAGCCCTGGGGTGTGGGAGCCCTTCTGTGCGGAGTTTGCATGTTCTCCCTGTGTCAGCGTGGGTTTCCTCCGGGTACTCCAGCTTCCTCCCACAGTCCAAAGACATGCCAGTTAATTGGTGACTCTAAATTGTCCATAGGTGTGAATTTGAGTGTGAATGGTTGTCTGACTCTATGTGTCAGCCCTGTGACAGTCTGGTGACCTTTCCAGGGTGTACCCTGCCTCTCACCCAATGTCGGCTGGGATAGGCTCCAGCCCCTCCCCATGACCCCTAACAGGATGAGCGGCTACAGAAAATGAATGAATTATATAAAGTGTTGCCGTCTCCTAATTTGAGCCCTTTTTTGGGCTCATGAAAAAGCCAGTTAATCAATAAAGGCTTTTTCTTTAAATCAAAATCCCCAAAGCCTCTAAAGCCTATACAGCACAGCAGCCGATTAGCAACCTTCTTGCATGAGGCAAGACACAATCACTTAAGAGCAACCAAAAATCTTTACACGAAAGGGGAAAGAGTGGAGGAAAAAAATAAAACCCATCAGGTAGGAATCAGCAGGTGTTCCTTTATTATCGAGCCTTTCATAAAATACGTAAAACAACCCTTTTTATTTAATGGGTGTCCTGATCTGGGCAGTTGAAAAAGCCTTTTAAAACTGTTAAACGATGGATCACACATTACTGAGATGAAGTGTCTGGTCACCCAGCTGTACTATTCACTCTTTGTCGTTGTTATTTATATCTTTATTTTTGGTTGTTCTTCCGTCAATAGGGATTGTGTGCGGTGCAGTTACAAGGACATGTGATGGAGAGACACGCCGCATCACGTGTCCTGCAGCAGCCTTGACCAAGAAAAATTGTATCCCTACCATTTAAAATGCCCCTCGGCTTTTTTGATTATGTTGCACTCATGTCCTGTCATGTGCCTCTTTATATCACTTGAATACACAAATTGTAAAGACTTCATGGCATGAAATTCATATGTTAATCTGTTGTTCAGGGCGACATTAGTTCTGACATTTGTTCGAGTTAATCTGATAACGCACCAACAAGCGTTATATTAAGTTCAGTTCAATCTTAAATACGCTGTTCGGGTGCTTAAGCACATTAAGGGCGGTTTGACCAATGTGACTGTGACTGCAGTTTTATGTAAAGTGAGTCCAAGTGTATCTGAATACTATGTTCAAAGTGCAGGGAGGCACAGCTGATGGAGATAACTTATCTCTGCCAGTCGGCAAGGGAATACTTCTGTCACTTGGCTGGAGCATATGATTGCAGGTGTATGCAGATTCTATCGGCGGCTGGGTGAGTCGTGAGTACGGAGGCTTATCAGGAGTTTGCAGGAGCCGGCTCTCCTACAGTGGGATCCACAAACACCTGTTGCAAAGGAGCACGGGAGCTGCTGAACTCAACACGATAAGAGGCGACGGCAAACGCACCACTGAAGAGCGGGATGTTTTGGAGAGATGTTGATCGCAAACAAACCGGCACAAAAAAAAAGATGGAAGAAGTTGTCATCTGAAATGTGTGTCTTTGTTTTGAGGAAACACAAACAGCAGCCACAACATAGCCACATTTTTTGATATACTATATGTGGTGTTCTTTTCCTGTTTGATGTCTATTGTTTCAACAGGGGTGAAATGTTGAAAACCAGACTGGCCACGTTGAATCTTTGTGAAGATTAGCGAGCGGAAAGCACATGTGCTCTGAGGGAGGTTCACCACGATAATTACCAAGCGCTCCCGGTTGCATCTGCCTCATGCTAACTGGTGGCAAGCCAACCGACAACATGCACCGAAAACAACAGTCCCTCTCTGCTGGCACTGCTGCCGCTCGCTCGCTGCTTTTTTCCTTGTTTTTTTTTAAAGCTCTCTGTGTCTCTCTGCCTTTTTCTCTCCCTCTCTCTGGCCCCATCTGTCTCTCTTCCTCTTTCATCTCTTCTTCTTCTTCTGCATCTTTATCACATTTCCTTTTTTTTTTTTTGCTCCTGAGCTTTCTCCCCTCCTACTCTTGTTCCCACTCCTCCTCTCTGCGTTCTCTCGCTCCTCTCTGCACCCGAGGCCATGTGGTCCAGGCGAGGTAGCAGGGTGACAGAAGCCGGACCCTTTGGTGTCGCAAGTTCCTTATCTCGCTTACGAGGTGCTGCCGTGCATGCGCACATGAGTGTTTGTGTTTGTGTGTGTGTGGGTGCGTGAGCGGGGCGCTGTTCTCGAGGGCAAAGTGAGGTGTGAGAGGATGATGCACTTGATACACTGTGAGGAGAGGAGGAAGAAGTGAGGGAAAGGAATGGAGGGAGAGTCTTCCACAGGGAGGGAGGGAGGTGGAGGCCAGGACTGGGCTGCTTGCGCTGAGTACGCCTCCTACTGGACCTTAGTTTAGTCATCAGAGAGCCATGTGGTTCAAACTGAAAGAAAATATCCTATTTAGTGAGTCATTAGCTGTGAGGCTTTTATTTTCACCTGAAATAAGAGACAAATGCCACACTGGATTAAATGACTACACTTGTTTTTAACACAGGCAACTTCTCTGTTTCCTGTATTATTATTATTATGATGTTATTATAATATGATATCAGTGTCTTAAGATAGGTCTTTCAATGGGTAAAAATGCATTCATTTCAGATAAAACAGTATACTCTATTTTGGCAGAATGTTTCCATATTAATAAGAAAACAAGATTTCAAAATGACTTGTTGAAACATGCAAGTATAATTACTCCATTTGAGGCACATAATTATGTTATTAAAAAGAAATTATAACTGATAGTCGCATGCAACTAGTTGCATGTAATTAAGTGAGGGAGATTTACTTACAACTTTAAATGGGAGCTAATATCCCAACCAATCACTTAAAATCTAGTCATTTTTCTTGCAAGATGTTTCTGCTGTGTCCATCTACATAATCAAATCAGCCTTAAACCTGTTATTTCTTAAACATTATTGTCATGTAGTTTCTGCTTCTGTGATATTTTACTGTTCTGATTTACAACAGATGGGAGTAGGGTAGTGTTGTTTTTGGCGGCCTGTTTTTATTTTAGTTTTAGTCTAGTCTTTGTGTCAAACTGTCATTTTAGTTTTTATTAGTTTTAGTCAAGTAAAGTCTGAGCATTTTAGTCTTATTTTAGTCAGAATAATCCATGACTTAGAGTATAACATCACTGGGACATGTAACAGTGAAATCACTCCGCTCACAGGTGTTATAAATATAAATACAGCCGTTAATTAACCAGCTGTCACACTCACTACATTGACACAAACTGACACTAGCGTTACACCAAAAAGATGGATGTTTTCCCCAAAATTACATTTGAATTAAATTATGAGTGGTCGTCAGGAGAGGACGAGGAAAAGGAAAGCCAGGACTCTTCTGTGCAGACCTCCAGGTGTGTTTGTGTAACATCAGCCGACGTCGACAAACTGAAGAGGAGCAAAAATGAAGCGAACACGGTCAGGAATTATCAATGATCATCTGATGAGGTACTGATGAGGATGAGGGAGAGTGGAAGCTGAATCTGGCCGTGCCAACATCGAGGTTAGCCAACGTTACATCAGCCAAACTGGACGAAGTTACACAGTTGCAGATTAATGTAAATACAAAGTAGCTTGTGAGTTCCTGGTGTGTGTGCCGCGTTGCCTGGCAACAGACTGGGGGGACTGTTTTTTTTTTTTCCCGGAGCTACATAACTTACTTAAATAATTTATTTCATCACCTTTTGTTAACATTTCCTTACTCAGCATTGCTGTTTAAGCTGTTGTTGAAATGTTGTATAAAAGCAATATCACATGAGAGCAAGTGATGTTGTACTGTATATCGTCACGGCTGTAATCCGTCTGCGCAGTGCGACGCACAGCCTAGGAAACAGAAATACTGCAAAATAATAATAATAACACAATTAAACATTATAACGTTATTTCGTCTCGTCTCGTTTTGGTCAACGAAAATGAAGAGACATTTTAGCAGAGGTTTTATTTTGTAAACCACATTAAGTCTTATTTTTATTCGTCAACAACATTGCACTATATATTCATATATATAGTCACTTGACCACCATTTACGTTGCGTCTCGTCTCGTTTTCGTCATGTGATAAAGGTTCGTTGACGACGATATTTAATCATACTTTTCGCTGACAAAAGCAACACTAGAGTATAGGTGACCCCGAAGAGCTCACTATTCGACGATTCAATCTAAGGAGCCTGATTCGACTGCTAATCTCACAAATGAATCATCGCAGTTGCGGAAAAACGTGATTATAGAAAGTAAGGATCATTCCATTGGGGCTGTATGAGGGTGCTAGTGTCAGATTTTAGATAGAATTGATTTGTTTTTCCTAATACATCATGATATAGGACCTATTTTGGTATACATTGATTAATCAGAGCATTCACAAAAGAATGTAACACTAACAGAGTGCTACATATTTTTTTTAACTTATGAATGATTCTCTGTGAAAATCAGAGTAGACACAGCAAACTGCGGCTTGCATCTCTCTCTCTAAGACAAAGTCTAAAGTTTTGTGTACAACCACGGAGAGCAAGCAGGACCCGAGTAAGTGACGTGTTCTGTCTGTCTATCGATCTCCTCTGCTTCCGATACATGCACCCCCAGCACATACTATTATACACCAAATTCCTAGTCAAGGAGACAAATTGTTTAATTGGGTGTCTTAGCTCTTTTTTCTGATGTGAAAAAATGAAAACTAATATTGTAAATGAGAATATGGATTGAAGAAAACATGGCAACTCTTGGCGAATCAGATATTCTAGTTGGGGACACCCCTAGATGGAAAAGGGAACTCTACATCTGTCACTGAGTAGGCCTTGATAAAGGCTCTAAAGTTTCAAGTGCCCCTCAAGTGGGTGTTAAAGATGTTGGTCCAGCAGTAGAAGTCCTGGTTAGACTGTATGCTTTATCTGCCTGCTGGTGGGTCAAATAGCATCTCGCCACACACACTTTTCTGATGTCGGCAGTGTGTCGTCAGTGTGTCTGAACAAGAGCTGACATACAGTGATCTGGAGCAAAGCTACACTGCACACACCCAGGAAGAGAGACTTAAACAAATTTCTGTTGTTTTGGAGTATCAGTGTCGCTGATGAACTGCTAGTGTAGACTTTAAACAGATAAACAGTGTTTCAAATCTGCCCTCAGTAGTGCCGACATGGCCTTAGGGTGTGCAACAGTGTGCTGTTGGTGAAGACTGATGAAGAGCCTCCACAGCAAACACTCCCTGGGTAAGCATACGTAAGTTGAGAGGTAGAGGTCTTCGCCTGCTTCTGCCTCTCTGCAGCCCGTATAGTTGACAGACAGAGCAGAATGGCTTGACTTTTGGATTGGAGCCCTTTTGTGTGTGGCACAGACGCCGAGCAGACATTGCACAGCCGTTGCGTGGACGTGGAGGCCTCGGGTCGCCGCTACACTGTTATTAAAAACAGTGTGATAGCATGTGGGCTGTTCCCTCTCCTCTCCCTGTCTCTTCTCTCTCTTTTCTCTCCTTCAGCACAATCAATCGCTCCTCTTTTGCCCTCTTTTCAGTAATAGAACCACCACAGTCCTCCGTTTCTATTTTTTTCCCCCCCTGTGTTTACCAGTGAGGCAGCTTTCACACAGCAGACCTGCTGACTGTATTTTACCAGCGCAGCCTCAGAGGCCCTCTCTCCCACAACCATACATTCCCCTCACTGTTTATCTCATATACCCCTCCTGTCGTCTTTCCCTCTCATTTTCTTGCCATTTTTCATTCCTAAACTTCCCTCTGCTCTTCTCAGCGTTCAAAGACATTAGCTTCAAAAAAAAAAAAAAAAAAGAATCACAGCCTTGTTGTGAGTCTTCTTCAGCTGACTTGAGCACCCACCACCCACCTACCCCCAATTGGGAGACAAGTGTTTTTCAAAGACGCTCTCTTGGAGGTCCTTGAAGAAGATGGCGACAATTCTCTGGGTTTTCAAGTAAACCGTGGGCAAAAAAAAAAAAGGCATCCCGTCATTCAGTGCTACTAAGTGAAATGGCAAGTGTTTGGAACCAAAGGCTTCTTTTTCTGTATCTGTCTGTCGGTCTGTTCTTTGAAGTGAAAGGTTTTCAAAAAATCGTGGCTGTTTTGGACCTTTTGAAATGTCAGAGAATTTTTTCATGCAGGTTACACTCTTCGTCCAGTGCTGAGAATGCACTTGTGTACTCTACACACACATACACACACACACACACACACATTTATATTTCTACAAATATATATTGTATTTGTTTTTAGCCAGAATATTCTTTTTGTTTGTTGATTCGCTGATATGCACTACAATCGAGCGCTGACTGAGGTCTCAGCTGACGTGCACCCAGGAAACAACTGTGGCAGCCATCAACTATCTGCAGAGCTATGATGGCTTACTCTAACAGAGGCAAAAATCCTCATTTCCCTCTCATTTTCCTCTCATTTCCCCCGTTCACTTTCCCCTGAGAGCGCTGTAAAATGGGTTCTATTACAATACCCATCACAAGCCCCCTTTTTAAAAAGTGGATACAGATGCACACACACAGGTATTCAGGAGCCAAAACATTCACATTACAAAGACTTGGCAGAAATGTGTGCGTTCAGGCGTAAAGACTCATATGCATAGGCAAATTGCATGCAAAAAGTCCGTCCCAAAGATCTTCAAACCAAACATGGGTTGGAACAAAATCACAAACACACACACAAAAACAGAGGGGTGCATTCAAGCCAGGCTGCTTAGAGGTCAGTGCAGTAAGTACATCATTCAGTTAGTACAGCCTGTCTGTCAGTTATCAATTAAGTTAGCTGCTCAGTCAGAAACAACGGTAAGACATGACTATCGCCTACAATGTCAACAAAACATTGCAGAATTCCCGAAATCATGTTTTCTGATAGATGGGAGACAGGCTCCTTTCCCATTGCCAGTAGAGCAGAGCCTTATACACGGCTCTGCAGCAGAAAGGTATGACTTTCTGGGTTGTTTTTTTCTGGTGAGTCATGTTTGACATCATGGACAGGCAGAAAAACAGGTCACTTAACAGTAGAAAGCAGCATGGAGGCCAGTAAAAATGTTCCACTGGTTCGTTCTTCATTGTATCTCTTACTTATTAAGGGTGCTTTCATACCTAAAGTTGTCTTGCTTTGGTCCAAATCAGGGACTAATTTTGTTACAAAGTTAAATAATTGCCTAAAGTTGGTTCGTGTTCTCACGGCAGCATTTACAAGCGAACCAGATATAACGCCTGTGTGAGAAAGCTGATGCTCATGATTGGTCAGAATTTCCATGCAGGAAAAATCCAGGAAGTAAACAAAACGTTGAAGAAGAGTACACTTGCCAATGTACCACACCAGAGTTTGTTTGTAACCGGACCGAGACCACCTCTTCAAGAAGGTCTCGGTCCGGCTGTTTTGTTGAATGATTGCTGTGTTTACACCTGTCCAAACAAACCACACTTAGGAGGCAAACAAACTCAAGTTCGATTGACCCAAACCAAACAGGACAGGTGTGAAAGCACCTTAAGTCTCTCTCTCAAACTTGGTGCCAACTAAATTGTGGACAATGTTCTAGCACTGCTTGGACAGAGATGGACGATATTTTGTGTTGTATCACTGTATGGCACCGGCAAAGGGGCTAACATTAGCTGCCAACTGAAGCTGATAAAGTGGGTTTTTTATCCAGTGGGAAAGTGGCTTTTGTTACAGGAGCCAAAAAAATACAACTTTGGGTCAACTGAATGAAGCCATGTCAGTAAAGCGAGCACCAAATGAAGCTGAGGTAAGACACCCCTGAGTCCATTTTTAAGACATGATATATGACAATCACTAAAGGCACACAAAAGAAGTTTAATCAGTCATCTAAATCAGGTAGCAAATTAGTCAAATGGAAAGTCAGATAGCCCATCCCAGTATCCACAAAAATGATGTCTGTATTGAGTGTTTCTGCAACCCACAGTTCATGTCCAACACCAACATTCGATAGAGTTAGATACTCAGGTTGCCATCAGACTTACACCAAGCTACCTGAGGCCTCAGTATACTTCAAACAAAGAGCTTGTCAGATCATCTAACAGAATCTGGAATCCAGGCAAGGCAGCATCCAACAACTTCTTGGAAACTTTCCACAGCAATTGGCCGAGTGTGCAGAGGTGTGAAAGTCGGCCAAGTTTATTCCCTCTCAAGCTGTCTTTCTTCATTCTTGACACAACTACTTCTGTCCAGGAGTGTGTTTAGGGCCTGGACACTGGGCTATAATCACAAGTTGTTGTTTTTTTCTTTAGCCACAGGTCTTTTTTTCCTGCCAAAATATTCAATATGAGTAGGAAGTATACAGGACTCTACAGGGGAAGTATTTTGCTCACATTTGCCCCTTAAACTAGGTATGTGCAAACTGGAAAAATCATTTATGAGCCCAGTATGCAATCTTTTTTCCCCTGCTGCTAATTGGTGAAAGACTACAAGTCCCACAATTACAAAAGATGAAATGCGTCAATCATCAGTTTTTTCAGTCATATAGGATACGTATTAACCTTACACATGCAGAAATCCCTAATAATTAATATTAGCAAAAATGAGACGAGGAAAAAGAGGAATTCGCTGGCGGGCTGCTGAAAACAACATTAGTGTAGCTACTGTGACCATGACTGTCACTCCAATATCCATTAAAGCCGGCAGAGGGAGTACATATAGATTTCATGTTTTAGTCTCGAGAGAAAAGTGTAAGAGAGAGGTGACAGCATGAAGCAACTGGCCACAGACTGTATCTAAGACACTTCTCCCTGGTCTAACCACAATAGCACTACACACCTTGACCATGTCTGGATCAGCTTATAACCGTGAGTCAGTTTCCTCCACTGTAAACATTATTCAAACCAAGTATCAAAGGCTCATCAATGAGCACCTACTCATGTGCATGAGAATGGTGTTAACTCCATTCAAGCCAAGAGTCAAACAACTGGCAGGTCCCATTTCTCTCTCTAGAAAAAGAATCAAAAAGAAATGTAAAAAAAATAAATAGATAAAACACCTTTCATGCATGTAGAGTTTTGCCTCACTTTGCACTTCAACTTTACATCCATAATAAATTGAAATTTTCTAATAAATGCATCTAACCTGTCTTAATGAGATTAAGACAATTTAGGTTAGATCAATCAGGCTTACCAATAACAGCTCCTCGTGCCAGTGAATGTGATCAGGGATATGCCAAAAACTGGATTGTGCAAAGGTGGTGTTGGACTGGACTGTATATATTTCGCAGTGTGTTAAATGATTTGCACATAAAATCATGTATGCAGTCAAGTAGGCTTTCCAAACACCCCCGCCCCACCAATCCCAATAAAAACATGAAAGTAGCAAAGGACTTTCATTTTGAAAATATACTAGAAGGTGGCTCATAGAATCAGCAAGGCCTCTGTGGTGACATTATGCAACCTCAAAAGCAATAGTCGCAATCTGCTGAAATAAAACAAACAGAAGAAGAGTCAGCTATGCAAGATTGAAGCAGGAAGTGTCATGACATTTCCACTATATATTTATTCAGAAAAGGCCCAAATTGGCTCTCAAATTTTTCAGGGATGCAAGAAATTAGATGAATGACGCTCAAAACTTCCTGAACCCCCAAAAACCCCTGCTTAATACTATGTTCTCCCAAATGTCCCAGCCTTAGCAGTATGCTGTGCCCAGGAACGTCCAAACACAGCAAAATAAGAATAAAGTAAGATAATACAGGCAGAGGGCAGAGTAAGATAAATACACTACCACACCCTTCTAGCGGGTCGTAGGTGATGACTGAGGTGGATTACGTCTGTATGAATCCATACATTGTTTTTAAGAAAATCCTGTATTGAATATTTTCAAAGGAGGCAAGAGTGTGTTTGAGAAAAAAAAAACATGAATAATAATGATAACAATACATATCAAACCATTCAGTACGAGGTTTACAAACAGAACAATACGCTTAAGTATCTTATTACATTATGAAAATAAAATACACAGCTTAACCTGTGTTTACTACTATGTTCTCAGTGCCACTGCACTCAACAAGGAAGCCCACACAACAGGACAGGCAACATGCTGTCTGCCCCTCCCACCCCACAACCAAAGTATTCTGCTCCAGTGAGATACACTGGGAGAAACCCTATGCTAAGCTAGCTCAGTGCAAGATGTTTAACAAAGCCTTTACCAAACCAGAAACAGAAGATCCTCCAATAATTTACAGGTCTGTCGTTTGGAGCCACTTTGGTTTCTCTGTGAATCATGAGGGCGATACTGCAATAGCACAAGAGTGGCAGATAAAAACACACTGAGCCAAAGAACGAGCCGCTGCACAGCTGCAGACTCTCTTTAGAAAGCGAAGCCAGCAGCATAAACCTTCCCAAACCAGGGAACGAGAGCCGCTGTGTAGCTATAGCCTCTCGTTCAGCAGCTAATGTTAGCACAAAGCACACATCCACAGCAGTGAGTAGTAACTGCCAGCGGGCCAAGTAGCCGATTCAGCCAAAAAGACTGAGAGGTACGTTAGTGATGGCTGTTTAGCTTGTGTTAATATGATTGTGGCATTTAACAGATATATTGATTGACATATTTATTAGACTGAAAGAGCTAAGTGTGCTCTTACCAAGTCTTTAACAAGCCCATTTCAGCCAGACAGTAATTCCTGCTTTGTACAAAAGAAGCCCAAATTATGTTAATTTTCATGTATCTAAAATTTTAAAAATCAAGGACATTTCTCTGGCGTGTCTGCTTTTTGTTTTACCAAAACTTTGACACCACTGTATCGTATTGAACCATGCTATACATTTTTTGAACAGCTGCACCCCTGATTTATAAACAGAGACCCAGAATGATGCAAAGATTTTGGAGCAAAGCTCTGAGCAACAGCATGAATGCTTTCAAGGGGAGACTCTCTGGAAGTGCGCCCTGACTGTTCTCATTTGAAACAGGTGTTTCACTTTTGCCTAAGATGTGGTCGGAGAGGTCAGACTACCATGTCTAGAGGCAAAAGTGCATAGTGTAGCATCGTAAGCATCTGTCATATCAGTCTTGTAGCTAGTCAGTCATCAAGTCAATGGGTCAGCTTCACTCTCATCTACTCAGTGGCTCAGTTTGGCAGGGAGTCAGGTAGTTGAGCACTCAGTCAGCCAATCAGCAAGTCAATCAGTCAAAGAAACACGAAGGCAGACAGGGAAGCATTATTCCTGGCTGCGGTCTGAGCTGATTCCCCAGGCCCGGCCTGTGCGGCTTCAGAGACAGGCGAAAGAGGTGGAGCCAGGAGGCCTATCAAAGGTCCATCCACAACGGACCTCATTACAGCTTCAAGAGGTGCAGTCACACCCCGCTCCAGCCATCCCACCACCCGGCCCCGGAAACCACTCTGCCGTCCTCCTCCTTCTCCGTCTCTCTTGTTCTGTTTCCTGATACTCGTTCATTCTCTCTCGGCCTCGCCATTCTCTCTCTCTGTTTCCCTCTCTCATCTGTCTTTCCTAGAAGGGGCACGTCAGATGTAAACAAAGCCCAACGCCAGCCACTAATTAAATAGATGAGCGGTATTAACATAACCTGAAAGCCCCAGCCAATTGTACCCCCCCTCCACTTCCCTTTAATATCCCTCCTCCTCATCCCTCCATCCATTTTTTGAATTTTTTTTTCTTGTTGTTGTGATCCGAGCAGTGAGCGCCAATTGTGGGCAGTGTAATTACCATTAGGACAGAAAGCCTAGCATGTCTTTGATATGGTAATGATGCTTCATGTACACCCTGTACACCCTCCAACCCCCATTCCTAACCAGCACACACACACACACACCCGTTCCATCACCTCCCTCTCCTGTAACCCCCCCTGACACACACACACTTCCAAATAATCTCACCCATGAATATCAAGTAGGGCAACTCGTCAACACCTGATAGTGACGGCTGCAGTTTTTGCATGAGCTGCTCAAGGGTGACGGGAGGAGTGAGAGAGCAAGAGAGATGGAGGGGAGAAAGAAAGAGCGGATGGGTGATGGTTAAAGCGACAGAGGGCAGGGTTGGGGGCAGGGGTGTGGTACGAACGTAAGTGCCAAAATTACACAGACAGACCAAGAGGGGGAGGGAGCGACAAAGGAGGAAGAGAGTGATAAGAGGAGAGGAAAGTGAAAAGATGACTAAATTGTGACTAACAAGGAAAGGAGGTTGAAGGGCAGTGGAGTAGGCTTGTCAAGGGAGTGTAACCTCAGTTATTGTCAGATGCTAGTTGCATGACCGTCGGCTCCTGCTTTAATTATTAATTGCACTTGTCAGGCATCATTAAGTCCTCTTTAGCATCTCAGTGTTGGTCTGACCGGACAAGAACACCCCCCACTGCTAGCATTTTTCTAAAGATGTTTCTTTATTCCAGTCTTTCCTTTTCTCTTTATCTTCTCCTTACCCTTCCTGCCTTGGTCATAAAGACCTCATGTCTCCGTCTCCCAACACTCCCCACCTCTTCCTCCATCTCTTTCTACTTGCGTCCGCCCTCTCTTCTGACTCCTGCTCCCTTTCTCTCCATCATCTCTCATCCTCTGTGTCCAGGCTCTGGCCTCCAGCCCGCGGATGGAACAGGAACAAACCGACTGCCCAGCTCCCTGCTGTCTCCCTCTCATCCCAACTACACACACCATCCCTCCAATGCCTCCATCGGTCCAAATCCCGCAGCCTTTCCCCTCAACACCACGTGGCCCTGGCCAGCCCCACAAAATAGCCATGGACCTGGATCCCGTGAACAAGAGAGCGTGACAAGTCTCATGGGGACACAATGCACAATGTCAGATGCACACGGTGTCCTGTACATTCAGTGTTTCGCCTTTGTGGTGGTACAAACTCGAAGCCATTGGCTCTGCAACGTGAAGCCAATGCCAGCTAAAGAAAAAATTGGATTCAACACAAAAAAAATCACCCAATTAAACTTCAAAAAAGATACAGTATACGCAGCAAGTAATCACGTGAACTTGTGGTGTACAGTAGAAAAACAGCCTAATTATTCATTGGAGAGTGGACATACAGTGCACTAATACCGCAGGTACTGTATGCTGGCAGCGCCCTCAGGCATTGTGTGCCACAACTAGTCTGCATGCTGGCAAAAGGTGGCATTGTCAGTGTCCGTACATTGTGTGAATTGTGTGCAATTTGCTCACACTACTGACAGGTCTACAAATTTACTCACTGCACTCATCACATAATTCAATAAAGTAATATATTCTGACTTAACCATGTCTCCTCTTACTTAACATATATACATGACTAAATGGCCTTCCTCAATATGCTTTGGAGGAAACATAATTCCTGCCTGTAGGAAGGTGGCTGGGTAGATGGTCGGCCTACACAGTTCAGCACTTTGACTACATATTCCAGGATTCACATCTTGTATCCTGCAAGTGTTTAGGTTTAGTAAACTAAAATACTTGAATTAAAGACTACTCCACTGATTTAGCATCCCACTCTAGTAACACTGTCAGACACACAACACTTTTTTTAAAGGATCAAATTAATGCAGCTGAACCAGAGATAGTCTTTTTTATTCCATGCATTCTTCTTCCTAGTCAAATTCTGGTGCCTACATTACCCGCAATGCAACTCCACTGCCAACAGTGGCCATAAAGAATTGCCTTAAGTGATATCAGACTTTTGGTGTGTTCGATTTGCACTAGGAAATTTCAAAGTCTCCAGTTAGAAATTTCTGGAATGCCACCCGAAGATGGACTTCTGACTCGGAAAGTCGGAGGAACCTCACCAACCCTGACCCCAAAATCCAAGGATGGTTGTTCCGCACATCAACAATAGTGAAAGCTGTAGTAATATACTGTTTACTGTGGACATGTTTCTACAGTGTTTCTATGTGAAAAACATGGCATAACATGCTGTCATCAACTGGTATTGCTAACGATGGTTGCTCATCATCTCAACATGTTATGTATGTCATCTCGACATGTAATACTAGAATGGAGATAACTTAGGTGTAATGTCATTCTCAGGTAAGACTTCCAAGAAAAATGGACGCAGCTTCTGTTCAGCCCCCTCTGGACTCACACAAGGTTTTATACAACTTTCTTCACGTGTCATCACATAGACTTCATGTCTTGTGTCATGCTTTAATTAAGTGCCTTCTAATAAACTTAATCAAGTGCTTTGAATTCCAGTAACATAACCATAAAAAGGTTAACTGTGAATATTGCACGGAAAATAACTGTAGAACACTGACAGCTTGTGCTTCTCAGGTACATTCACTATTGATTCACTACTAATTCATTTGACAATTTAAAAAAAAAGTTTCCTCCAAATGTTAATGAATATCAGCATTGTTTTTTACAGAAGGTAGGTTGTTGCACATTGGTATCATACAAATGTCACTTTTAGGAGACAAATTCACAATAAAATGTTTCCTTACTACAAAGTTTAATAAAAAGAAACACTTCAAATTGATTAATATTCATTGAAGTCTGGCATGGTTTATACTACTGCTTTTTAGAAATATAATTAAGTTCTGTGAGCATATGGTGACATTCTCAACTTGCTGCTTTTGCCTTACTCACAGTTTAAAGTTCAGGGTGATCAGTGTACAAAAAAGCAGCAAATCCTCACAGTTGAGCTGAAATCAGAGACAATTTGGATGTTTTGCTTAATAAATGAAATACATATTTAAGCAATTGTCCTAAATCTTGTTGATCTGATTTGAGCTTCTGCCGAACAGTTAGTCAACTAATAGTTTTAGCACAACAACCTGGAATTACTTGTCGAACAATAACATTCATTTGTTTAAAAAATAGTGCGTGACCAGGTAATGTCATCCACCCGACAAAGTTGTGAGTGCTGCTGAAATTATGAGGCTGATGAATAATTGTGTCCTATCATCTTTGTAAATAGTCTTGGTATATTAGCACATTTGCAAAAACCTGTTTTTGTTCTTATTTTATGATGGCAACTTGAGTTCACATTAAAAAAAACAAACACTGACATCAAATATCAAGACAAACTAAACTACATATAACAACAAAAATCTTGAACAGGGAATCAACTCTACTTTGCACTTAAGGTCCTCAAATAGCCTTTTATGACACATTAAAATATGGAATTTTAACATTTATAACAGCATTTATGTATCACTACGGTTCAGTTGGAGGGTTGGTGGAGGTGAGAGAGACTGAAGGTAGGCAGGCCTCGCTGCTCTCTGTCTCCGTCGTCCCGCCGGCTCCCCAGTGGGCCACGGAGAGCAGAGGGAGCCCCGGCAGATCAGAGGGGAGCCCAGATGGACTGACACGCACACACACAAACACACATGCATACATACACTCACTCAGTCACTCACATGTCATATGTTATCCCATCTGCACTGTCACCAAGCTGCCTGTAACCCCAGGGCCTTGCGGGGGATACACACACACACACACACACACACACACACACACACAAACGCACGTACAGTGTGTACACACATGCAAACACAGTCAAACAGCCGCACACAAAGGTTAGAAAAATGTGTGATTGTGTGCACCCACGTACACACACAGCAGAGGTGTTCCCAG
Organism: Epinephelus awoara; assembly: GCA_035609425.1. Lineage (NCBI taxonomy): Eukaryota > Metazoa > Chordata > Actinopteri > Perciformes > Serranidae > Epinephelus > Epinephelus awoara. Next base: position 17,912,978 of record CM069316.1, on the reverse strand, counting down.
TGTGTAATTGGAGGTGAAGATAACTGCAGCCTCTTGTGTTCGCTTCAGTGGGCACCCGCGTTGTAGCAGCCATACACACACAACACATAAACGCACACATACTCCTCAAATATAAGTCTTTTCACATGGGTGACAAAGCCATAGGTAAACATTGTTGTATGATCCACAATGTGTATCCTCTCCTATGGAGGCAGAAAGATACTGAATCCATGAGCACACAAGTGCATTTTGTCATTTTTACCATCAACAACTAATGGATTGACAGTGTGTTTATGGATGCAGATATTACAGCCATTGTATAAAATGCTATACTTTACAGTTGAAAATAGAGGTGGTGGTGACTTTTGCAGTATAACAGGCAGTTAACGCGGTTATGGCTATTTTCTGAAAACACACTGTGACAATCATATCATGAACAACAGTGACTATAGATCAACTGGTATCTGGGTGAACAAAGAACTGACCTGTCAATAAACAACAAGTTTATCAAAGTCCCTGTTTATTTGGCCCTTTTTTTCTTCTTTCTGCCATCATTTTTGTCAGGTAAGGAAAAATTATTCTTATTATTATTATTATTATTATAAAACTATTCACCGAAGTAACTGGGAACCCACATAGATAACTACAAGACTCAAAGTCTATAGCCATGCTAGCATCTTTGTGCAGCACAATGAAGTTTCATTTTCACCGTCTGAACCCAATTTCATTCATTCACTTGCTGAGATATTTCAGTCTAAAGTTATCCCAGACTAACAAAACCAGTTTTACTGGGGATTAAAAAAAAAAAAAAGTATGGAAGAAATATTGGTGATAATGTCTCGTTGCCTTGAAAAAAATGTGAGCGCACTAATATAGTAAGTACTGCAGGACAAAGTTTAATCAGGCAGTCAGTCTGTAAATCATAGGAGTAAATGGTGTGTCCAAATGTGATGTTGAAATATACTGTTAGGTTATTTAGAGCACCACACTCTCAGAGCAGCAGAGTACCCTGTGCACTCTGTCCGAGGAGACGACGCTGCAGAGTGCCAGGAGCAGTCAATGCGGAACTTAACTGTAAAACATGCAATTTCTTTGAACAACAGTGCTCTTAATTTAGCGTAGAGCGTCAGAGAGCATAAGAAACCAAGTTTCCAATTATAAATCTTGACGCAAGCAGTTGTGGCAAAAAACACAAGGACAAAAATCTGACCACAAATACTTGATAGATTTCAAAATTGGTGCTACCGACAAATGTCAGTCAGTACCGAAGGTGATTTAAGGTTCAATAACCAGCACTAGCGATGTTCCCATGTTTCCACATCTTAGCTTTTCACTTGGTGTGTTAAGTATTATCATAATTGAAAGGAATCATGGCCGCAAACATAAAAATACTGTATGAAATTAGAACATCCTGTAGAACTTTAACAAAGAAGTCAAGCATTAGTGAATGAACCATAAACTCACATGAAATGGTGCAAAGAAAAACAATCACATCTAATGGATGTGAACATGAAACTCTATTGTTTGCTGACACACACACACACTGAACTCCAACCTGCTTATTTATCATCAGTCACACAAGAGAATGAGCTAAAGGGTCTAAATGTAAAATTTACATGCCTGAAACAACAAATGCACTCACACACGCAGAGGCCTTTGTCTAACAGAATGAGACCAGTAATCTTTCCTCCACTTATCTTGGACGTGTCAGCTAAATGGGAAGTGAAAAGTCAAATATGAGATGTCACATTTAGTTTACCTCCCTGCCTACTCCCTCCATCTCTCCCTCCCTCCCTCCTCTCCCTCCATCCTTCGCCTGTTTTGTTTTGCACATCTCTATTTGATTGCATCTCCCTCAGCCTCAACATGACGCTCACACAATACACACTCAGCTCCCATCTGGGTGATGGTTGTGTATCGGCATGTTGGGTTAATGGATTTTATACAGAGCATGGCTCGTTTAGTCTGAGGGTGGAGTAAGAGGGTCTTAAGAAACTGACAAAGAAAGACACAGAGAGAGGGATGAGGATGGGAAGAAGACAGACTGAGGAGATAAAAGGAGATGCAGAATTTAAATCTTGGGGATTTAATCCTTCCAGCGATCCCATGTTGCCCTAATCATTACTTTTCTGTGTTGCCACATAGGTGGAAAATCACTTTTCTTCATATCACACCTGGACATCACATTGCCACATCTGCAAGAGCCAAATTCAACCAGGTACTTGTGAAAATTTCACTCACACTTTTCATCTCCAGTAATCCTCTTTGGCTGCCACTGACTTTCAGCGCTGTTCCACAACTTCTCAACTTGTTGTGTAGCGCATTATATGGACCGCTGTTAGAGTGATGTACTGTGAAAGAACGACTGCCTTTAACGAGCCAGAATCGAGTTGAAAACCAACACTTTTATCAAATTTTTACGACTGGCATGTGATGTTGCAGAAATTCCTACTGTTGAAGTAAGTCACCAGGTAAATCAAATTCTGCTTCCTCCACAGCAGATATGAGGGAAGCTGATCATCCCTGTAGACACGGAGCTGTAATCACATTAAAATAAGCTGTTAATTTATGAAGTCAATATGTCATCACCACATCCATCACAGAACTCAGCAGAGTCTGCAAAGTTGTAGCTTCTCTGCACCTCTGAGCAATTGACTCAAACTTGGTTAATTGCATAACACGCCACTTTGCAGGTGTAAAAATCGCTGCAGTGCATTGAAAAGTCCCTCTGGAGACTCCAACCAACAGGAAATTGCAGTAAAGAGTTTAATTGTAGAATTGAGAACACTGGGAGGTATAAATTCTTTCACCGGCACTCTGGAGAGCGTTTTCTTTGTTCCTATCTGTGGGAGAGATAACAATTCCTCCCACCGTTAACTACCTGCCTGCCTGCCGACCAGGTTTTGTTGTGTTTTCTTGTGTTTTGTTGTTGCTAATAGGCCTAATTGGCCATAACCCAGGCGCCCAGAGAAAAGGGGGGGTGGGGGGGGGGTGTAATGAAACTACCTGCTCTCTATCTCTCCCTCTCTTCTTCGCCTCTGTTCTCTATCTCACTTTCTCTTTCTCTTTAAGAAAAAAAGAATTCCACAGAGAAACAGAAAGTGCATTAAGGAGACAATCTACAAGGCCTGTAGCTCTTTGCACACAAACACAGGTAAAGAGGGGAGGAGAACGGAGTACGAGCAGGTAGAGCGCCAGAAAGAGCAATAGGAAAAAGAGAAAGGAAGGCGTGGACGACTGTGTGGTTTCCCCGAGAGCGAAGAACAAAGCCAGGTAATGTTTATGGATGATGATCTCTAAAGGCCTGGCGTTTACTGAGCAGCACTTTGATACTAAAAACACCCCTGATTATCACTGGGTCAGGCTATAGAATGTGCGCTCTTGATGTTTAATTGATGCGGCTGTTTTGTGACAGTTAAATACGTCACGCTGGCGTTTTGATCTCCCCACTATGCCATATCTTATAGCAGCAGATAGCCATTGATGTGAGATTCATTTGTTCTGCGCTGCAAGTAGTGATCCCCGATTTGATGCACGTGGTTTATCTTTAACTGTAACATCTCTCACTGTGCGTGTGTGTGTGTGTGTGTGTGTGTGTGTGTGTTTGCATGTCAGATGGTCGGAATTCTACTTTTCTACCAGGAACAAAGCCCCAAGCATAAAAAGGCCATACAAACTGTGAGAAATTTGCGTAAAATAAGCAGTGTGTGTGTGTGTTCTGGCTACATAAATAAAAACACACATTGCACAGCACTACAGTGAAACACCCCAGTGTCCCCGTGTAGAAATGTTGTGAATCGTGGTGTGTTGTATTATTATTCCTCTGAGATAAATGCAGTGAAACCGCCCTGCCTGCACTCTGAGGGAATACTATGAGAACAGTATGTCAGTGGGCAGATTGTTTGTATGTGTGTGTGAGTGTCTGTGAGTGTGTGTGTTTGGAGCAATGGGACCTGAAGGAACACCGCGAGGACAATCTGTCGCCCCTCCGCCTGGGCCCTGGGTGACAGATGATGTGCTCCCACTGCTGAGCAGTGTGTGTGTATGTATATACGTGTGCGTGTTTGGGGGGGGGTTGACCGTATGGAGACAGCTTGCAACAATAACAATAGCTTTGTTCCAGCCATGTTGTCAAAGGTTTCAGATGTTTCGGCCAAAATGAATACACAGATTGTCCTGGGTAGGGGTGTAATGATACATCAAACTAGATCGATACATCAATTCAGTGATCAACGTCTACTATCATCAATGAGAAGTGAAAACATTGATACATATTGTCGTATTTAAGGTACGGCTTTTTTTGTTTTTAATTCCCATGGCACATCTGTGTCACTATTTCCGCCAAAGCAACACCTCCTTCCTACATATTAAATCAGTGCTAATGGCCTGGTGCTAGAAGATGGCAACCAGTCAAGAAAAAGAGAATGGGCCTCATTTACCAACCATCCTTAAGAATAATTTTTTTCCTCAAACCTACTTACATAGTTTTCACGAAAATCCTGACATTCATGCTTTTAACTTACAAGGACAATGGGATTCATCACCAAAAGAACACTGATGTGAACAATTCTGGGGTTTAAGAACACGTCATAATCTGGCGTAGACTCTTCTTAGGGTCATTCTTAAGATAAATAATGGTGAATGAGGCTTAAAGAATATATTTACTGATATCGTCTCATATTGATCAAGGGCCCCTGAACTGAGTCAAATCGAAATCGTATCATGGCAGACTTTGTGATACCGGCAGATATCTTATGGTTAACCAAATAATCAATGTAACATCATATTGTGACAAAACCTGTGTCAACGAGCTTCCACACACTGTCTTACAGCACTGAATCTCTACTGGCCTCAAGAGTGCTGAGCTCTGACATTCAAAAGCGAATTCATCTTCATCACGAGGTACTAAGAGTGTTTAAAGTGCTATAGAGCAGGACCGCAACTAACAGTTATTTTTCATTGTCAATCAGTCCTTTTCTTAATTAATCGATACCAGAAAATGGTTAAAAATGTTGAAGTATTTCCTAAAGCCCAAGATGGACTTCTTAAATCAACTCTAAGATATTCAGTTTACTGCCATAAAGGGGTAAAGACACCACCAAATATTCAATTAAGAAGCTAGAATTAGAGAATTATCAATAATTTAATAGTTGACAATTTAATCAATTAGTCATTGTAGCTCTACTGTAGAGAAGTATGACCTTTGCTGAGAAGCCTGGTGGTCTTCTACCCTTAAAGGCACCCTGTGGAAGCTCATCTGGGGTTGGTATGTTAGTCAAACAACCACGCAACTATTGGAAAATACATAGTAAATGTAATAGTAATTAATCACATTTTACAATGTGATGAAATGTTAACTAAATTCCAACAAGATTACGTAACATTGCATACATTTCTTGACTGTCCAGTTTCATATCCAGACTTAACCAATGACAACATCAATGGTGGAAAGTTATAAAAAGAAACTTCAACTGTCACTTTTCCTGACATGATCTCATTGACACTGTAATAACCTGCTTGAGTGTTGCCACGTTTGGGTACTTTAACATTGTGCAAGATTGGCAAGAACGTGAACAGTGCTGCTTTCATTACAGCTCCTGGTCTACACTGTTAAAGGCAAGCACATCCTGAGCCTTAAGATAACAGGAAGTCCACGTTTACAAACCCAGTTTGAACTGAAGTCGGAACAGCGCACATGTTTAAAGACAACATGTGGTCGAACACTGCAGGATACAGGAGGACAATGCTGAACAACGATTTAATATTGTGTTGGGTCACAATTCACAGGAAATCAGATGGAGTCTTTTCTTGCCCAAAAGGGGAACCAGTAATTTTTAAAGAAACACACAATTTTCTTCCAGTTCCCCTGTTCAGACACATACTGGAAGTTCTATGGAAATTAATGAAGTCTGCTATTAAGGCCTTGACTGTAATGTTTCCCTAAAACAACTGACATGGAGCCAGAGAGGGGAAGGCAACAGATTAATGGGAAATGTGGTTTTAATTTTGAGAAGACCCAAAATGCATCACACAGCAACTTTAAAAGCAGGCTAGAGGCTAGACAAATATGACCCCCTCCCTCAAGAACACACATTCTCATTCACTATCTCTTAGTTGTGCATGGCTACAGTGACCACAGGCCAGTCTTCTTAGCATTACTCACCATTGTATTTACAGTGAAAGCCAGGGATAAACTCACCCTTTGTTACCAAGCACTTAAGACCTGACGTGTGGTGTATACACACTGCAGAGTGGGGGTGGCGTGTGTATGCGTGCATTCATGCTTGTGTGTGTATTTCGGACGGCCGTTTGTCTCTTAAACTCAAACAAAAGGGCGCACATCCTCCATCACAGCTTTATCTGTTTATGCCATCGGCTCCTCAGCACCCGCATGCCTGTAAACACACCAACCCACCCACTCTGTGTCTCTCACACACACACACATGCACACACACATATTAGAAAAAACAAGCAGCCAGGTGGGGGCCAATGCCCCACGAAATGGATTAGTCCTGGTGGAAGTGAAGAGTTCATGCATGTATCATGTCCACAGTGCATTACTGTATATGCATGATTTCACTGGTCACAAGATTTCTGGAGAATTATGGACAATTATCCAATTCTCTAAAGAGCAGTCATGGAATACACACATACACACACAAACACACACGATGAAAGTCAATGTATTTGTTGTACACAAATGTAGAGTTACAGAGAGGCTGCTCTTTTAATCATTTAACTCATTTAATTATAAAACTGAAAACTGTTTTAATGATCTTTGCATGCATGCATTGTTTATGTTTCTATTAGGAATGTGTTAGAAATGTGTACACTGAACACATTCCAAAACAAGCAGAATATAAGAGACGCACATTTGAAAAACTTCTACAGGTGCTGGATCAAAGATCAGCACACTGTACTAACAGCTCGCGGCTAATCTGATTTAACAGAGCAACGTTTCCATCTGACAGAGCTCTTTGTCAGGCATTGTCAAATTACCATCTCAAACCAGAACAAACAATTTAGTGACTTACAAACAATCATCACAGAGGTGGTTGTGATGTGAATGACTGAGAGTCAATCTACTGTCAGACTGTACGATATACATTATATTCTAAAAATATTATGAAATACTGCTGCCTGGCAACACAAATGTTACTGTCGGCTGCTAGAAGCCACAAAGGTTGGTTGGTTGGTAACAGTTGAGCAGGCTAGAAAGCAGGTACTCCACACCCAAGGATCATGTTATCAACATTGTTTGTAACTGTATAACCTTACCTTGAAAAACTGTATACAACTAAAATTTCAAATTATTATCTTACCATCGACCGAAAAATGAACGTCTCCATCATTCCCGACCGCTCAAAGCACTACATGTCACATTCACCCATTCACATACTGACATGGTGCCACCTGCCACTCAGTAAGTATTCACACGTCGATGGAACCGATGCAGTATGGGGTTCAGTATCTTGCTCAAGATGGAGGATCAAACTGCCGATCTTCTGATTGGTGGACGAGGACAACCTGCTCTACCTTCTGAACCACAGCCACCCCAAGCTGTGATATGGCTAAAAGAGATCACTAAATCAAGTAGAGGCTACAAAGGTACTGAGAACTTGGGATAGAGATGTAAAGCACAGCCACATATCTGTACAGACAGGGAGGAGACTGTCATGGGTTGGCCATGGTCAGCCATTTTACCAAGCAGGACCACAACAATGTGGCTGACATTGTATTGGAAACTCATGTCATCACAGCTTACCTTGGTACGACACAGCTGAAGTGGGAAAAATCCTTTGTGAAGTAACAAAAAGATGTAAAAGGGGGACAGAAATGCCTTCAAACCACAGCTATACATTGAGAGAGCACTAGGATGCACCCAACCTACTAACCATGTTTTGAACTAAACAAGCAACCTCATTAGAATACCACATTTTCCTTGAATGCACCTCCGCTTCTGTATTGTTACTCGGGAATAATATCACTTTACCAAACACATAAGGGTAAAATAATGTATTCTAGAATGGATGATCTATCTCAAGAAAGTTGTCTCTGCAGATTCATGAATGGACCCACATGAAAGACAGCAGTTTAGGGGCAACAGCATGTAGGTGAGCTATTCACAGAAAGTGTGTCTGCCACATTGACTCATGGTAACAACCTGCTCTCCCAACCTCTGCCGCTGACCCAGAAGTCGAACAGGGAACCAACACACAACAAAGTGACCCAGCGCTGGGGCCGGTGACCCCGTTAGCGGAGCCCCTTCAGTACCCCAGTTTCACTCTGCAAAACATTAAAGACAACCGGACTTGATGGAAACTGCATCAAACCCAAGGGCTCCATTCTGAGGCTGCCCGCTTGGCCTTGTTTCCTGGACAGAGCAGAGGAGCAAAACCCATATGTCAGACAATATAATGCCTTGTGAAGCATACCACTTCAGTGGTGTCTGACAGGAAAGGAGAAAAAGAGCACACATGCGCAGACACACACAATCTGATTTGAGGACAGGGCTTTCTGGATGGCCGCTCTGGCAGATGAAGAGACAGCAGTGACAAAAAGTCTGTTTCAGTCAAAGTGTCAGTGTTTGCGAGTGTGTGCACGGACTCAAGTTAATGTGTTAACCTGAATCTGCTTGCATCTGAAAGTTTGTGCGTGCATGTGTGTCCAATAATAATCTTTTTTTTGTATATGTGCATGTCTTTTTTATGTCTGTGTGTGTGTATCTCAAAGGGCCTGGCATTGTTACTCGGCTACACTTGCCCTCTCACACACACTTCTCATATCTCTTTGTCCCTTGAGCAAATGGCATGTGGATCTTTCCTCTTCTATTCTGTCCTCGTGGTCCCTCAGCACTGAGTCTCTGGGCTGGCAGGAGCCATATGCCCCAACTAAACCGGCCTTACTCAGACCTCACTGTCTGCAGTTACGACCTCAAAGTCATACTTTTCCTTATGTCGTTTTTCTTGTTTGTAGGAATGTACTAATTCATCAGCTAATCATCGGTATCGGCCGATATTCGCCTTGTTGACTGCTATCGGCCTAACAGCAAATAAGATAACATTTACCGATGGCAGTAGCCAATATTTTCCTGTTGTGTCGAATCAATTCTGCACAGGTTAAAAAGTAGGGTTGAGAATTGTGGTGTTCCGTCATCCTGGGAACAATAAAAAACGTGTTTGGGACGAACAGCGATCTTCCCTGGGACGCCTTCAGGATGAAAGGACGAAGTAAACTCACTATTAAGCTTGAATAAATACAGCCGTTTGAAGGAGAAATTTATTTTTGTTGTTTGATTGAAACACAGTCTAAGAAAGAGCTGAATGACTGAAGCATAGTTTGGTTATGTTTTTATGATAAAGATTTCTTCATTTCACTGGTACAGAAGGAGTGATAAATAACAACAAAATCAAAAGAAACAACAACAACAAAAGACCATTGGTATCGGCTATCAGCCCTGGATTTCACAATCAGCGCATCCCTACTTGTTTGTACTACAAATCTTGATAAAGTGAAGGAACAATTTGACCACAGAGGAATTCCAGTGTTAAAAATAAATAACGCAGGCTCTGTGTTTAAGCTCCATATGTCTCTTTTGTCTCAGCTGTCCTTCTCTGTCCCCGTCTCCCACGGCTTTCATTTCCCAAACAAACAATCCCACTCTCCCTGCCCTCCATATGCTGTTCTCTGACCATTTACCTCTTTGGCCCTCTCATCCCCTTGCGCTCCCAGTGTCCCAGTTCATACACTAGTTCAACTCCCAGCGCTGGAAAACGGGGAACACAACAAAATACACTAAGCATCTGTGCAACATGCCAGCAGAGGACACATGACTCTAACTAAGAGAAAAGACACATGGGTATTGGTTCAGCTTTGCATGGTGCTGCACTTATGTGTAAATGAGTTGCGGTCAAACTAACCCTCCCAAAACTCTACTTGAAAGTGGAGTAAACCAAAAGTGAAATATTATAATACACCCTAATTGACCAGACTGAACTAAATGTGTTAGTCACCACTCAGTGCTCAGTGTGCACTCTGGCCTGTAACTAACATTCTTCTAAATTTCCAGGTTTCCAAAGCAAACATACCATGTGTATACTGTAGTGACACTACATACCTTAGAGTGGAGATCTCAAACTATTGTGCTTTGGGGCCTTATCCACTTCCCAAGACAATTTCATAAAGACATCTACCATGTTACTTATACAGTCCCTCTTTTAAACTTGGTGCTGACTGATTAGGAGCCATGTTTGAGCCCTGTTTGCAAGGAGACAGGTGATATTTGTGGTGCATCGTGCAGCAAATAGGAGCTGGAGTCGATAAATACCCATGACTACTGCAGACTCATTTGTCCCGGCCCACGAATGAATGCCACTTGCAACTTTTCCCACTAAATACAAAAGCCAGATGTTGGTGGGTGTTAGTCGTTTTCTGTCTACTGGGAAATGGCCTTTAGTCTACTGACAGTGAAGAGCAGTACGGAGAAAGTGGATGGAGGAAAGTTGTTCCGTCTCAGAGTTTACATGGTAGAAAGTTGGTGAAGAATACACAGCGGTCATGTTGCTCTGTCTCCGTCTCCCACAGGAGATGTCAAGTCCAATGAGGGGATTTTGTTCCTTTAGTATTTCCTTGTGTATCTGGGTTGTTAGTCTCACTCCCTGTGGAGTTTCCAACACTGTTTTTGTGACTCCCATCTCTCAAGAGGATGAGTTTCCTGGCGTGTTTTGCATAGTGTCCTACTGTATTTTGTATTCTATTCACACAGAGAGGAATGTCAGTCTGGAACTTGTGCGTCACAAAACTTTGGACTGCATTTGGACAAGTTCTTTTCAGTTTCAATATGGAGCAAATATAGGAGAAACATTTCAGTTTTGTTACCAATTCACACCTACAGCGTGAATTTCTTAATTAAAACTTCTTGTCTACATTAAAGCATATTGCATGTGGATATATTGCGTATTATTGATTGAAATACTTAAGGAAAGAAATTGTCAGTACACCTCACATTGAAAACATTCCCCTGTACTAATCCCGCTCCATCACATACACACAAATCACAAACACACACACCCTCCTCCCCCTTTACCCTCCATGTCAGATGTACAGATATGATGCTTACTGGCTGCCCACTGGCCCCATAGAGGCCAGCTGAGAATGCCGATTGGCTGGATGCTGACTGTGTAGTCATGGAAACTGACTTGAGCCCTGTGTGTGACCTCACGACGGCCACATAAAAGCTGGGTTACAGAGAGGGGGGAGACAGAGGGAAAGGGTCGATGTGTGTGTTATGAAAGAGAGGGCGAGCATGACTGACAACGTCACTCAACCCAGTTCAATGTGTGTTTGTTTGCCATAGTTTAAAAGCAGAGTCTCTTGAGCACTTACATATTTAAATACAGTACGTCTGTCTGTGTGTGCGTGCGTGCGTGCGTGTGTGTGTGTGTGTGCGTGTGTGTGTGTGGTATGAAAATAGCAGCTGACCTACAAGCGTCCCAGGAGAGGTGGCTCTGCCGTAGAGTGGATACCCATCAGAGACACGACCAACTCTGCTAAAAGAGAAACAGACAGAGATTTAGCTGGATTTCACACTCCAGGCCAGTCAGGTTGACAATAACGCTGTGACACACACACACACACACATACTTACACATAAAACACCACTACAGAGATGTTACAGTGGTGAGGGGAGAAAAGAGGACAAATGAAGTGTGGAGCAGATCATCAGAGAGATTGAAGGAGAGTGGAGAGTAAAGCGGAGAGGAACAAACAAGAGGAAAATCAATGACTGTACGAGGAGAAAAAGGAGGAGACGGGTCCACTTACAGATGAGACAGAAGACATTACGAATAGAGAAAAAAGAACTGAGCAGCAAAGAACATACAGTAGGTGAAGACACAACGTGTAAAGATGCCTTTGACTTACACAGTATATGTGAGCCGGTAACTCAACAATAACACAACTGAATGTTAAAAAAAGCGTTTGTTTTTGTTAAATCTATTGTGTTAAATGTGCAGAGCAAAATAAGTCCCTTCTCAAGAGAATCCATTCAAAAAATAAATCCTCTTTTTTTAGGAGTCTGACGAAAACACTTGTCCCTGTTTTGGATTTGGAAATTACACTGGTTAATGTTGCTAATTGTTTTGCTGCTGTGCTCGCGTTCATTGTTAAATTCATTTTGGACTCATCCTGGAGTTGCCTGGAAACCTCACGACTCCAACAAGTTACTGCACCCAGCCAAGAAACAGTATGGCTCATACCCCACCATAAAACCACAAACTGACATTTTCACAACATTTTAAAAGGTGGGCACAAGTCATTGTTTTATAAGTCACAAGTAAGTCTCTAGTCTTCCTAGTCAAGTGTCAAGCCAATACAGGTAAGTCCTAAGTCAAGTCCCAAGTCCTAAACTTTGAGGGTCCCAAGCCGATGTCATTTTAACAAAGTGAAAATGTTAGCTAAGCATTAGCTCACTTACTGTGTTCATATTAGCATCAACTTGCTGTTCGTTAAGCCACTCCAAATGTGGAATTAAGTTGGAAGTTGTTGCACCTCCATTTATAATTTTCGACCTGCATATTTTGTATATGGCAATTTGTTTTTTGTTGACTACCACGTAGTTTGAATACAAGAACAAGATTGTGTTTTATGGTTCTTTCCCTCATCACTGGATGCCGTTGTATTGTTTCAAACAAAGTGGAGCTGGAGCATTAAGATTCAACTTGCTGGGAATAAAGAACATTAATGTTAGTTGATTCAGGAAATGAAGGGAGATGAATTAATTTGTGGTACACTTTTTAATCTCTGGGGTAAAGTATCAAGTATTTTCAAGTCCAAGTAAAGTCGCAAGTCACTGGTGATAAAGTACAAGTTGAGTCTTCTGACTCGAGTCCAAGTTATGTGACTCAGATCCACACATCTGCTAACACGCTAACCGATGACCTTTGGAGGTACTAATTGGGGATTAAGTTTCCTTCAGACAAAGCTCAGACTAGCAGCGCCCCACTTCTTCTGGTCTTTGTGCTAACCTAAGCTAAGCTAAGCTAAGCTAACTGGCTGTAGGTTCATACCTATGTCACAGATATGAGAGTGGTATCAATTTGCAACCATATAAGTACAGAGTTGTCCAGTCTATTTTAGTCAGGTCCAGTGTAATTTAGTCCAGTGAGTCCAGTTCTGATTAATAGTCCAATTCATCCCATTCCACCCCAGTCTGCTCCATTCAGTCCTGATCAAACTCCTATCTGTTCCAATCCATCAAGCCCAGCCTATCTGCACTGATATCTAATGGTTAAAGACAAGCTATGAGCTACTATTACAGTGTATAAATACATGATTTAATATAAAGTAGGTGAACTGTTCATGGGTGTGGTTCACCTGCAGAGGGACTCAGGTGCAGTTAACTTCTTTACACTAACACACACTTCTTTATTTGTACACTTTTATGCAAAACAAAGTTACCTCCAACTCTCAAAGGCGGATGTATCAGCTTTTGGCTGAGTACATCACTGGTTGTTCTTTATGGCCGATTTTATTTTGATAATGGTCTGCCTCTAAAGAACAAGTGAGAGCTGCTGCTCAGTGGGCAGACAAAGAAAGTGGGGGGAAACAGCATGTAGAGTCAGAGTATTTCTGCATTTCACTTAATGATTAAAGGGCTTATTTCAGCCAAACCAAAGCTGATGACTGTTGGAACAATGGAAAGAATTTTTGTCTAGTTTGAATAAAGTTTGTCCAGGGCAATTAAATGAGTCTTAGTTTGTGAAAGAGAGAAACTTGAACTTGAACTTGGTATTTTGTGAGTTTCTTTTATTTGTTAGACTAAGAAAGCAAACTTGCAGCTCATCTCCCAGCTAAAATGACAGGACGCCACACCACACACACACACACACACACACACACACACACACACACACACACACACACACACACACACACACACACCTGCGTGAATATATCGGCAATCGCTGGTTGTTGGCTTGACGGTGGCCAGTTTGGAATATCTCAATATATCGCCCATCCCTAATACCCAGTACAGACACTGTGAACATGGACACAGCTAATGAAGCTGAGGACAAAGACAGCTCATTACCTGTGTGAAATACAAACTGTGGGTAAACACCCAGATCAGTGGATCTCCTCTTGGCAGGCCTCAGCTGCCTTTCTGCCACGTCCAGCCGCAAAACTGCCACCCTCCTCCCCTTGTTCCAACCCAACACCTCCCTCTTAAACATCAGCCGTTAGATAAACACTCATATGCACACACAACACACACACACACACACACACACACACACACACACACACACACACACAGACACACGCGCACCGTTCCATTTATTACTCTTTAAAAAGGTCACCGTTTTCTCTGGCTAAGCGCCCCGCGCTATTGATAATTTTATGCATAAACAAATGGCAAATTTGTGCCACATAAATATGTATTAGCAATTAATAATGGTGGTGTGTGTGTGAGGGGACGCCAGGTGCATGCCGAGTGGGGCTGGCTGGCTGCTGGTGGAGCCGAAGAGCTGGACTGGTGGCTTTATGTTGCGAGCTGGTCTCCCTCTTCTCCACTGTGTCTGCACAATAGCCACTTAGGCACACACCAGCAAAATGACACGCACACAAACAACCTGAAACAAGCACACACACATACAGTGCACCCAAACACCCTATACACACACTGAAGACACACACAGGCATAAAGGTACAAAAATAACACATGCACACTTACAGTATATTCCACCTGAGGTAAATTTTAACTTTGGTAACTTTTAACTGAGGTTAATTTCAACAAATTTGCATGTAAATAAACGTGCACATGTGGACACACACACACACACACACACACACACAGACACTAGAGCAGCATTTGTACACAGAGGCAGGCCAGAGGGAGTGATGGCACAGCGGGCTTAATGCCCTCTCTCTCTCCCACCTAGAGAACAATGCATCCATTACATTTCACACACCACTGAGAGCAAAACATACGCATGCTTCAGTAGCCAAGGTGCATGTTAGTTTCATGAGGGGAAACATAAGCAGCAATAAGCTGAGGTCCCAGCAGAGCAGGTCAGTGACTGAGTTTGCTTAACATTTAGAGTCCTTGTCTTGGTGTTGTAAAATAACAAATGTATTCTTATTAGGCAGCTTCACATATAGATGATATGGCTTCTGTTGTTGGTCATTTTAATAGTTACATTGAGACAAAGCTAGCCCTGTTGGGGACTGCCTCATCCACTGTGTGGGAAACTGTCCCAGACTGGTGCAGTAGAAAAGCTTGAGGAAATGGCTGCACACGGCTCTTTAACGGAGGCTGCGTGGTTAACCACACGCACTTTAGCCAAACCAACCAGTTACTCATCCTTTTCTCTTGTGAAACCAAAAAATGCCTTTTGGAAACACTTCCAAAAAAGCACAAATGTCAGCTTTGTGTTGCTTGTTGCAATTTGTTTTTGGAGTGTGGAATATACTCATTTTTTGCCCACTGTGCCAGTCAGGGGAAAAAACTTGACGGTTGGTAAGAACCGCAGTGGCAGTGGGTGTTGTCTGCCCACCAGCTTTGGGGGGCAGTAATAAGTACATAACAGCTAACACAATGAGGCAAAGAGGACACTGGACAAGCGACACAAAGATAACATTTATGCTTTATCCAATATTTTTTTTTTTTGGTTTTACAAGAACATAAAGACTTAAAAATGTAGGAGTAGTTAAAACTAGGAGTGTAACAATACAACAATCTGGATCGATGTATCTGTTCGGTGTTCAACGATCCAATATAACTAATGCAAAATGGAAACATCGATACATATCATCATCAAATTTCCCATGTCTCGCTGTGTCACCATTTCTGTCCAAGCACACGTCCTTCCTGAACATTCAAACAGTCGGTACATTTACATGCACGCAGTAGTCGAGCTCATAGCTTGGCTAATCAGTCAAGTCGGACTTCTCGTCTTGTCTGAGTATAAATGCAGAAGAGAAAATCGAATTTCTGACCATGTATGTCTGACTATGCCCCGATAGGTGCTTTTAGATAGGTCCTTTTTAATATAGTGCATAGTGAACTAGTTCCAGTTTTCATCCAGAAACTTTTTTTCAAATAAATTCACGTTCCACATTTTCCTACCATCCATAAACTTCAAATGTTCAGCTCCTTTAGCTGTCGGAGCATGAATGTAGTTTCCTCGTCCGTCCAGAAGTGCGTCTTCTGCTTCTCGGTCGCCATGGTGTGTGTTTGTTTGCTTTTCCGGGAGTTACTGAACTGCTGCTACGTCATCTCCTTTTTCCGGGTGAAAGCTCGCAGAAGAAAAGGTGGTGCATGCGCAGAACGCCACATCCGACTCCAGTCGGACTAAGTTGATACACACAGCAATAGTTCAATTTTCAACTGAATTATCTAGGTGTGTTAGTCGAGCTACAGATAGTCCAATTTCAGTCGGATTAAGCTTTTTACATGAATTTAAAGTCCTGTTTCAGTCGGACTAAGCCAATAATTCGATTTTCTCAAGCTGCATGTAAACGTACTGAGTGTTAGTGGCTCAGCACCAGGCAGACAATGGCAAGCTGACAAGAAAAAGACAATGAGGCTCTTTACTGGTATTTCCTATCAATCGCATCCAATCATCTCATATGGATTGACTGAATCAAATCAAAATTGTTTTGAGGCAGACTTTGTGATGTCAGCAAATATCCCGCTGGCATGCAAAGAATCTATATAATATCGACTACAACAAAACTTGGGATTTAAACCCCCAGTTATGACAACACAAGAATCTAGAAAAGAAAGAAAAAGTAGTAAAGAACAAACATAATCCTACCCTACTGCACCCTTTTTCCCTGTCCTTTTTCCCTCATATTCCTTTGATACTGTGTAATACTAATAAGTTTATTGTGTTCTGAGTCCAAGATGTACTAAATAAAGAGTTGCCAGTTCTTTGAAAGTAAGAGGCTTTGTTTTTTAAAATGTGTCATCTTTTGCCACGGTGGTTTTCTTCCAAAATGTATAAGTATAAAATGTTGTGATGTAACAAGGAAACAACGAGTTTCTGACCTGTAATGAGGTTCACTATCGATCCAGATGAATTGGGGATGATTAATAAAGGATCTGGTTCTACAGTATATTAGAGTGAACAAGTGTGGAAAATAATGTTAAAAAGAAAACATTTGGGAGAAATCTTAATGTGGATTATAAAACATAAAACTTCAGGTTTAAATTAAAGGGAAATAATTGAGCAGTTGAAAAGATGAGAACGTTCCAGGCATTGAGAAAGTTTCATGAAATCCTTGTGAGGCATTGATGCAATATGCTAGAATATCGAAGGGCATCACTCCAACCACACTGGGTCATTTAACGGCCACAGCACACACAAGACACTTTGTGCAGACATTAGTAGACAACATACAGAATACTGGATTATGTGCCAAATGTTATGAAACAGCATTTTCTGGACTACTGACGTATGCTGCAGCTGGGTAATAGGACTCTGTTGGGGTGGTTGAGTTTACTTATTTACACGTTAGGGATTTAGCTGATGGTTTACTCAGTATAACTTAGAAAGTAACACATCACAGTACAGTAATCCATTGGCTGTATAACTTTTTACGGTTTTGCAAATGTTTTAGGACGACAAAAATGCACCTGCTAGGTTTGTTAAACAAAGATTTAAAATGTGCCAGTCACATGGTAATCAGGTCAAAGAACTCGCTCATTAAAGAGTCAGAAGTGAACTTTTGAAACAGATAGCCATTCCTGAAGCCACTGCAGTGAGAAGAATCAAATTATGAAAATACTGTGTAAATCTGATGAATACATTTGACCTCAGTCACTTTTAGGACAGCAAAACCAGCAAGGGATATCTAAAAAAATATTGTGCAGGAGTTGCAGCGGCTGTGTGTGTGCGTGTCCGTCTGCGTATGTGTATGTGTGTGTGTTATGTTGTCCGTCTGGCGTGGTGAGAGCAGGCTGGCTCCCCTGTAGAGCACTATCACTCTGCTTGGCTAAACACAATCACACAACCTCAACCCGACTCAAACGGCCCACTGAGCGACGGAGCGAGAGGCAGAGAGCAGGGAGCCTACATGGATATATGTATGCGTGTGTGTGTGTGTGTGTGTGTGTGTGTGTGTGTGTGTGTGTGTGTGTGTGCACTTGTAGGACAAAAGGCAGCCCCATCTGTTCCATTGTCACAGGGTCTTTAATACGGATCAGATAAACATGACATTTGGGATGAGTGGCCAAGCTCACGTCATAAACCCTGACATCAGACCCCTGTATACTACTGTGTGTGTGTGTGTGTGTGTGTGTGTGTGTGTGTGTGTGTGTGTGTGTGTGTGTGTGTGTGTGTGTGTGTGTGTGTGTGTGTGTCCTCGTGTTTCTATCAACCTGATAAAGCTCGTGTTTCTATCAACCTGATAAAGCAGTGCACATTCACCGGTGTGTATCTTGTATGTTACTTTCAATCTTACCACTATTTCAATCATCTGTAAGTGTGTTTGTCCTTTCTGTTTGCACACCATTGTTGCGTGCACCTATGTGTGTGTGCATGTGTGTGTGTGTGTATCAGTTGTATAACCTGCTCCCATTCTCAGAGGTGCAGGGCAGGGCTGACACACTGGATCTGTAGCGGCTGTGGGAGGATTAGCGGCCCATTGGCCTAATCAGAGGGGGTAATCAGACTATTCTCTATCATGACAACAATCAGTCGAGAGAGACACACATCTGCCTATTGAGCTCAGCTCTAATGCCATAATAGTGATGAAACATCTGGTCATTTGGGGCTCAATGCAATCAAGAGGAGGGATTGGGACAGTTGCAGATGGCAAACCTATAGTAATTATCTGTTTTAGGCAACAGAGGGATATGCACAACACTCAGGTTCACAGGCCGCTGTGCTTCAGTAACAATGAGCTCACACTGCGAGAAGCATGTCAGTGGAGCTGAAGAGAGCACAGATTCGATTTCCATCATTCAAAGCACCATTCTGGGCTTTTAATATGAAAGATAAAGACACAAATGGGCACACAGCCCTGACTGCATTATTTTTCATCTTCTGCATGTTATTTTCTCATACGTTAGACATGGGTGCAGTGCTTTTTGCAAAGTGGTGATGCCTGAAATGGTCATACAGGATGATACTTTCATTTAATTGTAGAGTCTTTGAAAATTTGATATGATGAATTGTTTTTCGCAAGTCATTTATCATGCAATAATTACAAACATACGCTGGTTTCAGCCTCTACAATGTGACAATTTGCTGCCTTTCCCTTTTTACATCATTGCAAATTTATTGCCTTTAAAAACAGTCAATCTGCAGACATCATCTTGGGCTCTGCAAACTTGTGATTGCTGTAAATTGGTCATTTCTTTTATTATTTTCTCCCATAATAACCAAAAGGTTATTTAATTATTTAGTCATGTGGCCAAGGCATCCCACATCCCTTACACATTAAAATCTGAAAGGACAGAGTAAAGTTATTATTGATGCATCCAGGGGACACACTATTATTTTCCCCAATAATGCTACACTGTGAAATGCAAATCTGTGTTGAAATAACAGGAACAGTCATACCCCGTGACTTTTCTTGTTTTGACAGTATTTCTCATGCCACAGAGATCACTGATAGTGAAACTTGTGCTTTGAATGTTATTATCATACTGTCCGCCCGCCTGCTCTCAACCTCGTCTCTCTCAAACTCTGTGGCACAAACGTCTCCGCGGACTGCAGTAGACAATAACCTTATACATACATATTAACACTCTTACAGTTTAAGTTAAGAGCACTGATGGCATTGTTTTGGGCACAATTAGTGAAATTGGAGCCATGGATGAACTATTGCTTGTTTAAACAGTTGTGCAATATTGTGTGCCTTTGCACCAGGCTGGCACTGACACTACAAAAATAACTTAAAAGGAAAGGCTGCATTGTTTGTTAAATGTCAACAATGTCTTGTGGTGTTAATCTATTTTTTATTTAATAGGGGACAAAAGCACAAGTGTGTGGAGTCTTGCTGCTATTTTAATTTCAGTGTTAGACATTTTAAAGATTTCTTATGTTGATTTATTTCTATTTATTAAGGGGCGAAAGCAGACAAAGGAAACCAGCTATATTTTTTTTAACTGTTGTGGATCATTCTAACTAACCTGATTAAGTAGTTGTTCTTGTTAGAGTAATATCGCTTGATCAAACCTTTTCTAACATGACTGACAACAAAATAAGTGAATATGTATAATACGCGCTTGGATCGGATCGGTATCGGCCAAAACTCAAGGCTGTAATATCTGTATCGGATCAGAAGTGAAAAAGCTTGATCGGGACATCCCTAGTCAGGAGTTGGTATACAAAAGGTAACGGTAAGATAATAAGACATTCAAAATCATCAGTGTTGTTTTAAAGCCAATAAGAGGCAATAAACAATTTGATATGTTAAAAATGAGCATCAATTTTCAGCAGTTCTCTTTCATAACTACAAGTGAACTCTTCACTCCTGAGTTTCACAGCAGAGTTTAATTTGTCAACATCACACATGAGACTCTTGGCTCTCCTCGTTTCCCCCTGGGGGACATTTTTGTTCATACGCACAATGGAAAACAAACAACGAATGCCAACATCATTGTCTTTACAGGTGGATTTCAGGTGATGATCCACAGGCAGAAACACATCAAGCCGTGCTTGGCCATAGATAGCTTTGTTCTTCAGAGCTCGCTGTGTTATACACATTAATACTTTCCCATTTTCCCATCTGCTGAAGGAATCGCTGCCAACACTGGCGTTACCCTGAGAATATTTCATGGCAGCTGAGGGTGGAGATAATTTGAGTTTTGAGACCTCTGTTGTCTTTTGTTCTTAAAATCTCATACCAAATCCAGTACAGTTTTTTATATGTGGAGTGATTAAGCATGCTCTTTTTCTTGCTATGGAGTACTGATCCATTATCTTAGAGTTGTCATACCATAATGTGAACCAGGATTCGCTTACTACGGAGGTTTCCCCAGTTTGTTCCCCTGCCCCCTCAAACCAAAAGTGTAACCAACTACCGCCACCACATTCCACAGTGTCTGAAGCTGCAGCCCAGTGGGCCAAATTACCTGACTAACTACACATACACACAGAAGAACACACATACGTCTAGTCTAAGCAAAATACTGACCCCCACTGGATACCCCCAAAGAGTAACCAAATTAATGTGTGCCCCTGTGTGTGTGTGTGCGTTTCCTGTCTGGCTCTGTGTGTGTGTGTGTGTGTGTGTGTGTGTGTGTGTGTGTGGCTGGCTGCTCTGAGACACAGAGTCCAGTCAAACGCTCCAGTGGAATAAAAGAGCCATTGTTCACCAAGGTGGTCCCTGTAGGACCTTCACTCCTACCCCTTTATACACACACACACACACACACACACACACACACACACACACACACACACGTGCAGACAGAGACATATACATACATATACAGTACACTCACACATTCAAACATACACAC
Source organism: Epinephelus awoara (assembly GCA_035609425.1). Taxonomy (NCBI): domain Eukaryota; kingdom Metazoa; phylum Chordata; class Actinopteri; order Perciformes; family Serranidae; genus Epinephelus; species Epinephelus awoara. The sequence goes on along the minus strand of CM069316.1, from coordinate 17,891,524 downwards.
AGTTTGTAGGCCGCCAGACAAACACACATAACACACACTCCCCTCTGCCTAATCACAGCTTTGTGCTGGAGGGTGGCAGTTGCACAGAGGTAAATATTTGGGTGTGGGATGTAAATGCTGGTCTGTGTAAATCACACACACTCAGACACACTCATGGTAGTCTGTGTAATTCAGACATAGCTACTTCCTTCCTGTGGGGTGATGATGTTTAGTCTCACCCCACCGCAATCTGATTGGTGCGTTTGATCTCGTCCACTTCCTGTTTAGGGGCACTCCGACCCCTCCTGGCTCAGATCTGGGATCAGCCTTCATCGGACAGATTCGTGCACACCACATGTAGGAGGGTTGATAGCTAGTCTGAGATCAGATCTGTCTGCCTAACGGCTGATTCATCCCAACTGTCTGCGTCACTTGGCAAATGGGAGCACGCAGGATGAATGAACTGGTGTCCTGCAGCAAACTGTTGCATCATCTCAAGGCATCTTTTTTTGTCGTTTTTTTTTGTGTGCCAGAAATCATGTGCAGAAGGAAATACTGTTCCCTTGTTTGTGGTGATACATTTTTAACTTCAGGAATGCTTGTGATTCTTTCTCAGGCCTGTTTCTTCTATCATCATCGCAACTATCAAATTGACCTTAACCATAGCAAAACGTACGAATGACAGTGTGAACAACCTCCCACTGAAACCATCCACACCCAAAATGTTTCTTAGTTTGCATGTGTGTATGGTAGGGTTGAAGCTGCAGAGCGTAAAGGGGAACATGATGATTACAACTTTGTATGCACTATAAGCATTTTGACATTGGGCTTTTAGCGCATTCATAAATAGGTTATTTGGGGCGTTAAGGGAAGGAAGTGAGTCAGATATGTTCAGTGGCATCCTGTGATATCCCAGTGTACTGTGTGGTCAACTCAAGCTTTAGTCAAAAGTCTCAGCCAGGGACTGCATATCCTATTTTATATTATATCTATATTGGTTGTTCCATTCCTCATGATTTACAATCAGTGCCAAAGTCCCCTCCCGATGCAGGAAGAAGTGTGCCCCGTATGTAGCGAGGAGGAAAGCAGATGCTGGGCTACGCTGGAAAACAACTGGTTTGTACAAAGTGCTGGTCAGTCACATTATGGTGAGCACAAGTAAAACGCTGTAGCTGAAGTCCAGTTGTTTGGGAATAACTCTGGATCCCAGTCAGCTACAGCAGCAATGGAGAGAGCTGTGTACATGCTAGCACACATTCAACGGCATCACTCAGACGTTAAATTCCACACGCCAGCTAACGCGCAAGTTGTGTATTTTGTAACTGTATTTATTTTGTACTCTTAATTTTATAGCATAAGAGATGCTATCATATCGTGATTTTGATGGTCAAAGGTCATGGTCAAGGTTAATGTGGCCTTGCCTGTCTCATTCTCATGTATGCAGTATCTCAAGAAGGCCTTGAGGTAATTTCTCCGTATTTGGCATAAACATTCCCTTAAACTCAATGATGGACTGATCAGATTTTGGTGGTCAAGTCAAAGGTCATTGTGACCTTGCATCCATCTCTTTCTCATCATCACAACATGTCAAGAACGCCTTGAGGGACTTTCTTCAAATTTGGCTTACATGTCCTCTTGGACTCAACGATGGACTGATTAGAGTTTGATGGTCAGTGGTCAAAGTCAATTGGCCCTTGCATCGGTCTCATCCTTGTGAACACGATATCTCAAGGAGACCTTATAGAATTTTGGCACAAACATCCACTTGGACTCAAGAATGAGCTGATTAGAATAAGAAGAAGATAATGAAGTGAAGGCATTTTATATCCAAGAGGTCATAGGTAAAATTCACTGAGACATCATAATGTCCTGCAGAAACACTTCTCTGGACATTATTCAACGCCAGAACTCAAGAACAAAACAGGGACATTTGGTCAGATACTGAATTGGTGACACTAATCTTGGGTGCCCACCTTTAAACTGTGCTAATTGTTTAAATTTAGACCAAAGTAGCCAGGTGGCAATATGCTCAGTTCCCAGCAAGAGGATTTTGTTTAACTGCACTACTATCTGTTAGAATGAAATGAAAAGAAATGTATCATTATGCATTTGGATCTTTTCCTGCTGTATAGAACTCACACCAGAACATGACTCCTTGCCCAGCTTATGAGCCGAACCCTGATTTCTGTGTACTGTTACACCCCTACACTCAAAGGCAGAATGACGAACCTGTTGCTATAAATAATCGTTTATGTACGGGGATGGCACTGCACACTTTTAGACTGTTTTTAGATGACTTTATATAATGCAGGGAATTCCCATAACACAGAGGCAGCCATGCTTTACTGACATGCAAACTAGTGTGGTAACAACTTAGTTCGATAACCTGTTCTATGTACCATGTAAAGATAAATACATAGATTAGCCATTTTACCAGCAGCAATATTTGTTATTGTGATGCAATACCTATTTCAATGTTAAATACATGAAGTTGAAGTGGAAAAACAGAGCCTGCTGAGAGCCTGCTGTTCAGTCAACAAGAACTGTGAGACTGGCACTATCCTTCTCATAACACAAGAGCACAACCAGCACATTCATGGTGTTTTTTGTTGTTTTTTTTTCTCCTTTTTTTAACTGTCTGTCTGACAAAACCCTCCAGTAAACCTCTTGATGTCCAGACCAAACAAGCTTTCGTGAAGGCAAAAGCTTGCAACCACTTCAATACAACTGCACACTGGACAGCTTACTCATCTAACTGAGGTACTGGCCCCAGGAGAGGGGAGGAAAAAACAGGTCACATGGTTGAGACATTTACTAGTTAGATGCTGAATGCACTTTTATTTAAGATATGGGGAGCAGAACATTTAGATTACACAGCAGTTTATCTTTAGTCGGAAATAAATGAAAGGTACTGTTAAAAAATAGGTCTTGTGTAAATGTCATAATAGCTCAAATAGTTAACAGTCAGGAGATAAATTAAGCGTGATTTATTAAGGCAAAGTCAAATGTCATGACGAAAGTGTGAGTATCACAATATCCATATTTACTTTATTTTTTTGTCTGCTTAAGGTTTAGCTTGGTTTCGTTTATAGAACCAATACTAAACATCCAAAAAAGTTAGGAAATAGTTCTCAAAGCCCACAGATGTATGATAATAATTTAATGTGCACTGAGTGGATTCAATGGTTTGACTTATTGGTGTGGTCGTTTATCAGAACAAGGTAAAAAGCAGTAGTTAAAAACACCATAAAAATCACACTACCAGCCCCCTTTCACCACTGTGTGCTCCGCTGTCCTAAAATAAAAGATGTTAAGAATGAGAAACCTCTTTCAGAAGAAAAGGGAAGCAAAAAAGGACATGTCACAAAGAAAAGCCTTGAACAGAAGAGGAAGGAATTGAAGACAAGACAAATGTGATTTTGCTAAAGTTATGCTTCTCAGAAACGGCACGGAATGTCACCGAAACAAAGTCACATTCACACGAGCAGTCTTATGACGCCCTCTTCCAAAACACACACACAAGCCCAAGAGCATGACACAATGGCCACATTACAAATATCTTGTTTTGATACAGTAAACCAGGGGCTTATACACTGGGATTGAAAGGGAACACCTGAAATTTCAGCCTTGAATTGTGAAATATCTACACGGTTTTGTCTGCAAAAAACAGAAGTGAAAACTTCCTCATATATAAAAATACATAAATATAGAAAGAACAAGAACATTTGGTAATTACAGTACATTTTCTGGAGGATACAGGGGTCAGTTACTATCTTGGCTAATTTTTTTTATTTTTAGTGAAGCAAAGTGTCACCTATTTATCACACCGTGGGTCCCATTTGCAAACTGACTGGTTTAATTTTCTACAGTTCGTCTGATTCAGTCTGATTCAGCAGGTTTCAGATATTGTGCTCTAAGGCAATTTCCTACTGCCAAAGGATTAAATTTTTCTTTTAAACTGCAACTAGTGGCATATAACGTAAACTGCAGTGACCACAAACGTAGGAAATGTCACTTCAAGTCTTTGATTTGAGTTTTACTAAATCCAAATAGTTACATAATGGGCAACATACTGTAGAAACATACAGTTAACTTCTCTGCATAAGATGTTACACACACACACAAATGCACAATATTAAAAAGAAATCTGGCAAAAGCAAAATAAAAGCACATAACGTGTCCTTTAAAAATTGTCAGGAGATTAATTTGCCACAAGAGCAGTCTATCTGTGATACAAACTGGACAGTCACCATGGAGGGGGTCAAAAGTGGAAAGCACTTGTTTGTACTCACCTGACTGTGTATTCGAGTTTGCTTTTGACAGCTGTGGGCTGACACGCACACACGCACACACACACACACACACACACACACACACACACACACACACTTACTGCAGGGTTTCGTTGGAGCTTTGTGGACAACTGAGCATCAACTATGGATTTGTGGAGGCCGTGATCCATTGCAGACTTGCCCTTTTGACCTAATCACTGAGAGTTAGGTTTTTGTTTTTTTTGTTTTTTTTGCACAACAACTTCTGCTATTTCTGCTTTAGGAAAAGCCGAAGAGGACAGGAAGGGAGAAAAGAGGAGAGTAGAAGGGAAGCCGTCCAGAGTTGCCAAAGCCACTCGACCATTGCAACCATCCAGTGAACATGTCTCATTATCCAACTCTTTGGTACAGAACAAGGGAACTTAAAAACTAATTGCCAGATTTGCATTAAATTTGATGTACGCACTACTATGCTGGAGATATCAGGTTCAAATAAGCAGACTGCAATGAAAATCATGCTCTGCAAACAATGGACACACTGAACTTTCCTTAAATCCTTCACAAGATACCTAAAATAAAATATCCATGGTCCTCTGAGGACAAAGCCTGAACATTTTAATGGCCCCTGGCCTGACATCTAGTGTCACCTGGTAACAATTACTGCTAGAGATATTCACTACACATACGGACACATCTTTAACACTGAATGTTCAAACTAAACTGACTATACTGAACCCTTATACTGAACTGACCCATCACTGACACTTCTTCAATCAGTAGCTTTTAGCAGTGGAGCGCCACTTACTGGTGACTGAGAGCACGGAAGTAGAATTACCGCCTCGTGGCTGTATGCACCAGTTAAATTTTTCTTAAAGTTTATATCCATGTCTGTGAAACGGATGCTTCACACCCATTGCCCCCCCCCCCCCCCCCCCACAACAGCACAGAAGATCTATACAATCAGCACAGTTTCAAGGTGGACACCCAAGATTAGTGTCACCAATTCAGTATCTGACAAAATATTTCCCCTTCTGTTCCTGAGTTATGACGCTGAATATTAGCCAAGTGTTTTATGCAGAGCATTATGATGTCAAAGTAAAGTTGATCACTTCTGTCATCACTTAACTATTTTATCCAATTAGACATTTGTGTGAAGTTTTGTCATAATTAGTGCATTAATTCTTGAGTTACGGCTAAAAACATATTTGAGAGGTCACACTGACCTTGACCTTTGACCACAAAATTCTGATCAGTTTATTCTTAAGTCCAAGTGGACATTTGTGTCATATATAAAGAAATTCCTCAATGTTTTTGAGATATCACGTTCACAATGATGGGACGGACAGAAGTATGTACGGATGGACGGACAACCCGAAAACATAATGCCTCCAGCTATGGCTATCGCTGGTGCGAAGGCATAAAAAAAAAAAAAAAACACAACTGCATGGGACATTATGCTGCCTCACCATCCTCGCCATTTTGTATTAAAGGTTCAATCACAGAATGGCGGGAAAGCATCGTCTCGCCTTTAAGCTGGCATCGGAGGTAGTAACAGCGCCAAAACGATGCCTGTTTAAATGGGATAGCCGGCAAAACAAGATCATGGGCAGCACGGGTGTGATATTTTGATGACATGTTATGCATACTATCCACCAGGGGAGAGTTAAAAAAGTAGCTGTTAGCAGTTAACTCAAAAAGGAACAGCAGCCGAAAATGTCCACAATTTGGGAAAACAATGAGGTCTGGGAGCTCCTTACCCTCCAAACAGAGGACAAAATGAGCCGCAATGTAACAGGAACGGTAAATGATTTTTTTTTAAAAGATCCCAGATGATGTAATTTTTCATTCAGTGGTTCGTTAAACATGCTATAGTGCTGCTAACATGTTAACTATAACATTTTTATCAGATTTTTAATTCTGTTTATTATGTTTTGTAGCGGATAAAAATAGTTGTGTTCTGCATATCATGATATTGTTATGTTTTCTGAGAGGGTTATTAGAAAGTAAACTTCCTGTACCATTGCAACCATATTGAATTGAATGTAATGAGCTGAACCAGCAAAGGACTAAATGTACAGGGCGTCGGTAGCGTAGTGGATAGTGCCGGCGCCCCATGTGTAGAGGTGATGCCTTGCTGCAGCGGCCGCAGGTTCGACTCCGGCTTGCAACCCTTTGCTGCATGTCAACCCCCACTCTCTCTCTCTCACCCCATTTCACTCTGTCCTGTATAATAAAGGCAAAAAAAGCCCAAAAAATAATCTTTAAAAAAAAAAAAGGACTAAATGTACTATACAAAGGACAGAATAATGTGTCACTGTGTTACGAACAAGGCTGATTTTTTTGACTTCTTACAAAAAATGAATCAAGACCACTCAAGTCCCGTAGGTAAAGGTTCAAGGTCTTAAAAAAATAAATATATCTTAAATCCTCACTCTATGTGAACAATGCTACAAGCCAGTGGCTGTCAGTTCTAGTGCTCTGGACAGTCTGGGTTGCTTGTTTTCTCTCCAGAGATCTGGCAACCCTGAAGAAGATTAGAGAGGAGACATCAACAAAATGAAGGAAAAGGATGTACTGTGTTCCTACCACCTACCTGTTGCACATCTCCCTCTTGGCAGTCACTAGACGCACACGGACACATACATTTTACCCCACAGAGCTGTGACAGGGAGAAGAAAGGAGGAGGAAGGTTGATAAAAACACTTAGGGCTGTCTAGGGTTTGACAGGGTGAGTAAAACACACCAAGTACAGATCCCTCCTCATGTCCACACACACACACACACACACACACACACACACTGATGTCTCTATTCATTTAGACTGTCACACTCACACACCCCCAAGAGATCTCACTTCCTCTGTCAGCCGGCTAAATTACAGCTCTCCTTCTTCTTGTCTATCTCTCTTTTCCTTTCTTTCGGTCTCTCTCACCTCTGTCTGAGAGACAGACAGCAACAAAGACACATATTTGGCATGTTGTCGCTCTCTAGCTGTCTCTCCGGCTCCAACACAACAACAACAACAACCAGTGTCTGAAGACGTCGCAGAAGACCAGATGTGTTTCTTAATGTTTTAATGTGATTAAGTGTTCCGAGTAAAACAACGACATTAGGGAGAGAAATATCATTTGTGAAGGGTTCTGCAGGTCAGTGAACTGGTCTGCCTTCTGAAGACAAGGACTGTCTTATGGCTCTGCTGGCTCACACCCTGACGGCTCAGCTGGCTCAACTGCTTAACTTATTGTGGACAATCAGGAACAGAACCCACCTGACTGTCAGCCAAACAAATTAGCCAGAACAGCAACAACAAATTCACTTTCTAGGCCAAATATAATGAAGGCATTTAATTGTCTCATTAGGGAGAGAACATATTTGAAACTAAGTGAAAATGCTTGTGGTACTAGATGATAAGTTCCAGGCAAAATGTCCAAATCTTTTCCCATGTCTTTGTCTTTCCATGTCAAGTCAGACTTGAGTAACCTCTGGCAAGTGGTCTTCATTATGTCCGCCATCATAGTTAGCATGCTAACAATTACTAATTCACACTAAAGAGAGAGTGCAGCAGGGGTCCGTAGCAATGCCTTTAGTTTTGTAGGTATTTGAATTAATCTGATGATGGTGCTCGATGAAAAATGAGGGGCTAACCAAAGTTATTACATTTGATTCTGAGGGGGACTTGAATGTCTGGACCAAATTGGATGTCAATGCAGTCAGTAGGTGTTGCAATATTTCAGTCTGGACCAAAGAGATGGCCCAGTGGACCAACAGACACATGTACACTGCCACCCACGGAGCCATAGCACCACTTTGGCTAAAGGCGATTTAGGGTTGCCTGGCGTAATCTGTGGAATAACTGTAAGGTTGAGCAGTGTGCTTTTTAGAAGTTACATGCATAGATCTTTTTTTCTTTTTGACTGGTTGATAGTTGGCGGGACTGATCTATTAAGGTGTAATAAAGCTTTTGTATAAAAGTGTCCACAAGGGATTTTGGTGCTAAACAACCTTAAGAGTAAGAGATCCTTTTTTTTTTTTGTCTTAAACCAACGACCAGCAGCGACAAAAAACTCAACAAGAATCATCTACTGACACTGTCTGGGCGCTCCTTGGTCAGAGAAAGCCGCTGTTGCTGACTGAAGGTAAGCCCACACCACCCACTACCAGCCAGCCTTCTTCTTAGGGAGTGACTTGCCCTAGACATGCCAGAAAGTCAAGTCAAGTTTTTCTTCACTTAAGCCCATAAGTACATAATATGTCCATCTAGAATGCTTTTGTGCAGCAGCACCATGGCCGGCCAGATGCAGTAGCTTCTGTGCTGCTTCCTCTATGCAGTCAATGCAGAAGATACATTCAAAGGCTTTATATGATTATTCAAGTGCTTCTTTAAGCTATAATTCATGATAGCTTACTATACACAACTCAGCTACATGCATCACTCACCTACTGTTGCAGACCAAGTACCTCCCCTCATGGCAATGGCATTCCCCGATGGCAGTGTTCCCCCCAGCTGGACAATTCACCCCGCCACACTGCAAAAACGGCACAGGAATGGCCTCAAGGAATATGAGAGCTCAACCTCGCCTCTAAATTCACAAGGTCCCAATCCCATCAAGCATCAATGGAACATGTCTGAACAAGTCCAATCCATAAAGGCCCCACCTAGCAAAGGTGGCAAACCACAGGACTCTGAGGATCCGCCGACAATGCCCTGGTGCCAGACACCTATGCCTTGACAGGTCAGAGGCCCCAACAGGGACTGGAACTGGCTCTGACCTGTCAAAGCCCTGGCACAAGGCCTCTGGGGGTAAGAGCCCATCCTAGGATGCTCGTTCAGACAGGGATCTTGGGAATTTGGTAGCTAGGTTGACTTCTTGAACTTGCTGTCATGTTACCCGAGCCATTCCTGAGCAGTTTTCATGGTTTGACATGGCACACTGTCCTTCTGAGGGGCTTTCATTGGGGATTGCCATTGCCTTGAAGGGGTGTACTTGGTCTGTAATGGTGTTTATCGAGGTAGCACATGTCAAGTGATATCCACATGAATGTCAGGGACAAGGTTTCCCAGCAGAACATTGCACTGTAATGAGAAGATCAATGCTATCCACTTTGCCTTTAAGTGGTTTTAATGTTGCAGCTGATCAGTGTAGTTTACAACAGAAAGAATACACCAATAAGTTCCATGTACACTGATGAATAGACAGAAAATGAAATGAATAAAGTCAAACCAGAATCTGATTAAAACCGATGAGAAATAAAAGTATGAGCTATCTGTTGCCCCGTTGGGCTCAGGCAGAGAATCAAAGCTACGAGACCAACCCAGACAAAAGGAAAGATCAACCTAGTTAAAAATCAAATGCATTAATTCAAACAAATAGATGTTTATAGTTTAACAGGACAGGTCATTCCTATAGGAAACAGACTGTTTGGGGATCTCTTTAAATCATTTAATGGGAAAATTCCTCCAACTGCACATGTATTTATTTCAATCTGTCTCACACACACATGTACATCACACCCAGAAGTGGAACAAGAGCTTTAATTCTATCTCAGCATGGTAACAAACGCTATTCAAAAGAGATTAATTCCACAAGAGGATTATTCTCCGCATTACAGATAATAGGAAGTTGGATGGGGGATGGTGGACAACATTTGATCTCACAAACATCTAGCTAATCCCAGGTGTAACACATGTTGGTGTTCAAAAGACAACCGCTTGTATGTGTGTGTGCATCCTTCATTATGAGTTTGTGCCTTTGTATTCTGTGTGAGTTACATATGTGTGCGTTTCCCTCCTTTGCTGTGGGTGTACGGATGCTGATACATTCCCGGAGGCCAAAACAGCAGCTGTGCCCCCTGGCCTCTTCCCTACAGTGATAACATTGATGTCAGTTTTGCTACTGTTTATCGTTGACTGACATATCCAGTTCATGAAAGAGCTTACATTTGCTGTTCTGAACATGCAGTGTCAGACAGGAAAGTCCTGTGTTGCAAAGGAAGTGATGTGATTTACATTTCTGGTCAGAGCCACGGCACTTTGAGTTAAAAGAAAACGAGCTGGGTAGTTAGCATGGACAACAACAGCTGACAGAGCCACAGAGTGACAAGCAGCAGTCCCGCCCATACCGTTTGACTGACAGGTGATCTCTGGGAAGAACAGCACAGTAACTACAAAATAGGATCCAAAACATCTTGCAGACCCTGCAGAGTTGGACACTGAATATCCTTTCTGATACCTTTTTTTTTCCCGACAAAGCAGACATTTCTCTCTACTCTACTCATGCTAAAGCTCAATCATCACTAAAAACAAATCATCTCTATCTATTCTGAGGGGTATTCAATTAGCAGTCTTAAAGTGCCTCTTTTCATGTAACTTGTCATCACAGTTCATCACAATTTTTCAACAGTTTCACTGCAAAGTAAATACATGCGCTTGAAATGAAATGGTTCAAAATCAAAGCTCTTAAGAAAGCACACTGTTGGGAAAGTGTCAGCTAGTGGAAAGACTAAATCACCAAGTCATGCTAATAACAACAATCAGTTCAAGGTAGACGACTGGCAAATGATTTGAATTGTAAAACTGCCAAACTTGTTAATTTCTGTTGTCATTTTCAGTCACACCTGTAGAGAAAGATGAATAGTTAAACATGGTGGTCCGTTGTATGTGACGTTTCTGCCTTGCTTATGTTATGAACTTTGTTGCTTCATTAGCATCTTTGATAAACTAAGTCTACCAGCACGGAAACTAAGTGTTAGACCAGCAACTCCCGTATTCTGCAGAGTACAATTACTGTTTATGTAATAAACATATACATAAAATTATGTATTCTGTCAATGAAATCTACATTGTCACTCCTTTTTTGCAACTTACTGTATTATACATGTTCTCTTCCACATGTTTTGCAGTTATGAGCATTTACAATGCAAGTTATGCCTAAACATGATTTAGTGCCTGCTTGTCTTTCTTGTCTGTCAACAGAAGCTCCTACTGATTCTTAGTGGGGACAAATCATTAAACTAGAACAGCAAATAACGACTGACTTCATCATAGATTAATTTCCTAATTATTCCTAACTGAACATGATAATCTTTGTGTTTTTGTTACCTTAGAATGAGCCATTACATCTATAAGGAGCAAGTTCTCATCCACGGAGATCACCATGTCGCAACACCGTGTTTCTACAGTAGCCCAGAATGGACAAACCAAATAGTCGCTCTGGATAGGGCCATTCACATTTTTGTGTTGACCACTGTAGGAAGAGACCTCTGCAGATAATTTGGCTGCCAAGAAAAATCTCCTGAACAATGAACGTTGAAGGAATCCTAAGTTCACACTTGGCACATGGGCGAAGTTTCAGCTGGTTGCAATCTGCAATCCTCACCACTACATGCCACTAAATCCTTTACACTGGTCCCGGAAAGTGACGATAATAGCAGAGACGAAATAATCAGACCTGTTTGGGACGATGAAGACACTGGATAGTTCCTCAAATTATAAAAAACATAAAAATAAAACATAAACAATATTCTGATATTTGCATGACAGTAGTGGAAACAAGCATTAATTCTCATTTCCGTTTAAAATCGAAATTTGATTAAAATTTGCACTGATGAAAACGTTAGCATTCACAGTCAAACTAGCAGGTTGTCTGTGTGTGTATGTGTGTCTGAACTTGAATCAACAGATAAATCTGTCCACATCAAAGACAACAGGGCTGGACCTAAACCACAGGCCATTTAGGCTTGTCACATTAACACATGATGACGCATGTATGTTTCAACACAAATGTGCAAATATTGTGTGTGTGTGTGTGTGTGTGTCTCTCTCTCACTCTTAAACACACACTCAAATTCTCTGAAGCCTACTTAACATGGATGGCCTCTGTCTTGATCAGCTCATCCCTGAGACTAAAACACATACACATGAACTCACACACACACACACACACACACACACACACACACACACACACACACACACACACACACACACACACACACAAAGAGAAACAAATAAGACTTCTCATCACTTGAACTGCATTGTCTGTCTGGGCAGAAGTAATCAAATCAAAGATGTCTCCCTCTTTTTTTCCCCCACTCTTGCTCCCACTCTCCATTTCTCTCTTTGTTTCTGTCTCTATCTTTCTCTTTCCCTCTCTAATGAGAAGCTGGCTGCCACTCTGTGTGGTTGTTTGGTGCTCATTTCAAATGCTTCCCCACTCTAATGAGGGTCAGACAGCTTGGGTTCCTCCAGGTTAATGCTAAACTACAGCAATAAAACTTACATTCATTTCACACCCACAACAAACTGTTGCATGATTTATAAGTGATTTAAAACGACTACAATGGAGAACAATCACCATAGATATATTACAATGGAGCTAACTGAGGTATTTTAAGCATTTATAACCCATTACAGTACAAATGTTTCTCACAATTACAAACTCTGGTGCCATGATTATGTTGCTTCTTGTGTCCCCTTACACCATTTTGATTCTTCAGTCACTCCACCATCTGTGAGAAAACCATCAGCTCACTTTGCTTCCTGTTCTTTTTTCTGCAAACTTTCATCAAAACTGAAAAGATATTCTCCAACTTGCAATGCAAGCCTCCACCAGTGCCATCTTGGAAGTCATTTTCCTATTATCACAGGGGTGCAATAATGTGGGAAGCCAAATATCTCACAAATAAAACTGAGTTTTGAGCTAACATCAGTCTTTGCACCAAATTTCAGATCTTTTTTTTCATTCATGCATTGATTATCTGTAACAACTTATCATATTCAAGGTCACTGGGGGGTTGGAGCCAGTCCCAGCTGACACTGGGCGAAAGGCGAGGTACACACTGGAAAGGTCACAAGACTATCACAGGGCTGACACATAAGTCCCTTTTATATTGCCTATTTACGGGGGGGATATCATGCCATTCTGTATATAAGCTACAATAGCAGAAAGGGGGGACAGGGTTGTCTCACGTTTAAGCTGCCATGGGAGGTAGAAACGGTACCAAAATGGTGTCTTTATAAACAGGACATACTACAAATGGGATTAGGGGCAGCACAGGTGTCACGTTTCAATAACGTGTTAAGCATGCGACCCACCACTGGAGTAGGGCTGCCACTAACAATTATTTTCATTGTCGACTAATCTGTCGATTATTTCTTCGATTAGTCAACTAATCATTTCATTGAAAAATGTGTTAAAATGTTGAAAAATGTCGGTCTGTCTCGCCCAAACCCCAAAATTATGTCATCTAATGTCTTGTTTCATACTCATGCCAAAGGGTTTTAGTTCACTGTCACGGGAGAGTGTGTAAAGCTGCCAATATCTGAACGTAAGAAGCTGCAGTAAGAGTATTTGGGGTACTTTTATAGTACTTTTCTATGAAAAATCACTCAAACCGATTAGTTGATTACTAAAATAGTCACCGATTATTATTATAGTCAATTAGTCATCGATTAGTCGACTAATCATGGCAGCCCTACACTGGAGATTTAAAAAGTAGCTCTTAGCAATTAGCAGCTTCTACCAGTGAGTACAGCAGCTGTAAATGTCCACAAATTGGGAAAACATTGAGGTCAGGGAGCTCCTTACCCTCTGAGCAAAGGACAAGATCAGACGCCATAAAACAGGGACAGTAAAATAAATACTGACTTGCTTATGTAACTGTTGTCGTTTCGAAAGCGCTGTTGACACGTGAGTTTTCTTAAACTAGAGGCTGAAGCTTTTGTGTTACACGTCACGCCCATCAGGCCTCTTTTGATGGCCGTGTTGTGTATAATCACACAATGGAGCAAAATGGTGCCACCATGGTTTGGTTATATGTAAAGATGCAAAGGAGGCATAAAGAAGGGACCTTCTTGCGGCCCTATAGCGATATCTCTGTAAAAAGAGCTATAGAGACAGACAACTATCCACCCTCTCATTCACACCCACAGGCTATTTAGAGTCACCAGTTAACCTGAACTGCATATTTCTGAAGTGTGGGAGGAAGCGGGAGAACCTGAAGAAAGCCCACGCTGACACGGGAAGAGCATGCAAACTCCACACAGAAGGGTCCCAGCTTGTCAGTGGGTTCGAACCCAAAACACTCTTGCTGTGAGGTGACAGTGGCAACCACTATACCACCGTGACGCACTTTTGTTTTCCATAAAACACTGCACCCTCAGCCTGCAGTCTTACATTGCTTTGTCTTTATTTTTATGTACACACACTAGATGCATGTGTTATAGCGTTATCATTATTGGATTATGTTTGTATGTTAATTCAGTTTTCAGGCAGAAAAATTAAATGCTGAGAAAAGTAGTATCTGTGTCGTGTCTGTGTTTAATGTGATGCTTTTCTTTTTCGTTGCTTGTTTTCTACAGTAACAAGAAAATCTATCCAGTAGTTGCAGGCCTCCAGTAAAGCAGGAATGGAGGTGTAACATTTTACCTTAAAAAGCACACAAATAACAGTTTTGTCACATCCACTGTTTCAAAAGGTGGTGGTTAGTACCTGAAGGCACCTTTGTCAGCCCAAACAGCAAAATTTTGCAAACAGACGAGGAGAAGGGCGTAAGGTAGAAGCCCGCACTGTAATGTAAGAAATTATTTTACAAAATGACATGTGAATACGGCTGCGAAAAACACACACCTTCGCGTAAACACAAGGTGGCGAGATGTTTGGACGGGCCGACTGCGTACTCCTCCCCCCGCCTGCACAGAACTCGCAGCGCCGCCTAATCATCGTCATTACAGCTGTTTGAAAAACTGTTTCCAAACAGGCAATCAAAGCCTGTCTCGATAATTAGCGGAGGGGAAGACGTCTTTGTGAGTGAACAGCTCCTCTCCCTCCTCCCATTGCCACCAATCTGAGAACACAAAATCAGATCTGTCTCCTATGAGAACACAAAAAACCTGCACATGTGTTTTTGCATGTGTGATTCTTAGTGTGTGTATGCGCGCGTGCATGCACCGGTTGCACTTATTGTGCTGCCGAGACAGCTTGACTGAAAACAAACTGACAAAAAACATTTGAAGCAGAAAAAAACGGAAGAGGGAAAAAAACGCGCACACACAACAACCTGTCAAGAGCGAAATGCCTCTAATTTTTCTGTCATCTGCCAGCCGTTTAACAAGACGAGAGCGCTCTGCCCCCACACTCCTTCTTCAAGCCACGAGAGACAGAGATGGAGGGAGGAAGAGGAGGGGAGACGGAGAGGAAAAAGACGAGGGTGGGAAAGAGACAGACAGAGCATCAGATGTGTCTTTTTCCTATCTCAAATCATTCGACTCACTTAACCTTTCCTTTCTCTCCAGGTTGTGGTCTTTCTCTCTTTCTCTTAATCGCCCCCTCTTCCCTACCTCAGACAGTGGAAGAACAAAGTGTATATTTGTAACTATCAGGGGAGGCAGGGTAATAAGCACTTAGCCATTGGCCCTGTCTCTCTCAGACCAAACCTCCAGCTCTCTGCCTGCAGCTCTGTCTCTGAAGGGGAATGGTGTTTATAGTAAAGGTCCTGTTCACTTTAATATGGCACATTATGCCGATGCTGCTGTCAGCTTACATGAGGGCGCAGGCGGAGTGTGTGTGTATGTGTGTCTCAGCATGTCTATTTCTGTGTATGCTGGCTTGTACATTCATTTGTGTGCATGCATGTGTACATTCATAGCAAATGTGTGTGTGTGTGTGTGTGTGTGTGTGTGTGTGTGTGTGTGTGTGTGTGTGTGTCTCTGTAGTGTGCGTGCGTGCTGTCAGCTTGCCTCCTCTTGCTCCTCCAGCGGAGCTGAGGATCGGTGGAGACAGGCGGATAGATGAAATATTTAACTGTCGTGTGTTTAAAAGAACAACAGATGCTTTGTTCTGCTAATTAGCACTTAGCACAGAGAGCAGCTACAGTACAGTTGTGTGCGTGCCGACGGGATTGTTATCCAAACTCAGCTGGGGCTTTAAACAGCCCCACTTGACTTGCCAAGTCCAATCCTGTTTGCTCTCTACCAGACCTGGTGTTACAAGCAGGTAGGGAAGGACCTCCAGCCAAAGATCAGCACGACAGAAACAACTATAGATATAAACCAAAGTCTCATATAATACCATAACAGCACATGCTTGTGGTGAACACTAAAGGTGGTGATTTTGGGAGGGTTTAGTCTTTAGTCCATCATCTATCTTGATTGTTTCTGGCAAAACTGCCATTAAATTTTTATATAGACACTCATTTTCTTTAAACGATGATTGCTGGTGATTGTGGAGGAGACAACCCTGGCTCTTCATCTAGCACCATCATTCGAAAAGGTCAAAATCTCCCTGTAACAAACACTACAGTTGGTTATGAAAACTATGGGGTTCAGTAAACCTGCAGATCCCCAATCTATCCCTCACCTCATTTCCTGTCATCTCTCTATTGTCAGTTATGAAAGAAAGGCCTGACATGCCCCAAAAATGAATTGACAATTTAGGGAAAATGGTTATACAGTAAGAATTGGTGAAGAGGGCTCTGCTCTTTTAAAGAATACGAGCAGTAAAAGGATTCTCCTGGGAGAACCAACCTCCTCTTAACACATGAACATTAAATCTTAGTTGATTCAACAATACTAAAAGCTCCGCATATATGCAGAGTTTTAATTGGTGGAGGGACTTGCATCAGCCAACAGTGTCGGCATTACCAGGTTTATCTCTATAAGCAGATATCAGCATGTGTATGCAGAATCCATCAGCAATGGGGCAAGATTGGGTATTGGAAATGTTCCAATTTCCATTCACATTCCCAGTGATAATGACCAATCACATATGAACAGTCCGCGTGGACAGCAAAAATGGCGGAACCCATCAGCCATCATCTGATGATGATTTAGATTGCAGGTTGGTCTTCGAACTGTAACAATGACCAGCAAATGGAAGAGGAAGTCTTGGCTCAGATGTCCACTGGCTACCCTGGAACCCTCAATATATTGGCCGTTGCCCCCAGAGGCTAAATCATAGTCAGACCGATAGCTGATGGGTTCCGAGATTGTGGGCAGGGTTATAGTACACTTCCATTGATATGATTGGACTTAATAAATCGGCTGGTAGCCAAATAGGTCAATGAGCCAGTGATAGTGAATATGTTTGAACTGAATATGCGTGGAAACACTTGCAATGTGGCATCAACAGGACTCTGATTTGTAAAAAGACTTATAAATTCTTGGTTCCTTACATTTCACTTAATAGTAACAACCCCCTTTCCATCTAATTCTCACTTTAAGTCAGAAGAAACAGTGCTATAAATTGTACATCTTTGACATTTTCCTCATGAGTTATATCACTCTACAGTGACTAATGAGGAGAGCATTAGTGCATTGACATTAAAATGCTAAAATTTCTAAAGAAAGCCACCAAATCAGCCTGAAATTATCACATCAGAATGAATGCAAGGAAAAGGGAAAACAAAACTATTAACAAACTAGAGATGTAGGAAGGATTTTCTCACTAGTCTTCTGGAATGCAGTTTGGCTTGAGGTAAAGTAGACATCCAGTTGTGGAAAGACTGCAATCCATTAGCACAGCACAGCTCAGCTCAGCCCAGTCCGGTAGTTTTGTCCTTATATAGGGCAGGTTAGCAGACGGTCGTATAACACCCGAGTCAGACTCAGCCACAGCAAAACATAAATTAAGACAGAGACAACGGGGGCCAGTCCGAGAAAACACAAGGCTACGACTGTCTGCTCCGATTGTGTCACACAAAACAAAAAGAGATAGAGAGCAAACAGGGGCAATGTCATACTGTACACAATATGGGTCATTATTACAAACACACTTTCATATCCTTTTGTTGGTACGTTGCTCAGGAGCCAAGACGTCACTCTCCATAATGGTGACAGGAAAGGAGGGGCTTTGTGTGTGTGTGTGTGTGTGTGTGTGTGTGTGTGTGTGTGTGTGTGTGTGTGTGTGTGTGTGTGTGAGAGACAGCTTGTTGCAATGCCGTGCCCCCTCCTGTCCCTCTTCTGCCCAGAGATGCTTGTCTCCTCTCCTCTCCTCTCCTCTGACACTTAATCAATGCACTGGAAGTAGCCTTTCACACACAATCTAATTATATGGAAATGAAGGGAAACCAGGGGGCTCTATGCTAAGTGCGCTAACACACACACTCGCACACACGCGCTCTTGCACAACACCAAGTATTCACTGTGACAGAGAGAGACGGAGAGCTGTAGGAAAGTAAAGAGAGAGAAGGTTACAGGCAAATGGGGTCTACGTTAAGTGCTACTCATATCAACAATACGGCAGTAACTGTAGTAGGTGAAGAGACTGTGCGGCTCGCTCACACACACACATGAACACACACTGCTATATCTCTAACATAAGCCTACATATCATCTGTATTGTCGTGTTATTGGTCCCCATCGTGCTTTGTTTCTGTCCATTCATCAGGCTCTGACACGTGCATGGAGTTGTAATCTTGTGCATGAGGGTGTGTGTTTGTGTGCAGCGGTGAAGGTGATGCTGTGAGGTAGAGCAGGGTCAGGGTTAACTCGTATAATAAATCAGGCTTGTGCAGCCATTAAAGCCGGGATACTGCTCGGGCAATTGTCTAGGGAATCATCCATAAACTGTGACTGCTCAGCTCTGAATGCCTACTCATACTGCACTGTCACAGCTCCCTCTTCTCACTGTTGGCTTTGGGAGTCACCACACGAGGATACATACTGTAATGTTGGAGAGATACCATGTCATGGTGCCAGGCAAAATTTGGTTGTTAGTGTTGCCTCCTTATTGGCAAAGATGGAGACTTTGTCAAACATGCTTTAAATGTTCTTTTCAAGCTTGTGGAGCCCATTCTTGAATGCAGCATTCATAAAGCTGCACTTATTTTAATTTAATTCTAAATTAAAGTGACGAGGCGGAGACTTTTTATGTAATTCTAGCATTTTTTATTCTGGTGGCATATGGCAATATTGTTGAAAAGTTATTATTTTCATTGTTGCTGCTTTCAGCCAATTCATTCGCATTGTCATTGTCCAACATTGCCGCCTGCCAAAATGTATTTTTTGATACTACTGCTACCATTCACCAAGGCAGAGTTTTCCATAAGTGCTGCGAGCCAGACAGGCAGACGTTAAAACATTTCCAGCTGGGTACTCTCTTACTGTTTCCAGTCACGTCACTGTCACTTTCAGGACCTTGGCCATTTTTAACTACATCTTTCAACCAGATGAAGTGTTTTAATTATCAAATATTTGGATCTTAAGTTATCAGAAACAAGCTAAGTTAACATTATTAGCAGCTCAGCTTACCTGAAACTGCTTTATTCTGTGTTTTTAGCAGAGAGAAGGAGACCTATGTGGATAATTCGACTCCTAGTAAAAACTTTGTGAAAAAGGAACTCTGAAGAAATCCTAACCTACAAACAAACTGAGCTAGCTAGCAGCAGCTCAGCCAGTCGCTCCTCCTGGCATCTGGTCACTGAAGAGCGTTGGAGAAACACTAGTTTTTACCGTGAAATTGCTTTATTCAGTGTTTTTACCTGTTTTAATTATTGTGACCTCTTTGGACAGTTCAGCTTCAAAGGCCTGTACTACAACGAGGCAAAGTGCGTCCAAATTCACACCCGTTCTTCTCTATGGATTTTCTCTGCAACCGTGTATCATAGCGAGAAGCCACTCATATCACGTGAAACAGCGGAACCTTGACCTTTGACCACCAAAATCTTATCAGTTCATCATTAAGTCCAAGTAAATATTTGTGCCAAATCTGAAGAAATTCCCTCAAGGTGTTCTTGAGATACCACGTTCACAAGAATGAAATGGATGCAAGGTCACCGCAACTTTGACCTTGACCACCAAAATCTAATGAGGCATCTAACCCACACAGTTTTAATCAATTGATTCTAAATGCAATACAATACAATACAATAGAGTGCAAGGTCGCCATGAATGCATGCTGTGTATTAACCATATCAGTCCAACTGGCAGTCATAATTATGACCTGCAGCACTGACTGTGTCACAGTGAACACAGTTCACAGAAAGCAATGCCATACTTAGAGGCATATTATAATACTGAATCTAAATCCCTCATATAATGTACATGAATGTTTTGCCAAAAGGTCTCCACTTCGCTGGATACTGCATCTTGGTAATTTCAGTGTGTGTGAGTGTGTGTGCATGTCGGATTATGTGAAAGAAAGCGAGACGGAGAAGATCATGATTGAGTCAAGCAACCTGACAGCTGTCAGTTGAACCTATTTCAGCTCAGACACATACACACACACACAAACATGTCAATTAGGAGCCATGGTGAGCTGAGCAATAGTGAGCTGATTGGGTCACATGTTTACTCCCTGCAGCCACTGTCAGCAACGGACCAACAATACATTGGACATCACCTGACACACAAACACACAGATATGCACACATCACACACACACACAGACACACACACACACACATACAGTATATGCGATATATAGTCAGGAGTGTGAGAGCATCTGGCGAAATAAACAAAGCATATATAACTACAGGTGCAAAGCCTAGAAACACACACACACGCACAAAGACAGACAGATGCAAACACACTTGCACTCAGACATCCACCGCTGTCACCCTTCAGCTCCAGCTGTGCACCAAGCAATGTTGTTGGTTGAGAGAGGGTAACAGGAGGCAAGAAACAATAAAGTCTGCACAGCGCGATAAGAGACATTTGATAAAACATTGATAGTTTGAGTGCTTCTTTAAATTAAATAAGAGATGGCATTTCGGAAAAGTATACGCTGTATAAACACGTCTTTTGACATGACCGACAGATTACACCAACATAGGATAAGGGCTGCATTACAGTACCGACATCAACTGTCATTCAACAAACTGACTAGCACTTTGGAAAGTAAATGTAGCCAAAGAGGAAGACAGAAGACACCAGTTCGTGTCCAGCAGTGAGCCATGCTGGGCCACGTCATTACAACAACAGATCAGAGACAGAAAAGACAAAAGAGAAGAAAGGAGCCACACAGGAAGGAATTAAGAGGATGTGGGAAACAGAAAAGAATGGCTGTGATAACAATACAACAAAAAGACCAAAAGACTTTAAGAGAGAACAAGCGATAGATGGAAATAAAGTGATAAAGTGCGTGTGTGTGTATGTGTGTATGTGTATTCATTATAAAAGTGTTCTGATTGTCTTGGCGTCCTATCGGGTGGCATCAAACCCATGTGCGATCTGGAGGGGGAACTACAAAGTGGATCCTGGGGCCTGCAGAAAGAAGCCTTTTTGATCGCGCTAATTAAAAGCCATTTTGTTTAAAACAAACAGACACAAGTCTAATTGGCTCTTTTCCATAAGAAAGGGATGGATGTTGAAAGTGGAAGAACGCATGGAGGAGGGAGGAAGTGTGTGTGTGTGTGTGTGTGTGAGGTGGTTGTGGTGTTGGATCAGAGGGAAACTGTATTCAGTTTGGCACATGTACCGCTTCAGACACACACATACATAAACATGGAAGCACATACACATTGTGTTATAGAGACTCAACATTCAGCGCAAGTACACGAGGAGATAACAGGTGAAGACAACAAACAACAAAATAAACACATACTAATTCTCGCAGGCATAAAAATGAAAAAAAAAAAATGCAGTTGTGTTAAACATATGGTGAAGTTAAACTGCCTCTAACTGTTCCATTATTCTCTCTTTCAAGAGAGGTCTTCAAGTCTTTATTTTTCTTCGAATGTAGAGGGTAGTCAAGTGGCCTTTTATACTTTCTACTTTTTTAATGAGTTTGCTGTTTCTACTTCACCAGTGTTATATTACTTCAGTGCTTCTTATATGAAGGAGCAGCATCAGAAAACTGCATCAGCAGAGAAACATAACTCAGATACACGTTCGGAGAGTGAACAGTGAGATATCAATGAGAGGGATTATAAACTAAAGATGGATTACATGCATGTATTTATTGTGAGATCCTCGTCCTTAGGTACACAAGTGGAGTACTGCACAGGAATGGCGGACTCCACTATTACAATGCATACTAGAAAAGCGCACTCTGTATAGTGTAGATCTCCAACAGGCAACCAAGTGGCCACCCGGGCTAACCGAGGCCAAAGTGGACAATTCCTGGAATTCTAGCAGGCGCATCCCAGAAGACAAACTTGTGGCTTGTCCTTTTGTTTTAACAGAGACGTGGCGTGTTGCACAGAGCAGATTGAGTTTTTCCGCTAACAGATACTGTGTGTAAATATAGATACAATAGGATTAATGTATTTTTAATAACTGAAACACAGCCAGAAATCCTTATCCACTGTGTTCATATCTGGACTGTTAACGCTTTTAACTTTGTCTTTAGACTATAGCACAAAAAAGTAGAAAATGACAACAATAAACACAACTAAAACAGACATAAATAAACCATTAAATAGATAGCCTACTTACTTACTTATGGCTGAAGCACAAATATCAAGGGAAAATGTCCAAATCGACAAAATCTGCAAGTCTGCAAATCAAGCAGGCAAAATGCCGTACAAACGGGTCACAGCCATGTCAGCCAGAACGTTGTCCAGCTGCATTTGGTGGCATTGTCCCTCCTGCCTCCCTTACAGTCAAGATGGCAGCGAAAAGAACAAAAACGGAGATTGATTCTTCTCGTATCATGCCTTTTTCTAGTGGATCACATCAGGTGTGGAATTAATCTGCAGACGCTCCTGATTACAATGAGATCAAACTTTTCTATGAACGTCAGTTTCCTGAGCCAGGGGGAAGTCCAAAACGTGGCCTGCCACAGATGGTAAGGCTTCTTCTTTTTGGTCAAGCCAGTTTCCAGAAAACTTGTGGTCCTTTCTGGCCAGTTAAGAGCAGTGAAGAGTGAGCAGTCGATGATATAAAACAGTTTTTTCAACATTTGTGAATCACTACAACTACGAGAGGTTCTTGAGGGTACAGTCATAAATGTGCAAACACAATATTAGGCTGATTGGTCCAGTAGATTGCCAGATCAGCTGTGAACGGACAGATACACACACTAGACGAAATGCATGATCCCCTCTAGGCTTACCCCTAGAAGAGACAACTACCTGTTTCAAGGTATTTACAAAAATGATCATAGACTGACTAACTATTGCTGAAAAAGCAACCATAAAAAGTAGGAGTGTAACAATGCACAACAGTCACGGTTCAGTTCAAACCGTGCGTTAGAAGTCAAGGTTCGGGGTGAGTTATACAAACACTGGCAAGTGTCAAAGAGCCTTTTATGGGCTGCATTGCCCCTTTAATAGTATTTCAATATGTAAAAGTGACTGGGTGAGCTATTTTTTTTTTTTTTTTAAATAACCCTCTTGATTGAAAGTCAATTTGAGACATTTATAACATCTTTGTGACAAGGCAAATGCTGCAATTACTTATTGGCAAGTGTAAAACTGCCTTTTATGGGTTGTATTGCCACTTTAACAGTAATTCAACAGGTGAAAAGGACTGAATGATATCATTTGTACAATATCACCATAATGAATAACCTTTCAGTCAAAAGGTAAGAGCTGTAATCACTTTTCAGAAAGCCTTTTAGGTGTTGTATTGCCCCTTTAAAAGGTATTTCATCAGGTAAGAAGGGACTGGTTGAGCTATAATCTGTCTCTGTAAAACTGTCTGTTATAGGTTGTAGGCTTATAAACTGCCAACACTTCTTTGGCCACAAGTTTCACAAGACATACCCTCGCTATTACCACTGACATCAAGGTCTTTGCCAGTAGGACCGTTTGATCCTGATAAAAGCAGCTGCTGACGTATATAAACTGGGAGATACAGCTTTAACAGGCTGTGTGCGCTCCTGTGGACAGCCATCAGTGTATGGTGGTTGCTTTTTGGCACAATGTCACGCTCTGTCCAGTATTGCACAATATTAATGGCATTAATCTGAAGTTATAGACAACTACTGGGATTTTTACACAAAACCATCTCTAGGGTTTACAGAGGATGGTCTGAAAAAGAGAAAATATCCAGTTCTCTAGGTGAAAATGCCTTGTTGATGCCAGAGGTCAGAGGAGAATGGCCAGACTGGTTCAAGATGGTAGAAAGGCAACAGTAACTCAAATAACCACTTGTTAAAACCAAGGTATGCAGAAGACCATCTCTGAACGAACAACATGTCGAACCTTGAAGCAGATGGGCTACAGCAACAGAAGACCACACCAGGTGCCACTCCCGTCAGCTAACAACAGGAAACTGAGGCTACAATTCACACAGGCTCACCAAAACTGGACAATAGAAGATTGGAGAAACGTTGCCTGGTCTGATGAGTCTCGATTTCTGCTGCAAAATTCAGATGGTAGGGTCAACAACATGAAAGTATGGATCCATCCTGCCTTGTATCAACGGTTCAGGCTGGGGTGGTGGTGTAATGGTGTGGGGGATATTTTCTTGGCACACTTTGGGCCCCTTAGTACCAACTGAGCATGGTTTAAACACCACAGCCTACCTGAGTATTGTTGCTGAAATGTGCAGCAAATGCGTGATGCTATGATGTCAATATGGACCAAAATCTCTGATAAATGTTTCCAGCACCTTGTTGAATCTGTGCCATGACGACTTCAGGCAGTTCTAAAGGCAAAAGGGGGTCCAACCCTGTAGTACCAAGGTAATAAAGTGGTTGGTGAGTGTAGAATTACTATGACCTAGATGACTAAGAATCTGTGCAGGAACTCCACAGGCTCTAAATTAAGCTGGATGTTGCAAAAATAGTTTGTCCCGACACAACCTGGGAAAAATCTTAGTGTTTAATTTCAAACTCTCCAAAATATTGGAAGATATTAGTAATGGTGGAAAAAATATCCAGCAGAGACAGCTCTCCCCACATTAATCACAATAGGTAGCCTACATTCAAGTCAAAAGTATAAAAAAATATAAATAAATCATAACTTTTGTTAAGCTTTAGTTTTGTTTATCACAGTGCATCAAATCCTTGAGGAACATTTGCACTTATAAACACACACTGCACATGTGTCATATGTACGCACTCACACATGCACACCTGGGGCTGAACAGGGAACAGATTGTCTCCTTCCATCTCTGAGTCATCACATCATGGCCTGCAGCTCCTCCGGCTGACTTCACACTGTTATGCTAAAACTGACTGAAGTAAACTGAGCTGAGCTGGACTGGAGTGGGTGGACAAGTCTGGACTATACTGGACTGGACTGGACTTCACTGGGGTTAACTGGTCCAGCAAAGCAATATATTCCAGTTGATCCAGTGCATTTATGTTGTGAGGGTTGTGTATTTTAGTGATGCTACAGTCAATATTAGGCTTTCCGGAGTGTGCGCGTGTGTGTGTAAGTGGGAGCCCTGGGAGAAAGGAGGATTTGAGCGTTAAGTGGTGTATTCCTGTTTCTCTCTCTCACACACACACAACACACACATACATATGCACATACACACAAGAGGGGCACCCAAAGGCTATTTGGGCCATAAGAGCTGTGGGGGATTTTCCTCCTGCCTAAACTCACTTTATCATTCTCAAAGAAATTCTCCTGTAGATACAAATACACTTTTACACACTTTGTACACTAAGCATGCAATGACACACGAAATGCAGTGTGTAAATGTTGAACATGTTGAATGTATCGTACAACATAAACCATCTTCAAATGCTTTTCTCGTCTTAACGCTGAAATAAGCAGAGGTGGACATTGACAGTGACAAAGTAAATATACTTGAGTACTGTACTTCTGGACGTACTTGAGAATCATTTTTTTTAACAAATGAATTTATATCCATACCATTTGAAAGACAAATATTGTACTTTTGACCCCACTACATTTCTGTGAGGGCTCCTGTTACTTATTTTAAAGCATAATTTTTAAGTCAGTGAATAAGTCTTTTCTTTTATATAACGCGATAGGCCATACACTGTGTTCGTTACAGGAGAAAAATCAATCACAGTAAACTATTACAGTAATTTTCTTATCCAACTTGAGAATGCACATTAAGACATGTTAACAATGTGTTTGAGATAAACTTTTTAAATGAAGTTGTCTGCGCTTGTAGTTAGAGATGTCCCGATCAAGTTTTTTGCCCCCAATCCTGATCCAAGTCATTCAATATTGAGCACAAAGTGTTATAAAAATCAATCTAATGTATATGTACGACAACAGAATACCTCTGCTATGCATTAAGAACAAGAAAAACCCTGCACCTAAGCTGTTTCTTCATTTTATTATTTTTTAAAACAATATAAATTAGAAAAAAAAAAACCCTCTCTTTGATATTTTTGGCCTTGTCACTGTCTCGCGGTAATTGCTCTCCCTTTAAGAGAGTATTCTCCAGTGTTTGTTGATTTGATGCCAATTTTATGACCTGAAAGAACTTTATTTTGTTGAGTGTTGATTTTTGACGTCTGTACATCTTCTGTGTGGACTACATTATTTATAATTAGCCATCTCCTATTGGCTTTTTACTACTATCCTCTGCAGACAGTGATACACCATGCACCACAGACAACAGTAAAATGAAAAAGACACAGACTAAGCTGGTCCTCCCCCACAGAGTCCGCCATGTTGTTTCTAAAGTAGCCGACAACGGCCAAACCAAACACTGGCTTTAGATAGGGCTGTTCACGTTTTCATATTGGCCACTGTAGCTGTCGTACACCCTTGGCACATGGGAGAAGTTTCAGTTTTGCAACCTCACGCAAGATGTCACTAAATTCTACACACTGGACCTTCAAGTATGTTTAAAGGAACTACATCAGTACTTTAACCTAAGTAAAAATTTGACTGAACAAACTTTCACTTGTACTGGAGAATTTTTGACCACCAGTATCAATACTCTGACTCAAGTAATGGTGCTGAAAATGAAATCCGGACACAGTGCTACCACTTGTGGTTCCAAAGTCACTCATACACACACTCCAGTCTTTGGCTTTACCCATATAAAAGACACACAAACACTCACATGCACAAAGGCCTATCACATCACAAAACCAAGTTACTGAGAAAACACACAAACACACATCATCTTTTCCTCACACACAAGGCTCAGAAAAACTCACAATCTTCTGCGATTGTGTTTACAACTATGATAGAGGAGCGAACGGCTTCAATGGAAAGGGCGACAGGGGGCAATTTTAACAACGTACACAATACACTACGTTAGAGCTGCGCTTCCCTGTCTTTCCGCAACAGAACATTCACTTATCTATATGATAATAGGAGGGCGCAGAGCTCAACGTGACAACAAGAGAGAGGCGTAACACAATGCCGAGCGGTGCCTGCAGACAGAGTGAGCCAAGATGTAATCTGCTCCAAAGAGAACAAGAGGGAGAGGAAAGAGAAAGGAAGAGAGAGATACACGTCTTTATGTGCGACACAATTTGGATTTGGGTGGATTGACAATGAAGCTGTCAACAACAAAGCGCAGACACCAGCCTATTGTTAGGGAACATATCTCTGAAGGAGATACTGATGCTGAAAATGAGATGAAATACAGGAAACAGTGTGATACAGGAAGTACTGACAGCCTTTACAATCGCAGCTGGTGAGTGTAAGTGGAGTATGATTGTAGACTCGACACAGTTTGGATGAATTACTGTGTTTCTCTCTAATGTTTAATGTATGTTTGAACAAACAGGACTGACTCTGTGGAGAAAGAAGTAGCAAAGTCGTGTAAAAGTGGATGTTTGCACCTGCTGTGTGTGGGTTTTCAAGTCTGTGTGTGCAAGCTTGGATGTGTATGCATCAAGAGCCCATTGAACTTTCATAGAACAGTTTGGGAAATATACCTATTTGCTTTCTTTTGAGAGTGAAACAGAATAGTCAATATTAATCTCATGTCTGTGCCCAGATGTGCCAAAAACTGCAGTTCATCGAATGGCCACTTGAGGCTGGCTCCAAAATGCCCATCATTATAGCAGAAATAATCATGTTAAGCACCTGGTACAAAAAGTGTTTTGGTCCCTCTAGCTAATTTCAACATTCATGGCGATTATACAGGGGGTCCATATTTTTTATAACTTACCCAATTACATTTTAATAAGGTCCACACTTAGGCATATCTAAGGGCGGGGCCACCTGGCCATTTTTTGTCCCTTTGTGGATATATTACAGTCACTCTCTGAACTGGGAGGTTTTTGTGGATCCACTTGTAAGTGTAATCAGGAGGCGGCGACTGTCTAAAACTGTCAACTTTATTAACACAATTCATAATACATTACACAAGACTGACTCGACTCGGCTGCACATTTACTATATCTGGAGCATACACAACAGGGGCATCACTTCCTGTGTTGACATTGCTTACATATCCTTACGCCCTAGACTGCATTAAACAGTACCATTACATTACACAATGAACGCAGCACAGGAGCAACTGTTGAGGTTGAGTCACAGGGTGAAGAATTGATCTGTTGATCAGTTTGTGGTCTGATCAATCAGAGCTGATCAGTTCAGATCAATTTGCGGAGCAGCTGCTATTGAGGTAAGTGAAAGCAAACTTTTATACCCAGCGCTGTACAGCAGGGTGCATGGCTTCTATGGGAACATAGCTGGTTTCATCTAAAGCAGTTTGGAAAAACAACTGACAACACTAAAATGAGAGCAATGTTGTTCTAAGAAATAGAGCATATTATTTCTATATGAATTAACAAACGATGTAGATTCACATTCAGAGCACCAGCCATTCTGCTGCTCCATTTTTGCCCAGAGTAAGCGCTACGCTCTGGGAGTATGGTGCTCTGAATAGCTGAATGGTATATATGTCTGTCACCAGCGTTTCTAATGAATGGTCTGGCTTCAAAATAGAAAATCAAGTTGCTGCCACAATTAAATGAACATGTGGGAAACCCATTGCGTAGCTCATTTTTGTTCCTAGCACCCAACGTTGGTCAGGTTGGACTATTATCAGGCTGATATTATGTTAAACATTAAACAAACAAGAAACATCATGCTAAGAGGTGTCGACAGGTGAAACTGGGCTTTCTGTCCCCCCCTCCCCCAGTGCTAAGCTAGGCTAAATATGTCCTGAAGTGCTAACTCCAGCTCCTTACTGAAGCAGATTCATGCTGATCTGCTCATGTCAGTGTATTCCCCAAAATCTTGACCTTGTCCTTTTAAAGCTGGCATGCCACCACAGGACAATGAAACACAATAATCAGAATAATCAGAAAGAGAAAGAGCGAGAGAAGTGAAGGAGAAATCACAAAGGAATTGCACTTTCTCTTGGCTCATATGATCTATTATTAATCCAATTTTGCACGGACCCTTAAATTTTTTGGGGGGAGAAAAATCACATTGAGCAAATTAATGAGGTAAACGTAATGATCTGAGATGATCAAAGGATATCAGTGTTGGGCAAAGTATAGCCACCAATTAGTAAAACAAGCGCAGGAAAGGGACTAAAATATGCACCACCGCGCCTGATGAAAAGACAGGGTCAGAGAGAATGGACTAATTTCACAAATGAAACGACGTGCACCAAGACAGGCCTGTGTGTGTGTGTGTGTGTGCGTGCGTGTTACAGGAAGACGGGGGTGGGGTGTATGCGGGTCATGTTTAGATTCCCCTTGGGTCTATGAGCAGAGAGAGTCAGGGAGGTCCCATAAGAGCAGCAGGAGTGGAGCTGGCTTTACTTTGATAACAATAATAAGGTATTTCTCTCTCTCTCGCTCCCTCTCTCTGTCTCCTTTTTTATCCCGCTTTGGCACAATGAGCACTGCCGCTCTCGTTTGATCCATGAAAGAAGCTTGTTATGTTTTTTTGAAGAGTTTGATGCACAAAGGAACAGGAGAAAAAAAAAAGTTTAGAAATAGGCTGCATCTGTCCGACTTGGACTTTGGTTCATTAGGAGGGCCTCAAGGGGTGTACTTCTTTTTGTCGGTTCTTGTTTTGTTATTTTTTTGAGATCTTTCTTGTTTGTTTTCAGGGGTGGGAGTTGCTTGACCCGCTGACTGAGTACAAGGTTTGATGGTGTGTGTATTTGTGTACACAAAAATGGTCTTTTATATTGAAAAAAGGGGTAAAAGGAGGACCAAAGATTTCCACTGGAAGGTTAAATCACTCTACTGACCTTATAATATCCTGAATCTCATTTCGACAGTCTCAGAGACAAAAATTGAAAATAATGAGTACTCTAAAATCATGAGGCAGCAGTTCACTTACTGTAGCTTTGTTGCTGAAAATGCCTGTCTCTAGTGTTACACCAAAATCTCTGACGTGTGAAATTCTGTGAAACTAGAGGATCAACTACAAGCAAAAGACATTTACAGTTGAGGTGTTTGTGATCTATAAACAGACCTAAAGACCTCTGGCCACAACTCCCTGCTCTCACAGCTATTAAGGTTTGTGGTCATTGAGATCATATCCATCTACAACAGAAACATCTGATTGGCTACGAAGGTAAAACTCTAGATGTCACAGAAATGTTGGTGTTCAGACCGAAAATAAATGCGAATGGCTATTTTGGAGGGGGCTCGTTGCTTTGTGAATCAATTAGAAATCAAATATGTTCCAGGAAGTCATGCTCAAGGATCAGTGAAGTTGAAGGTTTATCAAATGCTAAAACACTGCACAGAGGTTTATAATACTTTTTCAACTCTGAAAAGTTATCGCAGAAGCATCTATTTTATCTGACGTCACGACAGTCACTAAAAATAAACACTAAAATTGCAAATAATCGGTGTTGTTTGCTTTCACGTCTTTGATTGGCCATCGGATCTTGGTGGATGACACTGAGATGCAGTCTTGCAAAAGTCGAGCCAGGTGGAACTTTTTTTGCCAGACCACTCTGTGGGGTTTTTTGCTGGAGCCGCATGCTTTGGCCAACCCAGTCTCTGTTCAAAGTTGTAAAATAGCTGAGCAATGACTTTCAGAATCAGACACAGAAGAAAAAGCCATTCTTTCACATCAGCATGATACGCAGCAGCATCAGGGGAAACACGGTGGGACAACAACGCAAGTTAAGGGGCGAAAGTAAGTAAGAAAGTAAGTAAATTTTATTTCTATAGCACTTTTCACAGATAAAATCACAAAGTGCCCCAAAACATCAACATCAGTAAAACACGCAATCCACACAATAAAGACTTAAATATTATAAGAAATACTAAGGCTGCTGGAACCTTTAAAGCATTAAAGGGATACTTCTATTTTTTTTTTAAGTCCAAGAAGAGCATGCAGGAGGGGTGGTGGATGGGTCCAACCTTAGACCAACAACCATAGACTTTCACCCAGGAAGCCAGTCTTTGCTTTCCATATGATTGTAAGGCCGAATCCTGTTATTTTTTACTTTTTTTTTTTTTTTTTTTTTTTATTTAATGGAGTTGGCAGTTCAGGATGCCATGATGCCACCAAAGCATTCAAACATAATTAAAGTAATTACAGTAGTTAACTGAATGCTTGTATTCACATGATAGGTATCATATAAAGTAGGAAAAAAGTATAGAATAAAGTACTCTATTGGTATCAGTATCACTTTAAGGGTATTTATATTAGTACTGGTATTTTTCAAATGATACTAACCCTAAAGAAGGGGCTGAGGGGTTTTTACGCAGCGCAATAGTCGGTCTGAACACACAAACAACTCTTCTGGTATATTTTGGATTGTTGCTTCTGACCGACTTTTGCATTGTAACTAATTCCATGCAAAGGTCAGGTACCGGTGGTGTGCTATCTGGAATGGGTGATGAAGTTTCATGCTGAACACCACAGCCTTTAACACTGCAAAACAGGATAAGCCTGTAATTAGTTTGCTACATTGGCTAAACAATTCATTCATTCACATTCATTCATTCAACAATGGTTTTATTTATAGCACAGTCACCATTCAGTTGTGTTCCCAAGGCCGTATAAATGCAAACCCTGTACATGCCAGATCAAAAGTGATGTATGACAGGCAGTGTTTCCACTAGGATTTTTTCCAGCAGCAGTGCTTAAGTGCCTGAGTTTTATTTTGTGCTGCTAGAAGGTATTCAACAAGCCCAATGACACAAAGAGGGCTTTAGATTTAACATTTGACGTCTAGAGTTTCAATCAATATTGTGGCATTGTTTCTAAAATCAATTAATGACTTTTAACAAGTAGAACACCAATACACATTACCTACTTAAAAAAAAAAAGTATCCGATTAGTTCAATAGGTTTTTGAGTAATGACACCAAAACCAAATATTGTTACAATTGCCCCCGGTCTCCCTTCATCAACCGTGCTTTCCAGTCGCAGAGACAATTGTCAAATTCTGGAGAAAAGCAGATGATAAAATACCAGACAAAACAAAGCTAAACGTAAACAATGTCAGAAGACAGTGTGTCTGGACATCATCTGTTGTTCCAGGAAGACATGTTAATATCCGCCGGTTACATGCATTGCGTCTTTTCAAAATACACTTAAGTTTTCAAAGGACATATACAGTATTTGCTCATTAGATGCATACTGTCTTTTTCACAATTAATATAGGACATCGGTAAAACACCTTGTATTTAAATTTATTTCCTAAGTTTAGGGAACAAATCATGTGGTTAGGTTTAGAAAAAAAAACATGGTTTGGCTCAACGTTCACACGGGAAGCAAGCAGCAGCCTCTCAGGTGAAAGTCCAAGGATTGTTGGATCCATCTACCTCCCCTCCCGCCCGCCCTATAGAGACTTTACAGCTCCATGGATAACGTAGTTACTGGCGGCCATCTAGCGACGATATAAACTGACACCATCCAGAGGTGTATTATACCAACATTGTTACCAGCAGTGTTTAAAAAACAAACTCGCGTATCGTACAATCGTACCACTGCAAAAGGTGCATTTTTGCATCAGTGTCTGATGCCGAAATCACTGACAAAACAGTGGTATTTGATGAGTTGGGAATGAGAATGGGCTGGAGTCACCCATGAAGACAAACTGAATTTAAAAAAACATTTAAATTTGTTAAACTTGGTAGGCCTGAAAAAAGACTGAATCCAAATCAAATCCAAATCTCTACCTCTGCAAAGGTGGGAAATCTTCACACACACCTACACACACATACACTTAACAAGCTACCAAGTACCGACAAGCAAAGACCAAAACTCAGCTAAGCTTATGAAGCACTCAGTATTATGTCACACTCTCCTTTCCTCCTTCAACTGTTCATCCCAACCAGTGTCTTCTCATCCTGCAACATACACTGTAGTTTATCTGTCCCGGTTTCACTCTCTATCTTAAAGGAGATTTGCCATCTTTTAAAGCCAAATATTGTAACAGCTCACTTACTAAAAGCCTCCACAGGGAATGGAAGCGTGCGGCTCATCTCTCAATTTAATAACAATGGATCACTTCGCGCTTACACAACAGAGGAGACACAGAAGGAGGTGGGGGAGAGGAGAAGAGAGAGAGAGAAAGAGAGAGAGGGGGGAAAGTTAACGCTTCCTTCTGATGAATTTTAATCCTGACCTCGAAAAAAAAAAGGAGACAACTGAGAGGAGGGGGCTGGTATTTTGGTTTCATTCTAATTTTTTATTCTTGCTTTGTGTATTCTCCTAAGCCTCTGTATGACTATGTGTTGAGGGAGACAATGTTAGGACAAGCCACTTAAGCCCATTAGTCTAATAATTCATACGTCTTGGCAGCGCACTCCTCAGCCTCGTCCAAAGTCTGCAGAGAGATGCAGAGAAAGGGAAAAAGATAGATAGATCATTAGATAAATGGATGGAGAGAGAGAAAGAACAAAACATGGGTACAGACTACAAAGGAGAGAGAAAGACAAGGAGACTCAATGTACAAAGTGTGTTAAGGCAGGCACTTAAGCCTGATTTATGGTCGTGCGTTGAATCGACGACGTCGCTACGTCGTAGGGTACGGGGCTACGCAGAAGGCTCGCCGTAGCCCCCGGCGTAGCCTGATGTGCACCTCCCCAAAAATGTAACTACGCATCGAGGCGACGCAGACCCAGCGCAGACCGGCACGGCTGTGATTGGTTTGCTTGGTAGCAACGCATTTCCGGTTCCATATTTCCAGATTCCGCCATCCCCGCCATCTTTAAACATCTTCTGTTGCGATGTAGATGTTGCAGTGTTAAGGCTCATTATATATATGCCATTATGCTCAACATTCAATACGGATACGGCCGGAGCCGTCTGTCCGTGCTCCGCGTTCATTTCTCTGTGACCGGAAAAGCCGGAAGGTAAACAAAGAATCACCTAGAGACGACGATAACCACTCAGAAAAGGAACGCAGCCTCCTACCGCTCTGGCGGTGAATTGCACCACGACAAAACGGAGTGACGGAGAAGTTCGAAGGGTTCACGACGACGTCACGGCAACCACATAGCGACGTCGTCGATTCAACGCACGACCATAAATCAGGCTTTAAGCTTTTATGAAGTACAGCAATGAGTTGAATCCAGGTAAGACTCGAAATTTGTACCAATCAGAGGTGAGAGAAAATGAGAGGTGAATTAAATAAAAGGGGGCTGCGGTTCAATATCAGCCAAATCATCCCAGATATTTTAAAAGTAAGGGCACTAAAAAACAGGATACTGACTCTATTTACAACATGGAGTGTTTCCATCCACTCGATTATTACTAAATGTCTAAAAATGTCAGGAGTTTCTGATCGGTGCTGTTAAGCAATGTGGATGAGTGGGACTACATTTTGTTTGTGTATGTTTACTAAGGCAGTGACGGTAAGGATTTTTTTCTTACTGTGGTGAAAAAGCGACACATCACTACGGTTTGGCAGCTTACCACCAATGCTGACCAAAAAATTACAGTCCTTTTTATTTCTTTTAAGGACTTTAAAGTGCCCCCACCTGCACTTGGTGCCCCACACAAAAGGCATCATGCACAGGAACATCCTGTAGGTTACTGTATAATTCTTTGGTTTATCAGTAAATGTATGAACAGCACTGTAGACTGGATTGTCACAGTGGCGAGACGGCTGCCTTATGAATGGTTCAACACGGGTTGAGTGCACATCAGCAAGTCTCCGCTACATATATGTTGTATATGAAACATCTCTACCATCACTGCGTTGCATTTTTATAAACGACTAATTTGGTCATATGTCTTGCCACATCCAGGTTGAGTCTCATTCTTTAGTCCTCTCTTAGACATTCTCGTACTCATTCAACTAAAATTACAACTAGTGACTACCACTGCTAGCAGCAGAACGTTACCAACTAAAACAAAGGGTATTTTTGCAAATTCAGTACAAGAAATCATGAGGTCTTACATTGGACACACAGTTCCAAGTCTGCTCACTCATCAAAGCAACTCCAGTTTCCATCACTGCCGTCTCTGTTGATTGGCTATTACTTGTCACGAGTAACCAACCAGAATAATGCTGTGGGCAGAACACTGAGCAAAGATACAGAGTGATGGCTGCAGACAGAGGGGAAGCATCAGAGCCAAATATAGCACATTTTTTAGTGAATTTATTATAGCTGCTCAAAAACAAATCAATAAATAAATGCAGTGATGACCTCATCACCATGATAAAGTCACATGACCTTGGTATTGCGGTGATTCCGTTATTGTAAAACCCTAAATGTTTACAAACTTGCGGCCAAGTTAACACTATTCCACTGACTGTAAGTGACGGTAATGACATACACAGTAGTAGTATTACACCAGGAAAGGCAGAGAAGAATTCAATTCAATTTTATTTATAAAGCCCAATATCACAAATCACAATTTGCCTCACAGGGCTTTACAGCATACGACATCCCTCTGACTGCCAGCAAGCAAATACAGTTAAGAAAGAACAATCAGCCAGTAGTGCTGGAATAAGAAAGTCAGCCCCCTTTTTTTATATTCTTTACACAACCACATCAGGAACAAGCACTGCAAAACACCTTTGACTTTAAATGTAGTCACACGACATGTTTTACTAAACATCTCTGGAGGGGCTGACCTGCAAACCTCTAGGAAAGGCTGGGCAATATGGCTGAATTTCATGTCACAATATTGATAATATTTTTCTGTAACTGAGCACAATGTGGGAAATGTAAGCAAAATCACAGAGAATCCAAAATGTGCAGATCCCACTAATAAGTTATTGCTTTGGGAGTTATCTGTGTGCAGATTTTACTTTCGATTTTGGCAAAATAAATATGAATCAATCACACTGATGTTGCATGCAACAAATCATTCAATTGCACGACAGCATTTTGTAAAACAATACCAATCTAAACACAATTCCATTAAAATTCACGAGACTACTACAAATATGGACAGCCCATCATAAATTAAACACTTACAGTTCACTTCAGAGAGGTCATGTTGGATTAAATATTATTTCACAAGTGACAAAAGCATCCAAATCCACTTCTCAATTGTTTAGCAGACTGATTTGTCAGCCTATGATATTGTTCAACAAATGCCTTTTTGATTGCTGTTTATTGCACAATTTCTTCCCCGAAAACAAACTCCATTTCAAGTGTGCTAACATCCCTGCAAGGCTGAAGAACTGTTCCAGTTTTCACTCAGCTGTTATATTTCATCACACCATAAGTTACACAAACATATTGTGATAGAGAGAGAAGAAGGGAGGGATAGGCTCCAGCAAGCCGCCACATTAGGGCTGACCTTCGAAGCTTCGGAGCTCAGAACGAATTTAATCCGAAGCATTCGACGACGGGGGGACACTAGAATAAAGATAAAAATATTCACAAATGAAAAAACACTAATGGTCGGTGATAAGTCAAGTTTAACTTTTGAATGGACACTAAATGAAAACCCTTGGCGCACACTGCAGCACAATCAAACAGATGTCCAACTCAGAGCATCAGAAGTGTCTCTGACACCAGACTCAGAGCGGACCGGTGGAACTGGAAAATGCATATTAGGCCTACTAGTTACTACTTACGTTTTTCAAGTGATTTCCCAAATTTGTTGTTGAGTTATGCCAATTGCTTTTGGCAAATATGGCACTCTGCTTTCTGGTGGGTTGTCGGGGCATATTTTAAAGTGCAACCACACATCTGATGACCTCTTGGACATGTCTGCCAGCTCTGAGTGCGCTCATTGTCAGTATCGGACTGGTGGGGGTTAGTGTTGCATTTAAGGCCTCCCCCCAAAAAAACGAGAAAAAAAAAGCGCCGAAGCTTCAATTTTTTTTTTTACAACCGAATCCC
This sequence comes from Epinephelus awoara, assembly GCA_035609425.1. Taxonomy (NCBI): domain Eukaryota; kingdom Metazoa; phylum Chordata; class Actinopteri; order Perciformes; family Serranidae; genus Epinephelus; species Epinephelus awoara. Next base: position 17,854,255 of record CM069316.1, on the reverse strand, counting down.
GTGCCATCGAACGAAGCTCCGAAGCTTCATATTTTTGGGGTCAGCCCTACGCCACATGTTGGGGGATTTGTTTACTGCTTCCTGTCTTGTTCGAGATCAACACCCCGTTAAAACACTGGCACTCAAACACACACAGCTTTCTCACCTGAGCCCTCTTCTGGTATATGTGTGTGGTATATGTGTGAGAGAGAGAGAGAGAGAGAGAGAGAGAGAGAGAGAGAGAGAGAGAGAGAGAGAGAGAGAGAGCGAGCGAGAGACATCTCATCAGTCGCATTGGGAAAATACAATTCAGAGACTGACAGATGTCTTTCTCTGTCTGACTCTTACCTGCGTCTAACAATGTGTCTTGCTCTGTGGGCCTCGGGACTTGCACACACTCACCACAAACACACACAAACAAACCCAAACACAGAGAGAGTGTGTGTGTGTGTGTGTGTGTGTGTGTGTGTGTGTGTGTGTGTGTGTGTGTGTGTGTGTGTGTATTTCTGTTTACAGTCCATGTTTTCATCTGTCTAAAACGGAGCGGAAACCAATCCCTGATGCTGCGGACTGATAACAATATCCACCGCTGCTTGGCAACTGATACTGTAAGACTGTAAATAACAAACACACTTCACATTTAGTGCAGTTACAGTATGACTCAGCAGTGACTACAGTTTGCTCTTCAAATAATTGAGCAGGAAACTGAATTTAGAACAGCAAAGAGGAGAATAGGCCTAATAATAAAATCCATAGCTATGAGTGCAATGTGTAAGAAATCAAAGTGAAGTAGTTTAATCTTTCCCATTTGTTATGTACTGTATAAATCAAAGTTAGATCTCTCTAATGCAGACAAATGATTTTGCCTCAATACTGTTCTGTAGGGTCAGTTCAGCCCTTGCTAATGGTCTAAAACAACACTGCTCAATAAAACAAATGCTTCAGGAGTTTGTTTTAGTGAAACAGTAGATCACACAGGAGCAGTTTCTGCACCAACAGGACACAGTTTTACGGTTTGGTCTCTTCAGACTAACAGCTTTGATTTTTACAGCAGCAGGCTCCTACGATTCGTCAAACTGTCAATGAAGGCGGAGAGCAAAGTTTGTCTTTAAACTCTTAATGAACAAGGCACACTGCTCCAGGAGGTTCCTGCGACCAGAGTCACACACTTACACACACACAGCGCTCAAGACATAAAGGCGGGCATAAGCTGGCAGGACGCCGAGACATGTAAGGCTCGTTAGAAAGGAAACGGCAGGAGAGTTTGACATACACACAAACACAAGGGGTGTGAACTGGATGATTGGCTCATTATAAGTTTATGTACTATTACATGGCATTTTAGGAGGGTAAAAACATTGGAAGAAGATGTTAAACTTTTCCTCAAATGTGTATCCTGCATTGAAGGCTGGTATGACAATATACACATCTTTACTATATTGGGACTGCATGACTCTGATGTTTGTTTGTTTGGCTTTTATCTAAATTTAATCTATCCAGTAGAAGTTGATTAAAAACTTCAACCAGCTGGTGGTGCATGAAAAAGTCGGAGAATCACCAAACTGAGTTGGAATCATCCTCTGGGGACCATAAATGTCTGTGCAAAATTTCATGGCAATCCATATAGTGGTTGCTGAGATATTTCAGTCGAGACCAAAGTGACCAACAGACCGACACTGCCATCCCTAGAGCCATGCCACTAGCATGACAAATACTTGATAGGGCTTCAGCCCCGTTTGACTGTTCAGTAGAAAATTACGTTAATATACCGGCACTCATTACACCACTGTCTACAAACCCTCATGTATAATACTAACTAACAGGCACGAGTGGTGCAGTACAATTCTGAAAACTGGCCTCCAAACACACAACAATCCCACAGCCTGGCCACCAGTCATTCTGTAAGAGCATTGTGTGTATCCAATTTTGTCACAGCTTAGCAAAGCAACAATCGCAGCAATGCTAGAATAAAAGCCAGATTCAAGGATTATCAAGGAATTCATTTCTTTACTGGATACAAACTTTGGACCCACATGACAGCAAAACCAAATATCTACATTTGTCATTTTCATAGCGTAAAGGAATTGAAACCAAGGGGTTTGCTGGAGGATGAAAAATCAGTCCTAAAAAAAAATCACTGGCAGAATGTTAAATGCTTGAAAAAATTGATTTGCTTAAGTATCGAAAAAAAAGTTACAACTTTTTTTGGAACGCCTGAATCAGCATAATTCGAAAGCGTAGGTGAAAATACTTTGCTGCTTTGATTGTGGTATTACTGTAGTAAGTAAGCACTGTAGTGTGACGTCGAATCAGTGTCAAGAAAACCAAAGTTGAAGCAAGAAAGCAGACAATGTTGGACAGTCCGAGAACACAGACCTTCAGCTGTTTGAATAGCAACTCAAATTCAGCTAGCCTAGCGCCGTCCCCCTGCCAGATCATGGGAAACACTGCAAGATGAGCACGGATAGCTAAATGTAGCAGTTTACGGTTACTCTAAAAGAGTATTTTTTGTTCATTGTATTGTTTATGTGCATTTTAGTAAGTTAGTAAAAAAAAAATAATATAGCACCTTTCACAGCGTAAAGTCAAAGAGTGTGACACAGGCATAAAATGGTGAAAAGTAAGACTATAAAAATCTAATTACCACTTTTCTATAAAGTATTTCATGCTGCTGAAATAGACATCAGAAAAACATGACTGACGTAAGATGTTCATTGCTTATGGAAATATGTCTCATGATACAAAGTCTCTGGAAATGTATTATTCAACTTCACAAAAATTTCACTAAATCATAATATCAAATTGCAATACTTGTAGAATTGCTTCACTTAAAAATCAAAATACAAATCGAATCGGCACCTATGTATCTTGACACTTCAAATCGGGAGATAAGTATATTGTCCCAGCTCTACAAAGTGCACCGACTGAAAATCTTCAACACTAAATCATCCATCTGTGGCTCATTCTTTACAAATCCAAGTCTAAATAACCCTCATTGAAACTGAAGAACTTCATTCTAAAATCCAGTCAAGACATCAAAGTGTCAATATATAATAAACTTAACAGTATATGAGGCAGACACAGCCAAACTGTAACTTTAAAGCTACTTTATCGAACACCCAGAGAACCACTATCATCATCCTTTTCTTAGAAACTATAATAGAAACCAAAGACACACAGTTAAACCCACATTGGGATTCTGTAGCAAAATCAGTGAACACCACAGAGAAACTCTAAGTTTCTGGCTGACTATTAAAGCAATATTCATGTCATGTCTCACAGAGAACTACCTCTCTACTACCTCTCTATCTCTCCCCTATTTATCCATCAGCTCTCTCTTGCTTTCCGAGAGACAGGGTGGTGATTGGCGGAAAAATACCTCACTCAATCCAATCCCTAATCCCCAGCAAGCTTTAAAACATATGAATGGAGGAGGACCGGCGGCAGCTCTCCCGCTGTCCTGTTCTAAGCATTATTTCCTCCTTCCTGCAGCAGCGGCAGCAGTGACAGAGGCAGCGGAGACGAGCTGATGCACGGGAGGAAGCAGGAAAAAAAGGCGCTCAGCCACGACTGTCTGCCCTGCTCTGTGCGCTCTGCGCCTTGGAGAGCCGAGTCACACTGCCAGCGCACCCTTGTTGCCATCGCTTCTACAACTTGTGTATGGTGGGAGGTATTTCTGTCTGTGGTAGGACTTACCGGATGCTGTGCTGTTGAGGAGACTGTCTCTCCTGTGACTCTGTCTCTATCCGTCCCTCCCTGGTAAAGGCAGAGAGGTGATGGAGGTCGGGGAGGCTGCTGCTGCTGCTGGTGATGGTGGTTTGGGTGCTCACATTGATTTGTGTCACTTCTCTGTCTCTCTCTCGCCACTCCACCTCTTTCCCGCTCTCTCTCTTCACTTCACTTCACATTACACACACATGCATGCACGCACACACATAGACACACACACATGCACACCAAGTTTGGGAAAATTACACAAGGCTGAGGCACCAAGGGGAGGAGACATCAATTTGTTTCCTCTCCAGAACAGACACTTCCACCGAGCCAAAACAGCCACCAACGGCACAGCAGGCCAGCAGGCATCTCCAAACTTCCCCAAACTCAAAGTAGCTCTCAACTTCTAACACATAATGTATCAAAAGGCTACAACAACATAAATCTAACATTATCTTTAAGATACACTGTGATGATGAGAGCTCATTTACATCCCAAGAATCGAGATTACAGTCTGGAGCAGTCCCACAGCTCTGTGGGTATTACAGTACAGTTGTGCTGCTATATTGTTAAGAGCTAAATTCGCAAACAGGATTGAAAGCACAGTGGGAGAATATGCCCTAAAGCAAGATCCAGCTGTAGACTGTCATGATGAATAACTTTTAATGTGTCAGTATCAGGAGTTGTTATGCATGTCAACTCCCCACAAAGCTTTATTATTCATTTAATATAGCTGCTTGAGCAAGCCAAGTTTCTGCTGCCCACAGAGCTGGGCTTGACTGGGGAACTGGTAGGTTAGTAAACGAGTCAGCTATAGGGAATGGGAATCCCCAAGCATTCTGGGGCGGCACTGCCATCTTGGTTGAATGAGTGTCTGTAGCTATGGTAGCTGCTGGTTATATCATCTGTCATCTCTCAATCATTCGTCATCAGAACTGTTTAAATACATGAGAGACAAATGCTCATACAAAGAAAGTCTTTCAGCAGAGGCAAGGAAGAGAACAAAATTGAAGTCTGTTTATGATATCAATCCTTATGAATTAGGAAATACAGAATTGTCCAAGGACCTTTTCAGCTTTCCACCTCTTAATGTTACAGTCCCTGATATCTATGGTGTGCAATAGGCCTACACACAAACAGCGCCTGGAAGAAGATCAGCTCTGCACTCAGGATTTTAGATGAGTAGGCTATGATACGATGCTTGGTGAAGTTGTTGAGCAACCTAGGACGCAACCCGCCACCCTGCTCCTGAAAGCTGGCACAGAAAAGGAACAGAAAGGAGTAGCACCTAGTGCCCGACCTCAACGCACCATGTGGCCCCTTACCCTTATCCTTTGAAAATGGCCGACTTACTGTTGATGACAACATATGCCCATTCCCTACGGCAGCTGTTGCCAGGATGAAATAACTACATGTAATGTGAGAGGGGTCACTTGTAGTGACAAATCCACAAAGAAATATCACTTGACTCCTCACTTCCACAGAGCATTTTACCATCTTTTAGTTGACTGTTTTGGTTTTATGCCCCAACTACCCTGTTAAAAGCTCTGATAAACTCAGTGTATGCTTCCTGCCCAGCTCCAAAAGGCAGACACAAAGTTAGCAACCTGCTGTTTGGAACATGGTGGAGCATTTAGCAGCTACATAGCCAGAAATTTCCCTTAATGGAGACAAACAGCAGACTAAATATATACAACTATAAATTAATGCTAATGCTGTTCTGTGCTGCTCGAAGGTAACAAACGCATTAAACTTACATTATATATTAATATGTGTTTCCGGCTGGTTCCCCTACTAATACATGGCCAAAAAATCAATTAATGCTACTTTAAGCACATCAGTATTGCTATCTTTAATACCTTATAGCTAGCATAAATCTTTTTGCTAATTTCTCATGCCTTTCAGTAGCAAGCAAAGTTGAGACTTCTACTAGCTTAATTTGGCTTCATTTTTAACTTGTAAAAACAGAATTAGCCTGCTTAATTTAGTCTGGGACACTCCTTTCTAAAGTGTGTTTAACACACCGGCGAAAACGGCCGGCAACAAAGCAACGCTTCTTGCATTTTTGAAAAGGACACGCCGTCCCAGAAATGTGCGCACCCCCTTTTCTCGTCCTCAAGGAAACAAACACACAGAGAGCTTGAAAATGGATGCCGAGTGATTTAACTCCGTTTTATCAAACGTGTGCTCATCCGTGGAAAAAATATTTTTTCCAGCGGATGTCTTAGTTACAACATGACTGAGCTAACTGGAGTAGTTTCATGTCATATCTGACAACAGGAGGCTTTAAACAGAGAACGTCCTGATGTTAGCTTTGCTGCTGCTGTTAGCTGTCCCTGTCAGCTGCAGCCACTGATGCTTTCTAGACATCGTGATTTATTCAGTTTTGTGATTTCCCAAAACGCTCAATCATGTTGTAACTAAGATATCCAATGGAAAAATATTTTATTTCCGGATCGTTTATTGAGTTACTGAGTTATTACAGACTTAACAGCTAACGGTTAGCCCAGCTAATCTACGATAACCATGTCATTAATTACAAAACGTGTACACAGAAATAGTAATCTTTGTTCAGTCATTGTGTTTATAGACTTTTCAAACATCAGATTAGTCTAAAGGGTGATATAGTGACGTGAAAAATGTGATATACATATATATGTATATATTATATAACGTTAGCTAATCTCTACTGGTTTTTTACCTGGGAGTATTTGTAAACAACAAGGCGATTGCCTCTATAGTACAGCCGGACGGATGAGTCATGGCCTTGTAAAAGATTATGTTTGTTTCTTTTAACATTAGTTGGCGAGAATGTGTCGCCACAAACATCCACTAACTTTGATGGCGTTTTCTGCAAGCGCGGCTGAGGCATTTTGTACCGCTACACGTGTTTCTAGTCGGACTATGTTTACGAGCACAAGAGTTCAGCGAGCCACCGAGGCAAAGAGCATGGATACTAAGAGGCGAAGCTCAATAGAACGCCCCATAGCAACAGACTCGCCCATGGTTTCGTCCTACCGCCGCCTTTTTGGACTGTCAGCAAACCGCAGCAGACCCGCTTGCATACAAAAACACACAGACAAACTGAAGTATATCGCTATTAATTATGCTTACAATGCTCCTCACCTCATGATAGCTTGGTCACAGCTGCTTTTTCACGTTTTTGTAAAGCAAAATATAGACTTTAAAAAAAACAAAACGAAGGAAAACGGCCTAGATGGCATCTCTACATATTACATCCACTTATGAGAAGATTAACTTAATTACTCCTTCAAAATCACCCCATAAGCCAATCTACCAAAAAAAAAAAAAAAATTATATTTTAACTAGAAACGCATTAATGGCGACGTCACATAGTCAGGAATAAAGATTTATTTACAGTTTGTACAGTAAGGGGACAGTAATAATAATAATAATTATAATAATAATAATAGGCTATTTTAATATGATATATTTTAATGCTAAAGCAGTAATCAGTTCAGTATATATGTGTGTATGTATCTTCCCTCCAAAACTGGCATATTAAATTGATATTAAAACACTTTAAAACTTAGGCCTACACCTCAGGAGTTCTTACCTGTCGGGATCCATACGGTGGAAGGCCAGGTGCGGGGTGTTCCACCGATAGTTGTTGCAGTTAATTGCACTACACTGTTTTCTTTTACTTTTTCCTCCTCTCTCCTGGACATCTTGCATGCTGTCTGGGCGCAACAGTCCAAGATCAACAGTCCAAAATGGCGGCAGTGCCCCTAGTGGCTGTTGGCAAAAATTCAACGGAGCTTCTATTGGAGTCTCTTGGTGTCCATGCTCTTTGAAGGACCGCACTGCGGATTTACTATTGGTTGCAACGTATGGAGTTTTTTTAAACTCTGAAATTGTATCCGCTCAGGGAGAAAGTCATCGGTCTTTAGTCAAGCAAAGCGTCTCTAAAGACCATAGACTGTATAAAAATAAAGACTGACTTGTGAGTCTATGCTTAATTAGCAGTCAATTTAATAACTGTAACGTTAATGTCATATGCTCGAGCTTGTTAGCTTTAGCATTTTTCACTTAATTGGTATAACGTCAGGTGACATTTGGGGGTTATATATTGCGAGCGGTGCTAAAATTGTGCCTTTAAATCACAGAACAGTTAACTCAAAGCCAGTTTATGCGGTGCTGTTTTTCATACACATATACCGCCATGTTTGAAACTTACATTTATCTTTACAGTTTGGAAAACTCACCCGTCGTTAGTCATGGCTGTCAAACGGTTGAAACGCCACTCCTTCCTCCTCCCGTCAAGCTCGCGACGCGAAAACTGACGCACAGTTTGGTGACGTTAACAGTGCCCGCCCCCTACTTTTCTATTGGTCTGTCCAGAGGTCTTTGAGCTCACTCATTGGCTGACCCCGTGTAACGTCATGTAAACAAAACCGGAACATGCCTGCATGGACATTGATATTAATTAATCTATTTAATGTAGATTACAGTGACATTTAGAGCACGTGGCTATGATTAGCTGCTATTAGTCAGGTGTTTTCTTTAGACTACACAGGAAGTAGCTTTTTTTTTAGGCATATGTGTGTGTGCTTGAAAATCATTCAGTAAACTACAGGAAGAAATTAGGCCAAAAAAGGAGTCTAAGGAGTAAATGGGATGTTTACACAGGTCTTATCTTGACTTGAACATACACAGACAGCTGCCAAATTCAAAGCAAGAAATATAACAAATGTAGCTGCCTATGTACATAACATAACAACTCGCTGTGATTGCAGCAAGCTAACCTCATAAACTAAAACTTTCTAGCTGAACTTCACCACATTTTGTACCTCAACAACTTCCTTTTGCAGCTTGTTTTAGCAGGATCCATTTTGCCGAACATTCAGATTAACTACAGTATGAGCAGTGCTGGAAAGGTTACACTTGAAATGTAATAGATTACAAATCACTAGTTACCCTGTTTCATATTTAGTAAGTTAAATTACTATTTTAACTATTGCATCAAAGTTATTTAACCTATTGCATATGATTTCTTTTTAATACTTTTCTAACAAATGTTTGGCAAACTGTTCTCTAAACATTAAGTGTTGCTCGAAAATTTGTTCCAACAGCTTTGCTAACTCGCATTGTCCTAAAGTATGGACTGCACGACAGAAAGATGGGAAGCAATAAAAGAGCGGGTTGTCCACTAATCAGAAGAGCGGTGGCTCAATTCCCGGCTCCTCCAGCCCACATGTTGAAGCATCCTTGGGCACAATATGGAACCCCACACCGCTCCTAATGGCTGTTCCATTGGTGTGTTAGTGCAAGTAATTGGTTACTGTGTAGCAGGTGGAACCTTGTACGGTAGCCTTGACCACCATTGTGTGAATGGGTGACTGCGACATGTAGTGCTAAAGTGCTTTGGGTGGTCGGGAGACTAGAAAAGCCTTATACAAGTACAGAGCAACACCAACATTTCAATTAGTAACGGCAGTTTAATACTCATATGTTTTTCTCAATAGCTGTATCTGATTACAATCACAGTTATTTTCTAATTAATTAAGTAATTCCATTACATATAACTAGTTACTCCCCAACACTGATCATAAGCCCCTGTATTCGCTGGAAACAGGCTGTATACTGAGGAACAAGTGACAGCTGAACAAAAATCTAACCAAAAAGAGCCAGTGCAGTTCATGCACTGGTTAAATGAGTAAAAGAAATGATGAAAATATGCCCTTACACTCACCAGATCTCAACCAGATTGCACAGCTCTGGGAGATTTTGGACTGATGTGTTGGACAGCAGGGATATCTTTTTGAAGAATGATGTTTGCCCCTCTAAGAGCAGAACAAAGCCCAGAACAAGCTCTAATTGTTGCCCTTGTATTAAGTCTCTTGAAGTCTTTAAAGGTTACTACCAGCCAGCAGCAAAGATCTACTCACAAATTCTTTCATTTTTGTTAAATCAATAGCAACAGTCTAATAAAAAACAGGGATGTTTTTGGTCTGCCCTCCGCAGCGTGTGTGTGTTCACACTCCCGAGACAAACATTTGTGGCAGCAGACTGTTGCTATTGATTTCATACAAAGGAAATTTGTGAGTGCTCACCCTACTTATTTGTAAGTTCCAGGGACTTGGAGAGGGAGCAGTGAAGCTGCTGCAGATGTCATGGTGGCCAACACTGTACTAAAAGACTTTTATTTGTCTGCAGTAGTATACACAGGTAAATGGGGTATATAGATAGTATATGTTTTTCTGACTGTTTACAGTATACCCACCAATCAGCCAACATGCCATTGGAATATATAGGAGAGTATACCCACTTCCTCCTCTGTAACTAATCCATCGACCCAATTGTATAGCCCCCTCATTAACGTCACTAAACCAGTGTTTTTCTGCTGTTGTCTGATATTCAGGAATAGACTAGGAGCAGACTCTGGGGAAGAAAAACAAAGCCAACTTGGAAGTGCCAAAAATGCAGTCCCTTAAATCAGTGGTTCCCAACTGGTGGGTCACAGTCCAAAAGTGGGTCGCGGATCCATTCCGAATTGACCGCAAATCACTCATGGACGTGTCACATTTGGAAAAAACACCCTTTATTTTTAAGTACAGTGAATTTCCGGCACAGAGCTTTTATTTTGAAGCATCATTTCCTGCTGTAGAGTGAGTGACTCCTTGAGAGAGACAGCAAACTAGCTCAACAATATGGTCAAACGCAAGTATGATGCTGAATATATTAACCTGTGTGGACCTGGAACTAATGACTAAGGAGAAATCTGGACCCCGTGGCTGGACCAACCACTGCCTAAATGACCTCTTGAGGCTGGCTTCAAAAGTGAGTCAATCCCCATAGAAAGCCATGTTAAAAATGCAGAATTGTACAGCAGATATAAACATGTTTACAGCATGGTATAGAAAAACGGTTTTGGTCCCTGTCGCTAAACAACTGTACAGGGGTGAACCTTTGTATAACTCACCTGTTTTCAATTAATCAAGGCTTAAAGTTGCACATAATTAAGGACGTGGTCACTTTGAGTGACTGTGAGGCACAGTCTGTAAGTCCGACACCCTCACTCCTCCACAGCTCCACCCTCTCTTCGAAATATGGCCATGCCTGGTTCCAACAATCTAAGATGACGACGTCCAAAGTGCCAAACTCAAGGCTTGAAAATGTGATTCCACAAACCAATGGGTGACGTCATGTTGGCTACACCATTATTTTTATGTAGTCTGTAGGAATAGACAGTCAAAAGCATATCAATAATACATTTTCAGTAGCTGACTAATAAATTGTGTACATCGGTATTTGCCCTATATGCTCACCAGCTTCAGATCATTGTTTTCCAGCTTTTAATTTACTACCACATCACAGTTTCACTAGACCATATGACATGGCTCGGCCTGTGCCTCCCTCACAGCACCTCCGTCTCTCCCTCTCTCTCTCTCTCTCTCTCTCTCTCTCTCCATGTATGCTTACTTGTTTCTAATGTGCGTTTTGCTGCCCACTGTACCTTGTAAATGCCACAGTATGGCTGTGCAGAGGAGAAAAAGGGCTCTGGGGCAATCAGCAGAAGCGTGGGGGCAGAGCGGATGCGCTTCAAAGGCTGTCAAAACTATATTATATGGTTGATCCCTGTCCAATTCACTTTCACAGTTCAATAGTTACTGTATGTTAAAGCTGGAGAAAACAAAGGCACTCACTGGCGTCTCCTCATTCTGAAGTTAGCTCACACAGGAGGCTTTGTGTTTTGTATTTGTGTGTGTGTTTGTGTGTGACGGAGGCGAGGTTGGTGGTCAAACGAGGGAACGTCTAAGTTGAGTGACCGCATAGGTCAGTTTTGACACACTTTATTATTCATTCACTGTCTGTCCTCAGCTGGGCTTAGCTCATCAGTGCGCGCTCACACACACACACACACACACACAAAACCTCCCCTAGGTGCGGCTTTTACTGCGCATATGTGCCTGGACGATGCACAAATGTCATGAGCAATAACTGGGATGTCAGTCCAAATTCATTCTCCTCTCTTCAGCGTTTAGCAGCTAGGTAGCTCAGGGAGCAGGCTCCTTCTCTCTATCCGTCCATCTCTCTGTATCTCTGTCTCTCTCCCTTTCTACTTGTGCACAAGTGTGTCTCTGTATCTGTCCTAACTTCTGACAGCCTACTTGTTTGATTTTTGCCATCAGCTGAAAACTGTCCCACCCCAAAGTTCAATACAATTCAGCCACAAGAATCTGGAGTATCATGACCAGAGGGAATCTCTGGAAAGAGAAGGCTGGTAAAATAAGACAAAAAATGTCCCACTGGTACAAACTGGTTTATTTAGGCCTCAATTAGGTCGTTTTTCCCCCCGTAATTGTAACTCATATTCATATTTGCCTCAGTTCAGTTATAATTAAGGTGCATTTACAAATTTCACTGAGTGGGATTTTTAGTACTTGCAACATTTCAGTCACAGTATGAATCATTTTATATATTTAAAGGTTTATCAAGAAATGTTGAATGTCTTTTGACATATTTCCATCCATCATATAAGGTTTTATTTCATGTCTTTACTCATCTTAAAGCTACAGTTGGTATCTATAATAAAAATAAGGTTTGTCATATTTGCTGAAACTGTCATTATATCCTGACAGAAATACATGAGACAGATAAATTGTAGCGGGGAAAAAATCATGCTCTCTGCCTCCTTGTGGTGCCAGAATCTACCGCTGCAGTTGGAAAACAGCCAATCTGAGGTAGAGTCTCTAACACATCTGTCATTTACAACTTGTGAACTGCCATCAAACTAGGCAGCGCTAATCAAATATGAAATCAAGATTTTGTAACTGTATTGCTTATATTTCACCTCGAATGACTTCAGAAACATATTTTAGTGTACTGTTTGGTTGTAAATGAGAACGTTTGTGACCCAGCCACTGTGTTTGAGGGAAAATGTAGCATCGCCCACCAAGAAAACTATCTGATTTTACAACTTAAACAGTACACTAAAATATATTTTGGTGGCTGGGTCACGAACATTCTCATATCACAGCTAAACAGTACACTAAAATGTGTTTCTGAAGTCATTTGAGGTGAGAAATAAGCAATGCAGTAACAATCTTGTTTCATACTTGATCAGTGCTGCCTAATTTGACAGTTTGACCTCAGTTCATGAGAAGTTATTGACATGATTGACAGATGCGTCAGAAACTCCTCACCTCTGATTGGTTGTTTTCCTTTAGCCGCAGTGGATTCTAATAAATGCCATAAGAAGCACTATGAAGAGGAGGAGAAACTTTTTTTTCATGTACAACTGTGTGGATGTAGTGACAGTTTCAGTGCATATGATAAGAGGTTATTTTTATGAAAGTTACTAACTGTAGCTTTTAAATATGTGTTTTTCTCCTGTTATGTGATTAAATGACTTCAGTGGCCATCACATTGCGATAGTCTTTGCACAGCTAAAGTTTTTTTGTCACTTTTTCTTCAGTCTGCTGTTTGACTTCTTGATAGTTGCTGCAGTAAATATTCACTTAATATTTAGATAACTAATCAGAAGAAGAGCTGAGCAATTGGTCTCTTCACAGGCGACAGCCATCTCTGACCACACTGAGGTCCTGTTCTCTGTATTTTCTCTGGAAATTTCGGCATTTAAGTCAACCTGAAGAGAGATTAACGTATAATCTACAGTTAAAAACTTGCACATGGAACATTTTAGGCTGATTCTACTACTTTTAAGCATCAGCTTTTAAACAGCAAACAGTATTTAAAGCATCAAGTTTGAAGCTAGAGTATCAAAGTGCTATTTTCCTGGAATGTAATTTCCTAATAAATTCCTATGTAATCTGTTACTAATCATGGGAAACTAGAGCCAGTTACCTTATACCTTTTTTCCCACAAAAATTGGCACATATACACAGTTTTTATGTGGGAAATCTTACTAGAAATAGGTGACAGACTCCTTCCTCACTGCCAGTAGACCAGAGCCGTACATGACATGTCTGACATCACAAACACACTGGAAGACATGTTACAGTTTTTATATCTGTTACTTATTTAGTCTCTCTGTCAAACTCAGTGTAATTAGAGTTTAGTTCGCTGCGTTTGAAAGAACTTATTACCATTAAAAATGCATAAAGTATCACTGAACAGCTAAATGAATTGATATTGTATAAGACAAAATAGATTAAGGAAGTCAAAGCTTTTGTTTGTGGGATCAGGCAGGAGGATAAGGTGTCTTTGCTGGACTTGAACTCATGACCTCCGTATTTCTAAAATCCTCACTACAGCCCTGTTTCTTTGTCTAATCGTACAACAAAGACCTAAATCTTTTCATGCTAACATGACATACTAATCTGTGTGGGGGGGGTTCACTAAGCAATTTAGTTGTAAGAGGTTCTGTGTTTGGGTTTGTTTGGGAATGTTTCCAAAATCAGTGTTGGTGTTTTTACTTCAAAACTGGGCATCAGAAATGCCCTAATTTGTTTAAAGCTGCTCCAAATCAAGATCATGTGCAGCCCTCGCTCCGTCTCTCTCTTTCTCCCTATAGTTTCTTGGATGTTGCTGTGTGTGTGTGTGTTTGTGTGTGTGTGGGAGGGATGGGAATCAGGAAGCCTTCGCCGCAATATAAGCATAACTTTTAATGCTCGATCTGTAAAAAGATCTTATTGTCAATTTCCTCTCATTCCTCTCGCTGCACAAAGCTGTCTCTGACCTCTCCGCCATTTCCACGGATTCCTTCAGTTAGTGGAGTTTTTTTCTAATGATGCCATATAACTTCTGCAGTCCGTTCAAAATTACAATCAGGAATTATATGCTTGATGTAATTCATTCCATGCAGAAAGAAAGACATTACAACCACTAATCATACTCCCATTATAGAGCAGAGATGTAGGATTCGCTGCTATAGGCCTGTGTTATGCGTTACTTCATGATTTTCTCTGGCCTAAAAACAGCTTTGCAGCCTGTCTTTGATTTCATTAACAAGAACAAAAGGCACACACACTCACACACACACACTGAGCATCATGTATTACTTTTGAGTAGCTTGTAGTACAGCTACCTTCCCAGGATTTGGCAGCCTGCGCCAGACCCCTGGGGCCTGAAGCTTAAGAGCCCGGCCAAATGACACCCTGCTGGGGCGACAAGGCAGGGTCCTCCCCCCACCATCCTGGAACAGTAGGCGCCCAAAACCAGCACTTTTTCTTTTTCAAGACAGGGCACCCATGATCAAACCAGTGACACAAGGCAGCCTTTATAAGCACAAATCAGCTCATAGCTGCAGCAACAGAAGTCAATCAGATATCATCCCATAAGCCTATCCATTTCTCCTTCAAGATTAAAATGTCTGCACTGAAGTTGCACTCGTGTCGCAAATATCTTTGAGACAATTGTCAGTATCTTGAGACATCATTAAGTAGCTGCAGAGAAACCATACTTCCTCTTGGTTCAAGGATGACATCAATACAGGATGTCTTTTTATGAACTTATTAAGATGGTAAAGATATGTATTATTTTAGGCTATGCTTCAAACCCTTAGCTGTTACAAGAGGATAGGCAGCATATTAATACACACTCACACACATTCAAATCCCATTCATATTGTAGCTTTTTAATTAATACTTTCACAATTTTTATGGCGCAACAGGCAAACTTGAGAAGAATTCTGTAGAAAATTGTTAAAATATAACTCTGGTAATAAAATTAGCTGTTGAAGGTTTCAATTTAAATAACATCATATTTTAAATTCCTCTCATGTCTCAGTAAAAATATGTATAAATCAAATTCTGCATTTCAGACATTTCATAACACATTAAGCTTGAGTGGTAAGTACATTTCACACAGACGAGAGATCATTTTGTGAAACATGTCAGTAATCTTACCTCCTGTCGTGTACTGTATCTCCACAGATGCACCTCGCTCACATAGCTCAGGCTTAACCACCCTCTAGTGACCGGAAACCCACATTACAATCACACCACAGCAATCTCTACTTATTAGGAAGCAGCTTTCCCCTTCAGCTTACAATGCTGTTCCTACACGTATAACGCTGTGCTAGACAAATATATCATGATATATCCATCCGCTGGGCTCGGGCTATTCCAAGCCTGAGAAATGACAGAGAAATGCAGGAAGTCGTTGGAACATAAACAAGGCGCAATGGAGGAAGCAAGGGTCAAGGCGGTGCTTCCTGTTCCAAAACCACCTCTGTGTGCCTGAAAGCAGACACCAGACAGCAGTGACACAGTGGGGCTAAACTCCTATCATTATTATTATTATTATTATTATTATTATTATTGTTGTTAATAATATTATTATTATCATGCTCTTTGTTTAGTATATTTTATTCATCCCTATAAGCCTTTTTTCGTATGCGCCCAAAACTCTTATCTTAAATAAAAACAATTAAAAAGTCTTTCATTTTAAAATAAGCAAATGAACTTACTTGGATGTGTTGTTTCTATGTCCTGTTTTTATTTTCTTTATCAGTTGCTGAATAAATCATTATTTTCCTTAAATGCATATAAAATGTCAAAAAATGTGATACATGCCTGTCACAGGCTACAAGTGCCTAATAATAACTATTATTATCATCATAGACATAAACAAACACAAGTTTACATTTAAAGCTGTAGCCACCGTGTTATTCATATTATACAGGAGAAATGGTTACAGTGCCGGACCTAACTTGGGCTCATATTACCCACCTACCCCCCACCCCAAAAAGTATATTTTCTTTCTCTTTTTTTAAACATTTTTTATACATTGTATTATTTTATATTATCATTATCTTTTTTTTTTTGAAAAAAAAAATCGTATTCTCCACACAAATAAACAACTTAGTTAACAAACAATTACAATAAATAACAAACAATAAAAGAATTTAGCATGTGTAAATTTGCAGATACTCCGCTCCACCTTATTGGATGTTGTACCCCTACTACTGTTTGCATAGACCTTTGGATCAGTTTTTCCTTGTGTTAGATTTATTTATCTATTTATGGGGGTGAGCAGGGTGGCAATGAAGCTGGCTGCCAATGTTGCCGATCCATCACTGAGTGTTTATTTTAAATTTAAGGCAGAATTTGTACAAATTATGAACTTCCAGTTGAATAATAGTAAAAGTATATGTCTAAATTATACTAGAGTTACATAAGCAAAGCCATGCTTTAGCAATCTGGGATTTTAATCCACCTGCAATCATCACACAGCAGCCAGCTTTGATTTCCTGTGGGTTTTTTTCTGTGTTTAATTAGTATTTTCTGCAAATGAATATAACCTAAAAACCTGCTCAAAGTCATTCAGGGGTTATGAAAACCTCCATTGTCAGATGTCCAGTTTGGATTAGATTCATATGCGGGCCAGACAAAACGGCAGCATCTGGCCAGCATTATTACACCATATCATAATGAATTCATAATCTGGTATTATTGAAGCATTTGGTATTATTCTCAAAGTCAATTACAGTAATAGGAGTATAATGATTTCAAAGGGGTTTACATTTCGGGTGACAGACAGGATGTAACCTATTTCCTGCCCATTCTCCCACACTGACGGATCACTTCCAAAACTAATCAAATAAAATAAAAAGAAATCACCTCAGTTTCCATTTTGCGTGTAACACGCAACTCTCAGTAACCTATTTCAAAATGTGCTCACTCAGTTTGTCTCTTTCATTCTGCTTTTTCTTTGCAGGCAGTCCAGCGACGCAGCCCACACAACGCTTTGGACCACAATGCTCGCTGTATTCCACTCAAATGTCTTATCAGCACTTCAGAGGAGATGCAGTGTATCGAAATTTAAGGGAAGACATATGGTATCCATGAGAATTATCTCAACCGACTTAGTGTAGTGTATACAGTGAGAGCATCTGTATCTTAATAGTCTATGAGCAGTGGTGAAGGGAGAATGTGAAAGCTCTGAGGGATTTGGGAGAAAGGATATGATTGCATTTATGTCCCATCAAGCAGCTTGCTGGATCCAGGGGAATGCCTAATATATATCTGTATTTGGTCGCCAGCTTACATCTGTCTGCTTATGGATTTATGACTTCAAAACTATTTGGAAAAAAAAGGCGCCTCTCGACAGAGCCACTGACTAATAACTAAAGCCGACAGGGATGGCAGGCAAATACACACACACACATACACACACGGATAGACATAACGACAAGGCTCGGCGACAAGGAACAAAGGAGTCGAAATCTGACACATTCTCTCTGACAGTAGGATAAAACTCACTCACCCCTCGAGCCATGCTCACACACACACACACACACACACACACACACACACACACACACACACACACACACACACACACACACACACACACACACACACACACACACACAATTTACTTCTTTTTCTGTCACGCAGAGTTTTACTCACAAACATGCATGTTGTGTTTTCAACACATAAAAACAGTCCTGTCCACATGCTAAACCTTTCAAATCTCCCCGTTAAGTGTGTTTATTCTCATTTAATCTTGCATATAAGAGGAGGTTCAGATACACAGTTAGAAGCGACAAACATTTGTTTGACTGCTCTTGGATCCAGAGACTGTGATGGATATTGAAAGGGTGAACACAGTGAGAGCAGTTTGGCGGCAGTTACTGAGTACATAAAAATGTGACACTTGTTATAATTCTGATCCAGACATTGAGTTGGGTACTCATAGTCGCTTCCAAGTTGGTAAAATAGCTTTGGTTCACTCAGTCCTGAAATATCTTAATATATCTGTTATCTTCCTCCACTCCTACAGAGTAATGTACAATATACAAGTAACATGTAACATGTACATTCAGGAACATTAGTTCTTAGATATCCAGTTTTTAATGAGGCTACTTATGTTGCTCAGTGCTGTTGGAAGCCACACAAAGGATTTTAAAGGTGCAGTATGTAATTCTGGAGAAAGATGGTCCTTGTTTTTTTATCCAGGACCAAACAACACAAGTATAATACCGCCCCTTCTTGTCCAAAAGTAATCACACTAATCAAAGTTACTGTACTTGAGCATGTTGACAGTTTATCTACCCCACTTAACCCCTTGCCATTTCCTGTTTTAGTCTGGCAACGTATTTTTTTTTTTATTTTATCCTACGAAAAGTGCGTGCACAACAGTTCGTACAATATCTTACGAATTTCCGCCCCACAAATTATGTTATGTCCTTAAAGTATAGTTACATAATTAACATAAAGTTACTGAGCTTAGGTTGAGGAAAAGAAACATGGTGAGGACATACCTTAAGATGACCCAAAGTTCACTCAAAGTTCACACAGTTTCGACCATGCGTCTCCTGGGGAAAGCCCCAGGGGAAAGTACTGGTTTTTGTAATCCATCACCCCCACCCCCGCTTCCTTGTTTATTCCTATCAGTAAATTGGTGACCGCAGCCTCCCAAAATACATGGGATATGTATGACTTTTGTTTGTGAGAACAGCCTGTAGTCTGGTTAGGCAACTGTGTGTCAGAGGGTCAGTGTGATTTTGGATCGCATGTAAGTGTTCAGGGAAAAAAGATGCTCGACAGCATCAATGTGCACGTGAGGCAGTGCCTTAACAATGGCATAACATGGCGTCCGATATATGGGGGTTGATCTTGTCCTAAAGACCTCCTGGACCTCATCATCTCCCCAGTTTGCAGATATTTTCGGTCGCTGTTCTTTTGCTTTGTGTTAGCTGCTAACTGCTATCAGCTGCTTTATGAATCTCATGTTGTCAAAATGTTACACTTGTCCCATCCATGGTCTCGTCCTGCTGGCTGCCCCTTTTACACAGATGTTGATTAAGCGCTGTTCTGCTGCCAGCTTAAAAGCAAGACAATTCTGTTCCCCTATCCCACAATTGCACCTTTTATAGAGGACAGAGAGGTGGAATAAAGGCTCAACATTCCCACCTTGAAAAGGCAGTGCAAAATGGGCTAATGGCTATTCAGACATAAAGGGATGACATTGTCTGGACAGTAGAGATAGTGCAAATCATAGTTTAAGAATAACATGCATCTCTGCCAAAGTAGACATGGTAGGTTAAAATTTTAAAGCAACGTCTATTGATTTTTGGCCACTTTGGGGCAGCAGAGGAAGCTGTCAACACAACACCCAGCGTATTATCATCATGTTAAGTCAACATCCAGTAAATGTGGAGAAATATAAGCATTCATGAATTCAAGCCAATGATGTAAGCCAAAAATATTCACCTTTTGGCGCTGGGAAATTAATACCAAAAAACTCTGACATAAGAGATATCGCTTCTTAGCAGAGTGGTTTAACAGCTGGACGGAATAAAGAACCTTGGTTGCCACAAACACGCTTGCATAAATCTCGATGTCCGTCATCCATCTTGGATAATCTAACAGGAGTAATATCTGTACAGAATCTTGTATTCAGTAATTCTAAATCTAACACATTTAGAAGGTCACAAAGCTGACCTCCAAATAAAGCCAGGGATAATGAGAGCAGAGACTAAGTAAAACACTTCAACAAAACAGTTAAGTTGCGGGACGCTGAAAGATGCTTGTACACACTACATGGCACACAGGCCGCATGGATTCTGACACTGGGCAAACATGGCGCTGCTCAACAATTGTGCTGTGACTTTTTAAAATATATCAAGATGGGGACAAACCAGAGAGACAGCACTGGCAGTAAGATGAAATCATGACAAAGGGAGATGGAGAGAGAATAAGAGGGAGAAATGGAAGGAGGTGGAAAGGTGAAGAAGATGTGGATGGGTGGTGAGGAGGGAGGCAGATTGTGTGTGAGAGAGGCGTTTAATCCCCAGAAGCATCCTGACGGCAGCTGCTCTGTACAGATGGGGACGAAGGGATGCTGAAACACACGAACACACACACACGTACGCACACGCACTGTGTCAAAGAGAAAAAAAAGCACTGTCGAATGTTGGAACCCTTTTCTAACACCCTCGAGGATCATGCTAAACATAAGGTAAGGGAGCTTGGTTGTGTTCCATTATTTCCCACTCTGCTAAGGCCACTGGAGCTGTGTCATCAGCTGATTAATGAACACAATGCTTTTTCTTTCTTTCTGTCTCTCTCTCAATATGTTATCTAGAGTTTTTTTCTTTTTATTTCATGCTGCAGCACAGAAGTTTGAGTCCCTGGATTGTCTGGGGGAGTGAATGTGTTATGTCTGGTTCACTCCGCATGTGTGGGTGCATGTATGCGCGCTCCATATGAACTCGTTTCATCACGATCATGTTCCTAAAAACTGCAGTTTGTTTCTGGGAAACACCAGCTGGTTTCAGATACTCTCCAGTTTCTCATGGAGACATGTGTAAATTACTCCAAAATTTTACCCATGGCTCCCCTTGGTTAGGCCCAATGCCATTTGACTATTTCCAAATTTGCTCTTAAGTCTAACATTCTTGCCTCCTCTAATCTATCTTCGGCTGAGATGCTGATGGAGCAAGGCATTTTACCTGTTGAGCTCTCCAGTAGTCATCTACACATTATGCTCCCTGTAAGATACTTCACATTGGCATGATACTAGAAATGTTAGATTCACGAATGAATCATTCTTTTTGAACTTTTTAACTCAGTTTGTACAGTTGTACAAAAGCCAGGTTATCTTCTAAAGCCCCGTTTCCACCAAACACTTTTGGTATGGTACCTTTGGATCCAAAAGTAACCCTTCAGACATGGTACCTAGACCTCAGGTCTGCACAAACAGTACTCTTTCATGTGGGCGGGGTTGTTGTCAATCGCTGCTCTGTGCAGCACTCACTGCATTTCCTCCTCTTCATGCCGACATTTTCAGAACAAAATAAAACAGACTGCAGTGAGAGTCTCTCTCCATGGGATATTTAAAACTAGTGGGTTTGTGCTTTTAGTCCTTCTAAGACAAGCTCAGTGGTTTAGCGTAGCCAGAGCCCGCAGGAACAATACTCAGCGACACTTTTTTTTTCTCCTAGTGAGGATTAGAATGTATGCCGTTCACATAATCTGGTTGAAAATGATATAAATTTTTAAATGCTTGAAGATCCACTTATTACTACTACAAGTGTAAGAGAGACAATAAAAACTAAAGGAATGGTCAAAATTGTCAAATTGAAATTTAAGGTGTGCTAATTGATTCATGTCGTCAACTCATACATTGAGTAACATTGCAAGTCAATGTTCCACCTTAAAAGTTGCTGGCAGTCGATCCAGTTAATTTTTTTTTTTTCTCCAGCTAAGCTGCTGCAAGAGGCAGCAAAACATCCTTTCATTTTATAGTAACAGTTTACTAATATATGTAAAACCCTCGATGATATGAACAGTGGTTACATGAGCTTCAAAACCAGCCACAACACAGTCCTGAGCAGAGTGACCGTCCTCTATTGACCAGTCAACAGGCACACCTTTTAGTACCAGATCTGTGAGCTAGGTAC
The DNA here is from genome assembly GCA_035609425.1 of Epinephelus awoara. Lineage (NCBI taxonomy): Eukaryota > Metazoa > Chordata > Actinopteri > Perciformes > Serranidae > Epinephelus > Epinephelus awoara. The sequence goes on along the minus strand of CM069316.1, from coordinate 17,832,225 downwards.
CCCAACAGAAGGGAGACCAAAAATTGGGGACAGTAAGGAATGGTTCCATTGGTACCATCCACAACTGCTCCAGACTCTCATTCAACGTTTCCCAAAATCTAAATTAATCTTAGAGGAGAATAAGACATCACAAAAGCACAGAGGAGGAGCAGAGGGTTCTCTAACACGGTTCAAAAGTTTCCCTTTGAAATCTATTGTAATTGACAAAATCCACACCAAACCCTTTGCCAGACACAATGCTTAATTTCGAATGATTCCTCAAAGCACCACATTAACTTTAACGCCAACATTTTCATAATTTAGGTGTTTAATATGGCTACTACAGTGTGTTTAAGAATAAGATTAGTGAAAGACTGCTGCTTCACAGCTACAGTTGGCAATTTTTATTAAAAAATCTTGGTCGTATTTGCTGAAACTCTCACTGTATTCTAAAAGAAGTACAGGAGACGGTCTGTAAATCCACCGCAGCTCACTTAATACGACTAATCAGAGCCGAGGGGTTTCTAATGCAGCTGTCAATCATGTCAATTACTGCTCATGCATGGTGCTTATCAAATATGAATCAAGACTCTGTTACTTCATTACTTATTTCTTGCCTCAAATGATTTCAAAAACCTAATTTTACTGTCCTGTTCAGCTGTAAAATGAGAGCTTGCTCCAGCCGGTGGGCAGTGCTTATGTGTTATGGCTTGACTGATTTCAACATGACAGCCGGGTCACAAACTCTCATTTTACAGCTAAACAGTACACTAAAATATGCTTCACATGCACCACGAGGCAATAGAGTAGGCAGAGGAATAGGATTGTTTTCACAGATTATCTGTCGTGTTTAGTGTTGCGTGAATATAGAGACAGTATCAGCAAATATGACATAAAGTTATTTTTTTTAAAAGTTACCAACTACAGCTTTAACCAATGTGTTTATATTTACCGATCTTGGGTCATGTGTATGTGAAAGAGGTCACCTGCACTGACGAATCCACAGATATTTATCACCTGCCTCTGTAGTTCCCCTTAGCTCTACAGAGGGTTTTAGCGTCTTTTAGCTCATTGTTTCGTTTTTTTGCAGCTTTACTGTTTTGGTTTACTCTCGCCACTCTCACTCACTTCGTTAAATTAAGGACACACTACCTCTTCCACTGGCACTGATCATTAGCACTTGATATACATTTTGAATTGCAGATAGTCCAATATGAACAGAATTCCTCGAGATACTGGCTGCTCTGATACTAACTGTGGTTGGGTGGTATTAGCACATTAGAGACCAGGAACAGCTGGTAATGACATTTACTGTTATTACTGAGCAGGTACAGAGCAGGGCTAGTAAACAGCACACAGTTCAGCTCAAGTCTCCAACAGAATCTCTCCATAAACTCCTTGGCAGCTGGTTTGGCAGGCCGAACTGGGCCGAGAGGCAGGTGAGTGAACACAGTTCAGTTTAATAACAGTGAATGGTACGGTGGAGGAGCAGACAGGGGATGTAGTCAAGGAGCCAGAAAATCCAGAACCAGGTAAGTACACAGTCCAAACAGACGAACCAGAAGGGAACAGGCAGATGCCAGGTTGAGGCCAGGCAGAGGGTTGAGAAGCCAGCAGGTAAGTACTCACAGGTCGACACACAATGGCGAGTGTGGCGACACAACGGAAATCTCTGGACCACAGGGAACCACAGGTAAGCTGACTGGAACACTCACACTGTAGCATTGTCGTTGTCGGATGAAAACATCAAGCAGCCACAAGCAGACAGGAACCCTAAACGCAGAAGCAGGTCTCGAGGTCAGGGACAGAAGGCTGAGGCGTTTACTGGCAATCAGTCGAAGCAGGCAGGCAGGGCTGGCAATGGGAAAACAGACTAGAATAAAGTGCTGAAGGGTCTTGCATGAGTGGCGAAGAACAATCTGGCAAGGAGTGACTGAGAAGCTGGGGTATATGCAGTGTTGTTTTTTTAAAAGTAATAAAATTTTGATTGCTTATCTCCCCAAAAATCACACGTGTGCCTGTGTGTGAATGTTAGGGTAATCGCCATAAGTGTAGCTAAGGCTAGTTAGCTCACTGGTGGAGCAACATTTCATCCACAACATACCCAGCCACAAGCTTCATCACTTCTTTGTAGCCCGCAGCTGTCCAAGAGTAAAATCTAGTTTTGCTTGTTTAGCTAGTGTAGCGCTACAGCCGACCTCCGAATTTCCCAGAGCTTCACGTTGTTGTGCTGTAGGTCGTAGTTTGTGCTTCAGAGCAGAGGTTTGAGGATGTAGTTTTGGCAGTGGAAGGAGTTTAATGGGACTACCTACAGCAACAGTGCTCTTTTCATCTTTCCTTCTGACTAAATGGAAGTGATGGGAATATTTCCAGTAGCTAAGGTAAGCGTTTCGCCCTTCATAATTAGCTTGCTGCTTTCTGACGTGCCTGTGCAGTGCGATGATTACGAAAATTATTCTGCTTATGTGATGTTGTATTTCAAGTCAGTAGAGATGTGCTAACAGGTAGAAGTGGAAAATTACGGGCTGGCGTTTGAGTGACAATGCAACTACAGACACTTTCCAGATCCTTATAGACCTTGGGTTACATGTAAAAAAGGCCAGTTACAGTTGAGTCAGTTTGCCTTCTAGATGTTCCATCAGGTACAGTCAGCACCTCACTGTATAAGGGCTGCTTAAATAAGCTGGTTAACTGACAGTGGCATTGTGTCTGTTACCAGTGTGACACACTGTAAAGGCTGTGTGGACATTTCACTCTTTGGAGGCAGGAATGTGGAGCAGCTGGAGATGATTCTTCTGAAGCTCTTGCTAGATTTGCGAGTCAGAGTGACTGTATTGTACTTCTGTCTCGTCTGTACAGGAGTTTGGCGCCGGCAGTTTGCTGCCAGATTGAAAACAACATGAACAATTTAGAAAACATCACAAAATAGAATGTGAGAACAAGCAACTGTACGATTCACCCTGTTTGTGTTTTAGCCCCAATCTTACGTATTTGGCCATTTTTAACCCTGTTGCTTTTTTTTTTTTTTTTTTGTAATGTTTTCGGCGCCGTCACCTTGTTAATCTGTCATCGCCTGTTCCATTTAAAGGTGGAGGATTTATTGTCAGCTGAGATGTGGAGGTGAGGTCACAGCACATGTGAGTGGTGCAGACTGCGACAATAGCCATTGTTCCTGGGACCAACAGGAAGTGTCTGCATGGGACTTCCTGCTGCAGATAGTGTACCTCTGGAGGGCAGAGAGGTGTGTGTTTGTCCGTGGGGTTCGTGTGTGTCACTTGTTTCTATAGTTGATGTCATCTCTCTTGTTTTGTCCTTGACGTATCTCCCTTTGCGTCCCCTCTCTACAAGATGGTGCTCCTTCAGGTTTTCTTTTATTTTCTAATTCAAAATAAATTAGGCGCAATCACAGCACAATGCAGTTATGCATTAGCCTTTATTTTCTGTTTCCAAACTTCCTCATGCTTTGCACACAATAGCTTACATGTTAGCAATCTGGAACACCAGTCACATCTACAGGCAAGAGATGGATGACAGCAGGTACTAGTACTCAGCAACCAAAATTGCCATAAAAAATGCTGACATTGTACAAACCATGGACATGTCACATTTGTATGTTATTATGTGGTGGATATATTGAAACAATACATTTCAGCAACAGTTTAATGTGGGTAGGTTTCTGCACTTGGTTATGGTTAAGTAGATGTCATGTTTCAGCTTCAAATATCTGCTTTGAGGGGCACAATCCCCTCCCCTCTTATGTAGCTGAACTACTTCACCTGTATTCTTCAGCTCGCTAATCGAGCTTTTGCAGCCGTAGCACCTTACTTTTGGAATGCTCTGCCTGCATCCTTATGGTCTGCTGACTCTGTGGTTTCTTTTAAAAGCCAGCTAAATGACACACCTGTTTAAACAGGCGTTTGGGTAACTTGTATGTACCAGCTATGTTTTTTTAAATGTGTATTGTCGTTATTTACTTACTTATATATTACATCACCTTAAAAACAACAAATGTAACGCATTCATGTCTTGCAGAAATGCATGATGCCAACATTTTCTTCTGGCAACTGTGGTATTGATTTGGTGATTTGTTAGTCAAAGGCTCATTTTTAGATTTCACCACTGAAATTATTATTTCTCAGTGTGAGGGAGGTCGATATGCATGTCTGTAAACTAGTCCTCTGATTGTATTAAAATGAAATAGACAAGTGCAACATGAAAAACAGAGAAGAGGGTTATGTGATCACGTCCATGATTCCCCTTCGCCAGCTAAAGTCACTAAAAAAGCACAGAATGGCATCACTCCACAGTAAAAAAAAAAAAAAATCTGCTTGCACCCAACAAAATTGCCACTTAACTGCAACAATATCACGGTGTTTGATATGTGTCGGCCCGACAATAGGACCTTCCGCACCTCTTTATTTCTCAGTGTCTACCCCTGTAAAAATAGGCACGATCAATTTTGATAATGCAAGGGAGCAGCGGTATCCGGCAGAAAAATAACCATCTTGATTATTCCTTCTCATGGAGAATTTATTTTTTTTTCTATTCTGTACTTTCTTTGCCTTTTCCAAGGTAATGGTAACAATTTTCTCCTTTCAGTCTCACTCGAGGCCTCTTTCTCTCACTCACTGGTGAAATGTGGAGCCGTTGTTTTGTTTTTTTCTGTCTTTTGCTGCAATGCTGAAAGCCTTTTGACCTACAAAGTAGGGTTTTGTTGATAGATTGATGCTTTCACACAGTGACATTAGCTGAATCGCCGGTGTTCAGAAGCCCGCGGTGCCACTCGGGAACAAATGCCCTGGAATTTTCCCAAATAATCCCCCTGTGTGCCTGTCTGTGTGTGGTACAGCGTTGATCTCCGGGGAAAATGGAAAGCATCTATCTATATATTTGTCTGTTTGTCAGTGTGTCTACCTTTTTACTAATCGTTGTCTTTATCGTAGGAGATGGGGGGAACAGAGGTGCAGTAACCTTTGACGTGAAAGGAGATATAGATGAATATAAGGGTGGAGAGGGGCGGGGGCAGGAGACGTGGGATTTTGTGGTGACAGCTGTGGTATTAACACTTGGTGACACTGGTACAACATGGCATTATACCTTGACAGCAAGGTGAGGGAGGGAAAGAGAGAGATACAGAGAAGGAGATATGATGAAAGAAGGGACGGAGAAAATTTCTGTGTGTCACATGAGGATAAGATGTCGTCCATACAATATTAAAGCCTTGCATTAGCCAAGATTGGTATGTAGAATTATACTCATTACTGTTGTTGCCTAGGTGGTGTTTCAGCAAAGAAGAGCATCTTGAGAAACGAGATAACAGCTTAAAGCTGTCAGACAAAAAACAAAACATAGCCTCCCAGTGAGGAAGAGCCGTAGCTAAAAAAAATTTTGAGTCACCAAAGGCGAACCTCTTCACCCTGAGAGTAGGAACGAGCAGTGCCATTACATGGTGTTACGTAAACATGCATAAATTTTATTTATTTTTTGGCCACATGAGGGCAGCGCAATAAACTGTAAACACCAACACTGACATATTTTCACCTTCTAAAGTTGATATGGCTAACAACTTAGCAGTTGTGATCCTAGACTCTGCAGGGGCCCCACACAAAGAAGCCCACTGAGGCCCTCCAGCATTCCCTGTTGTCTTTTTTCCTCCTCTTCTTGTCTTTTTTTGGTTCTGGTGACCAGAAATATATTGACTGAAATATATTGACTGACTTAGGGTTATTTTGGGCAGCAGTGGTGCACTTTGTAGTGCCTTCATGGTAGATTAAATGGGATTTATATTTTTTCTTTGCAATATTTGCCAATATGAGTGGCCGTCGGTCATCCAAGATAACGAAGGCATGACTTGCCTTACTCTGTTTCTAATTGGCTGGGACTTGTTGCCATCGTTGGTTTGGTTGGTTAGGTTTAGCCAAGAGACGTGAGATTGGGTAGGGTTACGGTATGAATGTCAGGGTAGGCCAATCAGAGGCAGGGTAAGGCAAAGTAGGGCGGGTCAATCCTTTACCATCAAAAAAAACAAAACAAATGGCATCAGGGACGGCATGTCAGTTTATGCTTGTTACATGCATACAGTCTCTTTTCAAAATGAACTTCTAACATAGCCCTGCTTGGTTTTTTTATTTACTTTGTTGGGTTAAGGCTACAGAAGTACTTGTTTAGGCTTATGAAAAGATGGTTTGGGTTAAAATGACATTGACTAATGGTTTCACACACACAGATGACCATCAGCTTGGTGTGTCAGGGCTCTTATACTATGTCAGTTGCTCCAAGCATCTTATAGTGATGCAGCCTGGTGAGTCTCACACAGACGCTAAAGGGTGCCTTGAGTTGTTGGGATCTGACACCGAGGGCCACTCATTAAGTCTGTAAGTTAATGCAGTCTTAATTGTACTACATTTTGAATTATGAGTATATACCTCTCAGTTAGGTCTGTCAGTGTATTACATGCTTACATTACAACATTTCTACAGTAATTTACATGCACTTTGCATTCATCTGACCATCTGCTTGGGTTTTTCTTGTTCCTATGGTCAACACTTATGGTATGTGAGTCATGCTTTGCCTTAACTTCACTCCATTTATCATTACTGTTCTTGGCCTCTCATACCACATGAAAAACCCAGAGGGAAATACAACAACTTTGTTAGATTTTGGTAAAGTTCTTCTTGTTTCTTAGAGAGGATTCTGTGAAAGATGGGAAGATGCAGAGTGAGAGAACCGGTGCACAACAGATCAACAGGTCAACTGGAATGCACCGAAAAGACTTCATCAAATCGAAACAGCACAGACGCACTGCACATGCACACGGTGTCATCAATGTATCGTTAAAATGCATGGCAGTGTGAAAATAGAGTTCTGTCCTGCCAGGGGAGCCTGAGTAATGTTGTCTTTACATTCACATAGTGCAAGGTATTGTCAAGCCTCGCTAGCAGTGGGTCACAGCTGAGGGGAGTTCAGAGGGTCCAAGACCAGTGCCGCCAACCCCCCCTCTACCCAAACACACACACACACACACACACACACACACACACACACACACACACACACACACACACACACACACACAGCCTTGTCAAAGAACCCTTTGTGCGCTGTTGTTTTTTCAGGGGAAATACTCTCTTTATTCCTCTGTGGGGAATATAAAGCAGCGATCACCTAATCACACACACTGAGGAACCTAGTCAAGCCCACCATACACACACACACACACACACAAAACACAGGCTTTATAAAAATACATATGCTCAAACACATGCAAAAACACATACTCTGCTCGCACACGTTTGTATTGACACATGTAAATGACCACACGTTTGCACACACATTGAAAGACCGACAGACACACACACACAGACACACACACACACACACACACACACACACACACACACACACACACACACACACACACACACATACACAGACACTCACAATGGGTCATTTATGTCCCTCTCTGCACCCCGCATTCATACTTGGCAGGCGGGTGACGGCTCTGTTGTTTCAGTGACCTGGAGGAGAAGTTATGTGCTCTTAATTTATACATCAGGAAACACACCTCTCCCAACCTCCCTCCCCCACTCTCTCCCTCTCTCTCTCACACACACACACACACACACGCACTGGGAAGTTATAATTGTGGTTTTTATGAGGCAAAAGTCAACAAACATGCTTAAAATTAAAAAGAAAAAACAGATCTCTGGAAGAATAAATGTGAACGAACCTCCTTTCTTATTTGGAGGAGAGAAACAGAGAGTGAAGTAACCCAGAAACCTTCAGCTGCCCCGGGGCAGAGTGTAATATTGATGATGGTTGCAAGACCTCAACTATGGACACACACGCGCGCACTGGCAGCAGCATGTACATTCACAACCAAACCTTACAAAACTGAGACATAGGAGGTGCTGTTGAAAATCCTCTAAAATAGTATGTGTGTGTGGGTGTGTATGTGTGTGTGTCTGTGTGTGGTACCCACTGAGCGCTGTGCTCTCCCATGGGAACGCGAGCACAGCTGAGAGTAAATGGCAATTACTGTGTTTAACTGTTTTATCCGCGCTCAGAGGCAACCATACATCGCCGATTCCACAGAACATCATTAAAGCACACTTAAACACACACACACACACACACACACAGCCACACACACACACACAGAATGTCACGTCACGTCTGGTGGGTTATCCATGCCTGTCACATCGTCATTTACTCAACCACGATGGAGTGATACAAATACCGGCAGACATATTTCAATATTCTGCTGGAGCAAATTATGATATCTGATTAGCAAATGATGGAAAAGACCGTCTCACACACACACACACACACACACACACACACACACACACACACACACACACACACACACACACACACACACACTCTAACACACACTCATTTTGCACAGTTCATTGTACATCCAGGACTCCCAGTTGATGGATAGACTCATCAGTTAAGTGTTATGATGTGGTCATTTATAAAAATGATTTGTGATGCTTGTACAGTTAAAGAGGACGTTAGCATGAGCAGTAGCTACACATCACATACATCGAGTCACATTTAAAGACAACAAAAAACAACAATTTCCAAACAACAACATTTCATCAAACATAAAAAGAAATGTTAAAAACAGAGGGAGAAAAGGCAGTTAGAGAAAATATAGTGATGTCGAGAAAAAGACAGGAGAGGTGCAGGCTGTGGCGTTTTCACATTTAACCCCTCATGCATTTATGGATTTTGCAGCCAGTTGTTAAGACACCTATACATCTCCTATATTCAGCCATGCAGCTTTAAAATGAGATGAAGAAAAACATTAAACTGCTTCAGGAAATTGTGCTCATTATTTAATTAAAAATCCTAAAAGTACACATGTACCTGCACGGTTACCAGAGGACATATGGGGATTCATATTAGATATTAATTTGTTTTTACTGTTGTGTTTATCCTAGAAATTGCAATAACGCCCTGATTTAATGCTGTTTACGTTCATAAGTTGTACAGTAAAGCGGCTCGAATTTGAGTTTTGAGAGAAAGACAGACAGGGAAACCAAATAAACAGAGGAGAGAAAGGTACCTTCTCTCCACCTTAATGTGAGCTGGCATTTGACAGGGATGTGTCAGACTTGTGTGAGTAATGAGAGAGAATGACTCTGTGTGTGTGTGTGTGTGCGCGCGTGCGTGTGTGTGTGTGTGTGTTAGAGAGAGAACCTCACTCGAGCTGCTGTGCTGGTATGTGCTGTTGCTCTACAGACAGACAGACAGACAGTTGTTCATTGGCCAGTTGGCTGCCATGGTCGCTGGGCTGGCACACTGAGGTGGTCAGCATGAAATGGGTGGCACTGTGTGTGTGTGTGTGTGTGAATGAGTGTATGCGTGTCTAAGAGTGTGTGCGTGCATGTGTGTGTGACTCACTCCCACCTGCAGGGATACAGAGCAGTGCCAGCCGCCAGGCCTGGAGAACATTACTCACCGTCAGGACCGACGTCTCCTTTTGATACACACACACACACACACACACACACACACACACACACACACACACACACACACACACACACACACACACACACACACACACACACAAATATTCAGCACAACACTGAATAATAAGTAGGTGTCCTGCATTCCAAGACAAAATGCGCCCACCTGTGAATAAAGTACATGCTTCACCCACAGGGACGGAAAGCAAAAGCAGCGAGAGGTTTTAATATTAACCGTGCTTTGTGGTGGCAATCTAAAAATAAATAATTTCCATTTCAATTCCGAGACATTGTTACAATAATCATGAACAAACACCATTGGCAGGAAGATTGGCAGCCTCTACGCTGCATGTTATGTTGTGAGTCATCTCGTCTAATTTTACATAAAATCTGCTCGGTTGCTTTATGGCATTAAATAAGAAGGGGCACTGATCCTGAGCAGTAAGGGACTGTGTGACAATTATCGGGGTGGGGAGCTTACTTTCTCTTTTTAAACATCTTTTTCTTTGGATCTTTGATGAAGAGGAAAAAATGCATCACCCTCCTCACAAAGGCGCACAAAGAATTTAAGGTGCTTTGTGCTTTGTTTTCTGATTTAAACCTCAGTGTGTTAACGGTGTAATCTTTTTCATGGAGCCACCAAATCACACACACACACGTGCGATTAGCAATAGCCTAAATTTATGCAAAACATAACAAAATGTTATTATCTGTAAATTCTAGCCTTTTATTATATTACTACCCTTTCTTAAAGGTACACTATGCAGGAACTGTTGGTTACTCCTGAACCCAGCAAAATAAAAAGAAATTCAGAAGCAGGCCACACACTTCTCGTTGGTCATAAATGATGATTGAGAGGTATTACTTTTGTACGAGAATACATTGGTTTTGTCAAATTGTGCATCGTATGAATATAAGCAAAAAATCTCATTATCTTTCTCCCATTTCTAAAACCTCAAACAATTTCCATGCAGTCCCTAAATCAAGCCTACTGAGCCTTTAGACTTTGGTTGGTATGCATTTTTTATTTCTCCTAGCTATTTGGGATCAGAAAGACCTGATAAGTATAATAAACATTGTCAACGTCAGACCCAATGTTCTCAAACGAGACAATAGCAAAGTCCCATTGTCCTTCAGCAAACTGGTGATAAATTCCCAGTACTTTCTGATTAACAGTGTCAAATTTGTTGCCATTTAAAACTACAAACGTGTTTAATCAAAAGTAAAAAAAATTTCAACCATAAAATGTGATCAGGTTTTGTACATTGTCCACTTTTGTGTCGGGATCAGCTGCAGACTGACTTGGCAGAGATGGCTGCCATCTTGTTTTTACATGGATTAATGTATTGTGCTCTTACTACCACTAGATGGCGCAAAAAAGTGTCCACATACAAGGACAACAGGTTTAAGTTGAGCAAAAATGAAGCATAAAGTCCAGTTCTTCCTCTTCTTCTCCTACAGTGCTCACCAGCAAAGGTGAAAATGAAACGAGCTTTCATCTTACTGTATTTGCACGTTTTTTCTGTCCGCAATTTTCGTAGCTTCCTCTTGGATGCATGTTGCTTAGGTTAGTGCACCTGGTTGCTACAACCTGAATACAGCAAAACAGATGGAAGAGTTTCTGCAGATAAATATGCCACCACACACTTCTGCTGGGTCACAAGTCATGATTGAGAGGAATCGCTTTTGTATGAGTCTATACATTGTTTTCTTTCGGTAAAATCCTGCATAGGATACCTTTAACGTGTTTTCTTTTACTGCATTCAATCACCAAAGGCTGACCATCAGACAAATGATGTACAATAAAACCAGATGCTTCAGAATGAGGTGAATGCCAGAGCCGCAAAATGGCAGATTTTTCTCTTCTCCAGTATAAAATGAGACTTCAAGTGCTGTGTGACAGCGGAGCATCTCCATTACAACACTGATGAGAAATAAAACAGCTTTTACTACAAAGCAAATCAGGCTTTGGCGCCGTAGCCGTGTGAGTGACACTGATCTCTCTGTGCATGTGTGTACGCCTGATCTTCATCCATCCATCTATCCATCCATCCATTTACTCTAAGCTCTTAAGCAGCGCTGCTGTTAAAAAGTCCCCTAAAACTCTAAGCCAAGAGCGATAACATGAGCGGCAGGAGGATAACGTTGATGTAATGTCAGACACACACAACTGACACCCAGTGTTACTCTCGTGTTAACAAAACCCATCACGGTCTGTCTGTCCGTCTGAAGGCACGCGCTAATCTGCTCTTAATCACGAGCTCTTATTTACAAAAAATACATTTTTTTATTAATGCAGCGGAGGGGGAGGGAAGTGAGGGAGAGGAGGATGATGGTGATAGTGGTGATGGTGATGATGATTTTGTGATTAAATGATGCCATCGTTGTGTTGGTGGATTAGGACGGGCATGGAAATAGATTAGTTCTGCAGTGGTTTTTCATCATGATTGGCAGGCCTCCAAAAACTCACTCGCTCTCGCCTTTTTCCTCTCCTCCTATCTCCCCCTCTCTGAGGCAGAGCTGGGTTGGGGTCTATGGTTTGTAGGCTGCTAGCACCACCTGCTGGGGAAGACAGACAAGACCTCACTTTAATTTAAATTGAGGGGATTGAGCAGTGGTTGGAGAGATGGCTCCACCAGAAAGGTTACTGTGGCAAAGTAAAGGAAAACATGTGGAGTGGCAGAGCAAATGCAGATGCTTCCACACAGGCTGCATGAGACTCAATTTAGTGTGTGATAACATGATGTCATCAAAACACTAAATGAGGGAATATCTTTTGGAAGAGCCCTCTAATAGAGTTAGACTGTTCTGGCAGCCCTGTCTCGAAGAAATTATATGAATATACGACTAATTGCTCCAATTGCTGTCTGTTCACTGGCAACATTTTTCCAGTTAAGAACGCGTTGTGTTCTTGTAGCACGCAGAAACTGTAGGAGAATGTTTGGGTTGGATGTTGAGTGGGTGTACAAATATATAAGTGAGGCACTAGAGATACATTTAGATGACGAAGAAAACTTTGATTAAGAGACGAGATTATGGTTTTGCACTACTGTAGTGCACACCTCCTGTCTTGTGCTTCAGTTCTCTCCCCTTTTCAGTATCTATTTTTTCATAACATAGCCTACATTTTTTAATATGTTTTGGCAAATATCATAGTTCAAAATAAAATGTGGTTAGTGTTGTTTATATTTAGGATGAACATGATTATTGCTGGCTTCCATAGGGTTGGTCAACACCTCACTGAGAAACTTTAGCTATTTTATTTTTTACTATTTGGCACCCATTTATATACATAGTAGCTGCTGGTATTGTGAATTAATTACTATTATCCCACAGCAAGGAGAATCAAATTTTGATATCTAGTCTTATGTGTGAAAATTGCATGTTTTTCTTACTATTATTTTGCATTTTTATTTCCTATGTCTTTATTTCACAGAGGACAGTGTAGAAATGGGGGAAAGAGAGAGAACTCAGTCGCCAGAATAAATGCTGACATTCTACATTTTTGCAAACCTACATAACATTTGTACGTTATTATATAGCGGATACATCGAAACTTAACATCACTTTATGTGTCAACAACGTGGTTCTTCATTTAGACACGTTACTGGCATTACTGTGACAGGAAAGGCAGCAATGTCTCGTTTAAAAAGAACCACTTTTCAGGGCACTATCCCTGGTGGAAAAACAGCGATGAATTGCTAAAATGACCTACCTGTTGGTGTCAAACAGTGGTCTGCAGTTTGGCAGGCATCTTGCCAAGGTGTCATGCTGTCCACCTCCCAATGACAAAGTCAGCTCATATAGAAAATCCCTCTAGAAATGTGGATATGATACCTTAAATGAAACATAAAACATAAAATGTATAATAGCAACATTTTCTCCTGGTGACTGGGCTCGTGTCACATGCAACCAAGGGGCTCCAGATGTTTCTAAAGACTCTGAATGACCCATAGACTTAAGACAAACTGTGGTCACATTGCATTTTTCTCTGTGCCTTTATGAATTCCTCCTTGTGTAACAGTTTGCACCTCTAGAAAGGCGTATATGCTCTTTGATTTCTCCACCATCCAAATTTGTTCACTGGTGTTTCTTGTGGCGTGGGGTTTGAGCTGTGCTGGACATATGCTGGTGTGTTCGAATGCAAGGTGCAAAGCGTTAAGGACATTAGTTTGGCTTCCTCCTCTGAGTGTGCAGCGAATGTGTGAAGTTCTGGAAACAGAGACTGACCACTTGTCTGCCCTTCAGCATCAGCAGCCATCGCTCCTCTCTCTGCTCCCTCATTAGGGATTCTGAGAGAAACAGAACAGAGACACACACACATACGTATAAACGCACTACACTCACAGAACACACGCACACACACACAGTTTGATTCTAATTGCGTGACCCAAAGCCACTGATATCATCTGTTATGGTGTGAGACCACAATCTCACCCAGAGCGGCCTCTGCAGTCACACCGCCTCCGAAGAGGACCGGAGGAGTGAGGGAAGGAGGAAGGGTAAAGAAAAGACAAATAGAAGACAAACTGGCCTGAGAAAGAAGGAGAGGAAGAGGGAGAGCACAACAACAACGACAAAAACACAAAGTGGCGCCGAGTTCATTAATTAGAATTTCAAATTGGACAAACTCAAGATGACAGCGTTGTGCTTGTCAAATCAGATCATGCCCCGGCGGGGTGAGAGAGAGGGAAGAGAGGGAAGGAGGCGCACAGCTCAGAGCCAAATACCACTCTTAGTAGCTGAATGGGTGCCATCTCTCTCCCTCTCTTCCCCTCTCTGTCTTTCTCTCCATTTCCTCTGATTACGCCGACCGCCTCCCCTCTGTCCCCGCGTGAATGTCATGGCCGCCTTAACAAGAAGTGACAATTAAAACATCATCGGCGTCCTCGGGCTGAATGGGAGCGGCCTGCCGGGGTCCCTGCTTTCTGTGAGGGAGAGGCAGAGCAAGAATAAAAAAGATGGAGCAGCTGGAGGGAGAAATACCATGAGCTGAGAGAAATGGAGAGAGAGATACTTTGGCAATATATCCTCCACGAGTGTGCCAATAAAACTCAATACATTGAACAGAGACAAATGTGTGTGTGTTTGGATGTAAATGTATAAGGGACTGAACAAAGACAACAACCATGAGACATACGGTGCACATCATAAAGTCTTTGAATTAACGTAATGACAAAGTCAATGGTACTTCGCCCAGAAATAAAAAACAAAACAAAACTTTAAGTGATACAGGACTGTCACGATTGAAGGGAAATCATATCTGTTGTTTTATTTCTTCACATTGTGTCAACTGTAATCAGATGTGGTTGTTTTGCCTCTTGTTGTAGTAATTTTGTCTTTTTGGTCATTTTTTGTCTCTGAGGCAATTGTTTGTCTCTTTGGAGTTATTTTTGTGTCTTTTTTGGGGTGTTTTGTGTTTCCTTGTTGTCATTTCATATCTCTTTGTAGTTGTTTTGCATCTTTTTGTGGTAACTTTGGGCCTTTTTGTTCATTGCGTATCTCTGAGGCAATTGTTTATCTATTTGTAGTTGTTTTGTGTCTCTTTGAAGTCATTTTGTGTTTTTTGTGGTTGTTTGGCATTCCTTTGTAGTCATTTTGTATCTTGTTGTGGGTGTTTTTTCTCTTAATGGCTGTTTTCCCACTTTAGTGGTTATTTGTGTCCATTTTCGGCACATTTGTGTCTCTGCAGTTCCTTTGCATCTCTTTGTTCTCTTTTTGAGTTTCTTCCTGGTAGCTTTGTGTTCATTTAAGTGATATTTTGCAGGTGAGGGCAAGGGGGACCCTGACACTGAAGGCCCCTGGTTCTTTGCCCAGCAGTAATAAGGACTCTATCCATGATTGGGGGAGAACAATACCAAAAAATTAAATCAAATATCAATACTTCTATGGCAAATATACCAAAGAAAAAACAGTCAAACCTCTGACTGTTAAATCAGCTCAGTGCCAGTGTCTCCATTACTTCACACCATCAGAGTTACTTTTACTTTTAAACACTTTTATATAGCTAGGAATTATTGCCTTGGAGGCTCGTCAGCTTGTTGAGAAGAAAAGCAACTTGTCCAATCAACACTTGTCAACTGAAAGTACATATCAATGAAATAACGACTCAAATTTGCTTTTTAGTGTTCCTGGAACGGTTTCAGTAGAGCTAACATCCAACATGCCCTTAAACTACATGTCCTCACCTGTCGAGATGTCATTTAGATTAGATTATATGTCATTTTAATGATCCCTGCGGGCAAATAATGGAGCAAAGAGCTTACTTTATAGCTAATAATAATTAAACAAACTGTTGTGAGCGTTAAATTGCAGGGAAACACAAACAGTCTAAAGACAGAGAAAGAATCTAGAGGAGAGTATAAGACATTTAGATACTTGCTGTGGTAATTTCACCAGTGGCCTAGATAAAGCAGGCGATGGTGTTTGGCATTTTGAAGTATGTGTTTTATGTATGTGTGAGTGTGTGTGTGTGTGTGTGTGTGTGTGCGTGCGTGCCCGCATTCACTGGGCTCTACACCAGCTGTGCCACTGCACACAAGGAAAGAGCTGGCGCCAAAATGAGCTGTCTTCACAAAGAGCCAAAAATCATCCAGCACGCAACTGGGCACCCCCTTGCACACACACAAGCATACACGCATGCACACACGCACACATACACACACACACACACACACACAGAGGCAGACATAGAGACAGGTCCTCAGTTAATGAGGCAAGAACTTTGTAGTGGACACAGTTTACCTCCTGAGTTTTCATTTTTAAACTAATACAGTGTATCCTGAATTATGTTACATGTGTGTGTGTGTGTGGGTGTGCGTGTGAAAGTGCGTCTGTGCGTGCATGTGTGTGTGTGTGTACAAGCACATGTGTGTGCAGAGCCAAACAGCCAAGGGCTCTCCGGTTTGATGGCTTTCTGTTATGACTCCATTATGCTGATGGCTTTGGTTCTGTTCCAAGTTCTCTGAATGTGTGTGTGTCTGTTCGCATGAGTGAGTGTGTGAGTGTGTGAGTGTGTGTGTAGGGTGGCAAGAAAACACTTTCACTCCTTAACATCATTAAGGATTGGGGAAGTGTCTCTGCAAAACCTGGCTCGTCCCTAAAGTTCCCAAACCTTTGGAAAGTACGACATGGACATCATACAGGAACTAAACGTAGTCCCTGGTTCAAATGCAAGTGTAGTTCCTATAAAGGTTCTTGGTCCCCTGGGGAAGTTCCTGGGGTGGTAATGCCCAACATATCCTCATACAACAGTTGGTATGATATCTTACTAATATGCACATACTGTGGTTCGTATGATATCTAATAACTTTGCGGAAAAAGGAATTAGGGCAGATTTGGTTTAGGAAAAGAATCATGGTTGAGCATCGTCACCTGGTTCACGTCAAAACAAGAGGGAACTAAATTTGTTACTCAGGTCTTGAAGCATACACAATAAATAACATTTGATGTAAAGTTACGTAGGTCATGTTTAGGAAAGTAGGCTAGGGTCAGGAATGTAAAGTTAGGTAGGTTAGGTTTCTGCAAAGAAACATGGTTGGGTGTAGTTATTACAAACTTAACAAAACATGACAATAAACCTTAAAATAACTCAAAACTCACTTGGCTTCACATGGCACAAGAACATGTTTTACCCATCCTGTCTTACATGGACTTTTGTATTTTGTCTGGTGTGACCTTTGGTCCATCTATGTCCCAGCACTCACCTATGGTCATGAGCTCTGGGTAGTGACAGAAAGAATGAGATCGCAGATACAAGCAGCTGAAATGAGTTTCCTCCATTGGGTGGCTGGGCTCAGCCTTAGAGATAGGGTGAGGAGCTCAGACATCCCGAGGGCATCTGATCAGGATGCGTCCTAGGTGCCCTCCCGTTGGAGGTGTTTCGGGCACATCTAACTGGTATGAGGCCCTGGGGCAGACCCAGAACACGCTGGAGGGATTGCATGTCTCATCTGGCCTGGGAATGCCTCTGGGCCCCCCAGGAGGAGCTGGAAAGCATTGCTGGGGAGAGGGACGTCTGGGGTGCTTTGCTCAGCCTGCTGCCCCCATGACCCGGCCCCGGATAAGCAGATGAAAATGGATGGATGATTACATGTTATACATGTATTCTGGTACTTTTATTTTTGTAGGTATGAAAAGTGCATAAGAACAACCAGAAATCCCCTATGCTGGGTAAAAATAATTATTTATTGACAAACATTAAGATAATATTTTACCTCCAGAGCAAAATGCATCATACAATAATCAGCATAAAACATTACAGTACTCAAAGGGAAGGTCCCTTTTAAATGAGTGCAAATATGCAATGGTGGGCTACACTTTTCTTGTGCGTTATTTACAGTAAAACACATCTGTCCTGTAATCCAGGATCTCATTCACACACATTTTGGGCCACCTCACAAAGTATTTTCTTTCAATGAATGACTGATGAATACTATTTGTCATGTACTACTGACTTAATAATGAGTTCCATGAGGTAGTAAAGAAACTTCTGTGTGTTACTTCAGGTTTTCTATCACAATAGTTTGATGTACGTGTTTAGAAAGTTTCTGTTAACATGACAAATGTGTAAAACTTTGAGACATTAGCATGAGCTCTGAAATGATTTCAAGTACAAATTGAAACTTAAAAAATGGAGCACTCAGGAAACTGTCTGAAACTTTGAGACAGCACGATTCTTAATTGTTTTCATGCCATAACCATATGAAGGTTAATTAGTTATGGTCCTCTTGTAGATGCTTTGTAACTCTTACACAAGTGATATGAAATTCTCTGTAACTCTAAAAATTCATACTTCTCTTTTCAAGTTTGATCACAGCCACAGCTGTAATGCTGGATGTTGGTGGTGGTGGCTGCGTTACTGTAAGCTATTGTGCAGTATTGCATGAGACATTAGCCTACTTTTGTTAATTATTTTGGACAGTTGTGTGTTTGTCATTAATTTAAGCTCAAAAGGAGGTAAAGTGGTACGACACACTCGCCGCAGAGCCAGCATATTGCAGTGAGACTACAAATATTGCACAAACATTGTTGTCTGATTAATGCACATGTACAGTAGTATTTGGTTGTTGCATAGCTGTATGTCCTCCTTGTGCATATGCAGGCTTCTTTACTGCTGCTCCACCAGGATGGTCCAGTCGCTGGGCGTGCGTCCATACTGTAAGAGAACAAAGGTCATGAAAAGGTGACGAGAAAGTCCTCCTGGTGCCTGAGCGGTAAAACAAAAAATTCATGTCGCACCAAACTTCTCTCGCCCGTCGCTGCTTAATTGCGAGCAAAACACAAATCAAAAAATGAAATCAAATATCCGTAAGCAAATCTGCAAACTCAGCCACTGACAGAACACAACACAACAGAGCAAAGGAACTATAATAAAAATCAAAACAAAATGTTCCCCAATCCGTGACAGCCGCAGAGACAAATCCAATTATTTGTGTCTCATGTTGCAAATTTGTTCTAATGGTCGAAGTGAGAAAGTAAATAAACGCCTGCGAAGGGGAAACAAAAGAATGTGATTTCTAATTAACTTGAAAGAGGAACAGCAGGGCGACTTAGTAAACCCATCTTTCATCTGCTGCCTCAGACCACTCGTTTGTTTGTTGCACAATGTTGTCTTCAAGAGGGGAGGGAGGAGGAGTGTGTGTGGGGGATAACACTGCACTGCTTCCCTCCAAATGAAATGTCAACAGATTTAACAGCGCTGCGGAAGGAGCGCGGCGTTTTCCAGCGTTTTGTCGATTTTATTGTTCATTAAGCTTCGCTGCCGCCCATTCTACCCCCCTCCGCACCAAATCTTCCTCCTCCTCCTCCTCTCCCACTTGTTCGAGGCTTCATTTGCAGCATCTTGGCTTTGAAGATCACAAAAGGCTGAGGCAATAATTGGGTTTGTGCAATTACAGCAAGCTTAATGAGAGAATTCAGGAGTTTGTCTTGCCCCTATCTCCAACTCTCCACACTCTGCCATTAGGAAGGCAACCGTCTCCCTCTTCGGCTCTGTCTCTCTCTGAAGCATCGAGGAAGATGTTATCGGATATAAAGTGTATGTGGTTAACACATTCATAACAAACACTGTGCATGCACACGAGGCCTGGATGATGGAGAGGGCAGATATGCTAATCGCCCTGACCAGAAAGACAAAACAACAACAACACAGATAGGGCACACAAAGTAAACATAGTGAGAGACAAAGAAAAAGACAACAAGTTGAAGAGACACTCAGTTAATCAAAGTGTTTAGAGGACGTTTAGGAGATCAGGAAGATTAAAAAAATAAGGACACTTCTGTGTCATTTGGATGTGTGAGCCTGCAGGGCAACCAGTACAACTCCAGTCAAAGTTTATGATTCGTAATCAGCTTCTTGTCTTCAAAAAAGCAAAGCAAGGACACACTGACCTTTAATGCAGCACCAGGAATATTTGTGAAAACGCTGGTAGTCAGATATTACAAATACCTTTACAGATTCAAATCATTTTGTTCAGCTTAGTTCAAAAAATTACTAACATGTACTTCATTTCTTCAGGCCTGACTGTATTAAGTATTCAGATCCTTTTCATGAGTAACATCACTGACACGACAGTGTCAGTATTCTCCAGTCCTGCATTCAATATCCTCAAGTAATTTGAAATGGTAGATAAGTAGGCCTATTTCGTCCTCAAACAGTTACTGAAATGAAACCATCTGAGAAGTTGTGGAGTAAAAGTCTAAAAAGTAAAGTACATGTACCTCAACACAATGCATCAGCATTCATTATAGGCAAAAGCCCCAAGAGTTGAATGCCAGATATTCCAAAGGAAACTGGTATATATCACAAATCTACAATAAGCTTGGCAAATCACCTGAAAACTAACAGCTAGCTGCAAAGTATTCTTTTTTTTTTTCCAGCAATCATGGCTAATGTTAGTGCCACCTGCATGCTAACTAAGAGGCTAACTGCCACGTTAGTTTAGGTGCATCTACTGACAACTTATGTTTCTCACCAAAGCTTGACAGACATAAACGGATAATCTTAGAGATGTCCGGAAAATGTGCTGTGAGCCTAAATGTGAAGGCTAAAAGTGAACAGCAATCTGCAACGCTGTTATTACATCATGATTGTGTGTGGGCTACAATGTAAAGAGCAACTACAGTGTTGATTGGGTACGCTCAGTTTAGCTTGAGGATTCAATGTTTTACAGATTTGTTTGTTAATGTGCTGAAAACATCTAGTTATCTTGTGTCTGTTAACAAGGTATAATAATATCAATAACTTTATTTGTAGAGCACTCTTCAAGCTGCACAAAGTGCTTTCCAAGGTGAAGAAAAACACTAAACAGAAGTGATTATAATTAAACATAAGCATAAGCACTTAAACACATATATACCTGTAAGCATGCATACATTTACACATGGCTGCAAACACATACACTCCAGCTCAACTGTCAGGAAAGGACAATCTGTAAAAATACGAGATTTAAAGACATGAACAAAGTCAGCTGATCTGATGCTCAGTGGGAGCCTGTTCCAAAGCCGAGAACAAGAACTGAGAAGCCTGGACTATGGAACAGTTAGAAGACCCAGACAAGCTGACCTGAGGGGCCAAGGGTCAAGTTACTGTCTTGAATCACACCCAGATTTTTTACACCTGATTTTATGTTCGGAGTGAGGGGACTGACAAGTGGCTGATGACAACTTCTGTCTTTTCAGAGTTAAATTTTAAGAGCTTTTTCATGTCATATAAGCAGCTATGAAGAATAATAAGTTACAGATCTGGCAGAAGTTAAAAACAAGAAGACATAAACAGAAGAAGTTTTGTACTGAGTGTGTTGTCAGATAGGAATGGGGTTAATTCTGCTATTTGTTGCGACCCTTGACTCAAATGAGCAGAAATATTTGGTGTACTGATGGTAATCATATGAGGGCCTTCCTCAGTACAAGTGAGATAATAAGGATTACACTGGAGCTCATACCCCTACTAATAATAGGCTCATTACACAGCACAATAACAGAAAGTCAGCTATACATAACATGCTCATTAACACAAATTAAGCCCTCAGCAAGGAACATTATGAATCTGTTTAAACCTGTAGCACTGCAAAGGCTGCAGAGATGCCGTGTTTGTAGGCCATGTACAATATTACCAAGTCATTACTCATTACCTAATAAGATATTTCACTTATTATGTACTCGCAGGCGAGATAATGCAAGCAGTGGGTGTACGATGAATGAGGACCAATGGCGGTTTGTTAAAAGGAAAACAACTTAATACTTTGAGTTACATAATAACCACTCAGATAACCATTCAGTAATGCAATTGTGAGGGGAATATTTGTTTTTGTTAGATCTCGCCTTTCATCGACCATATTTTTAATTTAGTGAGTCAACAGTTCTATTCATTTGTCTTTTTCAGCGAGGCCTCTTTATTGTTGGTTAGTGAGCGCTAATGAGGCAGACATGTGACAGGCATTGTCATTCAGCACCAAAATTACTGCCACTCATGTTTCTTTTGTTTTGTAGCAGGCTGCTCTTCCTTCCTTTTCTCCTACACATCACATCACTGAACGCTTAATTTAAAGTAACCTATTACTGCATGAGAATAGAGTCCTGAGGGTGACAGGAGTGTAAAGAACACAGATGTTCAACCAGCTGTTACTGAGCTCGGGGAGACATCTGTGGGGCGTACGTGTGTGTCTGTACAGTATATGTGCGTCTGTGCATCCACCAACCTGTATATCTGTGAGTTCCTTTGCTATCCGAGAGGTCAGCAGTGAGTCTTTATCCTGACAGGGGAGATGCAAGTCCTAAAACACACAGAAACAAACAACATTAATATTTTAATTGGTTTCATGACTTGACTTGCTACTTTATATAAATCACAAGAACATAGAGATTATTAAGTTAGGATATTATGATATTAAAACAAGAAGCCAGAGGGTTCTGACAACCATGCAAAGATGAAACTGCCCACATGGTCACAAGAGACCCAGAGCCTCAGTCTTTAAAGTACTGAGCTTCTAACATATTACTACTTTGTATTAAAATACACTTCTTTCGTATAAGAAATGTAATGTAATAAAGGCAGCAAACTTTTTTACAGTATAACTAAAATAAAAGGCTCAAGGCACAAAGTCCAACTAAGCAGCTGGTTAGCTTAGCTTAGCATTGAGATGGAAATCAAGGGCAAACAGGTAGCCTGGTTCTGTCCCAAAGTAAATAAGTCTGCTGCCAGCACCTCTTAATTAATCACAAATCAGCGTGCTACCTTTGTTTACTCTGACAACAACCAAAGTGTTAATAGTCTAATTGTGTTTTTGTGCTAGATTATTTCCTGGCCAGGGGCAGTTACTTCCTGAAGTCTCGTTGTCAGTAGGGGTGGGGGAAATAATGGATTCTTAGATGCATTCTTAGATCAATTACCAATTACCTAAATATCTGTTACAAATGGGATGGTGACGGAATGAAAGAGGCATAACTCAACCATGAGAGTGGCGCAGCACCCAGACAGTTTGCTGGACAACTGTGAAGTATATTCTGAATATTTTCTATGCCATCACCCAGATACAGCAGCGATTAGCAATAACATAAACATATGTGACCAGCTGACCAAAAAATGCTGTAGCGTAAAACATCTAAAACCAGCTCTGTGGTGAAGAAAACAACACAGCGAAGCACTCCACATCGCCCTTATTTTGTTATTCTCATACAGGTACATTCAAATGAATTAATTCATCAATTAATGCAGTTGACATTGTAAAATAAAGAAGCTGCGGGCCATTTATTATTCAATAGTACGTAGTATTTTCATACTATTTTAGTATATTTTAGAAAAAACTGGAAACTACGCCAGCATAAATAGCCCAGAGTGAATTAGCGTGAGCAACCACAGATGGATACAATCCAACTGGCACTCCCTGTTTTAAAAGTTATAGTATGGAAGCATTTTGGCACAAAGGTTGAATGGAAAAGAGACCTGGACTCTTGTTGAATGCAGGAACTTTCATCTTTTTTTTCAGATATGGGTCATTACAAATACAGTACACTATGTTTTAAAAGTAGCAAGAAGTATACATATAATATAAGCTATAGTGTACATTCTGAAAATGATTTTAATTAATATCCATGGCTGTGCTCATCTCAAGATCACATGAAAAATAATTAAATGTTTGAGAGAAACATTTTCCAGTTCTGCCACATGGTCTCCTTGTTATTGTCAGGACACAGTGAGTGACAGATCCCAAGCAGAGGACACTGTGATTCACTAAGAAGGCTTTTTATATACAATCATAAAATCAGACAATATTAAATACAGGCTGCTGTCTCTTACCTCTCCCTGGTAAACGATGTGTCCTATGGGACAGACCATGGAGGCAGTACCGGAGCCAAACATCTCTTTGACCCGCTGCTGCTTCAGAGCAGAGCACAGCTGGCTCATGGTCAGGTAGCGCTCTGTCACCTTAATCTTACCCTGGACACAGAAGAGAGCAGAGGGACCAGATGAAATGTGAAACTGGAATATTTATCCATGCATGTTGACCTTTATGGTTTTGTCTTTCTCACCCATTTCCTGGTCAGTTCCAGGATGCTCTGTCGGGTTACACCTGGGAGGATGATGCCGTCCAGTGGTGGAGTTGCAAGTTCCTCCTCTGAGAAACAATGAATTATTACATAGTACAAAACAAAATGTTGTAGTGGCATTGTTCTGCCAGTAGAGGTCAAATTTGTACAACATTTTGTATCCAAAGCACATTGTTTGCATCTGTGCTGCTGATTGAAGGTAAACCAACAACCCCTTTGACAACCTGTGATCAACCAAGTGGGGTTCTGATGAGTGCAACTAACCTCCATCCTCATTGATCCAGTGCAGGAAGACGTTCATGGTGCCTGCCTCAGTGATCTGGTGGTCCTCTCCATACAGCCACAATGTCTGCTGACAACCATGACTCACTGCTTCATACTGGGCAGACAGAGAACAGCCGTAGTTCCTGCAGAAATACAAAGCAATAAACAATTTTAGTAATAATTACTCGCTATAATACTGTGCAATGAAAGTAAGGAAAGGAATGCATTCAACAGTATGTGCAACAGTATTCATACAGTATGTGCCTACCCACCCTCCCATCTTGCAGTCTCCAGTTCCTCCTCTCCAGGCCCGTGTATACTTTGGGTCGGCCCAAATGGACACTGATTTTGGCTCACCGTCGAAGTAAGAGCCCACTTGACACATGATCACATACAGAAGGGCATTGGCAGGCTTCTTCAGACCCAGACATTGCTACCGGGAACACATAACACAAAGAAATGTATTTGAAATTTAATTTATTTTAAAAGGATTATCTAGGACACATTATTGCAGCACCTCGCCATCCTCCTTACCTCAGTGCCAATAAATGTTGGTCTAATGTAGAGACTGGCTCTTTCTAAGTTAGGAACCCAGTCCTGGTCGACCTCTACCAGCCGTCTGATACACTCCAGGAGCTCTGACTGATCAAAGGCCTGGAGGATGGAGAGAGGTGGAGAACAGAGGGTAGTTATGGCACTTTGATGACATATCAGAAGTGGAAGGTTCAGCCGAACTTGCTGCTGAGGTTACAATTTGAAGGCAAAAACAGTCACTTGTTCATCACTGTCACATATCCTTTCATTCATCCATCCATTCATTACTCATATACATCTTACAGGTAGACAAGCTCTCTTTGCAGAGGTGGCCATGCGTTTCATGTTGAGCATCGGCCTGAAGAGACGCACTTTGTTGTCAACCCCACGGTACGCCTTAAGCCCTTCAAACAGCTGAGGAGATGAGGAGAGGAGAGGAAACATTTGGGAAATCATAGGCCAATAAAACAAAACGTTAAAGGTTTAATAACCTGTTTCAAAACCCCCTCCATGCTGTCAGGAATACAATTCTGTTGGAGATATACAAAAGGAACCACTGATTGAACCATTGTCATTTTTGCCACTGATAGCTCTCCTACACACTTGGTGCACGGGACATTTCAACTGGTTGCAGTCTGCAAGCTCACCACTAGATGTCACTAAATCCTAAACTAGACCTTTAAACATCCATTATTCATTTGGTGCAATGTGAGACTAGGTTTAATACATTGTTCATCTTCATATTTAATTTATCTTTGTTGTAACTAGTTAGATCTTTTTGTGTTTTGACTTTGGTCCTGACTAAACTCTTTGTACTCCAGTCAGACCAGTCAGGTCAGTCTCTTGAAACAATGTAGCAAGACAGGACATATCAAATCCTTTTCCGCAACAGACAGGTACAAAAAGTCAGGCTAAAGTTAAATTCTTCCTTGTTAGTGTACCTGTATGGCGTAATGTAGTGACGGAGAGGCTGGGTGGAGTGACAGGTTCCCAAAGGGCTTGATGACTGGTGCCTTCCAGCCCTCACTCTCACTCCACTCTATGGTCAGCATGTGGTCAGAGAAGGCGGAACCGAAGGAAAGCACATCTGGTTTGGGCTTTAGAGTCGAGGACAACTCGACAACAAGGTCAGCTGCCTGTGCACAGAACAGAAGAGAAAATAGTGACGTTAAAGAACAAGGTGTTCATGTAACTTATACAGGCACGTACACAGAAATGGCTGGGCCCCTGAAAAGGAGAGGGGGTTTCCACGAAACTGGCTAGATTTTACTGAAGCAGCAATATACGAAATGTTTGTTTTTGTTGTTTTGATGAGAAATGGTGAACATTTTGTTGGATGAATATCCTCCATGCCCCCCTGGTAGCTGGTCCTCAAAAAAGCTGTCCGCCTTTTCCCCCCTAGGTGTACGTTGTGCTGAACGTCCAGAGTGACATCTGTCACCAACTATAAGCTTCAGCCCAAAACATCCATAAATCCATTTTCAATCACTTATCCGAAACTGGGTAATGGGACAGTAGGCTGAGCAAAGTATTTCAGACGCCCCTCTCCCCAGCAATGTTGTTCAGCTCCTCCTGGGGGATCCTGAGGTGTTCCCAGGCCAGATGAGATATGTAATCCCTCAAGCGTGTTCTGGGTCTGACCTGGGGCCTCCAACCAGTTGGACGTGCCTGGAACACCTCTAACGGGAGAGGCCCAAAACATTTTCTAAAAAATATACTTCTACATCTTTTCTTTGTGACTTACTAAATCGCTTGAAAGTGCAGAGCGCTGACCAAAAGTCTCATTGACTCACAAGTAATCTAAACTTTACTTTTTAGGAGTAAGGAGCCAGAATATATCATTTGAAACTGAAACTGAAAATCAAAAGACCAAGAGACCATTTAACTTGATGCCTGTAATTCCAACTCTTTTCCAATCTGTGTTTTTCCAGCAGGGGTTGCTGTAACACAGACAGTGTGACAGTCTAATCCAAAGATTACCTCAAGTAACATGAGCCACACAGTTCATCCATCGGTGACCAAACTGCTCCAAAACCAGACAACAGAGCGGCAACATGGTAACATCAGTGAGACTACGACAAACAGACAGAACTGTAATCAAAAAAACAGGATGCTACTTTATCTGCACTGAAGCTGTCTACTCCACTACTCCATTTAGAGGTCAAAGGTCATGGTTAGATACAGAATAGCATCTCAGTGGTTTAAATCTGAGTCCAATCTCTGTGCCCCCATACTATATTCATGACGCTAACAGCAGGTTGAGGAAATATGTGTCATAATTATCGAGAACAAGTGCTGCTCTTTCCTGCTGTTCTGCAAGACTGAGTTACTTGTTTTCAAGAGACATGTGATCCTTGTTTTAAAGAGACACCTCTTCCTTGTCTGCCACTCTGTCAGTTATCTGTTCCAACTAGCTGGGATTAGACTGCCTCTTTATTCCCTCCCTCCTGGTGCACCATAATCCCAGATTACAGTGCTGGAAAGTGGCAGGTGACCAAAGTATAACACCGTGTGAAAGTGGTCAAAGTAATGCTTTTTTTCCTACTGTACTTGTTGTCTCTGATTATCTTGTCAGTGTCACACCAAACACTCAAATGCATATTAACAAGCTCCATTGCTTGAAGTTCCTTTTTAAAACTTTGTCGTCTCATGTTTACGTAAATTCTACAAACCAGAGTGTGGGTGTTTACGTCTGCACATGTCTGTTCTAATCTCCACCTGAGCCTGCTGTCTGCTGCTCACGCATTCAGGGTCAGAAAACAAGCAAAGCTCCAGCTACTTAGCATGAGCTGGGAAAGTGGATTCTGCTGAGCAGGCTGCAGCAGGAGGAAGAGGAGTACAGGAGTGGACACTGGATGCCCTTGCCTTGAAAAAATGGCAACAACACAGACGTTATTCTGTTTAAAGAGACGTCAAGAGCCAAATTAATAGTCTGGAATATCCATCGGATACGTTTTTCATGTGTTTCTTGTCATAGTAAAAACACAGTTTTATGAGTGTGGCTCTCAAGGCCGTTCACTGCTGCTCATGACAACATGAGGACAAGGAGCAGTGCTGGACTATCTTCTATGAGGAGCTACAGGGGGGATTTTTAAGTGTCAGGAAGCCAAGGAATCATCAAGATGCTGCAGCAACTGAGGGTAGGTGCTTTCAAATCATAGCAGCAGCAGCCTTAAGTCACATCTATAACAGGTTAGAGCATACCATGCATTCTACAGACAGCCAAACAGCCACTATACATTTGCATAACTTGTTACTGTACCTTAAAACTTGGAATGTTGTCAGACATTGAGATGGTGGAACTGTAGCTGTTTTCCTGAGGAAAATAAAATGAAGAAACTGTAATACAAATACAAATGTAGGCATACACTGTTTTTTTCAAAGATGAGCTCAAGCGTATTTACAACTAAACAAACTATGACTAAACAAATAGCATTACCAGTGTAAGGGAAGCTACTTTGAAAGCTTTGCAACCTACCAGTTACTTCACACCTAACTACGGCAAAGCTACCCAAGGGAGACATCTAGTTTGGTTACCTAAAGCTACTAAGAAAAGGTAGTTCAAACTACTTAATAGACCAAATATAATAGAAAAAGTCACATGCCAGTAAAAAAATGCCACTCAACTGAACTTATTACATCAGAAGGTACAAGCAATGTCAGCTTTGTTTTTGTACGTCCCGCCCTACAGAGTCCAAGTGGGAGTATTGCATTAAGCAGGATTACACAGCTAGCAAGGTAACTTCGAAAATAGCTGTGTCACAACTTCTCTGACAATTTCTTAATAAACAGCAATATACTTATGAGTAACTGTGTTCAAAGGGGGTTTAATTACAGTAGAGAAACAGTGGTAAAATAAATATAGTAATTTTTCCTTTTCTAGCCTGAAATTTTTTAAGAATTTATGATACAAAAAATGGTAAAAAGGTAATTTAAATTTAATTTAAATTACTATCTAAATATAATTGCAGTTGGACAGATTAGAGTAGAGTAGTTGGCTAGATTATTGTTTTAATCATATGTAGTCACCACAGCATTATCAGGATGGCGTTACATCATGGGCATAACCTGATGAACAGGACTAAACAACTCCCCGAGTCAGTTTTAAGTCAGTCTGAACAATAGCCTTTATTGTCACTTCATATTAGTCATGTTCACATAATGTTTCTCACAAGAACATTTTGCAAACATATTCCTGTTTAAAATCTATACAACTGCTGTACCTGGTCTTAGATGTCAGTGTGGGACATCACTACAGCTCTTTATTGTCCACCAGTATCAAATATATTGTAAATGCAGATGTTATAATAGCACTGGCCTTCACAAACTACATATGGCATTAGGCTGAGAGTAAATGCTGCTTGATAGGAACATTAACTAGTCTCATGTGTCAGAAACACATCAGTATTTGTCTGTTTTAATACAAAATCTCAATATTGTTTGCTTACACTTACAACTAGATTAAAGCACAATCTATATTTAGTCCTAATATTCACACACACGTCATCTAGGAGTCAGTATTTTAGGATCAATTACCTTGAGAGCAGGAGACACGTCTGACCGGCAGGTTGGTGTGATGCAAGTTAAACCGCCTGTGCACCTACACGTCTGCTCTGCTAAACGGCTTACTGTTTGCTCAGGTTGAAACCAGCCCCATTACTCCGTTGTCATGACACCCAAACATGCAAATTAACCCAATTAATTTTGCAACACCTCTGGCATGTTGACACCTGAGTGCATCAATGGCCCAATGTCATTATTATAATGGATTATTATGCGTATTTTCTGCTTTTGTTTATTTTATTTAACAGAGCAGCACTAAAATGTAAGAAACTTTCTCTGTGAGTGTTGTAGGGAGTCGGTTAGTTGTAGTGGATACACTTAAAATGGGGTCCGACTATGCACAGGAAACAAGAAATATTTCTTTATATTCATCCTAAAATAACCCACCTTAAATGAGAAATTGTCTTGTAGCGTATGAAAATGGGTGCTGTGTCCCATCCGAGCCGCAGGGAGGGGGTGCTGTCTCATTTTCAGAGCCGTGAACACCCACTGATGTTTTAACTCTTTCTGTCTCGAGCGCTCAGCTTCAAACTACCTGTGCGCGTGCTTTGTGTGTGTTTGCGCGCGCGCCCGGACACTTGCTCAAACATTTCGTCGTGGATATTTGCTCTTACAAGCGTTAATGAGGCGACAGTGTCCCGCTAGTCCCGAGGCTGTTTGAGAGATTAACACAAAAAGGTGGGTTTTAAAGACTTAGTGTTTAGGTGTGTGTTTGTATGGAAATAAATGTACCCTCGAGCCGCTAACGATTTTTTTTTTTTTTTAAATAACGTTATTCCTGTTGCTGTCGAAGCTGCACTCCTTTAGCATCTAAACCCTTTAATGTATGTGTTTTGCTTATTATTTTATAGCTTATTCTAAAAATGTACTGTGCTGAAATTAATTGTGATATCCGTATCATTTTTAATTAAGCTAAAACTAGATATTAACCGAAATACATGCTTTTGTGTTCAGACTTCGTCACCAAACTTTAATTAATTAGCCCGCGTGCACACCTGGAGCCCAAGCACCATGGTCCCTATTGAGACAAGACGTCAGTGTCACTGGCTTCAGTTTATTTTTTAAATGCATTCACTTTCATTTAACAGTTTCCTTAACCATCACATTGTTCACTAAGAGGCTCTGGTCAGATTCTCTTTATAGTCCCTTTGTGTCCTAAAGAAGGTGGCAACAAAGTTTTTGTCCTCTGATTGGATTAAGTTACCATTAAATATCCTTTCTCTGTCTGTTCTGGTTTCTCACCTTTAAACAGACTGCATCTCTCTGTTACAGACTGAGCCTTCTTTATATTGTGTTCAGTCCAAGGTTATACTCATTTTTTCTTTTTCTGTTTAGTTTGTTTGTTGGATTGTTGTTTTATTGTGTCATTACACTGTGTCTTGTACTGTTCTGTCTCCATTTGTTTTGTAAACGTCTGTTTAGGACGTCATCTGTCACATTGAGAAGGTAGTACAAAACCTTGTGGACTAGTTTGCATAAAGTTGGATTATATCTTACGTGGT
This sequence comes from Epinephelus awoara, assembly GCA_035609425.1. Lineage (NCBI taxonomy): Eukaryota > Metazoa > Chordata > Actinopteri > Perciformes > Serranidae > Epinephelus > Epinephelus awoara. The sequence goes on along the minus strand of CM069316.1, from coordinate 17,801,351 downwards.
GTCTTCAGGTCCTTAAAACGTCTGAAAATGATTCGATGTGTCTTAAATATTTGCGGTCACATTGCCACGAAAACGTTTGCTTGAAAATGAGATGATGCATCTCAAAGGGGTTAATCCTAATATGGTGAATTTCTATTTATTTGCCTTATTCTATTTATATTGAGGAGGTAGGATTGATAACCCAAAACCTTGTGGACTGGTTTGCATGATGAGTAACGTCTTTGGACTCTTATCATGCTTTACAGGGCATCTACAGGTCCTTAAAACGTCTTGAAATGTATTAAAGTATCTTAAATTATCTTAATATAAGTCCTTAAAAGGTCTTAAATTGTCTTAAATTTAGATTCAATGGGGCTTAAATATTTTTGGTCGCATTACCGCAAAAATTTCTGCAGCCTGACAGATGGAAGGATTGCAGTAATAAATAGCATTTATGACAGGGATGTGATTTTGTTTTCTTTTACATTAAACACAGTTAACTTAAACTTATTGTCAGTTTTCCTTATTGTTCATTTTGAACTGACATCAGTGTCACACACACGTCTATCATGTGTATTTCCATTGCAGGTTTAGTCTTACATTTCATATAATGTGGTCTTAAAAAGTCTTAAATTTAACTTATTATATTATATCTATATTATATCTGTAGACACTCTGACTTAAGTGTGTGGTCCCTTTATTAACTAAGATGTGAATGTATTTGAGGGAGGTTATCATTTGATCATCCCATCTATCCCTCTTTTCTTTCCTCTCCATCTTTTTCCTTTGTTTAGTCTTTTATTGCCTACTGCTTGTTTTATAGTACTCAACACATGAACTCCTTCTATGATAGTTGCAGAATGCTAGAACTAATAACTATTTGGCATTGGGTGGCTTGCATCATCCCATAGCTGTCATTTTTTTTTATATCAGGCTTCTCTATATTGGTCCAATATTACCGATTACTCTCTGTTTGCCTTGTCTTTATTGGGTTTTCACACTGCAGCTAAACCTACTCATTTTCTGCCTCTATCCCTGTAGTTATCAAATCAGGGAACCAGTCCGATCTAGGCTGAATGTGCCAGTTATCCAGGACATCATGGTGTAATGCATAGGTGTAGATTTTGGGGGGGAAATAGGGGACAGGTCATTCTCATTATCCACTATTATATCGATGGCTCTCTCAGTTTTTTAAAAATATTTCTCTGTCCTTTTGTCTCCATTTTATGAACTCTGCATGCAATTAAACTGCACAATTTTTGCTTCTCTCTCCTCAGACTTCAGCCTCTCCTCGAGCCAGGAAGCCAGCACTGCAGCCCTGCCATCAGCAGCATGGACTATTACACGCCCCAGTCAAATCGTCGCCACAATCCCGTGGACAGCATCTGCCGCAAACTGCAGACCATTCAGTGGCGCGGTGACCGAGAGCCCAATTCACCTTTCAGAATTCCCAAACTCTCCTCCAGCAACTACGACAGCCCGCAGAGCGGCCTCAGACACAACCTGGAAGCCATCCTGAAGAAAGGGACCCTCCACAGAGACGAAGGGGAGAGGGGAAAGGGGAAAGGGATGGGCATGCCGAGCTCTGCAGCGTACCAGAGAAGCAGCCTTGGGCACTCTGTCCCTCTGTCCACCCCTTCCACCCCAGCGTGCACCCCCTCCACACCCACTAATATTACATACACTATCACCAGCACTATGGGTGAGAGGAGAGGTGCTGATGGGAGTGATTTAAGTCACATTAAGACATGGCAGAGGTATTGTTCGACGCCTGCAGCCCAGGCCAAAGACTCTCCTTACTTTACGTTCACACGAGGACCCCAGTCGGTGCAGCCAGAGAGCGAGAGGCCGAGCAGGAGCCCACCTATGTGTCGCACCTTCACCCCAAACCACAGCACCCTCTCCTACAACCTCAACTTCTGCTCAGGGGATGTGGGGAACTCAACAGAGTGTGAGCTACCGTACCCAGCTCTGGTTGTGAAAAGACTGTCGATGGGAGATGGAGGTAGGGAGGAGCGACTGCTGGCCAGTTGGGAGAGTATAGCGGAGGGTATACGCAGGTATACAGGGTATATCCACCTCTTCTTCTGGCCATTTTAAGTAAACCACACCTATCAGCCCAAAAGCCATTGGAATATATAGGAGAATAGACCCACTCTCTCCTTGGTAACCTACCCATCTACCTAGTAGTACATCCACCTCATCAACTACCACTACATCAGTGACTAGCAGCATACACAAAACAGATTAAGCGTCAAAGTCCATCTTGATCCTGGAGACAGTAGTTTGACCAAAAAAAACCTTAACTTAAAGCTTTTTTTGAGGGTTTTCAGCCACATCTCATGGTCCTCATCAACAGATGGAGCTTAGGCTATATGCCTTGTGCAGGCGACAGTGTTTTTAGAATATGTAGCTTCCTTGAAGCATCATCCTCTTTGAAGCATTGTCTGTTGTCATGGCTACATCAGCCTGGACAGACATGGATGTAAACTGTAACTGCAACTTGACTGGTTCACAGTGGTAATTCTAGTTCTGTTTGTGCTGAGCAAACTCCATACATTGATAAGGAGTGTGAGATCTGGGTGAACATACTGGAGAAAGCTTGTAATGGACATAGGGTTAAGAAAAAAAATGCTTGACATTATGACTCCTGGACATATGCTTAACGTTGGCAGGGGGTTTTGTATTTTGTATGAGAGGAAAGCAACATTTTTATTAACCCGGGTTTCAATGTCTAAACAAGGAAACTTTTATAAAATGGAGGAACAAAACACCAGATTCCAGTGTAAATTAATCTCCACAGGAGCAAATTTTGTGCTGAAAAGGTTAGTCGCAAAAAATATAGAGAAGCTTTTTCTAAAGGGCTTTAGCACTCCAGAGATTTTTTTTTTTCACCTCATGCTGGTGACGACCACGGCTGGAGGTATTATCTATTTCTCAGGAACGCTGTAAGGTAGTTCCCTCAAATTTGGCACAAACATCCACTTGGACTCAACAATAGACCAATAGATTTGGGTTGTCAAGGGTAACTGGGACCTGACAAAACACATTTTTGGCCTTAATTCAAGAATTCATATGGTAATTATCACAAAATTTAACATAATTGTCTAATTTGATAAAACAACGGACATTTCATTCTGCACTGTGACATAATATTCTGTAAAAACACTTGTGGCCATTATTCATCGTTACAATTCAGGAACAGAAGGGGAGACATTTGGTTGGAAACTGTATTGGTGTCAAACTGTGATGACTGTAGAGATCTTTCATTCTGCTGGGTTGAAGATGAGTGTGAAGCATCCACGTTTTAGAATTTGTATCTTCTTTGCAGCAACATCCATATTTGAAGCATTGTCGGCTGTCATGGCCACAACTTTGTGCTTTCTCTTGTTCCAGTGGTAGTTCACAAAAAGCGGACTGGTTTGCTGATATGGAGCTGCAGGGGACTGTTGTTGCATCATGTGACGAAGCCCTCTATCAGTCACCTGTAGCGCACTGTAAAAATAGTCTCCTAAGTGAAGAAGGCATGTTTCCCAGCGAGTTACAAATGAGGTTTGCGCAATGCAGTGTGACCGTTACCTTCTGTTGAGGCCCGTATATTGACTCTACTGGTGTCTTGAAACAACTCCATAAAACAGAAAAGGAGCATGACCATGCAGACATTTAAAAATGAGCTTTAAATTAGAATAGCTTGTGAGACTTTCAAAGTTGTTGCTGTATCTTTATGGAAATGTATCATGTGCTCGCTTTGTTACGCAACTCAGTGCACCCTGTGTTTGGTTTGTTTGTGTTGCATATTCATGCTCAGGATCCTCAATGGCCCCTGACAACAAGAAGGAGAACATGGCAGAAATCAGCCTCATCTGTGAGGAGAATCTACTCGACACCATCTTCCACGCCTGTGACACCCAGCGCAGAGGTACGCCCACACAGTGACTGGGTCACGCATGCAGTCTTCCAGCAATACGGCAGCCTAATGATTAATTTTAACTTGTCACTGAATATAGTATCGCAGTGTGTTTTTCTTCGTAGAAGGCAGGAGTAATTCCCTCAGCTCCCGACAGTCATACAGTATCAGCATTGTCTGTGTCTTTCCTCTTGTGCCTTCTAGCACTTGCGGCACAATCTCTTCCATTTATTCCAGCACCCTTTAAGTTTCTCATCAGTTCACTGTGTTTCCTCAACATTTCAAAGCTTCTCTTAAAAGCCTACTTGTGCAGCAGCGGTATGGGATATACTTTCTTTAAAGAAGTACAGAGAACATGGTAATGTTTTTATTTGTTTGTAATCTGTTTGCCTCATTTTTGGGGTCATTTTTTTTACTACTTTTGAACAGGATGATTAGTATTTGTGTTTTTCCCCTTCACCTCTTCATTCTAAGTTGTAGTCTCTTTTGTTATCTGTGCTGTTCGGGAGATAAATGTATTTTTTTGCTTCTTTTTTGTCCTCTTTGGTGCCATTTTTATTTTTATGTGAAAAATAATTTCAAAAAGTATCCCTTTTGCATAGATGGCATTGAAATTGAAAAATGAAAGAAACTCTGTAGCTTCCATTAAAATGGAATTCAGCTGTGATTGGTTTGATTTAAGGTGTTGAATGAGTTTAATCACACTATGACTGTGGGAGCACATCAAAATTCATGCCCAATTCAGCTATTATGTTGTATATGACATTGGGCAGTTTGAGGGAATACCACCATATGTAAACATTTGAAAATGGAGCATTGCAGGGGTTGAGTTTTAGTGAGAGGGTTAATGAATGGAAAGAATTTTTAATATCATGAATTTTAAAGAAATGGTCATTGGAGGCATTTTTATCAGTGGAAAAAGAACATGTCCACTGGTTAGACTACTGTGAAGGCTGAAGAGCCTTTTGAAAAGTGAATTGAGCAATAGAAATGTGTTAAACCAAGTCCAAAAGTTAATAGTAATTCTTACTGTTGTTATGGTTACTGCTACTGCTTCTGCTGCCTTCATCTATAACCGAACACAGACAGAAAGATTGAGGAGATGTGCACATTATATTATCCATCATAGTTCTAACGGGGTAACAGTATCTAAAGATGAATATTTTTCTGAAATGTCTCTGTTTTTGTCATCTTCCAGGTAAAGTGTACGTGTCTCACATCGTGGACTACCTGCGGCACACCACCAGTCGCAGCTCAGAAGACAGCGGACTAGAGGACCTTTGCAACATGCTCGACCCAGAACACAAAGACGTTTCCATTGACCTGGATACGTACCATGCCGTCATGAAGGAGTGGATTGATGACTGCCGCAACAACGGGTATTGAAAAGCAGACATTAGAATTTAAGGGCTTCATTCCAAAATACCGATACCTTATACAGATTATCCTTACAGGCTCTCTAAGGCTTCCTAAGCTTGAAAAGTTTTTGTCACATACAGCAAACATCTCCTCACGATCCGCTAGCTACATGTCTTCTGAATATGCTGTGAAAAAGTCCGGTCTCTGTAGGCAGCCCAGGCTCCGCAAATGGCAACAGAAGTTCAACAAAGTTCAACAAAATGAAATCTACCACAAATGATTTATATATAAAGATCCCAGGATGCATTTTTTGTATTTGGGAGCCGTTTGAATGTGTGATTTCCAGGTGATTTCGTACTTTTAGCAAAATCCTAAATGATTGAGTGTTTGTTCTTTTCCCACCTGGACCTTTATGCTCTGCCATTTCTCCTCTAATCATCACACTGTAACCTGTGACAGGCTGTTACGATACCAGAACTATCGCACATTCACATATATGTAGTTTTTTGTCAAGCTGTGAGCACTACATTACCAAAGGATTATGGCGAGAGAGGAGAGGGAGGGATGCTGTGCTGCTGCCAGAGGAGCCACTGAATGAGTTCCTTCTGAGCGGTAGGTCGCTAAAAGTGACCTAGAAATCCAGGGCTGCTCATAAGACATTCACTGAAGCTGAGTCGGTAATAATTTTGCTTGCAGCCATGCTTGTTGTCACGGGTATCAGGATATGAATTTTTCATATCATATTAAAAAATTATACTGGTATTATCGTGAATGAGATGATATGGCACACCACTACTGCACATATGACTGGACAAATGAGACTTGGATTATACTGAACGAGTTGTGCGAGAGTTTGTAAACGGATGTTTTGATATAGTTTTGCTGTTGTAGTATTTGGATTCTTTGTTTACCGGAGGCATGAGATATAATCAGAGTTTTCCTCACAAATTCAGTGGAACACGAGATGAGTAACTGATAAGTAAATGATCATTAGGGGAGTGAAGTATTCCTTTAAGCACGATCCTGAGTTAATGTCCAGCATTATTGTTCTGTATCTACAGTACATGCTGTGACCTTTCTGTCTGTGGATGGAAAACAAAATTAAAATCTCTCCTTGGCTGTCAGTAGATAATTATAAATCAATGGTTAATTGATTTGTTGGCTATGATATAAGCTTTCTGCTGGCACTATATCTCCTGGTCAGGTTTTCCTCTTGCTTGAGTACCTATTTTAAGTGGTAGATGTGACAGTAGAAGTTGACCTTTAGAAACTTAGAAAATGTAACTTCAAAGTGAGAACTAGCACAGTTTCAGAAGTGAAGAGTTCAGAGATGGAGCCATGGAAAATAAACAGTTTGAGCAGTTACTCATTTTATTCTTTGTGAAAGTGAGTTGGTGCAGTGCCCTTTTTTGTATTTTAAAGTGCATTTATGTCCAGCCCTGCTTTGATATTTTATATTTTTGACAAATGTTTTCTGATGTCTTTTTTGTGTTTTTTTCCCAACAAGACCTACACTATGACTAAATCATTTGCTTAATTTATTCCACATATTTGCTCTGTCCGTCTACACATTTGTAGTTGCAGAGTTGACCACCTCTTTAACGTGGCATGAAAAGGCACCGACAGCTTGCACCATCTGCACCAGTCCTGCTCTTTCTTTTTAGACGCTCATATATTCAGTTTGAGTTACGTAAGTAGACATTGTGGAGGCGGGTTATGTATCAGATGAGAGATTACTGGCGAGAATGTTTCCCCCATAGTTTCAGCTGTGTGCATCTCCATTTAACAGGGTGTCTTTTGTCTCAGAGGCAGGTTTGCGTCACAATCGACTGCACCCTGCGCTCTGTCAGGTCTACATGAAATGTGCATTTGACATCTGTGGTCCAGTTAGATATGACTATGATGGTGGATTTAAAGTAAAAGTAAAAATACTTTATTTATTTATATCTATATACATGTGTGTGTGTATATATATATATATATATATATATATATATATATATATATATATATATATATATATATATATATATATATATATATATATATATATATATATATATGTGTGTGTGTGTATATATAATATACTATATTTAGATACCTCTTACGCAAGTGGTCTCATTTTGACTAACCTGAGTGAGATGATGCATCTTGGTTATTATGTTCTGGTGTCTAAAAACTGGCCTGATGCGTGGGCTGTAAATAAAGCTAAAGACTTCACACTTCGAAGGGCTGTAACTGCTACGATAGAGGTCCAATTCTGGTGATGAGTCATCTTGTTACCAGCAAGTTCAAAGGTTCCCTGCGTCAACTGTGGGTGAAGACATGCTTACATATACTGTATATGTATAAGTGGCTGACCACACTAGTATAACTGTCAAATAAGTAAGGACTGTGCACCAGGAAGCAAGCTCTTATTGAAGTGCAGACAGTCTGTGTTTGTACATCACATAGAGGACTGAGCAGAGAGCTGACTGTTCTTAGCGCTCAGTGTGCCAGGCACCAAAAATTAAACAGTTCAATAAATCATGTCAGACATGTTTTCAGGATTCTGCAGCCAACCTCATGGTGTAGGACTGCCAAATCCTGTAAAAAGATTGTGAAAGTAATTGAACTTGCACAGTTAGATGTTGGATTTCTTTGTTGTATCTCAGGGAAGAGCCAATGGATGACGTCACTCAGGAATCAGTCAAACTCAGAGACAGTCTGTCTGGTGAGTTTGCATATACACCCACTCATATGTTTGCTTTTCATCTCCTTGTAGTGTATGTGCATCTTATTCTGATGGTGCATGGAGCTTTAATGATATTTGTATGTTTTGGATTGCTGTGTGTGTTTTAGCCAAGAGGTCCATGCTGCTCAATATGACTTCAGGAAGCTTGGAGGCCTTTGGAGGGGAGGCATCAAGAGCAGAATTGTAAGTGTGTATTAGTGAGAGTAATTAGGGGCTGCACAATTAATCGAATATTCATTCATGATTTTGGCTTCACAGAATTTAAGGAATATGATTGATTGTGGTGTTGACTTTTAAAACACAGCTGCATATCAAATCAAGCGCTTCCTCATCTAACAGCCATGACAGCTGTCATACGTGCAGCAGCAGCCTGAGAAAAACTTTCCTGACTGTTGCAGCTGCAGTCCAGAGTAGAGCAGAAGAATAATATACAGCAGAGAGCAGAAAGGCAAAATGAAAACCAAATATCTGGAGCAGAAGGCAAAGAGCTTTTCCCCTGTTTTCAAATCAGTGTCCGGTGTTTGGAAGTATTTTGTATTTAAAGTGCATGAGACTTGTGTGTGTGCCACAAGGCCGGCCAACTATCTTGTTAAACCACCTGAGAAAACACCACAATTTGCAGTGCGATGAGTGCATGAAGGTAAAGAATAATAACTCTGCAAACGTTACCTCACTAAATTACGGTCCTTGTCCAATGTCAACTCAGACATTCAACTATAGTGTACAGCGCATCACCTTAACCATTCAGCTCCCGAAGACGGACTTAAATAACCAGTGCAATTTGCCTTTGGCCAAAGTTATGTTTCCAATTAAGATGTATTATGCTTCTGGGAGATGCACTTAATTGAGGTGAGGAAGAAGACTCTTATTCCAATTTTGGGTCAAAAGTTTTGATACAATTTTATTTTTAATTTGCTTTTAGGAGATGCACTGTGAGTAAGGACCAGGCTAACTTTGATGCAAAGATTTGTATATTAGCAGGAATGTAGCACAACATGCAAGTGGAAGCGATGCTCTGTCTATTTAAATGTTAAAGTGCAATAAAGATATTTGCTCCCTAAAGTCAATGAATAATCGTGATCTCAATATTGATCAAAATAATCTTGGTTATCATTTTGACCATAATCGTGCAACCGTAAGACCAATAATGTTTCTGTAAATAGGCAATGTTGCATTAGTCTTTATGCATGGGGTTAAATTGTGAGTTGTGAGGCGGAGCAGCCTTTGTAAAATAAGGTTGAGGGGTTGGCTGGGTTGGTTTCCACCGACCACACTTGTCAACAGTTTTTATAGGCACTACTTCTTCAGTAGAATTCAGTTCCAGTAAAAACTGTGGACATTGTGTTCTCTGGATGTGGATGGTCCAGAGTAACAATGCCAAGAGATTCTGACTGTCATTTATTTTTAATGCATAAATTGCACCCAGTCCCTCTCACACTTTGGAGACACATGCTCCAATACTAGGGCTGTGCATCATTTAAAAAAATAGGATATCAGTACCAATACCAGTCCCCATACAGTGGCACTATTTCCAATAGAGTACTTCATTTGATACCCATCATGTGAATGGATGCAAGTTTCCATTACTTTATTATCCAAAGTTTCAATACTACTTGGTACTTGTATATTTCATCCAATACATTAAAGTTATCCAGCACGGATGCCCAGCCCTAATCGATAGCGCTGCTGTGTAATAACTCCAGCTATTTGATAAAGTCAAGGAGAAGGATTCTACAGTCTACATTTGTTTGGTCAGCGTGAGAGAGTGTCTGAAATTGTATGTTTCAAGCCAAAAGTATGAGAGTTGGCACTGCTGTGATACTGAAGAACTCAGAGTGCTATTTCGAAAGCAGGAGGCAGCACTCAGCTCCAGTGGGTCCAGTTTAACCCCTTCCTTGTTATGTGTGTGTGCTTCTCTCCTCAGTGAGACATCAGAGCTGGTGTATTGTGTTGCCGACCTTCAGATGAGCAACCAAAAGCTCCAGGAGGAAGTGAGGAAGCTGAAGCAGGTGGTGGAAGGCATGGAGGACAGCAACCAGAGGCTGGCAGAGGAGAACGAAGAGCTACGCACTCAGGCCAGGGTGTAAGATCATACAAGTACACAGCACGGATTTAATGCAGGATGCTTTGGTTTGTTGACTTCATCTGTTTGTCCTCATGCACAGTAACCAGCAGCTGGCCCAGAAGGAGAAGATGCTGAAGGAGGAGGTGGAGGAGATGAAGGCCACTCTGAGCTGCACGGAGGAAGGCAGAGCTCGCGCCTCCGCACACAGCAAACATGTGGTCAGTCAGACTCAGGCAGCACAGAGAGCAGAGAGGATCTATGAGAATATGTTCTGCTTGTATGCTAAAGTGCAAACAAATGGCATGTGATGGCTGTTTTGTTAGGGTTTCTTCTCCTATAGGTTGTTTAGTAGTGTTGTCATGATTCTGGAATTTCTAACTTTGAATATCTAACCTTGAAAAATCCTGATATTTTATATCATTTTGATACCATGGGGAAAAAATAACATTGAGAACGTAACTATAACATAACTACTTTACAACAACTACTACAACAACTTTTCTTTTCATGGTTAGTGGCAGAGAACAGCACATTGTCTGTGGTGAACATTAACACAAGAGAGAGCGAAAAAGCGCAGCTGATATTGGTGTATTGATGGGATACTGGCCCGGATTGAAGTGCACTTGACCCCAAAGTCCTGTTGTTTGATTGGAGTGAACATTGTGTACCATACCTAGTCACGGTACGCCAATCTGGGTCCACTTGAAAAGGTGGTCTCCAGTATGGTACGCATCAGGTGTGAACAGCTGTACCAAAACACGAAAGTAGACTGCTATGTAGCGCGACTACAAGGAGCTTTAACCGGTTATGAAACAGTCTAAATTTAATGCCAATGACTCCATATCAGATGGAAGCACAACCTGCTGCAGACAGACCCAGATTGATCTTTGCTGCCACCCTCAACCTGACAGTCGGAGCCCCGCGCAGTCAATCGTATCTCATATGAAAATGCACTCAGCCACAGCTATCACTTCCCAAATAAAGTCCTCATCCCAGATTACATTTAACTTTTACATAAAATGGCAAAATTAGTCAACAACATATCATAATTATGCTCTAATTTTACAGTATCTTAAGGAGTCTTGGTAGACTTTCCTTCTAATGTACAAGTCAATCTGTCAGACTGTAGTAGAGCAGACGATGTAGGACTGAGCGTGTGTTTGCCTGGCTGCTATTGATCGATTTTCCTCTTTTCAGGAGAGAGAGAACCAGGGTCTCATCGCCAAGATTGCTTCTCTTCAGGAAGAGGTACCTCACTGTCCAAATAGAACTTTTGTCGGAGAGGTTGACAGTAAAATCAATGACCTGACTTCACAGGGAATCAGGAGCACTCGCTCATCCATAGATAGCTTACAGAGAGAACATTGTTACAAGGTGTGTTCATGAAAGGATGTGACCAGCTGCTCTAACTCCCCTCTGATGGCTCCCCAGAACTTCAAGGTCACCATGGAGACGGACGAGCTTCAGAGGAGAATAACAGAGCTGTGTGACATTAACGCTGACCTTCAGGTACCTTTACTATCTGTCCGTTATAATTTTAGATGTTGCGCTCCCTCATTATTACATCTCTACTCTTCCTCTTCACACTGCTCTCACACAGTGTCCTTCTCTTGTTCTTTCTGCCACTCCCACTCCCACTCTGGCATTTTTGAGTGTATATCCACTGAGTCCAACTTCACACTGTAAATCTGTTTCAGGCACATTAGAATTACTGTGTCAACCATGCCGCCGTTACACTGTGGATTCTTTGTGTGCCTCTTCCCTGTCCTCAGGTGCAGATTCACTCTTTTGATGCTGTCGTTGGTGAAAAGGAAGCTGTGATACTAGAGGTCAGTACCTTATGTTGTCTTATTATCCATTTTACTGTTGCTGTAAAGCTAGGTATGACAGTTCTGTCCATCCTAATACTTAAAATTCCTTGAATTTATTCAACCAAAAAGAAAACTTATTCGCTTCAGCTATCAATTTTATTGCTTATAAGTTTAGAAAAAAATTTAATTTCTGTGTAAAGAAACTTGCTTTTGTCTTCTTTTCTGTTTCTCTGCAAAACTCAAACTGGTCTTGTGTCTCTTGCCTCCTTTACAGAAAAGCAGACAGATAAATGAGCTTAAGTCAGCAGTGGAGGAATACTCCTCCATCACAGAGGTCAGTGTGTTGAACTTCACATCATATCATTATTTCAGTTTCCACGCATCAACAACCCCCACTAGTCACTAAAAAAAGCATATCAGAAAATCTTGTTTACAAAATGGCAGCACTCAAATAGGATTGTAGATATTGAGCATGAACTTCAAGTAGTGATTTTATTTTTTAACAAAATGTATATCTGGGAATGTGTTTAAAGCTAAATGTGATATGCTAATTTAACATAATTTTTGCCGTGTCAACAAACAGACAGCTTTTTCCTATGTGATGGTACAATTATCAGCATGTGTGTCACTGGTGTTTTGGTTGTGGAGCTCGACTGTGGGAGACGAAACACCTGCTGTCTTTCTACACCCGGGCCTTTGCAGTCAACAAATGTGTTGTAGTGGAGAAAGGGTGGACATCATAGTTGGCCTCTAAATGACTATGTGGACGGACTGAGTGATGTTGGTTTCTGTGTTTTGTTGTCCAGCTGCTGAGGGCAGACAAGAGCAAGTTGGAGAGCCAGATGCAGATGATGCATCCCGACCTGACGGGGTAAGTCAACAACCTGGGAGGAAAGGGGTCTGAGACATTAAGGGTTGAAGGACTACTAAGGAAGTTTGCTAGGGCACAATGGCTATATGGCCAAGTGCAATATCCAAATCAAAGGAGCTGCAATTTTGTGATAAAGGTGAAATTATAAATGAAGCATTGTGGTGATACAGAGATGTTCCAGCCTACAGATCATATTCCACACCTAAGGGCACATGGTTGTTTAGTATGAACACCAGCAAAAATATCATCATCTTTTTCATATTTCTTTCTGTAAAAATGAAATGCAAGAATTACCATTCCCTCTAAAATCACGACTCATTGCAATTATTTTGACAGCAATATTATGATTTTGGTATTGGTTTAGATGTGAAGGGTATCCAACTCAACTTTTGTGAGCCTGCAAGTCGTAATATGACATTGAAGGCGCTGTGATTGTGTGATCACTCTGCTGATAGACACTAGATCAGACCGAAGTCATCACTGCTGCACTGTTACATTTTTCCAGTCGCCAGTTATCTTAGTGTTATGATCATTTTCAGTTATGGTGTCATAGCGTTACTGAGTTGGGTTGGAGATGTGAGCACATCTCTGAGATCAACTGCAAACATCCCTGCAAAATCTAATCTGTAGCATTTCATGTACCCAGAGTATGTCAGTGTTTGGAGAATAAATTAACTACCTCCATGTCTTTGCACAATTTTCTCCTCTGCTTATGAACTTTTACACTTCTTTAAAAATCCTTCTTCCTACTCCTAACAGTTTCTCGCCTTAGAAGCTCTCATAATGGCTAAAATGCTTCGTGAATAACTGTTATCATTCCCAGGATCTGGTCCTTTCTGTACGGGAAAATCCTTAGAAAAGTTTTAAATCCAAGGATTTTCTTAGAGTTCATCACTAGGAGCAAATATTTGTACATGAAAGCTCTGTGAATATGGCCCTTGGTCTGTAACTTTGAGAAAGATTTCTTCATCACCGCCTTTTCTAATTTGCATCCAACCTCTCCACCCCGTCCTGCACAGGGCTGGTCTGTCCCTGTCGGTGGCATACAGGTTGAACCAGAGCACCTCAGGCTCCCTACAGACAGAACTGGCTTTGGCACAGTCACCACTGGAGGTCAGCACTCCCTTACTGTCTGTCTTTTTCATCTGCTCTCCTTTTCTTCTCTGGTCTTTATTTTACCTCCTTCTCCTTCTTGCTGTCAATCTCATGTCTACCACTTTGTTTTACATTCTCGCATTTATTCTCATGTCTCGGTACATTTCTGTCTCAGGTCTTTTATTCCTGGCAGCTCTTGGACATCTTCCTTGTAGCAGCCAAACTCTTGCACATGTGAACCTGAAGGAACCCCACACAGCTACAACATTCTCACCATCAAACTACTTCAACAGACACAGCTAGTTGTACAATGTTATGTAATCTCAGTTTATGGTGCCCCTGATCCCAGCTGCACTTCTAAGAAGTTTTATGCCACAGGCAGGAAATCAATCTCTAAAGATTTTTCTTCCACAAACTGTAGGGCTTCTCACATACTTCACACACAATACAAATCACTGTCTGAACATCAGATGCAGTTCTTCACATGCTGTGTTCTTCCCACAGTTCAGCCTGTCTGTAACAATTAGACTGAAGGGAAGTGTTTTGAATCTCGTTTGCTCCTTTGTATTAATATACTGCTATCTCCTGCAGGGACCTCATGGAGTTGACCATTTGTCCACCACTATGAGCTTTGCCTCCCCGCTGGATGAGACACTGGACAGGGAGGTGTTGCTGATGCTGCAGGGACCCAACCCTGAACACATGGCTCTGGAGTTCAAGAGCCTCCTGAATAAACTGGTAACTACATGTGTGTATGTGAAGCCCTGACTTGAAAAATCCAAGTGTTCTTTTGTATAAAATGTTATATGTATGACTTGCAAATGTTGATACTGTAAATGTCACACACATAAACACAGGCTCAACATAGCACCCAGGGCCCAATGATATCCGGTTAATATTTTATATAATAATCCCGCCCCAGACTGAAAACAAAAGGTGACAGTGCCTTTGAAAAAAGTGGTTTTCAGTCTGCAGTCTCTTTAAAAACAACTGAAGACCCCTCTTTTCAAAATGGCCTTTGTCCCACCCTAAATTGTCCAGTGCTTGTTCCCTGGTATGTTTCTGTTTGGGGCCTCAGTAGCCTGCATTTGCTCTATGTTTTACTTTCTCTTTGTTGCACTGTTGCCTTTTGTTTTTATTGATTGCATGTTTCATTGTTTAATTTCTTGACTGTATTTTGTGAAGCACTTTTCACTTTTTGAAATTCCATTTCTGTGAAAGGTGCTACATCAAATACAGTTTATTATTAATATTATGTAACAGGTTTGTGTGTTTAAACCTCTTGTCTGTTTGTGTCTAGTGTTGTGCACAAGGCATTTTCAATTCTTCATCTTCCATCCTAATACATTTCTTTCTCACAACATGTTTCCTCTTTATGTTTCTCAGAAAAGAGATTTCAGAGAAGAAACCCACTCTGTCTTGTCTACAGCCAGAGGCTTACATGGTGACCATGCACAGCCAGAGGGCAACACAGACAACAGTCTCCAGGTCAGATACACTTTCACAGGCATGTTTAATGTTAATTCATTTTATTTATAGAGCGCTTTTCGGGGAACTCAGGCTCTTAAATGAGTTAAAGTGATCATAAGACTGTCAGTTAAAATTTTGTAGTCAATGTCAGACTTCCTACGATGATGTAAGCTTAGAAAAGTAGGAGGTTCACAGGGTTCTGCCATTTTTGTGCCTTTGTATGTTCCTGTATAGCCGTTTAAGGTCCAGACATTGTGCTGTGTTTCCGTTTTTATACTTTTAACACACAACAGGAGATTGTCCGACTCATTCTAAGTTAGTAGAAAGACTCAGCTTGATTCAGGCAAGAGGTGACGGTCATGGTCGTCATGAACAGCAGTGTCTTTTGTCATTCTTCAGATTTGTCTGACTTTTTCAACATCGGCCCTTACTGACAAAAGCTCCTGAATCTTTTCATTGGCATCTTCACGTAAATGGCCCTTCTTTTTCAGCGTCAGATTTGTTTCCTTCTTGGTTTGCGCCGCCACAGATAGAAACATCATCAACACACCCACTCATTCCCTGTGAATTCTCTGGAAAGTTACCTGCTCTATGCATACCTGCACTCTATCAGACATTACACAGACTTTGTGCTAGGGAGTTGGCAGAGTAAAGTCAGTTTAATGTCCAGTCAACTGATGCGGACATTTGCATTCACACATTCAGTTCCTCTGGGAAATTCTTGATAAGTTCAGGGTTGCGGTGCATGTGTGCAAGCGGCTTATGTTTGCATATGCATATGGGTTGATATCAGGCTGAAAATGCCCGTCTCTGGCTTTTTTTTTAAAATATATGAATCATGGAATTATGTAAAGTGATCTCTATCTTCCTCTTCCTCCACCTGTTGCAGTCTTTTTCTATCTATCACTGCCTATCTGCTCTTTCTCTCCTTCCCACACACTCTCTCTCCTCTCTAGAGATCTCTCACTTATGTAACTCCAACAGGCCCCATCCAGCAGTGTTGTTTAGCCAGTGTGTTGTAGCATGAACACAACCCACTTCCCTCCTCCCTCACTCCAACTTTCTGTATCTCTCCGTCTCTCGTTCTCTCTCTCTCTCCCCCCTCCTCCTGCATTGTTGCCACTCTGCATTCATTAGCCACGTACTGCCATTCAGCAGTAAACATAGCAAATGAGATAGAAATCATTAGTGGAGCAGAGCTGTACCAGTGCAAGTCTGACTCCTGTTCTTCCCCTGGCATGGAAAGATTTTGTTTCACTTAGGTGTCAGAACTTTTTGGAGGCGTAAAAGACACCTAGCCATTGAGGCCGTGCCGCTGACCCTCGGCCTTGTCTTCCCACAGACGCTGCAGGCCGAGCTGGACGCGAGGAGGGCAGACTGGGCCCTCAGCCTGGACCAGCTAGCCCAGTACACAGACTCGCTGGAGAAGGAGCTGATCAAAATGGCCAGCAACATGAGGAGGTCACGCACTGAGATCCTGCACCTTTCAGTCAGGTGAGCGAAGCTTTGCCGTCTGCACTCTCTGTAGATGATAAAATAAGTGGGCAGGCAGAAATGTGTGAGCTGCTGAACGCTGAAGTGAGTGATGTTGTTGGAGAATTTGGTTTGAGAGCAGAGGCAGGTGAAAGAGAAGTACCAGAGGAAGACTGAAGAGAATCGATTGGCAGTGAATCTTGTGCTGGCTAATTAAAGACAACTTGACCGTAAGGTAGGAAAACCTTTCTTTGAGGGGGAGCTGTGATCTCATTGGTTGAATTAAACCCTAGTAGGCAGAGCTATTTTCTGGCATTAGTGAGACATTAGGCATTAGTAAGAAAGCTGGAAGCTGATTATATCTATCAGAGTAATTGCTACCTGGAAAAAAAGCAGTCTAGGCATAATGAGCTATCATTGTTAGCTGGTTAGCCTAGCTGACCTCACATGTCCAGACAAGCCTATAACTGTCTTTGTAAGCTTGTTTGGGTGCCTGTGGAGCTTCCAAGATGTTAAACGCTACACTGTCCAGAGTGAAGTTATTTCAGCCATTAGAGTAGATTTGTAGAACTTATTAAAACTTAAACAACACCACATGCTATGCTAAAAAATACACCCCCCAAATGACCATTTGTATATCAGTTACTCTCCTTGTGGTATGTTGAATTTGTGAAGAAAACATGAATGAATTGAAGTCACTGGGCTGTGTTTAACAACAGTAAAACTATCCATTTACAGACTCGCACAACTCATGCACTGTAATCCAATTCTCATTTATCCAGTCGTATTCTCAGTACCGACCATACCATTCATTTTTGCTAAAACCTTAATATTTAAAGGTCCAGTGTGCAGGATTTAGGTGCATCTGTTGGCAGAAATGGTAAATAATATCCATAACTGTGTAACTGTAAAATCATCTAAAACTCAGAATCATTGTGTTTTCATTACCTTAGAATGAAGTGTTTATATCGACATATGGAGCAGGTCCTCTTCTAAGGTGTCCGATTGCCACACAGGAGAAGTTTCAGTTGGTTGCAGTCTCTAACCTCGCCACTAGATGCCACTAAACCCTACACACTAGACCTTTAAAACTGATAGTGAAACTTATCTGTGCTCCCTTAAGCCAGACTCCATTGACAGAAATGGTAGTTTTACATCAGGAAACATGGGGGCTGCTGGTACACAGCTAGTTTTCCCAGATTCTCTTTTCATCTTGGCATGGAGGCATGCGAGAATAGTTTTTGTCATGATTTCAACACACCACAGGGTGAGTAACTGACATACAAAGGGTCATTTGCAGGGTGAAGTATTCCTTTAATGTCAGACCTCTGCAAATGGGGGTGTCTCTGCTCTCCAGTGCTCTCCCTCAGTGGGGGAAGGACTTGTCAGTCATCCTGCCCTCAGTGACCCCAAAGGGCCCGCCTCACTAGGTCTGGGTCCGTGCCAAATCTGGACTTCATTCTGACTCTGTGATGGGTTTGCCTTGGGCCGTGTGTGTGTGTGTGTGTGTGTGTGTTTGTGTGCGTGTTCATGGAGACGGCCATCCCCTTCAGATATATAACGTGGTCCAGCATGAGACCACAGAGGGAGAACTGGTCGGGCTGTCCATGTTGGATTTACTGGTGCTTAGTTGCCAGGGTGAACTTTATTACTGTTTGGGAGGAAAGAAAACTAAAGAGAGATCATAGTAGGTAGAGTTCAGCCTCCTGCTTTGGAGTGTTTGGGCTGATACAGACTGTTCAGAGTGAGACTGGACCAGAAGAAAGTGCTGGGATTGAGGTTTTGTTGGAGGACACATTTTAAGGTCTGTATAGTCTTGAGATTAGAGGGTCAGGCTGGGACTGGATCTACAAAACCGTGAAGTGAAGAAGCCGATACTGGGCCAGTCGGAGAACTGGCGGTGGTCACCCTGGGCAACAGAATGGGACACTGCATGGGCCTGCGGATTGGGTACAGTATGTCCACTGTACTGTCTTCGAGGATCTCTGTGCATGTGTTTTTCTAGCTGTCTGGACTGTTTAAGATGGCTTTGATATTTGGGGTGTTTCTTCCACATTTCTCTTAAAAAAATCCCTCAGTAGTTTTCAATTAACAAGATTTTGTATTGTTGCATGCAGGGTGCAGGAGCAGGAGAACCAGAAGCGGCAGCTGTGTGAGGAGCTGGAGCAGCTAAAGACACCTCAGGACAGCAGAGAGGCCTCATGCCAGACACCTGCACTAGAGGAAGAGGTCAGAGAGGAAGGGAGGATGTGTGGGCCGTTCATGGCACTTTACCATATAAACCTATATTCAATAAACAGTGGCTTCCTTCCACTATTTACAGAAGTAATATTTTAGTGTAAGTCTGCAGTCACTGCACATTGTTGATAGAATATTCAATGAATTGTACACCGTCTGGGAGGTGGGCATCATATTGTCATATTAGGTTTGAAATAACTCCAACTTTAATAATTTACATGTGAATGTCTCTGTTAGTGTTCAGTTTCCACAATAGAGGGATATTGGAGGATTTGCTTGGAGAGCAGTGACAGAGCCCGTACTGTATTCAGACAGATGGAGTATCTGGTAGAGGAGAGTTGAGTGCGAGTTGGCGGCTGAAGTGGACATGTGCACCCACACACACGCAGAATCAGATGCGACCACACACCTACGCACTGCTCCTCGCACAAAATGCACTGACACACAGGCTTGAACATTTCCATTATTACAGCACCATTGTTTGTACTGCAGAAAACAATGAGGTAGATTTGCATACAGCAAACAAGTTGTGCTTTGACAAATAAAAAAATTCTCACTTTGAGATCATCTATTCAGTTTAGCTGTGGATCAGGGAAGGACCAACACAACTCTCTTCGTCACCAGAAAGAACAGTATTAAAAAGAAAATGTAAGATATGAGCTCTGTTTTGTTCAATGTTTAAAAGTTTATTGGGATCAGGTCAGTCTCCTGTACATTTTGTCAATGGTTTGATTTCTTTTGTGTGCTGCTCTTTTCAACTACGGTGACAGTCACTGCTGAACTTTAGCCTCATCACTTCCAGTCCTCCATTTGGATTTTGCACAGTGGGATTTGTCACAGTTTGGCAGGATTTTATACATTCCACTTTTGTGCTCTTTTTATTGAGTTTTTATTGAGACCTCATCTTTCCCTTTCTTCCTGTTTTTTTAGCCTGGAGATGACTTGGACTGGGACGAGGAGTTCGCCCTTCAAGACTTCCTGAAAAACGAGTTAGCTGAGAGGAATTGCAGGGAACAGGGTGGGCGAACGGACAGAGGTGAAGAGGAGGACGGAGAGGAGAAGTGGACAGTGGTGGACACAGCTGGAGAGGGAGACGTGAGGGACACATCTACTCCTCAGTCTGCCATCTGCAGGGAGGCCCAGCCTGGATACGGTGCAACGGGAGAGGGTCTAGGTGAGTGGGGACGTGAAGGTGGACATAACAACCACTAGCAGATCATCTGCTAAGCAACTATCTAATACTTGTATATTGTAGATATTTATTTGAATTGTTTTTCAACAGATTAAATCTTATTTATCTCAGTCTCGGTCCTTCAGATTTTCCTGGAAAATTTGGCCTGAGTCCTTTACGTAGAAGTTATACCACAGGCTGCTAGAGGCAACTGAGAACGCCGGGGAAAGTCTCAATTTTGATGTTACGTTACAACCTGTTCTCCTATTGGCAAGCTGTTAATACTGGTACAGTTACACACTGAACCTTTAAAGCTGTATATTTGTCTTTTTAGGATTGTTATGTAACTTAAAATGTTAGCTTTAAGTCTACTAGTCTGTGTACATCAGATAATTATTGACATTAACTTTAAAGTAAGAAACCAAAGTATAACTTTTAAACTATCCCATATTCTACACAAGCATAAAAGCATTCACCTAACGTTCTGGTGTGCCACCCCAATATTCTCAGCAGCCCCATTTGGCCACCGCTATGAAAAATTGCTGGTGGTGCCACTGCCCGACGTCCTCTTATTCTGACCCATCCCATGACCACTGACATCCCTGGGATCGTGCTTCTCTCCCTTTTGTTCATGTGGAGCCAAGACCATCTTACAACCCTATAAATTCCCCCAGCCCCGACATAGTTATTTAGAATGATGAATCTTCCTTGAGCCGCTAAAATCCATCATAATTAGCCCAGAGCTAACTGGAACCTCATAAGGCCAAGCCAAATAGGGCTAAATATAGTTTAATATTTTTATAGCCCTGCTCTGACCCCTGCCCGCCCTGTTCCTAGTTCTGGATCCAACTCAGTAGAAATAAGCCTTGAAGCTAACCTCATGCAGCAAGAATGTGAACTAATTCATCCTGCCTCTTTCTCATGCATGATAATTTGAGACCATACTTTGAAGGAGTACAGTTTTATCCATGTTCCTACCTCTAGATTTGGTATGTCTAAACTGAGCACACCTGTTTCTTGCAAATCCTCAGCCGATGTTAGCCATAAATGTGCACATCATAAACGGCAATAATTTAGCTATTAAAGTCTTTCTCACTCTTGTAGATCTTCATTGAGAAGCCAGAAAGGACAGATTTTTGGCTCAGACTGACCACTTAAACATTATGTCTTAAAATTCACTCACATGTTCAGCTGGTGCACCAACTTGCAGGTGTCTTAGAAAGTGTTTCACAGGATAAACTATACACAGACTCCGATATTGTCTTTGGGTGTTGATTTGTGTGTGTGTGTGAAAGAGAGACAGTGAAAGAGTGTGTGGATTATCCCCCTGTAATCCCAGGGTAGTTCACAGGGCACCCAGCCACCCTTGAAGCACCAGTACAGTACACACACTCACCCACTGTAAGGATACACACACTCTGAGGCCCTTGGCGGTAGACCCCTGCCTTCTATGGTTGTTGTGGCCCTGCTCTTATAAAGGTTGTGAGTGTGTGTGTCTACACAGGATGTGAAATCCTCTCTTCCTCAAAGCCCTTGTATGGCCAGGTGTGCGACCGGTCCGGGGCTCCGAAGCAAGCTCAGTAATCCCCCATTCCTCGGCCTGCATGAGCGGCTGGCAGGCAGAGAGAAAGAAAACAAGAGTGTGAATGTGGTCATTAATGCCACCTTAGCCATGCATGGTATTTTAACCTCTCTGCCCCTCCCTCAGCTCCATGCCTTGCATAATAGACAGTCTGACCTTTTATGGTTAAAGGTGGGGTGCATTTGGATGTCTTTTAACCTTTGTACATGAATTGGGCAAGTGATTGGATTTTTTTTTCTTTAATAAATAGCTTTTTTATTTTATTTTTCCTTCTTCCTCTGTTTCTGTTACAGACCCTGTAGCCTGCACTGAGTCAGAGCCAGAGGTGAACAGTCAATCTTTGCAGGTAAATCTAATTATGCCATGGGAGCTATTGTGCAAGATACTCACCACCATGTTTGGGATTGTGCCTGAGTGTGATCTTTGCAAATTGTCCTTTAACCCTGCATTTTCCTCAGTATTTTCTTAAAATTGTCCAAATGTGATAACACTTACCTCTAAAGTTGTTCAGCAATTATGGACGAGTGAGTGGGATGTTGCTATCTGAAGTTGTAGAACTGTTTCAAGGAGGGAACTTCTCATCTTTAGCCTGGCATTAACACTATAACAATATAGTCAACTGAATGTAACTTCTAACATCTTTAAATCTCTGGAAACCACATGCCCAAATTAATTTGCAATGGCTCACATGTAATTGTCAGTGGATAACACCAGTGTTGACCTTGTGGGAACCCATGTGCCTGTGGCTTAGTGCAGTGATTTCAGGAATATGTTAAAAAAAAATGTCCTTGTGTAGGATTATACTCCCTTTCATTTCAACAAACAGTTTGGTATCTCATATATTAAAAGTTAAAAACAGCATTAAAAGAAATCTCAGGGATTTTTAAGCTTTGTCCAGTGTCTCAAATGGGCGGACATTATGCCATAGCTTTTAGGGAACACTAATGTTGAGAGTCAAGGATTTCAACCACTAGAGTGTGACACTTCGCACAATAGCTGGGCTGCACTGTAAAGAGAGTAAAATGCATTGCAGAGGAGGTGAAATGTTCAAGTAACAGCCCTGTAGAGGTAACACAGTGGTGCAGTCAAGACAACTAAACTGAAACCGTATCAAGACCAAGGAACAGGGTGGAACATGGCACCCCTCAAACTGATCTGCATTTCACAAACACTGCAACATTTAAGAAATGTTGCGTTTTGTAAAATGTCATAATCTTTTGTGAAATGTTATGTTTTCACTCTGAGGGCTGCCATGACATCACCATAAAACACCCACAGAAAACGAATGAAGACTCCTCTTCCTTCATCTCCGTTATTGAGATTTATACTCTGTGTTAGTATGTGTAAGTGTACCATTAGAAATGTTTTTAATAAAATAATCAAAAGGCATTACAGAGGTGAATTTTATGTGTTGTCCTTTTGTTTCCTATGAGCAAACACATACTGAAACTAAGGAGCTGAAATCATCTTTATTTTACACTCCTTTTTTTGCACAGGCAGTTTAGTGATATCCCGCAGTTGTGGTCTTGACCGGTCTTGAAATAAAATCCCGAGTCCTCTTCCTCTGAAACTGAGACAAGACTAGTAGTGAGTAGAGTAAAAATGCAGTCCAGTCTGAGATGAGACAGAGACCAAAAAGTGGTCTTCAGGCCAGCCTCAAGTACTGCAACACTGAGGTTACAGGGTAAGGGTCGTTTTATTTCCACCCTGAACAACTGCTGCTGAGGTGCTTTTGAGCAGGACACTGAGGCTCCACCTGCTCAGAGGCCAACAATAGATGACTGTGGTTGTACTGTGCAGCCGCCAGGTGTGTGACAGTTATGTAACTGTGCGTCAGCATGACGGTACTAAAACAGATTTGGTGCTCAGCTTACCTTGGTTTAAAGCATTTTTTAAAAAAAACGGTTTCATTTGGTGTACAAATCTCTGCTGTTTTCGGGAATGTAATCATGTACTTCCTTTTGCTGTGGTGGGAAGGAAGCAGGAGGTTTTTAAAGTTATGCTTGACAGCTTCAGTGGGAATGAGAGCAATCTATTTATTTTTAATGACACTGTGTTCGGCTATTGTGGCATATTTTAACCCATTTAAAAACAAATTCTTTATAAGTAATATTACAGACAAACCTTTTAGGCTGCTGGTGATTTTTATTAATTTCATTACTGTATAAAAACTACCTTGAAGCTTGCAGCAGATGGGTAATTCATTCCAGTGCACATTTAATCTGCCTCACATTTGAGTCACATTTATCACACTTTTGGTTAAACCTGTATGATAATGACTCTTTTGCAAACTCTTCCTGGTAGTGTGTTCAAGGATGCTTTCACCTATTAAATTTCAGTCTTCAGTTTTAAATGTCAGATGCAGGAATGTCCTTGAACGCACCATCAACAAAGAGGGTTTTAAACAGTTCCTGTTGCTGTCCCTGTGATAGACATATCTGAAGTCTTAAGATGCTGTAAATGTCATTTATTACATTATACGTGATATTTCCTTTGCCTCGCGTATGTCACACTCTAAGCTTCTGCAATCTCTTTCTTTTCCTTTTCCTGCCATTTGTCTACCAAATAGCGCTTCACCTATCATTATTCACAGTCTCTGCTCACAGGCAGCAGTCTGTGAGTGTGTGTTGAAGCTGTCTGCTTCCTTATATAGAATAGCAGTGATGAAATGTTCTGGTCACACTGAGGTAAAGGGGGAAAAGACTTGCTGCTATTAGTAAAAGAAGGGATTTGAAGAAAAGTATAATTCAAATATGTTCTATGCAATATCATCACGTAGCTACGATCTCAGTGTCTTCACACTCGCAGTCGTCAATGCTTAATTAATTTCATGCCTGCGAGGTTTTAAAAACTAATTTAAACACTTCATCGTTGCCGCAGACAGTATGAAAGCGATGTTTGCTTTTGAATTCCTATGAAGATGACAGTAATTGGGGGTCCTTCCAGCAATCCATCACTGATGGAGCAGATGCTTTGTGCTGTCTGTCAGCTGTTAGATTTAGTTGACTCCTTATGCAATTTCCTCTCATCCAACAAAGATTTGTTTTTATTGACTGACTGTGGGCCTGCTGTTTGGTACATGCTTAATGCATGTTGCTTATTTGATCTTTTCACCCCTTCCCTTTGTTGTAATATTTATCATTTTGTGTGTGTGTGTGTGTGTGTGTGTGTGTGTGTGTGTGTGTGTGTGTGTGTGTGTGTGTGTGTGTGTGTGTGTGTGTGTGTGTGTGTGTGTGTGTGTGTGTGTGTGTGTGTGTGTGTGTGTGTTTTCAGGAGGAGGCAGCAGTGCCATTGAGCGCCCACTCACAGGCTGTCAGCATTACACACCCAGAGGCGGATGCTCTCCCTGATCTGTCCCACTCAGAGAACAACAGTAAGACCTCCGCCTCCCTCTCTCTCTCTCTGTAGTTCACTCTCTGTATGGCTCACACACTGTCTTTCTGTTTCACTTTCTTCTCCCCCAACTGTCAGCTAGTCGCGCAACTGTGTGCATTTACAACTTAACCAAAGAGTGAGTCATTTCCTGACTCACGTCTTTGCTGTTTGTTTAGAGGAGAGAAGACTTTACCAAATCTTGCAAGATGAAGGTCAGACTCTGCTAAATATCACAGTGTGAACATCACTTAATTGTTTTGCTATTTTGGGAATCCAGAGCTACATGACTGCTTTTTAAAAGCATTTTCTTAGTGACTGCATTACTGCACAACAAATTGTATTATTGCTATCCTTTGTGTTAACAGTTTACTGCTAATTTTATTTTCCATACGGAATTACATGGAGGAATGTAGATCCTTTAGATTGTCAAATGTTAAAAAGGTGTTCCCAGGACATTAAATAATACAAAAAATAATATTGATAGAAATCAAATCAGCCAGCATATGATTGAGGACTGCACAGAAAAAGTGCATTTGTGAATTGTCTACTTAAAACTCTAACTTGCAGTACTAGTACTGACGACAGGACATCATTCCTGCGACTCGCATGAGGTGCTACTAGTTGCTATGCAACCAGTAGCTTTACACAAGTGGTCATTTAACATGACAGATGCTTGTTATAGGAGGACAGTTTGATGCAGTCACCTAGTAGTGTATTAAATTTAAGTTATTGAAGGTGAAAGTATTAAAATGGGCTGCAAATGATTATAATATAATGCAGGCATTTCATATCATGTTTGGGAGCTGCACAAAATGTTTCTGTGAACCACTATTGGGCCGTACTTTGTGCAACAATGATGTCAATTATCATAATATAAATATTAAAACCAATGTATCTGGAGTTCTTTTGATACCAATCCCAGTATGAGAAATACCTCTAATACTGTCTGAAACGCTGGATCATGTATTTGCGAGTGTGCGAATCTATGCAATAATCGGATTCCATGTAATTTATTAATAAACTGTAGTTTTACACCTGGATAAAATGGCAGTTTTCTTGGAAATCAGTTCTTTGCCACTCTAAAATAGTAGGTGACACAGCGAGTTGTGCTGTAGCTGATAGGAAAATGTCAGCAATTTGACAACATTTTACACTGGAAAGTCCCACAGGTGAATAGGCAGTGTGTACAATATCCAAGGCTTTAGGTTTGAGGGGTGGCAGTAGTGTTGTCAGTTACAACAACAGCAATCTCATAAACCATTTGCAGACGATCACCTATTATCACAACCATGACAGCAATCATTTTTCATCTGTACAGGGTTAGTAGCATACAGCTCTTGATTAAAGCAGTTGTATAAGATTGGTACTCTTCACCAGCTACAGGTTTAGTCACACTGAGCTAATGCTTTCTGGTGTTGTCAAAATGCACCCTGTAAAATGTAGGAAATTATTAGAGTGACAGCAGCTGATAACCCAATCACCAGTTCAATCTTGGAGTGAATTAATCATCACGCATTGATAATAATTGACACTGATTTGTCTCTACAGATGCAGAAGTTCCTGAGACTGCAGACTCTCCCTCCTGTGGTCCAGACCAAAATCTGAGCAACTCACCTGAGCAGGACCAAACGGTCACACTTAGTAACACCCCTCCCACAGCAGCCCAGATGGTTCCTCTTGACAGCACGTCACCTGGACCAGATGAGACCATCACCCAGACTGAAAGGTGAATACACAAATTAGTGTATTTGATAGACTGGACACAAGTCACAACACAACTAATTTTTTCCTCCAGTCAGTTCAGATGAATGTAAAAATATAGATGATTGAGCCGTGGAACAAATATGTTACCTTTTTATTTCCTCTAAGAGAGAGCGTGAGGGATCACTATTCATGGGGCAGTGTTGTTGTTTTGGTTTTTTTTTCAAAGATGACACAACAGGTCTTATTTCCCATAACACATCTGACATCAAGTCTGTCTGACAAAACAGGATCTTCCAAAACAAAGAATACATTAAAGCAGGGCAAAAAAAGAACAGGGCGTTTACTCACCACAGACAAAGCACCAGCTGGTGAACCAGCTGTTTGATAGCAAGATTACCTAATGAGATGTAGACAAGTAAAAAGAGCCTGCACAAACCCAAGTTGCGAAGCAACCTGCTTTATTTTTGTGTCCTTGATAGCTTTATGCTCTTCATCACACCTGAGCAAAAGCTTTATCCTCAGACACACCTCTTCTGTTGGTGTTTGAATTTGCAAATCCCACCTGAGGGCCACAAAACTGAGGATTCCATAGACAGGAAACTGACATACCCTCACAGCCTCAGCCCACATCCTGATTCATTTTCATAGCAGTATGAATTATCCCTGCTAGATTTGAAGTTAATAGAGTTAACATCAGTAGCCACAGTTGTCAGCATTTTCCTGAGTTTCATCATTTACCTATGACTTGGTCCACATTTGCTAATCAAATGGGTGTCTTCCCCGTTGTGGGAGGAGTGTGTAGGATAATTAGTATCTGTTCAGCCATGCTTTGCATAGGCACAGTCCACCTACAGAGAGAGGCTGTTCCTTATCTCTCTTACTGTAATAGTTGTGTCTCTTTGTACAGACAGAAAGTGTGTCTAACGTATGAATTAAGAATAAGAATGGATAGTGCTTGAAAACTGACCTTTGACCTTTCACTTGTGGTCAGCATCCAGCCGACCAGTGAGGACCACAGGGGAGCAGAAGAGAAGGAAAGCGAGGCGGACTCAAGCACAGGAGCCATGAGCCGCACTAAGGTTAGTAGCAGAGAGGAAGTGTTTTAATGCAGAAGGGAATACAACTTCCTCTATTTTCTTCAGCACCAGCTCCCTGTTGCTTCCCCTTCCTCTTTATGACCCTTTTTCTTTCTGAAGCTTCATGTGTTTCCTAGCTGGGTGAGAGGAGGTGTGTTGTGAAGCCAGGATGGGGGGGTTCAGTAGGCAGGGCGAGGGATGGCTTTCCTTCAGAAAGCCTGAGAAGGAGTCCTCACCATGGGCAAGGAGGAGGGGAAAGATATCAAATTAAGGGAAAGATCAGAGTATCAGGCAGCCATCTTTCTGCTGACTGCTCAAGGAGGATGGGCTATTGACTTTCCCGAACTCTGTTGCCAAAGGAGGCAAGTACTAAATACTTGATATGGCTCACTGAGGTGTCCAAGTGTTTTTTATTATCCTGTAATTATTATCAACAAGTTAAAATGCTTCAGATTTCCTAACACAGAACGTAGTGGTTCACAAAAGACAGAAAAAAAGCAAAACGTGCTATTTTTTGGTTTCAGCTGAGAACCAAATTTTCAGGTTCTGAACCAAGTAATTTGTGGTTGAAATGCTCTGAACAGTTTAAAATTAGGTGCAGGAACCAGAACAGAGCCAGCTTCATGTTGGCGGAAAAGGTGTGAAAGTATTAATTTTAACTACATTACTACATCATTTGGCTGTTTTATGCTATTAACAAAGAAAAGTCGTTGTTGTGATGTGTTAGCCTTGTTAGTTTTGTCAATTCATGCCAGATAATGGTATTGAAAATTGATATTTTTCAAGGCATTATGTCAGAGTTAGTATTTCCAGTATCATGACAACACTACTGGAGTTAATATGACATCAAACAGTTTATATTTGAGAAGCTGTTATACAGAAGCAGAAGCATTTATCAAAAGGATGACAGTGATGTTCAGAAGCGTGTTAACAAAGCGTGGACACAGTGGATCATCAGTGTCTCCTCTGTCTCTCCGGACCAATTAGTGTTTACAATGAGCTGCTTTGCTGCGTGCTCCATACAGTAAGATTGCTTCATGGTCATTATGTCCAGCCTCTTGTGGATGGGCTTGCAGTGTTTTCATGTTGGAGCCAAGTTGTGTTGTGATGCTGGTTCACCACATCCTGGTTTGCATCCTGCTGGGAGATCGATCAGCTTGGTTTATTTAGTCTGCTACCTGCTGGTGGCTGCTGGACTGCCTCCTTGCGGAGAGACGGGAGGCGAGCCAAGAAAGGCAGGTTCTCACACTGTACATCAATAAGATGTAGTGTTAAACTCATACCCGCTTGGTCAAGAGAGGTTTTCAACCAAATCGAGGCTTTTTTGAATATAATTTAAGAATCTGGTTGCAATCCTCCTGCAGAGAGAAGGAGGTGAGTTTATGAAATCATTTGGATATATTCAAATAGTAGTTTTACTTGTAAATGGCAGATATTTTCATAGGACTTCTCCCCATATTTGTGTTGGGGAACACAGTCTAGACAAAAGGAATTATTATTTATCACAGTATTGTGTCAGTTAATACTTGGATTTTCGAATTATTCAACATAAGGTGGTATAAACTCACATTTGTCCAAGTAGCATAAAAACTTACAGCACAACACAACAGTGACGATAAGTATGTCAAAATACAATACATAATAGATTGCATTAACAAGGTAGCAATATTTAATCTATAATCTGTGGGTTAAATGAAGCAGCTGCAGCTCACCATGACCACTTCCTTTATTCTAATTTCAAAAATCATTTAAAGAGATGGGTTTCGAGTTTGAGTTTGGCCTGCAGGTCATTCCAGGACCAGGGATGGTAGTGGAACAGACTTGTTTTTCCAGCCTCTGTGCTGGTGAAAGGCACTTTAAACTGGAGCCATTCATGCGACATAAGATTATGACTGCTTTGCAAAGATAAAAACTTCTGGCTCAGGTAAGTTGGAAATTTACCTGTGATGATTTTATAGACTCAAATGTACCGGTGTTGTAACCTGCGCAAAGTGAGTGATGCTGTATGAGGAACAATGATGGGTTCTGAAGTTAGATTTGGTCAAGCTTGGACAAGGTGGATGGTGAGGCAAACCTGGAAATGGTATGCTGCCTGCTTAGTCATTTCAGTGAATTGTTAAGATCCACAACAAATAAAATGACTTGTGACCACACCTTGAAAAAGCCCAGACTTCATCTGACAGGACTCTTGTGTCCAGTGTTGATCCATTTTGTGACATGGCCGGTCAGAGCTGATTAAGCACATCTTTTAACTCTGGCAGCGGCATGCACCAGTGACACTGACCTCACTAATGTACCGATTCATTCCACTTCTTTCCACACGAGCTTCTGTGACATGTTCTGCTAGAGCTACATACACCCAGCAAATCATCTGTGGTTTTACCAGGTCCAGAGAGTTCCTCCAGAGCCTCTAGGGCACCAATTATCAAATCATGTCTGTTTATCACTAACAGTTGAATCACACAATGACATAAGACTAATAAATGTTATTGTAGTGTATTCTTTCACGGGCCATTTTAATGACAGTACTCGCCTCCTCACATGCAAATGTTCCACCA
The DNA here is from genome assembly GCA_035609425.1 of Epinephelus awoara. Lineage (NCBI taxonomy): Eukaryota > Metazoa > Chordata > Actinopteri > Perciformes > Serranidae > Epinephelus > Epinephelus awoara. The sequence continues at coordinate 17,770,883 of CM069316.1, read as the reverse complement.
AAACAGTGTCAGCCTTGACACACTTTGCAAGAGCGACATCGCTGCATCCTGCGCTCAGTGTCGCCCAAGATTGATTGGTCTAAAGTAGTGGTTCCCAACTGGTCCAGCCACGGGGTCCAGATTTCTCCGTAGTCACTAGTTGAAGGTCCACACAGTTTAATATATTCAGCATCATACTTGGGTTTGGCCATGTCGTTGAGCTTGTTTGCTGTCTCTGTTAAGTACAGTACTCTTGTTGTGTCCGCAGTGACACAACAAAGATGTTTGCCTAAGACATGATTGTGCGGTTATAAAAATCAAAGTTTATCGCTGTATTCTTGGATGGAGGATTGCACAATTTCAACTTTTGGTATAAAGCTATTGGAGACGCAATCAAATTAATGAACAATGTGTTGGAGAGCAGCAGCCAGCTTCTGGCTTCACACTTTGTTTGGATGTAAAGCGACACAAAGTCTCCTCAGATTTTGTGTTCGGTGAAAAGGTAAGGCAGCTCTCTACTATTTTGAGCTGTGTCAGAACGGATATTATGCACACTCATTACACAATATCCTGCTGCTTTGCTCTGAGTGCTCACCTTGCTCCATTGTGCGTGTGTGTTCACACTACTGTGTATGCACGCAGTCCGCCTCCACTACTTAGCACTTTGCCAGTGTTAACGTGTTCTCTGAGCACCCCTCTCAGCAACACACACTCACACTCTCAGAGCTGCAGGGCTCTCCATGAAGCAACACATTATATAAGGAATCAGTCCAATCTTTCTCTTCGACTCACTGTAGAGCTTAGATAGCGTTTAACTGCCATGGGACAGGTACGCTACATGTATGTGGACGTGTGTGTGTCTTTTAATCATTGACCATTTCTTGTAATGTGGAGCAAAAAAATGTGCTGCAAGGCCACCTGTCCTTTTCTCACCCCCTCCTTCCTTCTCGCTTTTTACTTTTGTCCATATCAGAGCGTGAGCCGGGATCAGTCGGCAGACAGATCAGCAGCGGAGGACAGGTGAGTGATTCAATGTAACAGGAACTAGAGATTTTAATGATTTGGTAAAGAGAACTTAATGTCTAACTGTGTTTTATAGAGAAACATTAAGGTTTACATTAATTTTTTTACATAGGCTTTAGTATTGTATAAAGGTGCACTGTGTGTGTGTTCCAGCACGTGTCTGCTACCTGTGTTGGTCGAAGAGGAGGAGAGCGTGCAGGACAGTGCAGCCGAGGTGCCAACAGTAGCCGCCAGCATGGAAGGTAGGAAGACAAACTCAGACTTGTGTGTAAGCTAACCGTTTGTTTACGCCTTCTTACATCTACATGCAACTTTGACCACCCACACACCAACTCCTCCATCCAGGGGCCGACCGGCTCACCAGCAGCGGAGCGACCACCTTCTCCGACAGCAGCTCTCCTCCGTCAAGATCGTCTGTCACACATGGCAGCCAATCGGGGGGTGGCATGGGCAGCGTGACTTCTGACCCCGGCCAATCTGTGGACAGTGCAGCCAAAAAGGACTCCCTCCCTCTTAGTGGCAAAAATAAGAGGGAGCTGGTAAGACTTTTTCTGCTTCCATTTTTTTCTCAACTTGGACTGTTGGATTATTAATTCATCATAATAATAGTGATGAGGATTTATTTAAAGTAATTTGCCTGACTACTGTTGAAGTCATAAGTTATTATGAGTAAAGAGAGCCATCCCAATGCATAAAAAAGATTTACAGATGCACAAGTTAGTCATTGTTCAGTTTTATATTCACCTTATGATGCATTGTTTATTTATGATTTTGTTTTGTATGTTTGTTTGTTTTTTATCTCTTCTTTGCTCTAGCTTAGCTTAAAATAGCCTCAGAGTAGATCTGATAAAACACCAGGATCATGTTGAACGGAGCGTCAAGATAACATTTCTTTTTTTGTCAGTGATGAGATTGTGCCATCAGTAACTTCATGTGACCTGAAGAGAAATGCTGTCTTTCCAGCTGTGTGAGTGTGTGTGAGTGTGTGTGTGTGTGTGTGTGTGTGTGTGTGTGTGTGTGAAAGAGAGAGAGAGAGAGAGAGAGAGAGGAAGGAAGGAAGGAAGAGTGCATGTTTTCAATTTTGCTCCACTGAGGATCAGATCATTCAGAATCAAGAGCCAACGACACTGCCAGCTGCTTTGAATCTTCACGTTTCACCTTTATTGTGTAAAAACCATTGAAGGAGAAAGGAGGGTAGGGAGGGAGCGAGTGAAGGGAGCAATATGGATGTTGAGGGCGATGTGAGCATGGAGAGATCGGCGTTAAAAGGAGATAAGGAGGGGGAGATTGAGCACAAGGAGGCAGTAATGTTTGTCCGGACCCTGCAGGAGCTGTCCCGCAGTATGGAGGCCATTGCGGAGCACAAGGTTCAGGAGGATCAAAGTGAGACCAGCATGGCCACTGAGAAGGAATGTATGTGTGATATACTCATTGCATACTGTTATGTACTAAATATTATATATAATATTCACCACTTGTCTTTTGATACCAAATTTAATTCCATTTTTAAATGAGTGCTTTTACATTAGCTCTTTGAAAATCTAGATGGTGATTGCACCATTTGACCAGGTATTTGTTTTGCCATGATTCATAAATGAATCTTACTTCCCATCTAGCTGAGATGTCACTGATCTCAGACACCACCAGTCCTGTCCAAGAGGACAGGAACAGGTGAGCAAGCACCTGAACACTTGAATCCATAACATCCATGTGTGCATGTAATAAGGCTTGTCACATTGTCCTCATTGTCGTCTCTTTATCTGCAGCCTGTCACCTAATGACAAGGAGATTGAGGTATGTGTACCATTGGATCTTGCAGACACTTTCGAAGCATTTGTGGTGTCAAAAAGACACTTTGGGATAATGTGTGTTTGAAAGTAGATTTTGAAAGCCTCAATTCCGTCTCTATCATCATCTGGATCTTAATAACTTTTTGTTAGTTGTCTTAATGTATTAATTTTCATTCTGAAAACACAGCCTTAACTGTGCATCCATCAGAAATGTATAGAGTGGTGCAGTGGTAATGTTTTTCTGTAGGCCATCCTGGAAGTTCCCTCGACAAAAAGCCTGTGATATTTTTTCATTGGATTTTGGATTATTGCAGAAAATAACATCAGCAGCAAACAAGAATTCATGACACTTTTTTTTTTTGGCAAGAAAATCTTCACAAATTAACACCACTTTTGTGATTTTTGAAGTGTAAATGCAATTGCCAGAAGTAAAAAGCTGACGTTAGGCTATAAACAAACTACACCACAGTCGCATGACTTCTCATCACCACCACAATGACAGTGTAAAGCTGTGGTCGGCGTGACGATGTTCTCTAGTCTCATTTAGCCACTTATTAGTAACCTCCTGTCTTAAGACATGTCAAACCTTTAAAGTTCACAAGTAGGGTATTTACTGATGTATTTTATGTCGTAGAACAGAACGTGAAAGTCTTGTGTTTAGCACAGACCTTATTTCAGGCCTTTAACACTGACTTCAAGAGGAGGAGCAGTATGTGCAAAAATGCCAACTCAGTTGTGTGTTTTAGGACTTATTCCTGCACTGCTCTATATTGACACACAAAGTTAGTTAACGTGTTAGTAAGTTTGCACTGCTGTATGAAACCCATAGATTACCAGTAGGTGGTGGGTCATTTCTGACAATTCCTCAGTCAAACCTTAAAACTGAACGTGTTCGATCCCCTCAGTTGTGGAATGACCTGAAAGAGAACATCAGGAAAGCTAACACATTGTCCTCCAAGTCACTTTTAAAAACTAATTGCATGTATGTCTTCGGACTGTGGGAGGAGGCCGGAGTGCCCGGAGAGAACCCACGCTGACATGGGGATCATGCTCTGATAGGATTCTCCTGAAGTGTGGGGTTTTCAACAGGGAAGTGCAGGAACTCTTATCATTATCAAACAAGGAAACTTTAGAGATGGTCATCGTGTCTGCTTACAGGCTAGATATAAAGCCAAATACAGTGTGCGTGTCCAGCAGTAAGTGCCAAGTGTCTTTTTCGTGTTTTCAGGCGGAGTTCCAGCGTCTGGCACTGGGATTTAAGTGCGACATGTTCACCCTGGAAAAGAGACTGCGGCTGGAGGAGAGGTCACGTGACCTGGCTGAGGACAACGTCCGCCGGGAGGTGTCCAGCTGCCAGGGCTTACTGCAGGTCAGTGTACATACAGTATGTGTGTAACTGTTCAGCTTTCCGATGGAGCACTCGCTTGAGTTTTGCTCCATCAGCGGACAAAATTCCATGAGCTGCATGAATCTGAATCACAATATAGTAGATAAAATGGATTTTGCATCTTGTTCTGCATCTTTCTTCTTGTATAGATACAAAACTCTGCCTTGCATCAATAGGGATCAATTAATTGTCCTGTAAATGAAAGTGAATAAGGTGATGGTTAACTCTTTGTGTCTTTTCTCTCCTGTCACCTCTTCTCCAAGGCTCTGACTCCTCTGTGTGAAGACGACAACCAGTCCATGGAGATCATCCAGAGGCTCCAGAAGAACCTGGACATCCTCATCCAGTCCATGACCAGGGTGTCCAGTCGCTCAGAGATGCTAGGAGCTATTCACCAGGTGAATGATAAGTCACAGATAATGTGCATGCCATCATTGTGTGATGAATCTATGAGTTTGTATTCCTGTGCCAACAATAAAACGAAGTGTACTGTATGTTAATTTTGATTCTAATGATTTAACGGAGCCTTGTGTCTGTGAATGTTAGGAGAGTCGTATTGGTAAGGCTGTAGAGGTGATGATCCAGCATGTGGAGAACCTGAGGAGGATGTACACCAAGGAGCACGCTGAGCTGCTGGAGCTGAGAGAGGCGCTCATGCAGAACGAGAGGTCGTTTGGATCACAGACTGAAAGAGGTGGGTAAAGGTTACACAATAGTTACATACATTCAGGGTGCAACACACTTCTGGACCCCACTACGGTTTAAGACTGGGTTAGGCTGTGGCTCAGGAGGTACAGCTGTCGTCTACCAGTTGGAAGGTTGGTGGTTTCAATCCCCTACATGTCGAAGTGTCCTTGGGAAAGATAATAAACCCCAAATTGCTGTGAGTGTACGTGAATGATTATTTGATGAGCAGGTGGCACATTGTATGGTAGCCTTGGCCACCAGTGTAGCAATGTGTGTGTGAATGGGATGAATGGTGCCTGTAGTGTAAAGTGCTTTGAGTCTAAGACTAGAAGAGAGCTAAACCTTTTACCATTCCAGTACTGATTTTACCACTTACGTACTTCTTTGTTCTGATATTCAGTATCTTGACTTGCGTACTTAAAGTTTCTCTTCTGGCATTTTAAACTCAAAATAATTTCACATTTGTGTAATTACATGTCTCAAAATGGTGTAGACGTAACTCAACACTGCCTTATTTAGTATGCACAGACGAACTAGTATGCAAATGAGTCCCAGCCTCTATACCCAACCACCCTTCAGCCACCTTAGACTCTGCTCATCAACCACACCCCTTGTTTCACCCCTTGTAGATACATTTTTAAAAAGCTAATACAATATAACTTGTCACCAGACATAGCTGATGGGGTCTGAGACCTCTATATAACAGTGTCTGGCTCAATATAGTAACAAACCCATATCACCCATACTGTACTGTATGCATGTGTGTATACTGTATGTATGTTCAGTGATGGCACACACAAACAACGTTTGAAGTAACTAAACTTTTCCTCTTTCCAGACGACTTCCGTGGCAAGAAGCAGAACACACAGTACTACAAGGTCAGCGGCATTAAGGTTACATATTATCTCTTCATCTCCTTATTCAGGACTGATTTTTGCTATATGTGTTTGTAAAGTTCATCTGTGTATTTAATTTGTTTTCTCCTCTTTTTCCTTTTCCTCCCCAAACAGTCGTCATCCCGGCGGGTCAGCATAGCAGCAATCCCCCGCTCTGGTGGAGGCAACATGCACTTTGACATGGTGAGGACGATGCTGCCATCGCTTTTATCCAACCAGAGAGATCAGAACAGATCATGTGGCTTGCCCTTTGGTTTGAGACAGTCAGCCAGTGGGCTTTTTACACTCTTAATACAGCAAAGTCAATCCAAAGCTTGCTTCTCTAGAAAGCTTCCTGCAATCTGAGTGCAGATTGCTCCCTAAGGTCGAGGGAAAGTTAAAAAAAATCATCCCAAAAGTGTCCACAGTATATTTTCAGGAACAAATTGATTGCTGCCTTTGTAAATAGATATCCACTTTTTAAACTGTAAATAAAATTTATGTTTGTGTCATTGGTTTAAATGCTACAATTTGTATTTTCTGCATTCAGTGTGAAGTCTCAAACCATGGTGATGCTAAATGCATGCAAAATGTAACACATGCTTTAGTATGATGGAAAATGGAATATTTGTGTTTTGACGAATCATAACTGACATTGTTTGATTTTCCCTCCACAGTCCAAAACACAAGACTGCACAGACGCTGAAGCAGAGAGACTGACCAGGCGATCTCCATGGTAGGTATTTGTATTTGTGTGTGTGTTAATGCCTGGATTGTAATATGTAGAGTGACATGAACATAATGTAGTCTGTATGTGAAGGGGAGGTGTGCTTAGATTAACATTAAGGGATACTGTGTAAATTACTCAGCCTGTTTCTGATGTGCAGGAAGGCTTTCCTTCTCAAGCCATCAAAGCTTGCCGTAACATGACGTAAGGGTTCTTGTTATTGTTATGCCCCTATGTGATAATGATGGTTTCCAGGAATGTGGCAGGGAAGAGCGGTGCGCGCCCCCCACTAAAGCGCTTTGTTAGCTCTGCGGCCTGGGTTGACACTGAAGAGCCCTCTCTCATGATGAAGGGGTAAGACATGCCAAGAAGAAGGGTAGACGCTAGAATGTACTCACCGAGGACCAACGAACTGCGCAGGTGTCAACACTTGGGCTTCAGCACAACTCTACAGCTATTTGACCATTGCTATGACACGACATTTGAGTAGATAAATGAGGTCAAATGCAGCAATACATGAAGACATGACTCATCTTATAAGTGATAAGATATAACCAAGCCTCTCCGTGAAGGAACAGTGTGTAGGATTTAGGGGGATTTCGTGCTACCTAGCGATAAGACTTGCAGATTGCAACCAGCCTAATCTTCTCTCAGTAAAAATTCTGTCAGTGTTGGCCTCCTCTTCTCCAAAACAAACAAACCTGGTGACAGAATAAAGCAGTTCTTGTTTAAAAATCTTTAAAAAGTTTTTCAGATGCTCAAGTCGCAGAGCGGCTTCTCTGGTGGGTGACACGCAAACAACCCTGTCTAGAGCCAATGTTTGGTTAATCTTATCTGGGCTACGTTAGAAACATGGCAATGCAACACAGCAATCTCTATAGGCTACACAAGGACTTGTTCCCTAATGGCTCATGCTAAGATAACAAAAGCACAACAATTCTTATTTTCAGTTGATTATACACTAAAGCAGTGTTTCTAAATGATCTTTGGTAAACTTCCCTCCATCTTACCTAGATCTCAAGCTCCCCTCAAAGCGAAACTCTGCCGGATGACACAGATGATGCAAAGTGGGTCATCTGGCAGAGGTTCGCTGGCTCTCCCGAGATGTTGCTTGAACTACAGACTGCACCTCTGCTTTTTCGTGTTGCCTGCCACCCCGGACTCAAAGAGTATAGAAGCAGATCAAGACCCAAAGCTGCCCCTCTCTCACTCTCAGACCGAAAATCAAATATAAATCAAGGTTATGTTACTGTGTTGCCTATTTCTCGCCTAAAATGTTTTTCAGAAATGCATTTTAGTGCACTGTTTAGCTGTAACAGTGAGAGTTTTTGAAATGGTAAGTGGGCACCATACTGTAACACATAATAGTTTGTTGCCAGCCGGCCGCCATTGTTTCAAATGGACAAGTTTGCACAACGGCACCCACCAGCAGGTGCGTTTATTGGTCCAGTATGGCGGTGGCAGTGCACTCTTGAGCAACAGTGAATGCCTGCTTTCTCTGATCATGTAACAACAATTTCAAAGTATTTGTATCTTTCTACTGCATTGACAGCCCAGTTTTATGAAAAGACCAAATCCTACGCACTGAACCTTTTACCTAATCCTTTATTGCGAGCTACCTAAGCTAGTGACATGCTAACTAAGGTGTTGACACTTGCGCAGTACGTCATTTTCGTTTGGGGACTACATTCCAGCATCTGTCAAGAAGAGGGGAACCACGCTAGCTGCGTCGCACAAGTAATTTCACAGTGGCCCCAGATGCATAAAGATGGCAGCTTTCTGGTGTGACATCATTACCATCAGTGTGACAGTAAAGAACACTGGGCGCGTTCAGTCCATTCAGTTTTGTTGTGGTCAAGTTTACATCTCTCCAAATCACTTTGCAATGGGTGTTGTGTGGAAGTTGAAAGCAGTGCAATGCAGGACTAATACGAGGAAAAGATTAAGTGCAATTAAATAACAAATCTGAAAGTTTGAAAGAGAATATTTTAGTTGCTAATATCTCTAACTGAGAGGGTGAAGCTTAGACTGCTCGAACAAACTCAAACAACATGTTATCCTTTGAGACAAAAATCAGTGATGATGACGTCCAACCACACAGCAGCCATCTTTCATGCATCTGGTCCCTCCTTGCATGGGAAAGTGTTTATCAGAGGCCAACATCATTTTTTGACATTTTCCAAAGCCACCACCTTTTTTTTCTTTGTGCATTCATAAAAAGTAAAGAGGCTGGGTTGACTTGTTTCTTTCTTTTTTGTTTTTATTGGCATCATGTTGCTTTCAAATGTTTGGATGAGGACTGTAGAATTTGTTCTATTTAACTAGCTAAGTCAAAATTTCTTTAAATGCTCTCCAAATATCTGAAAGGTTGTGAAACTGCTTTGTGGTGATACAATATTGGAGCATGTATGTTGAGTCGCTGGGCATGCATTGTTATATTGCAGGGGTCTCTAAATATTACTTGTGTTCAGCAGGAGAGCATCTGTTGGCTGCATATGCATGACATGTGCATGTGTGCATGTGCACATACAGTACCTGTATTTGAATGTCCAACTGAACAGTGTGTTTGTGAATGCCTGACCCACGCGTGCCCACAGGACGGCGTACGACAACACCGACTGCCTGTCGGAGGACGAGCAGAAGGAGGAGCCGGTGGCAGAGAGGAGGAGGTCCAGTCTCAGTGAGCTGGGCAGCAAACTCACCTCCCTCATTCTGCCCCTCAAGACGTTAGTCCAACCAAACACCCAACTCTAGCCTACTGCAGCACCACTTTCTGCAAGAAAAGCTAAGAGGCTAGCTACATAGTGGAAGACTTCATCATTTAGCTCCACTGAGGTTCCAGTAGCTGCAAACAGAAAGTTTTGATCTCTGGAGACTTCAATGTCAAGGATTTCCTACATACAAGCTGAATTATTTTTCTGTAACTTGTAGTAGCAAGAGGAAAATTATGTCTCATTTAATATGAGATTAACACTTATGTGTAACATGAGTATGGAACCTCCGAAGTGATGAAGCTCTTTCATTATATGGGTCTGTGCTGGACTAGCTTCCTCTTTGCTGCAGGGGCTCAGCGGCTTTTAATCATGTTAACAATGTTTTCACTGGAAGGGCCAGAAATGAACAGTTTTACTTGCTGTAAACTGTCTTGAGATCAGTGTATGTCAGTGTGACATAAGCTTTGTGATTTGTGTTTCATGCATGGATCTCAAGCTCTTGATTTGCAGCTAACAAAGACAACTAATTCATCTTTACTCGCCTTGGTCTTGTTTGTGTGATTTACTAACATGTTCAGTCACCTTGATGATTTTATGTGCTGCTACACTTGGACCATTTTCTTTATTTTTGTGGGGCAACTGAGTAATTTGTGCCAACAGATCATGTGTTTTTCTGAACTGTCCTTTCCTCTTTTCCTCCCTCCACATTGCTCAGGAGTCAGGATGAGCTGTTTGTAATGCTGTAAGTGTGTAGGGAGGAGAGTCCAAAGTGGAAGTGCTTCTGGACTCTATCCCTATCCCAAAAAATAAAAAAAATGCACGCAAAAGGCCTGTGTTTATCAAGTAGGAGTGCCAATCAAAAGCCACTTAGAACCTCACACTGACTCTCTTAATGACTGTTAAGTGATTTGAAGCAGCACTCCTACTGCTGACAGACTCCAGGCCAAAATTGACTGCTGCCTTTTCCTCACCAGTCGATGCTCAAATCCACCTCCATGCCAACCGCTATTAACTGCCGCTGACAGCTTTTTCATTACGCTGATGTTGTGAATGGTTTTGCATCTCTGAAACCGTTTGAGACAGGTGGTAAAAACGCACTTCATCAAAGCCAACTCTAGATTGCATCAAGCTGCAGCTAATTCACTGCCTGCCACTCATTGCATTAGTTACCACAAATGACATACAATTTCTGTGATTTTATTCTCTTTCCTGTGAGTCATTTTTGGTAACTTACTCAATCTCTTGCTTGATATTGGATCATTTTTTAAGATCTCTCATGCCTTATTTTCTATCCACCATGTGGTAACATTTTATTCTCTTTGGTTGCCCCCCTCCAGCCCGAGCCCTTCCTCCAGCCCTACGTCCACAGACCCAGGAATGGCCCAGTCTTTTTCCAACAGTCTGACCTCCTCCAGGGCGGCTGCAGCAGCAGCAGTAGCCAGAGGCGGCAGGGGTCTCTGGCTTTGGTTGGCGATGGTGGTGGTGCTAGCAGGTACACCTAGATTCTCTATAGTACTTATTTTAGGGTGATTCTTTTCTTATAGACCAGTGGTCTTCAGTGTTTTTCAGGCCAAGGACCCACTACTATATTTGTTGTATAAAAAAGTCACACTTGATATAATTAGTTGAATATTTTCTTGTTTGTGCTTGCCTGTAGCTGCTAAATCAATAGCAGTTGTAGCATTGGTAGGTGCATTACAGCTTATTGGCCAATATCTTTCAATAGCATATCAATTTTAGCTAATGGCAGCCCCCCTGCAGTAACTCTGAGGACCTCCTAGGGGTTGCAGACCCCCTTGTTGAAGACCCAGATTATAGACTGTATATAAAGATGAACAACACATCTCCACTTCCTCCAACTGTACAAAAACAAAGCCAAAATACCCCGGATACGGCCGCTGCCAACTTGCACTGGTGACTTCATTTGGATTAAGAGTCTGCGCAGTAGTAATTTGTCGCCATTTTGTTACTGCCCACACACCTGTCTGACCAATCTCAAGCAGCACCATTGATCGTGAGCACGCAGACTGGCACACCTAGCAGTCAATCATGATGTCAAACCCATTTTTATAGCATCAAATAACTAATTAAACCAAATTTAAAAGAAAAATTAATACTTTTGACCCGAGAGCTGTCATACCATCCATTTTTATTAAACAGTCTATGTCATCTATTTGGATTTAGCAACAGTAGAAACAAACTATACTGATTAAAGCTTGAACAAATTTCTGTTTGCCTCTTATTCTGTGTTGTGGTAAATATCCATGGTTCACCTGCAGCTCTCCTGGCGCTGCTGGCCAGCCTGGTGATGCAGCCAGCGGTAGATGCAGCCCCTGTGGGGACCGGGGACTCCTGGATGACCATCCAGCAGCTGCTGTGGCCCTACACAGGGCTCCGGCATAACGGACAGCCCCCCGTCTAGCCCCTGAGACCCGGGGTGGATGGTGCTACCGCCCATCAGCCCTCTGAAGAAACAATCTGTGCACTGGGGTGATGATGAAGAAAGTACAGTGTACCACGACTGAACGGAGGCTGTTGGGATGTTTACCGGTGCCTGAAGATTTCCAAAACAAGACTCGCATTGATAGCACAGGCCAGGCCTCAGGGGATAGTCAACCCTATGGAGGATTTTATGCATCACATCACGTTTGCTAAACTAGTTAGTCTTTGAGTGTGTGTGTGTATGCGTGTGTCTGTTTTAAGAGATGAAGCAGTAACGTGGTTGGAAACCAGTGTCTCTTTACGGCGGGCTGCTCAACATCCTGAACACATCATGATGCAGTTTTCTTGTCAGCACTGCTGGCAACTGTCTATGCGGACCTAACACAATCTGTCAAATCAGCTTCATCAGTCATCACAGCTGGTGCAGAGATGACCAATCATGTCACAACTTCATCTGAATGACAGCACTGATTCGCCAAGTCACACAATGGGCCTCTGTGCAATTTTCCATTGACATCATGGACGATGGCTTTTTAAACACATTTCATGCACTTGAGGAAACAAAGGACAATCAGCCTTTTTATTGGAATTTTGCAGAGGACATTTTATAACTTAAGTCTATAAACACTGGTAATAAAACTTTCATTCTAAGTGTTTTAAAATTTTTGAAATATATATTTATGAGTTTGTTAGTTTTGAGTGGGGATATGTGAATAACTGTTTATTTTTGTTAAGTTATAATTCTACATTGTTACAGTTTTAACACCAAAGGGTTTTTTAATGTTTCTCTTTGTGTTCTTGCTGTGGTTGTCACCGTTTTCAACTTCATAGTTTTTTTTTTTTTTAATGTTCCAAAGAAGATGTGTGAAACTTTGCACAAATAAAGTAGCCAATTCTACAGTAGGAGACGTGTCTTCTTATGTGCATTCAAATGTTCATTTCAAATTCAGGGGTTAAAAAAGTATTGAATTTGCTGATTTAAAAAAAAATGCAACCCCAGGTTAATTTCACACAGGTTATGAATACATGAGGGGTCTGGTGGCACAGAGCAGGCTCTGTACTGTATCAACGTACATGTAATTACATTCTCTGGTCCTGACTATACCATCAGGGCTCATGTTGTCCTCAAGCATGTGGATGAAGGTGGAGTGAAACTCGCTTCCTGGGTAATGATCTGGAGAGAAGGCTTCACTTTTCTCTGTCATCTCCAGCTTCTGACTTCTCTGAGCACCCAGCAGGTAAAGACTCCATGAGCCCTTAGGCACCGGGTCAGGGCCGTGGTGCTCACACGCCTGGCAGAGGAGAGGAGCAAAAACACTCAGGGCATTCCATGTTGGGAGAAAAAAGGAAGCATGCTGGATATAATGATCTATGTGTGAGGGAGAGTACCTGCATGACTAGATGCTCAGCTCCACATTTAGCATTCCACTTGCTCCATGAGAACGCGCAGGCAGAGGCAAAGAGGGCCATCTGTTCGTAGGCAGCATGTTCTGTAAGTGGGTCCTGAAGAGGAGAGGAACCACACGGCACATTTATAACACTGGAAAATGGTGGACTGCAGTCTGGTGATACACAAGTATAAGCTGAAAAGGTAAATCAGAGAAAGTGTTTGGTAGAATGTCACGATATACTGTCCCAGATTGATAAAAGATATCAAATCTGCATACACCCTTTCAAAGAGCAATGGGCTTTTAAATCTTAGGAATATTCCGACATTGGAGTGTGAAACTGACAGAAAGCAGACGAGAACAGAAGCAGCGCGACAAGAATTGACAGCATCTTGTGTGTCATATTCTTGAATTTTTCTCTTCATTCAGCGTAGATACTGTGGGGAAAACATTCTTGTACACTGTGGCCAAGTATTATAATGGTTGAGACAGCCCTGCTGTTTAAAATGTTGACATACTTATCTAAATAAACGCAAGGCCGAATACGTACGGTATGTGGACGTGATCACACTGACCTTGATAAGTCGATAGCATAATTATTTTGACAGGCCCACTCAGGTTTACATTATTTATTGTGAGCAGGTTGTTTAAATGGAGGTAATTCTGTAGCTGAATTATTATCTGCTCCACAGTGTTGATTCACTTAAGCTAAGGAAATGTTTTTTTTTTCCAATCTCCTCTTTTAAATGTGAACAACAGTCCAGACATGGTGCTACCTGCCTCTCCTAAAGAAACACCTAAAGATCTGTTTTTTTTAAAGAGCCACGCTAGGAGCATAGAGACAGCAATACCAGTTGGCTGATCCAGACTAAAATACCTCAACAGCTGTTAGATGGATCATCATGGTGTTGTACAGACATTAATGGTCCACAGAGGATGAATCATACTGACTTTGGTGACACCCTGAGTTTTCATCTAGATTTTGCTTTTGATTGAATTTCCAACAGCTATGGGAAGGATTTTAATGAAACAGATATTCCCTTCCCCTCAGTATAATTTTGATCAACTTTGGTGGTCCCTTAAATTTTCATTTAGCACCATCATCAGGCCAGAATTTTAATTTGTCTAGTACTTTGGTTGATCCCCAAATGAACCATCTTGGAAAGCTTAGAACGTTGTAGGGCACAAATGAAGTCTACACACTGTTTGGTTCCAAATAACAAGTTTGTTTTCTTCTTAAAGGCTTTTTTTCTTTTTCTTTTTTAAGGCAAAGTTTTGATCCGCAAAATTCAGGATTAGCAAGCAGATGTTAGCATGCTAACCAGGGCTGGGTATTGGTGCTCCATGTCTTTAAGGTATTGACCAAAATAATCCAATACCTGCGTTGGATCAATTTTGTACCCAGATCTAGAAAAAAAGACCCTTCGTATGGTTTTGCTTGCAACCTACGACAACAGCTACAACCCACTCAGTCTGTGGTGTGGTGAACATGGTAAATATGTCATCTCTCACTTCCTGTCGCTTTTACAGGGTATTTGGATACATGCAAGGCTATTCTGCAACACTGGTTTGCCCATTTAACACAGAATTAAAAAGTAAAGTAAAAATTAAACTATTCTTAAAGCCAACAAGGAGAAGATGCACACCTTGCCGCAGGTGCTGACGTATTTCTCTGTGTACTCATTCACAAAGATGTTGATCCCTGAGTTGAGCATGGCTCTCTGGAGGGCAGGGCCACTCATCCACTTCCCCAACAGGTGAGAGAGACCTTTCTCTTGCTCCGAATGCAACATACACTGATTACCCTGTTGGTGAAATGGACACAAACACAAATTAAACACTCAACTTACTTCTACTAATTTATTTTTCTGTTATGTGCGTACAGAACTTTCCAGTCGCTTACCTGGATGGTGATACTAAGGTCAATGAGTGCCCCGTTGATGGTGAAAAGAGCCGAGTCTTGCCCCAGTGGCCTGAGCTCCCAGCTCTGGAAGGGAAGGTTGGCATAAGTTTCCTGCATCAGCACAAAGGCCTGGAAGGAGTCCATCTTGAAGGAGATTTTGGCCTCTGCCTCATCATAAGACAGGTCAGTGATGCCGTCCATCCTCCACTGCTTCACTGGATGAAAAAAACAATTACAATGTCCATGAGTATATTATAGCATATTAGGGGGACAAAGTCAGAGACGAGATTGAGACAGTTTGGACATGAACAAAGGAGAGCTGTTGGTGTATCTAGAGAAGGAGGGAGCTGACGATGGAGCTGCCAGGTAAAAGATGTGCTGCATATAAAGTATTATACAGCATATGTTTCTGTGTGACCTACGTGCAGCATCCCAACGAGCCACTTGGGGTGCTTCCAAGAAGACAACAGAGTCAGGCAGCATCACAGACACACCAACAGGAGGGCAGGTAAGAGCGTCATTGTCCTCCAAGTTAGCTTTCTCCATAGGGTAAGGGAACACCTGCAGCCCTTTTTTCAACACCTGGAAAAACATGGATAGTGATATGTGAGGTCAACTATGTGAGGGTGTGAGCAGCAAACACTGAAACCCTTTTCTATTCACCTGTCTAATTTTCCAGCCATTGACGTAGCGGGCTTGTGGTGGCAGGTGAAACACATCATAGAAGAAGACCCCGCCCAGAGGTGTGAGCTGCATTAAGTCCACCACCTGGACACTCTCACCACGCTCCATTGCTGTCAGCTGCACTGACGGAGAAGTCAAGTCCCTAGCTGAAGAGAAAAAGAGAATTGTCCATCTTAATCTACTTATAAAACATTATTAACTCAGATTTAGTTGTTGTTTGTTGTTAGTCCATGTATTAAAAGACCTGTCAGTTATTCTGAGTGACAGCAGGTTGCCATGCTGTGTGGTGCTGCTCTCTTTTTGTTTACATTTGGAGTGACAGGAAGTGTCA
The DNA here is from genome assembly GCA_035609425.1 of Epinephelus awoara. Taxonomy (NCBI): domain Eukaryota; kingdom Metazoa; phylum Chordata; class Actinopteri; order Perciformes; family Serranidae; genus Epinephelus; species Epinephelus awoara. Next base: position 17,754,953 of record CM069316.1, on the reverse strand, counting down.
GGCTGGGCATCTTACCACCGAGCGCCTCCATCTGTGTCTGTATCTGGCTCCCTCGGCCTCCTGCAGGCTGGGCACTGGTTCTCGTCGACTGCTGACTGGCTGCACTCTTTAGTAAGATACACACTCAATAACAATATAAATCGTCATTGAATCTAGTAACCTAGATCAGTATTCTTTCTTTACCTTCACCCCTTCAGAACCATGCGTTGACTGCACCTCCTCGTCCACTCTCTGCTGCTGCTGCTGCACCTTGTCATCATCCTTCACCTCTCCCTCTGCTTTTGTCTCCCCCTGCTCAGGTTTGTCTATGTCTGCTGGAACCTCCTCACCTCCTGCAAGCGACCTGGGACCAAACAGATGAGGCCAGAACAGAGTTAAGGGAGTGTGGTTAGTATTAGCAGCATTTTAAGTATTCCTAATAGTATTAGCAGACGTAAAAGCACCAACAGATGAGTACCTGTGGCTGGCTGAGCGTATTTTCAGGCGTGCCATCATGGCCAGCAAAGACAGGTGGTCATAATGTGTGTGGAGGATCCGTACGGCAATACTGCTCACAGCCAGCTGTTTAGTAAGCTCAAAGCCCAGGCCTTTCTCCTCAAAGTTAAAACCTTTAAACCTGAATCAACCCGATAAAAAGACAGAAAAACAAATACTAGATGCTTGAGCTTCCTGTTAAATATTAATGCACCAAACACATTGTTGTGAGCTGCGATGGCCACCTATGAGAGTTCTGGAGATGCTGCAGACTGTCACATTTAACCCAGATAATCTATCAGTGCCAGTTTTCCTCCACAAACCTTGGATTCTTGTTGAGGTTGGCCCACAGACACAGCGTAACGTTGTCATCTTTGACCACGGTCTGCATGTTGCCTGTTTCGGTGTCGGCATTCTCACTGGCACTCTATGACCAGGTAGACACATGACACATGTTTCCAACACTCTGCTTTCACTAATCACTAAATCACTAAAAGCAACCCACGCACACCATAATATACCATTTTATTATATAGCACTTTTCATATACACTAAGTGAGCACAAGTACAACTATGATTCTTGTACCTTGAGGATCTCCTCAGTGGTTAGGTCGTGTTTCGAGTGGATTAGCTCCTGCAAATCTATGAGACCCTCCTGGTACTTCTGACCCTCTTGTGGATCTGTAGCATCTCTGAGCAGCACCTCCAGCTCCTCCATCAGCTATAAGGGACAACATTTATGTATCTATTTATAAAATGGGCTTTTAATCAATTAATCAATAAGGAATAAATGGACTCCAGTTTTAATCAAATAAGTGCATGACATCTACACACCTACACTTCAAATACAGACCTGTAGAGCGGAGTAACACTGCTTGAGCACGAGCGTGATGTTGACCTCTGCGTCGTCTCTCCATAAGCTGATATATGTGTTAACATCCCGCTGTACTTCTGGGTCTGGTGCACCATCACAACACATGTACCTCTCCCACTGGATATAAACAACATTATGTTTGTTAATATCATTATTTTTATATCAACAACATAGTTTTGTTTTCCATGACTGTGTATGGATCCAAAAAAAAGTCTTATTTGCAGTGTTTGCTTAGGGAAAACTGATCACTGTTAACAATACATGTGTCGTCCTTTTTTAATGTGCAGTCTCCCTTTCACAAAGACAGGAACATACACACCTTGGCTTTCTCCACAGCATCAGCTTTCCATTTGGTTACTGCAGTATGATTCTCCTCCAGTAGATGGCGGAGTTTGTTCAGCTCATTTTCTCTGCGCTCTCGATCCTGTCAGCAAAAGCATGCCCGTGAACATCGGCTGTGTGTTTCCATTTCATCAGTTTGGGTTTGTTTAAACCTGAATTCATCCTCATGACATATAATATGCCATAGGGACATTTTACCTTTAACTCGAGCCTTTCTGCCTCCTTCTCCTTTTTCTCTTTTTCCAATCTTTCCTGCTCGTCTTTCTCTGCCTGCAGCTGGGCTTCCTCTATAACACAAAAAAGCACATATGATGTGCATACAGTACAAAACACTTAAACTGCATGAGTCATGTTAATTCCTGAGCAGTGACTCGCAGAGGCTCAAACAGATTATCAAACAAATTACTTTCATCAGTACTCTGCAAACTCTAATGCCTCACACTAACCGCCCACACTGCATGAATGCCATCACTTCCAACAAATACCTAATTTTTACCACGGTTAGATTAACAGACACAGATATCTGGATTACCTTCCTCTCGCAGCCTCCTCTCCTCCTCCTCCTGCTGCTGCTTGGCCTTCTGGGCCTTGGTAGGCTTACGTCCCTTTGATGACTTGAAACCAGCAAAACATTATAAATGAGTGTTTAACAGGGACAGCTCACTACTACAAGTGTGACTAGAGAAGGGTTCATTACTGAGATGAACAATGGGTAAACACAGTGACGAGTGTGTTGATTGGTATTCTCTATGCCTGGCTGCAAATATCTTCAACTACGTACCTGTTATAATCAGATTAATGCAGAACTCTAAATGTGCTGACTGACATTTGCTCATACCTTTCTTTTCTTGGGTGGCTATCAGTCACAAGAGAAAATACAGAGAGAAAGTTAAAGAAGGTTTAAAACATGCATTCAAGGCACAGGGGAAAAGTAGTAAGAAATTAAAATTAAAAGGAATCTTCCTGCTTAGGGACTGTTTGTTACTTATGAGAGGGGAAGGAGTAGTGCAAAAAGGGGGAGGCATGTCAAATATTTTCGAAGCACTGCGGAAGGACTAATATTTTTATTTTGGTTTAGGGGAGGAGCATACAATGGCTGTTTGTGTATTTATTTAACCGCCAATTTTTAAAGAAAGAAAATTTGCCAAATTTGCACCATTTATTATATTAACAAAACTTTATACATGTATAGTAGAATTTAGAGAAAGACCCATGGAGACGGGGAGGGTCAGGGTTGAGGATTGATCAAAAGGTGCAGGTGTATACGTGTTGTCTTTGTCACAGTATGGAAATCCACTGGTAAAAAAAAGAAAGAAATGGTTTTCTTAAATTGCAGAATCTGTCTTGAGAGATTATCTTTGTCATAACTGTAGAGCTGTGTTATATAAGGTCTGATGTTATTAAGAGAAGGTCAGACAGTTTTTCTTTCAATTTTTTTTGTTACTCTATTTTGCTTAAATAACTGTGTCATTGCCCTGATATCTACATGTGTTGTGATAGTGACAGCAATTATTTGTTAATGTATACATAGCAAGAAACTGTCGGGGGAAAAAAAAGACATTTTAAAATTTCCAACAAAGGCTTTTAAAATCTAACAACTCAGTCAGGGTGGAGGGACGTTCATGAATTTCCCCTAAGTCACTCAGGGATGTTCAAGGAAAAATATTTGTGGCTTTAGGAAGGGTAAAAAACAAACAAAGTCACACCCCAGCTACTCCTTCTCTGATAAGTACAGAACAGTCCCTAACGCTAGCTTGAAAGCAATGCAGTATAACGTTAGCTGTGTTGTGTAAGTTGTTAGGTTGACTTTAGTCTTGCTTTCTAGGTTTTGTAACTATGCTATAGTTTCTACTGTTAAACCCTGTGCTTTAAACTATTTGAATATAACACTATATATAATTTATTCGAAAAACTTTGTAAAAACTCACCATTTTGTAGCTAAAAACCCTGCGTGTCCAGGTAACCATAGAAACACTTACGCATGCGCAGTTATCTGTTATTATTTGCGACATAACGGGACGCCATACGACTGTGTGTAAGCTGAGCGGTAGTGACAGGAAGGACAAAGGAAGGGAGACGTCTCTCCAGTGTCACGTCGCTTTTGTAAATATACCCAACAAATGAACACATGTAAGTATGAATGTACTGTTTATTAACATAGCTGTTTGTAGAGTGTGTGTAGGTGCTAAATGCTAACTATCAAGCTAGCTGTTCAGCTGTAGCTAGCCAGCTCCAGAGTGGGTTGATAAGATGTCGCAACTGTTATCTTAATGGCACTGGCTAATTATAATGGTTGACTGGCTCCTGTTCAGTAACATTCACTAAATGCTCCTGTCTCTGCTGTCATTGTCTTCTCAGTTAACACTCTGTGCTGTTACACTCGTGTCGTTTCAGCAGTGTGACAGACCACCTCGTTTTTGACATGGCCAACCCTTTAAAGGGTGAGGTCATTAGGCTTTACAAAACAGTAAGTTACCAACACACATCTATACACACATGGTTCATTGGTTCCTGTGTTGCATATGGATTTAATGTCTTTCTCATCCTCCAAAAGCTGCTGTATCTTGGCCGTGAGTACCCCCAGGGAGCAGCTTATTTCAGAGAGCGCCTCAAGTCAGCTTTCATGAAGAATAAAGACGTGACAGACCCTGAGAAGATCAAAAAGCTGGTGGCCCGTGGCGACCATGTCATCAAGGAACTGGAGGCTCTTTATTTCCTCAGGAAATACAGAGCCATGAAGAAGAGGTATTATGACCCAGAGCCGTAATCACACACACACAGGCAGCTGAATTGTCCTGCAGGCTGTGAGACAAGTACACACAATGTTCTAATATTTGTCATATTATGCAACAGTGTGTTACTTTCACACCTCAGTTAATGAGATGCAGCTCACTTCACATGCTGTTCACTCTGCAGAGATGAGAAACTCCCAGCAGTTGCCCATAGAGTATATGAAAAACAAACTCAGCTTGCCTCACAAAGAAAATTGAAGGAAGTGCCAGAAAATGTCCACAATGAAGCTGTTACAGAATGTGCTTTGTATTTATGTTTTAAAATCCCAAACACTGTACATAGCGTAAGTTAATATCTCGTTCACAACAGTTCCAAATTGTGAAAGCCAAGGTGTCAGACTGACTGAATCATTTTGTACAATGTATATCCTATTTCAGTGTGTATATATTTATAAATACATGGTCAAACTTCTTGAAGAGTGAATGTACATGACTATTTATCAGTGCACTATTAGATAGATAACAAACAGTATTTTAAAACAGTGATGCCATGTTATATTAAATATGAAATCACAGCACTGTTATTCAACAACCAAACTCCTCTTCTGCCATTTATTTTATGAGATTACACCATAAATATATTTGTTCTTTTGTATCACAAACTTCTCACAAGATTTTTTCACAGAATGTTAGAAATCTTCAAGCCAGAAGGTCTGCAAATCCCCAATTTTCCTTTTTTTCCTACTTTTTAACTTCTTCACTTTTAATTTACTAAAGGGCGTTTTTTGGGGAATTTTACAGGGATGGGATGAGACTTATTTAAGGCAAGTAACAAAGCAGAACATGAATCAGAACATACCTGATCATAATCTAACTCAGGGGTGTCAAACATACATCCGATGGGCCAGAACTGGCCACCATAGGGTCCAATCCGGCCCACTAGATGACTAGACTAAGAGATGCCAGGTTTCAGGAGCAAGTTGAATAATGTGTTGCCTTATTGATGTAAAGTTCTTCTTCAGAGGGTTTTCCCACCCTGACCAGACCACAGTTCTCTGACATAAACTGGGCTGTATGTGGCCCATGAATTAAAATGAGTTTGGCACCCCTGATCTAACTATTAACTGAAGTGTAATATTAAACTCTGGATAGAAATGATCCACAATGCTGATGTGATGTCACAATAATCTCATACAGCTGTTCCACATCTTAATTTGTACTTCTTTTAAATTCACATTGCCCTTATTTCAGCTGCAGATGCCAAATATTTCAAGTAATATCAAACCAGTAAAGTAATTTTGGTCCAGTTTCTTTCATTACTCTATTATGAGTGAATCATTCCTCACATACAGCCATACACTTATTTTTCATCTTGGGGCTGTGGCTTGGCTGAGGCTGAAGTGGTCAGTTACAGAGGTCGGCTCATCTCAGGAGGAGGGGATCACACCTCACACAAGATCTGACAAAGCTTCTCATAGAGAAATAGAACATTAAATAACCTAAATTCCCCTCACAATGAAACAGGTTTGCTTACTGCATTATCCATAGTTTTGGTCCCAAGGTTGGTTCAACTTGTACCGACACGTTGCACCTGCAGTATTGACAATGGATACAGAATTATTCCAAACCATGTGGCAGAAACTGCATAACATGAGAAAAATATGTAATATGCCATAATGCTGAATATTGCAATAATGATATTACTTACGATAAATAAACAGATATTAAAGTGTAATCAGTTCTGCCTTTCTGCTGCTTTCAGTGTGCTGCTAAAATATTACAGGTGGCTTGTTGAATTAAAAAAAATAAAAGGACATTTTTATACAGCATTCTTTTACAGCTTCCAGCTGCCGTGATGAAACAGTTTAATTGTGAATAGCCCAAACAACATCATTCTTTCATAAATCTGTCTGTGTAGTACTGTCATTACTGCACCATCCAGCTTTACTGGAACACATCAATATACACCACAGCCTTCAGACCACCCTGTAACACACCACAATCAGGTGTTATAATAATACCTCTATTTAAATCCAGGTATCAAAGTAAACCTCAACTAATCAGGTGAATTCACTTAGCAAAGTAGGTTTAGGTGCCCTTGTGTGGGGTGTAGATTTTTAGTTGACTGAAACCAGCATTGTTTCATTTGGAGATTAATGATGATTCCAGTGTAGAGGATTTGTGGCAAAGAGAGAGAAGTAGTACAGATATAATAAAAAAAAACCTTCAGGTGTCAGATTTGTGGTTTGACCCACAGAGGTCAAAGCCCTGTTATTATTAAGAGGTTTCTTACTCACTGGGCAATAACAGTTCAGAGACATGGAATAGAAAGAAGAATACAACATAGAGGCTGTAATGCTGTTATTGTTCATCAGAGTTGTGTTCAATTCAAATCAGGAAGGTATTTTGAAGTCAGGGTCCCAAAAGTTTTTATCAAAGCTGACAAATATTTTTCTAGCATTATATTTGATTTTAAGTCACTTTTTAAAAAAAAAAAAAAAAAACCCTTTAAAACCTGACCACTGGTCTCACTTTAATCATGAACACTAACAGAAAATATCAAAACTCCACTCCATGGTAAAAGTCCCACATCAGTTTAATGATAAAATATTTTTCTCATTGGGGTTCCCCAAGGAGCATTGCTCGGTCCCCTACTTTTTATGGAAGGTAAGACATTTAATACACTGTATATTTATTATCCTTCATCCACCATTGCTCATATCTCTTAGTTGATAAGCTACTGTTCCAATCTAGAATACCCCATGATCTCCACAAATTACATTCTACATTAATGGATGGATTACTCAATGGGCCTACAGGGCACAGGCCCAGGGGACAAAAGTGTCAGGACCCCCTGGCCTTCACCTGCAAAATATCTGTCAACAAAACGTGCTGACAAAGAAGAGACTCAAATGTACCCAAAGACACATAAAACAATTTTCAAAGAGACAAAATGACCAAAAAGGAACCACAAAATGACTACAAAGCAAAACAGCCGCAAAAGGACTCACAACAGTTCAGACAACGGGCAAAACAACCACAAAGAGACACAAAATCACTACGAAGACACTCAAAATGACTACATAAGCAAAAACACGTGCGAAAAAAACCTACAGAGAGACATAGAATGACCCTAAAGGAAACAAAATCACAGAGAAATGCATAATGACTACTGAGACATACAATAAACAAGAAGAGGCTAAACATCTATAAAGTCTGTGTGTTTTGCTTCTATGTAGGAGAGGTGATGGAGCTTTCTATGTGTCTGTGCCAAGGGGCCTATTGTGTCATAATCCGCCTATGTCTACAACCCACCCTCTTTATTTCTATTATAATCTACCTCTTAACGTAACCAGTTTTTTTTAAAGAGAATGAATATATTCCCACTGCAAAACATCATAGAAACACACATTCACCAAACCACACTCACCTCATAAGCTCTGGTGATGGTGAGCCAGTAATAGTCAGGGAGACAGACCTCACATGTGACCACTGTTGTCACTGCATTATAGAGACCCACAGTGGTACACCTACAGATCTGGGGTGTTTTCAGTTAACAAATAATGAGTAATGCTCAACCGTTTAGGCTAAAATTAAAGCTACTTTGTGACAGAAAGAATTCAGGTTTCATTCAGGTGCAAATAGCCAAGCTGGTAAAAACGTTTCACCCCACTGATGAAGGTTTTTCTTATTAAATAAAACAGCATACAGTGTGCTGGATCAGAAACGTAATGACCTGTCAGGAGGAGAATAGTTTTTCATTTGGTCCCCGGTTGGGTTGTCCAGCACTACAGTGGCTAACAAGTATCTGGCGGTCAGGGACAAGGAGACAGGCCAAGCAGTCAGACTGTGGTACCCTGTTAGGAAGCCCCCAGAGCTTCCCCATCCCCTGTTCACCCAGGTGTAGTAGACCCACTGCCAGCAGACGCCACCAGCATTAGAGGCAACACCAGAAGGTCTGCCGCCACAAGGGAGCCAGCTTCCAGACATACCTGACATTTTGGTAAAGTCAGACCAAAACTTGAAAATGAATGAGTCCTTGGGAATCCTGGGAGTCCTGAGGTATTAAATAAATACAGTAATAAATAAAAATGTAAATAAATGTATAAAGAAATACAGCATAAAAAATACCTAAATGAATACATGCTGAAATAGATACAGAAATAAAAGCTTACAGACACATAAATGCATAAATGAATAAATGTAGGTGTACAAAAATCCAGAAATAAATTAAACATATTTATTTACTCATGTTCTGTTTAAACATCAGCTTATATTTATGATTTTATTTATTTTTAAATAAATGCTGGCAATAGCCATGGCTGAAAGCATTATGTTTTTGGGTTGTCCATACATACGTCTGTCCCATTCTCTTGAATGTGATATCTCAAGAACAGCTTTAGGGATTTTTTTTTTTTTCTCAAATTTGGCACAAAAGTCCACTTGGACGCAACAATGAACTGATTAGTTTTTGGTGGTCAAAGGTCAAGGTCACTCTGACCTTGTCTGTCTCATTCTTGTGAACATGATAGCTCAAGAACACCTTGAGAAATTTCTTCAAATTTGGCACAAACATTTACTTGGAGTAGAGGATGAACTGATTAGATTTTGGGCTTTGAGGGTCAAAGGTCAAGGTCACTATGACCTTACATCCATCTCATTCTCGTGAATGTAATATCTCAGCTTGAGGGATTTGTTTTTCAAATTTGGCACAAATGTTAACTTTGACTCATGATATGTTAACTTTGAACATGGTATCTCAAGAACGCCTTCAGGGAATTTCTTCAAATTCAACACAAATGTTCACTTGGACTCAATAATGTACTGACTGGATATCGGTGGTTAAAGGTCAAGGTCAGTGTGACCTTGCACCTGTCTGATTCTCATGAACACAATATCTCAAGAACACCTGAAGGGAATGTCTTTATATTTGACACAAACGTTTAAGCTAAGTTGCTTAGGTCATATTGAATACTGTTCTACTCTTTACAGTCGCTGTATTGTCAAGGTCAATGAACAAAATGATCAAGCTATTGAAACTCTACACAACATGCCTGCACCAGACATGATGTTATAAAGTGTAGCCTAGGTTCTCTGTGATTTCCTTCTTGCATGGCTGAAGTCACCATTAACTATTCATCTTTATGATGTTATAAATGGCATCATTGTAATCCTTGACCATTAAAACGTAGGGTGGAGACACCTATTCTGTGTTAGGATATTTGGTTCAGGAGATATGATGCAGTATACATCATTCAGTTATGGTGGAAAGCAATGTGGCAGCCATGGCCGCCACAAAGCATTTTTGTAATGGCATAATTTCTAAACATGTTCAGGTCCCCAAACTGTACATGTGTACTAAATTTCATGCTTTTATGAAAAAGTGAATTTTCACATATCACCTGGACTAATACACAACACAGTAAAATATCATGTATCTCAACATCACCTGTAAACACATGTTCATATGCATTGAATGGCCTAAAATATGAAGAACAAAAATAAATCCATCCAGTCATTCATTATTTATTTTTAACATGTACAATGAGAGGTGGACAGGTTATCAACGTATAACAGGGCTAACACACACAGACTCATACACTCATATTCATACATATGGGCAGTTAAGATGAGCCCGACCTGCATGTATTTGAAGTGTGAGAGAAAACTTTGCCAAACACAGAAAAACATGCAAATTCCACACACTTTTTTCTGTAATTCAAGTTCATTGACAATTCTTGCATTAGACCAGAAATTACATCACAAACATTAGTTTAATTTCAAGTAGGAATGCTGCCTTTTGTTAAGTCCAGCTCAACGTCACAGAAAGCAGGATTAGTGCTGCCAGTTTTCCTCTCTCTGTCCCTCGTCAGGTTGAGCTCTCCCGTTCGTCTCATGACCTCAAAAGGGATGAGCACAAAGCAGAAAGTCAGCAGCTGTTACTAGTGAATGGCATTTGATATTTCTTCACTGCTGCAGCACTTACTCTGTCTTTGAAACACCTGAACAGGTGATAAAGAGAAGTGTCTTCTTTTGTTAATGTAAGCTTAGATTCTGCCCTCAGCTTCAAGCCTCCTGAGATGTACATAGAGATCACAAAGGTGCACAATAAAAATTTTGAAGCTCACAAAATAGAACAAGGGGATCTGATTTTATAACCTTGTTAAGTACTAAAATGTAAATTATGCAACAAAATATGTGTTATTTACCTGTGATCAGGCTGACCAACAGTCCCACACTGATAGTTATTAAGGTTCCAATGGGACTGAAGTAAAGGTAGGACAATGAGTACCAGCTATTTGCCAGCAGAGGCCTGCAGGTGGGAGGAAACAGTACATGGTCAGAACGTTGTGTACAAGGTATGAAATCTTATTGGAAAGACCTATGGCAGTTAGGATACTACACTACACATTTACTTGGCATCAATGTCGTGTACTGGGGCTGTGTTGATGGAGGTTGGCTGTGTTGGCAGAACGGTGGAGGTGAAGTTGATGCTGTCAGAGGTGGTGAAGTTACAACCCTCTGTGGTCAGTGACAGAGGTCGGGTCATCTCAAGAGGGGGAGGGTATATTTGGGCTCCGATGCCCACCCAGAGAGCCACAGCCAACCCTGACACAAGTCCTGACAACGCTCCCTAGAAGACATTTCAATCACTCAAAATGCTAAGATGTCCTTTTGGGGGAAGGAACGTATAACTGGTATACAGATGTTTTCAAGGGGTGGTAGGAAAAAAAGTGCTGTGATGTATAATTTAGGGAGTGCCACTGCTAATCCATATAAGAAATATTAAAATATTTCAGAGAAAAACATTACTTTTTATTATTAGTATTATTAAAACTACAAATGTGGGCAGGCTTACTTTGGAGTTTGCAAATGGACAGAGGATACCCAATGTAAACACACCAAGTAATGGACCTCCTATGATCCCAAATATACTGATGGCTGCCTGTATAAAGAAACACATATCAGTCAAGTTGCATAATAAATTGTAAACCCCAGGCAGGGCCTCCAGCCAAAGATTTTGCACTCTACCTGCAAGATCCCTCCCATGAGTGAAGCCAGTCCAGCCATTCCAATGCATAAAACCCCATATAAAAGACCTGCAAATAGCATTAGGGATTTGATTAGAGATTTCACCACCTGATGTCAAACTACTTATTAATCTGAAACACTGTAAATAAGGATAATTCACTCACTCATTCCTTTGGATAACCAGGACAGGTGTTTCTCAGACATGTTAGTGTATGGTTTGATCAGGTCCTCCACTGTCACTGCAGCCAGTGCATTGATGCTGGAGGACACTGTGCTGGGGGTTGATATAACCACAAAATCACTCACAATTTAGCCAAAGAAGGACCATCGTACAAATACCTTGAATAAATGGATGCAAGGTTAATCCCATTTCGTAGTACTGAATATGAGCTGGCATGCTAATCAAAGACATTAGAGATGATAGGACAAAACAGACATAATCTCCCTGTGTAAATTTGCTCTGGTGAGTGAAACAACTTCAATGCTAAGTACTGCATTAACCTGAGAGATCCGCTATATGCAGCTGCAACAAACAGTCCAGGAAGGCCAGGATAGTTTCCCAAGATGTCCATCACCAAATACGGCATCAGCTACAGAGGCAGAGTGAGACTGGATTAACATATGTGATCAGGAGACTTGGAGCCTCACAATACATACAAGTATTCATACATACAAACATATATGCTCCATTGCCACATGCATAACATAAACCTGGCTTAGATGTTAAAAAGAGTCAGTGGTTGGATTCTGATTGCGAAGTTAAGGTTATGGATATAACCCCGGTTCTCTGATAAGCACGAGTGAGTGTCTCATTATGGGAAACGCCTCTTGTGTGACCTCACCACAAGCTCAAATAACATTACGTCAGGAGGGGATGGCACCCTCCTCCTATATATTGGGCTGGCATAGGGTAAGTCGTCATTCAAAACAAGCTCACCTCTTCCTCGCTTCCATAGCAAGGGGGGTGGTCTGGTGAGACACTCATTCATGCTAATAAGAGAGCTAGGGTTATATCCATAACCTTAAGATTTTAACAGTACGATAAGTGTCCAAGAAAACATTGTGGTATCACGGTATTACAGATATTATATGATTATCAGTCAGAATGACCCTTTAACGAATGAAAACAGAGGGGTTATTTTTGGTTGAACAAGCATTTTATAGCTATAATTGAAACTGGAAACCATTTTGTTAATGGAAGTTTGTGTAAAAAGTCTCCCTTATACCTGATCGGGAGCAGAAACCAGTCCAGCGGTCCATGGGTCACAGTTCTTAAAGACTGAGAAGAGACACATTCCTGCAAACACTGAGCACAGCAATATGGCGCACAGGCCCAACAGGTTGATGTACAGAGATCTGAAAATAAAGGAAGGAACACTCACAGAGTAACAAAGCACACAGCAGCAGTGGTACACCTGAAGGTAGTCGTCAATTGTTTTCCATGGAAATATGAGAAATACGCCAACAAACAACCAAAGTAGCCAATATTGCAGAGATTTATACCCTATCACGTGTCTCTCCCGCTAAAACAGGACTCACAGTCTGGCATGTGTGATGCTCTTGCAGGAGATGTATCTCTGAACCTGGGCCTGGTTGATGCCATAGATACTGACCCAGACAAATGTCCCTCCGATGGTTATGGTCCAAAAAGTGTGTCTCCTCAGAGGGTTTGTGTCAAAGCTAGGGAAATGGAAGAGGGAGGCATTTTGAATTTCAGTTACAAGATTGTTGCCACAGTTGTTTCATTAGACACCTAAATTCAGGGACTTGTTACACCATTGGTAAAGATGTTTATGAGATACTGAGCGCTGAAAGGATCCACCTTTTGTCCTCTCCAAATTCATTCATGCAACTTGTATTTGGTGTAGAAATGCAGACTTCAGAGGATACAGCCTCTGATTTAGGACACAATTTGGGATTAAATGTTTCAGAACCATGGAGAGAGACAGACTGAACAAAGGGGTTTAAAAGTTTCAGCACCATAAGTGCAACAGATTGTTCCTTGTAGCTGGAAGAGGAGCACAGTATTTATAGAAATACCGGTACTATCATGGTGTATCGACATGTACCTTTCCATTTGACTGTTTATTCTCTTCCTTCTCTTGAACAGAGCCATTCAACATTATATTTGGGCACATACTCACTCCATAAAGTTGACTCTCCCTCCTTGCTGTGAATCTGATATGATGGGGATGATGCCACCTTGTAGGACCACAGACCTGATGATGACAGATAGGAAGCCTGCAAGCATGACACCAAGCTGGAGGGGGAAATTTTGATCATTAAAGTTCCTGTTTTTTGTCCCAGTATGGGTCCTAATTTTGCCACCCCAATTTCACTAGTTTATTGCATTTAAAATATTGTACATGGATAACATAATAAGTATAATGCATTCATCCAAAACATGAGCCAAGCTTTTGGTGTTTCGAATAAGATTTTGCTAATATTTGATGACGTTTCCATTTCCGTGAAGATCAGTTTCTTTCTGTGGTGGCCTACAGCTGCTAGTGAACAACACTGTCGCTAGGAACCACGAAAAAGTATGACACGTGCACAGTAATCTGAAGGAATCGTAGCAGTGGTGCCATACCAACCACTCGTTATGTTGTTTTTCTCTACCTGAAACACATCTGTCCACACCACTGCCTTTAGACCCCCCTACAGAACACAAATAGATACAGTAATGTCAAAACTTGCCACAGAAATAAGACGTGTTACATTTTATTTTTGTGCTCAGCAGGACTCATTTGAGCAGATTTCATTACATACCATTGTGCAGTAAAAGGTGCAGACCACGCCTGTGGAAATAACTGCACCCCACAGATCCATCCCAGTCACTGCAGAGAGAGGCAGGGTTTCAGACATACTCAACTGAGCAACCAGCCTAGCAACTTCAAGTGCCCTCATCTAGGAATGTTTAATGAATCTGACCACTGTGAACTGAAACCAACATACCTTGGTTTAAAGCAAGAGCTGGGGCATAAATGACGATTCCAGTGTAGAGGATCTGCGAGAGATATAATACAGACACCAGTGACCTTCGAGTGTCAGATTTGCCGTGTAAAACTCAGAGGTCAAAGCTTTGTTAGGATGTGTGTACTGGTTTCTTACTCACTGTCTGAACAATGAAAAGCATAGTTCCCAGCAGTCGGGTTGCTCTGCTGAAACGCAGCTCCAGGTACTTAGCAGAGACAGAGAGGAACAGACAGTATGTATCAGGTCATTACTGGAACAAACTGCACTTTTTTTTGCGTGATAATTCGAGAAGATATTACGCTGTCACCACATTCACCACTGGCCTCTTTTTACCTCTGCCTACTTTGGATCCAAGGGTACCTTAAGGTGCAGTGCTTGATCTGATATCTGTCACCCTCTGTCTACCATTATACAGTAGGTGTTGTGCTTTATCTTCCTCCTCCTTAAAGGACTGCACCCAACAAATCATCATCCATCCATTTTCAACCGCTTATCCAAAGCCGGGTCGTGGGGGCAGCAGGCCGAGCAAAGCATTCCAGACGTCCTTCTCCCCAGCAATGCTGTCCACCTCCTTCTGGGGGACCCCAAATCGTTCCTGGGCTAGACGCTACTTCTTTGTGCACCAGACTGTTTATGCAGAAGTGTTTTAAATTGTAAGGTTTAAGCGATTTGTGCGGCACTGAGGTGCAGTGGTTAGCACAGCAAGAGGGTTTCAGGCTGGTCCCCATGTCAGCAACAAGCCACAAACGGCCCCCAATTACTTCAATTCATCAAGAATTTTCTCAGTTTTTGGATTCTTCGTTCACCGAGGAGGCATGTAAGAAAAACAAAATTTTCTTCCTGAGTTGGACATAACGCAAAGTGAGTAACTGATATACAAATAATTGTTTTGGGGGTGAAGTGTTCCTTTAAGCTTAAACTACACAGTAGCATGCAGACCTGCACACCATTAACAACCCGCTTCTGCTGATGTAGAACTACGGAAACGGGCAGTCTCACTCTGTTTGAAGAGGACATTTCTATATAATGTGTAAAATAAGAGAGCTCTGACGTGTCTTTCCCAGTCCGTGTCACCTTACCTGCACCTAACTCCATTTCAACATACCCACTGGAGCAAAGCCATATCAACTTCACACCATGACAAGGACGTGCTCTTCAGAGTGAGACATAAGCAGTCAAGAAAAGCCACACAAACCCACACACTAATCTAAAAACCAAACCACACTCACCTCATACGTGCTGGTGATGGCCAGCCTGTAAAAGACTGGGAGAAAGATTTCAGATGTGACCACCATCGTCATAATATAGGAGAGACCATAAAATCCAATACAGGCTCCGTAGCGGTACACCTACAGTTCATAATAATATGAGTTAGTGATGTTTTCAGTGATTCTGGCAATGCCATCTAAAGGAAACTGACAGTTTGCAATTATGTGCCCATGAATTCTCTTTATAATCTGATTAACTAGAAGGATCAGGGAAAGTGCATTGGTAGAAGTGATGTATCTCATCCCACTAAAAAATTTTCTTGCATTAAAACTCAATCAGACACACAATGACTTTTTAGGAGAGATAGTTTTTCAACATGTGTCTTGGGAATAACCTTACCTCGGCTGGGTTGGACAGCACCGTGATGGCTGACATGAAGCTAGCAGTCAGGGACAGGGAGACAGGCAGGGCCGTCAGTCTTCGACCCCCCATTAGGAAGTCCCCTGAGCTTCGCTGGCTTCTGTCCGCCCAGGCAAAGTAGACCCCGACGGCAGCGGACACCAGGAGCATGAAAGCAAACACCACATAGTCTGCTATCATGAAGGAGCCAGCGACCGGAGAGTCTCCTGACATTTTGGCAGAGGTCAGACCAAAACTAGAAATAAAACTTCTCAGAAAGTTACTCAAACTGTTCCATGTGTTGGAGAAACAGATCCTCTGTGGATGAATAGAAGTCTTGATACATCACCGTCTCACTCAACACTGAGCTGAGAGCAGGAGCACAGACCGAAACCTTTTATATGTGTGTGTGTGTGTCTGTGTGTGTGTATGTAAGAGAGCATTCCAGGCAGGTACATGTGGAGTCAACAGGAGAGGAGAATGAATTGTTCGCCTGACCACAGGATTAACCTATCATCATTTCAGACCTCAGACCCACACACACACACTGACTGACTCTTCCCAAAAGGCCTACAAGTAATCTCACGTCAGCTTCGTCCATATTTGTCCTATCAGCTCCCACTTGGTGACCACAGTTTAGTTTTTATGAACCTTTTTTAAGATTCCCCATCTTTCATTTGTACCTAAAATATCTTTGCAATATTCACACTTTTTATATGTGCTTTAACACTCACAAAAAGTGCCCAAGTGGAGTGATTTGAGACAATACAAGTAGAGATAAAAGTATTAAATAAAAGGAAGAAACACCCCTCCACACGTTTCTAGTAACTGACCATATTTTGGTTTAGTTGCTGATAATCTCTCTGTGCCAAGAAATGGTCTCCGCAAACTGTGTTTGTGTTTTTAACTATCAGGCACAAAGTTTCCCGTATTGTATGTGCTATAACAGACCTTGGAAATTTACACAATTTAGCATTAAGAGAGGGGAGGCAGCATTTGAGTAAACTGTGGTTTAATTGATAATCCAGGGAATGTAAGAAAGGTTTGGATATTTGTGCTACTAGATTTTGTGTCAGAATTCTATTGAACAACTTGCCCTCTCTGCACACATGGGTGTTTCAGCCTCTGTGTTGTGTTCTCTCTTGATCCCATTAATCATTTTTGCTGGGTCAAACTGACATGGGACATGAAGTAATCAGCAAGATAGATGACGTGAATGCTTCACATTTTTTCCATCTCTGCGAAGTACAATTAGGAGCACCGCATTTTTGGTTCCACCATGGTCAGCTGATAGTCCAGTAGGTCTTGTTCCAGGCTTTATGATACGAAACAATACCACAGATGACGTTTTGGCCTCATGGGTCCTGAGTCATGTCCAACACCTCCTCACCGGTATGAGGGTGTGTGTGTCTGTGTGTGGTTTACTTACAGGAAAAATGTAGTAAAGGTAGTGAGGAAAAACAAACACTACAGAAGTGTAGGCTAATAAATTCACTTGAGAAAAAAAAAAAATCTGCTTTTTTTTTGTTAACAAAATTATCTCAGAATTATGAGAAAAGTTTTCATGAAAAAAATCTATTCTTTCTGATTTTACAAGATTATTATTGTCTTGTTAATTCAGGAAAATACGCAGATTTTTTTTCTTCATGAAAATGACTTTTTCAAATCTAGATGATCTTGTTAATTCAGTAAAAACAGGGCAAATATATTTTTTCTGACGTGAATAAATTACTCTTCAAAAGCAGCTGGCTGTGAAGCAATGAAACAGTTAAACTTGAAGAAGTTGGATCAAGCGGCACTACTCTACACCAGATGAAGGACATTAAGTTGTAAGGGGCGTAAGTATGGACAGTGCCGGCGGTGGGGTTGCACTGGGGCTCACGGGGAGCGGGGCCCATAGAGAGAGTGGGCCCTCTAACAATGTGCTGACCACCTTGAAAATATGCCTGTGTTCAAAGAAGAACTCTCATTGAATTAAAAAACAGTGCCATTTGCCATATATTGAACTCAGTGTTTAAGACATTGGTGTTTTGGTTTGTATTTTGTTGTTGATTTTTTTTCTAATCTCAATTCTTACTTTATTTATCATATGAATTCTGAACATGTATTGATATTAAAATGATTTCCTGTCAATTTTTGTTCACCTTTCATTGCACTTTGTTTTCAGCTCTCCTGTATTGTTGTCCACCTGATCTTTTTTGTACATTGTATTTTTGAGTAAAGTCAAAGGCTCATATGACATTTACTGCAGGTGTTTAATAACAACAAAATAACAGTTTTTTAAATTTAATTCACTAAGTCTAAGGTATTCCTCCAAAAGACAACTGAGAAGCTAGTTGACGCTGTTGATAACAAATCTTACAAGAGCCATAGCGATACGTAGAAAGTGAAATACTGAAAAAATACGTCTTATTGTTGTTTTATTTTACCGCACTCAAACATGGTATTTAGCTTCATGCTCTTATATGGGCCGTAGGTATTTAACTTTTCGCCTAACGAACATAAACGAAGCCGGAAGCAGACAGGCGTGCGACATCAAACGAAGGCGGAAGGGAAGCAAGATATCTCTCTCTGCTCTACGCTTCTCCTCGCTCACCACGAGGAGTAAAACTTTTCCCACAATGCATTGCCCAACATGGCTGCTCCCTAGTGTCGGCGTGTGTGTAAACAGTTTTAGCTAAGCGAAGAAGCAAGCTTTAGGTTTCATGAGTCATTTAAATCACACGACGAGCTTCGGAATACAAATAATAACGTGTCAAGCAACGAGGTGAAGATGAAGATTAAATCCAAGTCTTCGTATCACAAATCTGAGAACACCTACAGGGTGAGAGTCCAAACTTTGTGCAGCATGCTAATAGAGACTCGGGATAAAAACACAACCATAGAATTACGTAAATTATGTTTTATATGCAGGTTTTGACCAAGTAAGCAGAGGAATAACTTTTAATTTCACGTAGACTGCACTGTTTAATAGGTTATGGAAACATGGCATTTGACTTAAAGTCCCTAATATGATCATCTAACGTCAAAATCACTTCAGACTGGTTGTCACACAGCTCCAACAGATCATTAACCCTCTATGTATGTCTCTTTCAGTTTCTCACTTTTGCTGAAAGACTTGGCAATGTCAACATTGACGTCATCCATCGCATTGACAGGACTGGATCTTATGCAGAGGTTTGTACAGTCAGTGACTGTGACAACAAAATGGTTCCTCTCATTTGTATGTCTTGCATCTGACTGACCTGTTTGCTCCTTACGCAGGACGTAGAAACATACTTCTGTGAAGGACTGACAAAATGGAGAGACCTCAACTTGACGGAGCATTTCAGTATGTATAAATATAATCAATACCACACCATTTGCAGAATTATCGCCTATATGTAGAGCAAAGGTATCTGTTACTGAACACAAATAAAGATGCTGTGTGATTGTAACCAATGTAAAATGACGTCTTTCCTCCACAGCTACATTTCTGAAAGAGGTGTCCAACCAGAGCCAGTCATTCAACATGCTGGTTTTCCATCAGAAGACGATTGTAGAGTGTCTCAAAAAGCACCTGGCTGTCAAGGACAGTCTGGCCTATCAGCCACTGCTGGAGTAAGTGCCATTTTATGTACTTAAAAAAATGTGGAATTACGAGCTGAGCTGAGCTGAGCTGCACTTACTGTATCTCTCCTCCGTCTCTTCCTCCAGCCTGGTGGTGCAGCTGGCCAGAGACCTACAGACTGACTTCTACCCCCACTTCCCTGACTTCTTCGTTCTGATCACCTCTCTGCTGGACACCAAGGACACAGAAGTGCTGGAGTGGGCTTTCACCTGTCTCTCCTACCTCTACAAGTACCTATGGAGAGTCATGGTGAAGGACATGACCAACATCTACAGGTGAGGAAAGACAGAATCAGACTCTGTGTTCTTGGAGTGAAAGGTGAAGCGTGCACATCACTTTAGGGGGATATTAATACCTGTTTTCACTCCACAGTTTATACAGTGCCCTGTTGGAGCACAAGAAAGAGCACATCCGCAAGTTTGCAGCAGAGAGCTTCTCTTTTCTGATGAGGAAGGTGAGTTATTTGTGTGAGCAGATGTCAGACATTAGCCTTTCTTGCACATTTCTGTGTGAAGCAGTATTTTAGTGTCGGCGATTTTGATGTCAATGATGTGTCGTTGTGTAACACAGGTTCCAGATCTTGACGCCCTGCTGAGTCATGTGTTTTCAGACCTGCAGCAGCACCCCGACAAGGCGGAGGGAGCAGGTCAGCTGCTGTTTGAAATGTGCAAAGGGGTCCGAAACATGTTCCACTCCTGCGCTGCAAATGTGAGTTTCTTTTCACAGGAAGTGGGCGATGCTATGCGCAGAGTCCTCGCTCTGTGATGGACAGAGTTTTCATTTGAAGTTCTGAGGTGTTTCCAGTAAAGTCATCAAACTGAAAATCTGTTGTCTCTTTGTTTCTCTTCACCCGTCTCACCAGGCTCTCCCTGTAGCTTTGTGTAAACTCGGACCTTCAACCAACCCAGGAGTCTCTCTGCCGTGGGACACTGTCAGGGACGCTCTGGATCACATGGCCCAGGCTGCAGCCAATCACATTGATAGAGAACACTTCCTGGTTTTGTGGGAGTCCTTACAGGTGACTTGTTTTACCTTCAGTATAAGTGTGTCGGTGTTACCACAGCTTATCTCACAAACTACTGGACCAATCAGCATATTATTTTGTGTGTGCATTCATGGCTGTATGCTCAAAGACCTCTCGTGGTTGCAGTGCCGGCACATTTGCTGCAAATACTAGAATGGCCTACAGGCCATGAATTGGAACTTGACACTTTCAGACAGAGCATTAAGTTCCCTGCCTTGTCTCTGACGGTGGTGTGTTCCTGCATACAGGTCAGTGCGGTGGAGGTCTTGGGCATCATGGAGGCAAAAGGAGAAGAGGCGGAGCAGGCGACAGAGCAGCTTGAGAGGCTGCTGTTCATTCTCCACACCCTGGTGTCTCACAAGGATGGAGCCAAGGTCACCAAGCCAGAGGCTGTCTGCCAGGTAAAAGGAGGATGCTGATTTATGTGATCCTGCTACTTACAAAAAAACCCTCCTTAAAATCAAAATGGCGTCTTCTAGTGGAGGTTTTCATCATTTTATTTTCTCACGCCTGCAGACGGTGTTGCGGCTGATTCAGAGCTCGTCTCTGTCGACTTCCTGTTCCCGTCTGCTCCTCCAGATCACTTCCTCTCTGCTCCTCGGGGAGAACATTTCTCTGCCCAAAGCGCTCATCCAGGAGACAGTCCAAAAGGTAAGTGTTTTGTTCATGTGCAGGATGTCAGTATTTATATGTATGGAAAAGAAAGGTTTGTGTATATACATGTGCCTCTCTGACTCTTCTTCTTCTGGCTCTTCTTCACAAGGTGTTCGGCAGCACAGTGGGACAGGATCTGATCCTGGAGTTCACCAAGGAGATGTTCACTATGAAACAGTTTGAGCAGGTGAGTCGTCACTGGAGTGATGTGTCAAGTATATCTGTTGAGCTACAAGTCTTTGACACTAACCTATCCCTCTCTCCCTCTCCTCCAGCTCTTCCTCCCCAGCCTGTTGCTCTTCACCGCCGGGTTGTTTGACTGCGGCGATCCTCTGTCTCGCCACTGTGGGCTGGAAGTGCTGGTCAGTCTGATCCTCGCCAAAGCCCCGCCCCCCACAGACGGCTCCATGGCCTTTGAAACCTACCCGCTGCTCTTCACTGGACAGACCACAGGGTGAGATACTGCATCACATCACATATTTTAGCTTCATCAAATAAAATCGAGGTGACTTTGAAAGTGTGTTGTTTTACATAAGATAATTTTGTTTTTCTCTTGGAGCAGAGTGTTCAGCAGTAAGGAGGCCAGCAGTGCAACATCAGAGCAGCCTGCAGTGCCGGAGCTGGTGCTGTCGCTGATCCAGTTTCCCGAGGAGCAGAACCAGTCCATCACCGACCTGTCACTGCCTTGGTCCGCCCTGGTGCTTCTGCCACACCTTAGGTAACACACACACACAACACACACTGTGCTACTGTCCTCAGGGCTCCTACTAGTCACAGAGTTTCCCCTTTTGAGAGATGTATTCCAAACAGGAAGTGGATTTTTCATTTAGGACAGTGAAATTTATTTATTTATTACACTCATTCACTCACTTGCGTGCATGCATTGCTGAAAGGTCTGACTGATGTATTGTATTTATTATACTGATCTATTGTATTCGTGTTTTTTTTTTTTGTTTTTTTTTTGTCGTTTTTCAGGCCCATTGCTCCAGCTAGTGTTGTACCCGCTGTGACTGCTTTCTTAAACCACCTCCTGTGTGAGATTGAGACGGACAAACTGGGAAAAGGTTTGCTTTTTCCTTTCTTTAAGGTCACAGTGTATGAAATGTGTCAGGAGCATTAATAGCAAAATAGTCATAGCAACCACAGCATCGTATGAGATGAATGACATGTTAATTGATTAGTATAGCAATAGAAAACAGATTTTCTGGCGCTTCTTCACTTCACATTGTAAATTGAGTATTTTGGGGTAGGGTTGCAGCGATATACTAGTTTCAAGGTATACCATGATATGGGAGTTGACAGTCTGTCCCATCACCACTTCTCCACCCTGCAGCTGGTCTATTTGTAGCCAGACAGGCTCTGAGCTGCCTCCTCACTCTGGACGGCACTGCCCAGCTTCTCTCACTGGTCACTGTGGACAAGATCAACTCAATCCTACGGTAAGTGCCACGTGTTTGTGTTTGTGCTTGTGTGTGTGTCAGTTCATCTCACACCAGACTGATAAAGATTGAGTAAATATGAAGAAACCTACAACTTACTGATATTAAAACACATCCATCCGCATGTCTCCGGTGAAAAAGCCTCAGTTTATGGCTTCAGATAGGAAACACCTTCCTCACTTCTACTAAAGGGTTTAACTCAGATCCATCACGTGTATCATTATTACAGGAAGTTTCCCACAGACCTGTCTGCCCTGCTGCTAGGAGACTTGTACTACACCCGCCTGTCACTCAGCGGCGTTTCAGAGCACCTGTCCCACAGTGCACTGCTGGAGCTCCACCAGATGCTGCACGCCAACCTCTCCTCTAACATCTCCAAGGTGTGTCTGCAGCAGGAACTTAAAGAGATTTCTCATTATTAAGAAAGGTCACCTAAGAGTCTGAAGCATATAAACATGTTAATTGTTTCCTCTCTCAGATCCGCCTGCTGACTCTGAGGATCCTCTCTCAGTTTGAGGCAGAGCTCCCTCCACAGACTGAGGTACGACTGTCGTTCATGTTCTCACAAAACTCCAGGGAGCAGTGAGCTCATTTATTTATTTGTGTGAGTGTTTGCCCTTCTGTCCAGGGTGAGGAGAACGTGGAGGTGCAGCCGGTGTTCGCAGTTTGCCTGCAGGCCGAGCTGGTGCCAGCGTCAGTGCAGGAGTACAGGGAGAAGCTGCTTCACCTCCGCAAGCTGAGACAGGACCTGGTGCAGCGCAGCTTGCCTCAGGGGCCACCCGGCACCTTCCAGCAGGTACAGAAGACGCACCACTGGCTGTTGTTTCGTCTTTTTGATATTGATAATTTATTCTTGTGTCTGGATTTCTGTGTATAAATGTAAGGGATACTGGTTTTCTTTCAGGTGCCTCTGCGTTACCTCATCGCCATGCTGTTCGTCAACTTCAGGCCACTGTGGGATGCAGTTATTGAACTTCTTGTGTGAGTACAAACTGATCCCGGCAAAATGAATTCAGCTGAAATCCACACACTTGTAACATTTTGGTTCACGAAGTCATTTGCTTTTCGTCAGCTGTGCACATTTCATATACGGTGGACATTTCTAAGCATTTTTCTGTTTCTTTGACTAAAATATTAACAATGCTAACAGGCCTAAAAAAACAAACTTTGTCGGAATTGCTTCAATAAATATTACAAATATTCAACATGTTGAGATGTTCGATGAATGTATATGGAATAAATGAGTCTCTTTCTTCCTCACAGGAGCCATGCCAGAGGGATGGACAACAAGGACTTCTGGAGGGTCTACCATGAACATCTGGAGATGGTGGCAGGGCTGGCTGGTAAGGCTGGCTGCAGTCATGAGTAGATTCTTTGTTTAAGTCACAGCTTTGGTGTATGATTCAGTCCCTCCAGTATTTCACAGGCTTTTTTGTGACCTGAAATGTCATACCAGCTTTTCTAAAAGGAAATTGCAAAGCTGTTGCAATGATTTAAGGCGTTATATTGCAATGAAATTGCAGGGGCAAGTGAAAATTGCAAAAACAGTTGCTGTTCGATGCAGTGCTGAAGGTCCATCTCCATGAGCTGCCTTGTCTTGCTCTTTCTGCCCTGTGAGCTAACACAGCAGCAGCAGCAGTATACATCCGACACCACGCTGTTAAACAGGCCCAACAATCTAATTACAGCTGGGTAACATTAGCATTGTGATGCTAACGCTTAACCCTGTCTGTGTGTGTGACTCTGTCCAAGGTGCAGCACTCACACTCCTGCAGCAGCACGCAGCTCTACAATGACCCGAGATTTTATCCGTTTTTAAATAGTCAAATTAAACTTGTGTTGAGGGATTTGCCCAATTATCATTTATTATTGCGATCACAATATTGCAACATCCTGGAGGGGCTGATTGAGCTGCGAGGGCAAATACAAAAAGGAAATGTGACAAACCTAGAGCGTCCTCTCTGCATGTCACAGAAAAAGAATTGCAGGAGAACGCTGAGGATGATGAAGAGGAAGAGCCAGGTCTTCAGGGCGAGCCGGGCTGCGATGTCATTGAAAGTGGTGATGTTGGGGTGCTGTTCCTAGAGCAGCTGAAGTCGACCTCTGACCCCAACGATAGGACAGATTTCCCCAACTTCCGCAGTCTGCTGTGGCGCTGCATGACCCAGTTTCCCGAAAGAGTGGAGCCACGCAGCCGCGAGCTGAGCCCCCTGCTGCTCCGCTTCGTCAGGTCAGTGTTTGAAGAGTGTTTTGTCTTACCGATCATTTTTCAAGTATGATGAAAGACTACAAATGTGTCTGACACTGATGTTTCTCTTGTTGTCAGAAATGAGTTTTACCCCTCCGACATGCTGGTGGCACCCACTCAGGACCTGAGGAAGGTGAATGACGCTGCCCCAGAGGAGTCTGGGGTGGCTGTGGAGGAAGAAGAGGAGAGAGAGGAAGAGGAGCAGGAGGCAGAGGAGGGAGGCAAACAACAGAGGAAGGCTCTTCCAAGGAGGGCTGCTGCTAAGTAAGACATCAGAATCACATTGAATGTTGTCTCCATCTACCCTGTGGTAGTCATTAAAGGGACAAGCATAAGTTAAACCCTGTGTGGGAATCACCTTTTTCCCTCCAGACAGCTGATTGCCCATCTGAAGGTATTCGCCAAATTCACCAACCCTCGTGCTCTCTACCTGGAGAGCAGCCTCAGTGAGCTCTATCATCAGGTAACCCTAACCTTGTCTTAAAACGTTATGAACATCAGAAAGCATAAAAAAAGATTTGGAGGTTTTTTAGTGTATAACACCAGTATGTTATGTTCCTGTCCGTGTCTGTTTCCAGTTGCTCTGCCATCAGGACCAGCATATCCAGCGAGCAGCGCTGGAATGTGTCCTCACGTACAAAGACTCCAACATAGTGCCATACAAGTAAGAACACTACCTTAACCACTTGAAGGGATGGACAGGAAAAACACATTTACAGTCATGTTTCTCGTAAAGCAACAATCTCCCATTCTTCCTTTCCCTCAATGGGGTCATTGTGAGCGTCTTCGATAGGAATCAGCGCTGTCTTCCTCCGCCCTCTAAGGTTACAGGCAGAGGAATGTTAACCTCCACCTCGGTGCTGACTCCACCTGACATCATGCCTTCTGCTGTCTGTTAGCAAGCGATCCATTTACTGTACCTGCAGACAGATATGTGTGTCTGAGGGGGTTTTGCATTACAGATGATTGTGTGACTCTTTGTTTGGGATCAGGCTGTAACACTGACCTGGTTTCAGCACACTGACAGAGCATGTGATACAGATTCATATGCTGTTTATCAAATACACATATCGTATGTTTATGAGGCCACATTGTGGGCTGTTAGGAGTTTCTTTTTCTCAAATTAGACTGTTTGCCTTAGAAATAAGTCTTTATACAAGACATTGAACCACTACAACCTGCAGGGTTGGTGTGTTTTGACCTTTGTTTTTATGTGTGTATTCAGGGAGAATCTCGAGAGGCTGCTGGACGACAAACACTTCAAAGAGGAGATCGTCCACTTCAACATATCCGAGGAGACGGGAGTAGTTGATGCTTCACACAGGGTCAGACTCATCCCACTTCTCATGAGGTATGTGTGAATGTGTTGCAGAGTATGTTTTATGTTGCAGATTTGTTTTGGTTAGCTGCCTTACTCACTGCGTGTTACCCTGAATCCATGAAGAAAGCTTAGTTTTTCTCACATGCCTCCAAGGTGAACGGAGAATCCAAAAAGACCTAACTTTCATAATGAATTTAAGTAAACAGAGTCCACATTTAACAACAGAAAAACAATATCAGGGTGCTCCGGCTTCCTCCCACAGTCCAAAGACATGCAGGTTAACTGGTGACTCTAAATTGCCCGTAGGTGTGAATGTGAGTGTGAATGGTTGTCTGTCTCTGTGTGTCAGCCCTGATTTTTTAAAACTCTAGACAGGTAGGTTAGCTGTTGCCCTGTTTCCATTCTTTTCGCTAAGCTAAGCTAAGCTAAGCTAACATCTCCTGGCTAGAGCTTCATATTTAATGGACAAACAGAGTTGTGTCTATCTTTCATTTTAACTCACAATAAGAGAGTGAATAAGTTCTCAAACTGTGAAACTATTTTTATGACTTACTAAAAACACTTTATTCATTTTGAGAATGTTTTTTTTATTGAACTATAAAGCATTCACCCATGGGTTACATATTAGCTAATAAGCCAGTTCATAGTTAAACTGCTTTTCATCTGCTGGACAGCAGCAGCGGGCTTTTAAACAAGAGGAATGTGCTTTTGCAGATTCTTTGTCCCCGGCCGGTCTGTCTGCCACACTTCCATTGTTGACTTTTGTTTTTTATAATATTAGCTCTGTGTGTCATTTATCCGGTGGTTTGCTTGGGATCAGCCTTTTCCTCTGCTGCTGGCTGCTTCATTGCAACATCTTCTGGTCATTTAGAAAGCTTCAGACACGGCCCGAGATGACCTGTGGGAACAGTACACACGTTCAAACATAACTGATGACACTTCCTGATTTTAATCAGTTTGCCCACAAATGCTACAGGAGGCCAACTTTGATATATGTGTTTGCTGTTTATGACACAGGATCCTGTTCGGCCGTCTGCGCAGTAAAGCAGGCAGCAAGTTTCAGGGGAAGGCGAGCGCCACCTCCCGCTCTTCCATTATCCTGCGTTTCCTGGCAGGTTGCCAAGCGGAGGAGCTGGGAATATTCATGGACCTGCTGCTGGAGCCTGTCAGCCATCACAGCCAAGGTAAGACACGTCTGTGGCAGGAAATAAAAGATTTTCTCTGTCATAAATGTGTCATGTGTCATGTCCTTGTGTTGGTTGTAACTAGTTTACAATCATAGGTTATGCATAATTCAGTTTTCTCTAACACTCTTCTGAACTGACCCTTCCCTGAGAGTCAAATGTAAAAGACATTTCAACGGTAGAGTCCCTCATCAAACTTTGTGTCCTCAGGTTCCTGTCTGGCAGCAGTGGAGAAGGCAGTAGCTGACACAGACGTGGGCGCCGTCCTGCCGCTGGGCCGTCAGCACAGCCTGCTGAACATCATCAACGTGGTGATCCACAAACTGGGCCACCTCATCCAAAGCTACCTGCCCAAGATGCTGCAGATCCTGCTGTGTGTCACCGCTTCTGCGTCAACCCTGTTGGACAAAAGGAACCAGGTAATCAGGATACAGATTTAGTGGCCTGGAAACCTTATGAATCTGCATGCTCGTGTTGTATTTGTTTTACACTCATACATATAGAGATACAAACCAAAAAAAACACAATGTCCTGGTTTCTTGTTGTTGAATTCTTTCTCTGTTGTCTGCAGCTGCGTGCAGGTTGCATCAGTCCTCTGAAGAACCTGAGGCGACTCGGCATCCTGAGGATCCAGGACTTTTTTGACGGCTTCGACTCCTACAGCTTCAGCGAAGACGAGCTGGACGCTGTCTTTCAGGCTGTGGTCTGGCCTCAGGTACGTGTTGTTAAAAACTTGTGTTATTATTTTTCTACGATTTTTTTTTTTTTTTTTTTTAGTGTCCGTACATTTCTGGCTTCTCTTTGTGCAGGTGTGTCGCCTCCCCACAGAGAGCCCTTACTCCCCAACCCCTCTGCTGAAACTCATCCACCTGTGGTGCAAAAATGCCAGGTTAATGTCCTCCTCTTTTTGTCATCTATCTGTCAGAACATTTTTACCGGTTAATAGTTGTTGTCGTCCAAAGTGAGGTGAAATAAATACATTGTTTTTTGTCTCAGGTACTTCCCCCTCTTGGCCAAACAGAAGCCAAACCAGCCAGAGTGTGATGTCCTCATAAACGTCTTCGCCCTCCTCTCGGCTAAGAACGCTTCCCCAGTGACCATCGCCATGGTTATGGACATAGCTGAATCCCTAGCAACCACTGAGGACTTTGTGGCCTCGGAGGCTGAGACAGAGCTGAGCGTCAATGGCTGTGTGTTCCCACAGCCCAGAGAGGGCGCTCTTATTGCTGCAGGTCAGCAGAGTTTGCCTTGTTTTATCTGCAATATCTCTAACAGTTTTCTAACTCCACTGTACAAACTTAAATGTGCATGTCATATCCTCCAGACTCATTACGGCAGGGCTCCAGAGTGCTGCTGCCTCACATATCCACCCTGCTGCAGTACCTTAGCGGAGTCGTACGCAACACCGACAGACTCAAGAAGAAGAAGTTCAGGGCCCAGGTGGCCAAAGAGCTCAACATCCTCTCCAAGTTAGTGTTTTATTTCGATGAGAACACTCACAATAGTTTTTTCTGATTGACAGTATAAGAGATCTTGTAAAACACATTTTTTCTGCACGTCTTTATCTCCGTCAGGGTCAGTCGATTTGTGAGCGACAAAGAACACAGCTCGGTGCTCATCAGCCTGTTGCTGCCCTACCTCCAGAAAGGCAACAATCCTCAAGTAAGACTCGCAACTTATTATTTGTCTGTTATTTGTCTCATACAGTTCTAGTGAGGTGAAGGAGGAGGTAGGATTTGTGGAGCCATTTTGGAGCCATGTGTCCCTGGAGGCTCAATTCAGGACAAAGAAATTGTATTTGGACCAAGTTGTCTTTTTAATAGACTGTTGATGCTGCCCATAAATGACCTTGCTGTGTGTTTCTTTCAGGAGACAGAAATCGACATCCTGGCCACAGTGCAGAACCTGCTGCGACAGTGTGCACAGGCCTCCGCCTTCCTGCGGCCGCTCAGCAAACTCTTCTCCGTCATCCACAACAAGCTGCCCAGGCAGGCCCTCACTAATGTCTTCCAGGTACAGCAGAGAACCAAACAAAATATTATGCTTTCCCAGTTGTCACCTGCTGTTGGTGTTACGGTAAACAAAAAGAGACACTATTTTTTTTTAATGGATTAAAAATGAATGTATGTTGAATATCGCAGAAAGTTTTACTTTGTCTTGAATCATTACTTTTAAAAAAAAAAAAAAATTAGTCTTACTTACTTTTATGTGTTTCAGACTCTGTCAGATTTGGAGCCTTCACTCGCGTACATCACTGATTTAGCAACAAAGGTAAGATCATTCATTACATTCACCGTATATATTATGTTATCATTTATACATTTACTTGGAAGATCAGAGATGTTTTCTTGGATTATTAATTCAACTCCTCTAGAGGTCTGGACATTAATCACTTGTGTCTGTCAACATAAAGAAAGCACTCACTGTTTCGCCCTGCAGCTTAACGCATTCGACAGTCGACACTTGGATGAGATCTACTTTGACGTGCGTCTCACGGGTTTCCAAGAAGCCACCAGGCGAGTCAAGGAGATGACGACTCTGGACCTGGACTACATCAGCACCATCATGCACAACTGCTTCCACACCTATGAGGTTAGCAGATATGTCATACAGACACACTGTCTAAAGTTATACTACTTTAATAGCTTTGATTAATTTCCTCTCCCCTTTACCTTCCAGATTGGGGACATGTCGCTAGGGGACAACGCCACCTTATGTCTGTCTGCAGTGATCACCCAGCTTGTGGCGGTCGGGGCTGGAGAACAGCTCTACAAAGACATCGTGCAACACACCATCCTGGACGCTGTGCACAAGGGGCTTCGCAGCAAGACAGATGTAGGAACACACAGCTTTCCTCTTATTTCTAAACACACCAGCTGTTTCAAGACTTAAGGGATAGTCTGGATTTTTTTTCTGAATAAGCACCTCATACAACTTCTCCTCTCCTCTTTCCTGTTACCAGAGTGTGCAGCATGAATACACCACCGTGCTGGCCCACCTGGTGAAGACCTTTCCCGCCAAGAAAGAGTTCAGAGACCTGGTGCAGCTCACCAACTACAACGACCTCGAGTCTGACTTCTTTGAGCACATGAAGCACATTCAGGTAAGAGACAAACCAGGAGAACTCACTCCTATCTCTGATCTCTCTCTATACCTGATCCACAAACTGACATATGTGGGGTTTTTCTTTGTTTAGATCCACCGTCGGGGTCGTGCACTGAGGAAGCTGGCCAAGCAGCTGACCGAGGGCCAGGTGGTGATGACGCCTCGTTCGCTCCAGAATTACATCATGCCGTACGCCTTGACGGCTCTGCTGGATGAGAAGATGCTCAAGGTAACTTAGCCATACCCTCAAAACACTGAGAGAACAATACCTGTGTTTTGTTTGTGTGTCTGACCCCTCCACTCCTCACACACTGCAGCACGAGAACATGATATCAGCGTCGGTGGAGGTGGTGGGCGCAGTGTGCCGCAAGCTGACCTGGTCGAAGTACCTCTACTACCTGAAGCACTTCATACACATCCTGCAGACGGCACAGGCTGAGCAGAAACTGGCTGTCAGGTGGAGTTGGACCATAAATCACCCTTAATAACCATTTTTTTAATCATTGCTTTCATGGAACTTTAATATGATTCATCAGTGTCTTGTGCCCTCTGTACTAAAAGAGTCCTTTCTTCTGTCCTGTGCTTCCTTGTGTTGTACCATTATAACTCCAGTTTGCTGGTCACAGTCCTGGAGTCTTTCCATTTTGACCATCAGACCCTCAGCAGAGAAATGGAGGCTGCCAAGGCCAGAGAGGGTGATTGACTCATCCCATTTCCCATGATTTCACAATCCATATAATTTCAAAATGTCAAAAAACATATTAAATCATTTTAAATATCTTTATCAAGCCGAAAGTGTTGCAGTCGATGTAGATGACGAGGAGCAAGCAGTAGCCAATGAATCAGAAGCAAGCGATGACGAGGAGGAGGCAATGGAGGTAGACAGTAAGACTGCTCCATCTGAAGTCCCCATGGAAACGGACACCGCCAGTGGAGAAAAGGATGCGGCCTCCAAGGAGGCAGCCGCCATGGACGCCAAAGGGCCAGCGGCTCCTAAACCCACCGCCGTAGCCAGCGGGCTGCCACAGAGCACAGAGGAGCTGGAGTCTCTGATCAGCGCCATCCACACGACTGTTAATAACAGTGTGCTGCCTCGCCTGCACAAGTGTCTCAATGCAAAGGTATGATGCACACACACATGTGCAGTCTAAATCAGTTCTGAAATCTCTAAAGAGCAGTATAAAAGTGAAAGTGTGTGTGTGTGTGTGTGTCGTCTAGATAAAGCGTGACGATGAGCACAAGGCGGTGAAGTCAAAGGAGGTGAAGGATGAGGAGGTGGTGAGGATACCGATAGCTTTCGCCATGGTCAAACTGATGCAGACTCTGCCGCCGCACATCATGGAGGCCAACCTGCCTGGGTATGCAAGCTACCTTCTGCGCAGTGCTACTGTTTTGACCGAAAATTGTTCCTATATGAAACTGTGAACAACAATATCTGTGGATTATCTTGAGTAAACGTGTCATGATTTCTGGAAAGAGACATTGCACTTTATGAAAGGGGAAAGGCTTTCTTTTTGATTTTTGAGTGAACTGTCCCTTTAAGATGCAGGCAGTGTTTGATTAAAGTTGCAACATTTACTGATATGCATATTTTGTCTTTTGTTGGTAAATATTTGTGTGTGTCATCCAGGATCCTGATCAAAGTGTGTGTGATGCTGAGGAACCGCTTCCAGGAGATTCGTGACGTGGCGAGGGGAACCCTGGTGAAGATCGTGGAGACGCTAGGCAGCAGGTTCCTGCAGTACCTGCTCAAAGAGATGCAGGGAGTCCTGGTCAAAGGTTACCAGGTAGGCGTGCACACAGGGACGCAACCACGAGAGCATGCCAGTGATATCTTTAAAATAATATGCCTGTTTTTCTGTGCTCCCCTCTTCCCAGGTCCACGTGCTGACGTTCACTGTGTACCAGCTGCTGTCAGTCCTCAGTCCGACCCTGAAGAGTGGCGACCTGGATCCATGCATGAACATGCTCCTTGATGTAGGAATGCTACACACCAAAAATCCACCTCGACTCCTTTGTTTTTTGGACATCATTTGCGATGATCTTATCCCCTCTTCCTTCTTCCTTGTCTGTCAGATTTTCAACAACGAGCTGTTCGGGGCTGTTGCAGAGGAGAAGGAGGTGAAGGGGATCGTCTCCAAGCTGATGGAGGCCCGGCACAGCAAGAGCATGGACTCCTATGAGCTGCTGGCCCGCTTCTGCAGCAAGGAGAGTGTCACCAGGTTTATTCTGCCACTGAAGGAGGTGAGAGGGGGATTGATTAAAAAGTACACAACACTTAAAATGTATTCAACTTAAGCAAATAAGTGTCTTGATAATAAAGCATTGACCTCGGTTTTCAGATCTTGGAGACGTCATGCAGTCTGAAGGTGTGTAACCGGGTGGGTGCCGTGCTGCGTCGGCTGGTCCTGGGTCTGCTCGTCAATGAAGGCATGACCTCTCAGGATATCTTGTTGCTGTGCCACGGCCTGGTCAGCGAGAGTCTGCCGCTGCTCACCAAGAGAGACCGGTACACTCATACACAAGCTCACATCAATATACAGTAAATCAATTTTATGCTCATGTACCACCATGTATGACTCTGTATATACGTGTGTGTGTATCTGTAGAGAGAAAGCATCAGCTAAGCCTCCTCCAGACCCCAGACTGCCCCCTCCCAGCTGCCTGCTCCTGCCTCCAACTCCAAAGAGAGGAGGTCAGAAAGCTCCGGTCAGCAGCCGCACCAACATGCACATCCTGGTGGACGCTGGCCTCAAGGTGCACAATGAAACACTCCACACGCTCAGATACAACAATGTAGATTTGTCTTTTTTCTGAAGCATTAACCATCATGCATATCTGCATTTTTCTCAGCTGCTCCACCTGAGTCTGAAGAAATCCAAAGTGACGTCATCAGAGGCCTCAGCTCTGGAGATGCTGGATCCTTTCGTACTGCTGCTGCTCGACTGCCTCGACTCCATGCACGTCAAGGTACCTGCATTTTATGTTCACATGGGTACCATTATCCGCCCTCGATTAAACCCATTCTCATCTCTGATATTATATCTATAACTAACACCCTCTTCTTCCGTCTCCCCTCTCTCCCAGGTGATCACAGAGGCTCTGATCGCGTTCACTTGGCTGTTAAAGTTCCCTCTGCCAGCCGTGGAGCAGAACGCCGACCAGCTGACCAAGCAGCTCTTTGTCCTGCTGAAGGATTACTCTAAGGCCGGAGCCGCCCGCGGAGAGAACTACCACCTTGTGCAGAACTGCTTCAAGGTACGGCAAATAATAAATATACCTGACACATTTTTACATACATACATTTTTAGGTCATGGAGCTGCTCTAATTAAATTATAAAAAGTCATGCGAACGTCCTGGATTGAAGAAACCAAATTTTAAAAATGAAGATTAAACTGCTGCATTGATTTATGATCATTCTGTCTGTCTGTGTGTCTCTTAGGCCATCACCATACTGGTGAAGAACGTCAAAAGCAACCAGATCTCAGAGACACAGCTGCAGGTGCTACTGGGATACGCCGAGGAGGACATCTATGACCAGTCTCGCCAGGCCACTGCCTTCGGCCTGCTGAAGGTAACCAGTCAGATGCTGACCTGAGTGCCTGTGGTGCTTTGCAAAAAGATTCCTCCAGAGAAAGAGTTGTTCTTATATGTGTGTCTGTTTTTCTATCCGTCTCCTGCAGGCGATTCTGTCCAGGAAGCTCATTGTTCCAGAGATGGAGGAGGTGATGAAAAAAGTGTCCAAGCTTTCTGTCACTGGCAGCAACGCTATGATCAGAATCCACTGTCGACAGGTACTCGCACAGAAGAAAAAGACCAGCTATATATTTCTCCTCTGTTGCGCACAGTAAGACAAAAATATTTGGTGTTCATGCTTTGCAGATCTATCTAAAATACCTGCTGGACTACCCACTGGGTAAGAAGCTGAAACACCACCTGGACTTTGTGGTGGCCCAGCTGCACTATGACCATGACACAGGCAGGGAGTCTGTGCTGGAGATGCTGGCCTATATCATCCAGACATTCCCTCAGGTTAGTACAAAAAAACACTGCATGCATATGACGGCATCATCACCCAGGGTACCCATATATAATCCATTATCTTCATCATTATCATTATCATTGTGATAATCCCTGACCACCAGCTTCAACGTAAAAGCCAACACATTTTACCATTGCTGTTTTTTGACTTTGCACACATTATCATTTTCTGCTCAGAACCTGCTGTTCAAGTACAGCGGATTGTTTTTCGCCCCGCTGACCCTGGTCGTGGTCAACGATGACTCAGCACGGTGTAAGAAAATGGCCGCCATGACCATCAAGGCCCTGCTGACCAAGCTGGATGTGAACCACAAGGACTCCCTGTTCTCCCTCGTCAACACCTGGCTGAATGCAGAGAAGGTGCACACACTCTCACACACTTGCAGGGCAACACCTTTACCCAAAAGAGAAATCAGATGCTTTTTTTGTTATTTTAACATTAGAGTTTTTAGTATTTTTGCAATATTTGTTTAATTTTTGTTGCACGGGTGTCTACAGGTCCTTAAAAATCTATATAAAATTGTGTTAAATTCAATGTTACAACAATAAGGCCTTTAAAGTCATTAACTAGTCTTAAATTTGATTTTGTGAGGTCTTAACTGCTACAAACATTTATGTAATTTCATTTATCCATTTTTTAAGTTCTTTTTATGAAAATGAGTGAAGCCTTTCAAAGTCTTGGCATTAATGTTCAAATAGTGAATGAGGCCTTTACTTACCGCAACTGCAGAGGGTACCAGAAAGGCTGTTCTAATTCACTGTGTTGTTAATAAGTAGCCTGGAAATCCAGACCCAAATCTAGAAAGATTTCGATTTTTTGACTCGCTAAGCAAATTCAACCATTCAATTTGGTTTGGACAGGGACTTGAACTGGTGACCCTCTGGTTCCCAACCCAAGTACCTATAGGCTGAGCTACTGCCACCGTGACATTTCTTTTGTAGGCTGACGTGGAAGTTAGCATCGCCCTGGTTCCCTCCTCAAAAAGCTAATGGGATTTTCCCACTGGAATTTGAATTACTGCAGAAAATAAGCTCTATAGCAAACAGAAGTTTATAATACTTTTACATTTTACATTTTGTTCAGCAGGATAATCTTCACAAATGAACACCACTTTCATGATTTTTGAAGTCTAAATGCAATCGCCAGAAGTAAAAGCTAACGTTAGGCTATAACTACACTACAGCTGCATGACTTATTGTCACCGCCACATCAAGGCTGTAAAGCTATGTTCAGTGTGAAGACTTATTTCAGGCTACGGACTAAAAACCCGATGACTTCCAAGGCAAGGGAATCAGGAGTATACAAATGCCATGTCATTTCTGGGTTTTAGGATTCAGTTCTGCACCACTCTATTATGCTGTTACAAACTCTTCCTGTATCTTCTTTAAATTAAAATCCCTGTAGCATTTCAGTGGACAGAAATCATTCATTTCATAACAAAGCTTTTATTGTGAAACTTTTGCAGGGCTACTATGCAGCACTTCAAATGTAGCTACTGCCATCTTGTGGCACTTATTGCATTACTACAAAATCGAGTTTGGCAGGATTTGAACAGACATGCAGCCACAGTGACTGAAATAGGATGATAACATTTTAGATTAACAATCCAGAACAACAGAGTGGTGACAATAAAAGTGTACTGTTGAATTTGTAATTAAAGCAATGGAAATGTATATTATTCTTAGAAAGCATGCAGGTTTTATAACAAGCACTGTTGTTTTTTCCCCACAGCCAGTATTTGACTGCTGGCCTTTATTTAAGAAAATACAGTACATATTTTTTAATAAGACCTAATTTAAAGCTCCAGTGTCCCCCTCTGCCCTCTCAGACCAGTCTGCGGCGTCTCGGGGCTCAGATATGCGGCCTGTTTGTGGAGGTGGAGGAGGAGAAGTTTGCCCGTCACTTGGACGACCTGCTGCCTCTGCTGGAGAAAGAGATAAACCCTGACAACTACGAAGATGTGAGGCAAAACTTTCACACTATCTTTGGCCACAACTTTGAAACTTGAGCAAAATGAAGCATCCTAACTCTGGTGTGCCTTTCAGATCGATGAGGAACAGGAGGAGAGAGTAGCAGACAGGCTGTTGTACAGTTTCCTGACTCTCGTCACCAAACTGGGCAAACACTGCGGCCTGCTGGAGCTCAGCAAGCCTCGGGACACACTCGGTCGTATGTGGGGTAAAGGACAGACACACACCACCTCTCTGTCACTCACACACACACACACACACATTTCACACACACTCACTTTTTTGTTTTCTCTCCTGCAGGTCACATTGAAGCCCATCTGCGGTACCCTCACTGCTGGGTGTGGCTGACTGCCTCACAGCTTTTTGGTCAGCTGTTTGCGGCCCATCAGGCGGAGCAGCTGGTAGCTGTCTGGAGAGGAGAGGAAGGTGATGGCTCACCTCTGTTGCCAGCCGCAGCTTTCATCACAGGCAGTCTGGACAAGAAGGTGAGTAGCCTACTTTTTAGCTGTGATCTTATTTCTGCGTCTCGCTATCATTGTTTGAACTTTTTTTCTCCCTTCTTTGTCATTTAGATGAGAGAGTTGGCATTATCTTTCTGCTATCAACTACAGTCCAAGTTCCTAGACACAGCATCAGGAGAGCAGGTGCCTAAACTCCTTCAAAACACACCTGAAACACATTTCTATCAAAGCTTAATTCACCTCACACATGAGACTTGATTGACGAGAATATTTTGCTCCGCCCACAGGTGATCAAGAACCTACTGTTCGTCAGCAAGGTGATCTACCTCTTGTCCCCTGAGTCAGACGTCACTCCCCCTCAGGAAGAAGTGACAGAGGAAGAGGAACAGAGGCAGAATGG
Organism: Epinephelus awoara; assembly: GCA_035609425.1. NCBI lineage: Eukaryota > Metazoa > Chordata > Actinopteri > Perciformes > Serranidae > Epinephelus > Epinephelus awoara. The sequence goes on along the minus strand of CM069316.1, from coordinate 17,717,456 downwards.
AGATGACAAGGAGAGGGAGGAGAAAGAAGAGGAGGAAGAAGATGACATGGAGAAGGAAAAGGAAGAGGAGGAGGAGGAGGAGGATGAAGATGATAAGGATGATCGGCCTCCTTCCCTGCTGTGGTTGATGAAGAAGCTGTCGCTGATGGCCAAGAGAGAAGCAGCATACACTCCCAAAGTTCCACTCAAGGTACGCCATAAAATGTCATAGTATAGTGTGTCATAAAAAAAAGTCTGGATAGTATAGTATGTCATAAAAAATGTCATAGTATAGTATGTCATAAAAAAGTCACAGTATAGTATGTCATAAAAAATCTTATAGTATGTGAAAAAATGTCATAGTATAGTATGTGAAAAAATGTCATAATATAGTATGTCATAAAAAATGTCATAGTATAGTATGTCAAAAAAATGTCATAGTATAGTATGTCATAAAAAAAGTCTGGATAGTATAGTATATCATAAAAAATGTCATAGTATAGTATCTCAAAAAATGTCATAGTATAGTATGTCATAAAAATCATAGTATAGTATGTCATAAAAAATGTCATAGTATAGTTTGTCAAAAAATGTCATAGTATAGTATGTCAAATGTCATGGTATAGTATGTCATAAAAAAGTCATAGTATAGTATCTCAAAAAAAGTCATAGTATAGTATGTCATAAAAAATGTCATAGTATAGTATATCATAAAAAATGTCATAGTATAGTATCTCAAAAAGTGTCATAGTATAGTATTTCAAAAAATCATAGTATAGTATGTCATAAAAAATGTCATAGTATAGTATGTCATAAAAATGTCATAGTATAATATGTCATAAAGTCATAGTATAGTTTGTCAAAAAATGTCATAGTATAGTATGTCAAATGTCATGGTATAGTATGTCATAAAAAAGTCATAGTATAGTATCTCAAAAAAAGTCATAGTATAGTATGTCATAAAAAATGTCATAGTATAGTATATCATAAAAAATGTCATAGTATAGTATCTCAAAAAGTGTCATAGTATAGTATGTCAAAAAATCATAGTATAGTATGTCATAAAAAATGTCATAGTATAGTATGTCATAAAAAAATCATAGTATAGTATCTCAAAAAATGTCATAGTATAGTATGTCAAAAAATCATAGTATAGTATGTCATAAAAAATGTCATAGTATAGTATGTCAAAAAATGTCATAGTATAATATGTCATAAAGTCATAGTATAGTTTGTCAAAAAATGTCATAGTATAGTATGTCAAATGTCATGGTATAGTATGTCATAAAAAAGTCATAGTATAGTATCTCAAAAAAAGTCATAGTATAGTATGTCATAAAAAATGTCATAGTATAGTATATCATAAAAAATGTCATAGTATAGTATCTCAAAAAGTGTCATAGTATAGTATGTCAAAAAAATCATAGTATAGTATCTCAAAAAAAAGTCATAGTATAGTATGTCAAAAAAATCATAGTATAGTATCTCAAAAAATTCCATAGCATGTCATAAAAAATGTCATAGTATAGTATGTCATAAAAGTCATAGTATAGTATCTCAAAAAATTCCATAGCATGTCATAAAAAAAAGTCATAGTATAGTTTCTCAAAAAATGTCATAGTATAGTATGTCATAAAAAATGTCATAGTACAGTATGTCAAAAAAGTCTGGATAGTATAGTATATCATAAAAAATGTCATAGTATAGTATGTCAAAAAATGTCATAGTATAGTATGTCAAACAATGTCATAGTATAGTGTGTCAAACAATGTCATAGTATAGTATGTCAAAAAATGTCATAGTATAGTATGTCAAAAAAATGTCATAGTATGTCATTAAAAAAGTCTGGATAGTATAGTATATCATAAAAAATGTCATAGTATAGTATCTCAAAAAATGTCATAGTATAGTATGTCATAAAAGTCATAGTATAGTATCTCAAAAAATTCCATAGCATGTCATAAAAAAAGTCATAGTATAGTATCTCAAAAAATGTCATAGTATAGTATGTCATAAAAAAAGTCATAGTACAGTATGTCATAAAAAATGTCATAGTACAGTATGTCAAAAAAGTCATAGTATAGTATCTCAAAAAAATGTCATAGTATAGTATGTCATAAGTCATAGTATAGTATCTCAAAAAATTCCATAGTATGTCATAAAAAAAGTCATAGTATAGTATCTCAAAAAATGTCATAGTATAGTATCATAGTATAGTATGTGAAAAAATGTCATAGTATAGTATGTCCTAAAAAATGTCATAGTATAGTATGTCATAAAAAATGTCAGTATAGTATCTAAAAAAATGTCATTGTATAGTATGTGAAAAAATGTCATAGTATAGTATGTTATACAAATTGTCATAGTATAGTATGTCAAAAAAATGGCATAGTATAGTATGTCATTAAAAAAGTCTGGATAGTATAGTATATCATAAAAAATGTCATAGTATAATATGTCAAAAAAGTCATAGTATAGTATCTCAAAAAAATGTCATAGTATAGTATGTCAAAAAAGTCATAGTATAGTATCTCAAAAAAATGTCATAGTATAGTATGTCATAAAAGTCATAGTATAGTATCTCAAAAAATTCCATAGCATGTCATAAAAAATGTCATAGTATAGTATGTCATAAAAAATGTCATAGTATGTCATAAAAAAAGTCATAGTATAGTATGTCATAAAAAAAGTCATAGTATAGTATGTCTAAAAAAAGTCATAGTATAGTATCATAGTATAGTATGTCAAAAAATGTCATAGTATAGTATCATAGTATAGTATGTCAAAAAATGTCATAGTATAGTATGTCATAAAAAGTCTGGATAGTATAGTATGTCATAAAAAATGTCATAGTACAGTATGTCAAAAAAGTCATAGTATAGTATCTCAAAAAAATGTCATAGTATAGTATGTCATAAGTCATAGTATAGTATCTCAAAAAATTCCATAGTATGTCATAAAAAAAGTCATAGTATAGTATCTCAAAAAATGTCATAGTATAGTATCATAGTATAGTATGTCAAAAAATGTCATAGTATAGTATGTCATAAAAAATGTCATAGTATAGTATGTCATAAAAAGGTCATAGTATAGTATGTGAAAAAATGTCATAGTATAGTATGTCCTAAAAAATGTCATAGTATAGTATGTCATAAAAAATGTCAGTATAGTATCTAAAAAAATGTCATAGTATAGTATCTAAAAAAATGTCATAGTATAGTATGTTATACAAATTGTCATAGTATAGTATGTCAAAAAAATGGCATAGTATAGTATGTCATTAAAAAAGTCTGGATAGTATAGTATATCATAAAAAATGTCATAGTATAGTATGTCAAAAAATGTCATAGTATAGTATGTTATACAAATTGTCATAGTATAGTATGTCAAAAAAAATGTCATAGTATGTCATTAAAAAAGTCTGGATAGTATAGTATATCATAAAAAATGTCATAGTATAGTATGTCAAAAAAGTCATAGTATAGTATCTCAAAAAAATGTCATAGTATAGTATGTCATAAAAGTCATAGTATAGTATCTCAAAAAATTCCATAGCATGTCATAAAAAATGTCATAGTATAGTATGTCAAAAAATGTCATAGTATGTCATAAAAAAAGTCATAGTATAGTATGTCATAAAAGTCATAGTATAGTATGTCTAACAAAAGTCATAGTATAGTATCATAGTATAGTATGTCAAAAAAATGTCATAGTATAGTATGTCATAAAAAGTCTGGATAGTATAGTATGTCATAAAAAATGTCATAGTATAGTATCTCAAAAAATTCCATAGCATGTCATAAAAAATGTCATAGTATAGTATGTCAAAAAATGTCATAGTATGTCATAAAAAAAGTCATAGTATAGTATGTCATAAAAAAAGTCATAGTATAGTATGTCAAAAAAATGTCATAGTATAGTATGTCATAAAAAGTCTGGATAGTATAGTATGTCATAAAAAATGTCATAGTATAGTATGTCAAAAAATTCCATAGCATGTCATAAAAAATGTGATAGTATAGTATGTCATAAAAAGTCATAGCATAGTATCTCAAAAAATGTCATAGTATAGTATGTCAAAAAATGTCATAGTATAGTATGTCATAAAAAAAAGTCATAGTATAGTATGTCATAAAAAATGTCATAGTATAGTATCTCAAAAAATTCCATAGCATGTCATAAAAAATGTGATAGTATAGTATGTCATAAAAAGTCATAGCATAGTATCTCAAAAAATGTCATAGTATAGTATGTCAAAAAATGTCATAGTATAGTATGTCATAAAAAAAAGTCATAGTATAGTATGTCATAAAAAAGTCTGGATAGTATAGTATGTCATAAAAAAGTCATAGTATAGTATCTCCAAAAATTCCATAGCATGTCATAAAAAAATGTCATAGTATAGTATGTCATAAAAAATGTCATAGTATAGTATGTCATAAAAAAAAGTCATAGTATAGTATATCATAAAATGGCACAGTATAGTATGTAAATTGTAAGATAATTACATTTTCTTTCCTACCACTCTCTCCCACAGAGGACATGTGTGTTTAAGTTCCTCGGGGCAATAGCCATGCACCTCGGGAAGGAACGACTCAGCCCTTATCTGACCACTATCATCACTCCTCTGTACAGGGAGCTGGACAGCACCTATGCAGATCAAGGTGACTACTCTTAACCTGTCTTAAAAAGCCTAACAAGGGTCTTTGTCCAGGGTCTAACTTGTGGGACATGGGCTTGCCACAGTAGTGTTACCTGCGTTAGATAGTTTTCAGGCAAACACAGATTACACCACTTGCCAACGGCCCCCACCATCGTTTTACTATTTGTTTTAAATCAATATTTAGTCAGATGACGAACACAAAAGTGTCTGCTCTGTACAGCAGCAGCAGCACAGTGGCAGTACAGACTAGCAGCAGTCAGATTTTGCTTCAAGTAACCCCTTCCTCTGTCTATGTCCAGATCCCACCCTGAAGAACCTGGCACAGGAGCTGATTGAGCTGCTGAAGAGACAGGTGGGGCTGGAGACGTTCTCTCTGGCTTTCTCTGCTGTCCAGAAGGAGTTTTCACAGAGGCGAGCAGCACGAAAGCGACACAGAGCCATGCAGGTATGATGAACACCACAGCGCATGCACACACTCAGAAGCAACACTTTTATGCCCAGCAATTCATTTATGTTTGTCTCTTGTTTTCCCAGGCGGTGGCTAACCCAGACATCGCAGCGAAGAAGAAACTCAAGAAGCACAAGAACAAAATCGAAGCTAAGAAGAGGAAGATTGAGTTTCTGCGGCCGGGATATAAAGCAAAGAAGCACCGGAGCCACGCGCTTAAAGATCTGGCCATGGTTCAGTGAGCCATGATGGCAGCTACCCAGAAAAGTGACTCCTGTGATTTAGCTGGACATATCCACATTCTTGTGGGTTAACTTTGCCGCAGATTCTATAAGTTCATGATGTTACATAAAGACTTTTACTTTTCTATTTAATATCAGTTGACAAAGCAAACACCACATTGGGACAAGAGGGGTCTTCTGTTTGATTTCCAACTTTTGTCTTTGTGTAAAAGGAATCAGAAATGAGACGTCATGTAACATCTGTAACACAGCAGGATGTATCACTAATGAACTCTGTTTTTTATTTTCCTGCTGTGAACAAAGTGTAGAAATGTCCTTAGATTTATATCCTGTGCAGTTCAATGTACAACTTTTGTAATTAAAAAAAGCTCAAACGTGTACGGATCATCCGTCTGCTGATATCACAATTTTAAAAATCAAACTGCCTCAACACAAAATGGTACAATCGCTGATAGCAATCTTTACTGAGAATAATTTTCACTGTACAAGCAGATATAAATATGCAACCATAAAACTTTGAGCATACAGTTAGTGTTCAGTAACTAAATGACCAATATGCCAAAGCTGCACTCAAGGATTTCAATGGAAAAGACTTCACCTACTAAATTATTTTTCTTAAAAAGTGGGAACAACACAAATGAAGAGGAGAAAAAACACAATAGAAATCAATGACAACGTATCTGCCTGACTATATAGTACAAAAACAGCCCGGGCTGCAGTAACACTTGGCCAGTGGATGGGAAGTACTTTTTTTTTCCGAACATTTGAGTCCAAATTTGCAATTTTTAGAAGTAAATCAGAACATGTTTTACAACTTGTTTACAGAGAGGTAAGGATGGTCCAGCATACTGTCAAAAAAATAGTTGGCAATCAAGCAGCTGCTTCTCTGTGATGATGTGACCTCGCAGTTCAAGAGCAGGAATGACATTTGTGCCTTCATGGAAAAACACTGCCCCCTGGTGGATCTTCACTGCATCTTGCTGATATAAATGCCCATCAACTTCAGGCTGCATGACATGCAAACTGCTTCACCCCTATGGGAGAAGATGAAGCTGACGTTGTCCAGTGAAGACACCTGATGTCTGAAATGCTACAGAGGGTCAGAGTGGATGCACTTTTCACAGAGCCTGATTTACATATTCCTTTTAATCCGTGATAAGTATTGATGCTTAAAAACGGAATCGTAAAATTAGCAATCCTTAAGACATCAGTTCACAGGTGGTCAAGATTTTTTTTTTTCATTTTCAAAAGACAAAAGTGTAGATACTAACTTTTCCATCGCTAAAGTCGTACAGCTCTCTAAAAGCTTTACTCGTTACACCAGCACTGGGAGATGTGGGGCTTTATGTGTGTGTGTGCCCAGTCCAGACATTACTGCAGCCTTCACTGGTAAGTCCCAGGCTTGAAAGGCGTTAGGCATTGGGAGGGCTTAGCCAAGGCTTCAGGTGGGTTGGAGGTGGGGAGGAGTGCAATCACAGGTCCAGTGGAGAGGGGTCAGTCACAAGGCTTCATACAAGAGGGTCAAAGGTCAGGAGTATATACAGAATGGGTGGGAGCCTTTACTGTCGACTTTTCAGGGAATCCACCAGCCTGTGATGACAGAGACAGAGCAAATATAATTCAGCCTTGGTAAACACAAGGAAGAGATAACATGTTGTGCAATATCAACCAATCCTGCTGAGAATGAGTAGTGTAATAAACTTCTTCCTCTAGTCCTCTATGCTGTTTTTTTTTTTTCTTCTTCTTAGAAATGGCTGGTGTGCTCACCGTTGACTGGGAGCTTTTGACAAATACATAGATAGTTCTGGATAAAAATCACACTTTACGTCTAGTTCTATAATTATTGTACGGTAAAGCCTACCAGTCCATTGCTTCTTCCAGCCCAGTGCCCTTTGTGGCCGAGGTCCTGAAGATCTGCCATTTTCTGTCTTTGAGGGCGGAAAGGCCAAGAGAGTTGGCCACCTCACTGGGCGTCATTGCCTGGTCCATGTCCTGTTTGTTTGCAAAGACCACCAGGATAGCTTTCTTCAGTTCCTCCTCCTGAATAAAACACAACATTATGAATATGAGCAAATTACATAAAAAAATCAAAATTACATCATGACATTTCTGATGTCATAGTATGTTATAAAAATGTCACTGTAAAGTATGGACAAAAAAAAAGTCATAGTATAGTATGTGGTCAAAAATATCACAAAAAAAGTCATAGTATAGTATGTGATCAAAAATATCATAAAAAAGTCATAGTATAGTATGTGATCAACAATATCATAAAAAAGTCATAGTATAGTATGTGATCAAAAATATAAAAAAAGTCATAGTATAGTATGTGGTCAAAAATATCACAAAACAAGTCATAGTATAATAAGTGATCAAAAATATCATAAACAAGTCATAGTATAGTATGTTGTCAAAAATATAAAAAAGTCACAGTTTAGTATGTGATCAAAAATATCATAAAAAAAGTCATAGTATAGTATGTGATCAAAAATATCAAAAAAGTCATAGTATAGTATGTGATCAAAAATATCATAAAAAAGTCATAGTATAGTATGTGATCAAAAATATCATAAAAAAAGTCATAGTATAGTCTGATCAACAATATCATAAAAAAGTCACAGTATAGTATGTGATCAATAATATAAAAAAAGTCATAGTATAGTATGTGGTCAAAAATATCACAAAACAAGTCATAGTATAATAAGTGATCAAAAATATCATAAAAAAGTCATAGTATAGTATGTTGTCAAAAATATAAAAAAGTCACAGTATAGTATGTGATCAAAAATATCATAAAAAAAGTCATAGTATAGTATGTGATCAAAAATATCATAAAAAAGTCATAGTATAATAAGTGATCAAAAATATCATAAAAAAGTCACAGTATAGTATGTGATCAAAAATATAAAAAAAAGTCATAGTATAGTATGTGATCAAAAATATCATGAAAAAGTCATAGTATAGTATGTGGTCAAAAATATAAAAAAAAGTCATAGTATAATATGTGATCAAAAATATCATAAAAAAGTCATAGTATAGTATGTGGTCAAAAATATCATAAAAAAGTCATAGTATAGTATGTGATCAAAAATATAAAAAAAAGTCATAGTATAGTATGTGATCAAAAATATCATAAAAAAGTCATAGTATAGTATGTGGTCAAAAATATAAAAAAAAGTCATAGTATAGTATGTGATCAAAAATATCATAAAAAAGTCATAGTATAGTATGTGGTCAAAAATATCATAAAAAAGTCATAGTATAGTATGTGATCAAAAATATCATAAAAAAGTCATAGTATAGTATGTGATCAAAAATATCATAAAAAAAAGTCATAGTATAGTATGTGGTCAAAAATATCATAAAAAAGTCATAGTATAGTATGTGATCAAAAATATCATAAAAAAGTCATAGTATAGTATGTGATCAAAAATATCATAAAAAAAAGTCATAGTATAGTATGTGGTCAAAAATATCATAAAAAAGTCATAGTATAGTATGTGATCAAAAATATCATAAAAAAGTCATAGTATAGTATGTGATCAAAAATATAAAAAAGTCATAGTATAGTATGTGATCAAAAATATCATAAAAAAAAGTCATAGTATAGTATGTGATCAAAAATATCATAAAAAAAAGTCATAGTATATAGTATGTGATCAAAAATATCATAAAAAAGTCATAGTATAGTATGTGATCAAAAATATCATAAAAAAGTCATAGTATAGTATGTGATCAAAAATATCATTAAAAAAGTCATAGTATAGTATGTGATCAAAAATATCATAGAAAAGTCATAGTATAGTATGTGGTCAAAAATATCATAAAAAAGTCATAGTATAGTATGTGATCAAAAATATCATAAAAAAGTCATAGTATAGTATGTGATCAAAAATATCATAAAAAAGTCACAGTATAGTATGTGATCAAAAATATAAAAAAAGTCATAGTATAGTATGTGATCAAAAATATCATAAAAAAGTCATAGTATAGTATGTGATCAAAAATATCATAAAAAAGTCATAGTATAGTATGTGATCAAAAATATCATAAAAAAGTCATAGTATAGTATGTGGTCACAAATATCATAAAAAAAGTCATAGTATAGTATGTGGTCAAAAATATCATAAAAAAGTCATAGTATAGTATGTGATCAAAAATATCATAAAAAAGTCATAGTATAGTATGTGATCACAAATATAAAAATGTCATAGTATAGTATGTGATCAAAAATATCATAAAAAAAGTCATAGTATAGTATGTGGTCAAAAATATCATAAAAAAGTCATAGTATAGTATGTGATCAAAAATATCATAAAAAAGTCATAGTATAGTATGTGATCAAAAATATCATAAAAAAGTCATATTATAGTATGTGATCAAAAATATCATAAAAAAGTCATAGTATAGTATGTGATCACAAATATAAAAATGTCATAGTATAGTATGTGATCAAAAATATCATAAAAAAGTCATAGTATAGTATGTGATCACTAATATATAAAAATGTCATAGTATAGTATGTGATCAAAAATATCATAAAAATGTCATAGTATAGTATGTGGTCAAAAATATCATAAAAAAGTCATAGTATAGTATGTGGTCAAAAATATCATAAAAAAGTCATAGTATAGTATGTGATCAAAAATATCATGAAAAAGTCATAGTATAGTATGTGATCAAAAATATCATAAAAAAGTCATAGTATAGTATGTGATCAAAAATATCATAAAAAAGTCATAGTATAGTATGTGATCACAAATATAAAAATGTCATAGTATAGTATGTGATCAAAAATATCATAAAAAAAGTCATAGTATAGTATGTGGTCAAAAATATCATAAAAAAGTCATAGTATAGTATGTGATCAAAAATATCATAAAAAAGTCATAGTATAGTATGTGATCAAAAATATAAAAATGTCATAGTATAGTATGTGATCAAAAATATCATAAAAAAGTCATATTATAGTATGTGATCAAAAATATCATAAAAAAGTCATAGTATAGTATGTGATCACAAATATAAAAATGTCATAGTATAGTATGTGATCAAAAATATCATAAAAAAGTCATAGTATAGTATGTGATCACTAATATATAAAAATGTCATAGTATAGTATGTGATCAAAAATATCATAAAAATGTCATAGTATAGTATGTGGTCAAAAATATCATAAAAAAGTCATAGTATAGTATGTGGTCAAAAATATCATAAAAAAGTCATAGTATAGTATGTGATCAAAAATATCATGAAAAAGTCATAGTATAGTATGTGATCAAAAATATCATAAAAAAGTCATAGTATAGTATGTGATCAAAAATATCATAAAAAAGTCATAGTATAGTATGTGGTCAAAAATATCATAAAAAAGTCATAGTATAGTATGTGATCAAAAATATCATAAAAAAGTCATATTATAGTATGTGATCAAAAATATCATAAAAAAGTCATAGTATAGTATGTGATCACAAATATAAAAATGTCATAGTATAGTATGTGATCAAAAATATCATAAAAAAGTCATAGTATAGTATGTGATCACAAATATAAAAATGTCATAGTATAGTATGTGATCAAAAATATCATAAAAAAAGTCATAGTATAGTATGTGGTCAAAAATATCATAAAAAAGTCATAGTATAGTATGTGATCAAAAATATCATAAAAAAGTCATATTATAGTATGTGATCAAAAATATCATAAAAAAGTCATAGTATAGTATGTGATCACAAATATAAAAATGTCATAGTATAGTATGTGATCAAAAATATCATAAAAAAGTCATAGTATAGTATGTGATCACTAATATATAAAAATGTCATAGTATAGTATGTGATCAAAAATATCATAAAAATGTCATAGTATAGTATGTGGTCAAAAATATCATAAAAAAGTCATAGTATAGTATGTGGTCAAAAATATCATAAAAAAGTCATAGTATAGTATGTGATCAAAAATATCATGAAAAAGTCATAGTATAGTATGTGATCAAAAATATCATAAAAAAGTCATAGTATAGTATGTGATCAAAAATATCATAAAAAAGTCATAGTATAGTATGTGGTCAAAAATATCATAAAAAAGTCATAGTATAGTATGTGATCAAAAATATCATAAAAAAGTCATAGTATAGTATGTGATCAAAAATATCATAAAAAAGTCATAGTATAGTATGTGGTCAAAAATATCATAAAAAAGTCATAGTATAGTATGTGATCAAAAATATCATAAAAAAGTCATAGTATAGTATGTGATCAAAAATATAAAAAAGTCACAGTATAGTATGTGATCAAAAATATAAAAAAGTCATAGTATAGTATGTGATCAAAAATATAAAAAAGTCATAGTATAGTATGTGATCAAAAATATCATAAAAAAGTCATAGTATAGTATGTGATCAAAAATATCATAAAAAAGTCATAGTATAGTATGTGATCAAAAATATCATAAAAAAAGGTCATAGTATAGTATGTGATCAAAAATATCATAAAAAAGTCATAGTATAGTATGTGATCAAAAATATCATAAAAAAGTCATAGTATAGTATGTGATCAAAAATATAAAAAAGTCACAGTATAGTATGTGATCAAAAATATAAAAAAGTCATAGTATAGTATGTGATCAAAAATATAAAAAAGTCATAGTATAGTATGTGATCAAAAATATCATAAAAAAGTCATAGTATAGTATGTGATCAAAAATATAAAAAAAGTCACAGTATAGTATGTGATCAAAAATATAAAAAAGTCATAGTATAGTATGTGATCAAAAATATAAAAAAGTCATAGTATAATAAGTGATCAAAAATATCATAAAAAAGTCATAGTATAGTATGTGATCAAAATTATAAAAAAAGTCATAGTATAGTATGTGATCAAAAATATCATAAAAAAGTCATAGTATAGTATGTGGTCAAAAATATCATAAAAAAGTCATAGTATAGTATGTGATCAAAAATATAAAAAAGTCATAGTATAATAAGTGATCAAAAATATCATTAAAAAGTCACAGTATAGTATGTGATCAAAAATATCATAAAAAAAGTCACAGTATAGTATGTGATCAAAAATATCATAAAAAGAGTCATAGTATATATAGTATGTGATCAAAAATATCATAAAAAAGTCATAGTATAGTATGTGATCAAAAATATAAAAAAGTCATAGTATAATATGTGATCAAAAATATCATAAAAATGTCATAGTATAGTATGTGGTCAAAAATATCACAAAAAAGTCATAGTATAGTATGTGGTCAAAAATATCATAAAAAAGGTCATAGTATAGTATGTGATCAAAAATATCATAAAAAAGTCATAGTATAGTATGTGGTCAAAAATATCATAAAAAAGTCATAGTATAGTATGTGGTCAAAAATATCATAAAAAAGGTCATAGTATAGTATGTGATCAAAAATATCATAAAAAAAGTCATAGTATAGTATGTGGTCAAAAATATCACAAAAAAGTCATAGTATAGTATGTGGTCAAAAATATCATAAAAAAGGTCATAGTATAGTATGTGATCAAAAATATCATAAAAAAGTCATAGTATAGTATGTGGTCAAAAATATCACAAAAAAGTCATAGTATAGTATGTGATCAAAAATATCATAAAAAAGGTCATAGTATAGTATGTGGTCAAAAATATCACAAAAAAGTCATAGTATAGTATGTGGTCAAAAATATCACAAAAAAGTCATAGTATAGTATGTGATCAAAAATATCATAAAAAAGTCATAGTATAGTATGTGGTCAAAAATATCACAAAAAAGTCATAGTATAGCATGTGATCAAAAATATCATAAAAAAGTCATAGTATAGCATGTGATCAAAAATATCATAAAAAAGTCATAGTATAGTATGTGATCAAAAATATCATAAAAAAGTCATAGTATAGTATGTGGTCAAAAATATCATAAAAAAGTCATAGTATAGTATGTGATCAAAAATATCATAAAAAAGTCATAGTATAGTATGTGGTCAAAAATATCATAAAAAAGTCATAGTATAGTATGTGATCAAAAATATCACAAAAAAGTCATAGTATAGTATGTGATCAAAAATATCATAAAAAAGTCATAGTATAGTATGTGGTCAAAAATATCATAAAAAAGTCATAGTATAGTATGTGATCAAAAATATCATAAAAAAGTCATAGTATAGTATGTGATCAAAAATATAAAAACGTCATAGTATAGTATGTGATCAAAAATATAAAAAAGTCATAGTATAGTATGTGATCAAAAATATAAAAAAGTCACAGTATAGTATGTGATCAAAAATATAAAAAAGTCATAGTATAGTATGTGATCAAAAATATCATAAAAAAGTCATAGTATAGTATGTGATCAAAAATATCATAAAAAAGTCATAGTATAGTATGTGATCAAAAATATCATAAAAAAGTCATAGTATAGTATGTGATCAAAAATATAAAAAAGTCATAGTATAGTATGTGATCAAAAATATAAAAAAGTCACAGTATAGTATGTGATCAAAAATATAAAAAAGTCATAGTATAGTATGTGATCAAAAATATAAAAAAGTCATAGTATAATAAGTGATCAAAAATATCATAAAAAAGTCATAGTATAGTATGTGATCAAAAATATAAAAAAAGTCATAGTATAGTATGTGATCAAAAATATCATAAAAAAGTCATAGTATAGTATGTGATCAAAAATATAAAAAAGTCATAGTATAGTATGTGATCAAAAATATAAAAAAGTCATAGTATAATAAGTGATCAAAAATATCATAAAAAAGTCATAGTATAGTATGTGATCAAAAATATAAAAAAGTCATAGTATAGTATGTGATCAAAAATATAAAAAAGTCATAGTATAATAAGTGATCAAAAATATCATAAAAAAGTCATAGTATAGTATGTGATCAAAAATATAAAAAAAGTCATAGTATAGTATGTGATCAAAAATATCATAAAAAAGTCATAGTATAGTATGTGATCAAAAATATCATAAAAAAGTCATAGTATAATAAGTGATCAAAAATATCATTAAAAAGTCACAGTATAGTATGTGATCAAAAATATAAAAAAGTCATAGTATAATAAGTGATCAAAAATATCATAAAAAAGTCATAGTATAGTATGTGATCAAAAATATAAAAAAGTCATAGTATAGTATGTGATCAAAAATATAAAAAAAGTCATAGTATAATAAGTGATCAAAAATATCATAAAAAAGTCATAGTATAGTATGTGATCAAAAATATAAAAAAAGTCATAGTATAGTATGTGATCAAAAATATCATAAAAAAGTCATAGTATAGTATGTGATCAAAAATATCATAAAAAAGTCATAGTATAATAAGTGATCAAAAATATCATTAAAAAGTCACAGTATAGTATGTGATCAAAAATATAAAAAAGTCATAGTATAATAAGTGATCAAAAATATCATAAAAAAGTCATAGTATAGTATGTGATCAAAAATATAAAAAAAGTCATAGTATAGTATGTGATCAAAAATATAAAAAAGTCATAGTATAATAAGTGATCAAAAATATAAAAAAAGTCACAGTATAGTATGTGATCAAAAATATCATAAAAAAGTCATAGTATAGTATGTGATCAAAAATATCATAAAAAAGTCATAGTATAATAAGTGATCAAAAATATCATTAAAAAGTCACAGTATAGTATGTGATCAAAAATATAAAAAAGTCATAGTATAATAAGTGATCAAAAATATCATAAAAAAGTCATAGTATAGTATGTGATCAAAAATATAAAAAAAGTCATAGTATAGTATGTGATCAAAAATATAAAAAAGTCACAGTATAGTATGTGATCAAAAATATAAAAAAAGTCACAGTATAGTATGTGATCAAAAATATCATAAAAAGAGTCATAGTATATATAGTATGTGATCAAAAATATCATAAAAAAGTCATAGTATAGTATGTGATCAAAAATATAAAAAAGTCATAGTATAATATGTGATCAAAAATATCATAAAAATGTCATAGTATAGTATGTGATCAAAAATATCATAAAAAAAGTCATAGTATAGTATGTGGTCAAAAATATCACAAAAAAGTCATAGTATAGTATGTGATCAAAAATATCACAAAAAAGTCATAGTATAGTATGTGATCAAAAATATCATAAAAAAGTCATAGTATAGTATGTGGTCAAAAATATCACAAAAAAGTCATAGTATAGTATGTGATCAAAAATATCATAAAAAAGTCATAGTATAGTATGTGATCAAAAATATCATAAAAATGTCATAGTATAGTATGTGATCAAAAATATCATAAAAATGTCATAGTATAGTATGTGATCAAAAATATCATAAAAATGTCATAGTATAGTATGTGGTCAAAAATATCACAAAAAAGTCATAGTATAGTATGTGATCAAAAATATCATAAAAAAGTCATAGTATAGTATGTGGTCAAAAATATCACAAAAAAGTCATAGTATAGTATGTGATCAAAAATATCATAAAAAAGTCATAGTATAGTATGTGGTCAAAAATATCATAAAAAAGTCATAGTATAGTATGTGATCAAAAATATCACAAAAAAGTCATAGTATAGTATGTGATCAAAAATATCATAAAAAAGTCATAGTATAGTATGTGGTCAAAAATATCATAAAAAAGTCATAGTATAGTATGTGGTCAAAAATATCATAAAAAAGTCATAGTATAGTATGTGATCAAAAATATAAAAACGTCATAGTATAGTATGTGATCAAAAATATAAAAAAGTCATAGTATAGTATGTGATCAAAAATATAAAAAAGTCACAGTATAGTATGTGATCAAAAATATAAAAAAGTCATAGTATAGTATGTGATCAAAAATATCATAAAAAAGTCATAGTATAGTATGTGATCAAAAATATCATAAAAAAGTCATAGTATAGTATGTGATCAAAAATATCATAAAAAAGTCATAGTATAGTATGTGATCAAAAATATAAAAAAGTCATAGTATAGTATGTGATCAAAAATATAAAAAAGTCACAGTATAGTATGTGATCAAAAATATAAAAAAGTCATAGTATAGTATGTGATCAAAAATATCATAAAAAAGTCATAGTATAGTATGTGATCAAAAATATAAAAAAGTCATAGTATAGTATGTGATCAAAAATATAAAAAAGTCACAGTATAGTATGTGATCAAAAATATAAAAAAGTCATAGTATAGTATGTGATCAAAAATATAAAAAAGTCATAGTATAATAAGTGATCAAAAATATCATAAAAAAGTCATAGTATAGTATGTGATCAAAAATATAAAAAAAGTCATAGTATAGTATGTGATCAAAAATATCATAAAAAAGTCATAGTATAGTATGTGATCAAAAATATAAAAAAGTCATAGTATAGTATGTGATCAAAAATATAAAAAAGTCATAGTATAATAAGTGATCAAAAATATCATAAAAAAGTCATAGTATAGTATGTGATCAAAAATATAAAAAAGTCATAGTATAGTATGTGATCAAAAATATAAAAAAGTCATAGTATAATAAGTGATCAAAAATATCATAAAAAAGTCATAGTATAGTATGTGATCAAAAATATAAAAAAAGTCATAGTATAGTATGTGATCAAAAATATCATAAAAAAGTCATAGTATAGTATGTGATCAAAAATATCATAAAAAAGTCATAGTATAATAAGTGATCAAAAATATCATTAAAAAGTCACAGTATAGTATGTGATCAAAAATATAAAAAAGTCATAGTATAATAAGTGATCAAAAATATCATAAAAAAGTCATAGTATAGTATGTGATCAAAAATATAAAAAAAAGTCATAGTATAGTATGTGATCATAAATATCATAAAAAAGTCATAGTATAGTATGTGATCAAAAATATCATAAAAAAGTCATAGTATAATAAGTGATCAAAAATATCATTAAAAAGTCACAGTATAGTATGTGATCAAAAATATAAAAAAGTCATAGTATAATAAGTGATCAAAAATATCATAAAAAAGTCATAGTATAGTATGTGATCAAAAATATAAAAAAAGTCATAGTATAGTATGTGGTCAAAAATATCATAAAAAAGTCATAGTATAGTATGTGATCAAAAATATAAAAAAGTCATAGTATAATAAGTGATTAAAAATATCATTAAAAAGTCACAGTATAGTATGTGATCAAAAATATAAAAAAAGTCACAGTATAGTATGTGATCAAAAATATCATAAAAAGAGTCATAGTATATATAGTATGTGATCAAAAATATCATAAAAAAGTCATAGTATAGTATGTGATCAAAAATATAAAAAAGTCATAGTATAATATGTGATCAAAAATATCATAAAAATGTCATAGTATAGTATGTGATCAAAAATATCATAAAAAAAGTCATAGTATAGTATGTGGTCAAAAATATCACAAAAAAGTCATAGTATAGTATGTGATCAAAAATATCATAAAAAAAGTCATAGTATAGTATGTGGTCAAAAATATCATAAAAAAGGTCATAGTATAGTATGTGGTCAAAAATATCACAAAAAAGTCATAGTATAGTATGTGATCAAAAATATCATAAAAAAGTCATAGTATAGTATGTGGTCAAAAATATCACAAAAAAGTCATAGTATAGTATGTGATCAAAAATATCATAAAAAAGTCATAGTATAGTATGTGGTCAAAAATATCATAAAAAAGTCATAGTATAGTATGTGATCAAAAATATCACAAAAAAGTCATAGTATAGTATGTGGTCAAAAATATCATAAAAAAGTCATAGTATAGTATGTGATCAAAAATATAAAAACGTCATAGTATAGTATGTGATCAAAAATATAAAAACGTCATAGTATAGTATGTGATCAAAAATATAAAAAAGTCATAGTATAGTATGTGATCAAAAATATCATAAAAAAGTCATAGTATAGTATGTGATCAAAAATATCATAAAAATGTCATAGTATAGTATGTGATCAAAAATATCATAAAAAAGTCATAGTATAGTATGTGATCAAAAATATCATAAAAAAGTCATAGTATAGTATGTGGTCAAAAATATCATAAAAAAGTCATAGTATAGTATGTGATCAAAAATATCACAAAAAAGTCATAGTATAGTATGTGGTCAAAAATATCATAAAAAAGTCATAGTATAGTATGTGATCAAAAATATCATAAAAAAGTCATAGTATAGTATGTGATCAAAAATATCACAAAAAAGTCATAGTATAGTATGTGATCAAAAATATAAAAACGTCATAGTATAGTATGTGATCAAAAATATAAAAACGTCATAGTATAGTATGTGATCAAAAATATAAAAAAGTCACAGTATAGTATGTGATCAAAAATATAAAAACGTCATAGTATAGTATGTGATCAAAAATATAAAAACGTCATAGTATAGTATGTGATCAAAAATATAAAAACGTCATAGTATAGTATGTGATCAAAAATATAAAAAAGTCATAGTATAGTATGTGATCACAAATATAAAAATGTCATCGTATAGTATGTGATCAAAAATATGAAAAAGTCATAGTATAGTATGTGATCAAAAATATAAAAACGTCATAGTATAGTATGTGATCAAAAATATGAAAAAGTCATAGTATAGTATGTGATCAAAAATATGAAAAAGTCATAGTATAGTATGTGGTCAAAAATATCATGAAAATGTCATAGTATAGTCTAGTATAGTATGGGGCTGCCAGACGGATGGACAGCTATCGCCAGCACGGAGGAACAAAAACTTGCTAGCCCAGATGCTCAAACTTGAATTTTACACTTTGAATGTGGGCATCTGGATTTGACCAGTGCAATTTGAGCAACAAAATATTTTGACATGACCTCAAATACTTGCAAAATGATGAAATGGTTCAATGTGTTCAGGTTGTAGTTGAGATTGAGCCCACTTACCTCCAACATGGCCACCAGCTCAGACTTTGAGATGCCCATCCTGTCCCGGTCGCTGCTGTCAACCACATAGATGACTGCATCTGTGTTCGAGTAGTAACACCGCCAGTAGGGCCTGTCGAGCAGAGCGAGGAGCAAAGGTTGTCAGACGGGAGGAGAAACAGAGAGGATGATGAAGAGTAACAAAAAAAACATGGTGGTTTGACATAGATGCAAGAATGAAGGCAACAAGTTCAAACATTTAAAAAGTGAGGTGAAAATAGGTACATATCTTTATACAGTCTATGGTACATATACAAAAAAACTTGCTTCTTCTGTTTATACCCAATCTCCAAAATGCTGTTTGGAGCTCCACAGCACAGCCACAATCTGTCACCTACCTGATACTTGTCTGTCCTCCCAGATCCCACACCTGGAACTTCAGATTCTTGTATGTGACTGTCTCCACGTTGAAGCCGATTGCTTAGTGGAGAGAAATCCAAAAGGGGACAGTGAGAGCCAAGAATATGATCCTGATGGTTACCACCATCTTATCTGCGTGTGCAGTGTGATTTTTCTGCTGAGTACTGAGATTACGATATACACTGCAGTACTCACAGACACAGCTTGATTCAGTTTATATTCTTATTTGATCACATACTTCCATTTCAATGCTTCAAAACCACAAACTGACTCATACATTGTGTTTGTTTTCCTCCTAGTATCACAGCTGTCTTTGCTACCATCAAACTCTGTCAACTGTAATTACTTTCATTAAAGCCAGTGAAACTTGTTTGTCTTAATTTGCCTCTCTCCAGCAAAAGTCTGTGTGTCAAAGAAAAATGTTGACCAGACTGGTTGCTTTTGTTTACCAAGCCTCACTGTGCAGACACATGTCTGCAGGACTGAGGATGGATGCCATTCATACTGTAATTTCAGTGTACATAAATAGACTGTTGTCATACTATGTTAAAAAAAAAAATACTACATCTGATAAGCTGACAGTTAAACTGATATGAATCTGAGGATGTTGTGTGTTGAGGAATAGACACTAAATAAGTATGGGAACAAAAAAATAGAGCAAACCAGTACATACTGGGAATTGTGGTAACCACCTCTCCAACCTGCAGCCGGTACAGAATGGTTGTTTTCCCTGCGCCGTCCAAACCCAGGATGAGAATCCTCATCTCTCTGGAGCCAAACAGGCCCGAGAAAAGATTAGAGAAGAAATTACCTGAAAAACAGACACATGGGGAAGAGTTTAATGCAGAGGGAATTAAAACAGCAAACATTTGCTTGCCCCATCTTCATTATGAGTTTAATACTTTGGATTTGTTGGGTGTAAGGATCACTTTGGGCTGTGGTAACCAATGATGGGTATTTTTCACCATTTTGACTTTGCATAAATAAACTGAATGATAACATAAAAAGCAACGGCTGTCACAGGTTACTCAGTGTAGAGGTCCATGATATGGGCTGGTAGTCTGACAAGGCAACTGAAGCACGCTGATTATGGTTAAGAATCCTTTAGTAACACATAGATAGAGACAGTCTTCATCAGGGTGAAGAGAGGACTTTACTGGACTCCTACACTCAGTAAGCTGGGACACTCATTGCTTTTTATTCTCACGTGACTATTTGTCCTATCTTTAGAGAGCACCTGATTTTTTTTTACTATCACCTACATCTTGTGTCTTGACCCAGTGCAACACTACTTCATTTGGTCTTCATTATAAGAAGCTTAATGATAGCTCAAATCATGCAAACAAAACAGTTAATGGCAAATCAACTGCCAAAATAGTGGTGCGAGTTGTGAAGAATTACAGAAACAGAGAGATGTGACAGTTACAAAGACATGAAAGTAAATTCAACGTAAACGAGTGAGCTTCCCTACACCTTAAGCTATTTAAAGCCCATATATTTTCCTGATTTGCACAACAGTGGGCCTCTCAGTATCACTCAGGTGGTTGAACAAGTTAGCTAAGGTTAGCTTAGCATCAAAAACTGACGTTCCGGCATCAATGAATTAACTAAAGACAGCAGGTCCTCGTTCATTTTTCTCTTATGCCTTTGATGCCAATATATAAGTATTATTACACAGCTGGCCCGAATAGTTTGGAGACAACACGTTTAAGAGCTGTCCACGTCCAAAGACCATGGATGACATACCGTATCCACGGTAATAGCTAACGTTAGCTAGCTAGCAGGCGAGCTGCGCGTTAAATGGAAACAGACATACTTGAACCCAATTATTCATATGCAATAAGATTATAGAGACTCAAAGGGCACGTCCATACATTCAGTCGACCAATAGTGGAAATACGTACCCATTTCGATAAGACCACGGTCCTTCGGTGAGCAGCAAAGTAGCAGGTTGGACAGACACCTTCTTCCGTGTGGTTGACGTGTCGCTGAACTATGTCACCAACCCTCGCTTGGATTTTGCGTTGCAACATTCGACTCATTCAAAAAGCCATTTAAACTGTAAAATAGACAAATAGCAATTCATGGTGCAATTTCAACATTTTAAAACTATATTCGACATATTAAGAGTATTTATTTTTTTTAACACGCGAATATTCTTTATAAAAACATAAATCTTTCCAGCGAAAGTGCTGCTCAGGAAGACAAGATTCATCCCGACGCTCTGCTGCAGGGTACATTCAAGGAGCCAAAACGGTGCCGCGTTCCTAAACGTTCAATAGCTATTCGTAGTAAAGGAAGTGTGACAGCGACTGGTGAATTGTTTTGAATGCAGCTCACATTAGAGGAAGGAGTTGCCCTCTCCCAACAGCATCAAATTTATGATCACCTCAGAGAAGAAAGATTATAAAGATAGATGTGAAAGCTGGTCTCGCGACGTTAATTTGATGCAAAATGCAACCGTTGTGAACAGTTAAGAAGAACTTTACGATGCGGGACTCGCCCTGAGGTGTAATTATCCACGGATGGACCTGGTGCCCGTCGGCTGAGACATCATTTACAATCCGCTGTGAGACTGACGAGGCGGGACCGCGGACAGGATGGTGGAGCGGTCGGACCGAGCCCCTCTGCTGGACTGGGAGGAGGTTCCGTCCGCGGAGAAGCCCGGCGGAGCGGCACCGGCGGCACCCCATGCTAAGGACCGACTGGCGAGCCCCTCCAACAGCCGTGTTGGGTGGAGCGGCAGTCCAGGGGGTCCCACTCCCAGCAGGTCTGTCTCCAACGCAGACGGCTGCAGCGCCCCACCCGCGACCTCCAGCATCCCGGCGGGCACGGATGAAGCCCTGCGTCCCGACAGCGAGGAGCATCTCTCGGATTCAGGATCGAGGGAGGTGTCGCTGGAGGACAGGATGGTGAAATGGGAGGAAAAGGACCAGATTGTGTCGGTCTTTGTCGTTACATTCAATACCAGATCAGGTGGGATATCAAATATGCAACATGGGAGTATCATTGCTTTATTAAACAATACACACAAAGAGAAAAGATCATGTTTATAGACAGGAAAACAGAATATAAACCAAGCAAGCAATCCCTGTGTCTGACGCCCAGATATGAAGAGCGCGTGTTTGTACCAAGTCTGCAGAACCTTCTCCTACAGGTGTGGCTCTCTCTGACCTGGCCATAAGTTTAGAGACGTGATTAAAAGCCATCTGTCGCCTGACTACAGAAAGAGACATGTAAGGATGAGTTCCGTGATGGGGATCAATCAGCTGGTCGTTTCTGCAGAGAGCAGGCAGGCCTATACATTTTTAATGAGGGGCATGTTGAAGACAAGATAAGCCCCTGTGAAATAGGAGCCAATCAGGTTACTCACCTAGAGGGGTAATTCATTTAAGAATCATAAGATTCAATGTTTCAGAATGATGGAAAAAAACCTGAGTTCATTGCAAGTGGGAAGATTCCCTATCAGCTGGAGATGAGTGCTCTCTGATTTTGCAGCATGGGTGAGGTTATGACAGGTTATCAGTGCTTTAAAAAATTGCTCAGTGGAAGCTTCGCTGACATTAGTACTCCCCCACTACCACCATCTGATGGGGGCTTTGCACGAAAGGCTTCAATTACAAGACTCCAGGTAGATTAGTTGATCAATGCCTGGTCTGTACAGTCAATAATGTTACCCTAATGAGCTGATGCCACAGCTTTCCTTAATACCACAGCCAGGATTGACACGGTAACACATGATAAGATAAAACAGGACACATTATTGCTCGCAGTGTACTGATATGATGAGACTAACAGAATGCACAGTAGGTAAATCATATAAAATATTACAAGACAGTTGGCTGTGGTACATCATTATATGTGTACCTGTAGAGAACAACATGTTCTTTTATTTAGCATGTTACTAAATGTTTTCATAACGGCAGAATTTTACAACCAAGATGAAACAGTGAAGTATCAAAGGTCACTCTTATGTTAAAGGTCCAGTTTGAAGGATCAAGTGGTCGTAGGGAAACTACGGTGGCCGATGTGATCATGTAAATGGCAGTGTCTAGAGCCAGTGTTTGGTTTGTCCATCCTGGGCTACTGTAGAAACAACATGGTGACCTCTGTGTAAGAGGACCCGCTCCCTTTGTAGATACAGACAGCTTATTCTAAGGTAACAAAAACACAACAGTTCTCCTTTTCAGGTGATTATAAACTAATGGAAACATTATATATATATATATAATTTGACCTTTTTGATTAGAGAGCACAGCAGAGAAGTGACAGGAAGTCAGGGAAGTGAAGACATGCAACACTGCTGCCAAGACATCCCAAAGGTTTATTTTTTTTAAGTGAAGAAATGAGACTTAAGGATCTCTTAGAACATTTCTGAGTCTCAGTGGTGTTGTCTAGGGTTTACACAGGTGTACTGTATACCCTCCTCTCCTTCTGTCCGTTTACAGTATACCCACCCATCAGCCAAAAAGCCATTGGAATATAAGGTGGGTGTACCCACTTCCTCCTCAGTAACCTACCTATTTACCTAGCAGTACACCAGCCTCATCAGCTACCACTACAACACTGTCTTTACTGTGCTGGAACAAGCAGAGTGTTTAATAGAGTAGGATTAATTGTAGTACTTCACCTGTAATAACGCTGCAGAGAGCTGTCAGTAAACAGTAATTGGGGATAATTTCTTACAGACTTTAGTCTAGCATAAAGAGCGCGATGATACATCACAAATCAAAGTATCCAGATTTTGTGCTTTTGTTCACAAATAGGAGGTAAAATATATAATGAAAAAATATTAAGTCTCTAGAGGCCATTTAATACCAGTCCCTCTGTACAGGAAACAACTTTGAAAGGCACTTTGCACTGCACGATACTTAAAGCTTAATACTTAAAGTCAATACCAGCTGTCAGAGCAGTAATGGAGCATCTTTTGTGTTGAGCCACAGGTGGATGATACAGACCTGTAGGCTTGATCTGACAAAACAACTCATATTTCTACAGAGACTCCACTGACTGATATGTGTAGCTAATGATTAGATTGAAAACCACAGAGGCTGAGTCACCTTCTCTGTCTCCCCGCTCCTATCAGACCGTATTTGCTCAGCTGCCGCCCGAGCGTCAGCGTCCAACACATAATGAATTCCAAGGAATCCAGTCCCTGTTGTTTTTTTATGAACATTAAATGAAATGCTGATAATATATTTACAGTCTGGTCTTGTATCAGTGCTTGTCTGCTGGCCTGTGTGTTTTAATATTGTGTGGGTGTGATAGGAAACATGCTGGAGTGGTGTCTGCCCAAAGACATGGACCTGGAGGGAGTGGAGTTCAAAGCCATCGCCAGCGGCTCCCACCGAGTCACCACAGACTTCATGTAAGCATTTGCACTATAGAGGAAGTTGTTCACCTTCTGTACAACCTGAAGGGCAACAACCAAGAGGAGGAAGGTATGAGTATTAGGATGCGGCCCCATGTCCTCCTCCTGGCAGGACAGAACGACACAAAGTGTTGCCTGGCAAAAAAAAAGAAAAGAAAGCCCAGCCATCTGGCAGTGCCTTTGCTTTTCATGACTCATGGCTTCGTCTGTCTCCCTCTCTCCCTCTCCCATCCCTCCATCCATCCACAGCTACTTCCGGAAGGGCTGCTACTTTGGCCTCGCCTGCTTCGCCAACATGGCAGTGGAGAGCACGGTGGAGAGGGGGGCGAGGATGAAGTCGGTAGGGATCCTGTCACCTTCCTACACCCTGCTCTACCGCTACATGAGCTTCCTGGAGCATCAGGTCAGGTAAGAGGAGCTAGTTTGTCAGAAGAGTAAAACCTCATTTTGAAAAGCTGGAACCCGCTGTTTGCTTGACTAATTAAATAAAATGATTAAAGCTGCAGTTGGTAACTTTTATCGAAAAAATAACTTTATGCCATAGTAGAAAAAGAATCATCCTCCTCTGCCTCCACATATACCTCTTACTCTACCAACATGAAATGGGCTTTGTTCCAATTCCCTCACCTAATTTTAAACCATTCAAAGCATTTTGACCAGATGGAAAATTGGTTTAGTATCCGAAAAGTTGGTTCCCAGCTAGAACCAAATGACAGTAGGTTTTCCTTGACCTGCAGTGCGAATCGTGACGACATCAGTGGGCGTGTTAGATTCTACAGATTGGAAAGAGAGTAGTAGTAGTAGTCTTATTAATAGTATAAAAATAAACATCTGTGGGGTTCTACATATTAATCAAGATTCTGTGACTGCATTGGTTCACTTTAGGACTAGGTGGTAAAATCCCTGATGCACATACTTGAGACTATGAGTGGGAGTAATAGTGTCGTCTGGGGGTCTGAGTGGGAGCCAAAGGGTTTGATGGATAGAAGAGTAGGAAATCACAAAGGTAGATAGAAAAGTATGAAGGAGTGAAGGGAAAGCAGAGCCAAGGAGAGACGTCTGTGCGGACTGAACTCTCCCCTGCCGAACCGGGCCGTACACTCTACCTTCCCCTACTCCCTCATGGAAGAGAGAAGAAACTAACAGAAGAACGTACCTAACTTTGATCGAGGTGTTACCAACTACAGCTTTAATTAATTATCAAAATGTCTTTCAAGTAATTCAGTTATTCAGTCAAAGAGTTCGTCCTGTGACACCACCACTACTACCACTAGTCAGGGGCTTCAAGTATGGCAATGCTAATCCAGAGGCAAGTTCACATATGGCCACTAGGTGCTGCTAGAGGGGCTTTTTGACTCCTCATTGCCAAGTTCCTCTTCTTCTTTCTTTTCCCTCATCTCAAATAGACCACTCTCACACTTTCCATAACTCCTGTTTTCTTTCCCTGGTACACTTCCTTTATCTTTAAACCCCATTGATAATTAAGAACTTGCTGGTGTGAGCAGACTCGTGTACTTCAGTGTTACACCCCATGCTTTGTCACACCCGTGTTACACCTTCCCTTTGAACACAGCTCTCTCTCTACATTCCTGTCTGCTTTCCTCGATCCTCCCTCTCTTCCCTCTCCTCACTTCCCACACTCTGGCCTCTCTTGGCCCCCAGTCATGCAGCGGTCATGCTCCTTACTCATCATTCCCCTCGTAGCTCGCTCCAGATTCCCCATCTGCTGACTGCCATGGCAGTTACATAAAGGGCTCACTGTTGGTCATGGGGTGGTTCAGATGTTTAGGAATTCGCGGATACTTTCCCCTTTCTTTTCTCTCTATCTCTCCTTCCCTCCATTTCTGATTCTGACTCTCTTGTTTGTCTTCTCCTGGCACATGCAGTTAGTGGAACTAATCAGCTTTTCAGGGAAAAAATGCTAACAAGGACAAGAGAGTTTAATGGAGATGTGTCTTGGTGTAGAATCCTAAAATGTCTATGTAACCCATGGCACAGTTGGTGACACATAAGAAAACACTGCATGTGAGTCTTACATGCAGTTGGAAACCTAAATCTCTAAGTAGTTACATAGTGATCTTGTCTATAACCTGGCTGATAATTCAACCTTTCGCCTGGAGGATCACATGTATTGCTTAAACAATTACTTAACTGATCGAGTAGTTGAGTAGTAGTAGAAGTCATTTTTCAAGCAAACATGTCAAACACTTAATGGAGTACTTTAGGGGGTACACGTTTAAAAAATATCAGTCATGCTTAAAATAATTTGATATAAGTTATGTACTGTAATAATGTTATGCACTGGTGAGGGGGCATATGGCTGAAAAATATTTCCACCACTGTTTTTAGAGATTAATAACGAAGCTTTAACACAAAAAAAACATCACATTTTACACAGCCAGCTGTTTTTCCTCTGTACTTTGTTAGCATACTATTTCACAGACTGACATCCAGCCCACTGCAGTTCACTGTAGTCCAGTCTGTTGTTACTCATGAATGTGAATTACAAATAGCTGCATTTGCACTAATTAATGACTGTTAACCACATGCATTTCACATGTTAGGCCTCCATGTTAAAACCAATATGGCCCTCTGTGCTCTGTGCATTTGGAAAACACACTGTTTGGAGGAAACAATCAAGATATATGTATATACCAAAAAGCAGCTGCCTCATGCACTGCAGTACTCTTAAGCTACTCAACAGGGAAAAGACACATATCATATATTGTTTAATATGTAAATATGTGTATTTTAAGGTTTAGAATTTTGCCCAAATTTTTTTTTTATTTTTTGGTGCCCCAGGCTCCAGCTTCAGTCCCCGGGCCACTACTCCCCCCTGGAGGCCTTCTATGAGGACAAGAGAGCACTTCTGCCCCCCAGTGGTGATGGTGTTGTTACTGCATGTCCAGCCAATGCCTGGGGAGCTGCAATCAACCACAGCATGCACCCTGAGATGAAGGTAAGCGGCAGTTCTACAACTTCGTCAGCTGCTGTTTTTTTTACTCTATATGACTCAGTAACGTTTTTTTTTAACCACTGTATCTGAATACCTATGGACCAGATCACCCACCCTGCAGGCTGTATGTCCCAGTTCATCCGCTTCTTTGGGGAGCAGATCATGGTGTTGTGGAAACTGGCTCTGCTGCGCAGACGCATCCTCATCTTCTCCCCTCCACCTGTGGGTGTGGTCTGCTACAGAGGTGAGAATGGATTTATTTTTTACAGAAGTTTAAAGGAATAGTTCAACATTTTGGGAGTTATGCATATTCACTTTATTGCCAAGAGTCAGATGAGAAGTTTGGTAGCACTTTTGTGGTATCAAACTTTAAGCTCAATTCAAAGCTGGAGCCAGCAGCTGGTTAGCTTAGCTTAGCACAAATAATAGAAACAGGTGGTTACCTTTCTATGTCTGAAGGTTTTGCATCTCCTTGTGGTTGTTTGCCTGTTTTTGTCGGTCTCCTCGCAAGATATTAAAATGTGTATTTCACAACATGTCAAAATATTCCTTTAATCTAAAAGAAAAATGTTTGTTTTCATGTTTTTACTTTACTTCAAGTCTCCACAATCTGTTACAGCTCTGGAGCCCATTAAACTTATTCAGACAACTGTGATTTCACATCAGTGTACATCCAGTTTCTCTCCAGCTGTATCAGTGAGACAGCCTACACGTCATACACACATTCACATCCTGTGTCGCTCTCTTTCTCACCCACACTCATGCATCATTTATCTCATTTCACCCTCCACCCCCTCTCCCCTCACAGTGTACTGCTGCTGTTGCCTGGCAAACATCTCCATCCCCGGGATCGGCGTGGCCGTGCCCGAGTTCCGCCCGTTCTTCTACGTAAACGTGGCCGACATCAGCGCCCTGGAGAACGAGCTCTCCTACGTGGCCTGTAAGTGGATGCTTGAAACATGTTAAAGCCACACTGAAAAAAGACTTGTTGGTCTGATTCCTCAGCAGGTATGGTTACCATCTCATGTGTTTCTTACATCTTTAGGCACTACTGAGAAGATCTTTGAGGAGAAGAAGGATCTGTACGATGTGTATGTAGACAATCAGAATGTAAAGACCTACAGAGACGGCCTGAAGCCTCTGCTCCGCCTCAGCACCGCAGACAGGGAGAAATATCGCAAACTCACAGAACAGAGGTAGGAAACACTTCTAACAGCTGAACTACTGCTCACATGTTACAAAAGTCTACGGCTGGTGTTGCTTTACATTTTTCTTATTGTTACCAAATCTCCTTAAAAAAAAAAGCCCAAACTACATAAAATAATTTACGATCACAGCATAAGGAGAAATAAGAAAATCCAAACAAAGGGCAGAGTCTCTGCAGATAAATGCACCGCAGCACACTTATAGTGGGTCATAAGTGATGGCTGAGAGGGAGTCCATACGTTTTGTTTTTTTTTTTTAAAGAAAAATCCTTCATAGTATACCTTTAACATCGTATTAGCATTTTGTCACGGTAACATTAGCATTTAGCTCGAAGCACCACTGTGTTATGTACAGCCTCACAAAGCTGCTGGCATTACATATGTTAGTATAAATTAAAAATAGAGCAGTCTCTCGTGAGTTTTTAAAGGTTAACAGCTGGAAATAAACTGTGTGTGTGTCTATGTGTGTGTGCGTGTGTGTGTGCAGGCAGATGTTGCTGTACTCCCAGGAGGAGAATGGAGACTGTGTGTCCAGTGAGGAGGATCTCTTTATTCTGTAAGTACAACATGATTCATTTACCCAGCCAGTGGAGTGATAACTACTGATTAAGCACTGTGCACAGAGCTGACACAACTTGATCTTTTTATGAGGAGAACAGTCGGCACAGTGGCAGCTTAGAAAAAAAATGAATCAAGGAAGTAATGGGCCTGACAGAATCTCCTGACCTTCGTCCCCTCTCACAGTAACTGTTTTTATTCAGTCTCACAAAGGGCAGGTGTGTGCTGTGTCTTTTGTGCTTCTTCCATCTTATCACTGCTACTGTTCAGCATAGAGACATGAAATGAAGTCTGCTTTCTAAGTTCAAATACATTTAAGTTGCCATATTTAACTACTCACCCTCTCACCCTTCCCTCTACATGGTCACTCATTCAGGTTTTTCCTGGAGCAGAACAACAGGATTTTCCAGACCCTCAGTGAGGTGGCAGGGAGCTCCGATCCCACGCTGACCCAGGAGAGCGTGAGGGCCATGGGTCTGGATCCCCACGGAGACAGGCTCTTCCTGCTCCACCTGCTGGAGATCTACGGCTACGACACCCTGCTGGTGTCGGAGCAGCTGTGCTGCAGTTGAGAGACGACAGACGGCCGGCTTTCCGCCTTTCATCACTGCTGATTTAAAACTGGGGATGAATTGCCTCGAGCAAAATCTGAGTGCTGCACTACTGGCTTCTTGGAGTCTTCAGGACCGTTTGGAACTTCTCTGGTATCACGTTTTTTGTTGTGTATCTCCCTGTGCTTCTTCTGTTCGCCGTGGTTTTGCTCCTGATGGCAAGAGCAACAAAAACAGTCTCATGTATTATAACAAGGAGTAATGTGGTCAGTTGTAGAGGTTTACGATGGATTACTCACCCAAAAGAGATTCTCTGGATCGGGTACAGCTGGAGCATTTTGACACTGAGCCGTGTTTGAATGCCATGGATGGCAGGTTCAAACACAAGATGATGGCTTGAACTGTACTGTGCGGACATCAAGTTGAATGAGACTTCTTCCAAGATGAAGTCGTGATTTGAAGATTTTCAGTGAACAAAAAGGATCAATGTATGAACGTGAAGAGAGGTAGCCGTCCTGTAAATAATAGTTTTTTCTTTATGTATAGTGTGTCAGCGTATGTGTGATATGGGGTCTGCCTCTCTGCCAGTGTTGCTTTCCTTGTATCAAGTGCTGGATTTAAAACATCTCATTTTAAAGCCTCTTTGTCCAAATCAGGGCCTCCTTTTTTGTAATCTAACTTAGGTCACTACAAGCAGGTCAAACCACTTTTGTCTTCAAGAGCCATGTCTGTAAGCACTGCTGTTTAACTAGACTATATTAAGACTGTATAAAAGAAGTGGATGTAGCTACTGTGGCGTCACCCATTGGTTGGTGGACTAACATTTTTGAAGCCTCAAGTTTGGCATTTTTGCTGTCGCCATTTGGGTTTTTTTGCAAACAGAACTGGATGAGAGGGTGGAGCTATGGAGAATCGAAGGGTGGCTCTGACTGAGAACCCAAGGACACCACCGTGGTAGCAACTTGTCAATCACAAGGTAGACACGCCCTATAGCATACCCTGCTTTATTGTCCATCTTACTCTAAATAGGACCTGAATTTACAAAATCACATCCTGCTGTATTAAAGGAAGACTTGAAACTAGCGCCCGAGACCATCAAAAATCAAGTGAGAAGTAGGGTCATTTTCTCATAGACTTCTAAACTTCTTTTTACAACCAGTGGAGTCACCCTCTGCTGGCCATTAGAAGCACTTCCATATTAGCTTCACTGCTCAGACCCGGAGATAACCCCTCGACTGGCACTGAGACAAAATGACCGATTTGCAATTCAGTGTTAAGACTAATTATTTTTAAGCTAAGACCAAATCAGATTTTCTAATGATGTCCAACAGGCAAGGGTGACGTCCACGTGGATGTGGAGGCGATTTGAAAATGGCTTATTTGCACCCGTGCTGTCAGCTGAGCCTGCACTTCAGAGGCATAAGCTGTTACAAAAGCACTGTTTAGTCTTTAATGCTTTTTCTCAAATGTATAGTCGTGTTTTTCAGCTCTCGTATCAAGACAAAGACTGGCCTTCAGGGGGTGAGTTTGCAACTTCAGATGATTCTCTCAATTCCAAGACACTGAGTTGATTTATCTAACAGCCAGTGTCTGCAGAATAGATCATAGAGAATCAGTTAAGACATAACTTTTAAGCTCTGTACATTTTAAAGCACACCATAGCAGCATATGCTTTCAGCTTCGTTAACAGAGAGGTTGCAGTTGTTGGTATCTTACGTTGTGTATTGCTGTTGATACATGAGGTGGTGCATCAAAGAAACAAGGTTCTTGGTTTATCAGAAAAAAAGTGAGAAGCTTAAAGCTGCATTAATCGCATTTTTGACTTGTTGCGGACAATGGAACTAACAAAAGACATACATAGCTACTACATCACTTGCTTGTTATGTATTTAATTTTCTTTTAGCTCTACTTTGGATTTCACCAAGTCCAAAGCAAAATGTCTTTTAGCTTAGAGCTGTTCGACCTTCTTCGTAAGCTAGCTGCTAACTTGCTGCTGGATAAATAGCACACTTTACTTTTACTGAAATGTTTTGCCAAAAACAACACTTTATGGATGCTAAAAACAGTGTGTTTCATAAATGCATAGTCTCACTTAGCCAGACCTGAGAAAGGGGAAAAGTCAGGGGGGAAAAAGCTCAGGCTGGTTTGTATTTTTTAAACCCATCATAATAACCGTAGGGCGGCATTAAGCCCACTATAGTGTGCTTCAGGGATGGCGTTTTTCTCGAGGCTGAGGCGGAGCTTAGCGTCACCCCGGTTCCCTCATCAATAAACTAATGGAATTTTTCCATTAGATTTTGGATTAGTGCAGAAAATAAGCTCTGTGGCAAACAAATGTTTGATATTTATACGTTTCATTCAGCAATATAATCTTCACGAATGAGCACATCTGAATTACATGATAAGATGTAGGGCTACTGTTTTTTCGGTTTTTTGTATTTTGTTTTTTTAAGTTGTGAAGCTTTCGTGACCCCTAGTGGGGGTCGGGACCTCCAGGTTGGGAACCAGTGAGCTACAGAGCTTAGCAATACTTTTCTGCGAGCTTGACTCTATTAATATAAAAAAAACAGTGAATAATGCAGCTTTAAGCCAAGTTTTCCCCTTTTGATGGGACAAAGAGTTGAGCCTGCAAACCTCCATAGATCAGGTATACTTAAGAAATTCATGTGCAAGGTCAGTGTTTTGGGGGAACCTCCTTTAGTAACCATCACTACATAATTGCTGTAAGAAAATACATGCGCTTAAAGAAAAATTAAATACAAGTAACATCACTTAAAGTCAATCGCATTGTTAATTTGCAACTGAAATTTCTGATTCAAACACACATGATGCTAACCTGGTGCTTTTTTTACTCCATGGGTTTTGTGCCCAGCACATATGATGTACTCCTGCAACAACCTAAAGGTTATTCTGTCATTTTCCGTTTTACAGTGATCATTTTTATCCATTGTATTTCTTTTTATTCATAATGTTTATTCGTTTGTTTAGCTGTTGATTGTTTTGAGTGTAAATAGTCAATTGCTGTAACATTATCTGTGAAGAAATGGGATCAGCTGAATGTGTTTTATAAGGCTACTATGGTCCCACAGAGCCTCGTGTATCACTGGAACCCTCATGCAACAGCTGTCCGCTGTAAGAAAACAATCTCGAGCATATTTTCACGCCACATCGCATGGCACCTTTTAGACCACGTGTACAGAGCTGGAGCAACCATGTTTGTAGTTGAAGGGATAGTCTGACTCATGTTAAAACACCTTCACTTTATTTATTTTACTGTAAACCATTTCAGAAATAAAGTGCATCGCCACTTATAAGGAAAACACAGCCTGGATATTGTTATTAACAACCTTTACATTCCTGAATTTAACCTCTAGATTTCATTCATTTTATCAAATACACACTTCAAAGCTACCATCTTTAACGTCAATGGACTTCAGTCTGTTGTATGTTTGTGTTTATTTATTTATATTTGTGTGAGTATGTTCCATGGTGCCTGATCTTGAATGTTCAGGAGGGGTTTTCCTCGTCACCAATGATGATAAATTCCTCATCATCGATGACACAACTGTTAACGCTACATCTGGAGCCACTGGTGGTGATGTCATAGACACCTGTCACAGCAACTTTGAGAACTGTCAGCCAGCTCTGTTTGAGATCGGAGCCATCGCAGGAGAACGTGTGGGTGGTTTTGGATTGGCGTAAACAGAAACAACGCTGACCCTGGAGCTCCTGAGGGGAATCCTCCACACTGCAGCCCAGCAGAGGTATACTGGACAGGGGCTTCACATCCTGGCGAAGGGGGTGGGGTGAATGAAAGGGATAGAGAAGCTGTATGAAACTCTCTTTTTTTGCGATCACAAATCCTGTGGCTGGATTGCAGCTGAATACCGCTCCAATGGAAATATGTCCTGCTATCACTTTTTCCATATAATGGCAAACAAACCATTCACTCATTAATTTTCTGTAACAACTTATCCTCTTGAGGGTCACGTGGGGGCTGGAGCCTATCCCAGCTGACATTGGGGGAGAGGCAGGGTACACCCTGGACAGGTCACCAGACTATCACAGGGCTGACACATAGAGACAGACAACCATTCACACTCACATTCACACCTATGGACAATTTAGAGTCACCAGTTAACCTGCAAGTCTTTGGACTGTGGGAGGAAGAAAACCCACACTGACACAGGGAGAACATGCAGACGCAGCACAGAAGGGGTTCAAACCAGGAACCCTCTCGTTGTGAGACAGCGCTAACCACTACACCATCGTGCTGCCTTAAGCAAACTACAATTGGAACTTCGGCTTTGTTAAGTGTAACATTCTATCCTAACTGTAGGTCCAGATTAAAAGCAGCATTTTTTGCTGTTAATGGATCAAAATCATGAAGACCAGATCAGGTTTTCTGTGCATATGTTTGTTAAAAATAAATTACTAGGTGTTTTCTTAGGTGTCAAAAGCTAAGTTAAAGAGCCTGGAGTGGCAGTACTCTAACCTTAAACTGTCTGAAAAACAGACTCAGACTGTGCGGTTGATTGCACAACAGCTCCTCACAGTTTTAGCAGTGTTCCCCTTTTTCCCCATGTGGGTGCACGATTGCAGATGGTGACTGTTGTTTGTTTGCCACTCAGGGGGAGTGACTGTGGTGACAGCTGTGTGTGACAACATCACATGCAGACCCTATGGAGACACCTCCACCCGAATAACAGTGAGATACAAACATGTGGTTCAAGTTTCTCTAACACAGAGACCCCTACCTGTGGAGCAGTATACAGGTGGAGGACGCAAGGTTCAGCCCGGGTGATAACAGACCACACCTGCTGCCAGGTCTTGGGGTTGTCAGCATACAGCAGGAAGCCACTCATTATGCAGCCACTGGACACTGTAGATACCTCCCGCTGGGAGAACACAAAGAAAAAACAATGTTGTTAAAGACTTGCATCCATGTTATGTGGTATTTTATGTCTCTAGAAAGGACAGACTTCCTTTAAAGGAATATTTACCATCATATCAGTTTCCTGTGTTACACTGAATTTGTGAAAAAGGTTTTCTGACATGCCTGGTGAATGAAGAGGCCAAAAATGGAGAAAATCCTTACATAATAATCTCCATTTTTGGGTTACTAGAAATTTTGCTGGAGCTTCTACCCCTTTGATTCATCTCACGTCTCCATGCACCTTTGAAATATGTGAAGCTGCTCCAGAAACCCTAACCCTACCTTTCGAAAAAACACAAGGCTCACCTCCAGCATCCTTCTCTTCTTCCCCTCCACCCTCTCCCCTCTCTGATTGGTCAGGATGGAGTAGCAGGCTTTACACACTTTGTTCAGCCTGTTACCATCGTACTCCAAAGCCACTTTATTGTCTGAACACTTCCAGCACACCACCTGAGGAGCAGAGAGTCTGTCAATGCTATCTTGTCCTAAAAAGAGCTTTTCTGTGTTGTGTTCAGTGCAAAGTTGTCACATGTTGTCACTCACGCAGCCACAGGCTCTGCAGTGATGTCTTCTCCTGGTGAGTGCGTTGAAAGGTTCCTCGCATTTCATACACACGGTCACCTCGTTGTCCCTGATCCAGCGAGGGGCACGTCGGCCCAGTTCCTCAGTCTGTAGAACACACACACACAAGTTGGGATGTTTACAGTCTTCTAGAAGTT
This sequence comes from Epinephelus awoara, assembly GCA_035609425.1. Lineage (NCBI taxonomy): Eukaryota > Metazoa > Chordata > Actinopteri > Perciformes > Serranidae > Epinephelus > Epinephelus awoara. The sequence goes on along the minus strand of CM069316.1, from coordinate 17,681,541 downwards.
TCTGAATACATTTTGAATACATACAGCCCCCTTCGTCAAACTTACTCGTTCTTCTACATTTGGCTCCTTAGAAGCCAATTTGAAGGTTTCATTTTTCCTCTGAAACACGTTAATGGCTTCCTGAATAACCTGGAAATACAACAGGTTTTGAAGGTTTTGACACTATGGATTGATTTTATAATCAATGTAATATTTACTGTTGCACCAATCGCTAAACAAGATATCTCCGTACCTTTATCCACTCATCTCTGTCTTGTTCAGAGCTTGAAAAACAAAAAAGCACAAAAACAAGATGTTTAATGCACTCACTGTAAATGTACTGGCATTTATAACACAAGATTATGTTCACAGACTATGTATCTAGTATCTAAGAATGAAATCAAAGACATCTACTCTCCAATTAATACACCTTATACCAAAGCTGCACAATCCTCTTTATGTATCGGTTATATCATATTGACAGCAATTTTTAATGCATGTGTTCGAAGATGGTGATTAGCGTGGACTGTCACGTTTAATATGTGTTTTTAAAAGGCGGACCCTCGGGAAGATTGGCTGTGCTTTAGGGCACAGTAGTTGGGATATTTGCAAATAAATAAACAATGTGTAGTCTAACAACAAATTAATTGTATAACAACAAATTTACAGGCTGGTGACTTTACTGTCAACAAACAAAGACGAACCTTGCTTTTACCACACCCACCCACCCACCCACACCCACCCACACCCACCCACCTGGTTTGCAGCTCAAGTGTCCGCTCCTTTCCAGAGACCTGAAAGGTGTGTAGGTGGTCCTCATTGGTGGTCTGCTGCACCTGCATGCCGTCCACGCCGATCCTGCAGCGGACAGTATAACGCTGCCCGACCAGGCTGAACTTTGGAGTGCAGCACAGCAGGAAGTTGTTGAACTGTGGAGAAAAATTACACACTATAATCAACAAGGTCCCTTTAAAAGGTCCAGTGTGTAGGATTTAGTGGTGTAGGAGAACTGTGGTGACTGACGCAAAAACATGATAACGCAAAAGGCCCTATCTAGAGCCAGTGTTTGGTTTGTCCGTTCTGGGCTAATGTGGAACAACACGGCAGACTCCATGTTAGAGGACCTGCTCAGTTTTTCGGTTCATTTTAAGGTAATGAAAACACAACAATTCTTATTTTCAGTTGTTGTTAAACTAATGAAAACATAGTAATGTATATTATATACCATTTCTGCCAATAGATGTCCCTCACTCTTACACATTGGACCTTAAATGAACCCAAACACATATTAGACCTACAATTTACAGCATCCCTAGCTAGAGTGGTTTAGAAAAGGGCCAGATAGAAACATCAAAGAAAAAAAAATTGTGGGGTAGATAAGCAAATTCAAAATGTTCTTGGAAGATTATGGATCATAGTCTGTACATAAATATCCAAAGATGTAGTGTGTCTGCATTAATTTCTAACCAGGAACAGGTGCCTCTCCATGGCAGATGTGTTCCTGGCTGCAAGCTTGAGCAGACGACCCTCCCTGATGAACTCGTTGGTCGGGTTGACCACCTCCTCCTCTCCAACCATCTCATATATCTCCAGCAGACGCTTCAGGCTCTCCTGCATGAGAAGAAAGAGAAACACTGAAGCTGATCTGCATGGAGGCAATCAAAAATGTAGAATGGATGTGTAAAAGTTTGATGCTAAATCATCCAGTGTATTAAAACATATTACAAGGACGAAAAGCAGCAATAGCTGGATGAAAACCACAACATTAGGACTTTTTTTTTTAATATAACTTAATACAATTAAAGTGCTGAGTGACAGTGATGAAATAAATGGTAAATGATATGATGTGTCATGATAACGTACAGCTTTTTGGATGGCGCTATTTGAGTGGGTGGCTGCCATGGAAATGGTCTGCAAGGATTCTGCATGAGGAGACAAATAAGAGACGTTCAATCTGCTCTCTGCAGAAATAACGACCCATCAGAGACAGACAGGCACTTTACGAGGGAAAAGAAGAACCATAAAAAAAGATATTGATCGACTGACCAATAAAGAAAGTAATAATGGTACAGCATACATACTGTGAGCAAGATCATAATCTGGGTCATCCTTGGGCAGTTTCTTCAGGTAATCCCTGAGCAGCATCTCATAACGTGGGACCCTCTGGACTGGTTCCAACATGTGGTGCTGCAGGGTCAGGCTGCCACACACCTCCTGACTCTAAAACAGGATGCATCACATGCTGCTCAGGCCTCCGTACTTCTAGGTGCATAGAAATAAGTACTGACACATACCCTGCTGTAAGGGTGGAGTCAGACGTGAATATTTGGGGCTCAGCACATGATAACAGAATGCCTCAAAATCTGTACATCAGTGAAAACTACTACTACTACTTACCTGTATTTCCTGGATGATGTTTCTGAAGGCAGAGGAACGTTCAGTCCAGACCCTCACCAGCTCCATGGCCTGCTCAAAGTTCCTCACGTAGTCAGCATACATCCTCAGGAAGGGTGCGTGTTGCAGCAGAACAGTACCCAGGCCTGGGCTCTCACACCTAGGTTTGGTTGAAGTGGGAAGGTCCACCACATTTTTTAAATAGGCAATGACCTCAAGGTCAAAGTGCTGACTTTAAATACATAGTTTCCAGAGAATAACTTGAGCAATGTGAGCAATCAGGATGAATGTTTTGGTCTGATGTGTACTACAAATGTTCAGGATCCTCCCTGGTGATGCTCTGCCAGGGCTACAGTGCAGCCTTGCTTGTTTAATGTCAGTATGCCTTGGAAGAGTTGTAAGGTGATTTGTTAAAGTGTACTAAGCAATTAAGAGTTGTCGTTGTTGATGAGCCTGAGTGTAGTCTGTTTATGACATGAGCACCCACCAGCGGCTGATGCAGTTTTCCAGGTCAGGTAGCAGGAACTGGTTGTGGAAGGAGTAGATAGAGGAAATGTTGGAGAAGATATTTCGTATCACGTCAGGAGGAAACGAACCTCGACCTGCTTCTTCTGTCAGGCGTGAGCAGAACACCTGTGGCAGGAGTTACAGAGTTTTAATTAATCAAATTAATTTTACACTTGCACAAGATGTAAATGAAGTAACAAGTTTGATGAGAATGTGGCATTAACTGATATCCCTGCTATGTGTCGCATACTAACAAGACCTTATTCTCATGGACTTGCCGCTCTGTCACAGCAACAGGATCACAATCACGATCAGGATGATTAAAATCAATGACTCGTGCTCATACAGGTTTCTGTATGAAGCGCGTGCATATGCCTGTGGTCATCTGGTGGGTGGGGCTAAGGACAGAGTGAAGAGCTGCAGGAGGCCTTTTCCAGTAAACTACCTACCCTAGATTTAATCTAAAGGAGCACGGTGTATACAACAATGAAATTAGTGTCTAAATCCACAAAAATGGCTCTGATTCTTACAGATTTTTTCTTTTGCATCAAGTGCATATTTATAAAGGAAGTCACAAACAGACACTGACCTGGTCTAGCAGGTGGAGTCGAGCCACATAGGCCCTCTCTGTCTGCAGCAGTTCGTTGGCTATGTTGTACAATTTCTGCTCGGTGTTCTCCTCACCTCCTCCTGGCTGACCTTCTATCTCCTCCCTCTCCTCATCGCTTTGTTCACCTTTAGACTCCTTGTGAATCCTGCCAGCTTCTTTAGTTGCCTCATTCCAGTGGCAGGAGGACCTGGAGCCGTGTCCTCTGGTTATCTTGCCTTCTTCCATTTTGCCATGTGTTACCTCCCCATTTACTGCTGTGCAATCTTTCCCCAGCTCTATGCCATTCATTTGTCCCGAGGAAGGCTCTTTGCTATTGCTTGATAGATGGGCTTCACTTGAGGCATGTTTAAGTCTATGGTTAACTGGCACCTTGATGGTTATGGCTGTCCCATTGCAGTTGGGGGATTGCAGCGGTTTTAGTGGTGAGCGTTCAACTTTTTCCGTAGGAATCCTGCAGAAATAAAATACATCCGTCATGGAAAACTTAAGTGATATTCAAACAGGATTCTATGGACCGTTTCAAACTGGACAACATAAACATTCTGAATGGGTCCCTTTGTATTTCCTGTTTTAATGTATGTTAATGCAGAAGCTGACAGGAAGTAAACAGGGACCAAAGTTGTTGCCCTAGCAACAGAATAGCAATGAAACGGTCCATATGAGAGGGTTTTCAGGTCATCAAGGAGCAGAAAAGGACCAAATTAAAAATCCCACCTGTTCTCTTCCAAGAAAGCAATCAAGTCAGGAACGCTCAAAGATTTTCCCGCTGTCTTCTCTTCCACATCCATCTTGCTGCTCGGGATTCTGTGCAGTCCGAGCCAGGATTTGGAGTTCTTGGCAGGGCTGTAGCTCCCCATCCTCCCCTGAACAGGGCTGGGGGTGCGTAGTAATCCTGTGCGAGGGCTGCGGTTTCTAGGGGACAACTTAGCAGGGCTGTGTCCTCCTTCCCTCAATGGGCTACGGCTCTGAATGCCTCTTTTGCCTGGACTTGGAGATCCTAGAAGTGGACTGCTAGTGAGACGTGGAATCCCCCGAGTATGTCTGGCAGGGCTGATCTGTGCTCCACACACCCCGTTCAAAAAACTGTTCCCTCCTCTTCTGATAGGACTAGGGGAGCCTAGACCATTGTTTGCTGGGCTAACACAGGAAACCGAAAGTGCGTAACTTCTATTAGGACTCTGGTCTCCCTCTGTGGTGTTAACTTGTTGAGGTAGTAACTTCCCTGCAGTGGGACTGCAGGCTTGTGCTTGTCCTGCCCTCAGAGGACTCTGGAGGTGAGCTGGTTTAGGAGGCACTGCGGGGAGATAGACAGCACAGTCGTTGGCTTACTTATGATAACAGTACAATGTATTGCAGGTACAGTATAGTCCACAAAACATTCAGGTTACTGGATTTCAGCCTACCTTGTGGTTTAAAAGGTGATCCTTTAGCAGGGCTTCTTTTGTTGTCTTCCTCTGCACCTGGTTTGGAGTTTGGTTCTGACCCACAGACTCTGTCACAAGCACCGCCACAGCTGTACGAGCCACACACTCCACCGCTCACAACTAGAGGAAATACACACTATTATCATTTGAGCCATATATAAATATTTTCCCACATACATTAAGACAACTTTCTGAATGGAGTACTTCTGTCAAGCTTAACTGAGGTTTTATCACAGGTAAAATAGTTGGTAGGTAAAAGTGGAAGAATCATTGTACACAAAGTTACCAACTTTGGGATCTTGACTACAACTAAAACGAAATGTACAACTTTTGAACTTTGAGGACCTCATTTTGCTGATTCATTGCTTCTTTCACTTAGTATGTGTATGATTCAGAGGTCATGTTCCTCTTGAGCCTTCGGCAGCTAACACATATGACATACACATGGAAAAACTGACCATATTGTAGTTTTGCTAATGTCTTGGCTGTGTACCGTCATTGCTCAAGTGTTGCTTCTGTGGTCAGACAAACATTCTCTTGCATGTTTTACTTCATAGGCACTGCAGGTTGTTGCTAGGCTTGGACTGAACCACAGTGTTACAGTATATACCAGGGTATTTGGAAATCTGGACTGTATAATTACCAATACCATGACCAGACACTCATCTCTATTAAAGTCATGTGGAGATGATATATTAAGGATGTATTGTATGTAGCGAACATCATATGCCACCTGAAGTCAGTCTACTTGTAGCGCAGGCAGCTGAGCTGAGAAAGAGGCGTCTGCGAATGGTGGGGATAACGTTACATAACTGTAAACAGCAAGCCCACAATGGCAGAGCGACGGCAGTGGAAAATATATTTACACATCTAACACACTAATATAGTTATAGTTCGGTAAAAATTTAGGTAGGTATGAAGGTATGACAAAATAGATAGCGCCCAAGCCTCACTGTTTCTCTACAGATTAGGTGTGTTAAGTGTTAAACACATCATAGTATTTACTGCAGTTTTACTCTTACAACCTTACCTCACAACAACTTAACAGTTTACAAACTGTGCAAGTGTTTGTTTTCTTACCTGCAGTTTATGTCGACATTTATGCCAGATTATCCATAATTTATATGACAAAGTAAAGCTTTGCTGTTCGCTCCCGGCTACACTGAAGTATAGCAGATTTGTTGGTCATGTGGAGAGGGCTAAGAGCCTACTTTCTCAACACTAATACTTCCTTTTTCTCACTTCTCTCTTTTCTCCATAGAGTCTAACCCACTAAGAGTTTTACAAGTTATTTCAGGGTCTCAGAGACAACAATCAGCACTCGACAGAATACCATCACTTCAACAGAATATTGTTGTTAGACAGCACTGCCGTCTGGGTCAGTGGTTCCTAATCTTTTACCTTAACTGATGACCCCTGACTAAGCAACATGTTTTATGGATGTTTCATATTATATTCAGGGCATAACAACAGCAGTGCTGAACAACTGATAAACTATACAATTTACGCTAATAATTAACGCAATAACTACAGGAAGACTGTGTAAAACAAGTGATTTGGATGGATTTTTAACAGGTTGTTTCCTGTGAATATTGCATTAGAGATGCATTTTAAGAACGTTTTATAAATTTTCATACAATTTTACACAATACAATCATAAATCTAATGCAGGATGAGGCTGTTAAGCAGAGAGTAGAAGCTCTGTGAATGTAGCTTGTGTCCAGGTCTTTACTTTGCCTTATCCTGTGAGATTTTTTTTGTTTATCTTAAAAAAATAATCAAACCTTTAAAAATAACAATTTGATCTAGTTTTCTTCAAAGAAATAAGTGCAATGCTGAGATGTTTCCTTACACCGACTGAAATCAAGAATGCCTCACAGGGTTGGGACCCCCAGGTTGGGAACCAGTGGTCTAGGTAAAGAAAAAAACCTTAACAGAGAACTAGAGAGAATAAGATGTATATACACACTAACGGCTACAGCTATAGGTGCTTTTTCAAATGTTCAAAATCCTCTACCATCTGAGTTTGTTGTTTTACAAAGAACTTAGTCAGGTTGAAGACACAATTGAAAATAAAAGTAGCACGAGCCCAATTTAAACTTATGTTTTATGGTTATATTAAAATACAAAAGGTCAACAGGTGATTGACAAAATATAATTCTTCACTTTTTTGTTTTCTCTCTCCACTTGTTGGAATTCACTACTCCAGCTTAAAAAAAAAGTTCAGCACATAAACCCCCTCACAAAATTACAACATACGACTACAACATTACAACTTGGGTTGGCAGTTTAAGCTGGGAGTTATTGGGCAAAACTCCATAATCACCTTCCAACAAATTGCAATCCAAGTAGTCTGAGAGAACTTCTACACCTCCCCTTGGCTCTGTATTCAGGGATTAGAAAATCTAGCAGGTGCCTGAAGACTATGGCCAATCACAGGTCATTTCAGAGGAAGGGTGTTCCTGTTGGCTTTTCTGCAAATACAGTTGTGCGTGCACATCCTTTTGGTAAAAGTCTTATTTAATGGCAGATAATGCTGCTGAGAAAGTTCCTCTTCCAGCATTGGTAATAACTGCCTACCCCGCAAAGCAACCCGAAAAACTTGACCTGTGTGCATATGCCAATGGTTGTCTCATGGGAGGAGCTTAGGACAGAGAGGGGAGAGAGGCGAGCTACAGGAGGAGGGTGTGTTTTCAGATTCTACCTTTTTTTTTTGCCTACCTTTTTTTTTTGCCAGATTTAAGTCTACCCCAGCTTTAAGCAAACAATATAAAACATGCCTACCGGCACCTCTAATGGTCACTACTTACAGTGACCATTAGAGGTGCTGGCAGGCGGATTTTGTTACCTTCAGACAGGGATTTCGACCTTTTAGCTAAACTACACTAACCAGCTGCAGCTTCATATCTAAAAAGGACAGAAATCAATTGTCTTGTTTCTTGTTTAAGAAGGCAGAGTGAAGTTTTGTAATGTCTTCATCTCTAACTTCTAACATCCCTCTTGCAAAAAAACCCAAACTATTTTCCTCTTAAAAGTTAATCACTGGCCATCCTTTGCATATCCTGTAAGAACACTTGTTTCGACAAGCCTAACACCAAACCAAAGAATAATTTCCATTATGGGTCAGTAAAATGGACGGCACTGTTGACCCCTGCATCTGACAGTACCATTGGAGCAAACATACTTCTCTAATCTAAACAGATAGCTCTGCCTCAATGGGGGGATGAACAAAACTGCTTTGTGTGTATGTGTGTGAGAGGAATTGACAAATGCTGGTCTCAAGACTTGCAGGCAAAGTCCAGGCTGAATCAGGGGAAAGAGATTTAAGAGATTTCACTGAAGTAATCCAACAAGCTAAGAGGCTAACAGGCCAAATGTATAACAGCATTAAAAAACCTGCACACACACAAATTGGAATTATGTTAACAAGCTGACAAGGGGACTTAATGAAAGTAGCATTTGCTGATGTAAACCAGGAACAATGTGAAGTGTTAATGCCCTTAGCAGCTGCCCTGGTCACTCTCTTACGGGGCAGTTTGAGCCTTAATAATGTGGTTACTGAAATATCTGTAAAGGAGATTGTTGATCTCAATGGGACTTGTCTGGTTAAATATGGGTTAAATAAATAAATAAAATACTGGAGAACACTCAGATTGTGTTAGTATAGTGTTTCCAAACAATAACCAGTCATTCCCAGTCTTTTTTCTGCCACACTCTACCAAGATCACTATGATGAGAGAAATAGGGACTAGTTGTTCAGAGTGTATTTACTGCTGGACTGGTCAGTTTTAAAGCATTTAAGCAACACGTTTTGAGTTTGCTATGAACCCTAAATTTAAAGTAGACAACATTAGACAACATTCTGGCTTTGTATCATTAATTTGATGAGAACTGAAATGAAAAGGAGGTTACCTGTGTGTGAGGCGACGCACTCCACCGCAGCACCTTTAACCCTCCGCCTGACAGCCACCCGTCTGAACTCCTCCGCCTCTTGGCCGCAGTTCAGAGTCAAACTGTTCCTCTTCTTCAAGTCAAACATGGTTTCAACCTGCAGTTCAAAGTTCAGCCCGCTGTGTTTCCAAAAGGCGATAAACTGTACCAGAAAGACAGAGGGAGAGGGACGTTAGCCCAAGTTACTGAAGCCCACTGCTTCACGTGTTCAATCACAGCTGCTCCACAAGCCCCGCCTCTCATTTAAATCCCCACGCGCCCCCTGACAGGCCCACTGGACACACTGACCAATCAGCTGCCTCGGTTTTCACAGTCTGTGAAATCAATAGAAATCAGTTTAAATCACTGTGAAGCTGATTGAGACCAAATATTGTAATCTGTCCATGTCGCACACAGCATTCCTTATTCCTAATTTAATACAGTCTTTACTTTTTACTTTTAAGCACCTACTACAAATAAAAATAAAAATAAAAATAAAATGCCATTTATCTTCAACTGCATTCATCTATCTATCTGTTTTTTCCATAGACTCCTCATGTCATTTCTTGACTACCTCTTTTAAAAAGCCTACACTAAGCCTACACTTTGACTCAGATTCTTAAATACATTTTAAGTTTGATTTTAACTAGCGATGTAGGCACTGACAGAACTTAACGAAACTGCAGGTCTATGGAAAAGAGAAAACGACTTGAATCTCGATGAATGAGCGAATAAAGACACGAAACTGTGATTTAATTGATAATGCGATAATCGAATGAATAAATAATAAAATAAACAAACACGTGATTATTACATAATTAATAAATAATTAAATGCATAGGCGTAATTGAATGCTGAAATAATAAACATTGGTAAATAAAGTAAAGTAAATAAATGTCACTCTGCATTTATTTTTTCTGTATCTACATTTCTCGGTAATTGCAGCTCTCAGCAATGAAATGATTATTATGGTAGGCTAAATAGCCTACAATTATAAGAGCTGAACGATTACTCTAATCAACAGAAAAATTAATCAGCAACTACTTTTCTATTTTTAAATATTTTTTCAAGAAGAAATGCATTAATCCGACGTCAGCATTTTTGTCTGCAGACTGTGTCTTTGAGTTTTGGACTGTTGATTGGACAAAACAATGTTAGAAGATTTCATCACGCTCTAAGAAAATGTGGTGGGAATTATGTGCCATTTTATAGCCTAGACCAAAAAAACTAAACAGTTAATCAGTATATGGATCGACAATAAAATAATAAGTTGCAGACATAATAATAATAATAATAATAATAATAATAATAATAAATATCACAGTTTAAATATCAATCGGCATCTGTTCATTGTAAGAATTTTTTTTCAATAAAAAGAAACAGTAAACAGTAACAAGTAACAGTAAAAATAACGGATGTATAACAAAAGGGTCGCAAAAGCTATGATTTTCATTACCAATTGATGTGCTTATTATTTTTTCGATTAGTCAGTCAATCATTTAGCCCACTCAAAGAATAGTGGAAAAAGTGCCCATCAAAAATGATCTGAGATCCATTGATATGATTTCAAATTGCTTGTCTATTTATTTATTTTTTTCCGAAACAAAGAAACAAAAAAGAAATTAATTTATTTACTTTATGGAAAAGCGGAAGTTCACACATTTGCGAAGCTAGAACTAGTTTGGTATGAAACATAAATAACCAATTGTTATCGCATTAACTAAATATATAAAATAAAGTTTGAAATTAATCAGTGGTTGTCGTGGTTATGAGGAATGACGTGTCAAGCCGGATATATAAAAGCAGAGGCCACATTTCTAATTTTGATTCTGCACCCAGCCGCTTACCTGAGAAGCTGCGGTGCTGTAAAGTGACTCTCCAACTGAGAAACCGAATGTTGAAGTGTGGAAAACCGCGAATAAATAAAAGCTGTGAACCTGTGAAATCTTCACAAACAAGGTGTTCAAGTTTGACTCTGCTGGGTACGCTATGGTAAAACTTTACAGTCTTATATAGTCATTGAATGTAGCAGAATAATCCAATACTACAATATATTATAAGTCAAACATCATAAATGACTTGAGGAAGAAGAAGGAAAGGCGGTCCAAGGCACTCTGGCAATTAAAAAGCTTTATTAAACAGGCTAGTTCATGTAGAACAGATAAAAATTGCCAACATGTTTCGGCCTTCGTTAGGGCAAATAGGATAAGACAAGTCACAGGGCATGTATATACACTGAACAAAAATATAAACACAACACTTTTGTTTTTGCTCCCATTTTCCATGAGCTGAACTCAAAGATCTAAAACATTTTCTATACACACAAAAGACCATTTCCCTCAAATATTGTTCACAAATCTGTCTAAATCTGTGTTAGTGAGCACTTCTCCTTTGCTGAGATAATCCATCCCACCTCACAGGTGTGGCATATCAAGATGCTGATTAGACAGCATGATTATTGCACAGGTGTGTCTTAGGCTGGCCACAATAAAAGGCCACTCTAAAATGTTCAGTTTTATCACACAGCACAATGCCACAGATGTCACAAGTTGTGAGGGAGCGTGCAATTGGCATGCTGACTGCAGCAATGTCCACCAGAGCTGTTGCCCGTGAATTGTATGTTCATTTCTCTACCATAAGCCGTCTCCAAAGGCGTTTCAGACAATTTGGCAGTACATCCAACCAGCCTCACAACCGCAGACCACGTGTAACCACACCAGCCCAGGACCTCCACATCCAGCATGTTCCCCTCCAAGATCGTCTGAGACCAGCCACCCGGACAGCTGCTGCAACAGTCGGTTTGCATAACCAAAGAATTTCTGCACAAACTGTCAGAAACCGTCTCAGGGAAGCTCATCTGCATGCTCGTCGTCCTCATCGGGGTCTTGACCTGACTGCAGTTCGTCGTTGTGACCGACTTGAGTGGGCAAATGCTCACATTGGTGAGGTGGAGAGGTGTTCTCTTCACGGATGAATCCCGGTTTTCACTGTTCAGGGCAGATGGCAGATAACGTGTGTGGCGTCGTGTGGGTGAGCGGTGGCGGTGGGGTTATGGTATGGGCAGGCATATGTTATGGACAACGAACACAGGTGCATTTTATTGATGAACTTTGAATGCACAGAGATACCATGACGAGATCCTGAGGCCCATTGTTGAGCCATTCATCCACGACCATCGCCTCATGTTGCAGCATGATAATGCACGGCCCCATGTTGCAAGGATCTGTACACAATTCCTGGAAGCTGAAAACATCCCAGTTCTTGCATGGCCAGCATACTCACCGGACATGTCACCCATTGAGCATGTTTGGGATGCTCTGGATCGGCGTATACGTCAGCCTGTTCCAGTTCCTGCCAATATAGCAACTTGGCACAGCCATTGAAGAGGACTGGACCAACATTCCACAGGCCACAATCAACAACCTGATCAACTCTATGAGAAGGAGATGTGTTGCACCGCGTGAGGCAAATGGTGGACACGCCAGATACTGACTGGTTTTCTGACCAGACTACACATTTCAGAGTCTCACTGGAAACAAATCTAACATGTCAATAAACATTCCTCCTGACATCACAATACTGAGTGAAGAAAGTCACGTTATCTAAGCATGAAGACAAACATCAGTATCAGTCATTCATCCTGCTCTCTGAGGACACTCACTGTCTGCAGGTCAGCTGCCTCAGGTACATTTTCAGATGAAGTGTTAGACTACATACAGCTTTCATTTTAGTTTAGCTTGTGTAAACGGTGATAGTAAACCGTAACGGCAGTGAATGAGAGACTGTGGACAGCGGATTGAAATATGGCTTTCTACATGCTGAACACGTGTTGATAAAGTATTGGCTCTTTACTAGCAGAGGTTTTGACTGCACTTAATCACACTTACTCTCTGCTATTGTCTGACTTCTGTTGTGTGTGTGTGAGCTGTGAGGAGGAGGTCAGCCCTGACATGCAGAGAGCAGGAGAGAGGCTGCAGAATGATGATACATGAAACCAAAACTTAAAAAAGTAACGATAAGAGCCGATCACGTCAAAGCTCACTATTATTACAGTCTTAATTGAATTCGCTCTGGTCAGTTTAATACCGGGTTTAAGTACCCATCCCTGCTCAGGCCACTCAGAGGTTGCTTCTGGGCTGTTAATTGAATAGGCCTGTTCTACAGCATGTGTGAGGCTGATTCACGGCTCCTGTTGTTTACAGCACCGCCTAGTGGTTCTGTTATGTTGCACATTCAGACACTAATGTGGTGTTTACAGTCAAGAAATGTGGAGTATTATTGAGGAAAATGTTATGGCCATCTTTTATAGACTTCTGTGTCTTTCATTTGTTGTCAATAATCCATGTTCTTAGTTCCTTTTCTGATTTTGAATACATGAATCAAAATGATTGATCACCTGCCTCTCCAGGTGAAGGAGAACAGCTCCCCTCCCCTCTCGCTCTATGGTCAGCTGCTGTGGCGCGAGTTCTGCCACCAACAACCCCTGCTTCAACAAGATGGAGAGCAACCCCATCTGCGTTGACATTCCGTGGGTTCGGCCGATGCACAGACCTCAACAGAGATTACATATGGTACGCTGCTCAGAGACTATAAATTATGGCTCCACTGTCAGGAGATATTGATGGATACTGATGCTTGTAGTTAAAACTGGAGTCGTTAAATCTTTATACCACCCTACATGCTTACTAAACCTCTTCATCTCTTCATTCAGGTGCTACCTGTCAATCCTGAGAGGGTTTCCAGCCAAATATATTTATGATCCCTGGAGCGCTCCAGAGAGTGTGCAGAAGGCAGCTAAATGCATTATTGGAGTGCATTACCCCAAACGCATGGTGCACCACACAGAGGCGAATGAAACAGATCTACCAGCAGCTCTCCTGTTACAGAGGCCTCAAGGACACAACACTAAGTACAGATCGTCAAACACCAGCTTTAACTGCTCAGGTAGGTTTCACCATCGAGAATAGAAATATCCAGAGTCCTCCCTTTTCTGCACAGGAGCATTAAAGCACCTCCTTCCCAGGTACGCCTGTGCAGAGCTGCTCATGTCAGCTCTCCAATAAAGGAAAAACCCAACCTGCCAAATGTCTGCTATTTACCTTCTAAATCAAAACCAAAAAATAGTACTGTGAAAATTCTGATGTAACAGTGATTTTAAGTAATAAAAAGTTACTGTACTTGTATAAGCTGTTGGCTGTCTGTTGTCTGTGTCCTCAGGCCTTCTGGCTACAGTTCTGTCCACCTCTAATGGAAATGGTAGTGGTGAGATGTCCTCAGATGGGATGGGATTCCCTGTTGAGGCTTCACACAGCACTGCAGCTCCATCTGGTAGGGGTCACCATACCTTCTGGGTCCTTTATAACTTCCTCTCTAGTCTCTGGAGGTGAAGATTAAAATCTATTGTTTTCACAGGCTATCAGATGCCGGTTCACCCCCAGGGAGACTGGCAGAGCGGTGTCATGATGTTCCTGCAGAGTGATCCACAAACCGACACACAGCAACAGCAGAGTGGGGACCCTCACTTACTACATGTTCAGTTTATTTGCTACAGTTGTCTGGATACATGTCCACGTGCCCCAGTGCCTTATGCTCAGTTTCACCTTCATATTACATCTGTGTTCTTGTATTTGTCACCCTCATGTAGTTGGGCAACACTTATTCTTGAATCTTAAAGGACAACTTGGGTATTTTTCAACCTGGGCCCTATTTCCCCATGTGTATGTGTGCGTATGATTCATAGGTACAACTCGTTCTAAAATTGGTTCAGTATTGAGGGAGCTGGCAGCCACGAGGTAGATATGGGGGCAAATGCGTCCCGTATAAGTTTGCGCATTAAAAGTGCTTTTTTTCGCTAGTGACCGGTTCAGATCGCCAGTGCTATCTCTGCAAATAGCATACTCAGCGTTTCCCTGACCCTTCACCTCTTCCTGGCCGTAAAGTCATCTCGCGAGAGCTTTGCTTGTTGCCGGAAGAAAACAGGGTACAATATATACGAGGGCAAACTATGCAACAGTAAATGTGCGCCTCGGAGACAATTCTAGGAATCAGTATTACATGCATGAAGACATATTAGTTATACCTACTCGATGGATAGTTGACCATTTGGTCCCTGTGGTTTTGGCCGCCTCCTCCAATTTATTTTGGGCACATGAAAGAAGGTAGCTCAGCATGGCTCCTCTGTTGTTTTCCGGCAACAAGCAAAGCTCTCGCGAGATGACGTCACAGTCGGGAGGAGGTGAAGGGTCAGCGAAGGGTCAGGGAAATATATAAATATATATATATATAAATAGGGCCCAGGTTGAAAAATACTTAAGTTATCCTTTAACAATTCACTCACAGCTAAAAGCAAAAATAATCTTGGGTATAATCTAAGATGCAGAACAACAAAACTACTATGATTTATGACTCAGAGTGTCATAACCGAGTTTAACTTCAGGATCAACATGTATGTCACATCACCACACAGGTCTATAACTGCAGCGAAGTAAAGATCGCAGTACATTCATGATGGAGTACATGCATGTGGATCAACATGATCAAGTGTAAAGTTTTAGTCTGAAGTTTTAGTCTGAAGTTCAAACTGAGCATCAGAATGGGGAAGAAAGGTGACATAACACGTCCAACTTTGAAGCAGATGGGCTACAGCAGCAGAAGACCACACCAGGTGCCACTCCTGTCAGCTAACAACAGGAAACTGAGGCTACAGTTCACACAGGCTCACCAAACCTGAACTATAGAAGATTTGCCTGGTCCATTCTGCAAAGACAGAGAATTGCAGGTCATCTCAATTCTCTGTCTCTGAGGAGCAAAAATGAAACTAGAAATCTGTGTGTGATCATAGACAGTGATCTAAATTTTAAGAGCCACAAAAGCAGACTAGGTTATTGTGATGGTCTACTCACCGGTCTCCCAAAATCCGCTGTGCAGTGACTACAGTTCATTCAAAATGCAGCTGCACGCATTCTCACTGGAACTAAAAAGTCTGAACACATTACACCTGTTCTTAGATCCCTGCATTGACAACCTGTCAAAACCAGAATCGATTTTAAAATTTTATATACAGTATACAAAGCTCTAAATGGCCTTGCACCTGAGTATATAAAAGACATGCTGATTGGATACAAAACAGCAAGAACTCTCAGGTCCACAGGCAGTGGTCTTTTAACCATCCCACGTACTAAGTCTAAAGCAGGAGATGCTGCCTTCTGCACTTATGCCCCAAGAAGATGGAACACCCTGCCTGAAGACCTGAGAAAGGCCCCCACACTGAACACCTTTAAAAACAGCTTAAAAACCTTACTCTTTAAAAACCGCCTATGGTTAAATTCCTTAACGGAATACACACACAGATAGTGTGACGTTCTTTTATTAATCTCTACATGATAGCTAGAGCTAAATTTCAGTACAGTCCTTATACTTCCCCTCTTTATAACTGCAAAACTCACTTGTCATATCTGTGATTTTATTATTGCTCTTTATATCAAACACTCTACAATGATCTTTCACCTGGCTTTTCTACCTTAAGTCTCCTCCCACACCTGTGAAATCACTGTGACACTCCCACACTAACTTTAAAACATATATTTGCAATTTAACATTATTTACACTTAACATATACAATGCAAATGGCTGAAGTACTAATACAGATTAACTAAAATACCTAATAAACTGAAGAAAAACATAACATAAGCCAAACTCTACCCCTGGTTAATTTCTTACTCACAACAAGCTGTTATTGCGTGTTCACATTCAAAAAATTACTTATAATGTCTAAAATATAGATATTGATCCACTGTATCACATCAGGCATTTACTTTTAAACTACGGCATATAAATAGCATCTCTCATTTAGTTATGGTGGTTGTTTTTGTCATACTGTGTCACCTTTTTCTGTATGTTCTACAGCCCCCACCTCAAATGTCCAGTTTCTCCTTTATACCACTAGAGGGAGACACACACCTTGTTATATTCCAACCAAACCTGGACAAGCACACCGATGAAGGGGTCTGTAAGAAATCCACATGCTTAAACTTCCCTAATGGCGACCCTCCCAGGAAACAGAACTCAATAATTCATAACAGGCACTCATAAATTTCAATGAGTTTCTAATTAGGAAGAGCCCACAGTAATTGTCTCTGAGGCGGTTCTAACAGGAGGAGGATCAGGCTGACAGATTGACAGAGTCCTTGTGGCAGATTGCCGCAAATCACCCAATTATAAGTAGAAGTCAAACTTTCGGCTTTTAATGATGATTATTTTGGCTTTATTGGATAATTTTACAACCGACAGAGGAAGGAGGGATCGGGGGAGAGCGTGTGACAAATGGCCCTCCATCAATCTGACATTTTCATCTATTCTTTATCTTTTTCCTTGAATTTTTAAGACTTTACATTTGTAGTTGTTGATATTGATATTCAGGCCTCTTTGTGACGTAGACACAAAAAAGAACTGCCATTGAACTGCATATAATGCTGCAGCAAAACTGAATATTACCAAATACATGACATCATACAGGCAGTCTGTGTAGTAATTGTGTTCGTATGTTGTTCTCTGCAGCCATGGATGAATGGGCCCAAAATGTCACTTAAATTGCCGACCAGGAAGAGATTCACACCACCAGAGAGACAAAAAGACCATAAAGAGATGCAAAATGGCCAAACAAGGCACAAAATTGTCTCAAAGAGACACAAAACCACAAATATAACGCATAACAACTAAAGAAAGACACAAAACAACAACAAAGACGAAAAAACCACCACTAAGTCAGTGTGTCTTGTTTCTACACAGGAGAGGTGGTGGGGCCTTATCTGTGCTTGAGGGCCCATTATCTCATAATCCACCGATTTGTGCAGCAAATAATGTATTTCTAAAATAAAGCAGTACAGTTGGAAGACTAATTGGGATTTATTTTATCATTTGGAGCCACTAAAATGAATGAATAAAGGATTTAGTATTGCTACATCAGAATTTAAGTATGAGAAATAAAACGCTATCATTCAGGCCTGTAATTTCCTAATAATTTTCCTTTGAAAAATTAGAATTGTAGAATGTAGTAATTAATAAAACTTGAGTTGGCTTTGACTTTAATGTCACTAAATCCTGGCACTGACTGTCAGTTCTTTTACATTTGAGCATTCACCTCATGTTGAAGGAAAAGTCTGACTTTGCGGTTTGTGTTAGTCCCTGATTCAGACCAAAGACAGCTCTAGAGCTCAAAGCACCCTTAGTCTATTCCATGCGGAGCTGGAGGCAGGAGGCAATTAGCTTAGCTTAGCTTAGCTTAGCATAAAGACTGGAAAGTGGGTAAACAGAGAGCCTGGCCCTGCCCAGACGTGACTATGTAAAATGATGTTTTCACATTGATATTTTCCTTGAAAACAAAAAAGAAAAGACTCATATAAAGGCAATCCATCTCAATCATCACTTATGACCCACTAGAAGTGTGTGGCGGTGTATTTATCAGCAGACTCTGCCCTCTGCCTAGATTTGCTTATTATCTTTATTCCTATTTTGCTGTGTCTCAGATGTTCCTGGGCACAGCACACCGGTGAGGTCAACCCGGTCTCACTCCTAAGTTGTCAAAATCGTAACTAAAGTTAAGGCAATGAAAGCCTGACAAGGGTGGGTGGGAGGTCCCTTTCACCCAGGAGAGTGGTGCTCACAACCTGCAAGATTATAAAGCCAAACCCTGTTCTTTTTTCCTAAATCTAACCACATGCTTTTGTTGCCTAAACCTAATCATGTATTTTTGTTGCTTCCACCCAACCATGTGTGTTAGTTGTTGAATAACCAAGCACCCAGGGTACTTTTCAAGTGTATCTGGACGTGAAAAGTCCATGACCAAGCGTCGATATGTGACGAGGTTGGAATGAGAATGTGCTGCCGATGTCGGGATTTATGAAAAAGTAGCGACCAGATGCCAGAGCGTAAGCATCGCCAAGAGGACCCTACTTTCATGTAGTGTCGCAATTATCAAACAAACCAAACAAAATTCATGTGAAAGTCTTCTCAAGTTGGAACAACAACTCCAAAAGTTGGCGAACATTTTGGTGCACGGGTTGCAGAGCTGACTTTATACGCCGAAACATGGCAGGCAAAAGAAAATATTCAGTTGATGGTAATAAACAGTTTTTAATTTACATTTTGCATATCAGTTTTTTACTCACATGTAATTTGTAATATGATATGCAGTTGAAAACGGTAGTTGCTGTCTGCAAAGAGTGACCGAGATTAGTTAGAAAAGTTATTTATCATCTGGGCAACAAAATACAACGCAATCGTCCTTGTAGCATCCATGTTGTTTCCACATTATGACTTAAAGCTCATGAACTAACCAAAGTGGGAAGAACGTCTTACCAACACAGGTAATAGGAGCATTTAAGGAGCATGTGAATGCAGCAGAAGCTTGAAAATCACAGACACGGCACCAAAAAAAACGCAAATATGGCGAGGCAAACAGACAGAGCTTGTTCACTTTCTCTGGCGATACGGTTTACAAACAGTAACCAACCATCCCTGCATAGTTTACCTTTAAACAAAGGAGGTATATTGTGGTTCCTAGTGAGCTTTACAGGTACTGGTAGGCCAGCTCTTTCCAGTTCTAATGCTTTGCTAAGCTACGTGGCTTCTGGTTCCGGCTTCATATATAACGGACAGATATGAGAGTGGTAGCAATCTTATCCAACTCTCAGTAAGAAAGCCAATAATTGTGTTTCCCAAATTGTCAAGTATTACTTCAAAGATATACCAGGAGGATGATAACCTCTGATGATGTAAAAACTTGAAATTTTCCTACCAACCCCCCCGGACATATTGTTATTAGCATGCTAGGCACACTGGCTCCACTGAATTACTGCTAATACTTCGGGGAGATGAACAACATCCAAATGCAGTAAAGCAGACAGTGTAATAACAGTAATCACTTAGTGGAGTTCATTTACAGCAGTAAAACAAAGGTCACTGACATCGCCGTTCGGAGCGCCTCATGGATATTAGGCACTATTTACTGATGGAGGATAATTTAGTGAGATAACCCTTAAGGACGGAGGCTGGTGGCTGTGGAGGGACATCCAGAGGTATTTTGTATGTGTGCGAGCACATGAGCTTTGGCTTGGCAGGAGACACCGGACAGGTGGATGCTCAGCCAGCCAAAGTCCCATTACTTGCTCAGGGGGCAGCGAGTGTGTGTGTCCCTGAGTGTGTGCGCGCGTGCATGCATGTGGTAATTACTTTTTCGCTGTGTGTGTGCATGATTGTGTGTGTGTGTGTGTGTGTGTGTGTCAGTGTGTGCAGACGGGGTGATTAGAGATGGGTAGCGGGTGGAGGGCTTGTCAGAAGTTATCTTCCCATCTCATCTCATCATAGGCAGTCTGGCGGATTCCCTCGATGGCTCAACAGCCCGACGCCGCGGTGCTGCTGTCAATCGGGCCGTCAACGCCTGCAGAAATCGATGCCAATCTCCCTCGGTTTCTATTTTTAACCGAGGCTCAGCACCCAGGCCTTTGATAAGGATGCTGCCTTCTTTTGGCTCTCCTCTTCGCCTCGGATGAGCAGCACCCCCCCCTCCAACCTCTTTCTCCACCCCTGCTGATGAGAGGTGATAAGAGACAGATGAGATGGAGCTAAAAGCACAGACCTGCCTGACTCTCTGAAAGAGGCTTTCATGGTGGGGAAAATGATGATTGTTAGCACTATTACGAGCAGTAAGAACTGCACAGGTTGTAATATTATTAGTCAAAGACATGATTGCATTTAAACCGTTACTTTCATCAGGCGTAGTTCTGTTACCACTGGTACCTCTGCAACCACTGCCAATAGTATACAACTACATCCTGAACTTAAAGGTGCAGTCAGTAGGATTTAGAGGGATCTATTGGCAGAAATGAAATATACACCGATCAGCCAAAACATTAAAACCACTGAGGTAAAGTGAGTAATATTAATCGTTTCATTACAATGCAATGTTCTGCTGGGAGACCTTTGGTCCTGGCATTCATGTGGATGCCGCTTTATGCACTCCACCCACCTAAACATTGTTATAGACAAAGTACCCCCAGTGACAGTAGCCCACCAGCTAGGCAATGCACCATGCCACACCGCAAACACGGCTCAGGAACATGGCAAAGAGCTCAAGGCATCAGTCTAGCTTTCACATTCCCCAAATCCCAATCTGATCGAGCATCTGTGGGATAAACTGGTGCCCCAAAGGTCCTTTGTCCGGGCCTCGACAGGTCAGAGGCAAGTCCGCTCTACGATGGGGCCTCTGACCTATCAAGGCCTGGAGACAGGACCTCTGGGGGTGTCCTGCGTTGTTTGGTACCAAGGCATTGGTTGTGAGGTAAGGTACCGGCATTTTGGAGTCCAGGTTGACACCTTGAGCTCTTAACGCGATCATTCAGTTTTTGTGTGCTTGGAATCAGCTCTTCAGATCCTTTCCCATGTTTCTACAGAAGCCCAGAACGGACAACCCAAACTCTGGTTCTAGAGAGAGCCTTTCACGTTTTTATGTAACCTGAGGGCCGGCGTATGTTCTCTACACTCTTATAAAGGGAGGGGTGAGAGGAGGGGTCAGTTATTGGGTGTGGAGGCTTGCCTAGGGTGCCGAATGTGCCAGGTTCGGCACTGGTCCCACCTCATTATGTCCTATCTTGTAGAGAAGGGAGGGTTTAATGTGCTCACATGGCTCCAGTATTACAGCTTGGTAACTGGGTCTGGCATTTACAGTGTGCTGCGTTTACTTGATGGGAACCTGGAGGCAGCGGGGGCCCAATAGCAAATTTTTGTCCTGTGACTCATAAACAAGTTACAGTTCCTTGCAAAGCTATAAATGTCTGCTGTGACAAAAAGGTCTGTTGGTCTAAGACAGGCATGTCCAAAATCCAGCTCAAGGGCCAATTGTAGCCTGTGGACCGATTTTAAATGACCTGCGACATGTCTCTCAAATATGTTGCTAGCCACACAATATTGGTTAATCACTTCCATTTTTTCCATTCACCTCACAATGACAAGACCATCGAACAGTTTATAGACATGCATCGATTTGGATCTACGCAGGCGGAACTAATGTGTTTCCATGAACAGATGTTAAAACAAAGCAAACAAACATTTATCTAACAGCAGACATTTCCTGCTGGGTAGCAATCATGACCACAACAAAGAAGCGTTAAGTCAAAGGCCACGGCCGAGGTGAAACGTTGAATACTTTCTTACTTAAGATGAATCAGCTGTTTGTCTGATTTGTATGTGACTTTTTTTTTTTTTTTTAAATAACCCATATAATGCAGGATGCAGCTAACCCCCAGGTATTTTCATATTATCTCACGTAGCCCCCATTCAAAAACATATGGACACCCTTGGTTTAAGAAGTCACATAATTTGTTAAATGGGGAGATCACCTGTGTCTCGTCAAGAGGTTTTAATTGATTGCAGTTAAATACATGGATGGATTACTGAATGGGCCTACTAGAGTGTTGAATTCGCCTGTTGGTTAATGATAGCTACTCCCGCCAAGGTTAAGTCCAATGAAATTACAACCTTGCTGGAAGATATCACAGTCCGTGCTGTAAGGAGAGATCGCATCAGAGACCGAAAAGGTTTCACCATGTTTGCGAGTGACGAAGGCTTATCAGCTGTTTCCGACAGTGGAGACATTCACAGGCGCTCACTGATGGTCCGATACTGGTGCATCAGGACCTTAACATGTGCGTAGATTATAGACAACTTCACCGATGTCTCCATGATACACCTCTGGGTAAATTAATTTCCTTATATAGAGAAATGGTGGCAGTATGCTGGTTTCAGATAGCGGGAACGCACCTGTCAATGTAAAATGATTCTGATTCCCCAACATAAAACATGTAAGAACAAAACAGGCAGTGTGTACCTGTCATGAATCCAATGGTAATTTTGCTTGCGCACAAAAGAGTTTCAATGTCTGTGTCTTGCTCCTATGTAGGAGAGGTGATGGGGCATCATTCAATACGAACATATTGGAGGCAGGAAATTGGCGATGCAGATGGTTAGGTTTTAAAGCTGTCTGATTTTTTTTGCGCACATTTTTGGCTTTTGTCCGTACGAACATTTTAAGTATGGATCCTACGTACTGTTTTATAAATGAGACCCTAGATCTCAAAGAAATTTGAACACCTACGGGAGATTTCTGACTCTCAGTGTCCACCACCAACCTGAAAACACCAAATAAGGAAGACTTGAGAGACTTAAAGAATCTATACCAAGGAGCGCTGAAGCTGTTGTGGAGACACTTTATGTTTTTGTCTTTAATTTATCACCTCTCTGTACATACTGGAGGAGAAGAAGTACACCCGAGTGTTAGCAGCTCAGAACTTTGATTAACAGTACAAGACAAAATGTACTTCTCAGCATCTGCCTTGTGTTTCTCCGCCTCCTCCTCCGCTTGTACTTGACTTTCCTGTGTGTTTTCTAGATGGGATCTCCTCTGCGGACTCAACGGTGCTTTGTCACTGCTCAGTCTATGTTACCAAAAAAAAAAAAAACACTCCTGGAAAATGAAAACCTCCCTCTCATGAGCTTAACTTCAGATGTTGCACATTAATAATGCGAGTTCTGCGTCGACAGCAATGATGCGCTGACGAGAGTGAAGTTGAGCTGGGAGTTGTTGGAAATGTGTCACCGATTAATCGTGTTTGACACAACGGTGATGGCAAGGAGTGAGAGATTTTTTGTTGTTTTTAAAATTCTAATTCAGGTCATTCTTTGATCATTCAGATCAACTGTTGAGGATGTGATTGCTTTGATATTTTAAGTTTTCCTCTGTCAGGAGTCATCTTGCTAATTTGACAATGACTCAAGATTCTGTTGAGATCCTTTTCACACATTTAAGTAGAAAAAAAAAGAAAAAAAGACATGCACTTAATTAGTGCAAGTCATGTTAGATGTTTTAACAGCTTCCCTATTTCTGACTTTGATGCAGACACAGCAGCAGTGTGCAGCAACAGAAAGGGCGGCCTGCTGGTTAGACAGAGTGTTATGTAACTGAGAGGTCACAGACTTGACCCTCATGACTCCCAGTGTTCAGCAACAGCTGTGTGTTTTGGCTCCGTGCCCTTGAGCAAAGTAGCCCTAACTTATCTGAAGTCATACTGCATTAGAGCACCGACCTGGTATCTAAGATATAATAAAGAGTAATGTAAAAGAGGAATCAAGCTTTGGCTATCATTTCCATTTACTGTACTTTGCAGGAAATGTCTTGTAGCGCTTCTTTTAGTGCTTGTCTATTTTGCTCTGAAGTTGTTGGCAGAACTCGATTCAAACATTTTCCCTCTAATTGGGTGTTTTTGTGGATGCCGGATTAATCAGCCGCAGGGTATTTAATGTTGTTTGGGCAGCTGAGAGGTAATACAGCCAAGCCATTAACATATCATTAAAGAGTCCTAAGCACTGTAATTGCAGCCAGAACGCTGACGCTACACTCTCATTAAGTGGACTCTGAGAGAGGAGACGTCTCGTTGTGATGGCTTTTAGTGAGATGTTGAGAAAATCTGTAACTCGGCACACTGTTGTCACAATGGGACGTCCACAGGTTACAATGTGAGCAGAGATAGTTTCCAAAAATGCCATGCGGGCTTCTGATGAGGCATCTGAACTTTCGTCATTCAGAGGTTGCAAATACAAGGACTCCAGGTGCTCGCTAGCCGACACAGCTCTGTGGATGGTGATGTCAGTTCATCGGTCAGTCTAACACTTTGGTCCAGGCTGATATATCTCAACAACATTTATGGTCCCAGACAAGGGATCCTGCTGACTTCTCTAGCGCCACCAGCAGGGTTGTTTTTTGTCTTGACATAGCTCGACCACAATTCAATGAAATGTCTTATTGACTATTACCTACCATACACTAGAATACTTTGAATAGGCTTCAAAAAGAATTTAGTATGAAACCTGCTGTGTTCACACCTGCCCAAACAAACTGCACTTAGAGGGCCAACAAACTTGAGTTCAACTGAACCGAACCAAACAGGGCAGGTGTGAAAGCACCCTCGATCAGGCTTATGGCTTAGAGGGGAACTACGCCCACTTTCAAAGTTCATACATGTCATTCCTATGGTCTAAGACAGTCCAAAAATATTAGTAAACATGAACTCTCTCCCAAATCCAATAACATAAGAATTCCCAAGTTAGGTAGCTATCCTCTATAAACTTAGATTAATGATCAAATACCAGCAAAACGAATGATTCTCTTATCACCCATGGTGTAGACTAATGCTGTGTCTCAGATCGCATACTTCTGTACTTACACTTAATATTTTGAGTGCATAAGTGCGTTCACACTGGGAGGTATGGAAAAATGCAGTGCACTATGAGTACCCGGATGGTGCGCTCAAAACGGTCAAGAAGTTGTGTGTGGAACTAGGGACACTTCTCACCCTCAATGGTCGCCATCTTGGCTACGTAGCCGAAGGGGAGGGAGCACTTTTCAAACTGAAAATAGTGGCTGCATTGTACAAATACATGTGTTTTTTGCAGTAAGCATCACTATACTGTTGTCGGGTATAAGCCAGCAGTATGTTTATTGGGTTAATTTAGCAGTCTGTAATGATTTGGTACCACGAACGATAACGCAAATGCTAATGCTAGTTTGCTAACTAGCTAATTTGTGGTCGTCATTTCCGGCGAGTGCACAACGGCCGCGTCTGGTTTGAGACAACACTACCCTGTCGAAATTTGTGCACTACGCCAATGAGTACATAGTGCACGTAGTATACTACATGGAAGTGTACGAATGGAAGTATGTGATTTGAGACATGTGGTAAGATTAATATCCTAAACATCAATGTCACTGTTAGCAGGCTGATGTTGGCATTTAACTTTAACACCCCCTGTTACGTTTGCATGGCTGTAAACTCTCAGCCTTGTTGGATTTTTTTTCTACTAGGGTAATATTTGCTTTTTAGGAGCATTGGTTTTGTCCATTCTGGACATTTCATCTGCATACATACAGACAGTAACATACTGCAACACTTGCTCTTTTCATGAAACCCGACAACCTGGTGAATTTGTCTTAAAACAAAGCCTCCCTCACTGACTTCAACTTATAAATCCACTGCGCTCACGAAGGGAGACGTAAATGAACATGAAGAGACAAGTTAAAGGTGGATTTAAAGCTAATTAAACAAAGGGATTATGCAAAAGAATGTTCACATTAATAATAGGATGGATTTGATTTTTCATCGAAACTAACTTTATGACAAAAGCGTCAGAATGTGCCCTTGTACATTAAAACTTTGTTGAATTTTAAAAACCTGCACAATAATGTTGACTCATCCTCTGTATCTGTACTTTGCAGGACTCATCTGTGTCAATATTTGACAGTCTTTCTGGTTTAATTACAGATTCCCTTTTGTGCACTCGCCCAAATTTCAGGGATTATCCAATTACCGCTTGCGTGCCGACAAACAAGGGGGCCTCTTTGCCTTTCACTAATTGGAATGAGGAGTGGCGCCAGTGCTCAAAGGAGAGGCCTATCACTGAGAATTATTGAATAGAGAGGGAGTTAAAAAAAAAAAAAAAGGATATGTGGTCTGCCTTGGGCTGCTTGTGGATTTCCTCTGATTTCATCAGAAAAAAAGATGGCTGAGGCGATTCCCCCAGACAACAGCCAGCTGGTGTGTGTAGGCGAGCTTTGCTGCCCAAAATCTCTGAGAAAAGAAAGTGAAAGAATCACGCTGTGCCTCTGCAGTTCAACCCCT
Source organism: Epinephelus awoara (assembly GCA_035609425.1). Taxonomy (NCBI): domain Eukaryota; kingdom Metazoa; phylum Chordata; class Actinopteri; order Perciformes; family Serranidae; genus Epinephelus; species Epinephelus awoara. Next base: position 17,654,971 of record CM069316.1, on the reverse strand, counting down.
AAACAATCCTTCAGCTCGCCCGCTGTTAGACAACTTTGTTGGATAACACAGTGCAGCCAGGATGGCATCTCTATTTTTCAGCTAATCAGTGTGCGCTTGTGTTGTTATGTTCGGCAGTTTCATGGATTCTATCGCAGATTTCACACCCACTGAATAGCATGGGCAATTATATAAATTACAGGCAGGTGGAATTGCACTTATCAGGTATTACGGTACCTTGTGTCTTTTATTGACCTGTTTATAAACCATTATGAAGCTTATTTACAGTGAAAAACACTGCTGCCAATAATGTATCATGTTTTACTGCTGTATTCATGCTGCTCTCACACGGTTTGTTCTCTTTACTTAGCTACATGACGTGCTCATAAACCAGTCTGCCCTGAGTTTCTATCAAAACCACTGAGAGCAAGACGGACTTCAAGGTAATTTTGTCTCTTTGCTCGTGTTGTTTTGTGTCTCTTTGTGGTTGTTTTGCCCCCTTTTGTAGTTATTTTGTGTCTCTTTGCAGCTCTTGGTGCTCATTTTCAATGTCTTCCTGGTCAGTAATGATCAGTCTAGATCAGGGGTGTCAAACATACAGCCAGGGGTCCAGAACCAGCCCGCCAAAGGGTCTAATCTAGCCCACTAGATGACTTTGAACACTTCATATTGATGCACTGGTGAAAGCTAAGAGGTTTCAGAATGTGAAAAAACTGAGACATACCGCCGAGTTTGCACATATTTTCTCAGGATGTTCATCATTTGCTTTGTAAAGGGATGAACGTTTTCAGAATGTACTTGTATTTCTTTACACTAAACAAGCAAATAGTTTTCAGGGGTTATTATTTATAGGTTATTATGCAAGGGTTTTACTGGTCCGGCCCACTTGAGATCAAATTGAGCCGTATGTGGCCCCTGAACTGAAATGGGTTTGACACCCCTGGTTTAGATCAATATATCGACTCAATGGGATCAGTGCAAAGTCAAAACATCAATACACATAGTTAAGATGTACCTTTAATTTAATTGTCTCGCAATTTCCGTTCCGAGGGGCACCTCCTTCCTGAACATTCAAACAGTGCTAGTGACCAGGAGCCAGGCAGAAAATGGTAAGCAGCCCAGAAATAGACAACGAGAATACTTACTGATATCATCTCATATTCATCCCAGGCCTCTGAATCATATTGTGGCAGACTTTATGCTATCAGCAAATATCTTATTTTTGTTATATCATATCGGGATGAAACCTGTGATTTACACCCCAATCGGTACAGGTTGATCTGAGTGATATTTTGCAGGCCAAGGCAACCCCTGACACCTATGCTTGGTAGCCCTGTTCAGTAATCCATCCATGCTTACGTGAAAAGCTCTTGTAAAGCTGGAGACGTCACGTATGTATTAGTGTGTATGTTCGGGTTGTGCCTGTGTGTGGCAATTGACACACACACCAAAAAAAAAAAAAGAAGGAAGAGTCTGACAGAGAAATGAGACAAGAGATAGAGCAGGTTGAACAGGCGTGATTCATAATTTATTGAGCAGCTCTGACGTTACAACAGGGAACAAATGAAGCAGGGAACACAAAAGAGCATTATTTATTACAGAAAGAAAGTGTAGCCTGAGGGGGGGTGGATACAGTAGCACAACACTCACACACTAAGCCTACTGTACACAAGTACGCTACATTATTGCAGCTGTCGGATGAAAAATCCCATTACTGCAATTCTGATGATTTCCATGTTCTTACCTGAATTTGAGGATTATGTGACCTTGTATGGCTCAATCAAGTTTTATAACCCGAGGACTCCATTGCATAATTTAAAAAAAAATGCACAGCTGTCAAAAGTGAAAATAAGGCTTATTTCAGCGAACAATTTGACATTTTGGAAGTATGAGATTTACAGCTCAGTCAGATCATAACCCGGGGAATACAGTGAAGAGGCGTACACACCCTCAGGCGAAACAGAGGATGGCAACAAACCATTCAAACACCACTTCTCCTTCATATGCTAGGCCCCGTTTTAAATAATGCAGCCTCTTTCCCATCGATGCCATGACGGTTGATTCCCACCTTTTGATTCCCATGGACCCCTGCTGGTCCACGATCGAATCCCCTCTCAGCCTCCTCTTACGAGTCTATCCTGCTCTGCTATTCTCTCAGACCTCGTGTCTCTATAAAAAACTTATGTCGGAGTGAGAACCTGAAAAATAAATTAAACTGATAATGCAAGCAAAAGAAACTTCCCATCCCACCCCGCTGAATATTAGATCATAACAACTTACAGCCTTGAATAAATCATTAAACCTCAGCAGACCCATATCTATTGCAATTTCATCTTGAATAATTATCCGCCTCATATCAGCGCAAAAGTAATGTCACACAATTGCAAGCATGTGTCAAATTCTTGTAATATCCAGGGATTAATAATTCAGTTTCTGGTTTCCGACAACAACCCATTTAGGCTTTATTCAGATTCTGCTCAGGAGGAGAAGGCGAGGAGCTTATTTTACGGCAAATACAAACAGAAGGTTGACATTTACACCCAAACCCCACAGCGCCCAACTGGACCCAACAGGAGCAGGAGCATTTGAATATCTTGCTTAATTGGCTGACACAGAGTTCAGTTCAGGCGGAAAGTTACTGCTGATAAATACCATTGTTAGCCATTTTGAGCCGGCCAAAATGTCTTGGACCTCATTTGTGAGCGGACAGGAATTTAAGGGGTTTGCACTGAGCTGAGGTGCAGTTTTCAGGCGGGTGCTAAAAGCTGTAAAGGAATAGTGTTGGTCTGATGTTTAATCAGACCAACACGAGTCACTGTCCAGTGAATACCACGACTATTCAGATTTAGATCATTTTAATTTTTATGCCAAACTGAACAATTAAGTCTTTCAACAAGTTTGCTGTATCAGCTTTATATTACCCGGCACATTCAGAGCCCTCTGCAAATGTTCTTTTATTCTATTATTGATTTTTATTATTACCTTCATATTTATTGTATTTTTTACTGGCGAGAATAAGAGCTAATGAGAAGTAAAATAAACAACTTAGAAAACAAACAATAAGACAATATGGTATGTGCAAATTTGGCTATTTACTTTTCATTTTCCTATACTCATTTCCTTGGTGTTCCATGTATATAAACTAAGCACAAAAAGTAAGGAAATTTGTGTTTGGTAGATTATTTCTATTATTCTATTTTTAACAGTACTTCTTGGCATTAAATCTTATACCGTTCGAAAGCCTGTTTACTTCCCTTTCCCACATTTTTAAGGAACATGCATTTGTGGGATGAGCAGCAGAGCTGAGTATGTGGGTTGCGCCCATGAAAAATTTGCCACATCTTCTCTGCCAAGTTGCCGAAATCCGGCACTTGGGCAGTGACTGCCTGCGTCACACCCCAACGAAAAAAGCTGTCTTTTAATGTAGGCATGGTACGCCACCGGTTGCTGTTACAGTTTAACTGCGTCCGGCAGCATCAGGGAGAAACGCGGCAGGACAAGAACGAAAGTTAAGGTGTTGAAAGTCCAAGAAGAGTGGGTGGGAGTGGTGGTGGGTGGGTCCAACAAACACCGACCTTCACCCGGGAGAGCAGTGTACACTTCCACTTAAAGATTCTAAAGCCAAACCCTGTTCTTTTTTCCTAAATCCAACTATGTGCATTTGTTGTTGAAGGAAGAAAATGGTCAATTTGCAGTGTTGTACCGATGTAGTGCGTTTATTTTGAAAGAGACTGTATGTAAACAGTAAATTTCTTGTGAAAACGTAAGTGTTTCTTGAAAAACACAGAATGCAGGAACGGGCAGGACTTGACACGGTGTCCCAGAACGTCAACAACCAACGCACCCAGGGTACCTTGCATGTCGTATCTGGATGTGGAAAGTCCGTGACCAAACGTCTATATGCAAGAAGGTCGTAGAGAAAATGTGTTGGTCTGTCAAATTCTGTCACCAAATGAGGTAACATAATGGATTATTTGCAGTAACTGGGTGTTGAGGGTGACATTCGTGGGAAAAATTTTCTTACGTTCCGAGCCTGTCTTCTAACTCACCACCAGCCAGGCAGCATCTCTCATGTGGGGCAATTTGTATATTTTGGCAACAATCAGTGTCTCCTCCACACATACTTTCTTTGGTTGAGGCTGTGACTACGCCGCTAAAACTACCAAAGTTGAACTCCATTGCAATGTGAAGATGCGAATTTGCTTTGCCACTTGAAGCGAATGTTTTATTCGCCCCATCGTTTGCACTAACTGTAAGTGAAAGAGAAGCGAATATTCGTCATTGTTGATTTTATAATTAGATCATATAAAAACCATTCAATTTTTTGAAAAATACAGTCACGAAGTTGAAAACTACACACTTTTCCTACCTCACGAAATATTCTCATATTTGTGATGTAATATTTCCAAATATATACAACAAATAAAATGGGATGATGACTGTGTGACATTCACATGTGCTTTTCTTTTTCTAAGAGAGGGTTTATTTTTACACTTCTGAAGGTCATGAAAGTATCACACTGACTCATTACTGTCTTGTAACAAGACTTTGCATGTTCTCACCTTTGCTTCAGAGGGGAATAAACAGCCTGCAGAAGCTGCACATGATTAACCAACATTGATAACCTACCTCTGCAAGTTGTTTCATTTTAATTGTGGCATCCACTCCTCCTGATGTCTATTTTGAGAACTATCCAGCTCCAGTTTTGCACAGCGACCTCGGGGCACAGGAATGCAGGAATGAGTTTGAAATTCAGGGCACGTACAGCTGACATGCAGGTGGGAAGTCTTTGTGGAAAAAGTAGGTCTATTCACAACTTCAGTGTTGCTCAGATTGATTTGTCAGCACACACTTACACCCCCATTCTGCTCTGTTCTCTTAAAACCAATTGTTCAATTAACTATAATAACCATTTAATTAAGTCATTTAAAACATTCTCCACATTACAAATCTGCTCTGAGACAGTAACCTCAAACAGTAGCCAATCCCTGCAGTGATTGCCCTGTACTATTTTTACTGTGTGCGTACTCTTGATAATGGGCAGGACCATTGATGTGAACATGGCAGCTGTCATATCCACAGGAAGCTCGCTGTGTGTGTTGGCCAGCGCGTTGAGCACTCACCGCGTGTTTAGTGGCTTCTACTCCTACATGAACCCATCTACCATCACGTAGGAATAAAAAGCCATAAGACACAACAGCAATCTCACAGGAGGGAGGAAAAAGAAGGAAGGAGGAAGGAATATTAACGGAAGACTCCACGTTTCCAAAAGAAAGGAGGGGATGTGCTCTCATCAGGAAGGTGGAGTGTGTGGAAAGTGATCTCCAAAAAGGGAAGGGAAGCAGGGATAGCACGTTCGAGGAGGAAGGGAACAAGGGAAGGAGAGAGAGAAGGAACAGTCATTTAAAAGTCAGAGGTAACCCACAGGTGATACATGTATTAACCAGACCAAGCCCTCTGTTTGTCTTTCTCTCTGTTTGATTATGTGCTTCTGAGTGCAGCAGATGAATATGCATCGCAGGCATTACTCGACTGAAATTCCTCTGTGTGTAAACTGTATTTGATATGCTCGGAGCAAACTGCTCTGATGAACCTAACCAAACTCCATCTGCTCTTTTTCCAAATACACACCTCCCCCCCCCCAGTCTTACAGGCAGCTGCGCATGTTTTAGTAGTTTACGGCAAAAGCCAGCTCGTCTTTCTTCAGATGTTGCACGGATAAATATTTATCCCCCAAAAGTGGACGTGCTTCTAGTAACATCCACTTTATAGTCTCTGTTCGCAGCCCTCCTGCAGCAGGAAGACAGTCACGCCTGTGTGTAAAGGGGTTACAGTATGAGTGTATGCACGCACAAGTCAGGCAAGTCCAGATAAATATGTATGACTCCACCGCGGTAGGCTTCCTGCTTTGTATGCTAATGATCTTATACAAGTTTAATAATGCAACTGTGGTGCACTGAGGGTGGGAAGGTGGAGGAAGTGGTGGTGGTGGTGTTGAGGGGCTGACGCACCAAAGAAAGGACTGGCAGATCCTCACAAATCCTCTGTGAGGCCTCATGAGACGAGGCGTGGGCAGTGAGGTAACAGATTACATTTAATTGTACTAATTGGACTGTGAAAGGGTTGAGTTTCTGAGCACTTGGTTTTAGAGTGTAAAGGTGGCACTTACTCGTGATAAACTAGGACAGTTTTAACTTTTAAAAACACAAGTTGAGCAGCTGTTGTGCTGTTAAAATATCAACTAAGAGTAAGTTGATTCATTTAAGTACTGTACTTACAATATGATCACTCTAATAGACTTAATTATTCTGTAATATATAAAGTAGTTTAAATTAGTTTCACTTTAACTAGGTGCAACATTAAAATGCTGCCGACACTTGAATGCATCAGTAATTATAATTTAATAATATTTAATAGTATAACACTCAGAGGATTTTTTCTGCACTGAGAGCTTGATATTACACTATATACTATATACTTTGATGCTTTAAGTGCATTTTGCTGAGAGTATTTCTGTACTTATACTTATACTAGCAGAAATTATAAGGCATTACTTTAATATTGCAGTATTGCTACTTTTATATACGAAAGATCTGAATGTCAGAGGTGGGATTAAGTTATTGTTTTGCAAGTCTCAAGTCTTTGCACCTAAGTCCCAAGTCAAGACAGCTAGAGTTCAGGTCCTAAACAGGTCCTAATGCGCTCTTCACCAGATGTAATACCATTTAACAACAGTAATAATATATGAAATTTAAAATTTGTACTTATTTGCTAAGACAAGTTTGTTGGAAGTTGTTGCTGACTATAATTTTCGATCTGCAAGTTTAACATGCAACAATTTTTTATTTTTTTTTGACCACCTCATAGTTTTTGTACATGAAAGAAATGATCTTTGGCATCATTGTTTCAAACTGGTGCTCAGTCATGTAACATTATCTCTTTACAACTCTGTCGCGCAACTTGACTGGATGCTGTCGGACTGGTTCAGACAAAGTGGATCTGGAGCTAAGTGTCAACTTGCTTGGAATTAACTGCATTAATGTTAGTGGATTCAGGAGATGAAGAGAAATCAATTGACACTTTTCAAATAACATTCTTTCTAATCTTTGGGGGAAGGCTCACGTCCAAGTGAAGTCACGAGTCAATGGTGTTAAAGTCCAAGTCCAGTTGCCAGTCTTTGATTTTGTCGGGAGTTGGGATTCAACTCATCAAATTTGTGACTTGAGTCCACACCTCTGCTACTCTTACTGAAGGTAAGGACCTGAATACTTTCTCGACCACTGTCATGTTATAAATTCTAATGCATTATTATAGATTGGTTGTGGATCACGAGTACTTGTACTTTGGATAGTTTAAGTACATTTTGCTGAGAATACATCTGTATTGTTACTTAATTGGGATTTATAACGCATGACTTTTATATTGTATTACTGCTGAAGTTGCCGCACCACAATGGTCTTGTACTTTTACATCTGTTACACACTCCTTTTCAATTTCAGTGCATTACATGTCAGAGGAATATATTGCAGTTATTTCACTACATTCATTTGCTAGCTACTGTACAAGCTGAAAAGGTAATTTGTTAAGGTAATTGTTAATAGATATCACCATGAAACTTCCCCAGTTCTCTCTTACATTAAGACAATTACTTTCTGTATTACAAGTTTACATCAATGTTATGTTTAAATATTCAAACAAAGCATTATCTAATTCACAGAAATCTGATCTGAAACATCTAACTCTGTATTTTGGACAATTTCTTTTTACTGGTCTGAAAGATGACATGTTATGAAAGCAAAATACACCTGTGGTGTCTCGCCTGAATACTTCTTCAGCCACTCAATTGTTTTTCACATTACAGGTTCAAGTACTAATCTAAAAGGCAAATGATTAGACTGTGAAGTTAATATTCATTTGTGTACCTGGTGTCACTATGACTCAGCGTCAAGCAGAGGCTTGTCAAAGAGAATAATGATTTTGATTGATAAAGATTTTTGTTTGGTTGAACAGAAGGAAGTGTGATGAGCGAGGGTTCATGTTGGTGTGTGATTTATCTGCATGTTGTGTTATCTGAAACACATCCTCGTGTCAGGTGAACATGGACGGCAGCGTCTGGGCTCCTGATGTCGCAGATACCCGCATCAGCTCCTGAAGGACCCTGCGACAGAAACAGAAGGAGAGAGGAGACGTGAGGTGTGTTTGCAGACGAAGAATAATCCAACCTGGATGAGAGTGAAAACCTTATTACTCCTCTGCGGCTGTTTGGTTATTTAATGAGTCAATCGTATGGCTTCGTTATTGAATTATCTTCTGCTTGCTGAGTATCTCAAATAATAAGGGAGACGTGTCTGAGTGTCGAGTTTCAGCTGTCAGTCCTTAAAACTTTTTCTTTCTTCCCTGAGAAAGTGTGAAAGAGCTCATACTGCGATTTTACAGACACACCCACAACGTACAGCTTCAAGCAGCCATTAACCACAAACCAATTATGTCCCTTGTTGAGCAGCAACTACTTCTTGATGACTAGTGCGGTTTACAATGCCTAATGAAAAGTTAATAGTGAGCGCATTCCTGCACCTGCTCACGTCTCCGCTGAGGTGAAAATTGTTGACAGTGGGTGAATTAAGGATTAAAACCATGAGGCTTGTGGGTAAAATCCTCCATATTCTCCCTGCTAAATACTGTACTTAAACATTTAACAAAGAGGAAACGATTGTCCTGATGAACAAAAAAAAGTTTTGCTTTTAATTTATCATCTAAAAGGCAGTGGAAATTGTTTGGGATAACACTCCACACAATGAGCTGTGACATCTTCATTGAAAAATGATTGATTGGGCTGCCAGGGAGAGTGGCTGTTTGAGAGACAGATCACTCAAACAGCCAAGCTGTAAAAGCCCAATAATATGATGAATGGTCTATTTACCCAACAGATGAGGAGAGACTTGCATAAAGATTAAACGTGTGGTTTTGGACGTGTCCTGGTCACAGAATAGATAGAAATTTGAATAATACGTCTGTGTTCTCTGTCAGGGAGCAAGTTGGAAATGAATTTAAGTTGCGGGTGATTTTCACCTGCGAATAATGCAGCTCGGCTCGTTTATCACATCTCAAAAAAAAAAAAAAAAAAGGGTTTATCGATCATGATAATACTCTTCATACCTGTGTGGATTTTCACCTGCACAAATCCCACAAATAAAAAGCACCAAGGGTCCTCAAAGATCATGAAAAAGTGTGGATATTTGTGATTAATTCGCTCTTTCTTTCTCTCTTTCTGGACAAAGAAAGTTTCAGCCACATTATCACTATGGAAAATCCATTATTAGTACGCATTATTCTCCTTCACTGGAGGCCCCTGAGTCTATATACTCATGTATCATAAATGGACCATTTAACACTTACAACAAGCACAAACTGTATCTAAAGTCAAGCCACTAATCACTTAACCAAACAATGTCTCTGAGGATCGAGAGCGCGTGTTGATATAGTGACCCAATTTTTTACCCATAGCATCTATAATTGATGTGCAATAGCTGTAGCAACCTCAGATCTGATAAGGGCTTGGCTCTGATGGATCTCCTGATAGGCTTTCGTGGGGGGAACAGATGTAGAATCGTGCATGAGAGAGGGATGGGGTTGCCTGTGATCGTTTCCACCCTGCAGCGAACAAAATAGCCCTCATATATCCCTGTAATCTGCATTAGCGGCGGAGCACAAGCCAGGAGACAGCACAGAGGGGGATGAGTAATGGGGCTACCGCTGATTTGGCAGGCCTATATTACACCTCAAAACTGAGGCATGCCCAACTGGCGAGAATATGAAATGAGGATGTCACAAATGAACATCATCCCCCTGGAACGCAGTATTTATCAGCCTATATTACACCCCAAAACATGTTCGGAGCGAGCCGATGGCTGTTTTTACTTTTTCTATGTTCTTCCTGTGGCTTGAGTAACACTAGAAAGAAAGTGTAAAGAAACAATTATTCCACTTTAGTGTTGTCAAAAACATCGATTCATTGATATATATTGACTTTTCTGCAGTCATTCTGCCGATCTCTGATCTGACCAAGAAAAGTTGTTGCTTTTAGAAATTCCTCTCGACTCTACTTAAGTACAATTTGATCATCACAATCTCCATTTAATGCTACTTTATACTGTCCTGCTAACTATAATTCAGAGGGAGATAATGGTCTTTCTACACCGCTACATTTTTTTGACAGGCATAATTATTGTTTTAAATGAATGAGTGTAGACAACACCGTGATGATGTCACCTGACTTCCTCCTTTGCTCCAATCATAATTACGGTGAGGGCTTTATTACTTTTGTCACGTTGCAGGAAGCTTAGAGAAGTGATCAATGCTGTCATTCTGACTGGGACGACAAGTTGAGCCACCAAGGGGTGATTCCCGTTTATACTTTGCAGATGGTTTCGTTTAAATAACCGTTTGAGGATTAAAGAGGTAAAACTCAACAAAATAGAACTTTAGAAAGAAGCAAAGATTGGAGGAAAGTCAAACCTCAGATTTTTTTGGCCCCTTCGGAGGAGTCTGACCTTGAGGTAGGGAAGTTAAAACTAGCTCCACCTCGACCAGATACAATGATGAAATGTTCAGTCACAGGCGACATATCCTCAAACGATGGCGTGTATGATATCTTATGAGCTAGCGACCTCGCTTAGGTTAGGTTAAAGAAAAGAATCATGATTGAGGGTCATCATGTTACATTAAGTGCATAACGTGACATGTCGACGTGACATTAACTACATACATAACTTAAAATTACTGAACGTTGACTTGGATCAAAGTTGACCGATCCACCACCCCAACTTTCCTCCTTAAGGCCTTGACATGTCAGGCTGACAGTCGGCCGTTAATATGAAGGGTTATTCCCTCTCATGCAGGGACATAACGTACAAGCAAGCTGGCAATTGGCTGTAGTCTTTTTGGTGTGTTCAGGTGCAACGTTTTTGGCTGAGACACAACAGTTGGCCTTGGTTTGGCCACTAGTTCTTCGATGTCTGTTTTGGGTGTCAGGGCCTTTACACAGACTTTGTTGCTCTTTATGCTACGTTGCCTGACCTCCTCTTTTGCTTCCGTTATATGACAGCAGAGAGCCTGCAGCACATCGATTACATGCTCACAGTTTTGTTCATGATTACGTGGCTCACATACATGAATTATCCGAATTACTTTTTCAGCCTGCACAGGGACCTATTTTCCTACTTTCGTTTAGCTGGCAACACATTAGAACTTCAGTAACTGAACGTTTTTATATTTTGGTGTTGGTTGGGTCTGAGTGCTTTTTCCACCTCTGGCTTCTCCTGACTAGCACATTTCTGCTTGTTTTTTTTTTTTTAAATTTCTGCCCAGTTCTCAGTGGGTTGTGGAATGAGTAATGACCTAACATTACTTTGGCATCTTCTGTCTGTATTACTTGCCCCCCCCCCCCCCCGCCACCACAAAACAACGGAGCCAGGAGCAACTCTCTGACTGGCGAGAGCACCAACACGAGCCCAGAGCCAGGGCAGGAAACAAATGCTACAGTCCAGCAGCTACAGTGGTGCGTATACGCGCCGAAAAGAAAAAAAATCCCATCCAAAATAAAGTGCATTACTGACAGACCCAGAGGGGAAAAGCAATTAGTTACATCTAATTTATGTCTCTATAACTTTACTCCTACTTCTGAGTCAGCCTTAACAGAAGAGAAAGAAGCTGCAGAGTTATTTTCAACGGAATATTTTTCAATTATGGGAGTAAATTTTGCAAGACAAGAAACTCGAGCTGTAACCCAAATAGCAGAAATCTTTTCATCTCATCTCAAACAGAGCTAAATCCTAAGAAGTGAGGATATAAAATGAGACCATAACAAACACAGCGCCTGGCATTAAACTCTTGTAATGGCTTGTAACAGGATATGCTTACTTGCTATCTGAAATTAAAGCGTAGATATTACATCCCTTGAGGCCAATCAAGTAGTTATGTGTATATTCTGCTGGGACATTAATGTACTCCTACGAACCCTGTGTTTGTGTGCTCGGTTTATCCATGTTCGTGTGTGTGTGTGTGTGTGTGTGTGTGTGTGCGTGCGTGAAAGTAGTTTAATTTCCTCTCATAATTCATGGTTTCCCACATTAATAGATTGATTCTGGTGTGCTCTTGTTTCTATTTACAATTAAAATATCTCATAAACAAAACACACAGCTCAGGGCCAGAATACAGTATCTGCGCTCCTCTGAAGCTAGTATTTTTGTGCTCTACTTTGAAAGAAATGATCAGGAAGAGGGGGAGATAGTGCGCCACAATGTAACAAATGGTGCAAAACTTTTTACTTCTTCATCAGACACAAGCAACTCATTTAATCAACACTGGTGGTGCCTGGAAACATCAGCATATGGTGGCATTAAATTTACATCATGGAGTGATGTGCAGCAGGAGTGTCTGTGCATCAGCCCCATCAGCTTTCTCTTCAGCCTTTACAGGATATCTATGTATGTATGTATGCAGGCTGATGTTGCGTGGCTTCATTATCCGCGCAGCAAATCAGCAAAATGGAAATGCTGAAAAGCTGAGCTTAATAAGAATAATAAGTGCAAACAATAAGAGCAGAAGTGCTACCTCAGATAATAAGTGCAGGAGGATGAAAAGGTGTAAGATTGTGTCCATTCAAAGCTAATCCTTCATTGTGCCTTTGACGTTTCAAGGACTTTCATTAGAACGCCTGCATCTACAACAGCAGATTCAGTCTTTATGTGAACAACACATAGCAGCTACTGGTTCTAGTGTCATTAGGACACCAGGATCTTCATTAGGCTATTGTTAGAGTGTGCATGTGTGAAATTCCCTATCCGGTAACCTTTACACTCCCACTGATAGCCTCTAAGTTTCTGCTGCTGCTGGTTTTTTTCCACTGCAGGGGTATTAGAAAATTGCTTTTTCCATTTCACGTGTCTCTACGCTAAAAAAGTGCTTGTGGAAGCACTTTGTAAGCGAGTAGAAGATTAACTTCAGACTCCCTGTTCGAGTGCAACATCTGACTGACCTGCAAAGGTGAAAGGTGCCGTTAATGTGCTGCACTTCTTTGTAAGGAGCACTTTATCAACCCCGTCTCCCAGAAATTACATTCGTATATTACTTTAATTGCATTCGTAATTACGTTGTGGTGACAATGTAATCGCTGCCTGGATTATGTTCAGAGACGACGTTTCTTTGAATGAATGAAACACTGCATTTATGTCCGAGTTCTCTAAGCCTCAGATTTGGCATTACTGCTGTCTCTAATTTGTTTTTTGGAGCCAAAAGTGACCATATTTGGGTGAGAGGCTGGAGGTGGAGGAGCGAGGGGTGGGTCTGACTGAAAAGCAGAGGAAACTACCCACCCTTATTATGAGTAACTTTAAGCCATAATAAAATGGAGACGAGTGAACTGTATAAAAAAATCACCCCCGTACAGTTGTCACGAAGGGGAAGGTAGCTAAAGAGAACTATTATACACATAATTAAATGTCTTAACGATTAAATGTCCACCCCCTAGCTGGTCGGCACCAGAAATATTAGTCGGTTAAACCAATTAGTTAGACTGGATTAGTAGACTAGAGTTTTAAAACAGCACAGTGGGAAATAAGAGAGATGTCCTCTTGCAAAACCAGCGCGGTTTGGAAGTACTTTGATCTAGAAAATGAATTCAGCAGCAATTTATCTTTTTGGAGAGATTATTTTATTTGTTAACTTTAAGTGAGTTGTTGTCAGATAATTATGACCCTTATGATAAGGGTTTACATTCATACTGTACAACGCCAAATGCCTCTCGTTTAAACTGAAATTTAATTATAAATTAGATGTTGTTTTATTCAAATTTGAAAGTGAATTACTCTCATTTCTGTCAGATAATCTGCAAGGTTCAATGTGCCCCTAATTTCAGAGGCAATTTAATTATTTCAGATGTTATTTTACTGGTTAACTTTTGAGTGAGTTGCCGTCATGTTCACATTCATACCACATGGCGCAAAGTGTCTCATAAAATCCGACATGGTTGTTGAAGACTGTGATTAAAGGCTTCAAAGGGCTCTTAAAATGTACACAATATTTTTTGGGACAATGTTTCAAATACTTAATAAATTGTGCTAAATTCTGACTGTTTTCCCTTGTTTAGACTAGTCAGCTAGTCTTACTTAAAATTTTCATTTAGTCGACAGGGAAATTAGTTGCCAGGAACATCCCTACTGTTCACATGTTTATTTCTGCTCTAAAGTTGGGCATTTTAAAATGGGGGTCTTTGTGGACTGACTGGCTTCTGGAGCCAGCCTCAAGTGGTCGTTCAAAGAACTGCAGTTTTTGGCACTTTTCTGGTTTTTACTGAGAACACAGGTACTAGCATTAGCAATGACAGCTAATTGGATTAAGTTATCATCACTCATTTGATATATTTTGGACTGATTTAAGTTACGCTAGTTAGTGTTTAAAAACAGATCTTACAAATACCCTAAGAGTTGTGTATACTATGTAGGATTTTTGCTAGAGAAATAACAATGTATAGACTCATACATAAATAACCTTTCTCAGTCATCAGAGTCAGTATTTTTCTGCTGAGACTCTGACCTCTGCATGTATTTTAAAATTTTCGTCTTGGTGAGGTTGGGAATTTATTAAAAGGCAGTGACCAGGTGCCAGATTGTAAGCAGCACACATCAAAAGGAAGCTACGAAAACCTTGGACAGAGCACTTACAAAATAAATACAAGTGTAGCGAGGCGAAATGCTGAATGGGCAAAGTTGGAGCTGGATTTTATTTTCACTGTTTACAATCAGTGACTGATAATTACGGCAATAATAAATCTCACAGTACTAACTGTAAAAGAATCAAGAAAATAAAGCCAGAACAGTGTTTATATTCCTGTCTGATGGTTCTGTAATGTATTAACAGCCATGGTACATTTCCTACTGTTCATGTTGGTTGCCTTCATGTTTTTCTTTTAACTTCCTATCCTCTGTTCATCTGCTTCATGTTTTGCCAGCTTTCTCCTGTCATATTTTTATGTATCTATTTATTTTTGTTGATTTTATTGTTGTTTTAAACATCTCGCCATGGGACAGTATTGAAAATTAGCTTTTTAGCTAATACTGGCACATTTGCGGTCAGTGTGCATCATCTCTGTCCAGAATAACTAGAATTATTGTGCTGTTTATTAACATCATAAGAGTACAGGGTACATGAAAACTATTTTTCTCTGTAGAGCCTAAGGCATACAGTTTGTGTTATTAAAACTGGTAGTAACTTCAAATTAGCCTCTGATGTGATTAAATTCACGTCGTCTCTTAATGCTGCATTACGAAGACTTCATGTGATGTACTGTAGATCATAAGGTGTTCTTGTTCAGCTCATCGAGCAGGATAAAGGCTCGCTTTCTTCTTCGTCCTTTAATGTAAAGACAGGATGTTTATGTGGGGCGGCTAAATGAAGAAATTATTAATGATCTAAAAATCAAAACCACCCTCCCAAGTATGCAACAAATCACCCTTATCTGCTCCGTCCTTTCTTTTTCTCTGCCGCTTTCATTACTCATCGAAGGTTTTCTCTCTCCCGTCGACTCCGAAGTGAGAACATTTTCATGAAGGCAATAAAACGCTCATCAGCAGAGGCCTGAAATTATTTTTTAATATGACGACATTTTAATGAGGACTGAAGGAGATGGCTGGTTTGGCTGATGGCAGCGCCTCTTTATCAATGAGTGGCAGGGAGGAACTAATGGCACTAAAACAGACAGGCAGCTATCGTCTGAGTGTGTCTCTCTCTCTCTCACACACAACACACACTTGCAGAAGCTAAATGACAGTTTCTCAGGATTCAAGGATTAAAAAGATACAAAAGCAATGTTTCCTCCACAAGGCCACCTATCGCTGTAACTGAGGAAACTGTACCTGACCTTTTCTGGACAGTTACACACTCCATCTGTCCCTTCTCCATCCCCCTCTCTCCGTCCAAGTGTGTACGTGTTTTGTCATTGATTGGAATTTAATCTGGGGACTTTACAGTTTAGCTGCTGGAGAAAAACCTGTCAGATGTGAGCGCTGAGATGGAGTGTGCTGCCAAAAGGTCACCTTATTGGACTGGAGAGGTTATGTTGAAATTACAGATAGAGCCAGACAGGGTTCAGCGTTTGAAATACACAAGTCACGAGAAGTCTACTTGCCAAAGGAAAAAACGAATCCTTCTGTGTCATCTACATTGATATTCAGGGGTTATTAAGTAGTTTTTCATGTTCGATGCAAATTACACGCCCTTTGTGAGGATGACCCAAACCTTAAAACTGTGATACAGCTGAGGCTTGTTGTAAATTAATGTCACAGAAGGTGAGAGCACATATATTGCTGCCAAGATGTGCTAAATTACTGTCAGAATATGTTTCTGAATGTGACTTTCACTTGAAGCTTTGAACCTAATGAGTTGTCAAGCAAAAGAACAACAAGGCTTTGAAAGTGTAGTGAAGTTATGATAAGCAGCAAATTAATGTCAGAATAATGTCACTCATTACATGCGGTTATATAACACAGTGGGATAAGTAAAGTGCTTAATACCGCTATTACACACTGCGTTGCTTTTTGTTTTTTTAATGAGACTTTCACTTAATGATCTTACTCCAGCAAGTGGTCAGACTTGGCTGACTTTGCCGCCCAAGGTCGGGACGAGAGCGGTTTGTGGAGGAGAGCCCCCTGCCCACCAGACGCTAAACTAAACCACTTCTCTGCCTCCTTCCCATTTTACCATACAAGGTCGTCTCATGCTGGCTACGCCTCCGCAATTAGCATGCAGCCTGTGGCGTGGCCTGTCTGGCGGCGAACACACGAGCACGGCGCCCTGCTCTCCTAATGAGATGCCAGTCAGTGAGGGTGCCTGCGGGACTGTGAAAGAGGGGGGAGAAAAAAATAAAAAACCTCCCGGGGTGTTTGTGCACCACCTCATGGGTGGTAGAGGAGACTATTGAAGTGCACACAGCCGGCCCGGGCAGGGCAGGCAACTAATTTTACATAACACACACCATTTGGTGCTCATGCTTTCATCCAAATCGCGGTGCTCTACCATGAATGCATGCACTTTTAGCATGGGTAGCCCAGAAGGCATTATAGCCCCAGCACTTGCTTTCCTTTGAGCTTTAGCTACACAGGACATCACTGGTATAGAAACACACTTATTCACCGAGTGGTCAAAATGGCACTGGATGCAGCAGCTGTGAACACAGAGAGGAGCTGCAAAGTCAGAAGGTTTCTCCCCCACTTTGAATTCCCTTTACAAATTTTTTTTAACCCAACATAGAAACACAACTATGTATTAGCAGACAGCCTTTACCTTCAGCCTATACCTTCATAGAGAGCAGGTCCTCGTCTATGGCAATCCCCATGTTGCACCACCATGTTTCTATAGTAGCCCAGAGCAGACAAACCAAACACTGGATCTAGATAGGAGCATTTGCATTTTTGCGTAACCACGTAAATGTCTGGATCTTAATTATCAGAGAAAAAAGGTGAGCTCACATTAGCATGTGTTGGGTTAGCGGCTCGTCTGCGTTGAAGAAACACTGATTTTTTTTTACATGCAACTGCTTGATTCAGTGTTTTTAGCAGATTTAATCGCCTGGTCCGTTGGTTTTGGAGGGGATGAGAAAAATGCTATGTTTTCGGAATTTGTGAACAAAATGCGGCACTGTAATTATTAAATTTGACCAAAACTGACCTTGAATTGAAAGGAAATTCATTTTAGCTGCAGACTGTAACATGTGTCTGTTCAACAGTGTTTACCATCTGCCTGTCGTTAAAAGCACAGTAACAGAATCTGAGTAGTATCATGGGAGTCGTAGTTAACTTTCATTCACAGCAAAGCTATCCGTGAATAGCAGCTGCAAATTAGTCCAGTTATCAAGAACAATTTGGTTAGTTAAAATAAAATACAACCATGGATGTAAGTTTCAATTCAACACTGGGGAGTACAAATATGATGCGTAGGGTTTGGAGGTCCCCCGCTAGAAAATTATGAACGCACAAACACTTAATTACATGTCTTTAATTTTACCAAAATAAAAGTCATCTACTGCAATTTAACGTTTTTATTGTGGGAGTCAACGTACATGTTCTAAATAACGAGGGGAACGTGTCCCAAGCGTTCCCCCCAGTATCTATGCCTGTGAAAACCACTAGATAGAGGTGGTAAGTAAAACTATGAGAATATGGAATTATTATTTGGTACTCCCCACAGCATCAACAGTCTTCTTTGACCACTATCTCCAGTGCAGAGTTTCAATATTATAACATCTAGATGGCATTTGACAGCCTTTTCACCCCACAATAAAAAGAAATATGAGGAAACATCCAAGCACCCTACGGTGATGAAATATTAATCCCACTGCTGGTTAAGTTAGCTTATTACTGCATATTAATAGCGCTTCTGCGCAGATCCAACTACTTACATACAGTGCATACTGTTTCTCAGCACAGCATGAGGCATAAAAATCACAAAGCACATTTTCCTACAGTGAGGAAGTCATTATAATGCAGCTCTAGTCCCTTATGCTGCCCACGGCAGAAAAGGAGCTTTTAGCGTGTGTGTGTGTGTATCTTAAACTTAATCTCACTGCAGAAATGCTCTAAATAGCTGCTATTAGGTGCTATTAAACCAATAATATGAAAAACATCACCTCAATATGAAGCTGAAAGAGCAGTCTCTCTTCACAAAGGCAAACAGAAAGGTTTTGTTTCATGCGTCAGATCTGGGTCTGATCCTCTGAGGCGTTGTGTACACACAGTGTGCCATGTTTTGACCCAAATTGCTTCTTTTTGCAAAGGGGATTGATGTAACTAGGCCTTTGGAGGGAACTGTGCTAGATGTTTTACCTTGTTACATGAAATTTTCTTTAGATTCTGTTGCGGTTGGTTGAAAAGCTCATGTTTCCTAAATGCCAACAGTCCTCTGTTTGTCGTCTGTCTATAAGGTAAGAAAAGACAAGCACACGGGATGAGCAGTGTACAGCTGATCGTACACATCTTAAAACAGCCCTGGGGGTTAAAGACGTGGAGCAGCGACATGCCTCACAAAGCCTCGGTGCCTGCTAATGGCCCCCTGTTTGTAATGGCATCCGTATAGCACCGCTTGACGAGCTGCCAAAGGGGGTGTTCTGTTATTGCGGAGCCAATCACCCACTAAGTATTTGCTGGCTCCTATTTCCTCTCTGCTAATGTGCGAACCTCCCCAATGCCGCAGCTAAATCGACTCTTTACGCCTGACTTGTCACCCTGCAGCGACGCACAGAGAATCCCAAAGATGCATCGGCGGAGGGCAGCCCAACGTTCTCTGTTGCCATGGATACGTCTATGGGCAGGGATGTGGTTGGCCGGGTTATGATGCTTTTACTGCAACCCTAAATCATGGAAAGTGATGGTGTTTGATGATTAGGGTGATGAAGCTGACATGACCTTTGCAAGGGTGTTGTTAGGCAGTGATTGCTCACTTTAATGTGTCTTTGGATCGACTGTGTCAGGTGGTGTGATGTGGGCGTGTGTTTGTAAATTGCTTCAGTACAAGCTGGATTTAGTGGATCTAGCTTGGAGAAGCCAAAGGTGGAAAGAGGACGAAAATCTACCACTGAAGCAATAGAAGGAAAATAAATCAGCAACAACTGGCGATGTGTTGATATTGATTAATTTGAGTGAGGATTTGCTGCTTTTCTTTGTCTTCTCTTATAGTAAATTGAATATTTCGGGGTTTAAACTATTGGTTGGACAAAACACACAATCTGAAAATCTCACTTGGAGCTCTGGGATGTCATGACATTCATCAAACACAAGCTTTTTTTAAAATAAAAAAAAAAAATTCTGACAAAACTTAATTTATGCTATTCTCCAAGTCACATAAGAGTATTCAGCCCACTGCCCTTAATCAAACCCTTCAAGGTTCTGCAACTGAAATTGCTGAATGTTAATGTTAAATATTTTGGACTCTGGCTGGATACCAGACTCACTTTTAAGAGTCATGTTGAATACCTATCAGGCAAACTGAAGGTCAAAATTGGATTTCTGTACGTAGAAGCACAGTGTTTTTCCTCTGCTAGTCGAGTAACGACTGTGCAATATACAGTCTTTGCTTGATTATAGTGTTAATGTATATATGCATGTTTCTCCCCCCACCTTAAAGCCTCTTTCACAGTTTGCTGCCCTTCATCACAGCCGAAACATTTCTCACTCACCGTCCCACCTTGTATGAAAAGGTTGAATGCTCCTCGTAGGCAATTAGAAGCGAGCAGAATTGTATGTTGTATATCTACAAGGCTCTACTGCAAAAACTGCCTGGTTACCTCTGCTCTCTGGTTGCTTTTCAATACAGGACTTACATTGTCAGGTTTCAGGACATCTTAACATGAAGCATACGTCATGTTCACACTGAACTTGGAAACATGGCTTCAAGTATTAAGCTGCATACTAATGGAATGAGCGCAAAAACATTATAGAGGGTTGTAGGCCTACTTATGCACTTGCAATCATACATGAATGGCTGAACAGCCTCCATGAAAGCATCATTCTTAAAACAAACAATACAAACAAAACAGTCATTAATGTAAGTTAAACTTACGTGACATTAGTTGTAGTTTCACATGTATTGTCAAAGCATAGTGTCTTATAAAATTTAGAAATTAGCCGATGCTTAAAGCAGACAGGCTACTTGCTAGTTTGCAAAACTAGAAAAACAGAAATCAGTGTTTAAGTGCAATTCTGACTTTCAAAGCTACAAACTGGATAAAGGGTTAACAAATTCATCCATTTAGTTTATATTTAGGTGATTTTCTTCATCTTTTATCGGAAGTGCTAGCTAAGCGTTTTCTCTTTCCTGACAGTAGCAGCTGCTAATTTGCTGCCCGTAATTAGTTTCTCGTCACTTCAGTAAAAAGCCATTGTTAATGCAGCCTGGGTATTTTTTTATGAGTATATAAAGCTTAAATCAGACCAGTATAATGACAATATATTTACTAACAGTGCTGCAACAGTCCCAACAGACATCCAAGAAGACAATGCATTTATGTGGATAATAAAAGAAATTTAAGTTGCAATGTCACTTTGTTAAAAGTTATTGGCCAGTCCTCTGTAACTGTCTGTGAAAGTTTCTACAGACTTTGCAATAGCCTGAAGACCTCATGATAGCTACAGTTAATATAATTCTGTGATGATTAACTATCGTACCAGCAATTTTTTTAGAAAAAATATATCTCATGCCGGAGGGAAAGTTTGTATAGATTTTTCCAGCCAGGTAGCAATGTCAAACTTAAAAGTGCACCTGCATGGTAAACTGAAAGGTGCCCTGTTGATAAGAGAAGCAAAAAGCAAAGCTATGAAAGTGAGAGGCAAATAAACCCACAAAGATGTGAGTCCTCAAGAGGTCTGTGAGGGAATGAGTAATATGTGAAAGCGAGTCGACGGCTAGAAAGCCCAGACATACTTTGCCCCCCGTTATCGGCCCGCGCAGATGTGCCTCAGCCTTCTCTGCAGCGCTCCCATTCGCCACATCCATCACAGAAGTGCACCTTGGGAGATTGAGAGGATGGTGCAAGCGCCAAGCCCACCATCTGCCGTCGTTTAGAAATAAATGACAGGCCCAAACCTAGTGGGAGCCCGTCTCATTCCACTGCCAGCGCCGGTGCGGTGACGGGTCCGCCCAACCTTCCCTTTTCCCTGAAATCGATGTGTGAGACCCCTGCCAGTCATGCTGGAGTGTGCCTCGGAGAGAGACTTGGAGTGGATTTGGTCGGTGAAGCACAGCCCTTTACTCAGGGGAGCGGGCAGGTGGAACAGCGTGGTGAAACCAGCTGTCTCCCCACTGATTACAGCAGCCAACATGGAGAGCTGGAGAGCTCATAGACTTGAGGTGGATCCGACCGGAAAGCAGCTCAAACTCAACTTTATTTGATTAAAGGTTTATTGATGATCTACAGATAAAGAAACTATCTCTTACAGCAAGCTGGGAGTTTTATGGGCTGTCTGCGGGTAGCACTTTTATTCCAACACATTCCTACTAATTGATATTTCGCACACATGCAAAGTAATGTGTGCAAAGTCCACTGCAGAGGGAAACAAAACTGTGCAATTTAGTAGTTTTCCCAAGGTGGAGATTAAGGAAAATTAAGTAGTCAACTGAACCAAATGGACAATCCAGCTACTGTGCAAGTGATAAATGAAGCAAGAAGAATCATAAAACTAACACACAGACATAACCCTCATCAGGGAGAAAGACTACAGCCCAAATATCATTTGCCGGAAACACAAAAAAGCCGCCCCCTCCTTGCCTTTAATCTCCTAGAGGATGATTTCCTCTGGCTTTTCTTTGCCAACTGTAAGAACAGGCAAAGTATTACTTCACCGAGTTCTCGTACGTGACAGCTAATATAAGTTTGGCCCCAGAACTGAGACGGGAGGTAGACTTTATTAATTTCATGGATTTGGAAATGAGCCGTGGTGATAAGGCTATCACTCTCTTATCTGGGGATGGCGGGGGCGTAATTAAGCCGATAGCCGGCGATGATGAGGAAGTGGTGTGAAAAAAAAAAGCCTTGGGGATATGAGGGCGGAATCTTCAGGGCTCGTTTACCAGAGGGATGATTAGATTGGCACTTAATTGCCACCTTTTTCTATTTTTAGGGTGGGAGGTTTTCTTATGAGGCTCCCTCCCCCACTTCTTCGATTTTTTTTTGTGGTCAAGGTCAGCTTAAAGAGTAGTTTGATTGTTAAACGGGCTGAGGCTAAGTCAAAGGGGTACGTGTCGCTTTAGATCGAGGAGAGGGAACATGTCCACCTTCCTTGCCTGTGTGGATATCTGGGAGATTGGGGTCAAGAGCGGTTGGACTGCAGTGTAATGGCACAAGACAGAATGTTTGCTAGAAATGGCTAAGTTTCATCTCTTGAACTTTTACCAAGAGTCTCAGACTCTGATAATTGTTTTGCAGCAAAAAAACAGGCTTACCAATCAGTTTTTATTGATTTCTCGCCTCACTGTCTCGCTGTACCAAAAACCCAGAGTCAAAGCCTGGACATCTTCTGAATCCTATTTCATGTCTGATAATGACCGGGACAACCAGACCACAGCTAGAAAATAGTTTCAATATTCTCTCTGCAGCGGCTGAGGTATAACATATGAAATATACTTCATTCCAATCAGAATCTCCAGCACGGAGAGTGACTACTTAAACGGCTCTACTTTCACTGACAATTACTGTCAGGGTAATCAAGACAGAGGAGCTGACCAGAGGCCACAGAAAGTGCCCAGATCTCAGGCAGGAAAATGTTAAATCATAAAGTGTGAAGCCACGACTGAAAAGCTGAAAGTTCTAACTGGACTTGAAGTCAACCTGGGCCAGTCGTGGTAGAAGTATATATATATTAAATCTCTCCTGTAACTCCCAAGTCTAGGGAAGTTCAATCACCTTAAGCATTTGCACTTCAGTAATTTCACGTCTCTGACTGGATTCAAGGTTTGAGTGCACACTCTCATAAAAGAGACCGAAGTTTCTGTCACATCACAGACCTAAAATTAATGTTCACTTTTTTTATTCAATGGTAATTATGATCTTTCCCAAATCTTAACAAAGTATTTTAGCTCTAACCTAACAACATATGCTGATAAAACGGTTCATGGGCTATGTTACAAAAATGCACTTAGTTAACGCAAAGTTACGTAAGTTAAGTTTAGGAAAAGAAACATGGTGACTTGAGTTTAAATTGTGAAAGAGTTTGAAAATCTAAGTTACTTAAGGTCCATTATTTTTCTTCTTGTCAACAAATTGCCATAAAAAGACCAATGAGAGCAATGCTGAGATACCTCTCAACCCCCCCCCCCCTGATTTGTGGCACTTGGGCTGAAGCCCCTTTGTTTTTTTGACAATGCAAATCCTTTAAAAACCTGCCATGAATACAATAATTTAAAATAAAATTAAAAGCTTTCTCAAAACAGCTGGGGCACTGTGGTTTTAGGCACACGTATCTCAAACAGGAGTAAATAGTGAATTTGCTGGGGACTACTTTCAGCTGCGCATTAATACATATTTGGAGCTACGGTGGGGATTTACAGCAGCAAGACAGTGTTTTTGACATTAAATGAAAATAAAGTACAGTGTCCATGTTCGTCATAATAAAGGAAAATGTCAGCCAGTGCAACAGTGTGGCTCACTGATGGGATACTGGACAACAATGGAGCTGTATTGCACAGAGGAATAAGCTGTGGATACACAGACTTGTTAGTAAGATAATTTCATTGTTGGTTGTGTTTTCTGTGAGATTTGTTGACATTTGCCAATTATAGTGTTTCTAATTCCAGCTGTGAAGTAGCTGTGCAACACCTTTGAGTTACCGGACAAAATGAATTATAACAACAGCCTTGAATGCGGTGGCATTTCTTCAGGAATCCTTGGAGTGCAGTTAACTTTGATAGGGTGACTTTAAATTACCTGCACAACAAGAAGCAAGGCTCAAAACTAATGAAGACCTTTGTGTGAGACAGATGTGAGAATATTCCTCCTGTGCCCCCTGACACTCGCGATACCTTCCAGTGTAAACATCTCAGCCTGCAGAAAGGGGCTGCAAATCGGCAAAGCCTGCCTGTAAAACCATAATCCCCGCTCCTCCGACAGATGCACGGGAGAATAGAGTGTTATCACCCTGTTTGACACACTCCTGTGTTTTCTCCCAGCATCCTCGGGGGTTTATCATTCCAGCATTCATTCCATTATCCCCAGCACACCGGGGCTGTCCTCGGAGCAGGGGAACAAGACGACATGTCAGGGTCGCAGAACAAAGAGGGAGCATGTCGAGTGGCGGATTAGACCGGGAGAGGAAGTGTGGAGCTTCGGGGGAGGAAATCAAGGAAAAGGAGGATGCAGGAGGAGAGGGAACATGAGGGATGCATGAAGTGAGGGAGACAGAGGGACGAGCTCTTTCACCGCTACAATGTTGATTTCCCCCTTTGCTACTTGTACCTGATGAAACTCTCGTTTTGCATTTAGCAAACATCCTTTCTTCTTTTGTTTCCTAAACATTTATGTTACACACAAAACCCCATGAGGAAATGTGGTATTTTTCTGTGGGCTCTGTTGTTTGCAGTGGACGCTGCTTGCCTTGATTTGTGCTCCACAAGAGGATGGCTGACATTGTGCAAAGGAAGAAGATGTACTGACCTATAAAAGGAGGCCTCAAAGAATGACAAGAGTAGAGGGCATGTATTGTGGTTAGATGGGAAACTTTTTTTTGCCTTTTGTCAACCCTAACTTGGATCCCCCCCCCCCTCTTTTTTTGTAATTTACTTCCTGTCTCACCTAAAATGTCTGCTTGGGTCTATTTTTTTGCTTATTTGAACTAAATATTGTACAGGAACAAGAATATTTTCACCATAGTTGCCTAAATGTGCCTACTAGTAGGGCTTCAACTAATAATTATCTGTTGATTATTTCTTCAAGTAGTCGACTAATCAATAGTATCAAAAAATGTGTTAAAATGTTGAAAAACGTTGGTCTGTCTCTCCCAAAACACAAAATTGTGTCATCTTGTTTCGTACTCACACCAAGGGGTTTTAGTTCGCTGTCACGGGAGAGTGTGTAAAGCTGCCAATATCTGAACCTAAGTAGCTACAAAAAACGACTCAAACCGATTAGTCAACTACTAAAATAGTCACTGATTATTTTAATAGTCGATTAGTCATCGATCAGTCGACTGATTGTTGTAACCCTACTTACTAGCTACACTTTGTAACATTTTGGGCTGCAGCTAAAGATTACTTTCATTACCAATTCATCTGCAGATTATTGCCTCTATTAATGTGGTATTTAAGAGGGATTTTTTACTATTTTTTATCAGTTCTCTAGTGGTTAAAATTGCTTAAATTTAGCACCAAAACTGTGTAAAAAATGCAATCAATACGAAGACTATCGCAAAAACTTATAGGACATAATTTAACATAGGAAGTATATGATGGGAATGACCATCATATACTTCCATCATTATGTTCTAAGCCCTTGTGGACTCCAGGTGCCCAAGCAAAACACAATGTTTAGAACAGATTTGTTACTAGAAGAGCTATATGAGCTATATCTCAAATTAGTCTCCAGATTTCCTGCCTCCAGATGAAATATACCACTTCTATGTGGCATATACTGTATACCCCTTAAAATCCCCTGTCACCCCTGAAAAAGACAAAAAGGGATCTATAGTGTGTCTCAGAGGGTTAATGAGTCCATGGTACCATCTTTAAAAGTCTTGTTGTGTCTGACCAAAGGTCCAAAACCCCAAAACAATTTGTTTATTATTGTATAAAGCAGATGATCACAATTGGTGCCATGGCAAAAGGTGTAGCAGGTGGATTTCTGGCTTTTTATCTTAAAAAACTGCTTAATCGATTATCAGAATTGTTTCTGTTGATCGACTAATCAGCTCAGTGTTTCATCTGTCAATAATTGCCACATGTAATGCTACCATAATGATGCAAACACATAAAACCTGAGCTTATTCAACTCTTTCACTGATGATAAATGCCTAAAATCTGAATTAATTCAGTTGTGGGCAGATAGATAATGATTACAAATTAATTCCTTTTAATGTTGAACCTGACTACCAAATGAGGATGGGTTTTTTGGGCTAATATGCAAACTGATACTCTAAATCTGTATTAGAAAGATTTGGTGTTAAGAATGTTCAATCTGAATTCAAAACAGGACTTTTATTTTTTAATGTGCATCATTTAAATTAAATTTGTACATGTTCTTTGAGGTTTAGACACAAGACCAGGTTACAAAACGATCATGATTATGTTTAATACACAATTGGTTGGTTGTTGGGTGTGTAAATACTGTAATCCATCTGTAGGTAGGATTTGTCGGGATGTTTCTTATCAATTACGCGCTCGAGCAAAGCATCCTGGAGACACAGACCTCATTTTGTGTTTAACCACAGCAGAATTGACCTTACCATCTGCATGTAACACACACACACGCACGCACACAGGTGACACATCATCCCACAATACATCCAAAAAGCTATAAGGCGCAGACAAGCGCACGCGGCAACCCCTAGATCCCACACTTCATTACGCGTCCAGCCATCCCTGACTGAAGTAAATCGATGCAGGATAATAGCCAGCGCCCTCACCCCTCCATCACTCCGTCTCTCCCTCCTCCATCCCACTATCCCACCATCCACCCCCCCCCCCCCCATACCACAACTCATCCATTTGTCTTGCTCTTTCTACATCCACTCATTCTTCCATCTCACCTTTTCTTTCCACTCCCTCCATCCAGCCTCATATCCTCACATCACCCCACTGTCCTCCAACCCCGCCATCCTCTCACTAACAGCCGTTCTACTCCTCCTTCCCATCCACCTCCGCCTCCACCCATCTCCTCTGTCTGTTTTCATCACTGCTGTGGATCATTCCTCGTATCAGGCGCGGCTCCCATAACACTGCTGTCGTATATAACATGTCTGTTGTGATCACTGACAGATGGCCGTGCTGCATTGACAGTAACAGGGATAATAAGTTCATTTCGCATGCGCTTCCGTGTCACTTCTGTCTGTCTGGGCTGCTTCCTATAATTTAAGTCTGCTGCGTCTCTGGGGAAGGAGGCGTTATTAGTCCGCTGAGGATTGGCCGGGGTGTTTAAGAATTCCATTTCCTTATGGGTGTCGGTTTACATGCAAGTAGAGAAGTTGCCGCTGTTACACTTTGTAATGGCTGCATTACCTTCATTTAACACACTAAATTGATACTGGCTGCCAGTGGAGGGGTATAAAAGCCGCTGGAACGGTCGAAGTTTTTACAATTCTTCAAACTAGCCTTCGAAATAATTTATTGTGGTTAATGGCCCACTGCAGGGTTGTTGCATACAATTAAAGCTTTGATCCATTACCGCTAAAAACAACAAAATGGCCTGTCATGCTTGCTTTATTCACATTCATGAGGTCCAAAAATATTTGAACTAAGCACCCTTAATTGCTGTTGTTGGGCTATAATCTGCAAAAAAGCCTTCTTTATTTGACAATATTTTCACAACTTTAAAACATGTGTCAATGGTGCACATACAACACCTTAAAAGGTCGTGTACATTTTCGGCTTCAATCCCACAAAAGGTGTTTTCTGACGTGACAGCAGTATTATATATACATCATAAACTATTACAAAACATGAGTGTGCTCACTTCATGTCTACATCATTCACAGCAGGAAAGCAACAACTTCACTTTTCTCTGTCAGCCAAACCGAGCACTCAAAAACACTGAATAATTAATAATTAAGCTTTAAACAAGGGCTTGATTTGTGATTTGCAAGATTTTCTGGTGATTAAACAATGACAGTGGTTCGAAAGAGGGGGTAAAAAAAAAAAGGAAGATGCATGAAATATTCAAGGGAGCTGTGATAAAGAGAGGCTCGAGCAAAAAGGAGGACGACAGCTTGACGAGAAAAATCTTACATCAAAGACCCTGAATCTCCCCTGCAATATTTCACACATTAAGGGTGCAAAACATTCCTGTGGCCTGACTCAAAATCACTGCTCACCAGGTACAATACGTTTGCAGAAATTGGTGTTAGTGTACTAAGCTCCACACACAACAGAGGATAGAGCGATCATCCAATTGAAAAATCTGACACGTTAGCAAATGTCTGGAAACCTGAAAGTAAATGTCACATCAGTTATTAATGACTTTTGCTTAGTGATAATTATGTGGTAGGAATCCAGATCATGAGCCAATGAGTGGTGATACTTGCAGTTAAGAGCTTTTTCCACTGAATGTTAAAACTATTCAGTGTGTGTCTATTTGATGAACAATAATGCATATTTTTTTACAGCAGATATTTTGACTCGACATCGTAGGGACAGGACAGGTGTTAGTAATAATATTACCAACGGCTCTGTTCAATTCAAGTGCCCCAGTAAGCCATGAGAGTGTGACAATGAGCCAGCATACACAAAACTGAGCCCACATTCACACTAATAGCCTACATTTTCATATCAAAACTGTTCTGCAAAACTGATCTGCAAACACCCAAGGGTGTTAGCATCATTTCAGGATTAATCTCCATCCAAATTAACAAGCCTAAAAACACATATCACGATACTGGTGTAAACAGGACGCAGATTGTCTACTCTGTGGCTGGCTGTTTCACAAAATACTACGAAGATGGCAAAAAGTAAGTCTAGAAATGTCTTTGATTTGACCATATAAGAAAGTCAAGGTGGCGGAAAATAGATTGGGAGTCGTTGCAATACGAATATGGCGAAATATTATAGCAGTGCCATACGGGAGCATCATCCATCGCTGAGGTAGCCATGGAAATGAGTGAGGAGTACCCACACAAGAAAAATGAAATCACAAAAAAGTATGCAGAGTTAAGCGTAGCTATAATGTTTTGGCTTGACTTTTAAGATCCAATTGGGAAGCATACTGGGATGTGTGCGACATCGTTTTAAAAAGCCTCTGTTTCAACCTGAGTTTCAATCAGAGTTGAAAAGGGTCAGCAGTTTTTTAAATGTCTCCATTTTGGAGGTTCCAAAATGCAGGAGTAGTGTGGACACAAAGCGTAAACTTAGCGATAGTTATGCATTTTAAAATGAAAAAATGTTAGCGTGAGAGTTGCCTGAAGCCAATCTCTTTTAGCTCTGTTTTTGGCCTCCACCAGCTCTGGAGGGAAATAGCTGCCTCTTTAGCTATAAAAGGTTCCCATATGTTGACAAACTAGTTGCTAACTGTGCCTATCTGTTTGGTGCTAAGCAGGTAGTGTGTGGTGGGTTTTTCGGGCATTTTGTTTTACTGAAAACTGCTGCCTTCTGTGGCCAAGAAAAAAAAAAACATTGTGAGATTGACGCAAAGTTGCAGCTAACAATGAGCTGAAACTAGAAACCTCCAACGGATGCTGCAGATTCAGGTGCAACGTCTTTTACAGGGTCACGCTGTTTTGACAGCAGACAAAAAAAAAAAAAAGATTACAGCCACTTTCACACTATATCTTTTAAATTTGCAGAATCATTTATGTTCTTGGTCTAATTGGATTTTATGAAAATGGCAGAAATGGAGACTTTGCAGTTATTCTGTTGACACTTCAGGGAGGTTTTTCACCAGCTGGGAGATACTGTAACTGTATGAGGCTGGCGTGGACAGTTTTTCCAAATCAGCAGCTATTAATTATTGTCACAAATGTGGCATAAACATCAATATATTAAAATCTGGCTGACATTGCCAAAGTGAGCATGTTAGCTGCTTAATTGCCAAGTATAGCCTGACAGAGCAGCTAGTGTGGCTGTTGACGCTTGTTTTCTTGTGAAATTGGACCTCCCTGTGAACCATATGGTAATGATTGATTGGCAGATTAATGTTCCATTAGAAATAATGTGACACTTGGTTAAACAGTATTACACCCACATACAGACTGTGCCAGAGCAGTCTAAATAAGTTGAAATTTCCATCCTAAGTACCAACAGTCAAATATTTACTTCCTTACTCCCTCAGGGTTTGTGTGCCTGAACTTAAACCATCTGTTCACATAACACGCAGCTCATGCTATCACACACTGGGTCTCTGTGTGCTGTCGCCAATGTTGGGTGACACTTTTAGAAGCCATGCACCAGCGTGTCTGTACCAGCTACCGTAGGTGAGAATGGTTTCTCCACAATCTTAAAAAGTCCATTAATTTTCCACAACCTGGACTAAATCTGGGAGCTATCACAAGTAGACATCATCTTTGGAGAGAAGTTGTCTGCAGCTGAACTATTGAGCAACACTTCCCATCAGTCCATCATGTGATGAGCTGCACACATGTATTACCTCATTTACCGCCTGGCGTCTGCACAACACTGACTTCTACAGCTGGCAGCTATCAGCTACCTCAAATCAGCCAGCGTTATATAACAGTGTGAACACCACTAGCTGTCTGGAAGAGAAGACACATTTGAGTTTGTAGTGGAAGTCAGTCAAGAATAGCAGGTGGATAAAGCGAGGAGAACATGAATAAATGAAGGATGGCAGATATGGATGCACAAATCACATCTGGATTAAATGCAGAAACTCAACGCTCAACTCGGATGTTAACAGCATTGATTTTACGATTTATTTGGAATCTCTTGTCAGCTAACAGACTCATTTTTCAAAGCAAAGACAACATGATGACACTGATGTCCACTGTTTCACAATCTATAGGTCTCAGCTGCCTTGAGATTTAAAAGCAGACGCCTTCTTGTCAAGACTGAAGCAAATAAACATGAATAACAGTGTTTGAGTCCTCGTTTCAAGAATTATTATTCTTCATCTGATTAAATGATGTTATAAGAAAGGCCTGCAAAGATAACACAACAGCCTCTTCAACTATAAATGTCAGTAACAGTCTAAATATCAGTCCTTAAACCGGAACTCATCCCAGAACTTAAAATGAACTTCAAAAATGTAGTTTGTTGACCTGCTGCGTACTGAGAATCAAATATTCATGATTTCACCATAAGAGCAACCTACGGATCAGTCACACTGATGCTAACAAGGGGGATATGAAGTAGATGTAACAGACGGAGGGCGAGGCAGAGCAAACACTGCGGCAGCAGCTGCTCTCTGCAGTACAACCATTAAGACGGGAGGAGGCGACGCTCCTAGGAGGAGGCGCGTAATGAATGTGCATTGGTGGCGCGCCTCAACATCTGCGCACCCCAAAGCGCCGCCATACCTTCACCTTCTCATAGATACACCCATCTCTCACTGCATCCTGCTTCCTCTTTATTGTTCAGCTTCTTTAAACGGGATTATTCTTGAAAGCAACGGTGACGTGGAAAAGGTGGAGGTGGTAGAAAGTTATAACTCACGAGATAGAGACAGAGAGGGGGGAGAGGAAGTGGGAGAAGGAAGAGCGTTCCCCATCCCTCTGCCTCCTCCTCGTCGCCCCCCCCTCAGCCCTCCACCCCCTTACAACTTTTCTTTGGGGGCTTCTTATAAACCAACCATCTATCTCCATTATGCCCCCGAAATTGCTATTTGTCGCTTTGCGGGGAAGAAATAATCAATATGTCTTGTGGGGGCAGCGAGCGCATTAGAGGAAGCAAATTGATGTCTCTCGCCCCAGCGCTCCTCACCCAGCACACTGCACCACGGCTAATGGGAAGCCTCGCTGGCTGGCAGACCGGGAGCCAGCATGTGTGTGCGTATGTATGCATGCGTGTGTGTCAGTGCACATGAGTGAATGAATGAGCGAGTGGTCAGGCAATGGGGAATTTGTTAATGCAAAGTGAATGCCAGTGTTTGGCTGTGTGTTTGTGGGCAAGTGCACTAGCATCCAGTGTGTGTGTGTTTGCGTGAGTGTCCTGTCTGTTTGTGTGTGTCCAGTGCCGACAGAGCCTTATCTCTTGGCACCATCCGGTTTTAGGTCTTTGGGCTGTCAGAGGCAGATAGCCCTGTCACTACCGCAGCATCCCCTTTCCCCGAGAGCCTTGAAGGCTTCCTATACCGACTGACACTTCCAGAAAATCCCCACCTGATAAGTGCATTGCAGACGGACGTGACTGGCCCAGTAGTCTATCTCCTCTGCCTGGCTTTTATTTCATTACACTTCTCTATCGCTCTAGATCACAGGCCAGAGAAAGTAAACATCCTTTTCTTGATTTTGAAAACGTCTGTTTTTCATCCAACAACTGCAAATTGTTTAATCTGTTGCCTCAGTCTTGTTGCTTTGACCCTCCTCAGTATTGGCTGCGTATTGTCGCAGAAGAATTTAATTTTTTTCAACTGTTTGCTGCAGCTTACAGTCAGAAAAGTGTATAAAACTTAAAAGGTGACTGCAGTGGATAAGACCTGAGTGCTGGGTATTCATGATGAAATACCACAGTTACTTTTGCATTTGTGTTTTTTTCTTTCATTGCATATTCAATTGCATCACCCCCCAAAATCTATATTTCGTGCCTGGAATACACATAAAGCACCTACTTTGAATCGATGGCTCTAAATGCCAATGAGTATTATTAAGTTTGAGACTTTCTCTTTATCTCTAAGAACAAATCTGTCTTATTTTATTAAAGTTGGGCATCTGCATGGGTTCTGAGAAGGGATGTGGGATCCAGCTTGGATCTGTAGAAACCACCTAGTATACTGACATATTCAACTTGGACACCCATTCTTTCTGACCAATAGTCAATGGACAGTCCTGTCTCTCAGAAATTATGTTTGTATGTTACTAAACTGCTTTCTAATCACTGCCTGGATTATGTTAAGCTTCTTTCAGGTAACACATCACTACATTCATTTACCGCATGGAGGCCTGAAGGAGATGGTTGGGGAGGATGGAAGGTGTACAAAGCGCAAAACCTTGACATGAGAAGTTCTAGTTCGCGTCAAGACTCCTGCCTTAGGTTTTGTCAGGGAAAAATTGTGATTTTGGTTAAATATTAATTAAAAAAAGGTAATAAAAAATAATATGAGTGGGCAGTGTATTTCAAGATTGCGAGTTTTGGTGGAAAACTTAAATATGCTATCAGTGAGTGTTTGTTATTAAGTTCAGTATTGACAGTTTTGCAACGTGCCAAATACATTAATTAGCAACATTTCTTCATTATGTTAATAGAAAATGTAATTTGCGCTGCATTAGGTTTCCCTCAGACAAATTAGCTGTTTCAAATTAGTTGTATAAAGACATAATTTCTAGGAGACAGTGCACGGATGACAAGCTGCTCCTTCCTTTAACTAATACTTTTATTTCTATTATGGTTGTTTCCTAGCTTCCTGTGGAAATTAACATTTTTACTAGTTTGTTCATTTTCTTCTTGCCTACCCGTTACTCCAAAAAAATGTGAGCATTCACTGCATTTCTCGGCTTTAAATAATTGAATATAAATTGAATATTTTAGGGCTTGGGACTGTTGTTTGGACAAAACAAGCAATCTGAGGATGCCAGCTTAGGCTCAAGGAATTTGTAAATTTTATTTTTTCATAGTTTTTTTTTTAAATAGATTAAACATTTTTTTAAGTAGTTGACAAAACAATTGCTCCACAGGGTATATTCAATAGCTCTTCTCGAGCTTTCACAAAATTATCCTCAGCAGATGGAGCTGGCAAGTTTTCATGAAATCGCAGAAACACTTCAAGGAAAAAAAAATCATTAATGAAAATAATTAGTTGCAGCTCTCAAAGTTTGTCGCTTTAAAACAAATCAGTTTATTTCTGAGTGGTTAAGAAAGCAGAGATGACAAAATGTGAAGGGTTTATGTTTGTGCGTCCCTGCCTGTTCTTTAGAGGTCCACCGTATATGCAAAAACTGACACCATGGAGGCAGCGACAGAATAACATCACTGTCACTGCATTATGATATGAGAAATGAATATGTAAATAGTGTGACTGATACTATGAAAGTCAGAGAATAAATTCATCTTTCTGTCATCCTCTCACACACACACACACACACCCGCACAAAATCAATCTCTGGCTGTGTCATCGAGTGCTCAGATGGCTATGTGTCTCATCTCAGACACAGGACGGGGGGCGTCACAACAGGATTCTCGATTATCCATTTATTCGCTGCAGAGGGCATTAGGGGCCTGTCAATCCTCATTTACCCAGACTGCGCTTGCATAAAACTAGAGCCATGACCACACACGCATTTGGAGTTGGCTGATTTTAGCATAGTGACACACAAGAAACATTTTTCTAAACACGGCAGTTTGAGATTTTTCAGCTAACGCCAAACACCAGATGACATCAGGGACCATAACGGTAATGAGGATTGATATCAATAACTAAATTCAACTATGTAATATCTCGGTCCTTTGGCTCTTTCAAGAGCTTGAATGATTTACAGATGACAAATAACTAGACTGGCAGCTACCGTAGCTACAGACGCTTATCCTTCCAAAATGAGCCCCAGGGGTCCTTATTGGGGAATAGTTTATTTTTTACTATTCAATCCACTATAGAAGTGAGCCTACTGTAAGTAAGAATCATAAGAGTGACTATTCAGCCTGGTCTTTTTCCGAAGTCATGAAATCCCGCTGCTCTGTAAGTGATTTTGGCATCAGACACCAAAAGCTTCCTTTCCCGGCCTGAGGGCACCTATCATGGCAGTAGGATACACGTACAGGCAGTGTCTTTTCACCTGTCGCGGCAGGATGGTACACTACTGGACAGCGTCAGGTTGAAACACAGGACGTAATATATGGAGCTGAAAAGCCTCTTATAGGGTTGGCAGGAAATGTGGTGGATGGGTCCAACAAATCCAGGACTTTCACCCGGAAGCACAGTGTTCGCTTTCCGTATGATTGTAAAGCCAAACCATGATGTTTTTTTCTTAACCTAACCGCATGCTGTAGTTGACATCCCAGCTCTGGTAGCCATGTGCTTATGTTGATGTAAGCACAGAACGCGGAAAGACACCAAGCGTGTAATGAGTAGACATAAAAGGCCACTGACAAAGCGGCAATTGACGACTAGGGATGAGAACTAGGAATGTGAGGACCGATCAATCTGGATCGATATTACGATTTAATGATAAACGATCCAGTATCATTGATGCAAAGTGAAAACATCGATCCATATCGCCATCTTTAAGTTACACCTTTATTTTGAAATCCTGTGTCGCCCTCAAACAGCAGCAGGCAGATACTTGTTGTTTCATGGCTGTTTGGAGAAGTTTGCCTTCAGGGCTTTAAGCCAGATAGTCCTGACGTTTTATGAAAAAGATGATGGTTTGGGTTAAAATGAAAAGATTTCCAGAAAGGGCTCCCTTGTAGGTAGTCCTGAGGGTTGACTTATCCCATGTGCTGTTTATGCATGTTAGTGGAGTCAGTTTAAAGTAAACTTTATTGCACTTATGATTTATGTGTTTATGTATTTTATGGCCAAAAGTAAAAAAGAAAGGGTTGGTAGCCTCTCTTGTAACAGACCGTGATATATGGGCATATATAATATTGTCTCATTTCATTGAATCAAATATTCTAACATATCAAATATTCGGCAAATATTGTATCCTTGTCCAAAGAATCACTATGGTATCGTATCATGATGAAAGTGGTGATTTACACCCCGAATGAGAGCAAGGTTTCAATTTGTCCACGGTTATCTCCTCAACTGCAGTTGACAACTGAAGAATTCTGGTCTTAATAAAACTTAACAAGCAAAATCTTTTCAGATGGAGATCCCTGAAGCAAAATCTTTAATAGGATCTGTGACCCAAAGTGCATCAACTCTGGGGTCCTTCACACAAAAGCGTTTGGGGACCAGAGTTAAAGTACAGTGCCTATGTTTGTTGTAATGAGGGAACATGCCACCCAGTGCAACAGTGTGGCTCACTGATGTCCTTTCTATAGTTTTTGGACAATAATGAAAGGCTATAGCACAGAGGAATAAGATCGCGATGCACAGAAAATGTTAAGTAGGATGACTCACTGTTTGTTTTGCTGTGTATCCAGATGCATCCTTTAACAAACAAGCGTTAAATACATTCGCTGGCATTAGAAAATGTTACTGAGGTGTATTTTCTGGGACCATTAAGCTTCGCAACATCCAGCGCTTTTCTTTGTTGCAATATCTTTGTTGTGCCGTCTTTTCACTGCACTTTTCAGAGTTCACCTGTCAGTCACACGGTGCCTCCACTACTGTGTTGTCTTTCTCTGTGGATTCTCCTTTGATGAACTTTCTGTGTGGAGTTTGCCTGCCAGGTTCCTCCTGGGTTTCTCCCACAGTCCAAAGACATGCAGATTAGGTTCACTGCTTGTAGGTCTGAATGTGAGTGTGAACGGGTTTTGTTTCTCACAGCAGACATTTTGACTTGTCATGGTAGGTAAAGCACAGGTGTTACTAATAACATTGCAAGAGCTAAATGGAATTCAGCAATCATTAATCATTATTTACACCTGTGCGTTTCCTACTGTGACATGTCAGCATGCATATTCTGCCTGTGAAATAGCTCTATGGCTGCTTGTCTATACATGTGAGCCCCCCCGTCTCTCTACACAGGCTAACAAGTATACGGTGTAGATAATGGATAGATGTAATTTGTTGATGAGTTTCTGCGGGTGGCACTGTTTTTTTAAATTTCAGACATGTTCCTCATTATAACCACAAGGGTTTTCCTGCCTTCTCTCCACTGACTGCTATTTAATAAAGGCATTTAATACTCCCACAAAAAAAGACAAAATTGAAATCACCTCCTTCTTCACTCATTCACTATTCCCTACTTATTGCACACCTTTGTTAGATACTCGATTCTGATTGGTCAATTACAACGTTCTACTGTCTGCTGAGGAGCACACTGTTGCTATGGGTGCAGTTCTCATCACAGACAATTAACAGAAGCATTAAAGTCATTTTTGAATTGCCATTTTGTGTTGATTCACAGATATTCATGACCCAATCATTACTTAATGATTCATTAAAACAGGATCTCCCAGTCTCTTCCCTAGTAACTCATCATTGTCTACTATATACTACTACTACTACTACTGCTATATAGTCCTCCATAAGGAAGTATTAGGGAAGTACTTATTAATGATTCATCAATCACCAAAGGGTTTCTGATTTATTCCTCATTGGTTTCTCAATGAACTAATCATAAGCTACTCTATTTACCATTTAGTGTAGTGTAGCACTAGCTACCAAGTTCTGTTGGCTTGTTTAGGACAATGGAGGAAGATTATGTGAGTGGTGCATTCAGAAATACTCATTCAGAGTGCCAGAGCACTGTTTGAATGTATCGTTCAATTATCCAGAGCACGGCACTCTTGGATTGGCAAAGGTGCACTCTGGGCACTCTGTCTGGGGAGACGGAGCAGCAGAACGTTGAGCTGAACGAACGTGTGATTAACTTAACCCTTCGTTAATTCATGTATTAATACAACGCTCTGTTTCTTCGACCAACAGGACTCTCATTTTAGTGTAGAGCATCAGACTGAATTTACAAACACACCATGTCAAGTCACTCACTCTACCGGACCACAAATGTTACTTGAATAAGTAAACACTGACCAGGACCAGACTGGCCGACCCGTATGCTCTCACTCAGTGGATGGATGATGTCACAGGAAGCTTCGGGTTAATTACTGTGCCAATCTTACAAAGGAGGACGACACTTGAACGGTTTCTTCCAGTTCGTTTGGCTGTTTAAGGTAACATTAGCTAATATGCTAAAAAGTTAGCGTTACAGAGAAATCCAATATTCCTCTTAATACCTCCCCAGTTTCTGATGAGGTGGACATGATAACACTTAATACACATAACATTATTCATCCCTACAACAGGAAATACTTTCTCCCTAACCTGATATGAAGTGTGCGCTGCACATGTGAGGATTTTCGATGATCGCCTCCATCCAGTTCTTTTGTCTTATTGCATTTAACTATAGCTGCCTTCCTTTTTGTTGACGGGCAGTGGCGGCTGCTTTGTGATAAAATTTGAGTTTTGAGCCACGACTCCTTCTACTCTGGCTCCAATAACACAACAAGACAACATTTTAAGACTCCTATGTAGCCTACAGCCCTGTGGTGAAGAGTCCTGTTTTGCCTCCAGCACATAAAATGACATCATTATGACGTCAGCCCTAAACGGGTCTATAATATTTAAACAGGAGTAACTCATTAACTAATGGTTTACAAACAGTGAGTTCCTCATTGTTCCCTGGTAAACACTCAAAATTTTGTGTCCCTTATTGTAAACTGTTACCAGTTATTGATTTTCTTTAGTATGTAGTCGTTAATCAGGATGATTCAAGTCCTGCGTCACCCTATCAGGGTTCATTTCGCAATGACCCGCTCGCTGTACGTTGTCGCTTACATGAGAGTGACATCTAACCATTTGTTGCACTGGGTCTAAAAAGGTTTAAAAAGGACTAGAATTTAGTAACCTCTAAATAAGAAGCTGATGTATTTCTGATGAGATGAAGGAGAGACTATTGTAAGCAGCAAAATTTTCCTCTAGAAGGACAGGGCCAAAGTTTTAATGGAGCATTTCGAGGAGCGAAGAATTGACATTATATTGCTATGGCACACTGATTAACAAGAACATTTAAAAATGGCACTTTGTATCAAAAAGGTTGCTGACCCCTGCCTTACATAATAAACACTCGGTAGTTTTCTCTGAGCAATAAACTCAGGTTTCACACTTATCTGTATCATCCTTGTGCTTCAAATAAACAAGTACAGTCTCACATAATTGTATCTACAGAGTCTAGTCTACAACTGTGTTAGCAGCTCTGTGAGGTTGTACGTCAGAACAGTGGCACAGCGAGCTAAATGCTAACACATCTTAGAATAGCGCGGTAGCATTGTCACAACAAACAAATAAAAACATTCACATAAAGACAAGCTAAATACAGCAAAACTAAACAGGGCGGATCCTGTTAGAGAGAGACTGGTGACTGACACCAGGTTACAGACTCCCAGTCTGACCAGGTGAGCGGATTCAGTGGTGCACGACCAAGCAACATGACAACTTAGAGAGCATTCGCGCTTTACACAAAATAGGTGATGTCATTTTTGGCTTGCACACCCTTGCACCAGGGACACTACTGCAAGTATAAACCTAGTTTTACATTTTACTCTGGTCCTAAGTGGTGCGCCCTGTTGCCAGTAGAGAATGTTGGCATTATATGTTTCTGCAAACCATGGACATGCTACACTTGTACATTTCATACGTATCATGTCAACATTTCAAAAGTGACGTAGCTCTGATTACATGTATATGAGTTGAGCTTCTCATTGGGAGGTGTAGAGGATGGACAATGGCATAAGACCAAAACAGCTGCCAAGCTACAGACCACTGTTTGAAGCAAACAAACAACAAAGCCGGATGGTCTTTGGTGAGACATTGCAGGTTTTCCAGCTGTGACAGTGGCACCAAAACCAGGTATTTTAAGCCAAAACATGATCTTTTTCCGAACATTACCAAGTGGGTTTTGTGAAAAACATAAACAGTAACTACAGCATTGTCGAAACGTAAAGTTTCAACAGATTGGCCACAAAATAATTTACAAATGTTACATATCGGTGGTTTGCAGAAATGTACACTGCCAACACTGATGCTAGTATTTCAGGCTGGCCACCAGTAGTCCTGCCATGTCTACTGGTGGCCAAAAACATAGAAACCCCCTTCCAAAGGGCTCACTACAGTAAGGGCCTGTCACCCTTTAAATACTTTGTTATAATAAGCATTTTGATGGCAGTAAAAATAAATCTGTGCTGTTTTTATATGCAGGTTAGGGGAACCTCACAAATTCTGTCTCACTGTAAAACTCACTACAGTGCCTCCCACAATGTAACACTACAGCGTTAGAGAAATAATTCCACTACCAGCTGCATGTGACAAACAGAACAATTGTGCGGCGCCGCAGGTTAATTCACGGCTTTGATGGATGCCGAATCAAGGCTGTCACTGCAAGCACAGAAGAAACCATGGCAATTAGAAAAGCCCTGTGTGTGTGAGAGTTGGCTGCTGCATGCACCGCTGGGCATAAATGAGTCTAGCAGCCCGGGCAACGTAGGCAGGGCTTTAACACAACACCGCAGA
This sequence comes from Epinephelus awoara, assembly GCA_035609425.1. Lineage (NCBI taxonomy): Eukaryota > Metazoa > Chordata > Actinopteri > Perciformes > Serranidae > Epinephelus > Epinephelus awoara. The sequence continues at coordinate 17,614,473 of CM069316.1, read as the reverse complement.
CACGCCTAAGACTCCCATTGTGCCTCTCGCTAATCCATTTCCACCCTAACAAGCTGCTGCCTTCGAACCCAGCCATCCAACGGCAAGCCTGTCCACCGTCTGCTGGGCTTGGTTCAGCTCCAGTATTCTGACTTTCAGCAGCCATTTTAAGCTCTCTCTGGCAACACTCGCCCTCCTCTGTGTGGAAACAAAGCTGTAATGTTTTAGCACTGAAGTGCTGCTACTGTACTTGTTTGAATGCATGCGTTGAAAGTGGCTGGCTGTGGTTTTTAGTGACTGTGTGTCCATTAATCTGGTTGTTTTTAGCTTGCGTATCAAAAGTGAAATTCTGGCATGAAATAGAGGAAATCAGTGTCACATTTACAAAAGATTCGGCTTTGTATAAACGGTTATTTGGAGATTGGCTGATGTAGGAAAGAAGATGAGGAGAAAATGCCAGCAGTGTTATACTGTATTGTCAAACTAGAAATGAAAGCTGTCCTCAGCATCACCTTAAAGTTTTATTATTTTCCTCCCTACTGGACTGCATGTTGATTACTTCTGTAACCTCCAGATATTCATACCCTGCGTGGGGCTCGGGAGACTGTGTTTTCCACCGACAGAGGCACAAACAGAAGGAAAAAATGCCTCTTTTTTTCGTGCTGTGCTAATAAAGAAGCAGAGACACCACAGAGAAATCAACAGAGCATTTTCTCTGTTGAGCTGAAAAGTGTGGCGCCACTTGAACAGCACTATTTATTGTGCTCGCAGGCGGGAGCGTTACTTCAGGTGAAAAGAGCTGAGCGGCGGACAAATAAACAAAATTAATAAGAGCATCCGAACCGTTTCTGTGTGTGACTGCTTTAAATAACACTGTTATTGAAATCTCTGAAGAAATGACGGAGGGTTTTGGTTTAATTTCCTCTAAAACTTTGTGGTTTAGTGGCTGTTTTGTGTCTTTGCCAGACTGCGCTTCTTATCCCACCTGTTATCAAAGTGACAAACTTCCCTTTGGGCTTGAGCACTGGCACACACCCACACAGAGACACCGGGTGTGATGAGATAAAATGAGATGGGAGAGATGAGACAATATGATTTCAGAGGCACGCAGAGGGAAGCAGCATCAGGTGACTCAGCTCACTGAGGCGTCTCGCTAATATGTAAATGCAAAGTCTTGAGTGCAGAACTTTTTGTTGTTACTTCTGCCGTCGCTCTCATCTATGTAATAAAGCACAAATGCCATCAAAATAACCTCTAAAAGGGCAGTTTCGCGGTGTATGGGGATTCATGCTTTCTCCAGGGGAGATTTTCAAAAATGCAGTATGGCATATTTTTCTGACCCCTCTCTAATTAATCTGTAACTATGCAGGTACAAATTGAAATTTAAATAATTAATGGAAACAGTAAAAGGTACAAAATCTACATATGTAACAGGATCCACAGTAAAATGTGTATTAAACAGGCTTGTTGATGGAAAATGGTGTTTAACAAAATATGTAGCAACTAGTAGCAACATTTGTGCATCATTTAATTTAAATAAACAAACAAATAAATGAATTTTTTTTTTGGCCACCTACCTCTAGATGGCTGCTTTTGTCACCTATAGGAAGATCCGCCACAGCTACAACACACTACCGCTGAATTTCATTATTTCTTTGTTAAAGGATGTTTTGGCTATTTTTGCCATTTATTTAAACAGGGTTGAGTCACTTTAAAACATAGTCAGGTACAAAAAATAAATTACATGGCAGTTTTTCTATTTAGTAATCCACTGGATTACAAAAAAAGTAATCTATTCTGAATAATTTTGGATTATTTCAAATCAAACTTTGAAAATATTGTATCTCGTATTAAAAAATGGACAAATAAATTCTCCAATTTTTCCCCTTTGAACATCTCAAAACATTTTCAAAGCATATAAAATGCGTTTTGCAAAAAACAAAATAATTATTTCAGTATTTTAGATAATTATTAATATCAATGATTTAAAAATATATATATTTAAAAAATATTATTTTAAATTTGCCATATTTTAAAGATGCAATCAATCTTTGACAATATGACCCTCATTCTAACTGCATTTTTTTTTTCATTTTCAATTCGAGCTGATTATAGCCATCTATAATCCTGTTTACATGTAATCTGTTACTACCCGACCCTGTTTTAGATGGATAGAGGTGATGAAAACGGAGAAGTTGGCAAGCAACAAAGGTCATTTGTTGGATTCAAACCAGGGACATTTCACACATGGTCAGCGTCTTAAACCACTAAACCACCAAGACACCCCAACATCCACATTAATTTTTTTTATTTAGATGGACTGCAGTGTAAAGGTGACAGGAAATGAGGAGAGAGAGTGGAAGCAGCAAAAGGCATGTTGAATTTACATGGTCAGTGCCTTAAGCCTTGAACCCACCAGAGCTCCTTGAATCCCACATTTCAAACACAACATTCTCCTTTACATAAGATGAGGCTGTGATAGGACCAGCTGCATCATGATTCTATTTCCTGCCACTCAAAACAGTGTGATACATTAAAAAATGAGATGAAAGTCAATGGTCGTTGGTCTCATCTGGACTCTGTATTGGAGCGACACTACTGTTCTTAAATTATAAATTCTAGAAATTATTTGTACACATTTCTTATACTTACACACTCATATTTCTCTTTCCTATATTTTTCTTTTACTTTATATCTTTATGAATATATCATAGCATAATGCACCTTTTTTTCCTTGCACTCATTGTCATACAGAATAGTCTTTTTGTTGCTGTAAGAAACTGTAAATTAAACTGTACTGTAGTGAGTGAGAATAAAGAGGCATTTAAGACTCATTGAAATTATTTTCTGGTGTGCTATTTTAAAAAGGGTGACTCACATTCAGACTTAAAGTAATACACAGTAAATAATTTTAAAATTAGATATCACAATGGAAGCACAGAGGCTGAGTTTAAACTTCATTTCCCCTGCCAGTATATTTCTTATTATTCAAATGAGCTGCAAATATTCCTCTGCACACACTAAGAGAAAGAAGATATGAATTTATGGAAAAGATGTAAATAAAGCTGTTTGTCAAGTACTCACAGCTGACTGATATAAGGTGCAGAGGGGAGCTGACATATGGTTGTATAAAGTCCATTTCAGCTTGAAACTCTTGTTGGCCACTGGCTGCAATATGTTTTGGAAGGTTTATCCCTCAGTGTTTTTGTCCTTGTGAAAAAATTTATGTCCACACTTTCAAAGCAAACGAGGAATTTAAGAAAATGCCCAAGCGCTAAACATTAGTGTGATCTCTACAACATATTTTTTGCCTCAGATTCCACAGCTGCTCTCGAGTCTTGGAGCCCCTCAGTGTCCGTCTGTTTAAAGTAACTGCTTCTTGGCACAGAGGCAGACACAGTGAATATGAACAGAATAAGCTTCCAGACAATAAAAAGGCAGCACATCAATAACTGCTGTGCTGGGCTTAGCAGGGGGGCTTATTGGTTTAATTCTCAAAATACACCGAGATGGGAGGCTGCATAAGAACAAACAACTGAAGGGGGTGTTCGCATGCGTCTGTGTGTGTACGCTTGTGCTCGGAATCCAATCGCCCATCTTTTTCAACACGTACAGCAGGCACAGTGCAAATATTAGCACTACATCTATTGGGAGGCAAGCTGGCTGTCACCATATTGTTGGTTGTTTTTTTTTTGTTGTTTTCTCTTAGCGGAAGCATCAGTAAACAGAGCTGAACAGACACTGAATGCTGTTTTGCTGCTCTAGGAGAGGTTGTACTGATAATGAGCAGCAAGTTCAATGGCTCCCATCCTTACTGCCGCTGTGCCTCAGCTGGCTTGTGCGGCGTACTGGAACAATGGCATCGTCTGCGTGTTGCTTCAGTTGAATGTCTTTTTGTTTAGAGTGTTCGCACAATGAGCAGAGCAGCGTGGAGGGTGGCATGTTCAAGTACAGTAATCCCATTACTTCTGTGTGGCAGCTAATCGCTCTCTGTGTTAATTTTTTTAAATTCCTGCAATCTGCTTTTATGTCACTTTTTTTTTTTTTTTTTTTTTTAAATTGGACTGTAACTGCTCCAATTTCCCTCACATTATTTAGCAAACAAATATCTTTATCATTAAGAGAGACTTAGTTCAATATGTAGTTAAGATCTGGTAAGACAACATCTGGTCATGTGATGTTTGTCGGTTGAATTGAAACAAAGAAAGCTGCTGTGGTGCGTCCTGCAAACATGTTACGACCCGAAAAAAATCACCATTTAAATGGAATTCAAGCAAAAAGCAAACACAGATTGGCTGTAGCTACTGTTGAGGGGTCATTTCCTCTGTAATAATATCTACAGTATAGTTTACTATGACTAGGATAAAGAGATATACATTTATATACGATTGATTTTTAAAGCTTTGTGTGTGTTTTAAGATGTAAAAACAAATTCAATATTAAAGTCTCCCCTCTGAAACTACATAGCTGCAATAAAACCATAATGTAAAGAGATAAGATTTAAAGATTGAAAATTGTGATTTAAGATACTGAATGTGTTCGGAGGCCAAAGTTTCTTCTGTGGGTTCATTTGAGCGAATCTGACCACAATATTCCTAAAATCTTGACTATGGTCTGGCACAGTGTGCAGCACAAAACTACAACAACTTGTTACTTTATCAAATTTTATATTTGTTGCTTCTAAAGTGGCACTAGTGGGAGCGACAGCTAATAGTTTTGTGTTACTGAATCTGCAAAATTTTAATTTTTAGGGCATTTTGGGGAGGTGGAACAACCTGTAAACACAACTTTTGATATATTACGACAAAACTACAGCAAAATTGTTACTTAAAAATTTGCACATCACACATGGAGCATTAATTTGGAGTTTTGTTTTTGACCATCTCACGAATGTAAGTCCAATAATCACTTTACGTCTTGCTCTGGTTTGGTCTCCACCAACTCCTGAGGGAAAAATCTGTTTCTTTAGCTGCTAAATGCTCAGCTATGTTCTCCAGGTAGCTGATAACTTAACCTGTCTGTCATCTGTCAAGGTATTCTCATAGAACAGTTTGTATGGTATCCTACGAATTAGCACCACACGAATGACCTTATGTCCTTAATGTACAGAAAAATGGTGGGGACGTACCTTCAAATGACTCAAAGTTGAGATGGTTCAGATCTTGTGACTCCACAGGAAAGTCCCGGGGAAAGAGTTTTTGTGACCCACCATACGTAGGATGTGTCGTATTCGGGTGCATTACTTTTTTTATAGGAAATCATGCAAACAGTTTGTTAGAATAGCCTGCCGGCTTTGTGCTGGACATTGCTGACATTTATAAGAGCAGTGAACCAGAACAGTAAATTTATGGACCGTAAAACCAAAACAACGTGATAAAAAGCTCCGTAAGCTGATGTCTGCTTGTGACAGATTTTTTTCATAGTCATTTGCCCCAGGTATACTACTGCTAGTGTTAAGCTACATGCTAACATCAGGGAAACCAGTCATCTTGACTGCCAATGTCAACTTTGGATCGTGTTTTAGCTGGAACATGTCCGGTATTTTACTCCAAATTTTTTTTACATGGTAAAAAGTGCAGCTGTATTCTATTGCAGTCAATCCCTGGCTGCAATGACAGTGCACAGACGTCGAGATATGTAAGACCCACAAGTGCTGACCAATTAGATGAGACTGAAAGGGGGCTTAAAGAGACAGGTGCTAAAATGGAGTGTCTCAGATGGAGGATGAATACACGTGTTCCAGCACAGACAGTAAGAAGATAAAGTGTTTTTTGACCATGAAAGCATGTAAACGTGTTCAAGCAGAAACCTTGAATACAAAGTATGAACCTGAAAATTAGCATGATGGGTCTCCGTTATATTATTTTAAAAAGTTTCCAACACTCTAACAACAAAATATTGTAAACTAGAAAAGCACTTGGAGAGCGCAGACCTCCGCCAAGCAGCTCAGATTTCCCGTCATCTTATTATTTTATCCACTTCGCTTCAACCGATCACCACCAAAATTTTATCATCTGTTCCTTGTCCCATTATCAACCTTTCCTGAAAATTTCATCAAAATCAATTCAGAACTTTTTGAGTTATTTTGCAGACAAACAAACGGACAGACTTACAGACCAACGCCGGCGAAAACATAACCTCCTTGACGGAGGTCAAAATCTGAGTAACTGGGATCTTTAATGCCAGCACATCCACATACTGATGTTTTTGTGGCATGCACTGAAGCATCAGTATGCCACACACACACACACACACACACACACACACACACACACACACACACACACACACACACACACACACACATCTTGGTAGAGTTGTCTCTGTATTCTTGCCCTGTTGAACGGATGACTTTCCCTCAGTGATAATGTGAAGCCTCTATCTGAGGCGGGAGCGCTGACGTCTATTAGATCTATAAATCATGTTAGGCGAGGGGTGGGGGTGTGGGGTGGGGGGCATGGGAGGGGGGGTGCAGTGGGGGGTGCATTGAGAGCTCAGGGTCGTAAATCTCATTACCTGAGACTGCTGCCGACCCCCCCCTCCTCCCGCCGCCTCACCCTGTCCTCAATCTCTCCCATTATCAGCTGACCTTGACCGCCGACGCAGACACTTACACTCAATCAGGGCCGCGGAGGGTGTGTGTGTGTGTCGCTGTGTGTGTGTGTGCACGCCTGTGTTTACCTGTCATATTTGTGTCGGGATATTTAGAGCCCCCTCCTCCCCCTCCCTATCTTAAATGAGGCCCCGGGATTTTTTAATGAAAATATCAGTTTGTTCTTGCTCCTGTCATCTTGTCATCGGCTTGTTTGCTTCCAGCTCGTCTGTCGCCGGCTCTAAAGGTGAACACACACTTCACTCTCAAATATCTGCTTATTTTTTCCATCTCCTAGGACTGTATAATCAGTACTTCTGTTAAACTGAAAAAATATACCTCATTTGCTCAATATAGAATTAGCGGCACAAAATAAATGAGAGCACCTTTAAAGGCCAGTAGTCCTTGATTGATAAAATGATAATTTATAATCAGAAATGACCTATACGGTGAACTTTAGGTAATGAGTTTTTTCTTTTGCCGTATTGGTTAAATTTCTCACGAAAGCACAAAAATAGAGCCCAGGCTAAGACTTGTGATGAAGTTTTTTTTTAACTCTGGTAACTGAATAGATTGCCTCTGTCCTCAGTTCTGGTTTGCTGAGTCACTTTCCAAGTAGTCTCTATATACAGACTCTACATTCAGTGAATGTAGAGTCTGTAGGCAAACCCTGGAGATCTTGCATCCAGAAGAAGAGCAGAAGAGCCCTGGTTTCCGATTGTAGGCTGTTTGTAGTCCACGTGATATGGACCAATCACGTTTGAAGCGTCTGCAGTTGTTGCCAGGTTAAACGGTACGTGCGGTAAACTAACGAGGCGGAACATAAATGGCGTCACTGCAAACTCTGAATCCATCGCAATGGTTCAGCATATTTACTTATATAAACGGAAGTCGGAAACGGAAATTCGCCTCCTCCACCCAAATCAAACTGGAATGACAAAAAATAGGGGGTCTGCCCCCAGAGGCTGTATCGCTGTCTGCCGGAAGTCAGACGCCGAATACAGCCGATGGGTTCCGAGAATGCTTTCCAAGCTGCTGTCAAACGGTTAATAAACGACACCTGTAAGTACACCATGGTTCATTTAAAGTCTAATGATCTAATGTTGAAACACGGACCTGTGACTGTGTAACACTCTTGCTTTAGCCAATACCTGTCCGTCAGAGAAGTACAGTAGAATATGCAACAAAGAGGCTACTAGAGAAGGTAAATAGCTTGTTGTTTTCCTGTTTGTAAGACTCACATATTGTCTGTTGCGCAACCAATTCCTCAAAATGAAAATCCGAAATAATATTGTGTCTAATACCTTTTCATAATGGTTGTGTCAATCGGTTGAAAAGCCTTACATGTAGTTGTTGTCTATTTTCTGAATGGTTATATTTACATTTTAAACTTTGTACAACCTGCTTTTGCAGCACTGTATTAACATAATTGTTGAGGCCAAAAAAGCTCATTTGAATTTGAATCGAGAGGCAGAATAAGAGAGGGGTGCACATTCAAACAAGAAATATTGTAATTACATGGCATGTGCTTTGCCAGCTGCAAGCTGCTGTTCTGTCTTTCATAACAAAGTGGTATATTACTGGTTATAAAAGCAATTATTCAGTTTAACTTGCAGTGATTTTCTGCTTTCTGCAACGCCAAGCAACACTTTTTCTTTTTGTGAAATATGTCATACCCCGGGTTCTCACTGCAACTTAGTTAAAGGGACAGTTCACCAAAATCAGAAATACATATTTTTCTTCTTACCTGTAGTGCTATTTATCAGTCTAGGTTGTTTTGGTGTGAATTGTTGAGTGTTGGAGATATCAGCTGTAGAGATGTCTGCCTTCTCTTGAATATAATTAAACTAGATGGCACTGAGCTTGTGGTGCTCAAAGTGCCAAAAAACAAACAAAAAATGTTTTTAAAAAAACTCAACAGCTATGTCTCTTTCCAAAAATCATGACCCGGTTACTCAAGATGATCCACAAATCTTGTTGTGACTAGTTTCATGTAGGATTTTTTTTCTTTCTACCGAACCACACCCACCAACCATATCACCACACAGAAGGAAGCGTGCATCTATTGTTAGCTCACCTAGCACCACTGAGCTAGGTAAGGTAAGGTTACAGCTCAACTGAGGAGGATGCCATTAATGTCTTGTGCTGTTACAAACACCAGCCTCTCATCCATGAGCAGGACGCACTCGCACTGTTTGTATATTTTCCTACAAAATGTAATGCACCAAAATTCCTACATAACCCACGTATTTTGGGAAGCTGTGATCATGTGGCCAATGCACTGTCAGCAGTAAATAAGGAAGCAGTCACTTAAGGTGACTGGTGTCTGAACATTGAGTGAACCTCTGTAACTTTATGTTAATTACGTTACTTTACATTAAGGATGTAACATCATTCATGAGGCATTAATATGTAGGGTATCATGTGAACCGTTGTGTGTGCATTTTTGGAGAATATCATATGACCCATATAGGGGTGGGCAAAATGGCCCTTAAATAATATCACAGTATTTCAGGGTATTTTTGCAATAACGATATTCCTGACAATATGACAAATTAGTGAAAAAAAAGTATTAATTTAAGAAAATAGAATTACAACAAAATAAGTGATATAGTTTTAGAGTTTGCCTTCAAATATGTTATGATACCAGAACTACTGCACATTCACATATATGTAGTTTTTTGTCGAGCCACAAGTGTCACATAGGTCTACATTACCAAAGGTTTAATCACTTGACGACACCAACTTCCATGTGCACACTGCGAGAGAGGACAGGGAGAGACGCTGTGCTGCTGCCAGAGGAGCTACTGAATGAGTCCCCTCTGAGCAGTAACTCGCTATAAGAGTGAGAAGTCCGGGGTTGTTCATAAAACATCATTTCACTTTTTGCCATGCTTGTTGGTGCCGTGGGTAACAGTTTGTCAATATGTCAACAAGCCGAAATATCTTGAGTATCACGATATGAATTTTCATATGATTTTAAAAATCATACCGGTATTACCGTGAACAAGTTGATACGGCACACCCCTACCATTGTATAGGGATAGGTGGCCATGAGTAGATTTAGCTTCCTTCTGCACAGTGATACATCTAGCGGGTGTAGTTTGGTTGAAAGAAAGTAATTCCTACATGAAACTACTCACATCAAGGTCTGTGGATTATCTTGAGTAAGCAGGTCATGATTTCTGTAAAGAGACATGGCTGTTGAGGTTTTTTTTTAAATGCATTTTTTGACACTTTGAGCACCACAGGCCGAGTGCCATCAGGTTCCATTATACTTAAGAGAAGCCAGACATCTCTATGGTCAGTACCTCCAACAGTGTGCAACACACTAAAACAGTCTAGACTGATAAATAGTGCTACAGGTAAGAGGAAAAATATATATTTTTGACTTTGGGGTGAACTCAACACGTGCTGACATCACAAGTTGCATCTCCAATCAGCACAGGTGCAACGAGCGCAGACGTAGAGGAAGCACAACGGCCAAGAATCACAGCACGTACTACAGGAATGTTTCCTCTTGGCAGCAGACCCTATATACTTGGCAAAACTTCGACAAACATAAAAAAGTCCTGTCCTGGTCACACGGGGTGAAATGTGTTTTTGTTGGGTAAATCAAGCCTCTGGCAGTGCCCTTGGTTTCTCTGCTGACTGGTTGAGATCTCCTACTGCGTTTTGACGACCAGCACCAGTGAAACAGACATAATGAATGTTAGACGTCCAAACAGAGTCTGGCGCTGCTTGCAGTCTCCATATTTCTCCCACTTTCTGTCTGTTGTTTGTTTCTCTCCTTCCTCCCCCACTTTCTCTATTTCTGCTGTTTTTTTCTTGCTCTGTATCTCTGCCCTCGTATCCCTCTCACACGTAAAAACACATATCGCTGCTCTTTTGTGCCATTAAAAAAATGATTCCACCTAATTTCATGTGCCACCTCAGGAACACGGCAGCATGTCCTTATGTAATCAACTGCAGTCTTTTCAAGAAACTGAAATGATTTGACTGCTGACACCAAAATTATTTAATTAGAATTAATCAAATTAAAAGTAGCCTTGTGAAGAAGTGGTGATAATTCAGTCTGCAGCCTCTTCCTTCTTACATCACTTCCTCAGCTCTGCTTCCTCCAATGCATCTTAATGGGTTTTCATGCCTGGAGCAGATTCAAGGCTGGAGCAGGAATATGCTGCATTGTGGTATATCTGGCTGGTTCAATAATAACTCATATGACAACACTCTCAGCTATCACACAACCCCCAAACTGTCACTGCTCCACCACTGTGCCTTTGGGTAGACAAGTTCACCCTGAATAATTTAGCCACAGCAGTCAGCAAGCGAGTTTGCCCAGAGGAAGTTCCTGAAAAGTACATCATGTCTACCCCGAGGCACGATTCATGGGATGGTGACAGCTTCAGTCATGTCTGGAAGCTGAGGATGTGGACAGCACTAATCACCGGTAAATTCAGGTATATCACACTGTAATGGAGGACATGACCAAGGGCTTGAGAGGCTGTGTTCACCAACACTAACAAGGAGGTCACCATAGCAATTTTAATACGGTTACAATAATTCAACCTGGATGGAAATGTCTCAATACAGCTGATGGACACATATAAAGTTCTTTAGGCTGGAATTACCATTTACATAGGCTGCTCTTACACCTGGTTTGTACATAATTCTTGAAAAGTAATGCAACAAAATTCATATAAAACCTACATAATCATGTGCCAGTGATTCAAGAATAACCCATGTAATCAGTAAGGCTGCAATCGAGTGACCAATGTGCTGACAGGAGTAAAGGACAAAGTAGTATAAAGAGCGAAAGTCCACGTAAGGAGGCAAGTTGGACTCATGGATGGTCAAACAAGAAAGGACTTTACTCTTGAACAGAGTTGGGTATACCGCGTTACAAAGTAACGCGAAGTAACGCGTTAGAGTACTTTGATTAGTTTTTGCAGTAACGAGTAACCTAACCCGTTAGTTTGCTGTTTGAGTAATCAAATACTTAAGTAGATTTTCAAACAAGACATCAGTTACTTCTGTTACTTTTAGAACGCTGGTCCTTCAGCTCTGAAACAGCAACGGCTGTCGTTTGGTTCTACATGCTGGTACTCACTATTTATCCCCGGTCATCTTTCACAGCGTGTGTGATGTCATCGGGTTATTCTTGTCCTATTTTTTTTTAATTTCACTATTATTTGAGTCACTGTCTGTTCATATGCCAGCAACATGTTGTTGTAGTCATCTAAAGGGTCAGCAGATGGCAGGAGCTACATTTGAAGCGCCTTACGTAAACTGTCAAGCTATTATATATAAATGTTTCAGAATAAAAGCCTATTTAGAAAATGGAGGGATTCTCTCAGCTGAGGTTACAAGGGGCTTTTAATTTGAAATGTTGAGTTTGACATGACGGTGCGATATGTGAAGTTTATAAAGACAACGGAGCGGATAAAAAGTAAATACATAAACACACATAGGGATTAATAAATAACGGACCGTCTATAATGTAGTTTGTTTCAAATGAAGCTGGGAGCCTCTGCAGCTTTGGTGAGTAAAAGCCCCGCCGCTATTTGTAAATGTTGTTACTTTATGTCCGACTGTGAGGATGTACCATTGTTTGCTAGCTTGATGCTAATGACAGTAACGTTAATTCAGCGGGTTGACAAAGTGCCTCTGCTGTTTCACACCATCATTTCCCCCTTTTACTCTGTGTGGTAACATCCCTAGAGGAAATATTAAAAACGCTGGGGTGTTGTCGTCGTACAGTTGTCTACGGCATTTTGGTTGTTTAGCCAGTGTATGATTATGGCCATTTGAGTTTGAGGTCATGTTTTTTTCAATGGAACGAGTCTATACAGATGATTATTGGGTTTCAAATCAGTAGGGGGTTGACAACAAAAGTAAGGTTGTAACTTGTTATTTAATTTTGGGGTAACTGTAATAATATTACTCAGATTTTAGTAATTTGTTACATTACTTGTTACTTGGAAAAATAATACTATTACTGCACTAATAAGCTATTAATGTCCACCACAGGTTGCAGCCCTAGTCAGAAGATCCAAAATTTTAACTGCACCCTGTTGCACTTCTGATGACCGGGACAAAAAAAGCATCACTTCCTGTGTGGAATGACAATTTTGAACTACTGTATCATCCTGCACACCATATATCAAAATAGTAAATTGTGAAGTGTCTTACACGAAGCTATGGGCTTTGCCATGTCCTGTAGAAGTCAACTACAAAATTGGTAAGAATTAAATATCAACATCTCACCATGATGAGGTCATAAATGGCTTTAAAGTGTTCTGTTGTACAGTGTTATAGGGCTACCACCTGTGTATTCAGTTTTAGAGCTTGTGTCACTACATCATTTTTACATGGTCCTATGTGAACATATGCACATTGATCATTACTTTCAGTCGAGCTTTTCATCGTGTTTCTATTTTCTGTTGCCTGTTCAGTGTTACTGTGGCCTTTAGCCAATCCCAGCATGCACTGGGCAAAAGGCATGATACATGCCAATCTCTGATAATAATAAAAATAGTAATAACTTTATCTCCCTTCTGTCTCCTCTCTCTCACACACAACCACACACACACTCCACGAGCGTCCTGTTCCGCTCTGCCAGGCTCTTAGGACCACCTGAGGGTACCACATCACAGGTTTGTTTTTCCTGTATCTGCTCCATCAGAGAGGAGCAGGCCTCATTAGTGTGTGGCCCCTGTAGGGTCCTGGGGCCCCTAAACCCACACAGCCAACCTCCAGTGGCCCCATGGGCCCTGAGCCCCAAACACAACAAATCACTGAAACAAAAACGCGTACTAGCATCCCTAATGCCCAAATCTTTACACTTCAAAAACACAATTATGCTAATGCCAGGAATCATTTGCCATTCCAACTCTGATTTAATGCGGCCTTTTAGTGGGGAAAGCTAATTAGAGGCTTTAATTAACATGTGCGACACAAACTGAAGAGAAGTGCGAAGGAGCCTGTCGATCATGGAGGAGCACAGCGAGAGTGGTGAAAAAGGGAGAGCGAGAAAGGGAAGTCTGAAAGCTATGCAAATGAGGCGAGGGAGCGCCACAGGGAGGCGTGGATATCTGCCGCTACAACGGTTTCTGTAAATATCACCGTGACCCGTAGACAGAGTGGAGTCGGCTCATTAACACAGATTGGAAGGTGTCACCAGAATTCAGCCCACCAGGGTCAGCGCTGATACGATGCAACCTCAGGTAAGCGAGGGTACCATCATTATAACTGTGACAAAACACAGGATTTAAGATCATGTCCTGAGATGCAAATATTCCATTCCAGGCACATCATCTTTTCCTGTATAACTACCTCAGGGTGGGTGGCCCGGTGCGCCACTGGACACTCACTGCACCTCTACACTGTGCCTCAGAGCTGAAGATATATATGCCGCCTGAATGCACACCATGATTGCATTTATAGGCTTCTCATTAACACAGATTGGAGGGTGAACTCTGCACAACTCTGCATTATTGTTGCACAACTTGAGCTCTGTATACCATCATCCTCATTGCAACAGATAGATACAAACAGCTAGCCAAAGTTATCACCTCAGGTTTTTTGCAGCACTGCAGTTTTTTCTTTGGATATAAACTGGGCCACAGAGAATAGGAAATTGAAACAGAAGATTGGAGCTGAAAATAGGAAAAAGTCAAGGAAATGTACCTATTAACGTCTAAGCTTTTATTTTGTCTCCACTTAGATTCACAAAGTTCTGCAGCACAAAGAATTCACTTTAATATCTAATATAAAAGGTGTTTCAGGGCTTTATTCATTTCTCAGTTTTATTGGTGAAAGTACCTTTTGTGCCTGTTTAAAGTGCTTCTTTTTGAGATTTCATTAAAGCACATTAGGCAGCTGCAATGTAATTTCCATACTTGATCTATTTGACAGTATTCTATTTAAACTATTACCTCCGGATTAGTAGATTATATATTGCAAGGCAATTTTAACCATCTTCTATATAATCTTTTCCATTTTTAAAACAGCACATGAGGTGGTTATGGAGTGTTTTAATGTGCTTAAATTTGTTTTTGCACATATAATATCGTGAACATTTCGTTTCTGTATTTTTCGTCTAATGGCCAAATTATTGTTTACTTGAATCTGAGTCAACAGCAGTGTTCATTTCGTTTCATGTGTTCAATTAAAATGTCTACTGGGTCTGTAAAGGCTGTATACTGTAGGAAAAAAAGTCATTATTGCTGCAGTCTGAGTCTCTGCAGGCAGAAGTCACTTTACTTCTACTCTGCCGAAAGCTCTCAGCGTACAAATCTGACTACATGGCTTCAATCCTGTATGGGCACTACAGGGTCTCCTCTTGGGGATCAATGCAGCAGCAGGAGAGTGAAAGAAGGAAGAGAAAAGTGCAGCTTCTCCGATGGTTACATGTGTAGCCACTCTAAAATTCATAGAAAGAACAGTTCAGCCAAGTCCAGGATCAGGATTACAGTTTGAGTATTGATCGCCATTCTCTAAAGTTTCTCACCTTTTTCACTTGGTTTATGTATTTTTAACCGATCATCCATACAGTGTAGGGTGTCCAAATATGCAGATGAAGTCAATGAATGTATAGTATGTATTAACAAGGATGTAGGTTTTGTTTTAACATTTAGGGGGACATACATGAAACAGGGATTTGGGGGGGTCTTCCGCCAGAAAATTTTGAGTATCAATCACTTAATTTATTGCATTGTGGTGAATTTTTCTGCATTCATTTATCTGGGGGGACAGATGCACGTGTTCTAAATACTGAGGGGGGCATATCTGCTCCATCACCCCTCAAAATCTACACCTATGTGTATAAAAGTAAAGCTATACATTCAATGAAATTGAACCTCATGACATTATGTATGTTCTATTATGTTTTTAGCATTCTGTAATTACCTGTCTTTAATTTTAGTAGCCTTCATTGTTAGTGGCAGGGTCCGCCATTTCCGCACGATTCATAGGAAACAGTGAAGCGCATAATCCAGCATTACTGTTTTGTAAGCTCAATCATGAAAGTGTATTCTCAAAAGATGATGAGATGAATGACGTGAGAACGTTGGGCAGAATTGGTTTGGTTGTTTTAAGCCTGTTAAAAACATAGAGGTTAACACTGTGGTGTTTCTGTGTTGTGTAGAGTGGAGTAACAAATGACCCTCAGCATTATATCCAGGATATATGGTCATTAAATTCAGGTAAAATACAGACTTTGCGTGGGGGGGGGTAATTATTTCTAAATCTCATGAGGTCCCCTGGTAATACTAGTCCTGTGCGAACAGGGCTTATGAAACAGCCCCAGTGTTTACTGCTCACTCTCCTAACTGTGTATCAGAGACATCACCGCTAATGCAAACATGAACATTCATTAATCCGGCCACTTCACATTTAAAGTGATCATCTGTCTAAACACTAGGGCTGGGAATCACCGGAGATCCCACTATACAATATCATCACAATATGTTTGTCATGATATAATATTATTGCGATTTTAATGCACTGCGATACACTAAGTATTGCAATAACATATACTGGGATATACTGCAATTTTTTTTAGCTTTTTTCAGCTGCAAATTGTGTCCCCAAACATTATCAACATCTGTTTATATAATTAGATAAAGTTTTCAGTCTGTTAATCTCTCCTCAATCATCACAAATGTATCTAATGGGCTGAACAATAAAATTATTGTATCATTCTAGCAGGTGCCCAAAGGTTTTTTGCAATAATCAGAATTTATACTTGGCTTAAAATACTTGGCATAGATGCACTGTATTGACTTCCTCCCAACCACATGGTGGCTTTAACTGTGAAGCAGTCAGACACTTAGTGCTTACCACAATCTACAAAACATGACATTTTTTGCATTGTTTTGGCCAACAGGTCAGATTTATGTAATTCAGAGAGTAATGAAATGAGAAGGAGCAGCAACAGCGCACCTCCAACTCATCAGCAACGTAACCAAGTTTACTGTGTCCAGCTGAAGACTACATCCACAGTGTGCAGCATGAAATCAGATTGTGGCTGCGGCTTTTATTGACTGACCTCTTTATTAAAACAACATGAATTTGTTTGGCTGCGCTGTAAGCAGCTCCGCCACCTGCTCTTCTGTTGTATGTCTAAGTGCCTGCTGTGGTGTTGAATTAAACTTGCCGATATCTTTTTTGGATTTAACATTTCATTCTGTTTTTTTCTGCAGTAACGTTAGATCATCTTTAAGTGAGCACCGAATTGAAGCCTTGAAGCCATGACCAGAGCACTACGGTTATGAAACACCATGAATACACTTGCCTTGTCATTTTTTACACATCGATTACTGCTCTAACTTCATAATGTCTGAGCTAAACTTTAGGCTACCATCCATCATTTCAAGGATCTTTGTTATTAATCTGTGACAGGAGACAGAAAGAGTAGTGAGGCTCACCTCTGTGTTCAGTCTTCTGAGGTTCAGTCTCTGCCAACAGACTTCACGGCACATCATGTCCTCTTGACCTAAAGACAAGATGTAGAAAAGGAAAACAGCAAGAAATTCAGTGTGAGAGGAACAGTCATCCCCAGACTGAATGATGATGATTGCTTCAGCCTGGAGGCAGATATATTTGCAAGGGCAGAGTTTCAGAGTTTCAACATACATTTGTCACTAATGCAATAAAATGTTTGGGTAAACTGTGAACTGCTTTACTGTTTTGGTTCATTCACAGTGCTCTCATGTTGTAATATTTGGCCGCAGCAGGCCAAAACAACGACTACACGGTACTTTATCTAGCCAGCAGCGAACACAATTAGCCACTAGCTAGCGGAATTAGCATTTAGCAGCTAAAGAGTCAGATTTTTTTTTTTTTTACAGAAGCTGGCGACCAAAAACAAGAAACACGACACCAAATAATGCTAATGTCGCTCTGTGTCTGTCACATCCTAACATGCAACTGTTTGCTAACACTGTTTGAGCTGTCAAGTTGAAGGGTGATGACATTCAGCTGTGTGTACTGTGATGTGTTCACTGTCATCACGTAAAATCTGACGTTGTAACTGCAGACTCATGGGCGATTTATGAGACAATGGGCCCCTGGGCACAGATGTGCAAAGGGCCCCACCACCTCTCCTGCACAGGAGCAAGACCAGGCCCCTTGCAGCCATCTTTTTCAGTGGCCACTCACGGCATTTTAAAATTCCCTGTGGCCCAAAAAGTATTTTCCCCATTGACCAATACTATAAAAGAAACATCTGAGAAACTGTTGACCGTACAACTAGAACTGCAACCAAGGTTAATTCTCACTCTTTCTATTATACATTTTTGATGCATGTAGAGTTTATGTTTGTCAAACTTTCCTCGAGCTGTGAACTTTGGATTTGGGCAGGTTTCAGCACCCCCAGACTTCCTGGAAAGACTTTTGGATTCAGCCATAGAGTGTATAAAAATAATGGATGTAGCTATTGCGATATCACCCAATGGACTCCCATTCTGAAGCCTCGAGCCATCGTTATGTTGGTTTTTTGGAGCCAGAAGTGACCATATTCGGATGAGAGGCTGGAGTTGTGGAGGCGCCTGGCAGACAGCTTGTCACTCATGGCAGCACTGCCTTTTAAGTCTCATAAAATGCAAATGGATGAGTTATTTAAAAATTCAGCCTCTGTACGGTTGTCATGAATGTTGAAATTAACTATAGTGACCAAACTGTTTTTGTACCAGGCTGTAAACATGTTTACTTCTACAGTGAAGTTGAGCATTTTAACATGGGGGTCTATGGGGATTGACTTGCTTCTGGAGGCACCCTCAAGTGGCCATTAGAGGAACTGCAGTTTTTGGCATTTTTACTTTACTACAGTATTTTTACTTCACAGCTTACTCCTGTTAAGGTCAAAAAGTAGATTCCATTAGACAGCCAAGACAGTCTGTCATTAAAAAAAGCCACATTTTGACATTCAGGATTTTGAAAACTACACTAATTTGCCTGATGGGGGGCGCTAAAATCTCTGACTTAGAAGGCCTTGGCTGCCACACATTTGATCTGACAGTTTTCAGTGTTTTTAAGTTGATGAAAAAAAGTCTGTCATTGATCTGTATTCTGTTGATTCAACTCAAATAAATGAACTGAACACACATTGTTCACATTTATTTTACCGCCTCACTGCAGCGTTGTTCACAACAGCACATGTCTGCAGTCACGACGTATCAAACAAGGTGCTCTTGTTGAGGCACCGCCTGAATTAACTATGCAGCAGGGCAACACACACATCCACTTCGGAGCATCACTCCCAAGGTCAGTGACTATTAAGTGGATATAAAATATGTTCGTCACTAATGTGATACAGCAGAAACTTTTTTGCCTGAGGACATCAGGGATGGATGGAAATGCATGAGGTGAGCTGTGCTGAGCCTACTAAAAAGAGTCACACCTGTCTTTTGAAGAACAAGGTTTAAATGGGTAGAATGTACCTCAGTACATTCACTCAAGTACATTTGAGGCACACTTGATTTTTCCATTTTATCCTACTTTATGCTACTCCACGATATTTACGAGTAAGTTTAAACTTATAATGTATTTTTACATTTGTTAAAGCTCAGAATACTATCAATCACTATTGGGTTAAAACAAAAAGCAAACTAATTCAGCTTGCGTCTTTTTCCATTACAAGCTTTTTCTAGCAAAAAGCTCCAAATTGAGCGTTTGGGAGAAAACACAAGGCATATTTATTTGAATATTTGGGTGAAGTAAGTAAGAAAATAAAGCTTAAATTCACTTTCAGCTTTGTATTAAATATCAATGAAGGAATGTAGAAAACTAGGTACCACTGGTTCTTTTTAAAAAATATTTGTTGCCAAAATGTAGATGCAAATATTTGAAAAATGGGGCCTCCACTTAAGTGTGCACGTATATTTGTATCTGTCCTGAAAAAGCAATAAACTCAAAGAGAATTCTCATTATGTCAGTAAACAGTATTTCATAGCGCTCATGAAGAAATCAATATAATGTAGAGAGCGACGGAGCTGAAAAAACAAAATGGTAGTGTTGCTGAGGTTGGCATCAGAGGGGCCTTTATAGTGAACTTGATTAAAAGAAAATTGCTTTCAAGTGCTCTCAGCAGGCTGGGAGGTTGAGTGGGAGTGCTCTTGTGTGCAGCGCTGGTGGAGTTTCACAAACTAGGCTTTCAGGGTGAGGAAACAAGATGAAGAAATGTTTTGAAACTGCCTGAGGACAAAGAATGAGGAGGCACTGGTGACATGGTGGCGCAATATTACCGCTATTATCATTTTCAATACATTTTCATTTACATACCACTTCTGGGACTGGCGAGATGGAATTCATTTCTGTCGCGAATTGTTTTATTATTTTTCACCAACTCTCTGTGATTAAAGGAGTTTAGGTTGCTATGTAGAATAACTTCTTTGTCGGACGTTTAAAACTGTCTTATATGATTTAACTACAACAGCATTTATATGTGTTGCTTGTCACTGTAACTACATGCAAAGAGGAAATGTTATGTGTGTGTGTGCGCGCGCATGTGAGTGGAAAAAAACGAAATCACATAATTGTGGATTTTTATCTTGTTAAGTATTCACCTGACAGGAGTGTCAGATGAATCGTGGTCTTTAATTTTGGAACTGTCACATTTGTGTAATTTATTCTCTCTTGAATTGAAAATGACATCAGGAGATCAAATCCTGTCCCTGACTTCCATGAAACGTTCACCTAATTGGCTTTTAAACTGTGGAGCGAGCGCTGGTGAATAATTTAACTACTTGGTTTTAAAGTAGTCTGACTTTGGTGGGAACGCTATTGGAAATCCATTACTGTGCAGGGGTTAAACTTTGCTGCTTCTTTAAAGCTACGATCCAGAAATTTTAATTTGCATTTGATTTAAGTTTTGTTTCTCATCCAGGAAGTCATTAAACCCTCTTGTCAGTGGAGTCAGGCGTGAACCCAGGAGCAACCAGTTTATTGTGTTTAAGGTTTTCCTTAAGCATATTCGTCTTTATGTTTTTGCTTTGCAGGTCAAACGGATCCAAAAAACAAAAACTGCAAATGAGAATTATTCACGGCGTCACCTCTATGCGTTGGGCTTACTCTGAGTCACACTAACATTGTAGCACACTGTGTAAACACTGGTATCTGAACATCATCCAAAATTCATTTGCATATGCATTGTAGTGTGGCATAATAATCAACACACCCAGAGAGATTAAACTACAACAAGTCTTCTCAGTGAATAATGTTACATGATTAATAAGTCTGTTACCTCTATAGGTGTTTCCATTTTTGTTATATTGTGTCAATTTTGTTTGTTAACGATTACAGATGTCAAAAATAATCCGGAGGCTGACTACATCTTTGTGCTTGTATTGTGTTTAAATTGAGAAATGTGCTTATTTGCTTTCTTGCCACAAGGAAGATGAGAAAATCGATGCCTGTCTTGTATCTGTTCCAGTAATATGGAGCTACAGCCAGCAGCAGGTTAGCCTAGCTTAGCATTAAGGGCCCTCTCTGCGTGTATACAGATATTTTTTGGATATTTTCCTCCACATTTTGACCTGTCATCCACACAAACAGTTTTAAATCACTAAAAGATTATTATTATTATCATAATTATCAGGTGCATCTGTTTAGTCTGTTCATCATCTCCTCAATCCTTGCAAGTCTTTCCATTAAAAGGTGTTTTGCGCATGAGCCGTAATTCTCGTAAAATCTCGTCCCACGAGACTCCACTTTGTTTGTGGAAGTAAGATGGACATTCCAAATCTTTTGCGAGCTGGAACAATGAGCTCGGTTGCCACTGCTGCTGTTGCAGTAGTCTACAACCAAAGACGAAGGGAGCAAGTGGTATTCCAAAGGAAAAGTCCTTATGTGTGGCAGCAACCACGGATAAAGGATTTCTGGGAGAGGATCGTGAATGAGGAATTCACAGAGGTATATTTGCGGAAAAAGTGTTTCCATTACACTTTTGCGATATACTTCTGCACGTCTGAAAAACCTCATGAGAGCGTAAAAACTTTTTCTCGATATTAGAGAGCTTTTTTTAAAAAAAATGTAGGTGTTTCTATTACCAGTTTTTTATTGCGATATTTAGGTTTTGCGCATTTCTAGGGTTAATGGACACACACTTCATGAACGTGCAAAACAGACGCAGGAGGGTCCCTAGTGCGTTACATTAGACACGTATGTCCACTGACATACGGTGGTGTTTGAGGAGTTGGGATGAGAACGTGTTAGGTTTGCTGACATTCTGTTAGCGCTGCTTGAGTACTTTACACTTAAACTCTACATTGCTGCACCACCTCCCAGATGAAGGGAGGAATTTGCTGTACCTAATGTTTTTGTTTAACTCATTTACGTTGGCATCTGAGACTTAAAGTTGGCCGGAGATGACGGTTTTAGATCTGGCACAGTTGAACCAGCAGAGTAGGAATGTTTTCGATGTCCAGAGCATTACTCGTATGTTTGTGTAAGCTCCTTCGTCCTTATTTCAAAGGAAATCAGTGATGATAAGATCTTCAGTAGGTGGTTTTAAAAAGGTAACGTACGCCTTTACACTTTCCCACCTTTGTAAAAAATGAATTCCTGGTGTCTCCGTGGTTGCCTGCCAAATGTTCCCCGCCAAGAAAATAGTACAGCGCAATTCACTGTAAAAACACAACATGGTGTTTTCTGTAGATTAAATCAACACAATATAAAGTGTTAATTTCCCCTGTTTCTGGTCTTAATGCTAAGATAAGCTAACCAGCTGCTGGCAGTAGCTTCATATGTTCTGCACAAACTACTTCTCAATGTCCAACTATTCCTGTAAATATCCAACATTTCTATCCAAACTTATTTCTGTTTGCTGCCACTTGGGTCTGGAAGCAGTCCCAGCATGCACTGGATGAAAGGCAGGGGAACACCTTGGATGCGTCGCCAGCAGTTCTAACAGACACAAGTCATTAAATTTAAAAGGCTCCGGTCCATAAAATGTTATACTCTTATCCAAACAGACTCCAATTCCTCTCTTAAGTTTGTCATTCACTTTTTTTCCGGAATCTCAGAGATCTTATTTCGTAAAAGAAACTTTGAGATGCAGCTGACAGTAGCTGGCAGTGACTTGGCGTAAAAGACAGAACATGTAGCCCACAGACAGACACGGAGACAAGACGGGACACTTGAGTGACCACGCTCAGATGGGTGAAATCCCCCGGTCCGACAAACTCATCCCACACGATCGATAGCTGCTGTGACAACAGCCCCTCTCGTCACAGGCTGGAGAACAAGCTGTTGTGAAGGTCTGAGAATGGAAGATAGGCCCCCGGAGGGGAGGCTTGATTTACGAGCCCAAGTCAAGATAGAGGCACAGTCGCCCACGTACTGTGGACGGCCTTCCTGCCGCATCAGTCTCCCTCTCCCTGCCTGCCTGCCTGCCTGCCTGCCTGCCTGCCTGCCTGCCTGCCGCTGTACTTGTCCTCCCTCCAGTGTCTATTTGCCTGCCAGTTGACAGCTGAAATGGGCTGAAATGACATACCACCCAGAAAAACATTTCATTCTGTTCCTTACCATCACTTAGACTGCTGGATAGTGAAATCCTAAATGTCACCTTTAGCTTGTTTTAGCTATTTTTTTACCCAGAAGGTGGGTGATGCTTGTCCATGTTTGGAACAATAATGCGGGAGAGGGTGCTAATTTCAACATGTCATGTAGCCGTCGACCACTGGGAGAAACAAACCGGTGACATTCAGGAGGTTAACAGTGCTGCTAGACAACACAACCACCCTGAGGTAAGAAACACAGTGCATTATTTTGTGGGGGGCATATCACCTTCAGGCGATCGTACACTCGGTGGTATCTGTCGTGGCAGACATTAGGCAGAGCAGAAGACAAATATTGTATCAGCCTCACTCTGATGGCTCACAAACGGCTCGCCTCGGTTACTGACTGCAGTAATGTTTACTGAATGAATGTTGGGTTTTAAAATGGGCCAGTGGGACATTTTCCACATATTGTAACTGTTTTCAGGCATAAAGAGAAATATTAGCACAGTAAAGATAGAAAAGAGATGGCTTTCTATGGAAGTCTTGGATTTGCAGGCTTGTGCATTCCTTTAGACACAAAATATGTTTTATTTGACGATAGTTTTTACCATCTATTATCCACCAGTTCTCTTTAAGATGAACTGATAAGTCGTTTGGTTTATTAGATTGTGAATAATCCCCATCAATCCACATACGGTGCAAACATTAACAACAATATGAAACAGGAAAAGGCTGTAATTCCCAATTGAGAGGCCCTGAATACCAATTTTTAAGGTGCAACAAGAAAACAAAATTTCCACCAAACGTTTGAACAGTTACTGTTTCACTTTCGAGATTTTTTCTCATTTTCTATTTTTCACAGTGCTTTTCTAACTGGTTTATAAGTGGGTGGGGCTCAGCTGGTGTAAGGTGATGTCACAAATCCCATGCACCAATCAGGATTTAGCAACATTTGAATCCTAATCTTATGTCAGTTGGTGGGTTGTTTTGTTGCGGTCAATCAAACCATATGACGCAGATAAAATGGATTTTAAAGTGTTAAACTCTGAATAAATATCATTTAAGAATGAAAGAAAAATGTACTTTAATTGTTTTGTTATGACTATTTGCTTTAAAGATTCGACCATAAGCTTTTCGGGGCTTTAAAATTGACACATAACTGCTCGTCATTCAGCTAATCGCTAAATCGACCAATTATTTCAGCTCTGTTTAACCAAGACTTTCTATCACGTCCCTGAAAAACTCCAATACACTTATCACTTTCTGAACTTTGTCTCTGGCGTGGGAGTTGTTGTAGGAGTTTGGACATACTGTATGTGCTGTTGCACTCGCTTAATGTAAGTAGCTGTGGCAGCCACAGTACCTACAGCATCTTTAGTGTGAGATATAGATAGAGACAGGGTATATGAGGCACCTTTAAGACATCTAAGTGAGATCTGCCGACCTGTTTAGCACTGACCACACATTCAGGCAATATTTCAAACCCCAAAGTCCTTCCAGCGTACAGTTGCACCCCCCCCCTCCTCCTCTCCTCCTCCCCCCTCTTTAATTTATCAGGCTGCTGTTGAGCGAGTGAAGACACCCTGCCTCCATCTCTCTCCTGAGCCGTATCAATATTCATGGGTCTGCCGGGTGCGTTTGTGCGATGGCTGTCTCATTAGCCTTTGATCCCCTTGCGCGAGGCCTGTCGGAGCGTTGATGCGCCAACAACAGAGCGGCGTTTGAAGTGCAGAGAGAACAGCTGCTTGCATTGATCTCCATATACTTTCTTTGCCATCCACGCGCACGTCCACACATACACAGATGCTGCCCACAGGCACATGAATACATGCATCTACTGTAGGACTACTTAGTACAGGCTGACCTCAACACTGCAACAGCTGCAAGGGTATCACGCTTCTGACTGCTTTGCAGTATGTAAGGTAAAATATAGAGCTGAAACAAGATGTCGATTAATCGATAAGTTCGACAGAAAATGAATAAGCAACTATTTTGATAACTGATGAATTATATGGTCATTTTCTAAGCAAAAACGCCCAAAATTCAGTGCTTACAGCTTCTTAAATGCCAATGTTTGCTTTGATTTTTTTTTTTTTTTTGCTCTCCTGTGATAGTAAACTGAGAATCAGTGGGATGCTTGGTCAGACATCACGTTGACATTTTTCACTATTTTCTGACATTTTAGACTTAAAGGTTTATCAATTAATCACAGCTGAACAATAAGGAAAATCAAATATCACTTTTTTTTTCTTTTATTTTTTTTTTTAAAACCAAACACTTCACTATCGATACCATGGGTGCGTTCAAACAATATTTACGCAGTAAGATTTTTGCTAAATAATCATCACTGATGTGGATATAATATCTAAGTGTGTAAAGGCAAATAATAAAACAGCTAGAACAGTCTGGTAAGTTCAGAAGATGACATCACCTTACTGAAATGCAGCCTTTAAAAGCAGGAAAACACCTACGATATTGTGATACCTAAGATATCATATATCACGATATCGCTATAATATTGATATATTTTCCAGCCCCACGATTAATCAAGAAAATTATCTATCATAAAATTGTTTTAATCCCCAATCATAGGATTAATAAGCGGCAGGATAATGCCTATAATCTGTAAAATGACAGGCTGAATATCACACTTACATGTCGTCTCAATCGAGGCACGTAGCAGGATAGCCTTGTACTTTATGCTCTAATCAACAGGTATTATGCAAAATACACCATGCCTGACATTTTCAGCGATGGCACAGGTTTGTTTGAGCCACGAAGAATAAGATCCACGCTGAAAATTAATAATGAGGTGCTTCAACAAGATAGGAATACTAAGACACAGAATTATACTGCAAGCTGGAACAAAGCAGCGAAAAGCCCCGTAACAAGCTCCCATTTGTCTTTTTACAGAATTACTTGCTGAATCAACGACATTTTGGTCAATCCTACAAAAAGTAAAGTGTTTTCAGTTTTTTTAAATGCATGTTATATAATATAATCCGCACTCTTTGTGAATCATCTACAGTAATTTGCTGAAAAGTCAGAGAAAGCAGCCAAAAACAACATGACATCATATGTTAGAAAGCCAAAGCACAACTACTGCTTTACCACAACACCACTGAAGAGCACAATGCTCTGCTCAGTTGTTGAATTTTACTTGGCATTATCCTCATAAAGCAAAAATGACAGGCAAGTTGACTTCCTCAGTAATGTTAAGACATTTTTCTCCCGTGCAGTCAGGAAGGAGAAGAGAGTCCAGTTAGTATGACATCATGACATCTGCACAAAGACGGTCCCTGCGCTAGTCCACTCAATAATTCTCCACTCAGTTCTGAAGCGGTATCTGTATGTATGTGGCGAGCACAGTTTAAAATGAAGACTTGGGAGCTTGTCTGGGCTATTGCTCCCCTGGGAACAGGTTAACAGATCGATACCGCCAATGTGGCTGATAACATTAGAGCGTCCTTAATGGCACTAATGAAGAGAGTGGTTGACAGATACTCGGGGAGACTTAGGTCTTAGGTTGGCTGCGGAGCCAGTTTAGTACATAAAATGGGGTTACTGGTCACATTTTGAAACGTATTTTAACGACTATTCATTCATTATTTCTTCACACTTAATAGTACAGTATATTAAGCCCGTTTACAACAATAGATTGAGATCATGGGGTGTTAAATTCAAGAGGAAATGATCAAAAATAGGTGTGCATTTGTGCAAAAATAATCACTCTGAGAATTTTGAAACTAATGAATCACTGTAGAAATCTCACACCAAACAAGATAGGAGTAAAAACAAGCGTTGGCAAGGTCTCAGTGATGTGTTCTGTGCTGCACGCCAACTGTGAGTAAAAGGATGGGAAGAACAGAAACAAAATCAGTGCCAAGTTTTTGAGGTGATCAGCTCTTTTCAGTGTCCTTTGTAACATCAGGTCACACTGTGCTGAGAATGAGTCTGATTGCAGGGAATGTTATCGGTCTTCAAATGTCAAAGAAACTACATCTCAGCAGAATCGCTGCTGACATTTTGATAAATCAGACCCCATTTTGCCACACACACACACACACACACACACACACACACATACACACACACACACACACACACAGAAAGAGAGAGAGCAACCTGCTGCTGAAAAGCCTCGGCAGGATCTTTGCACACACACACTTCTTATTAACACCCCCAGCGCCCGACTGCTGCTGGTCCACAGTCCAGAGATGAGGAGAGAGATGAAAGGAGGAGAGGCACAAAGGAGACAGACAGTGTAACATACCTCACAGTGGACGTCTTGGTTTTAACTTCAGGAGCTGCTGGGATGCACCGGGCGAGGCGGGACTGTCTTCTTCCTCTGTGTCTTCTCTGGGATGGAGACTCAGGAGGAGAGCTGCTCCTTCGCCGCCTCCTCCCCGCCTCTGGCTCGCTCTGCTACTGTCTCAGCCCCTCTCACTATCATACCTCCCTCCCATGCTGCTCCCCCTCCTCTTTTTACTCCTCCCCTTTCCTATAACCTGCTCGCTCCTGTCTCTCCTGCACACCACCCTACTCCTCAAACTCAAGGGTGACAAAGGAAATAAAGGCTTTTATCATTAGTTTTTTAGGAGAATGTCTCGGCTGCTTTGCTAAAATAAAGGTGAGTATTCTGAATCCTATGGTTCAGAAAATCCAAAATCTGTGTCATGACATTACATATGTAATATTGTAATGTGACTAGAGCTATTATTTTAATTACCTGATTATTTTTCTAATTAATCATTCATTTGTCTATAAAAGGTTAGAATAAAACGAAAGATGCCCATTATGATTCCCAAATCCTGCTTGCGGTATCTGCATTTTTTGCTTCATCCAACCGATGCTCCAAAACCCAAAGACATTCAGTTTACTGATATACATGATGAAGAAAAGCAGGAAATCCACACACTAGAATAGAACCAGCAAAGTGTGACATTTTTGGTTCATTGATTACTCGACTAAATCTGCGTTCACATGGATCAGTCAGACGGCAAACGGGGTATCATTTTGGTGGACGAAAGCAGGGCGGTGAAATTAGGTGAGGCCAGAACCCAAAGATATTCAGTTTACTGTGAGTTATGATGAAGAAACAGAAACAGACCCCGATGTCGATGACTCGACTAATGCTGCGTTCACATGATCAGTCAGACGGCGAACCAGATATCATTTTAAAGGCTGAGAGCAGGGCGGTAAAATTAGGTGAGGCCAAAATCTTATATTCAGATATCATATATTCAGTTAGTGCCATATATGATGATGAAAAGCAGAAACAAACTCAGCAAATTTGTGACATTTTTGGTTGGACCGATTACTCGATTAAAGCTGCGTTCACATGGATCAAGCAGACGGCAAACTGGATATCATTTGTAAAGGACGAGAGCATGGCGGTAATATAAGGGGAAGCTGAAACTTGATATTCAGATATCAGATATTCAGTTTATTGCCATATATGTATATATACATTATACATACATATATATTTGAAACGGAACCAACAAAACACGCAACATTTTTGCTTAGAGCTATATCTCAACTAATGCTGTGTTCACATGGAATCAGGCAGATTGTAGACGAACATTGCCGTTCAAAGTTAAAATATTTTTCAAGTTTTTGCCAAGATGAGAGCAAGGCAGTAATTAATTAAGTGAGGCCAGAACTGAAAGATATTCAGTTTATTGCCATATATGATCAAGAAAAGTAGCACATTTAAAGATTTGAAAAAGAACCAGAAAAACGTGAGATTTTTGCTTAGATCGATAATGCAACCAATGTTGCGTTCACATGGAATCAGGCAGACGGTAGACGGAAAACCTGATATCATTTGGTGAACAAGAGCAGGGCGGTAAGCTTGGATGAAGCCAACAGTGGGAATGGTAGATGGTACTGCCGTTCATAGTTTATATATTTTTAAACTGTTGTCCTCCATGATGTAATTTAAAAAAAACGGATGTTTCATAGCTCCTTCACACAAGGAGAAAACACGTACACAAGAAAAATTGCATTAAATAACAACATATAACAATTTTTGTTACATTCTTTGTAAACAATGCGGCATCACCATTGCAACATATTGTTATGCATGTTTCATTTTACCATCCTAAAATTCTGTCAGACTGTTAAACTGTTTTTCTTGACCATCCCGAATGTGCTGTCTGTCTGTGATCTACCGTCTGCCTGATTCCATGTGAATGCAGCGTGATCGTTTCAGCTCTGTTTCAGACTCAAATGATGGTCCAGTGTTGCTCAGCTGTTGCGTACAGATGAGGTAAACTCAGGCAAACGCCACGATCATTTATTGATCTCTCTTATTAAAATGACACGACTCTCAGGAGGAGATGTAGATAAAATGAAGCAGATGAGTTAGTGAATTATTTTTAAGATTTCACATCATTTACACAGCGTGGGGAGTGTGCAAAATGGGGCTGAAATCCATATCAAAAGGCTGTTGCTCATGTGTTGTAAATTCAGTGATCGTATCTCATTGTTACTCATAGCTTTTTCCACCATCTCAATGAAAAGAAACAAATGCAGACAGAGAGGCACTTATGGCTCAGTAAGGTGCTTTGGATAAAATGATAGCACCCAGCTGAGTGTTCCCACTGACAGGTGGAGAAGATTCATCTGTTACCTGGCTTCTTTGAGTCAAATGACCACTCACGGATTCTTCAGCACTGGCCAGTTCTCAGTCTTTCTCTCTCCGTCTCTTTCCCCCTCTCTTCCACAGAGAGCCCTCCACTGCCTCTGCCCCTGTTTCCATAGTGACACTTTCCCCGACTCTGGCTCAACATAATCAAGTGAACGGGATAGGGGTGGGGGTTGGGGGCGAGAGACAAAACTGGGAGTGGGTTGAAGGAATGGCCAAGATGAGAATGATAGAAGGAAAAAAAGGCAAACAGCGAAAGACAAAAGGAGCAAATAACGAATAGGGAGAATATCAGTCAAGATGGTTTGTCAGGGGCAAACAGTGTCTTCTCTGCCTGATGTTGGGTTCAGATCAGGTGCTTTGAAAAGCCTTGGCATATGGTTGAAATAATTATCACGCTCATCAAACAACTGGATGGCCACTTGTGCTTTGTGACAATGCTCCCATCAGGGTAGAAATGAATTATGGGATAGAGTTGATCAATCTGAATTTTAATGTGAGTGGTGCTCAGCGTGAGCCTACTGCATGATGCCAGGCAGAGTCGGGGTAAACCGCCTCAAACGCTGGAATAGAAATGATGTAACACATTTAGACTAAATAAGCCATTCTGCCGCAGCTTTTCTGGCCACGCTGGAGGCATGTCTCGAGGGTTGATCTGTCAGTCCAGCACTTTGAAACAGTGCTGGACTGACAGTCCTTTAAAATACTGTGCAAACATTCATGTTCCCCAGAGGATGAATCCAAGCAACCTGCTTGTTAAAGTGTAATTAAACCACTGAAATATCTCAACCACCACTAGATAGATTGGCATTAGTTAGTACAGACATTCATGTTCCCCAGTGGATGAACTGTAATAACTTTGGTTATTCCTAAGCTTTTTCATCTAGCACCATCATCAAGTCAGACTTAATACTAATTTAAGGTGTGATTAAGGTGCAGGTAAAGCAAAAATAGATGCTAAATGTGTCCTGAAACCATCCTGCCAAATTTGAGTAATTAAAAAAATCGCCAATAATACAAACTTATGTTTCAAAATTATTATAAAATGAGCAGTATTCTCTGCTTCGCTCAAGAAGCTGAGCTGAAGAACGAGCCACTATGAAATGACTGCTCTAGCACAAAGCACATACACCCAGAGCCGAAGAATGAGCTAACAAAAAATAGCTGCTGTGAAATGACAGACTCTTGTTAGTGGCTAACTCAATAGCACAAACCATACATAACCTGAGCCAAAGAACAAGCCGCTGTGAAGAGACAGACTCTGGTTAGCAGCTAACAGCTAGCAAAGCACACACAGTCCCCAAGCTGAAAAATGAGCTGCTGCAAAACAAGACTTCCATTAGCAGCTAACACAGTAGGACAAATCACATCCTAAGGCGAAAAGGCAGATTCTCGTTAGCAGCTAACCTGATAGCACAAAGCACACATTGTATTTTCTATAATCCCTCTCTAAAATTAAATGTATAATAATAATAATAATAATAATAATAAATAAATATATAGCACTCTGCTGTTATGTTCAATAAATCTATACAACAGATAAAGGTTCAATTTATGCTAATGCTATCACTGTTTGCCTAAAAATCAGCAGGGAGAGCCCCCCATGAGGCATAAGAATGATTGTGTTGGTTCAGATCATTACTTTGCTGCACTGATCACCATTGATTGGGATTACCGTCGGCTGCTGTTCTTCTTGTGTGATCAACTAACAGCAGCAAAATGGCTTGTGAACTCACCAGTTCTCTATTGATCCCCGAGGTGTTGTGTTGCTGCCTGCCTGCCTCCCTCCACCAGAAAGGTCAGATGGCGGGGTCAGCCACTTGTGGACCCGGTACAGATTTAGAGTTGTGATTAAAAGGACACTTCGCTGTGGACACCGGGGGTCACGAGGATCGAATGTGGGACTTTGTGGCTTACAGGATGGTTTTTCTGTTCGGGAGGCTTCTCTGCTGCTCAAGGAAATACAAGATACATTCACACCTCCGCCACCAAGAGGAAATAAATTGCTCTTTTTTAGTGCTCTGAGAAGCTGAGCTGTATATTGTGCTACCACTTTGGAGAATATCGTGGTCCCACCCAGAAAAAAAGCAATGGGAAAATGATCTATTTTTGGCATTTCTTACTTCCTCCGAGCACAAAGTAAAAACAATACATTTCTTTCATAATTTTTTTAATTATGAGCATTTACCCAAAGGCAACGATTTACATTTATAGCAAAAGTGCATTTTCAATAATCTGCATACATTTTCTCTATTATAATGAAATAACAACAGGCTACTTTAAAGTCAAA
Organism: Epinephelus awoara; assembly: GCA_035609425.1. Classification (NCBI taxonomy): domain Eukaryota; kingdom Metazoa; phylum Chordata; class Actinopteri; order Perciformes; family Serranidae; genus Epinephelus; species Epinephelus awoara. The sequence continues at coordinate 17,582,458 of CM069316.1, read as the reverse complement.
TAAAGGACATATTTTTTATGCAACATTATACTGATCATACTGACAACAGTTTATGACTAGGAAACTTTTATTTCATAGCAACATTCAGGGTTATAAACACTGAACACTTCCTTTTACCATTCCTTTTACCTGGGGATTTTTTTTTCACAGTGTCAGACATGGCTCAGTCAGATTGATTTAAGTGCAACTAAAAGATATCACAATCAAAATGTGCTCTACGAAACAGTTGAAAGCATCATTGTGCCTCTTAAAGTGGCGAGGGTGGTGGGGGGGACTCAGAGACCTGCAGGTGCCTGATTTTCAAGCCTACTCCTGAACCGGAACAGCGACATACAGACTGTTCTCCCAAACTGTTCGTGTGTTTTCCTACGAAAAGTACTCCACTCAAATTTGTACATATCCCATATATTCTAAAAGGCTATGTGACTAGTGCTCTGATGGGAGTAAACAAGGAAGCAGTCCCAAGCGGTGTTTTCCCCTGGACTTTCCTCTGGAATCAGGTATCAAGTACTGTTATAACTTAAAATGAACTCTGAGTCATTTTAAGGTGCATCCTTGCCATGTTTGTTTTCCTAGACCTAACCTCTGTAACTGTACATAACCATATGTTTAGATTTGTATATGGACCAGAGCTAAAGATCTGTTCAGTATTGTTATTAGGGCTGTCTGAGTGTCATCACTACAAATTTGGAACAAGAAAATTGCACAGCCTGTCTCTCTGTGAAAGCCAAATTGGATGTTGGGCTTCCCCCTAACCACCATGTTGGCCACATCCCCATCATCCAATTTGGTGATAGCCTTGCCTATGAGAGTACTACCTGGCCGAGCACAAACTTGTTGGAAAGATTTATGTCTCTCTAACTCTAAATTCCAATCTCAGCCTGTTAGTTATCCTCGGCTTTAGTTTAGTTGGCAGAATGATTGACAGCCGGCTGATTGGGGAGCTGTGGATTTCTGTGCCCTCAAGTCAGATTCTGGAGGGATTCAACCAATTACCGCTCAAGGGCATCAAGACAAGGTGCAGAGGGTTGACGCCAGTGCAGGTTGTACTCTAACCCCTCGTGGCGCTTGTGCACGCCAGAGGGTACAGTAGGATGCAGAGACAAGGAACTGCAAAAGATTACGAAAGCACAATCAGACCTGGCAGGTTATGTCTCTTGTAATTGGAAGAAAAAGGGTGTTTTTATTGCTTGTGAGTGAAACCTTGAAACAAAGGAAGAAGCAGGAGGCGGATGACAAGTTTGTGTCACTGTCAGTGATGGTGCTTATCTGCTTAGAGCAACAGACCTCACCTAGAATACCAGCTTTCCTCCAAAAAGCATTCAGACTTTTCCCTGTCCATGGTGATAACTGCAGACATGTCAAAGCACATATGGAACACCAAATGTCTTTAGAAACATTTCTGTTTAATTAATCTGCTATAAGTTCAGCTCCACGAGCAGAAACTAAGCAAGTATTGGTTTTTAGATCAGGTTTGATTATTTTCATGTTTAATTTATTAATGAAAAACAAATGAGAGTGTGGCTAATGTAAGCTAACAATCAGTAATGGATCAAATATAGCTAAAATATTGATTCAGGGCCCAGCTGTTCAAACAACTGGATCATAATGATCCCATGCTTTGCTGTCTTAATTTGTATGGTTTTTAAAATTAGACTGAATCACCCTGATTCAGATACAAACTATTCAACATCACCAAACCCAGATAACAAAGCTCTAAATATGACTAATTATCACAATGTAGGTGACTTGCTCTCTAACTACTAGCTAAGAACAACAGGTAAAAAAGTCGGTGTGGGCTCTTAAGGGTTTTTATGTTAAGAGACAGAGAACAGCATTAGGGGTGCAATTAAACTACTGATAATGAGGGAACAATAGGGAGTGCTGCACTGCATTAAGGCTCTGTGTAGTAAACGGGGCAAGAGTCATAAAAAACAGCGACTGACAAACTCACTCAGTGTAAAAGTCCATAGTACAGGCAGGCAGTCCCAAAATGTATCTGAGGCCCTTTTGACTGTCGTAAAACATCCTTTATTAATATTAATACTTGGATAAATCAACGTGTTTCGACTAGACAGTGTAAAATGCACTGGAGACAGGTATGCAATTTAAGAGCTCATGTGAGGGGTCATGTGACACAGGTCACATGATATATTGGTGTCGCCCTACTAGACAAAAAACCACACTGACAGAAACTGCAAATGAAAATGGCAAACATACACTTTAAAATTTTAATTTAATTTTATATACTTTATTATTCCCCGAGGGGAAATTCTGTTTCACTCTGCTGTCAATTATACACGCAGGTCCGAACACACACACATGCACAAAAAGGACCTATACATGCACTAAGTGGAGAGATGTCAGAGTGGGGCTGCCCATGACAGGCGCTCCGAGCGGTGGGGGGTTTCAGTGCCTTGCTCAAGGGCACCTCGGCAGTGCCCAGGAGGTGAACTGGCACCTCTCCAGCTACCAGTCCACGCTCCATATTCTGGTCCAGACGGGGACTTGAAAAGGCGACCCTCTGGTTCCCAACCCAAGTCCCTATGGACTGAGCTACTGCCGCCCAAAAAAATGAGAGGAAGGTATAATATAATATACCTGTGTCACATGACCCTCACATGAGCTCTTAAAAAGCTCACCTGTCTCCAGTGCATTTTACACCCTGATGAAGACTCTCGTCAAAACACGTTGGTTTATCCATGTATTAATATTAATAAAGGATTTTTAGCTACAGTCAGAGTGCCTCGGATGCATTTTTGGACTGCCTGCCTGCACCATGGACTTGTTTTTCATCTTCTTGCAATTAAACTACATTTGACTGTGTCATTGTTATTAATATAAAGTGATAAATTAATGTTTAAATTAAGTATTTTTTATATTGAATACTATTTTAGGGGTTTTTCATGGCATCAGAATCCTTTTTTTATTTTTATTTTTTTACTTTATTGCACTGAAAGGCTTAATAGCTTAGTCTATGTCATCCCTGCTTTATCAGAGTAACACTTAAACAAATCCAGTGCAAAATATGACTAAATGTGCATATATCTTACCAGTTTAAAATCTTTATTAGTTACTTATTTTATTGACACAAACAAGTAAGTTATTTGGATCCAAACAATATACAAAAAAGTCATCTATGAGATAAACCCATCAGTAAAAACATTAAACGGTAATAAAAACATTACATTTTATTTCTGAAATCCCCCTAAATCCAGCCTTCTGCTGATGACCCTGATTTTTTTTGGATCAAACACAGCCCAATTCTACTGAACAAATTTTAACCAGCACATACTGAGGGTTTTATCCAAATCAAAACCAAGACTTTATCCACTCTGATAGCTGAGATAAGATCAGATAACCTCCAAACAACTGGACACAAGTGTTGGGACAGGTCAGGGCCACATATTTGGCAGCACCAGCATGTGTCTCAGTAAATTTGTGCAGAACTCTACTGTGCAGTGACTGAAAGATTCTGGGTGTTGCTGTCTCTATTGTCCCCTATAAGTATATCCAACATACGCTGTATATCAGTAGTTCATATGAAGAAACTTGAAAATTATTAGCACATATTTCAGGAGTTAGTGACCCTGAAATTAAAGCGTGACTGTTATCACATCTCCCACTCTCCCAGTTATATAGCCCTTTTCCTCTGTGAGCCACAAAGTGAAATGCCATGTCAAACCAAACCTATGAACGTGTCCTCAAAGGTTACAGCAGAGCAGAGTAAATTTAGTAATGCTCTGTTCAATATCAATACACATTTGCAGCAGCCCATTTAATGTCAGCATAGACTAACATGTTGTGTTAACAGGTAACTCAGCGTGTGCTGAAAATTAAAATATCTATAAATTTAAAAAATGTTTTTAAAATGTTGTACATTGTTATACTGATATAACTTTTAGGTTTTAAAGAAACAATATTTTATAGGTGTGTTTTTTGCTATATTAGTGATGCTTCTGGCTGTTGCTGCTTGCACTGTGTGGTATTACGTGTGTGTGTGTGTGTGTGTGTGTGTGTGTGTGTGTGTGTGTGCGTGTGTGTGTGTGTGTGGGTGGGTGTGAGTGTGTGAGAAAGACACACAGAGGGAGAGCAGACACCGACTTGTAAATGATGTCTTTCATCTCTTGACTTCAGATGTGGCTGTCACCCACTTCCATTATACAGGAGGATGAAGTGGGACACACAAGACAGAGTGTAAGACGGGAGTGTGAGAACAAAGGAAGCAGAGAGACGTGTACACACACACACACACGCACGCACACACTGACTGGACTGGACTGGACTGGTTGGACTCGTATAATCACAGACACTGAGAAAGGAATTATTCTTCTTACTTGATCTTGCGATAGTAGATTTCAGGACAGATAATCTCGGGGATATCTAGGTGTGGAAAATGAATGAGCAAAACTCTGAGCTCCCTCAACAAACAGCACTGTGGTGCCCTTGAGGAGGCCACTTAAAGCCCATATCGCTCCAGTGGAGCTGCTCAGTGGCCAACAGCATCAGACTGTGGCTGCGCTGAGTGAATGCATGAATTTGAAGCACAAGGTTGAGAAAAGCAGCCAGCAAAACCCCACTCAGGATATGTATTTTCAAGGAAATCTGAATCTAGGCAGCACCCAGGGGAATATCAATTCATTTAAGGCTACAAGGTGTAAAGTAAAAATCCTTTGGGGAAATTAAAGTGCGATAAAACAGCGTATTCACATATTACAGTAATACAGCCAGCCGTGCTCACCTTGGATATCCCAGATCCCAGTGTAATTCCTTTCACTCTCTCCTATCAGGATCACTTCTTATGTTTTCAGTGACAGCTCGGACAGCAGTCAGCAGCGAGTGCAAATTGAAATTGCTTTTCAGTGTCTCCGAACTCCCGTTTCTAAGAGAATAATCCATAGCTGGATTTCATGAGGAAGTCTCACTTGTCAGATGCAGAAAATGTCAGGCTTTTTACAGGCTGTAGGGATTAATTTATTTAGTGTTATACCAAATAAAACTGGAATTACTGAGCGTGATAATCAAACATCAAGTAGCTCCTGTAACGCCAATATCCTCACTGCTGATGCGTCTGTTGCTAAGACGGTGATTTCCTATTATGTTATTCTGGAGCTCACCCTGACCTCTGGAACCAGCCAGAAAAATGTTGGCATTGTACGTTTCTGCCAAAAATGGAAATGTTACATTTGTATGTTATTGTGTAGCAGACTTTTGGTTAATGTCTTGGACACATAAACACTTGGATATGGTTAAGAAAAGATCATGTTTGGGCTTAAAGTATCCAGTTTTGGGAGCACAATCCCCAGTAACGGAGCAATGTTTCAGTGAGAGACAACCACTTTTCAGAGCCCTGATTTGTCGAGATCCCATTCCTGGGTAGTGACTTGCAGTGTCAGAAACCAACAAAAAAGGTGTCCTTACATGTCAGCATGCCGATAGTTTCACGGCACCTGGCAGCATCGGGGAAACACAGCGGGACAAGGATGAAAGTTAAGGCGGCGAGGCAGCATGAGGGGACTTTCACCCGAGAGAGCGGTGTTTGTGTCTTTGTGTCTCTAAAGCCAAACCCTGTTTTTTTTTCCTAAATCTAACCATGTGTGTTTGTTGAAGGAAAAAAAAGGTCAATTTGTGGTGTTGTACCGACGTAGTGCGTTTATTTTGAAAGAGACTTTATGTAAATGTTAAATTTCCTGTGAAAACAGAAGTGTATTTTGAAAGAAGACAATGAGTGTAACAGGCAGAACTTGGGTCACAAACCAATGCACCCAGGGTACCTTGCACGTAGTATGTGAACATGGAGAGTCCATGACCAAAAATCAGTATGTGACGAGGTCGGAGTGAGCCATCATGCCATTATCCCTGTCGGAAAAACAGCAACAGGTTGCTAAAAATCACCCATGTTTGGTGGCTAAAAAGCAATGACTCGCTAAAACACAGCCAGTTTTGTTGTTTGCTGGTCTCGAACAGTGTTCTGCAGACTGGCAGACATCTCTCCTAGGTGACACGCCATCCACCATCCCCTCCAAATTCACATGACAAAGTCAGCTCATGTACTACCTCCCTCACTTTATATGAAACATGCAAATGTAACGTATTTATGGTTTGCAGAGATGTAAAATGCCAACAGTTCAAGAAGGAAAGAAAGAAGAGAGATTGGGCTGTGCATGATCCTCCACACATGGAGAATCTGATGATTTCCAATCTCAGAGTGAAATTGATTTTGCTGCGACTCTGACCCATATTAATGCTCTTTGGTCGTCATACATGAAAAGCTCCTTGTCATCTTAAAATAACCCAAGATTGCCGAGAACAGATCTGGCTTTATGTTTTACACTGGAACGGTGGTTTTCAAGTGTCTTTGTCTGATGTACCCGCACAGCCCTGTCAGGCAACTCTTCATTAATACTGACCTAGTCTCAGACTCTACATTCAGTGAATGTAGAATGTTGTTGCCAGGTTAAACGTCCGTGCGGTGAACTAACGAGGCGGAACATAATTGGCGTCACTGCACACTCTGAATCCATCGAAATGGTTCAGCATATTTATTTATATAAACGGAAGTTGGAAACAGAAATTTGCCTCCTCAAACCAGAATGCCAAAAAATCTGGGGTCTGTCCCCAGAGGCTGTATCGCCGTCTGCTGGAAGTCAGACGCTGAATGCAGCTGATGGATTCTGAGAATGAAAACTGATTTTAACTGGATGTTATATTAATTTTAATATTGAAAAATCAGCGTTGTTAGATTTCTTTCATACCATTGAACTATAAATGGGTCAGGTTGGTCGAGTTTAAAGCATTACGTTTAGCTTTATCGAAACAATTAAACCCTAAATATGTTGTCCTCATATGAGGACACAGGGTCTTATAGTGATACTGATTGATAGATTTTACTGATTTTGTTTTAATTTTTAATATTAAACTGTATTAATTTGTATGTACAGTTTATAATCCACCTCTGTAATCTCAATGGTCCCCTTATTCCAAATCTCTTCTGACAGAATTTAACTCAGGAGCTCATGACCACTGGATTTTTTTTAACAGATCACCAAAAAAAAAGGTCAATTTCAAGCATAAAAATCCAGTTTTACGGGTGTTTGTTTTGCTTTCTTTTATCAAGTACCCCATTAGTTAATGCCAACGGCAATCATTGCTCCTCCTCGGAGTGAGCTGAGCTGAAAACACAATTAGATGAAGTACAGTAACAATTCACATAGCATTAGGGCAGCGGTGTTAAATAAGTTTAACAGACATTTGCTGGAGGACAGAGACAGAAGAGAAGTGGAGGCTGTTACTATTCACCAGCAAAACTGATCTTAATGAGAGCTGCATGCAGAGGAGGATAAGCAGCACTCTTCACCTTACATACCAAGACCCTGGCTGCTGAGACGGCTTCATTAAGCCCAGCAGACTATGGGCTGTCACTCCTGCAAACGGGCAAGGCGGCCAAAGGAATGGGAAACAACAACACAGTAATAACGTTGACATTTACAATAGGCGTTGGATATCATATCCAATTTCTCCCTGCACACCCTTAATTCCTTTTTAATTGCTTTTCCGTGTTGGTTCCGGGATAAGGCTGTCTCTCTTCATTTATGAAAGTGAAGAGATGGGGACAGTGGTGTGTGGGGAGATGGCTGATGGTGCATGTATGTGTGCGTGTGGGTGTGTACGTGTAGGGGGGAATGCTAAAGGGGGGGTGTTGGTTGCAGGCGAGTTGCAAGGCCAATACTGAGATAATTGGAGCCTGTTTCAAACAAATCAAATACTTTTTAAAGAAGCTTTGATTAAGAAATCTGACTTAATTTGATGAAAATAACTGAAAAATTAAATGATTATGATATACATGATTAATTATCCTCCAGTGCGCCGCTGAATGAATATGCTCAGAGTTTCAAACACTCCTCTTTAAAGACTGGATTATGGTGCAAATGAGAAACAAGGAGCCAAATCCCTGTTGTCATCAAAATGTTTTTCTAAAACTGAACATATGGAAACATTAGGCTACGAATCAACATTAATCAAAAGTGAGACAGGATCCACCAGTAAATTTGAAAGGGTGCAAATGGCCATCTAAAGAAACAGTTTGGCATTTCTGACCTTAAACTGCAAACAAGGTCAATTGTGATTCTTTCTATTCTGAAATGTTTAGCCATAGTGGTTTTATATTTGTAAAACTTTCATCAAGCTGAAAAAAGCAATTTAAAAATCTGTGACATCATCACAATGTAAAGTCTCAAAGGCACTACTACACTAAAACACTACTACGAATATTCAGTGGGTTACAGTACATACCACGGACGTAAACCCAGAGGCCATTTCCCCCTGTGCCCATGCTTTATGCTAAGCTAAGCTAATCAGCTGCTGGTTTATTCAGCATCGTATTTACCATACAGACATAAGAGAAGCATTAATCATCTAATTAGTGAGTTTTAGAGGTGCTATCTGTTTACAGTTTTTATGCTTAGATAAGCTAATCAGTCACTGGCTGTAGTTTCATATTTCAATGCATCAACATGAGAGTGGTATCAATCTTCTCACCTCACTCTTGAAAAGACGGCGAATACATTAATTTTTACAAAATGTCGAACTGCTCTTTCACCTTGAGCAAAGTTAACAAGAAATCCATGAAATATACAGCAGTTTTGTTGTACACTTTTTAAGATTGAGCGGTAAACAACATCAATCACGCATCAGGTTGATCACGCTGCTTCCTGACTGACTGACGGCACAGCCCAGTGCACCACATAACTTGGCAACCCTGTAGTTACTTTTATCCAGCAGAGTGTGTGGTGGTTAATCAAAGCCCATAATTTCCATAATTCATGGATGCCCATCTGTTTGCCACCTCCTCCCATGCCCAGTGCAGAATAAACAAATTCAGGAGAGGGGCCAAGGGGCTATTTAATGACAGCATCAGCCATGGCTTGTGCAAATATCTACACACACACACACACACACACACACACACACACACACACACACACACACACACACACACACAAATGTGATCTAATCAATCTTCTGGCACAACTATAATTCATTCTAAACACAATTGTTTAATCCATCTAAGGTGCAACATTTGCATCATAATTCACAAATTGAGGTTAACTAATTAGGCTCCATGAGTGTAAGACTATTACTCATCCCCATCACACTGTGCCTTTTAGAAGACTTTCAGATAACTCACATAAAATCTCTGATCTCCATCCAGCCAGTTTCTCACAAAAGTCTTGTCACACCACCACAGCATCGTACAGATTTCCTTCTGATAAAATCAAACTACTTTGATGTTATTGCAAGCCTTGGGATGGCTTCGTGATTGAATCAGCGGAGCTCAGGATAGAGAAAGGAGCCGATAATAGCTTAGAGGGAAGTGGATTTGTTGTATGAATCAGGGATAGATTCTCACCTAACAAACATTTTAGAAGTTAAGCAGCCAATAAAGAGCTAAATCTGACTTTTCCTCAGACTCTGGGAGCGGTATAAGATGCTGTATTTTCCTTATTTTACCCACATTTTGTTTTGTTTCATTCAACAACTATTTTGATTGACAACAACTGACAACACTTTAGATTCATGGAAGGATTACTGAATCTGCCAGGCGCGGGTAATGAAGGCCCCTGGGCCTTACCTGCAAAATGTCACCCAAATTATCACTCACTGAACAGGAAGAGATTAAAAATGATCACAAAGAGGAACTGCAAAGAGACAGAAAATAACTTGCCTTGGTCCACACCTTTCAGTATGTCCAATCAGCTGAGTTTGACATGTCTGATTCATCTGGCATCGTGTCATGACAGGGTTGTCTTGCCTTTGAGGTGCCATCATCAGAGCTAGTAACATTGCTGAAATGGGGTCTATAGTTATGGGACAGCTGGCAGGACAGGATCATAGCATGGAATGTTTTGACAGCCTGTTATGCTTGCGACCCACTGCGGGAGTTTTAAAAGTAGCTGCTAGCAGTCAGCAGCTAACTCAAGGAAGAAGAAGAGCAGTCAAAAATGTCCATAAATTTGGAAAACAATGAGGTCTGGGAGCTCCATACCTTCTGAACAAAGGACAAGGTCAGCAGCAACTGTCATGTTATTTCAGAGGTAAAGTGGGTCATCCACCAATTGGAATATCGGCGGTTCGATCCCTGGCTCCTCCAGTCGGCATGTCAAGATATCCTTGAGCAAGATACTAATCCCCAAATTGCTCCCGATGGTTGTTCCACCAGTGTGTGACGATTTTAAAAACAGAGTAGCAGGTGGCATCTTGTGTAAAAAGGGCTTTGAGTGATTGTTTGACAAGAAAGGTGCTATACAAGTGCAGGTCCATTTATTGTTTAGAAAGTATGGCTGATGCATACGTTATATGTCACACTAGAGGCCGACGATGTTGTGTTATACGTCTCGACCGTCACACCTCTTTTGCTTCCACAGTGCTGGCATGCTGTCTAAAAATCACATACTGGAGCTGCATGATGCTGCCTACGCATCGTGCTGTGTAAAAATGTAAAGGCGACATAAAGAAGGGACTTTGTAGCACCGTGCATATCTGAACCTAGGGACACATTGTTTTATAATCCACCCCTGTTCAGATTACAGCCACAAATTACATTGTTTGTTTTGTACATGTTGGGTATCACTAAAATACTTGCTAGGTACTTACAGTATATATGCAGGTACAAGGGAAGAAGAGGAGAGGTTATGGAATAAGGGTGTGAGAACTTTGTATTCAAGAGGAACTTAAAGTGTTGATATTGTAATAAAAATCAGTTGTGGCATTATATAACATCCAATTCTGTTTCATCCACGAGCCTCCATTTAAAAACACCACACTGATGTAGAAAAATAGCATTTAAAACGGAATAATATAGAGATTTAATGGCTGGAGGCTTGGCTGGTGCCCGCATGCTGAGAGCTGCTGTCACTGAGTTTTCTTCCCTAATGAGATATACTGCATAAGGCACCACCAAAAGTAATGCCTGCTTAAGAATGGCAAACTAGTAAATCTAATGATAGCACCTTATCAACAAGAGGAGACAATGATGGTTTAAAAAAAAACAGGCTGGATCAATTTAACAGCATTTAAGGCTACAGATCTTCAAGTATCGTCTGGTGTGAGAGGGTCACAGATGTAATAAGAGCCCCTCTGACCCAGCTGTTGAGCTCCATTTAAAGTATTAAGGCGGTAATACACAGGGGAGAGACAAATATCTTTTCCCTCAAAAACACCTGGTGTGATAACCAAAGTTCTCCAACTCTGTAAAGTATCAGAAGTTGAAAATGAATTTGGAACTATAGGTGTTATTTGGAGAAACTTTTATTCTAGTCGTTCTTGGCAGTAGTGTCTGTCTGTCTGTCTTCAAACACAAAGCCGGCTGACCAGAGGAGCCGAGAGTGATTCTGACAGTTACTTGACTCCTGGAGTGCAGGTAAAGAGGCTGCAGCGACTCTGCTTCCTGCAATTCAGAAACATATTAAAAATTAAGTTGTTTTTATCCTTCGCAGATTTAGAGAAGGTCATCCCTGCTTTTATCTCATCTTGTTTAGACAACTGCAAAAGTCACCCTCGCATCTCCAGCTCATTCAGGTTGCAGCAGTGGCGGCGGCGGCTTTTCTCTGCTCTTAGTGCAAGTGCCAATTTTTCATAAGTAGCACCCAAAAAATAAATCTGCGTTTTGTTGTTGAATGAGTGTCACTAACATTTCCTGATATTACCAGTGCTTGAAGTGGTGACAAGTATTTTGATTTTTCGGGATACATTACTAGAAGACTGTCAGCCTACACATATTATTCTTATCTGACTCATTTCTTCTGTCTAGTTGAGGCACGCTGAGGCTCAGTGTGTGAGGCTGTATTAAGAGTGATACTTCAAATATAAAGAGTTGGTGGTTTCTCTTTAACCCCTAAACCAAAAATGCAGCAGCAAATGTGTAGAGAATGGATTAGACAGTGTGTTTGTCTGCTTTAGCTTCAATTACTTCCAACGCCAGTGACATTTCATACTACATTATTTTGTGGGGTTACATTTGAAACATCTCTGGTGTATATACTGTGTATAATTGCCTCGCTGTGTGAAAGCTGGGTCCTTGATTCTACTATATCAGAGTGTAGGCAAACTGGGGAAGTCACTCTTATGTTCCTAGGATCCTGTTTCCCCAGATTTTTTACATATAATGGGGACATGACAAAGAGTCATATGTTCACCAGTTCTACATATGTGCTGTCTTGGGGTCCTTTGATTCTATGTTCCTAAAATCCTATGTTTCAAGGGTGCTATGCTATGTTTCCAAGGTCCTATTTTTCCAAGATCCCATGTTTCCAAGATCCTGTGTTTTAAGGGTGCTATGTGAAGTTTTCAAGATCCTATGTTTCTAAGGTTCTGTATTTCAACAGTGCTATGCTATGTCTCCAAGGTCCTATGTTTCCAGGATCCTTTGTTTCAAAGATTCAATGTTTTATGGGTGCTATGCTATGTTTCCAAGGTCCTTTGTTTCCAAGGTCCTATGTTTCCAAGGCCCTGTTTCCAAGATCCTTTGTTTCCAAGGTCCTATGTTTCCAGGATCCTTTGCTTCAAAGATTCTATGTTTCATGGGTGCTATGCTATGTTTCCAAGGTCCTTTGTTTCCAATGTCCTATGTTTCCAAGGTCCTGTTTCCAAGATCCCATGTTTCCAAGATACTTTGTTTGCAAGATCCTATGTTTCCAAGAGCCTGTTCCCAAGATCCCACGTTTCCAGGGTCCTATGTTTCAAGGGTGCTATGCTATGTACACAAGGTCCTATCGCCAAGATACCGCCTTTCCAAGATCCTTTGTTTCCAAGATACTATGTTTCCAAGGTCCTTTGTTTCCAAGGTCCTATGTTTCCAAGATTCTGTTTCCAAGATCCTATATTTCAAGGGTGCTATGCTATATTCCAAAGATCCTTTGTTTCCAAGAGCCTAGGTTTCAAGGGTGCTATGATATGTTCCCAAGATCCCTTGTTTTCAAGAGCCTATGTTTCCAAGGTCATATGCTTCAAGGGTGCTCTGCTATGTTTCCGAGATCCCGTGTTTCCAGGGTCCTATGTTTCCAAGATCCTTTGTTTCCAAAATCCTATGTTTCTAAGATCCCATGTTTCCAAGATCCCATGTTGCAAGGGTGTGATGCTGTGTACACAGGGTCCTATTGCCAAGATCATATGTTCTCAGGGTCATATGTTCCCTAGCTCTATAGTAAATGATAAAAGCTTGAAAAGTTAGTTCCCATAAGTTTTCCATCTGAGAAATATGAAATGCAATCACAAATGAAACAAAAACCACAATATTCAGCGCTGTATAGCAGTTTATTCATTTCTGGCATGTTTTTAAATATATTTTATTCATTTATTTATATATTTTACATCATTTTTTATTTGATTTGATTCATGTCTTTCATACATATGCGGCTGAATGAGGACCCAAAGAAAAAAATGTGTTAAATTCTGAAGGCTAAATTAAAAAAAAAAAAGCAGGTGAGTAAACAATACAAAATGATGACATATACTACACATTAATTTGTCTAAATGTTGAGTTAATGTCAGTGGAGTTAGTCATGCACAGTTCATCTAATTCAATTCATGACTCACGTGAGCCAGTCCCAGTTTGTCCCCAGCTCCGCCATGAATCACGAGCCAACACAAACACTTTGCTTTTCAAATAAATCTACATCTCTCTCAGAAGCAGTTACATTTGTCGCGCTGTATCTAGGAGCCAATGCTACATGTTAAATCTGTCAAACAGCTGCTCGAGCCCCCACGAGAGCAAATGCATGATTGAACTTGTCAAATGGCTTGAGACATCATGAACAGCATTCATCCATAATTACTTTCTGCCCATTCTTGTCTGGGTAATACTGTGTCTTGAAATATCCCTGAGCCGCAGTGCTTCTACATTAGCTTTCAAAACCACTTGATGGCTGTCTCCATAATGGCTACATCATCTCATCATATGCTCTGTTATTGAAAAGCAACATTGATGGCACAACAGAAACTAATCATTGGCGATGTCTGTAAACATACTGTCATGTTTTGATGCAACACGGACCTCTTTGACATCCAGAGATGCTGTCTTTGCCAGAATGAAATGAAAAGGCGACAAAATAATGTGCAGGTTTTCTGCTAGTAATCACTGCCTGCTCTTTACCAAAGCTTAAATCTCCACCAGTGTAAATGTCAACAAGGCAAAAAGGGACACAACAAACTGAAAATAAAATGATTCTCAGATGAATTGTTGCATCCTCGGTAGCTACTAATTAGGAGTCCAAATAAACCAATCACACATTATTGCATGCACACAGAGCTGCCTGTTGAATGGCAGCATTAAAATCTAACCTCTCTAGCACTCTGCATTTTTCAGACTTCAATCTACTATAAAAAAAAAAACTCAATAGACTGATTTGATATGTAGACATTATTTACATGGTTTTTTTTTTCCAGTAAGGCATGCCATTATTCAAAACTTTCAGTCAGCGAGGGCTGTGATTCCTTTATTAGCGGGTTACAGTCTCTGTTTCACAGCTGAACTTGTTGCCATGACGATAATACTGCATACTGTGTGAGGAGGAGGAGGAAAAAAAAAACTTATGTCACTGAACAATTTCTGAGAATAGTTTGCCAAGTTGTGATGTGAAGTTCTCCGGTTACCTTTGCACCGCAGAGCAAACAACGAAGATCCTTCGCAGCGGCTCACAGCACAAATGCAAGCTTCTTCTCGAGGGCTCAAACACGAGGCAATGAGATACTGAGCTTGTGAAATGAGTTCAAAGCTTGTGGTTGTACATCACGCTTAGTAGAACTATGAAAAAACTCAACAGAAATTAAAGTCTGTGAACGGATAGAAAGATTTGTAGACGTAGAAAAAGGCGAGAATCTGAACACAAAATGTGTCAGAGGTGGAGGACGTAGGCTACTACAGTTTAACTTAAGTAAAAATAGAATCATCTCAGTACTGCTAAAGTACAAAAGTATTAGCACCATAATACACTTAAATTACTTATTAAAAAAGGGATATGCACAATGAGCCATTTCAGAATACTATGTAATATACTGGGTTATAAATAATGATGCATTCATGTACACATTACTATTGTAGCCGGTAAAGGTGGAGCTAATTTCAATTAGGAAGTACAGAAAACGAGACTTTTGCACCTCCTCTTGTATCCCTTTTCAGGCTTTAGAAAATCTAGTCTGTGACAGGAGACTTTGGCAGGTCATCTCAGAGAAAGGGTGTTCCTACTGGGGAAACCCTGATTCAATGGCCGAGAAGACAGATTTATCAAAAAGAGAGTCTCATGATAAACTACTTAAAATGTGTCAAAGTTGTCAAAGCAGCTACTGCTTCTGCTATTAGGAGCCAAAGGCTCACAGCTGCAGCTTCAAGTTCATATTTATGCTAATGCTAGCTAACTTTAGAGTCTCAAATCATTGTGTGTGTCCACCGCCTCACTCAGACAGACCACCTTGCCAGGAGGAGAGCAGGCAGCAGCTCTGGAGACCAGATAGCCCTGACTCCCTGCCAGATCACCAAACTTTCTGTTGCTGCCATTACACAGGCTAAACCAGGCACTGCCATTGTCAACCAGCCAGAAGGTTCGTTTCCTGAGCTGCTGCCCACTCTCCTCCCAGCAAGCAGTCCCCAACGCAAATCTTTTCTACAAAGTCTGAAATTTTCTTTTAGTTTTTTTTCCACAGGTTTGATATACAACCACAGACTTATAAATTATTTCAAGTCCAAGTCTTAATGAGTCGTATTTGAGCCCAGATATTCCCACACAGTTAGTGTCAGTTTCATGCCAGACACATTGCGAGAAATCCCCTTTTATTCCATGTTGAGAAGTTCTCAACTAGAAATGGGTAAATGCAGTAACAACCAGACGTTAATGGAATTGTTTTTAAGTGTTTGAGCCTGACAAGAGGAGAAGTTGTCAGATTTTTACAGTCAGCTTCTCCTGTGTCAAGATTCAACAAGACAGCGCTCAATCGCCTGGCACCTAACAACAGCAAACCATGAAAACTGAAAAGTACTATTTGACTCAAGTTGGTATACTTCACGGGGATATGTTGCATTCATAGAAAAAAAAGTACATTCATCTACTATTGTTTTCCACACTAGCTTTGGTTCATATGAGACATCTTTAGTTCATTAAAAATCAGATGGAAGAACAGTAGGTGGGTGTGATACTGCTTTGAGAGGTGTGTGTGTTTTCTTTGTGTGTCCCTGCTCGATGAACACAGTGAAACATGTCAAACGATCCAAGTGGCACCTCAGATGAATTACACACTGAAAGCTAAAGTGCTGAGGCTCTGTACCAAAAAAAACAAAATGCACAGTCATGTTTGACAGAATGAAGAAAGACAGATAACATCAGACCAGGAGGAACTTTCACACAGTTAACTTTTACCCGTCTGAAAAATCGATACTTTGTCGCCACCTGGTGGTCACACTGGGTCTGAAATCATTGTTGGCAAATTTTCCAAGTAGGATTTGCACTGCAGGCACAAAGGCCTCTGTCATAACTCATCGCTCTGTTCACATTTCAGAGCTTTTGGAGAAAGTGATTATGTGAAACAAAGAGCAGATTAATGGCTCTGCACCAAATTTGACATAAAACTGAACACAGAGCCAAAATATTTCACCAAAAAAGTCCAATAGTTGATGATGATGCTCCATTTATTTTCTCCTCTGTCGTTTACTTTATATTAAAGGCAAACATTTTTTACAAACACAGGAAATATGAGACAAATGAATCCCCAGTTAAAATCAATATGATAAATTCAAACTCATGTGAAAGACTGAACTAAAGTAGCGTTATACTGACATCAGTTACCATGACTAGGTATCACCTGAATTGGTGCCAAGTATTTTATCAAATTTATATGGCGCATAGTTCAGTAGCTACCTTGAGTTCTGTTTTAACATCATTGACGTCTGGTTTTAAAAACACCAGAGTAAGGCAATCAGATATGGCTATGCACAGGTGTGGTGTCGGTGTTTGTGCATGCTCGTGCATGGATTATGTTTACGTGTGTCCGAACTTTGTTCATGATTTACAACATAAAAATAAAGTTCGTCTGCGCAACAAAAATGCATCTGCTGGCTTGTAGTTTGTTTCAGTTTTGTTCTGAGAAAGTGATATAAGAGGAATATTCACTCACTCATTGGAGTACAGACAGGTTAAACGTTAGTTTGCAAATGAGTATTGACATCAGTTTGAGTCGTAGTAAGATGGAAGAGGAGGCAGAGAAGGAAAGATGCAAAACAGATGTACGATTTTTTTTTTTTTTTTTTTTGATACCCCGCAGATCCTCCATGTGATGTTTTCGCCTCCACATTTTGTTTCAGTTCCTTGCTCGGGAGCATTTCAGCAGCTTAGGGGGTCGATCCTTGGGAGCCTTTCAGTCAGGGGAGCAATCCTAGTGACACCAGGCCGACCCTGCTGCTCAAGTAATGTCTCCTGCACAGATTGGGGTCACACGTAGATGCCTTCAGGGTTGAGGCTGGAGGACACGGCACTTTGAAGGGTCCGAAGGTCGCTGGGTAGCAGACGAGAAGAGCCAAGTCGTTTCAGAGAACCAGAGTCCACTTCTGTAGCAAACAGCAAAACAAAAACAAAAGTATTTAGCCAGAAAGGAAGAGACAGAATCTGATTCAACAATCAGACATGATGTTTTTGCCATCTAACACAATGATGCTCATGGATCTGTCAGCCACTGTAAATAATTTCCGTAACTTTGTGACGATATTCCATCACTTATTGGGCATGTTAGTCAGGGCATGAAAATGCACCTGCTGGTATCCTGGTTATTAATTTTCATGTAAATGAGGCCTCTGTCTAAGCTGAACTAGGAGAGAACTGATAAATGAGTGCTTTGTCACCCAAACCTTCTGGGGGATTTTTCTCAAAAAGGAATGAAAATAGGGATTTTCCTTTTGACTAACTGTGAAAGTCTTGACGCATTTCAGGGCTGCTAGTGGTTTGGTCCATGTAATGGGGTTACAGACTTAAGCTGTTATGGCACAGTCTTGCCTCAGCAGCTCAAGTCTACAGTGTATAGCATGTAATTCTCAGGATGACCACAAGGTGCCACTGTGTGCATACACATGTGAAAGCAATACTGTATGTAAAGCTCTGCAATCAAAATGTGGTTGGCTCTGAAATTGAACTTTTTAAGACGTGACGGTAGTGTGGCAAGTCTGTGTTGGTGCGTACATGCATGTCTATGTCTCTCTGTGAGTGTGTGTGTACGTGCCGTTGTTGTTTTCTCCTGTAGGTTGAGCGGGCAGCACGGTGACCTTGGTACCAGTCTGCTGAATGAACTGCTGCAGGTTGACCTGTCGTAGCTCTTTTGTCAGCTGCTCCAGCTCCTGCTCCTTCTCCTGTAATGGGAAAAAAGACACCATGACAACTAAATTAAGTCTGTTCTAAGGCTGAAAAACACTCAATGAGCACTAAAATGAGATCTACCTTTAGAAATGTGTCCGATAGTACTGATGACATATGTGAATCCAGCTGCTGCACCTTATTTGAATCTTTTTCTGCATATTTGGATTTAAAACCTGAAAATCAATAAGGGATCTCACTGAGCTCAGGATCTCTCCAGAAGTCATAACCCAGTTGAGACAGCTAAAGAGACGAGTTAGCTCCCAGATGGTTACGCAACTGCAGGCGAGGGATTGTGTACTTATTCAGGCCCCTCTCTAATCAGGCGAAGAATGCTGTAATACCCTCCCTCCCTTCCCCTTCTCATTACCTCATGCTTCCCACACCCTACTGGACTTCGCCTGCACATTGAGCACTTCACTTCATACAAGGATGCAAGCAGCCAAGGATCCGCTGCACATCCCTGCAAGCCACAGATTAAACTTCGCTTCACTGCCCACAACTTAATGAGCTTAGATTTCTGTGGTTCCACCTGTGCGCAGAGGACTGACTTTTCAAACGCTGCAACTTTCTTAATGAGAATTCTTTTAAAACATTTTAAAATAAACCTCTGTTGCAGGTATTTGGAAATGCCAAGGGTGCTTTTCAATTCCTGGCAATTTCGAGGATTTGGTGTGAAAAAATCTAAATCGAAACACTAAATCTGAGCTGACCTGTAATCTCTTGCTGGACTGGCTAAGTGAGCGTTCCAGCGCCCTGCAGCTGCTCTCCAGCCGCGCCGTGTGTTGGCTCTGCATTTCAAGCTCTGCCATCACTTTCTCCAGCTGGGCTTGCACCTGAAATCCAGAGTGGAAGTGAAGAGAGAAAAGCCAACGCTCATTACCAGTTTTCAAGAGAGGTGGGCAAAAGTTACTAATGCTCGTATTGAAGATGAGGGAGGGCTGCTTCATGCTTTAATGTGTTCAGAACTTCACAACAGTCAGCATCCTTTGTAGCCGAGAGTGAGCGCCTACATCTGCCACAGTGACAAACAAGAGGCCGACTATGCTTGACCGGCATAATGTTGATAGAATACTGGAAAAAGAAAATAAATTTATTAGAACGTCCTATCTGTATGTTCCTACATTTCATTTGGACCAACCGGCTCCATGACTAGCTTGCTGTTTGCAATTACTTTGTTAAGCTTACATTACAAAGTAGACAAATAGCTTAACCTAGCTTAACAGCTAGTTGTTGTCGACCGTCCAGCGACACTGCACTGCATTTTACATCTGCTAGCTAGCAAAAAAATTTCAAATTTTTGCAGCTATGTGGTTAAGGTCCATCACATCATTTGGATTTTCCCATTAAATTCAGCCAGTGTCCCAAGTCAGTCCATAGGCTATAAAAGGCAACCGAGAAAATCGGCAAAGGTCTGTGTTTGCTGGTTACAATTGGTTTACCCATTGGCAATAAAAAAATGATTCATGTATGTAAAAAGTTACATATAGTACCTTGAAGTATTATTTTTGTTTGTATGACAGACACTGAGAGACCTGAAGGACATGTCAGCATTGACAAACTACACTCCTCTCTGCTTGCATGATGCTGAGTGTGTTTTGTAGAACATGATGAATTAGATTATACCTCCTCCTCATTGACCCTCTGGTTGAGCTCGGCCTCCTGCTGCAGCCGCTCCTGCTCCAGGCCTCCCTCCATGCTCTACAGAACATGACAGATCATGAATAATATGGAACATAATCTTCACAGAAAACCAAATTAATTCCACTTTTCAATTCCAAGTTTTCATGCTGTTTATAAACCCAGTAAAACAGCATCCAGCATGAACCAGGTAGCCTCCCTATAACTCCGAGCTCACCTGTATGTGTGCCAAGTACTCTGAAAGCTTGGCTTCACAGTCACGTACACGGCCCTGCAGCTCGACTAGCTGTTGCCGAAGTTGCCGCTCGCTCTCGTGCTCGATCTGCAGCTCGTTCTGCCAGAATTCCTCCTCCTCCATCTCTGCATCGTTCCTCCTCACCTGCTGCTCTAAAAGCAGCAGCTCCTCCTCCAAGTTTCCTCCCTGGTAATGAGAAATGATTCCATTTGAAAATTCTCTGGCCCCAAAGAGAATATAAAATACTTATTAAAGAAAACAGGGTAAGGGAATGAAAGATGATGCAGGGATGTACCTGGCCTTTCACACTTATAGACTCAAAAGATGGAACAGAGACAGGCTGCTATTAATTATGAATTAGACCTGGTGTTGCGGCCCACAGCCACCTACAGAGATTTAAAATGAACAATGTTTTTTGTTTTTCATCTGTTCTTTAATGAAACACAGAGTTCAGTCCAGTGCCTGCAGAGCAACACAGCAATACAGTGTTCTGCAGAGAGAAGATGCATCTGCCCATACCGAGTGAGATTTAGATGTTTTGCTTTTTTAACAAGGAATTATTTATTTTATGATGACATGATGATGACATTTTTCAAATGAACAATATTGTGAGTAGTGTGGCGGCTACGTCAGTTGGAGCAGTGTATAAAGGATCACAGACATGATGATAACATGTTGATATTGACATGACGAAGACATGATGACGACATGTTGATGACATGATGACGACATGATGATGACATGATGAGATAATGATGACATTTTGATGACATGATGACCACATGATGATGACATGATGATGGCATGATGACGACACTTTTTTGTAAATGAACAATATTGAGCATAGTGTGGCAGCTATGTCAGGCTGATAGTAGGATATTATACGAAGCTAACCGTGTATGAGAATATACTTTGTCAATCATGTCAATCGTTGCTTATGAACTGCAGTCGATTATCTGTCTTATGTACTACTGTCTGAATATAGTGACAGTTTCATCAAATATGACAAAACCTTATTTTATTAAAACTATCAGCTACAGCTGTAATAGATTTGTGAGGGTGTTCAGAGTGCAGGTGTTGCAGATCTGCACACATCATCGTTTCCTGTAAGTAACAGCGCTGGCAGCTGTGGTTTTACTCACTTCGTTGGCTTCGCCGCCGGTCTCCTCCCAGTCTCGCAGTTCGGCCTCGCAGCCCAGCAGACGGCTCTCCAGGGCCTGGAGTTTGTCTCTCTGCAGCTGCACCAGTCGGCTAAGCTCTCTGGCTGGACTCCCAGGTACAGATGCTACTCCAACACCTCCAACCCTGCTCAGGTTCAGACTGACCCCCTGCTGCTGGAGCTGTTTGGCTGGATGGATGGATTAATGGGTGGATGGGTGATGAAAGGATTGGATTGTTGACAAATGCAAGCATAGAAGGAGGGAGGGAAAGAATGAGAACAGTATGTACACAACTAATAACACAACTATCACCCACAGCAGTAACAGCTTAAATATACTGAACATAAAACACACTATACCTTCAGCATCTCTGCTTTTCCCAAATATGTCCCTCAGACCCTTGGCCCCTCCAGTGAAGGTCAAAGACTTGCGTTTGGGTTCCCTTCGTTTGAGCGAGCGGTCTGTCCCTGACGGGCGGAGCTTGGCCAGAGGTGGCAGGCTCTGCCGATAGAAACCACGCTCCGGGACGCGAGCCTGCCCGTCAGAGGTGGGCCGCTCGCTAACAGACGGGCCTGTTCGTTGGAGGATGAGCTGGACGTCACTGGCATACTGACCCCACTTGTTGAGGGACACCACAGGATTCTCGTGTGGGGCCAGGTGGCGTTCTGTCTCACGCCATTTTTCGATCAAAGTGTACCTGCCGGTGCGCCCTGGAACAAAATAAAAAATGTGATGCATTTGGTGTTTAATTACAGAAATATTCCTGACAATTTATCGTAGAAGCCCTGAAAACATATTCTCTCAATCACTTTCTTACTGTGGGTGATGGATCACACATGACCACAAAATAATCTGACAAACACGTTTGATTATTTCACAACAGACTTTTTGTATTTCCTTGTTTTCTCTGTCCTTTTCTCCCTTTTTAAAGTGGATGGGGCTCAGCTGGAAATGGGTGATGTCATAAACTTTCATGCACCAAAAACCCATTTCTCCGACAGCCCGTTATCCAAAAAAAAAAAACTCTCACTCCTCCGAAGTCTCATTCCTTCTCTGTGGTTGGCAATCACCAAAAAAGAGCATTGTACATTTTACATATGTTGACGACATGAACGATATGTTGAAACTTGACTCAACTACCTTTACTATATTAAGAACCATTTTTGGCCAAATAAATAAGTAATCTTTCAAGAGCCACATAACATGTTTGAACCTTATAATGCAAGTAACAAAGCCTATTGAAACTCAATTAGCCTGTTCATATTACTAATAGGTCTAAATGAGCATCCACTGATATGTTTTACCATGAGGTAGCTACTCCTAGTGGGCTATCTATAATAATTTGGTACTTTAACTGGCGATGAAAGTAAACAAATCAGTCCACACACTATTAAATTTTCTATTTTCCAGCAAACCTTTTTTTAAATTTGGCAGCCATACCTAGCTTAGATAGGGAGACTAAAGACAAGCCACCACTGTTTAGGTGCAGCAAAATTTATAGGAAAAGGTGCCATAGAATTTGAAAATTAAAATGTTGAAAAAAAAAAAAAAACAGGTGTTATTAATTTACATATATTTTCTGTCAAAGCCATAGGGAGCTACTAAAGAGAGGCTAAAAAGCTGCATGTGGCTCCGGAGCCACAGGTTGCCTACCCCTAGTTTAGACAAAAAATCATTTGGTTATGGTTAGAAAATGATCATGTTTTGGCTTCTAACACAATGGGTTCAGTGGCTCAAACGCTGCTGGGAAATGCTGGGAAGGTTTAGTAAAAACACCTGCAACTGGTGACTCAAACGTTGCTATAAAACTGAAACTAGCTGCGGGGAGTGTGTATTTTTTGAGAAAAAAGACTTTGGAGCAATAGCCATTTGTTTTTGGGATAATAGGCTGTTGGGCTTTTGGCCTAATGGGACCGTTTTTCTGAATTTACGGGGGTTTGGAATTTTGGGCCATCTTAACAATGGCATGGCACTACCTTAGACTGATTCAGCTCCCACTTGTTCAATAAAACTTTCCGTTGTAGTAGGTATTGCTCTCTCCTTGGGAGGTCATTCTGACCTGTGGTGTTCCCCAAGGGTCTATTCTTGGCCCCCTTTCACACATGAGTCACAAACACAGTTCTCTCTCATTGTTAGACTGACTACACCCAGATTTATGGCCTGTAACGCGACTTGCATCATTTAATTGTCTCGGTACCATTTGACTCATACTATTAGTGTTTGTTGTTGTCATGGTGCAAACTCCCAGTGGTAAGAAGTTAACTTGAGCACGCTTTAAAAAATTCAGTTCAAAGTGCATTGCAACTAGGAGAGGAAATACAGAACAGATACAGTGAATTCTTTCACAACTCTCCCACGCTTGTGCAGCATAGGTACTTTCAAAGAACTTTTACCAATATGTTTGTTGAAAGAACTTAACAGTGGGAAAATTCAGCTCAACAAACAGTGATTGTGTTGGGAAAAGGGCTGCGTTCAATGGTTCCCGGCTCTATGTGCGTGCATGTGTGTGTGTGTGTGTGTGTGTGTGTGTGTGTGTGTGTGTGTGTGTGTGTGTGTGTGTGTGTGTGTGTGTGTGTGTGCAGACGCCTACATTCTTGTTTGTGCACATATAGATAAGAGTAAAACACTGCCCATCGTACCCTCATAGTAAGGGTCCTTGTAAAAGAGTCACATTCATCACTACAGCCATTCACATCAAAGTACCCAGGCCTGGACAAAAGGCACAGAGAACACAAAGGACAGTGAACACCATAACTCCTACTACACTGTCACCATGAAAGACATGTTTTAACTCTGGGTTGGTGAGAAATCCCTGTAGAAATCTGTCCATTTTAACACATCTTTCTGTTTAATGAAATCATATTCTTGTGGTCTTGGAATCACAGCTATATGCACTATACAACCTATACAACAATGAGTACCCGAATCAGTGTCAACTTATTTCTCTGCAACTGTACAGCAGGTAAATAAACCCAAGTCTGCAGCATGACTCATCTCGTTGTGTGCAATCCATTTATGATGAAAATCTCTTTATGCCCTCTAGTCACTTTTCATTTTACCGCAATTTATCATCTCCAGTATGTCTGACAACCTGCCTAGCCAATATTGGACACAACCCACACAGCAGAAAATCCCCATAGGGAATTGTGAGGGCCTAAATATCATTTACACCACCTTGGTTTAAGTTCTTTCAGCACATGAGCCAGATGGAGAGGATTTCATCTTAAAGTGTTAGATCTGTTCTTCTTGGTGGGCTCTTTGTCATGTTATTAGTTGGCCATTTGGATTTTCAAAGACTTTTTGGGTATACATATTGGGCTGTGAATCTCCTATCATATAACCAATAAGATTTCACAGCCACTGCTCATATTCTTGTGATATTCAATCTTTTTTGATCATCTACCAACACAAGAGATGAGCGCATTGTCTTTCATATTGTAATAAGTTGTTTTGAGCTTACCAATGGCTTGTGCCAAAGCAATGACCACTTCCTGGCATGTGGTGAACTCTGTAACCCCGCACACGATGCGCTGCACTCCATCCACCCACACTTTCAGCTCCATGGCCTTCATTCAGAGGCCCTCATTCCTCCACACCACAAAGGGGTGCTAATAATGTTCAACTGTCCATCCTTAAAAGGAACGAAAAAACACAATGTTAGTGCAGTGAACCATGTTACACACTTGCATCAAAGACATAACTCTTCCAACAAAAACCTTTACGCTGCACTGGAACTAACATATCAACCATATCAAATTTAACGTGTGAACTGTGTGTTCAGAGTAGGCCTGGGAAATAGAGCCTTTGAATAACATAACAATATGTTAAGACTATATCACGATACACAATATATATGTCAATATTTTGAAATCTCCTCTAAACTTCTGACTATGAAACTACTTTAATAAATAAAAGTACTGTTACAATAAACTTAAATAAACTACTGTTACAATAAACTTAAATAAAGTACTGTTACAATAAAGTTAAATAAACTACTGTTACAATAAAGGAAAATCATAACAAAGTTAAATAAACTATAGTGACATAGTTAAATAAAGCACTGTTAAAATAAAGGTAAATAAAGCACTGTTATAATGAAGTTAAACAAAGTACAAATAATGAGGCTACAAAAAAACTACTGCAACAATAAAGTTAAATACAGTACTGTGACAATGTAGTTAAATAAACTACTGTGACAATAACATAAAATAAACTACTGTGACAATTAATTTAAATAACGTACTGTTAAAATAAAGTAAAATAAACTACTGTTACAATAAAGTAAAATAAAGTACTGTTATATTGAACAAGAAAAAGAAGAAAGAAGAACATTCAAATAGTCCTATTATAATAAAGTTAAAGCAGAGCTATAATCAAGTAAAAAAAAAGTACTGTTATAGTGAAATAAATCAAAGTGAAATCACTGGTGCTTTTATTCTGAAGCAGGAAGTGTTGATGTTTTCACTGTGAACTTGAAACTTCCAGTCAAATGTCAGATGTTAGCATTTAGTGGAAAATTAAAGCGTCACAGCTGCACTATTAAACGTGACAATTTATTCACTGTGAGCGGTAAACAAACTAACAGCTCCTCAGTTCATATATTCATAACATTTGAAAGTCGCATTGGTGCTCCATGGTTGCAAAATGCAACTAAATGGTTGTGGTCTGGAGCCCTGCAGATAGGAAAACAAACGCCTGCTAACACACTATCACACAGAGGAGAGTGGTCTGGATGCGCAGGGGAGTGCAAGTGATGTATCATGTTTGTGAGTCCTATTTTTCTATTAGTTTCTGTGAGAAGAACAGAGCCATAGGAGAGAGTGAGAGAACCGAAACGCCAAAGTCTCGTGCCATTGGCTTAAAAAAATGGCATGAAAATGTATAGTCATTGGAAGTCTAATAGATACATGACCAACCCCTAGTTTACAGCATGCCCCCTAGTGGTCAGTAAATGCCACTTATAACTCATATTCTTGATATTCCCAGGCTTTTATTTCCAACCTCATGTTTTAATCAATAATTTCCAGCACTTCCCAGAATGACTTTACAACCACTTGACAGCATGGTTACTACGACATGGAAGGAAAGAGCTAAAATCTTAAAAATATCAACCAAGCACCACATGATTGAGCAGAGTGGCACCAGCTTCCTGTAAACGAACAACTTGCACCAATTTACAACACTTGTTTCTCTGAAGTAGTTTCCTGTAACACTGCTGATAAATTGCTTCAAGAGCACACTTGTGGTGCAGTGATTGTGACCGGCTAACAGGCCTCATCTAATATATTTTTCATTTGCCGGTGTCGGTGCAGGAAAGCTCACAGCGGTCGCATGCACGCAGAACGAGAGCCATTTTCAAACTGCTGACACAAGCACCTCAGCAGCGAGGCAGTCATTACGAACCTGGCAAGGCCACAACAGCGGGGCAGCGCAACAGAGCAGTGAAGGAGCTGGTGCCTAATGCTCAGACTATTGCAACCCCACTGGGCAGCAGCCCTGCTTTTTCCCGACGGGGTCATCAGCTCAGCTCTGATCCTTGACTTCCATATCACTTGAGGCCTCCCTTAACAATTTAGGTCGCCTTCCATCTTCATCACAGCTGGGATGGGACTCCCATCCCTCCTGCAATTTAACTACCAGTCCCCTTCAGGCCTTTTCCTACTGAGACTGCATTACATTGCACACTCCTCTGCACTGAGGGCATCTGGTAAGGGCAAGGCCTGCCTTCAGTGGGGAATGGGATGATTTGTAACAGCAGACAGATGCTGCAGAATGGATCTGCTTCAGACACCTCTCACAGTCTAGTAAATGAGAGTGTGCCCATGAACACAGCGCAGCTTAATGGGGCAAGAAAGAAGAGAAATTAGAGGAAAAAAGGGGGGATGAAGGTGAAACAGTAGAGGGATGAATGGATAAGCAAAGCAAAGAAAGAAGTTTGGGATTGCCATGAGAATGCGTGCAAGCACTGTCAGGCTGAAAAAGACATGGAACAATATTTATTTTGTTGGTGGATCATGCAGGAAGTCAGGACAGTAAACATCATGCTTACTGTAAGATGATCTACTCACCAATAGGTCAGTTGAGTGAAACAATGCCTAATCTGAATGCACGGTTCATTGCAAAAGTTTGACCTGAAAAGCGTCTGTGCGTTCCAATACCCACACTACCATACCATATAGTATGCCAGAAAAAGATTTAGTATGTCCCAGTACATAGTTTGTCAAATGCAGTATGCCAAAAATGCCAGGATGTTCTACTACATCCAGTCCGATCGTGCAGGATGCAAGCCTGCATGCTTTTCTGGCCATTCTGACCCACAATCCTCTGCACAGCAGACGATTCATCTCCAAAACAAACAGACCTGTTGCTTTAAGCTGGAGTAAACAGAAAAAAACTGTTTAATGTTAAAAATCAAAGCGTTTCCTACACTGTTTGGCTCGTCCTGGAGGGACAGCTAACTACAGTGGGCCACACAAAAATCCAAATGGCCCTATCTAGAACCAGTGCTAGGATTGTCCGTTCTGGGCTACTGTAGAAACAGTGGACAAGGATATGCTCCTTATGTAGACATAGACAGCTCATGATAAAGTAACAAAAACACAATAATTCTTATTTTCAGGTGATTATGCAGTAAAGAAAACATTACTGCAATCCATTTTTGCCAATACATTCCCACAAATCCTTCACACTGAACCTTTAAATTTGCAGTCAGCAGCTTAACAAAAGGTCTGTGACATAACACACAGTATCCTAGCAGATGATGTGATGACGCCTTTAAACTATCACAGCTGCTGCTGAAATGTTGTAATACAGTGTTTATTCAGTGACGGGTGATATTGAAGTCACACCAGGAGGAAGAGCCGTGTTGACACAAGCATGTAAATCTGCGCCCTCCCTCTATCTCTTTCTCACACATGGATAAACACACTCTACACAAACACACTCGCTACGTGCACATCTACACGACAAGTCGAACTGAAGTCATTCGCTTCTCTGTGATACAATCATCACGAACGTATCATCGGAACAGAGAGCAAAACAAGCTGCAGCAAACTCACTTGTGCTTCATTCAAGTCCAAATCAGTCGACAATGTGAGACTTTAAAAGCCTAAAAACTATTTGTTAATGTTATTACTTTATGTCCGTCTCCATTATGAAGAAATAACATTGTTTGCTAGCTTGATGCTAATGACAGTACAAAGTGCCTCTGCTGTTTCACACCATCATTTCCTCCTTTTACTCTGTGTGGTAACATCCCTAGAGGAAATATGAAAAACGCTGGGGTGTTGTCATGCAGTTGTCTACGGCAGCAGATCGTTCTGTGTTTCTACTGGTCAAAGCCCCCTTTGATCCATTGCCCAATAGGAAATGTAGAATACTCATAAGTACTTTAAAAATACTTGGGTTACTTTTGTCAGGGAGTAACCTTGTAAAGTAACTGGTTACTTTTCAAAAAAGTAAGTAACCCTTACCCAACTCTGCTCAGGATTGACTCAATAATGCAAGCGTTGGAAATACTTCTACAGATAAATGCAAATTGTTTCCCTTTTAATTGAACCAGATTTGCATATTAAAAGAATACTTCACCCCCCAATAATTTGGGGGGTAATACTTAATATTTTTGCAGAACATGTGTGAGGTCACAGTGACATTTGACCACCAAAATCTAATCAGCTCATTGTTGAGTCCAAGTGGATGTTTGTGCAACACTTAAAGTAATTCCCTCAAGGACAATTTTGAGATATTACTCTCATGACAATGGGACTGACAAACCAGAAAACCCAGGCACATGTTGTCTCCAGCCACGGCTGTGAGCGCTGCATTGGCATTGAAATAGTAAAAAAAAAGAGACACAAGTCTGGCAGGGCAGACTTTTCCACCAGGGTGACAGTTATATTTCATGAAAAGATGATTCAGAGCCTTGGAGACAATTCTTGGCTACGAGCGCAGCATCAAACGTGACCATCAAACCTGGAAAACATGAAGTCAAAACTGATCTCACTAACACGTCTGCAAGTTGCTCGTTTGTTGAACGTCATTTCATCCCTTGACTCCCATGCTCTCACTGGCCCTCTGACACAAACATCAGAACATATGCTGGTGGGTATCAGACGCAGCATACAGCGCCATAGGAGGAAGCAGCTGTGGAGAAGCAGATGTTGTTTAGTCAAACTGAGCGGGCCTATAGGTTTTTAGATTTTGATGACTGAAAACTTGTGCCTGTGAGCTGAGCACGGATGTAAAAGCAAAGCAAAAGGAGAAAGAGCGAAAATAAATAAATAAAACCGGTAAAAAAAACAAAACACAGAGAGACACAATATGACTACAAAAGCACTGTTTCCACAGAGCAGTGCAGTACAGTTCAGTTATGTACGTTTTGTTTCCGTTTCCACTGTGAAAAGTTGTGGATGGTACCAATGGAACCGTTCCGTACCGTCCCCATTTTTGGTTCCCCCTCTGTTGGGGTCTGAGAAAAAAATAACTTGGGCCGACTACTGGTGACTTTTAAGGTGGAACGTTTACTTGTAATGTTACTCAATGCATGAGTTGACAACGTGAATCCATCAACACAGCTTATATTTCAGTGCTTCAACTTTGACCATTCCATTCGTCCTTATATGAAACACACTTTAGTAATGAGCAGATTTTCAAGCATTTATATATATTGCTTCTGACCAGGTTATGTGAACTGCATATATTCTAATTCCCATTCGTTGTTCCTGTGGGCTACAGCAACACTAAACCCCTGAGCTTGCCTCGGAAGGCATCAATGCACAAACCTGCTATTTTTAAATATCCCATGGAGAGAGACTCTCACTGCAGTTCTATTTTGTTCTGAAAAAACAACAACAAAAAAGACGGCAAAACCATTACAAAGTCTGTGTGTCTTGCTCCTACAGAGAAGAGGTGGTGGGGCCTTTGCATGTCCGTGCCCAGGGGCCTGCCTTGCTCATTATCCACCCATGGAGCACACAGGATATAGGAGCTGTGACCTGGTAGAGTAAGGTCAGGGTATGTCAATGTCAACTTAATCGAATTCTCTGCACAACAACCTCCCCACTGCAGTGTGTTTCCTTGTGGAAACGAGCTTCGATTTTCTTTACCCTGCTAATAACTTCCAACACTTGAATCACTGACAGGCGCCTCAGCCACCCCCCCGTGGGTTCCTTCACCACAGCCGTTGCTGCTATTGTTCTGAATTTTCATCATGCTATTTCCATACTTTCTCTCCGTCTTTGATCTAAATCACAGTCACTTTGAAGCCCCCGCTGCCAGAGTGTGAATAAATAAATCATACGAGCTACATGGTGAGAGTACACAAATTAGTATGCTGCAACATGTGTGCTTCTATTTCTGTTCAGCTTCTCTGTAAATGTATACTCCTCGTATTTAATGTGAGGCTCGGCTACACAGTGAGTAAGCTCAGAACCTGTGGGAAAGGTGCTGTAGCTGCTGGAATTTCCTTTTCCATTAGTCACAGTTTAATAAACACACTGACTCAATGCTTCACATTCCAACTGCACACTGAAACCTTCACTTAGTCATCCATCCATAGAGAATCCAGGACGGTAGAGTTCACCCTCCTACAGCACCATCTAACAGACACACTCACTACAGGTGGAGTTATCTTTATATAGCTTCTGTCCAGAATTAAATAGTATAATCAGTACGAGGCTGTGCATATTTTTGAAGCAGACATTTGTGGTTTTGGACAACTCTTGCTGCAGCCGTGTGGTTTCAGACGTGAAGAAGACTGTGTCGTCTGGGCCGTGAACCGTTGAGCTATACTTAGTCGTGACTTCAGTCTGCCTCCCCTGAAGTTTCATTCTCAGGATGCCACAAGAGGGCAGAGCCAGGGAGGGGACGCAGTGTGGCAAGTCAGTGTTTCTTATTTGTAGTGTAAACATGGATGGTAATTCACAAGACGGATCAACACGAAATACCACTGAAACCCCTTTAATACTCCCAAAATGAGCGTTTCACGACTGAAAAATGTCAAATAAAAGCTTTTAAGGGAGCAGTGTTTAGGATTTAGTGGCATCTAGCAGTGAGGACTGCAGATTGCAACCAGTTGAAACTTCTCCTGTGTGCCAAGCGTAAACTCCCAGTTAGAATTCCTTCAGTGTTCATTGTTCGGGAGGTTTTTATCGGGAGCCAAATTATCTGCAGAGGTTTCTTCCTTTCCAAAACTAATGGTACCTGTGACTTAAACCACTAAAACGGAATACAGCGGTTTCGCGTTTTTCTCTGACGCTGTTGGCATGTCGCAGACAGGCGGTTAGACTAGCACCTGCTAATGTGTGCTCACCTTTTTTCTCTGATAACTTAAGATCCAGACAGTCAGGAGGTTTTTGATGGAAGCCGAATTATCCACAGAGGTGTTTTCCCCTCTAAAAGAAATGGACCCGGTGCAACATGGCAGACTTCATGGACGAGGACCTGATCCCTATGTAGATATAAAACGACTCATTCTTAAGTAACAAAAACAAGATTTTCAGAGGCAGTATTCACAAAGCTTCCCTTCAGCAGAGAGGTTTTTTCTCAGAATTTCCCCTTAAAGTTAAGACTAGGTCCTTGTAAAGATAAAAGTTATTCACAAAGCATCTTTGCCCTTGAGAGAGAGAACGTGTAATGTGTTAGTAGTGGAGAGAAGGACTTTTAAAAGGCTTAAGAGTTTCTGAAGCAGAGGAGAAAATGGAAAAGACAAAGAGGTCGGAGAAATATTCTCCAAACACTGGATGAAAGTGAGAACATTAAATGCTACAGATTAGATTTGTTTGTTACAAGAATGCATCACATCAAGCAACAGGGTCAACCACACCTCCTCACTAAGGTAAAAGTTTCTGACCTTTCCTTGCTACGAGTTGCTCTAAGACCTTTTTTAAATCACTCCTTAGCCAAGAGTCCTTGCTATAAGTTTTTAGGCTAAATTAGGAGCTCTATGAGAGCATTCTCAGACACTAAAGGAAACACATCTATTATATTATATTCCATTCCATTTCTGCCTCTATATCCCTTCAAATCCTACACACCTGACCTTAAAGTCACAACAAGTCTGAGTCTGAGTTTAAATGCAAAATATCCACCAAAGAGTTCATTTCCTGCCTCACTTCAGTCCAGTGCTCCCTCACTCAATCACTTTACACTTTAACAAACTCATTGATTAAGTTTGAACCCTCTGACCCCGGCTTCTCCAGCAGCCTGCAAACAAGAAGCAGAAAAATGTTGTTGTTGATTGCCGTAAAATTAGGATTTCTGACATAATCAAATGCAATTAAACTTGCACATGTACATTCCAACAGCACAAGCCCAATGGACAACATTAATGTCTACTTTAATTGTAGTTTCACTCTGAAAATATAGTTACTGTTAAGGGACAACCTTGTAAGAAAAACAGTAAGAATACAAAATTGCCATACTTCCATGCGAGCCTCTTTCAGAATGATGTACTTGTGCCATTTCCAACAATGTACTTAATGTCTTAATATCTGATTACTGGAATTTGAAATATACCGCACTAATCATTTTGAGACACCTTTAGGTTGTATTTACCTGAGGTTGAGTACATTTGTTTGTATGGATGCTGTTTTGAAATTAGTACAGTTTTGTTGGTACAGAAATCATCCATCAACACACGTCTGAGACAAACTATATTTTTCGTACTCTACTAACACACCTGCAAATGTAATCCGAGTGACTTGTATCAAGAAGACGTGAGGTTTTGAAGCACCAGCTGGAGTGAGCAGTTCGAAAACAACGATGATGCAATCGGGGGCCATTTTTTGAAGCAACAAGGAGGTCGAGGCGGGGGGGGGGGGGGGGGGTGAAACAAGAGGTGCACAGACAAAAGAGCATGCTGCACTGTGTGTGTGTGTGTGTGTGTGTGTGTGTGTGTGTGTGTGTGTGTGAGCCCGCATGGCTAGCGGCATGACTGGATGCAAACAATCCCTCACCATGGCGACCAAGCTCTGGCTTTGTCCGAGGCCTTACACAGATGACTGGATTGATTGGAGGGCACGGTATGGGAAAGTAGACCAAACAATCGTTAACAATTAAGAAGCAACCCGTGCTTTCCTGTCACTTCCTCTTTGTGTCCTCTGAATGTGGGCTGCGAGAAAACACTGAGGTGTGTGCTGCAGCGGGGTTCCTCAAGCTCAGGATTAAAGTGGGGTGTTGCTGGAACGTCTCAGAAGTGGTCTGCTGGTGGAGAGTAGTTTCAAATGGAGTCGTTATATGATACTTTAAGTGAATAAACACACTCCTTATTTATTTTATTGGATGTGCTTTATTACACACAACTCAAGGGAGCCAAAATTTTGTTTGTTTGTTTAGATGGAGTCTTGTGGATTTGGTGATGACAATTTCTGGGCTGTTTCTTGCTGAACAAAAAAGGCTAATGGCGTTGCATTTGCTCTGCTCAACATGCATGGAATCCACTTAAACATGCTAGTCTACTACAACATAGTGTGAATGGCTGTAGGATACTGATATTATGGTAGGTTAGGAGAATCACTTGACAGACCCAGAAGTTGTTATTCCACTGTTTGGCCACGACGTAAATTGGCTTCAAAGCCCAGCGCACTTCCTGGAGGCTGTAGCCAGGCCCGATGGTGTTTTGAGCTAAATGCTAACGTCATGATGCTAACATGATCACAATGACAGTGACATGTCATAATTTTAAGACAATGCAAGATGAAAAGTAATCTACAGAGGAACATTGATGGTTGTACAAAATTCCACGGAGAACCATCCAGCAGTTCAGATATTTCAGTCTGGACCAACATGGTGGACGAGCCACACAGAAATACCTGCTGAATGAGCATTTCTTGTGGCATGGCTCCATGGATGGTAAATATAAAAAGCTAATTAAATTAGGATTTGACCCGCGTCCTCAGACACTTCTTGATGGAGTGTGGTGAGGGCTCAGTGGCCTTCGCAGTAATATGCTCATGACTTTGTGATGTTGAGTTGGCACACAGCCTGATACATTATACAGCAGTATCTCATCTTTCCCGTTTCTCTTCACCCTTCACACAGTATCGCAACTATTGCTAGTCCATCCTGAAATCTGATAAAGCTATTAAACCGATTCAAATGTAAGATTGGGCCAAAACTGACAGCTTTACAGCCTCTTGTTTTTTCTTTTTTAATTTCCGACCTCTGCTTCAATCTCTCCATGAATGCTCTGCGAGATGCAGCTGTGTGCTGCTCAATGGAGACGCCTTTAAGAGATTACTTCCACATCGACTTTGTCAGCTGAGGAGAGTGAGGTGGCTGCAGGTTAAACAAAAAGCTGGAACGGGCTGAGTGAAAAGATTCAGGGAGTAATCACACAGAACAGCTTTCCATTCAGGAACTGTCAGCCATTTATTCTGCGAGATGAAATGTAAGATTTCCCTGTAAACAAACAAGTGGTGGAGTTTTACATGGATGCAAAACACGCCATGACTGAAAACATCTTTCCTGGAGGAGGGCAGGAGATTATCACTATTTCCACAACCATATGTGGAAGTTTTGTTTATCTCAGCATTATATTAATTATATTTCCACAAGTGCTGGTAACGACCACCATATTGATGTGACCAAACTGCCACATTGCAGTCTCAAAAGTTAAAACTAATCAGCTTGGTGGAGACAATAAGCCTTTAACCCTGTAAGGCTCGGAGCTTAGCTGACATGATGGTGGTGGGTGGGGGGAGTCTGGGCTGGATTTACACCGTAAAGTCTGTTATATTAGAGTTTCTGCTTTAGAAGCACGTGTTTGCTGCTGAGGCAATATCAGCTGGGCCTACATGGCATGACATGTTTACGTTTAGATAACTATGTTTTATGAAATCAATAATTTGGATTATGAAAATGACTGATGGGTGAAGGAGACATAAGTAAAGGCTGTAAATGAAGCTTTGATGTTCAGCTTTCGGCTAAAAAGGACACAAATGTACAGGATGCTTTGAGAAGAAGCTTTTGCACATGGTTTATCTATTTATCCTAAAAAAAAAAAAGTTAAATAGTTTTGGTCCATTTAAAATGAAAATACAGTATCACTTATTATCATTTTTACTTCTATATTATTGAGAGCTGAAACAATACAGCGACCAGCAAATAACACAAAATTAACAGGCAACTTAATCAGCGGTAGATGGTCATTCAAAGGGGCAACCAGAAGACTGTTTTGATGCTAGTTAGCCGCTTAGCACATTAGCAACACAATCCAACATAGGCTATTAACCCTGCACCAGTGAACAATAACACAAACCATCATGAAAGTTTCTGCTAAAGAGTCCCATATCTAACAAAAAGTAATCTTACCTTATGTATCATGTTAGTTTGGTCTCACTCCCTCCTGACTTTAGCTCTTTGTTTACTTGCCTCACTTCTGTTTCTCTAACAGAAGATAACTGACCTGGGATTCCCACCCCTCACCTTTGATTGGATAAACAGTTTCCTGACGGACCGGCCACAGACAGTGACGTTTGGGACCCTAACGTCCACCACTCGGACACTGAGCACAGGTTCGCCTCAGGGATGTGTGTTAAGCCCTTTTCTGTATGCCCTATACACATACGACTGTGCCCCCCTACACCACTCTAACATCATCAAATTCGTGGACGACACAACAGTGGGGGGCCTCATCTCTGGCGGTGATGAGACAGGATACAGGGAGGAGGTCCAGAGGCTTGTAGCCTGGTGCTCAGCGAATAACCTCCTGCTGAATGCCAGCAAAACCAAGGAGATGGTGATGGACTGGAGGAGGAAGAGAGCTGACCCAGCCCCACTACAGATAGAGGGCTTCTGTGTGGAGAGAGTCTCCTCTTTTAAGTTTCTTGGGGTGCATGTGGCTGATAACCTAACGCGGTCCACCAACACATCAGCGGTAGTCGGAAAGGCCCAGCAGAGGCTACACTTCCAAAGACTGCTAAGGAAATGTGACCTGGATGTGTGCTGACATACTGCCTCACTATATGGTACCCAGGTTGCACGGCCAAGGACACGAAAGCCCTGCAAGGGGTCATTAAATCAGCGCAGCGAATTATTGGCTACCCTCTGACCTCGTTGGAAGACACAGCAAATACGAGCGCTAAACAGGGCCAAGAAGATCCTGTCTGACCCATCCCACCCAGGCCATGGCCTCTTCAATCTCCTGCCCTCTGGGAAGCGATACAGGGTATTGGAGAGCAGGACACACCGGCTTAGAAGCACCAATCAGACTTTTGAACACTTAACAGATGCTCACCGACAGCCCAACATTGACCAATGGTGTTTCAAGACCTTACAAGTCTGATCCACCCCTCGCTCCTCAGCAACTCTGAACTCTGAACTCTCAAATATAGTCACTTGGCGGTGGCCAAAATGCCAAACTCCAGGCTTCAAAACCATGTCCAAAACCCAATGGATGATGTCATGGTGGCTGCGTTCATTATTTGCTACAGTCTACGCTGCACATGCTCCATGCAGAAACAGGATGCTGGAGTCATTCCCACTTGCAAATTG
This sequence comes from Epinephelus awoara, assembly GCA_035609425.1. NCBI lineage: Eukaryota > Metazoa > Chordata > Actinopteri > Perciformes > Serranidae > Epinephelus > Epinephelus awoara. The sequence continues at coordinate 17,545,544 of CM069316.1, read as the reverse complement.
AGTTAACTTGTTTCTCTTCAGTCATTTTAACTCCATCCTAAAGCTTAGCCATGCCAATATATCTGTTTTGAAGGTCTTCTCAGAATGGAACAGAGTGAAGTAATAGCAAATTACGAAGTTGGGTGATATTGAGAAAACATGTCGCACAGCAGGATAGCAGCACCTATCTAATCTATAGCACTCGCCATTGTTGTTCTAACTACTCATACCTGACAACAGCATAGCAACTGTGTTAGTCCCGCCCACTCACCGCGCTGATTGGCTAATTGAGTCCCACTGCGGCGGTCATTGGTTGTTTTTGATTTTAACCGAGAAACTGCCGTTTCATGTCTCAGTGTCAGACGACTGGATCCCTACATCACTACTGTTAGAGTGCTTTCAGACCTACAGTTGTCTTCGTTCGGTCCAAATAAAGGACTAATTTGGTTACAAAGTTGCATAACTGCCTAGAGTTTGTCCGTGTTCTCACGGCAGCATTTACAAGCGACCAGATCAAATGCCTTGTGTGAGAAAGCTGCTCTTGATTGGTCGAACGTTGAAGAAGAGTACACTTGTAAGATAAATGTGACACAGCAGGTTGATGTTAGCGCTGCTCATCGTGGACTATATTGCTGTCATTGTTCATTTTAGTCAAACCATACAGTTTGAAAACGAGGCGGCTCCAACTAGAAAACAATGTTTTGATGCACTGGATGTGCTGAATGTGCATAACACGCTCATGTTTAACCCAAACAAGATCGAGGTCAGAACCACAAGTGAACCGCACCTGAGTTCATTTGTAACCGGACTGAGACCATCTCTTCAAGAAGGTCTCGGTCCAGTTGTTTTGGTGCGCACCCGAGTGCAATTGCTGTGTTCACACCTGCCCCAACAAACCACACCTAGGGGGCAAAGAAATTTGAGTTCGATTGAACCGAACCAAACAGGGCAGGAGTGAAAGCACCCTTAGTTAGCAGTTCTCAGACAGTACTGGGCACAGTCAGGACTTAAAAGTTAACCCTCATCGATAAAAAGGATGGTCAGTAACAAAAGCTAAAACACACTTTATGTAATTGTCCTGCGCACAAGTGAGGAAACTCTTGTGTGTTCCTACTACAAACACAATGTGTGTGAATGAGTTTCGTCCTTGCCTCCATCACACGTGTGTGCCTCAAGGACTTTCTCCTCTCTCACTGTAGCCATATGACTCAGTTGAAGGAACTCTGATTAAAGCCACTGCTGAGTGAGCGCTTATTGCCCAACTCTATTAAGATCATTCATCATTGCAGGGCTCAGCAGATCCACTCACACACTGACCACTCACTCATTTCCTGCTGGCTCATGGATCAGGTATGCTGCCCCAAGTATCACTCCATTTAAGGATGCATTCTTGTGTGCAATGAAAGTAAGTTATAAAACTTGAGTGCCACATTAGTGTTGCATTTGAGAGAAAGGAGGATAAGGAGAAGATAAGTCTGACTCTCTTGCACAATAAAGTTATGCAACTCCAGCTGACCAGCGTGTAAGCTCTGCTGTGTGTTTCCCTTTCTTTCATTAACAACATAAAGTATATTCACTATTACCTGATATTCTCAGGGTGATTTAAAAGCCTTCAATGCTGTTGTGTTGGCAGCAGATTTGAAATGCTGGCTTGACTGACGCATGCACAGCAGAGACAGAGCCAGCATGGAGCCCTGTGTAAAAGCAACAACATACCTGTTTTCAGCAGCAGATCACTGTGTGTCAGAGCATTTGAAACTCTCCCGTTGTGCTGTAGCCTCGGTGTGTGTCTCTCTCTGGGGTAAAAATCCGCTACTTTCCGCTGCATGTTATGCGGGTTACATGCGGGAGATCCTGTTTATTCCGCGCCTGGCTGCAGCAGAGTTAACGCCGTGCGCACATCCCCGCCTCTGTCTCAACCCGTGTGGATGTCAACACGCGTCCGTCCGGTTACTGGACATCCGATATTGGGCTCCCTGCATGTGCTGCTGCGCCTGTTAGCCTGCTGCTGTGCCCCACCACCACCGCTGAGGGGAGACCACTGAGGTTGTTGTTAATTGCGTCGGAACTGAACTGGGACACCGCAAGGCATGATGGACCGGTTAAAGCTGCAACGCACTGGCGACGCAAATGGACCCTGAGATCCACTCAGCTGTGATGCAGTCACGATGGAGCTGGAGGGGTCTGATCCGAGGCGCACAGGGCGGACATGTATCAGGACTGTTACATATTAGTGTGGAGATGAAGGCAGAGTGTTCAGGGTCACATTGGGTCCATAGAGACAAGCAAATTACGAAAGAGTTTCACATCTGTAGTTCTCTAGATCTAGCTTATTTTGTACAGTTGTTTATGTCACCGCTATGGAAGCATAATGCATTCACTTTAAGGGGAAAAATTAAATTAATTTTATTTAATTAAATTTAAAGGAAAAAATATATACATATACATAAATGTAGCCCTGTTTTTTCTTCTTTTTTACTCATCCAGATTTTTATCTCAGAATTCTGAGAAAACATAAACATTTATTTCACTCTGCAAATAGAAATTAGAACATCATGCAAACAAACAAAATATGAAAGAGTTTTCACATCTGTTGTTTATGTCACCATGCTATGGAAGCATAATGCATTCACTTTATGGGAAATAAATAGATTAAATTAAATTAAATTAAAGGTAAAGAAAAAAATATTTTTTGCCCTGTTTTTTTTTGACTCATCATTATTTTTTATTTATTTTATTTTATTGTCTTATTTTTATCTCAGAATTCTGAGAAAACATAAACATTTATTTCTGTCTGAAAATACAAATAAGAACACCATGTATTAATCTACAAATTCATGTCAATAAAGTCACAGCCTCTCACAGAAAACGTCAGATACTTAAATAGCACAGTGCAAAACATTACAATAAAATAATTTAATATAACTTAGACACTTCTGCTGTCCGGAGAAGCCTTTTAACAGCATATCATATTTAGCAATCAACAACAACAAAAACAACAACAAAGAAAGGAAGAAAAAAAAACTTTTTTAACTTTATAACAAGATTATTTCATTGCTCAGAGTTGTGAAGGTCACTGTTGAAATGTAATGGTTACAGATCACTAGTTACCAGGGGTGTAAATATAGACAGTGCGGGCAGTGCGGTTGCACTGGGGCCCGTGGGGTGGAGGGGCTCGTTGCCACCTTGAATATATACCTATGATTTAAGAGGAATGATAAAAAAAAGAGAATGTTCCTAATTTAAAAAATGGTGCCATTTGCTTTTTATCAGTGGTTCTCAAATGGTGTGCCGTGAGGCAAATCCAGGTGTTTACTTGACTGTATCAGTATGTTGTGCGCACCCATTTCCTAATAAAGAAATACACAGACATGCACAAACAGGACCTATACATGCACAAAGTGGAGAGATGTCAGAGTGAGCAGTTGGGGGGTTCAGTGCCTTGTTCAAGGGCACCTTGGCAGTGCCCAGTAAGTGAATTGGCACCTCTCCAGCCACCAGTCCACGCTTCATATTTGATCCGGATGGGGACTTGAGTTGGCGACCCTCCGGTTCCCAACCCAGATCCCTATGGACTGAGCTACTGCCGCCCCCAGTTAGTGAGCAGATGAATAGGTGTACCTAATAAAGTGGCCGGTGAGTGTATTTCCTTCTCAAAGAAATGTGTGATTCAAGTAAAATATTTAAATTCCCATTCCTGACATATGTCTCACGTCCTGTTGCTTCTATGGCAACAGCTAGTAAGCTTCAGCACAGACTCGACATCGACATGCTTTAAACTCTGTGATCATTTTAATTGCCTTATCAGAGCAGCTGCATGTTTCACTGAGATGTGTTTTACTTTCCTAGGTGTGAGATTGTGTGCTCTTATTTGAATTCCAGCCAGCGCTTGTGTCTTCATGTCTCACAGCATTAATCATGACAGCTGCCTGTTGTGCTGATCAGGCAGAATCAGATGACCTTCAGCTTTTCAGCATACTGTAAATTTCACTGCAGACATGATGCACAACTGTCCACACTGAACAAGAAGCATTTCCTTTTTTCCTTTTGACAACATTTGTACACAATAGCTGCAGCATCCGGTTCTTAATCTGTTCCTTCGACGCTCAATTAATCCGTCCCTCGCCAACCCATTTCGTCTGCAAACGTCTTTACATGAGTCATAAATTTGATAAAACCCACGATATGGTTCTGCTTCACGCCAGCTTTAATTTTAATAGCAGTCATTTGCTCTGGTGTTGTAGGTCTATATATCAGTTCAGAACTAAACTCTGCGATTAATCCTCAGCATATGGTTCAGCTGTTGTGACAATCCCGCCATGTGTGATTGATGTTGTCTTGCAGGCAGCGGTGACAACATTTGACAGATGCTTCCAGGATTTAAAGCCCCATCTTTAAACTTAATGTCCACTATAGTCAGGCTTCTGCTTGGTTGTTGCTCGCCGTGGTGGACGCCACCCCTTGGTGTCCTGATGTTTGAGAAAAAAATGCAGCAAATGTACCTTTTTGGATGCTCCTGTGGAAGATTAAACATGAGGAATTTCCCTCTACGGTGCCCTGAAAATTGACAAAAACAGCTGCCCTTAATGCTTAAAACTTTTTTGCATGCTGGTGCCCTTTAAAATTTTTTCGTCCCTGCCCCTCAGACAACCTGTGTCCACTGCTAGTGATTCATCACAGAAAGTTAAAGCATGGGGATTTGCACCGTTGTTATGTAAATACAGCATTTGATTTCAAAATCTGGCTCGAGAGGTTCAAGCCCAGAACGCCCTGTCTCAGTCTCAAAGCCAACTCATTAAGGTCCTTTCACAGGTGCTGTCTCTCTGCCTGATTAGACCTTCCTAAGATTCCTCACACAACTCCACCAAGCGTCAAACCTGAGCAGCAGAGGCCTAATCAACCACAGCAAGTGAAAACACCTGTGTGTGTAGCTGTGCCAGCTCCTCCAAAGTTCAAACTTTGGTTGCAATGTGTCAGGAGGCACTATAGAGGTTGTTGCTGCAGGAAGCCTTCTGATACTGGCTGTTCAAAAATTTCTTAAAGAAGGAAATATATAAACCTCCAGCTAAGACCTCTTTCATGTGCCATGCATGATGAATTCCCAGTTAGGATCCCTTTTTGGGGGTGCCCAGTAGCTCGGCTGGTAGAGTGGGCGCCCCACATACCAAGGCCATGTCCTTGCTGCAGTGACTGTAGGCTCAACTTTGACCTGTGGCCCTTTGCTGCATGTTGTTCCCTCTCTTCTTCCCTCACATTCATCCTGTCCTATCAAATAAAGGCATAAAAATAGAAATATACATTTCGTGTTCATTGTTCAGGAGGTTTTTAGCGGGAGCTATCCGCAGTGGTCTTTTCCTCGCCAAAACAAATGAACCAGGAGGGGGAAACGCGTTAGGACAAGGATGAAAGTTAAGGCGGCGAAAGTGCGACTGGGGCAGGTGGGACTGGTGGTGAGTGGGTCCAACAAACACAGACTTTCACCCCAGAAAACGGTGTTTGTGTCCCGTAAGATTCTAAAGCCAAACCCTGTTCTTTTTTTCATCAACTTAACCACATGTTTTTGTTGCCTAAACCCAACAATGTGTGTTAGTTGTTGAGGGAAAAAAACTACATTTTTGTACTGATGTAGCGCATTTATTTTGAAAGAGACTGTATGTAAACGTTACGTTCCTGTTGAAATGGGAGTGTATGTTGAAAGACGAAAATTTGACACGGTATCCCAGAACGTCAACACCCAACACACCCAGGGTACCTTTCACGTCGTATGTGGACTTAGAAAGTTCATGCCCAAAACGTCAGTATGTGACGAGGTCGGAGTGGCAGTGTGTTGCAACATGGCAATCTCCTTAGACAAGGACCCGCACTCTGTATAGATATTAACGGCTCATTCTGAGGTAACAAACGCACGACAAATCTTATTTGCAGATGGTTATGCACTAAAGAAAACATACTTTTATTCAATTTCTGCCAATATATCCCCCTAAATCCTACACACTGGACCTTTAATGGTGCAACTGGGTTTAGTAAAACCATTCTCGGGACCCATCGGCTGTATTCAGCGTCTGACTTCCGGCAGACGGCGATACAGCCTCTGGGGGCAGACCCCCGATTTTTTGGCATCCCGGTTTGATTTGGGCGGAGGAGGCGATTTAACCTGGCAACAACTGCAGCCGGCTCAAACGTGATTGGTCAATATCACGCGTACTACAAACAGCCTACAACCAGGGCTCTTCTGTTCTTCTTCCGGAGACAAGATCTGCGGGGTTTGCCTACAGACTCTACATTTACTGAATGTAGAGTCTAAGTAAAACACTAGCTGGGCTTTATAAATAACTTTAATGGGTCAAGGCATAGCTGGTGTAACCCAATCCTGGACCTTCATGGATATTAGGTTACAGTGAATATAGACATTCAAACACATAAACCAGGTCATGTCATCAAGTTGAATTTTTTGAGGGTAAATTAAACTCTGTGCTCCTTGTCCCTCTTAATCATAAACAGAACCATCAGTGTCCATGTGACTGCGTGCTGTTTGCCATCAGGTCAAGAAGTCTGCGTTTGACCCATCTTGTTGTCAGAACCTGCTAGAATCACTCCTTTGATCCTTTTCTCAAACTCCTCAAAACACCTTCGCTAACCAGCTCGTTCCGCACCCGTCACAACACAACCTCCTTGACCCCAATCAGTCACGAGTCAGGCAAGCTCTCTTAACTCTCAGGATTTCAAAAAGGACTCAACACTTCTCATGCTGCCTGCCTTTTCACGTCCCTCATCCTTCTTGACCCGTCTGTACTGTGTCTGGCACAGTCAGCCACCAGTTACTCCCTGGCACCACTGCAGACCGTGAGATCTGAGAGTTTAGCTGCATATGCCGTCTTTCTACCTGGCTGACTGCTTCTATCGGATTTCACTGCTGGGATCCCTCTCAAGTACGTGCAGTCCTTGGCTCCCTCCTGTACATGCTTTCCAAGTAGTGAAGTGATGTTCTCTCCTCTGTTCTATGTCTCAGGCTGACAGATCTTACTTCTAGACTATTTGACATTTGCTTCACCCTGAAGAAACATGAGACATCTGAGACTGAGGGGGAGATGTACCTGAAACATCAAATGAAATTATGATCTACCCAAAGACTCAAGGACGACTCAGTCTTATTTTTCTTCCCCAAAACAACAAGAGGAAACACTTATGTCTCCCTTAACACAGTGAAGTTACTTGTTATTTATTCATTTGTTTTTACTTTTGTAGTGGATAAGGACTTTCAAAACTAGTTTAACCCCGCACTCATGGTGTTGGAATAATCGAAAAAATGAGTTCTCCACTGGAACACCTCCCCAAGTTGGAACAACAACTCAGAAAGTCGACGAAAATTTTGGCACACAAGTTCCCGAGTCAGCGTCATATATGCAGAAACTTGGCGAACGAAAGTAAATGTTCAGTTGATGGTAAACTTTTAGTTAATTTTTTGCCCAAATGTAATTTGTAATATGGTATAAGGTTGTAACATTTAGTTGCTGTCCACAAAGAGTGACTTAGATTAGTTAGAAAAGTTACTTATCAGCATCAGTCAGGTAAAGCAATATCTTAGCAGTTTTAAGAAAAAATTAAGCCAACGCTCAAGTGCCGAAAAGTGCAGTTCCTCTATTGGCCACTTGAGGCTGGCTCCAAGGACGAGTCAATCCCCACAGACCCCAATGTTAAAATGCCCAACTTAACAGCAGAAATAAACATTTTTACAGCCTGGTTTAAAACGGTTTTAGTCTCTAGCTAATTTCAGCATCAGTGTACTTCTGCCTCTTTTGCTCATTCGCATGACTGTGTATTGATGTTTAATGGATTTTAATCTATGTCATACTGTCTCTGTTTGCAGTGAGTGTGCCGCCCCAGTTTTAAATCTGTTTTAAATCTGAGTTTGGGTTTGAATTTTAATAAATCTTAAAACAATAAAACTGCTGCTTTATAGTAGTAGTATATAGTATAGTCTTAGCATCTTTTAAAAATAAATCTTGTACAATTGCACTTGAAGCCACGTGTGCTGATCTAAAGATTCTAATCAGACTTTTTGCTAGAGATGTGTTGTGTTTTGCTGGTATAAGATTTTGTGGTTTTGCAGTAGTAGCCTGTAGTTTCAAGGTGAGTGCCCAAGCAACCAGATAAAAACTAAGGTGGCTGTATTTACAAACTTGTGACGGCACAGCCTTGAGAACTTGTGCTTTGTCTTGGGAATCTCCACAACTGGTGAAACCTTTGTCCCACTTTTATAAGACCTCAGTGCTCTGCCTCCTTGGACTCAATGATTGCTTTGTCTCTGCCAGTTGATGACTGACTATCAGGATGCCTGTCATCTGGCAAACTTAGGTGCTTTTAATTAGCAGCGCTTTGACCGAGTCCTCTGCTGCACCCCGTGACAGGGATTAACTCAAACTCTGACAACAAAACAAAAGCAAGAAAATAACTGGGCTTTAGGGGGACATGGGTTCTTTTAAAAGAAGGTGTTGTGCCAAAAAGGAAAGAGGCGCTTGATTTGGGTTGACTCTAAAGCTGCCAAAATACGTTTTAGACAAAAAGAAAGCAAACAAAACACACAACACCCTCTCAGCTGCAGAGCAAGTGACCATGGGCTCCAGCAGACTGAGGCTTTTGAAGACTAAGCTCAGCTGAAGGCGATGCTTCCTGACGAGTAGGAGATGCCCACAGCTGAGCTCATTTACAACAGCTCCTTCTCAAAACTGAGATTTACCAGTTTTTATTCCTGTAAAAATCTGTTTCTAAAGCAGTTACAGTCACTTTAGCAGGTAGATATCACCAAATAAAGCTTATTCATATTCATCACAGGAATGTTAAATGTGTAGCATACATAGAAAATTAGATATTTATGTGCTTAATTGGTTGTGAGTAATTGATTGTTTGTTTAATCTCAAATAACCCAAAATATGAGGACTTCCAGAACACAATGTCGGTGAGACCCGGCTTAAAAGAGTGATTGTCACAAATTGGGGTGTCTATAGATTTTAGGAGCTTAATACTGTCTGGTCCTGACTTGAAGCACGTCGCAGACTGTGTCTGACATTACAGGGTGGTACTTCATTCCACACGTTCTCAAAAGATCAGAGAGGTAAAAGCACACATGGTCCCAGGAAATGAGGAAAATGCTGCACTGAGTTCTGCACATTTTCATTTTAGAGCCCCAGTGTTCTTGAGTGATTATGTCAGTGGAAAGCAATTTGAGTGAAGACGCCCCTCACAATGGCTTCAGTGTAAAGAAAAAAAAAGTTAAACTGGCTTCTCTTTAGCCTGTTTTCTTCTGCTGCTGCTGCTGGTGAAAGAATCCTTTCTTTATTTCTGTGAACTCCACTAAACATGTTCTGGCGTTCTGTGTCAGCAGCAGCATGGCCCACTTACCCAATGCAGCAGCAAACAAACCCATGCTCATGTGTCTTGGCACCAATGACATTTTGGACATATATTATTTCCATGTTGGTCTGTTAATCTCTTACACGCTGAGTGATACTGACAAAGAAAGTAACATATCTTAAGCACTTCTAAGGGACAAGTATCATGTATGTGTTAATTTCAATCGATTAATCCCATGATGCTTCTGGCACTAAGTCTGGTCACTTAATTAATTCCATTACAAGAGAACGAGGCTCTCCGTGTGAAATAAGAAAGCTGACCAATTCTCAGAGCAACATAAGCTGTGGAGAGACAAGCAGGCTATTGTTAAAAGGATTTGGCTTCTTCAGAGCCTTTTTTTTTCTCTCCTTGCGCCAAAACCAAGGCTGGAAAATCGAGGACTTTGTCACCAAAATAGTTCACAAAGTGGGTGAATTAGAGATTATGAGCGAAAAAGAGGAAAGAGCAGAGTTAAATTCCTCAAATAGAAAGGCTTAGGGTTTTAATCTGAGGGCTGAACCACTTTGAAACATGTGGGATTGGGAGTTTATGAACAAAGTACCACTCAGGGACAATTTTACAGATCAAAACTGAATCTTTTCTCGGCTCTTTATTGAGGTGACTGATGAGCGGTTGTGTTAGTGTGACACCACTGCCCTCTGCAGGATATATCAACAACAAACCTGTGTTTTCCTTATTTTATTGCCCAGAAAAAAAGGGTTCAACATCTTTAAAGGAAGCATAATAACATGTAAAAACTGCTTCTACTTAATTATCCCAAGTCCTTCACTAATTACTTTTCATTTTCTGTCTTGTAACACATGCACACATACGTCCCTGAAATGCACTTTTAGATATATGAAATGTTTCAAGCTCAACAAAATGCCAAAAAACAGGAGACAGAAAATCATATCAGCGCTCAAATTTCCAATGCTCCATCATGTCATGCTACATTATGTCCTATGTACCGGCTGGAGCACAGGGAGATTCAAGGAGAATCACTCATACAGAGCTGTAATTGCTTGCTTCATTAATTTCATGTAGAAAATGTAACCACCAAAATCAAGAGAGGCCTTTGTAGATTTCCCAGTTGGGATCAGCTTCATTAAACAAAGTGGATCTCTGGGGGAATTTTAAATAAAATGTCGTGAGCGAGACCACCGAGATTCTGAGGATGAGATTCATATTAGTTCCTACATCTGCTTACCTGTATTTCATGTATGACACACACAGCTTGCAATCTCCATGACTGGGAGGAGCCATTTTGATTGTCACCTAGCCTCCCCACTCCTCCCTCCTTCAGCTGTACCGCAGTGCAGCTCGTCCTGCCAGATCCTCGCAAGGTTAACGCTGCTTCAGGCCCTGAAAGTCACAGAGAGGCCTGACAGGTGAATGTACAAACCAAACACTGGAGGTTTTAGTCTAATCCACTGGCGCAGACCTCATCTCCCACACTCGATTGTTTAATTTGGTTTTAATCTTGTCCATGCACTGTAAGGCTCAGTCTCAATACACCCCCGACACTTCCACTTGGCCCTCAGGGGAGACCGGGGGTGAGTGTTGTACTGATGGTGTATCAGGGTCTTGAAGGTTTGTCACATTTCCAAGGGAAAATTTCAACCACCATCCCTTCACTCTGGTTACTCGAAAACAAGGGGAAGGGGTAAAAATAAGAAATGGGATTGGGCTTAAATCCGTTTTTTCAAAGTAAAAGGTCAGAAATGATCTTTGAAGTTATATCGATCTCTGGCAGTTGTGAGCTAGTTTTTGATGAATGAGTCAACCTTTCCTCACACAGAAACCTCATTTACTGTACCTAACATAACGGAATATTTACTGTATATTATTAGACTTTGCAAAACAGTCATTTGTCATCATAAAGGCCTAATGCCTTTGCAGTGACTGACTTTTTTCCCCCTGCACTCATTATAAAGTTAATAGAATAGAATATATCTTTACCGTCCACCAGGGTGGAAATTTGTCTTCAAGACCATAAAAAGCAGACAGTAAAGCAAACACTGAGACAAGGTCGTATTACATGTTCAAACTCAGAATGTCAGAGTCTGTTGTCTAAATCTTACCCAATCTTAACTTTTACAACAAGCAAATGATAAATGCATTATGAAATCCATGGGAGAGAGAAAGAAAGTAAGAAGACACAAAGACTGTCACGTAGCAGTTCAAGGAGGACCCAAATGCAGACCAACAGGCCAGTTGAGGTTTTAACAAAAATGTTCACGTTTAGGCTAGTGGTGTCCCAAAACAGAGTTGAGGTAGTGGAAGTGGTTTCCAACACTTAAAACCCGCCATAGATTCCAAGGGAGCCCTGATCCACACTTTCAACGAAGTGGAAGATGAAATTTCCCAGAACACCTTGCGAAGTCAGCAACTTTGTCAACTTGTTACTGCACGATCAGAATGTAGGCTATACAAACAACAGATGCTTGGACTAGTGTAAACTCATCATTCAATATTTAACAAAATCGATTAGAACGAGAGGACGTTGTAGGCGCCCCGTTTTCATCATTTCTCCTAGGCTTCTCACTAGGCTTTACATCTTTCAGATGGGGTTCCCAAATGTTATAGAATCGGTCTGTTCTTGGGTGTTATATACATGTGAGGTACAGCCTTCAGCAGTTGGCACTTTGTCATTAATCCACTGCAATGAAATGTTCTTTCTCGCAGCATAAGTAGGAGTACAATACAACCTCTCAATGTTTTTTTATGTTATCTGCCTGGGAGGCCCAGGATGAGGGACACTGGATCCATCTCCAGCTCCAAACCCAATATTTTTTCTATTTCAGATAGCATATTGGACCAGTACCCTTTCAGCTTACCACATGACTAAAGGTAGTGAGTTAAAATACCAATTTCTATCCAGCACTGAAGGCACATGGATGAAAGAGAAGGGCTAAAATGATGTCTACAGCTGGGGGATATATGCATCCTGTTTATAATCTGTATTGCTTTGATACTATTGCAGACCAGGATTGCTTTAGCATGTCGCCAAACATCATCCGACTCTTCATCATCATTGGTGACAAAAAGCTCCTTCTCAAGTGTGTGCTGAAGCCCTGTGAAGGAACAAGGGGTGGAAAACTCAAAGTCTTATAACAGGCTGGTGGCATTTTCTTAAGTTATTAATGAACACAATAAAGTTTTATTCAAAACAATTTATTTATCAATCAACTCAACTCAGGACAGTAAGAAATCAGCTTGTTGTTGTGCTACAGTAGGAAATCACTCTATTTAAAAATACATGTTATATACATTTAGGAACAGTTCATTGGTTTGTCACAAAATAATGCTGTTGATTTGATTTTTCATCCTTCACAATGCCTTTAGTGGGAATATCTGAATATTTTTCCATTGTCATTCTACTGTCGCCCCAAGTGCTAAAATAAAGAAAACACACAGCACAGTATTCTCAACTGTCGAGCTGCCGCTACAGTAAAAAACTACACAAACATACAGAAATACTTAACATTTCATTCATTATCTTTGTTAGTGGAAAAGACTCTACATTCATGTGTCAGTTTTTCCGACCACGCGGTGCTAAGACAGCAGGCAGATGTTCTGTTATGATCTTGTGTAAGCTAGTTATTGTCCACTTACCCGTTATTTTAATATCACATCCTGCTCTTTTCCTGTGTCACAATCACAATAACCTGATTATCTAACTAACACAAAGACCAGCTCTACCATAAACAAAATAAACGTACACTTTTAAAGCCATTTCATGGGCCCTTTGAGGGAAATGTAGGCATAGTTCATAATGGTTTGTTTTAAGCATTAAAAAAAAACCACACAGGCAGAACATTACAGGAGGAACAGTGCATCGAGTGACTGCTGCCGTTACGGTCAACAGGTGCAGCTTGAGTTTGGTGCTTTAAGATCCTCAGCTCAGTCTCGCCCAGAGTTCACAGCCTTTGTTGTCCTGGCATTGATGAAATCAGACTTCCTGTAGCCACACTGTTGACAAACAAAGAGTTGATCATAGACACTATATTTGTATCTCATGTGGTTTAGGTAAAAATGTTTGTGTAAAATTTCACTCTGGTGCCCCCCAGTGGTTGCACGAAAAAAGACTGACAACAACAGGCCCGATAAACATGCGCGATTAGTTTTCTTCATGAATGACCACATCAGTAGTGATGTTAGTAGATGTTACTTGTCATAATGTAACCTGCACCAATTCTGTCACAATGCATCAATGTTCAGACTTACATGAAGCCAAGTCACAATGACTTGACCAGTGTTTGACTGGCGGAGTTGCAGGTGACACCATCAGCTGGCTTGAATCGAGCTTAGAGGGCCAGTTTACACCACTGCAACTTTTCTTTACAACTTTCTGAAACAGTTTCGTCTCATCGTGAATCACTGGTCTGAACTGGGCTTTATCTTTATCTCTAAAATACATCATAATTTATTTGTTGATTATATTAATACTACTTTACTACTTTTCACCTCTGTCAGTATTCAGTGTGCTAATGTTCCTGTTATTTTATGAGAGTTATTCTGTACAAAAATGACTGGCACCTAATTGCCTGCCTAATGAAGCACCTTAAAGACAAGAAGAAGCTTATTAAATTTTCCTTTGATTTCACCAGTACTATCTGTGCCATGACACGTGCAAAACTGACGCTGTTTATTAAAGCATCTAATGCAGGAGCAAAAAGATAAACATCTAAGAGACTGTAAGAATACATGCAGACAGGATGGAAACATGTTGATGGAACCCACCTTCTTGTAGGCCCCATGGAGATCTGTGTGTTTCCACATGGTGTGCAGCAGGACGCACGCTGCCTGACCCGCTCTGGTTGGTCCATAACTAGGAAATTAAAAGTTAATGATTCGCTGTTATCTGTATACTGAATATGATATCAGTATGAAAAACACTGTGCATCAGAGATAAGAGGCTTTGCTTCTAGCTGAATTATTAATGAACTAAGCTATGAGTGTCACTGTGTTCTTAATGAAGTGCTAATCATCAAACAGGAAGTGATTCAGTTTCACAGAGGAGCAGACTAACCCGTTGTCCTTGCTGCTGATGTTGATGATCTTCGGGAGGGCTCCATGGTTGACGATGGTCCTGACGTGCTGTTTGTCGCTCTGACTCAGGTTAGTGAGGATTTGACACAGAGAAGCCGTCACCTCTGTGGGCAGGTCGGTGCCGGTGTCGTCGTTGGGCAACAGCCATACCAACTCTGGCAACACCTGTTTCACTTCAGGAGGACGAAGCAAAAAAAAGGATGTATTGCGCAAAATTAAAAAGCACAGTTTGTGGTGCATTTGGAGGCAAAGTGGACTGAAATTCATAATTAAAAGTATCTCAGGTTTGATGGAAAACAGTTACCGATGTCAGAGTGCAGTTCATGATAGCGCGAGAGGTTTTTTATTAGCGATATGGCCGTCCTCTTCACATCACTCTCTCCCTCCTCTAACATCTTCTTGATGTGCTGAAGGCCATTTTCCCGTTGAACAATAGTGAAGGCGATGGCTTCACTCACCTGCAAGGCCCCAGAACGTACATCAGGTATGTGTAATGTATGCTGTCACTTTAAATGTGATTTACAGGTCATATATACATTGTATCTGTGCAGTTTCTGATGCTGTTAAAGGTTCTTTTAATATCAATATTTTCTGTAAACAAGTGTTAAACAGTGTATTAGGATCATTTGCCTGCCTACCTGCCCATGCCTACAAAGGCAATGAAGTATATTATATCACATCGCATCGTATTTTTCATCGTACTCCACTAACAAAGATAATGAATGAAATCGTATTATTCATTCCATTTCTTCACCGTCTGGTTAGCTAATAAGATGAAGTTTCCAGTCTGTTCATCTCACTTCAGCCATTTTCACTGCAGCAAAATGTATGTAGTGGACTGAAAAAACCAACTGATTGTATTACTGTAGAGAGCCTAAAGTTTAATTTGTGTTTGTTATATTAATAATTTACATCCAATTATTGTAATTAATATTAATTTACTGACAATTCTACATGGTGTAAGTGCATTATTACAATATTGCCAAGGAATATATTACAATGCTATGCTGTACCCATGCTTTCGATTATTTCATCTCATGAATTCCTCAATTATCTCGTGCTTAAATGATATGTCCAGTTATTAACTAATCAGTTCACCCAATCCTATGTCCTGTCCTCTTCACCTCATCTGACCCACAACTAAAACTAGGCTGCGGTCAGAGTATCTATTTTGTTATTTTCCTCTTTACAGTAAGAATCTACGAAACTCTAAAATGAAACATAGAGAGTAAATCTGTCCGTCTTACTGCTCCGTTCCCAGCCGTGATGTTCTGCAGGGCTCCTATGGCGGCCTCCTGGGTGTAGTGACGCACACTGCGGGCCATCAGTGACAGATACATCCGGATAGTGATGGAGCTCCACAGCCACTCTATACCACGGGGGTTTGACTTCTCCTCCAGCAGGGGGCACTGTCGCTCCAGATGCTGAGAGGACACATCTTATTAGCTGCAGTTTATTTCATGTCAGCAGGTTCACTGAGTTCACACTGACAACAAGAGGTTATTATGCAGCAGATTAACAGTGACGGACATACATCATTTCTTTTGTCTTGTTTCTCTTGCCCTTATTATGCGATTTAAGTTTATCTTACCAGGGAAGACCGGCTGAGCATCCGTGCCATTTTGCCGCATCATCACACTGTAAATTCTCATAATTATAAAGAATTCACGCTGCTCAGTGCAGATGCTGAGTAGCTGCAATGCAGATGATTGTTTAAGGGGTCTAAGGGCATGCAAAGACGTCTGAGGAGTTTTTCATTGCATTAAAATCCTTCTACTTTCTCCTCCTGTAAAACATTCAAATATTTTTGGTGACTCTACCTGAACTCTGAGTTGTGTTTGTGACACTCAGGATTAAAATTACAAGACACTATGAGGTGGCATAATGGGAAGTGTAGGGTCATTTCAGTCTCTGCTGCTCCCAAAAACGCCCAGTCTGCTCTGATTGATCAACAGGAAACACAAAGGAACCCATTTAGAATGATTGTATCTCAAGTTTTAAATGATCTATATACTGATGTATAGATGAGGGGATTTTTTTTTATTTTTTTTTTTAACAGAAACATGTTGTAAACAAACATTTTGATTCAGCCAATGGTTGTGACATCATAACTTAACAAAAGTCTAATTTAAAGGCAAAGTTTCTGAATACAGACTGTGTGTTCTTCCGTAGATTGAACATTTTGATACTTTGACAGAGTTTTACAGCACCTATACCTGCTTTATATTTCAAAAGAGATAGAAATTTGACTTTTTACAACATTGGACCTTGGAAAAAATAGTATTAGCCAGGAACAGATTTAGAGCACGAAGGCTTACAAAGGCTCGAGAGGAATACCTCGTTACTTTGGGGCGGTATGTGGGGCTAGCTGGTCACTACTGGGCAGTGCAGGCTAGCTTTGGAGGTAGCAGCCGGTCTGCCCAGAGAATCGGACTCAAACAAAAAGTCGTTTTAACGATCTCTAGCACTGTAATGGCCTATTGGGTTTGCTTCTTGCCTTTCTGGGGATGGCAGCTAGCCAAACTGTTCTCTCCAGCTGCTCATAATTATGTAAATTTTTTTGTCATGTGTCTGCCCTATGGGAACAGTTGCGTCAATGCATTTCTTTATACTCTTCTGACCCGGAACTGTCAAGACTTCTTGGCACAGAAAAGTCAGTCTGTGGGTTCACGCAGGGGTAAGTAACCC
The DNA here is from genome assembly GCA_035609425.1 of Epinephelus awoara. Classification (NCBI taxonomy): domain Eukaryota; kingdom Metazoa; phylum Chordata; class Actinopteri; order Perciformes; family Serranidae; genus Epinephelus; species Epinephelus awoara. Next base: position 17,528,435 of record CM069316.1, on the reverse strand, counting down.
CAGGTCAGCTGTGACTACGCCACTGCAAGAGCTTTAGTTGATGAATCACTGTGCATAGGCGTGAAGATGTTACTGACCTTCATCAGTGACACCCCTGTCCACACACTTTGGTCCTGGGCTGTTTTTTATGGTCTCATGACCCCTTAAATCCAACTAAGGGAAACTTTAATGCTACAGCACACAGTGACACCACAGGTAACTCCTTTCATATTGTTAATATAAAAATATTGACTAGATCAGCTGTAATGAAGCATTGCAACACCAAGTTCATAACAGCAGGTCTGTGTGCTGCTGGCACAGACCCACCTGACAAAGCAGGAATGTAAAATGTATCATTTGCTTTGATGTTTCTCTCCCCATGCATCATATACGAGACAGAAAAATCTGATTGGCTTCTAAGAAGCTGTTTCATGGGTGATTAAATCTGCAGCAGTGCAGCAGTTTTCACAGAATTTTGCGCTCAAATATTACACCGCAGGAACATCTTTTGTATTGTCAGTGTGCATTATTGTCCGAAGGGATTACCTCTGTGATCTTGGCACTGCGATGAGCAAAGCAGCCGACAGCCTTTTGCTGGGGAGCCAAGTTTTGTCGAGATTCTCTGAGATCTGTGGCGTATTTCATGGGAAGCTCTGCTTCTATCTGATAAGACAGGTTGTGCAGGATGCAGACGCAGTTCTCTGTGGACTTTAGAGCAGATATATACATAAATATTAAATTGAATGCAGTACAGCAAAGCATTTAACCAAATAGATACAGCAGATTGAAACTTGGATGGGGGTACTGTGGGTAAACTGTAGTTGAGTAAATTTTGCTTAAAAAGTGAGACACAAGTTTTAAACAACTATTTATGTTTAGATTTTGGACTGTGACTTTTTCCAATTCAGTGAGAGGCAACAGGATTTATGAGAATGACATGCAATACAGAATGGGAAAAAGTATGGGCCCAATTTCACAAAATATATGTACACGCATGGATGGATTACTGAATGGACCTCCAGGGCTGAGGCCCACGACACCCCCTGGCGTTTACCTGCAAAATGTTGCTAGAATTAACAGGTACCAACCAGGAAGAGACTCAAAAAGACCACAAAGTGATGCAAAGGAACTACAAAGAGACAAATAATAGCTACACAAAGACAAAAATGACCACAGAGACAAAAATGACAAAAAAAGGAAACAATTACCCCAAAGAAACACAAAAAGACACATAATGACTACAAAGAGACAAAAACAACCAAAGGAGACACAAAATGACTACAAAAAGACAAAAACAACCAAAAGACAAAAAATGACCTCAAACGGAAACAAAATCACTACAAAGACACAAAACGACCAAAAAACACACACAATTACCACAAAGAGACAATAATGACTGATCACTTTAATTTCACCTTGTCATCTGTCTTGTAGTCAGCTATGGCGCCCCGGATGTAGTAGACCAGAGAGTCAATAAAATTCTCACACTCCCTCATTGCTTTCCTGCCATCTGGACCAGCAGAGCTCAGGTTTCTGTAAACAAAAACAATCAAGGTAATGTGACATTTGTGTGCATGTTTCAATCAGATACGCGGTTTTAATTCCCGCTGAACCATATCAGAGAATTCAGCAACGTTAATTACATTGAATTGTGTGCAAAATAAAAAAGGTCCCTTTTTGTCAACCACATCATTGTGAAAACTCAATGGATGCACTGTTTTGGATCTTTTCGAAGCCAGTGGCAATCATGACAAATTATTTTACAGACTAACAAAAACATTTTTTATGTAATCCAACTTCCCCGAGGAAAACAATACAACAATGAACATTCGAAACTCCACACAACAGGTTCTTTGTGCTGTGATGAAACATAAATCGGGGAGGAACTTGTCATTTTTCTCCTCCACAGGGAGCTCAAAAGCTTTGAGAACATGATGAGGAGAACTTGATAACATTGGGCCAGCGAGGACTGAGTGATTTCAGTTCAGCAGAGTGGAGAGAAGAGAAGAGAGAGCTCCATGAATAATTCAGTCTTTCACTCATTTGACCTGGCTGCGGTTGCCAGGGGAGCAGTGCGTCTGATATCTCCTGCTTTGTAAACAGAGAGAAAGAGAGATGATGTATGTCTTAACAACTAAGCTGACAATACGTTACACAATCGTAGACCACAACAGATAAATTGCGGTTTAACACATGCTAGTAGAGAAAGATGGTTTCTGTCATATTAGGCAGCTCTTATCATGCTGATGTGGTTATTATTGTGCGGTGAGAGTGAGTGGCGACGCGTCATCCATACAGTTTATGGTGTTTAGAAACCCCAAGGGACAATCATGCATAGTGTACCTTTAACGCCTCGTTTCCACTTACATACGTGTACGGAGACGAGTCAGCCAGAATTCCATTCATTCCTATGGGAATATCCATGATACCCAATGTGCCTGCAACACTTCCGCCCTTCGTAATATTTCGGCCCAGAATTTACCTCAAGTACAGTAAAAAAAAAAACCTGAACCTTTGCGGTTGATTTCTGAGAGACAGTATGACAACATCTACATTTATTTGTTGCCATGCTATATTAGTCCTGTTTTTGATCTGGTAATGTTTGAAAAGCATATTCCAGCTACTGGATGGTGAAAAATGGACAGAATTAGCCTCTCCTCATGGCTACAGGTAGTTTCTATCAGGTTTGTATCCATCCAGAAAGAAATGCTTTGCATTGGACAATAGAGGCATCATCGGTATATTTACGGATCTACGGACAGCAGTCACATAAGTGGAACTGAGGCGTGACTGTCATTTTCAGTTTGTCTTCTTCTTTAAATTCCTTTAAATGGGATTTCACCAACAGGATTCACAAGAAATCAAACAGAGTCATAGTTCTTTGCATGGAAACCTGCCGGCATTTTCATCTTCTTATTACAGCCTGGATTCAGATGAAAGATGATAACCGTTTACACCATGTTGAGACACTGTTTACTCATAACTCAGCTTGGCAGAGATCGATGCTGTATATTACCGTAGCTCTGCCATCTGTTAACTCTTGCCCTTTGTGATACCATAAAACTAAAATGCCTCAGTGACCAAACACGGGTTCTACTGGGCTTCTTTTTCACTGCTGATAGATTAGATTGTAATATTTTGATTTTCTCCATCAGTTTCGGCATGTTTTTGAAGAAACCATGAGTTGTGTATTCAGTTTGATGTGAGCTGAATATTTGTCTCCTGGTGTTGGTGTCTGTTTACTTTAATCTATTAATCTACAATGCAAAAGCTCACTGAGTATCTAGTTTCAAAGTGAACAAAGGAGCCTACCGCAGGCAGCCTGTAGCATTGTGGAAAGAGTCAGCATCAGCGAGGAGCTCATCTTTTGGGTTCTCCCCTTCAGAGATGCCAGAACTGGGTACCAGGACTGACTGGGTGAGGACAAATAAGGCCTCTTTGGAGAGACGCTCCTTCAGAAGGTCATGAGAGGAGAGATTCCACAAAAGACCTGAGAGTGAGATGGAAACATACGTTATTATAAGCACAGATATTTATCTCAAAATGTTACCTAAACCAGCCCTATGTATATATATCCCACAGTAAGATCTTAAATGCCTTAAAGCCAGAATTTGTCATTTCAATTCAAAGCTAAGTAAAAAAACTGACCAGTAAGGTGCCGTCTTGTTTCAACATCTCTGCTGCTCTTCAGTGCATGCAAAATTGTGACCAGGCCATCATTTTCCTTCACCTCCATCTTGTTTTCACTGTTCTGGTAAACGACATTACGTAGAGCCCCGGCGGCAGCACGCTGCACCTCCTCATTGTCACTGTCCAAGAGCTGCAGGAGCTTTGCAATCCCACGGAGATAGTACACCTGGAAACAACAGTGGATTACTGATTAACAGATTCACTGGAACACAGATGGAGAATCTACATAAGGCAAGACATTCAGAAAGTGTTAAAGATTAATCTTTTACCACGGCCATGTTGTGTATCAAAGACAGTTATCAACAACATGAAACATCACTTCCATAGCCAAATTAGATACATTATTTTATTGTTACTGCTAAACCATAAAACTGGACCACTATTAAAGAAGCTTTCCACTGCTATAAAAGATGGTCTGTTAATGAATCTAGGCTGTCTATGTGGTGAAAGATGCGAATACTTTTGAAATGGGTGCTACATGACTTGCTTACGTTTCTTGAAGACGTTTCACCTCTCATCCAAGAGGCTTCTTCAGTTTTAATGGATTGCTGCGGAGTTGCAGGCTTTATACCCTGTGTGGGTGTGAACCCTTACAGAGTCATCAAGGTCACATGTGAGTTGTTGGTCCACCCGGCCATCATGTGTATCGTTAGGGTTAGATGGGTCCAGGTGACTCAGAGCTCACATGTGACCTCAACAACTCTGTAAGTGTTCGCATCCACAGTGAGTATAAAGCCTGCAACTCCGCACCAATTCATTAGAACTGAAGACGCCTCTTGGATGAGAGGTGAAACGTCTTCAAGAAATTCAAGAAAGTCCAGTTGCTTATGATACAGCACTTAAGATTACCATGACCTGGATGACTGAGAATCTTCACCAACACGACCAGAGAAAACAGAGAAACAGGGGTGTGGCATTTGCTTTTGATCAAGAGGTAGAAAACCTACAACAACAAGAATGCACCGCACCACACCATAAGTGCTCCTGCTGGTGGGTGACGTAATGCAAGCTTGGCTGTTTTTCTACAGGAAACAATATGGCAGCCGGCTGATAACAAAGAATCTCATATTACAGTTACACAGTAAGCTAAAATGTGTGTCTGAAAACATTTGAGGTGAGACATAGGCAACGCAGTGACACAATCTTGCTCCATAATTTATCAGCACTGCCTAATTTTACTGTCTGATCTCTATTTTTTCAGCTTCCGTTTTCACAATACAGTAAACGGTATGGTGCCCACTTTTGTTCACAAACTCTCGTATTACAGCCAAACAGTGCACTAAAATATGTTTCTAAAAATATTGGAGGCAAGAATCTTGTGTCTTGTTTCTTGTTTCATATTTGATCAGCACTGCCTACTTTTACAGTTTAATCTGAGTTTGATCTGCGTTTGAGAGAGGAATAAAAAGGTGGCTCCCTCGATCCGCTTCTATACTTCTAGTGTCCCTGGTGGCGGGCATACAAAAATGCGGAAACACAATCTGTAGTTCAGCAACAGCCCTAGAGCCATAATAAAATTGGCGGAGCTGCTAGATGAGCAGGGAGAACTAGGGCGAAGTTTACCACGGTCCATTTACACATACTACATTGTTATGATACAAAGCTGGTTGAAAACTTGCAAAGTATCTCGTCAACAGTAGGATTTCATCAGAACTTAACTTAGCTTAGTTTTGTTGAAATATGGCATTAAGACCTAATACAGACAGTATCTGGAGGCATGAGGTGTGGTAATCAACTGCAGTATTATGGTGCTGCAGTAAGCTTCATCTTATTAAAGGCTTTAATTAAACAATTGTGTGGTTCTGAATTTCCACCACATCTTGTCTCATTGTCTTATCTGTTGCGGTAATAGTTTGAGCTCTGTTGTCAGCTCATGGCTAAGTGAGAAATTGGAACATTAAAACTGTACAAACGGAGGCACGGGGGCTAAATAATGCAAATACTACCCTCCCCAAAACTACACACTCAAATCTGAAAAAAACATTTTGAATTTTCCTCTCTCTCATGTGGTAAGTAAAGTTGTTTTTACATATTTACAGATTTGATTCCATAATATTTACCTGCAAACAGATTCTGAGTTGAATCACTGAAATGATCACATACAAACATATGATTAAACATACCATCTTCTTCGCATCGGCACTCTTGAAACACTGATTCTGTATGTGGCTGGCTGCACAGATCAGAATTTCCTCGTTATCCTGGGTCAACAGGTTCACGGCCCTCTCAATCGTCATCTCTGGAGGCTTGTTCTCTGACTTCCTGTGTGAGAGGACAGCCAGGAATTAAAAACTGCTTCATTCCCAGAAGTCTCAATAAACAGTTAATGGGACAATTCAAGAATATATTATATTATTAAATGAACACAAACAAACGCAGAGCTCTTACAGTGTCATGACGTTCTGTGTGTTTATCTGCTGGATGGGTGGTTCCACTTCCATCTGCTTCCCCATGTCCACCTCCAGACTCGTGACCGAGGGTGGGTATGAGTTCAGTCTGTGGAGCCCCTGACCCTCCCTCCTGACCTGAGCCAACCAGGACAAGCCGTCATCAGGCTGGACAGCGCCAAGTATCATCTCACCGCTTGGTCTCTGCACAGTGTGTCTCTCCTTTTTGACAATACTTTGGTTACGTCCCCATCCAAAGCCGTATTCACCGCTTTGCTGAAATTCTGCATTTGCAAACACAGGCGGTGGTGGTGGCGCTGCTGTCTGTCTGAGTGACTTCTGGCGTATGTTCCCGTATACAGATGTGGATGCAAGCGGCCGCGTGCCACGGGGTGCCTCTGAGAAGGCGTAGCGACGAAATGAATCAGAGGCAAATGAGCGGTCCAGCAGAGTGCCCACCCTGTGAGACTGACTGGGTCCTGGATGGGTGTACGTGCTATAACGGAGGGTACTGGGATTGAAGTGACTGCGATGAAACTCTGGGCTCGGTGGTGGACTCACTTCCACCCTTCTGGATGGTCTCCGCAAATGGTTACTTGATAGAGAGCGGTCGGTGAGGCCCAATCCATTCATCTGGGCAGAAAAACACAATCCACACTTAAATACATTGTGACCTGTTTATTCTGGTACTGTCACTTTGAATAGCCCAAAATACACAGTATTGTATAAAATGTATTTAAGTCTATGGAGCCCCATTTGGTCTTGTATTTATAACTCAACTCAACTCAAGGAGAAATAATAGGAACAACATTTCAGCGCAGAGACTTTCATTAGGATATTATTGAAGACAATGGGAGACACCATCTTAAATAGGTGGGATGACCCACTTTGACCAATCAGGTCACAGTAAAGGCCGACGTCATTTATTGAATCAAGCAGGCTGTGAATATGAAGCAGCAGCAGACCATTTGACTACATTCAAATTATGGCATACAATACGTCCATGCAGTTCTTTTATGATGGACAGACAGAGAACATGCAAAGTGTCAAACTGACTGCACTGGTGATGCATTAAGAAGCTGACAAACGTGTGTGTGTGTGTGTGTGTGTGTTGGGCATGCACGAGTAAAGACAGTGAGGTAAAAGAGTCCCTTACCGTCACGTTTGGGAAAAGTCCATCTGTAGCATCAAAGCTCTTTGTGGTGTTTCTCTGTAAATGGACACTACCTGAAACAAGTTGGGAAGGTTTTGTTTGAGTGTCCTGTTTCACACTGTAATTACCTAAAGGCATGGCAACACTCACACGTCCTCAGATCAGGAGGATGACTCCTACCTTGGCTGCCTGAGCTACAAAAGTATTAACAATGACAGTGCTGGGAGCGTTTGTAAACTGATGCAAACCAAATGCCTTGTTCATTTGCATTACGAGGGATTGATAAGAGGGAGGCAGAGGGAGAAGCAGTGAGCTCAAACAGATACTTTAAATCCTGTCTATGTTTGTTAGCTATGTTTATCATTCATTGAGTTAAAACTGACACAAATACTTAGTATGTATAACCCATTATTTCTGGACATGATCCTCCCAGTGTGTAGAGGATACCACACAACAAAAGAACCACAGTGAGTCATTTAGAATAAATGCAACATACTGTTATGTATGAGCTAAAACGATTATACGATTCATTGACTAGTTCATTGACAGCAAATGAATCGTCACCTACTTAGGCCCCTTAGTATTTGCTGGTCCCTGGTGCTCCAATGTGAGGATTTGCTACTGCTCTTGGTCTTGACAGAGTCACCGTGACGTTGCGCTTAAACAACAATCACTTCCAGGTAGAAAACTTGCTATTGATATGAAATGAGATATACATTTTCCTGCTTCACCTTACATACTAACCAATGGAGGCATCGGTAGACCAGCGCTTCCATGTTTTGCAAAGTAAAATTACGGGTTTTGTCAACAGAGTCTGGTACATGTGACATAATGGACTTTTGGTTAAAGACTGTGGTTTTCTGTCCAACGATTAATCAAGAATAAGCGTCGGATTTCACCCTTGACAGAATCATTTCTGACATGTAAGCCAACATGGTCAATCATCTGGTGTAAATGCATATCATTTTTTTGCCTCTGTTTTTAAGTTTCGTCATTTTCTACTTGTTTTTTGTATTTATTTGTTCTTTTGAGTGTTATTTATTTTAAATATTTTACTGTTAACTGTTGTAATGTCTAGCTATTCACTTGTTACCTTTTTTTCTGTGCTGTCTTACCTCTGCTCCATGAAGCACTTTGGGCTGCATGACTGCATGAAAGGTGCTATGTCAATAAAGTTTGATTTCATCAAACAAAATCAACGCTGTCCTGATTTTGTTTTTTCTTGGTTGATGACTAGCTGGATTTTTCATCTTTACTTAGGCTTTCCATGGGACAGAACCCCATGGAAAGCAGGCCAGTGGTAGAAATATTAGATTCAAGCTCTGTCAGCTGTCTCGTCCATCTACCTTTAGGCGTATGAATGAAACTGCAGGAACCTGTTGGACAAGCAAACTATTATGTGGCATACATTCCTCTCACAAAAAAATACCTGTATCGTCCAAATGATAGTAGACCTTCAGTACACTGAACATATTTTCTGGATAGAGACAGTCCTTGGTTGGAAGGGTTTGGCTGTCAGTAGCAGTGGGAATGATGACCCTTTGAGAGGGTCACAAGATGACTGAGAATATGACTCTGCTACTCAAACTCACTTTGAACATACAGGATAGATTCACCTCTTCAGCAGTTTAACAGGAACCATCAAGTGAAGCAATCTGAGGTTTATAGAGATTGAACTGCTCACAACTCATAAACACATCCAACCAGTGACAATGAGTCACAAGCACACTTTCATTGTAGGACGTCACCAACCAATAAATGTCAGGAACTATTGTTTTATAGTACGGCTTCATTGACTCATACACTGCTCCCAAAACTACAGGTGAAAATGAGATATGATATAAGATCATTTTTCTTTGTTGTATTTATGAATAGAGGGAGACAGGCACGTGAATGCACCTCAGCAGCCACACCACACCTGTGTAACACACACCTGAGAGCCTCCTGTGTGCTGTTCACTCATTCATTCATTCATACATTCGCCATAATCACAGTGGGACGACTTCAAACTGCACTTTACCATTTGACACAGCCCTCTTTGCCTTCCGTGCCAGTGTGAGCTGAACCTGCTGCTGAACACGCACACTCCGGTCGTTTGAAGTCACCCACGTCGAGGACCTGGGAGTCGGCTCGGCAGGTAGAGCCAGGCTGCTGTCCTCCAGCGTGAACGAGTCCTGCGGAGGTAACGCGGATTTAAAGAACATCTCCTGCATTGTGGATGAATCCTAATCCGCCAAGAGTCCGGACTGCTTCATTTAACTCGACATGTACCGCTCCTGGATTAGTGTCGAGACCTGCTTTGTTGTCCCTCTGATCATTTTAGGTGGGAGCGACCTGACGTGCTGACAGTGAGGGGGCGGGGCTACAGGCGACGCACCTGAGGTGTCGGGTGTCGCTGCTGCCTGGTATCGGTTCACTCAGGTGAACGTTACTTATCTACAATCAGTGTGGAATGTAACTAAGTACATTTACTCAACTACTGTACCCAATTCTATTTGGCTATAATAATATTAGGCTATATTTTAGTAATTCTTCAACCATGGTCTAAGAACAATTTTATAAAATCTGACACCTTTACAGAGAAATGATACCGTATTTTTTGCAGCCTAGTATAACACTGGTATTACAATTTTCATCATATTTTCTATCACAATAAACCAAGTGATGAAAATACTTGTTGTTGTAATGGCATTTCGTCACCTTTTTAAAAATATAAATTAAAAATTATAATAAAAATCTTGCTATTGTCTGTTTTAGCATTAGCTTGAAATGTAGCCTACACAATGTAAAATCTTGTTTTTCTTATTATTTGTACATTCAAAGGACATTTCAGCAAAACAGGTATTTATGTGTCTTTTGTATTTGTATTTGAAGTTATTATTCAATCTGTTTCAATTTAATTCATAGATCCCAATATCACAAATAACAATTTGCCTCAGAGGGCTTTACAGCACACAACATCCCTCTGTCCTTTGGACCCTCACAGCGGATATGGAAAAACTCCTGCAAAAAAACTTGAATGGATTAATATTACTTTAAAAACCAAGCAGGGTTGAATGTCCTATATATATTTTTTCTTTATATATTTCTTTATAATGGTAGTGGTGGTTTGAGGACTCTGCCCAGTATCTTAGCTGTTCCTAGGGCTGCACTCTTCTGGACAGAGACCTCAGATGTTGTACCTGGAATCTGCTGGAGCCAGTCTCCCAGTTTGGGGGTCACAGCCACAAGTGCTCCAATTACCACTGGCACCACTGTTGTCTTTACTCACCACAAATTTTCTAGCTCCACTTTCAGCCCTTGGTATTTTTCGAGCTTCTTGTGTTCCGTCTTCCTGATGTTGCTGTCGCTCAAGATTGCTACATTTATCATCACTGCCCAAGATGTCCGCTTGGTTGGCCATCTTCAGCTTGTCAGTCTGGATCTAGAAGTCCAGACAATATCTATATACATAAGAAGTGTGGTTTTGTGCTTCTTATTTCTGACAGAGACACAAAATTATGATAGCTAATGATAGCTTGATGTAAAAATAGGTAACGCTAGAAAACCTAAGTTAGCTAGGTGATGCTAAGTAATTCCGATGTCAGTAGGTTAAATATAAGGCCCAAGGCTACAGTGCAGACAACCACGAGTTAGCTTAGCACAAAGAACCAAGGGAAACCAAGCGGCAACCTCCAGGACTGAAAAATTAAGCCAAAATTTAAGTGCCAAAAACTGCAGTTCTTTGTACAGCCACTTGAGGGTGGCTACAAAAGTGAGTCAATCCTCACAGAGTCGCATGTTAAAATGCCCAACTTTATAGCAGAAATAAACATGTTTACAGCTTGGTACAAAAAGGTTTTGGTCCTTTAAGCTAATTTACGCATCAAGACAACTGTACGGGGGGGTGACATTTTATATAACTCACCCATGTACATTTTATTAAGGCTTAAAGTTACGCATAATTAAGGGAAAGCTGCTTTGAGTTACAGGCTGTCTGCCAATAGAGTCCTCAGCTTCTCAGTCAGATCCATCCCTCGTTCCTCCACAGCTTCAGCCTCTTGCTCAAACATGGTCACTTCTGGACCTCTGGCTCCAAAAAAAACCAAAAGAAGATGTTGACACTCTTAAGGCCAAAACGGGAATTCACAAACCATTGGGTGACATCAGCTTTGTCCAGTGTTTATACAGCCTACGAGTGAAACATTAGCTAGGCTCCGTTAAACTGTGATAAAATCTGCCTAACAGCACCTCTAAAGCTCCACAATTAACATCATCATCATCAGAAACACACCTAACTTGTCAGAGGAACAGACAAAGTTGACATTGAACTACTTGTATGTCAGTATTTAATTTAGATTTTGCACAAGTGACTTTAGTGGCCATTTAAGATATGTCGATTCTTCAAATGTTTGTAAATGCAACCACACACTTTGTAACACCTGGTGATGGGTAAGTAAAACACAACTTTAGGAGTCAGTAGATGCCGACATGATCAGCTTTCCACCCTGGATCACAGCACCGCCCTCTTTGGCCTGACTTGTAAGAGGAAACTGCAGGCAGACATAAAAGGCAGGTCCCACCAGGTGTGTGTTTCCAGGGAAAGGAGCCAGTTGCTGTCTGTACACAGGCTGTGAAGTGTTATTAGATCTGTTTTTATTGCCATGAATTTTCCCAGCAATTACTTCCTGGCATTGATAATAGTCTGCTTTTATTTGGCTGAAAGCCTCACATTTGCACTTTGTGTTGTTGGCACTGTGCTGAGAGCAAAGACTAACTTTTATTCTATCCTGTTCAACTGAATACAGTTTTAAATATGTCATAAAAATCATTATCTTTCCTAAGGAACGATATGTCGTGGAAGTCACCATTCATGCTTCCACTGTTCCCTCTTTAACTACAAGAGATTCCTGACGTCCATGGAGCGCGTGAGGAGACTCACTTTGGTCAGCTATACATAATCCTGCATGGGCCTGTCTGTGCCGGGAGCTGTGGAGTCAGGAAGGAATGTTTAATTATGTTACCTCAAAACAAAACTGGATTACTGGGTGAGGGCTCACTGTCTGTGTGTCAGTGGTACCTGTGGATAAAGTGCAGGTTTGGCTTGTGAACATCCACCATTTAAAAGAACAGTGTATAAGATTTAGAGGGATTTAGTGGCATTTAGTGGTGAGAACTACAGATTGCAATGAAGCTGCTCCCGGTTAGGATTCCTCCAGGGTTCATTGTTCAGGAGGTTTTTACTGGGAGCCTCTCCAGCACAAACAGACCAGGTGATTAAAATAAAATCAAAAAAATAATGGTAGTCGCGGGTCGTGGGTTTTTTGGGCTTGTTTCTAAAGCGTAGTTGCTTATTTGGGCTTGTTCCCAGTTCCCTAATAAGTTGTCAAGCAGATATTTTCGATATGTTATTTAAACGTAGGATAGTTTGTCTTGCCTGTTCCCTCTGTCCCTCCCCTTTCCCTGTACACACAGGAGACAGCAGAGTTTTTTCCCACCCGCATCCTGCTTCTAATTGGCTCTGACCCTGATGGCAACGAGTACTAGCCAATCAGAGGCAGAGCAGGGCAATGTGTTTTTTTTCAGGTTAGGAAAACATTAGTCCTGTAACTAAAAGAAAGAAGTTAGACACGTGCATAAAAAGCAATAAATAAAGAATTTGTGAATTCAGGATGATATTTATTTGTGTGTGCAAATTTTAATTATCAGAGGTTTCACTTGCAGTCTGGACGTGGAGGGGTTAACATCTCCTGCTCTGACTGATGCTGGGAGGGAGGACTGGGCCGCCTTTGAGTGCTTTGGGGCGAGAGAGGAGTCCACAGCAGCATCCACTGCTCGTGGAGAAGAATAAGAATGATACGTCCTCTCACAAGAGTCTCCAGAAGTCTTCAACATCAGAAAAAGTCGCTAGATTTATCGCTAATTGCTTTTTTTAAAAAGAGTAGCTAGAGGGGTCTGAAAACTCGCTAAATATAGCAACAAAGTTGCTAAGTTGGCAACACTGCAGGAGCAGCACACTGATGATGTCAGAGGGCTAGGATTGGTTGATTGCAATGTTGATCCAGGAATGCCATGTGGGATGTTGATCTAGCATGTCCTACTTGGCAAAATCATATTGTACTGTTGTCAAGCTAGTTTTCTGTCTCTGTCAGGTACCTGTCCATTAGTTATTCACTTTACAGCAGGAAACGCCACTTCAAAATAAAAGCTTTTAGCTGAAAGTTCACTTTAATTCAAAGGAAAGTGTTTATTTTAACTTGCAGTCCATTCAGAATGGCCCTGTGACCCACTTTTAGACTGTGACCCACCAGGTGGGAACCACTGCTCTAAAGAAAACATACTTTTTATATTAAATTTATTCTGTCAATATATCCCTCTAAATCCTACACACTGTACCTTTAAGACTTTAAGAATGATCAGTCAAACTCATACAGTCTATGGTCAAACTATATGGGTCTTCTGAGGGGCCCTGCATTAGTGCGCGGTATGTTGAATCTGGCCCCAGAGTCAAATGTAGTTTCACAGTCCCTGTCATCTGATACTGTGCAAACTGTCTCACTTAAAAACATCAGCCAATCACATGGGACATTACAGGAGCTAATCCCTGCTGAGAATTGGGGGCAAACATTTTTACCCTGGGGCCCCGTAGCAGGTTAATCTAGTCATGACACCAGAGCTATTTTTCAAAGGCTAAACCTTTAAATGTCTTTTGATTCACACATAATGGCTCATCAGCTGCTGAGCGTCTCACTTTACAGGCCGCCTTTTTTCTTTTGCTACATCTAGAAACAGAGACAACTGACTCATTTTCGTGACATTCTGTCTCATACACTGTGCATACAGTAGATTCAAATAAATGAAAACACAACAGATAAGATTTTCCCCCTTTAATGTAATCTTTTCTCAAAAACAATCCAGTTCATGTCTTCAGATCACTTTCACATTTAACTTTTCTGTGCGTAATATTCATGTCAAAACGGTGAGACGTCTTAAGTTTGCTCTGGGTGAAATGCTCTGGATACATCCATGTGACGTTACAGTGTGTTCAGCAGCAGACAATCAAGCTGTCCACATCCACTGGTAACTCAGTGGATGTGTGTGTCCAGGCTTGTCTTACATTTTTGCACTTGAGTACATACATTTCACGTGTGGGATTCTTATCCTCACTGCCATGCTTTACTCTTCATTCACAGATCAGCATAGACCCAAGCATCAAACAATAAGTGGGGGAGGGCGGTGTTTCAGGGGGAAACTGAGGTTTAAGTTAACTTGATGTTTTTTTGATTGTAGTCTGGGATCGTCTGATATGCTCAGGGACGTGACAGTGGATTTTAAAAACAGGATGCAGTAAAAAGAATAAGTGCCTGTGGTTCGTTAGTCATAATTTAAACAATACAGGGTGCAGTCAATCTGTATTTTTCCTCACATTACAATGAGTTTATGAAACAATATTTAAGATCTTTTTTTCTTCACAAAGAGTTTGGCCTAAAATTATGTATAATATAACATGACATCAACATTTTCCCACCTGAACACCAACATTTTTTTTTAATTTGGCACATCATATTTTTACCTTCATCAACCCACAACACACACTCACACACACACACGCATACATACGCAAAGGTTTGAAGTGGTTGGAGGCCTTATTTTACCAGTTGAACCAGGCTGAAAGTTTATGACAGGTGAATTTGTGTGTCAAAGTTTATGATACTGCAGATAAGACATAATACAGCATAAGTCCGGGTCACAAAGTTATGTGAGGAAATATGTTTTACTCCTCCAGAGCCATTGGAATAAACAATTAAACATTTGTCAGTAAAAGTGTTTGACAAAAGCCTCCCGAACATCCCTGTCCTACTTTTATTTTCTAAAACTCTTGTAAAAACCCAAATTGTAGAATTCATATCTATATTCATTAATACTCAGTCTTGTGTATCACAAGATTAGCAAGATGCTATATATATTTTGTAAAAAAGAACAAAAAATGCTTTTATTTTACCCAACATTGCTAAAATTTTAAAGATCCAGTCTGTCACTTTTTTGCCGATCTAAAGTTTCAGTTAACTTCTACGCTTGCCTGACACTGATATCACCAGATTGTGATTAAAAATGCTTTTATTCAACTGTCTCTACTTCATACCAACCAAACTTCACATCCTAAACCCGTGGCACATTGTCATCAATACAAATATACACATACTGTTCTCAGTGGGTTTTCTACACATTTGTTGTTTTTTTTCTGCCTTTTGTACATTGTTAAAAAATATATAAAATATTAAGAGAAATTGTACAGGTACATTCAGGTTAAAAACACGTTTCTCTTCAAAGCTGCATTTACAAATCTCTGTACGGTTATTCGTCGTCATTCAGCTGTCAGCACAGGAGTGAGTGGGTGTCTCTTTTCAATGAGCGAAAAATAATGATCTGAAATGTGACACTTTGATAGTTTGAGCCATTTTTGTTTGGATTTCTGTTGTTATATTCAAAATGTAGATGTTTTATTGAGAATATTTTGAGGGAGTATATATTCCAAATATATTCGAGAAGCTGATGAGAAACGTGGAAACAGAAAGGCCGGGATGACCTAGACACACTGCTGACGTGGTATGCCTTATAGACCTTATGATGCACCCATAATCTTGCTTTTTTAGCAACAACCAAAAAACTATTAAGAAATATTGACATATTTATACTAAAATTGCATTACATTTGTTTCTTGAACCAATAAAAGCTGCAATGGCTATTTTTTGATAATTTATAGTCATAGATTAATAAAAAAAAGTCAGCAGATTAATCCATGATGAAAATAATTGTTAGTTGCAGCCCTAGGTGCAAGTAATCTTAGGCCAGTGATATACTTGCTTTTAAACCACACATTTGTGTAGACAACTGCCTGCATCGTCAACTGAATTGTTCCCATACGCGCCTACGTAGAAAAGGGGTTTCTGGAAAATTCCACTAGAGGGCACCCCAGAGAACTCAGACCATACAGGACTTCAAGTTTTGCGTGATGTAAACGATAAACATGGCGACACTGGAGGAGGTAACTATTGTTAATTCTGAGCTCTTGGCAGAAAAGGCGCCATCGTATACGGTATAAAAGGTCTGACGCAACCGGGAACCCCATTTGTTCAGCTAGTGCTTGAGCCTTTCTGAAAGGGTTGGGTCCACAGGTTGGACGAACAACTGCGACTTTTCAATATTGTAGATAAACAAATGGACATGATATGATAATCATCAATTTTCATATCATGGTATATCATGGTATCACTGCAACCCTACTCAAGACAACTGCCGGCCAAGCTGCCTACTTCCAATTTAGTTTAATCTTGCAGCTATTCCAGACTTTCCAAATGTTATCGGACCATATGGATCAAGTCCTAATAGTGGAATGAGTCATTTACGGGGGACGCTCAAATAAATGTATCTACCGATTAACAGGCATCTCTTTCCCAATGTAGGTCTATCGGAAAAAGTCTTTATGGGCCCACTGGCATCACATGCCGGACTCAGGAGTTGTAGTTACACTGTTTGGCCACTACAAAATTTGGTGTCAAAGCCTGACGCTGTTCCTGGGGCCCTGGGGTCTCATTTATAAAACATTCTGTGCGTACAAAACGAGGCCTGAAAGAGGCGCACGTTACTTCCCACACAAAAGTTGTGATGTATAAAAACAGGCTTGATGGGAGAAACTTTGACCCACGCTTACGAACATTTTGGAGACGGGAAATTGACGAAGCCCGTTTGTATGAAATTGTCAAATATTTTTTGGTGCATACCATTTTTGGCTTTTGTTCGTACGTACATTTTTTGTATGGATCCTACGCATTGTTTTAGAAATTCCCTGTCCAATGGGCTGTCCTCGCCCTAACCATTTGAGGTCAATGCCTAACCCCAACCATCTCTGCACATGCCTAGAACAAATCAGGTCTCCAGTTCGTATGAAGGCAGCAACAAGGATCCTAAATCAAGAACATACTCACGTCATCACAGACTGCGCCCACTGTGTGGATGCATAGCATTAATTTCAATGGACGCAGGACAGACGCAGAATATGCCAGGCAGCCGTCATGGGCATGGAATGCATAATCAAAAGCGAGTATATCTCTGGCTTTAGTTACAAGGAGACGGTGGAAAAACAATCATAGCGTTCATGAAAATTATTTCTGGTGGCCGGTGTTACCAGATTGCCTTGCAGCACTATGAGATGTGGACGCTGGACGTTAATTTTGAGAGCAGTCATTGTGATTATTTTCATTTAAACAAAATCTACCTTAAATTAAGGAGACCCTAGCAGCACGTAATACCTAAGGCAAATATGTACTTTACACCATTGAAAACTTTCACTTTGACAGTGTGAGAACCAGGAACGAAGGTATGTGACTTTAAACAGTCAACAGACCAGTTTGTTGAATCAGTCAAGGTTAGTGTTAGCGGCGTCCTAACTTTGTGGTCATTGGCTGAAGTTTCAAAAAGGTGTGTGAAAGGTTATTGAACATAGCAGCATGAATCAGATCCAGTTTACTGATGTATCAACTCACTGACAGCTGGTGCTGACCTGCGAGGTGGAACGCTTTTGACCTTTGACCCTGCCATTTAGGAACACAAGCCATTTCTGGAATGGCATTTTCCACTGTAGCATTTTCACTTTAGTTACTATTATCTTAACACCATTACCCAATTTTTTTGATAGGAATCATTTATCATGTTAGGCCAATTTAAAGTTTAGAAAAATGTTAATAAGTGATGATTACATCAAAATGCAACAGATGAGAACCTTGAGATGTATTACTGCTCAGGTGTCTTTTTTGAATCGAGATCCACTTAGTAGAATATATCATCATAGGTTGATGACTAAAACCTTAAGTCTGGAAACATTCCCCACATGGACGTGCTTTGGGGTCAATTACTCTTTTATTGACTAGAAAGCATATCCATTCTGCTAAAAACAAAATAAAAATGACCGTTAGTGAAGTAAAACGACCCGAATACAACATTCATACAAAGTTTCTGTAAGGCATTCCTTCACCAGGTCATCGATGCCAGCTGAGTCTGCAGCTTCATCTTCCCAAGCTTCAGCTCATCAGTCTGGTGTTTGCCAGCAAAAGAAAAAATAAAGAGTTCTTGAGATATCCACAGTTTTCCTGTCAGAGACTTCTCCCGCTCCGTCACAGGAGTCTTTAACACAGTTCTGGTGATGGCTTTGGTCTGTCCTGCAGCTAAGACTAAAAATTATACATACAGGAGAGCCGGAGCTCTGAAAGAAGTCATTAGATTCATGCAAGACTGTACAGACTTTCAGTGGGCTGTCCGGGGCCGGACAGGACGTGAGGTTTAGGTGCAGTCCTATCTGCAGGAGGAGCCCAGCACGTTGCCCGTCGAGGGCGTGGTGGCGGTGGCGCTGTAGTGTGGGTAGTTGTCGTTTGGCGGTGGGCTCGGGAGGATGGAGTTTCCGTTGGTTGGGGAGCAGCTGAGCTGGAGCCTCCGCAAGTACTCAGCGTGGACGGGTTTGTGGCTCTGCAGCACTTTGATGGCCTCGTCCACGGTGAACCACTCCCGCTTACGACCTGCAGAGGGAGACAGAGCTCAATGTATGAGTTCAAAGGAAGCTTTCATGTTGGGTTTTCACAGAGGAACTCCAAAGCCCTAACACACACATCCTATCAATTTTATATTATTATACAGATGATACACTTCTGTTCTCTTGCACATTAATCTCCCAGTGTATCAAAGCCATTTCTTCTAGCATATTACCAATAAAGATAAAGGAAATCATGAACCTCAACATTTTCCTCTGTCTTATCAGTAACAGCTTCACTGTAATTACTGGAATAGAGAAGTGTAATGTGACGCAGTACTGAAGCGTTCTGCTGCAAACTACCGCAACAAACAGTGTGTATTTAAATGTCATCCTCAGCTGATTGGTTGTTCCAGTTAGCAGGATTATTAGTATGATATGCACATGAAGGCATGGCACATGTATACTGACAAATGTGCGTGCATAACAGGGCTGGGCAATGTGGAGAAAATCAAATGTCATGATATTTTTGACTCCTTGATATCGAATCAAAATTTGATCCTTGATGATCATATTTGATGGAAAATGAACACTGAAATTTGTCTTACTGCTCAGTTAGTTGACAGTTAGTGTCTTGCTTTAAAAATCATATTACAGATTTGGATTACGATGATATCGTTTATCAAAATGCTTTTTTAACTCATTTTCCCATCCTTAATGCAGCCTACAGAAGCCTTAGTAGATGTGTCCTCAGATGTCCTTTCCTTAGTCATCACTGTGAAATGTATGATAGACTCAACTGGCCTTCTCCAAGACACATTTATTTTATTTTTTTTGTACCTCATACAAATTATCAATGGAGGCACTCTGCTTAGCTTTTTTTCTGTATTCCCGCAGTTACAAAAGGGATTGAAAAAACAAGCTTTTATGTTGAAGTCTGCCTCCGACTGGAATAATTTACCGTCTAATATTTGATCTGTGATGTCATTTCATATTTTTAAGGATCTCCTAATATGAACCCCTCAAAATTGAGATGATCCACCTCAAGGAGCACACTGGCAAATAACAGAACAGATAGAAAAGTCTGGCTAGGACAGACAACCCACTGCGAACAGCCTTTACAACCAAATTAAGACAGCACTTATGATATCCAAAATCTAAAACCATATCTAGTCCAGTGTCACAGCATTGAAATAATATCCCCATACAGTCCAGCCCTACTAAATATAGTAGAAAACAGTAAATGTAAGAGGCTGTGGCAGGTAGCTGATGCTCTTCACAGTCTGTCATCCAGGCTACTGACAGCTGTAATATACTGCAGCTCTGAGCCACTGCAGCTACAATCAGTGGCCTAGATTTACAGGCATCTGTTGTCCCTGTGTACCCCTGATGCCCGTATAGTCTCCACACAGTATACTGGCCTTCACATAAATAAAAAACAGCGTACTGTAAAAGGCGAGCCAGCCCTGCGCAGAGCGAGAGGAAAAACACACCGCAGCATCTGCACGAGATTCACATTCACGAGAAGGTGAAAAGGAAACTGTACCTATGTTGACGGAGTCCTCCCAGGCCTCCAGTGTTTCTGTGACGGTCAAGACATACACATACGTCCGGTGCTTCCGATCCTGGTTTTGCTTTAGGGATCAGAAGGACAGAGAACTGAGTATTTAAACAAATCTAAATATTACATAGAAATGATACATTGGATGCTTACGGGTTGCAAAAGGTTAAAAATAAATGGTAACTCATGCATCTTATTGTACGTGCACGTTGCTCTGTATGTAATAAACTGCCTGAGTGAGATAAAGCCGCGAGAGCTTACCTCAAACACGCCGAGCAGACGTCCTAGCTTGCCCTTCACACCGGCCTGAGGAATAAATGGAGAAAAGGTGTTTTAAAATGTTTTTCTGACTCCAGTGTACGAGACAAACAGACAGCCAAGAACATTTCTTTGTGTGATTTTCTTAAAGTTATGACTACCCTCTAGTCAGTCACAGAGATGAATAGAGGGTGGAAGCAGTGTTCAAACCACAGACTGAATTCCATGTCAAAACAATGGGTATTGTGTGTTGCGTTTTAAAGGACTCGACGAGCTGAGCTCCACTGTAACCTCCCAGGCTGTGTTTTGATGTAGAAATGCTTGACAAACACAAAAAACACTCAGAACTAAACTACAGAATAAATCTGTGCCCAGACTGAGATATTTTTGGAGTATATTTCTGTCCTCTGTGGCCCCACAGCGTCTTCAATTTCGTAGAAACTGTCAGCCCAGCTTGTCGTTTCTCTTAAAGGTGTTGCGATTTCTGTGTGAAACCATGTATTGTTTAAGGACTACAGCAATTCTAAGAATAGGCGTCATTATCAAGTCTCAGAAACGACCCTTCGCCTGGGGAAAAAAAACACCCTGGCATGAATCCTCATGGATGATTATTGTGGAAATGTAATTACGTCCCTTTCATAACACTTAACAGTTGCTTTATCAATCCACAGTGATCGAATTACTGCCAAGACATATGACATCTGTCCTTGCCCCCCTCTCCAGTCCCCTGCTCAGCATACTTCACAAGTGTCACACTCTCCCCCCTGATGTGTCCAGCGGGTTGGGCTGCCGGCTCTGTGAATGCACAGGAATCCAGCGGGGAGCCAAGTTTAGACCGCTGACGTGGCTCAGAACACAAGGTTCTCAACCAGAGGGGACCTCTGGAATACCAGCGGTCTCCTCCGTCACCCAGCCACTGACACCCTGGCCCTTCAAAAATCTCGCCCTTCACATGCTCACTGCAGCCAGCTGTACGAGCCACGCAACTTCTGGTCATTTCAGTGTGTTTTTTTACTGGAAATGGACTGTGACGTGAGAGAGGCGTGTGACCCGAAAGGATGCACAGACATTTACTGAAGACATTTTAGCAGTGACAATAATGAATGGAATACCTTCCCCTATCAAAAACATCGCAGCTGTAATGTCCTCAGCAGACGCTTGTCACCCCAGCGGCCTCTCAGAAACACTGACCCGTAATTTGCCAAATCACCCTCTGACTTAAAATACACATTTTTGCGACGTATTTTTAATTTATCTTACTTTACACAGATAAATGTGGGACTTCCCTTTAAAAAGTAATGTTTCTTGGTTAAACTACAGCAGAATGGGATGTTTTACGTAGCAAAATTATAGACTAATATTAAAAATGTGAGAATTATTGGACAAACCCTGGACAGCTGCAGGGACAGAGGACTTTTACGACAGCAGCTGTAACACCAACACATTTCCACAGAGCAAATTCTTTACATACTTCTTTGAATACCTGTTATACAACTAACAGGTGGATGCAGGTTAAACAGACAGCTCACACCGAAAATCAAAAACACATATTTTTCCTCGTCTTATTAAACCTGATCATTTTGGTGTGACTTGCTGTGTGTTGGAGATACCAGCCATAAAGCAGAGGTTGCCTTTTTTGTTGTCTGTCATTTTGACAGCTCCATCTCTGATTGGTTGATCTCCATCTCTGGCGAGCTCGGTGGAGGCATTTTGTTTTATCTCCAAGGTTACTGACATACATAAAAGCGGGTCAAAGTTCCAGGTGTAATGTTATGAAGTATGCTGTGTTAGACGTTGAACTGACCGGCCCTACATTTTTCTTTTACCTATTTTATCAATGCTGTTACAGTTATTGGGCTTTTAAACATAGCTGCTGCGATATTTTGCATTGGCATGTAGTGATATAGCCTTCTGATGCGATGGCTAAAGCAGTGAGGTAACCCGAAGTAAACTCTTTGGCTAAAGTCGGCTAGACAACAAGTTCGTGTGTGTGAGGTCAAAGAAAGACTAGACAATAGATCATTAATATGGAATCGGGTATGAATTACTTAAAGTTACGGTTTGATTTAAGCTAAAAAAGTAAAAAAGACCTTTTCTGCTGCCTTCAACCGTCTACGAATTCTCCATTTGCATTCCTATCGCGTGTTCATTTTATGATCTAACTTTGAAGTCGAGAAACAAAATGAATTCTCCGTTTATTCACCTCCTCAAACACCTCTCGCACTGCGGCACCACATGGCTCCTCCTCTGGCTCCATCCCACCTCCGGGGACGATCCACTGGTCCGGGTGCCGACTGCTGCTGACCAGCAGAACCTAGAAAAGAGATGTTTTAAGAATAGCATTACATGACAATTCATTTTACCGTGACATAAGGAATGTGTCTTTCAACGTGCCTTTAGACAGAGGTAAACATGTTACATCAAGGGGAAGCAAGAAGTCCCTGCAGTTTCTGAGGAACAATTAATCACACATTGTAACTGAGGACTTGGCATGACCCTTGAACCCTTCTGACTCAGGTCTCAAGGACAGACGGCTGGTGATTGGTGCCGTCTCTGGTATTTATTCTCTGTTGCCGTTTACAGGATGGTAAATTCAGCACAGCATTCACAGCTTTAAATATTGAGTCCTGACATGATGTAAGTGGTCTTCTGAGTGAAAGAAATGCTTGGAATTGATGGAATATACACAAAAACATGAGGACAAGCCACACAACAAAATATCACACACATGCTTGGATGACAGTAGTTTCAGTAAAAGAGAAGTCAGCTCAAATTGGGGACCTTATCAAGTCTCTGTTAGATACTTTGGTGAAAACATTCTCATGTTTTCAACCATTTTTTTTATTTCCTCTTTCTCAGACGCGTCAAGCATCTGTCTGCTGTGCCAATGACATTTTGGGGATTTTTACAGCAAGCTGATGAGGCTCAATCAAAAGCGCTGTTGAAGCGCTTCCAACACAACATGATCCCGGCAAACAATGCATGTAAACCAAAGCATGAGCCGCTCAAATTCTGTCAGTGCTTCCCCAGGCAACCTGCGGGGCTTGAATTACACTACAGTTGCAGTGTACACTGATATGCTCGGATCAGATGTGCCTGGGTCTGCAGTTTCTGGCGGTATCCGTATAGCAACCACAACAGACAGAAGCACACCTGCTGCAAACATTATCGCATTTGCATGGTGCAATTCGCTCATTATTAAAACAGCCTGTGACAGGACACGGGTAGTGATAATATTAACTGCCAAGAAAAGCCAATGAAATAGGATTCAGGCGCAGTCTTCTTGTCAGTGGTTCGTTTACTTCTGATTTAAGCACATTTTATGAATCTTAAGCTTGTGGTTGTCAGTTCAGAAATTATTTTAGATGACACAACCGTCAGTGAAGGTAAATATACAAGCATGACAGTAGGAAAAGTGTGTTAAGCAGCTTGTACAACATATGGTGACATTTACCTCTGCCACCCATCTGATCACCACCTGTAATCTGCCAGAGGAGTCAGTCTGTCACTTAATCCTAACTCTGCTTTTCTATATCTTCCCTTACGTTCTCTAATGGGATTGTGGCTGCTGTGGCTACCAGAGGCCTTACGAGGCTCTTGTAAGAACCGGGGCCGAGGGCCAAACCGATTGGACGGCACATGCTCGAGGCTTTGACAGTGAACGCTGTCGGCTGCTGTCTTTCTCACGTGCCCATTCGCCCAGCTCAGCCATCTGCTTCTTCCCAGATGATATAGGTCAGTGTGAAGGGCAGTGGCTATACAGTACGAATGTCAAGCATGGTGTTGTGGATTAAGTGTGTGCACGCTCAGTAAACATTTCCTGTACATGAAAAGGTGTTAATACTATACAACAGGTGTATGTCTTATATAGTTTTACAGTAAGGGGCATGTGTTAGAGGAAGGGGCATTTACAGTAAGAGTATAAACAGCGCTGTTGCCGGACATGTCGTCTTCTCAGTAGAGTGCAGACTGTAAAAAAATGTGCAAAGTTGAACTTGGTAACCTGCCTGAGTGAGCTCTTTGATGAAGAGGCTGGCCTTTTGCCGGTGAGGTGAGCTAAAACAAAGTGAACTTTCGTCCTTAAAAGCATCAGTCTGAGAAAGGGGCACTTAATTCAACTTTGAAAAAAGACGGTGTGTACGTCATATACATCAGGGTTTACTCGTCCTTCCTTTGAACGAGAATGTCACCTGCCAGAAGTCTTTTTTTTATGAGCTATTATTGTGTAATGTACTTCCATGCAGGATGGGCTATTTCAGTGGTACGCCATAATAAAAAATTCATTCCTTGTGTTGTGGATGTGTTTTGAGATCTCAGAGCACTCCACCCCGCTGCCCTCGCTGTCTGATCGAGTGTATCTGCGTGTTGAGCTGCAGCCAGCGAGGCTTAAAGGGAGATCACTGGTGTCAACGTGTCCTAAGTCGAAAGTGTGAGATGTATACAAAACATGAAGCCACAGAGCTTCCGGAGCAGCGAGGACAAAGCAGATCTGCTCTGGTTGTTCCATTTTTATCCTTTGTTTGTTGCCGCAGAGGGACTCTTAGTTGTCTACCCCCAGAATACAGCACAGGCTACATTTAGTTTTGTTTTAATGAATTAAGGAATGTAGAGCACCGAATCGACATATAACAAACTGTGTATAATTGATTATTGGTTTCTTCACATGTGCTTCTGAGATGAATTTAACTACATGTTCATAAGAGGGAGTAGCAGGGGTCTGGTGTTGCCTTTGAGCTTTGCAAAGGGACATTTCAGCAAGACGAGACATTTGTCATCACAGCAAAATCAAGCCTGCAAGCGTCTGCTCATCTCTCAAAGCACCAAGTCACTTAGACAAGTTAGAGCCCCAGTAAATTTACAGAGAAGCAAGTACTTGAAGTTCATCAAGAGGTCAGTGATGTGAATGTCATAATAACAACCTTTCTGACGGCTGTATCCCACAGCCAAGTCAGACGAACCCCTTCAACATCAAACATGTTACCCTGAACTGATTTTACATTGGATGTCATTTGGATGCTCTTGCTTACGTAAGTGTGGATACACTACATTTTTCAATACAGTGAAGCTTTCAGCTAGTTCAGCCTTTAATCCATTATTTAGATACTGTTTCAACCAGTTAGCCATTACTTTGAAGCTGTCGTTGGAAACTGTTATAAAAAATATTCTGATATCCACACAGTAGCGTTCCTCCTCCTCCTCCTCCTCCTTGTAGTACTTCTAATGGCATTTGCAAGAATCCACCACAGTTTAACAGAAACAACCAATCAGAGCCGAGGAGTCTAGATGTCAATCACTGCTCATAAACTGTGGTCAAACCCCCAAACTAGGTAGCGCTGATCAAATATGATTTAAGATCCTGCACTGCCTATTTCTCACCTCACATGTTTTCAGGAACATATTTTAGTGTACTGTATAGCTGTAAAATTAGAAAGTTTGCTCCCGACAGTGGGCAGTGTTTTGTTTTCCACATGGCGGCCAGGTCACATGCGTTCTCATTTTACAGCTCAACAGTACACTAAAATATGTTTCTGAAAACATCTGAAAAAGGCAATGCAGTAACAGAATCTTGGCTCATTTTTGATCAGCACTGCCCAGATTAACATTTTTACTGCAACTCACAAGCACTGACTGAAATGACAGACAGCTGTGTTAGACACTCTTACGCTCTGATTGGTTGTTTTCATTCATGTGCAGCGCATTCTTGTAAATGCCATAAGAGAGCACTACAATATTCTTTTCACAGATTATCTGTCACATGTACTGCTGTCAGGAAAAGTGATAGTTTTATCAAATGTGACAAAAAGTTGTTTGTACAGTTAGCTTTAAGCCAGCAAACATTTTTGTCAATAACATTCAATTGCTTATCCATTACTTTTGTTTAGCTGGCAACCATTTACGAATCACTGTTAGCTAACTGTTAACTCCATAGAAGCGTGATGAAAAACCAAAACAAAATAACTCACACCATCATGATACATATAGGTCAACGGTCAGGTGACAGCTGAACTCTGGGCATAGGAAACCCACTTATATTTGGAAAAGGAGGGCAGGGTGAAGGAGAAACGCTAGAGGGAACACTGCTGTGTTTCCCCGTGACATTTCACTGGTTTGCAACTACCAACCATCCACAGGGCCCCCCAGTGTGAATAAGGAGGGCAAATTCTGAGGTGACATAGAGTAAATCTCCTCTAGGTCATGACAGACTTTACAGATAAATGTCAGAGGTGTTAACTATCTCTTATCCAAAAAATAATCTAACAATGTAATGTCAGGCAAGAACAAGCTTCAGTTCCTGGATGATGGCGTGCAACACAAAGGTCAAAAAGTTACTGATAGAAAAGATGATCAGTCATTCTTGATTCAATATCTCAATCTGAGATAGCAGAACCAACATTGGTAGTAAAACACAGGCTGTGACAGTGAATCCTCTGGCATGGCCTCAAACAGGCACAGCAGGCAGGGATATTCTGGAGGACATTAACACCTCCTCCTCCTCCCCGAGGAGGAATGCTTGTAGCTGTCAAATAAAGAAGGCTCCAAATGCCAGGCCAGGCCGGGTGCTGGGAGGAGAGCATGATGAAGTCTAAGACACTCAAGTACACAAGTGCAAGGGAAGAATCAATACTGCTAAGACAGTAATATAGTCGGCACATTATGCAGGTATCAACAAATAAGAGAAAAGTCATAAAGAGGGACTGTCAGAGACAAACAGCAGGGCAAGCAAAGACAGAGAGCCCGACCGCCTACATCTCTGACTTTCTGCTGAAGCATTCACTAACACTGATAACCTCCCCCTCCGTTTCCCCGTGTGACATTTACAATCTGAGGCAGTACCTTCAATATGTAGCCTCGGTCATAAACTCATCAACATGGTGGGTACTGCTTTAAGTGTTGTCTTGATCAGATAATTCCTCTCACTCTAAATAATGCATGAACTCATGGCATTACATAAAGTTTATCTTAATAGAGGCTAAACACTGCCAAGCACTGGCGATACAGTTAGTAAATTGCCTCTACATCATCAAACAAACAATACAATTTCAATGCTATCATTTATAGTTAAGATTCAGTAACTGAGATTGACGACAGTTAACTTAAACAACACATCTGGGAAGTGCAAACAAGCTGCAAACACAACACTGACATAGCGTCCACCTGGTGAATGCAAGTCCAATATTTACTCATATTCTAGCTCTATTTTTGGTCTCCACCAACTCCCAAAGGTAAATATCTGGCTCTTAGCTGCTAAATGCTCCCAGAGCGTCAAATACTGACCCTCTGCCATGCAGCTCGGCATGTGCTACTGACACAACAGGCAGACCTTGGCATCTTAATAAGACACACCGGGCTTTCAACTATGTCCGATGTAAACCCATCCATGGCAAAACTTGAAGCTGAGAACAACTGATGCAGTATAAAGATAGAAAAAGTCCGCAAAGGGCAAGTGGGTGGGGAGGTGGATGGGTCAAACAAAACAAGACTTTCACCAAGGAGACCACAGTTCTTGTCCTCTGTAAAAACAAAAGTCAGGGTTGTTTTAACATGTTACGCAATTTGTATACGATTGTTGCACACTAAGTCACTCATGTAACGTATTTACACCATGCTGCGTGACAAACATACTTATTTTAAGTCAAAACATGATCTTTTTTCTAACCCTAACCAAGTAGTTTTGTTGCCAAAACCTAACCACGACCGTTTCGCAACATAAACTATGTGTTAAAATGTGTTTCAGCTGTGCGTCACATAGATAAGTTAAAGGGTGCCCTGTGTGTTGCCATGAGACGCCGAAGGGTGTGACAAGGCCTCAGTACTTGACGACCTGGTACTTAGAATAGGTTGGTTCACTTGCTAGTTGCTAGCTTTGTGTGCAGGTGGTGCTGTGCAGGCAGTGTACAGTTTATTTTCTTGAGAGTTTTTCTTTATAAAGCAACTGCCTGCTGCTTTATAAAATGAACGGAAACAGTTTAAGTTTCAGCCAGAAAACCCAAACAATGACTTGCTATAAAACTGCAGAGTTGGGTGATAAGTCCCTTGTCACTCTGTTAGTCAGTAAGAGTAGCACAATTCACATTACACAGTCATTTAATCTATTGTTAATATAAAAATATTTATTAAAGCAGCTGTGAAACCATAAAGCTTTCATGTTACTGCATTCTTATTATTTCTGCACAGCAACCGGAGGAGAAAGTTCTGGTGAAATAAGTTCACAGAAGCAGTTTATCAGCTACACACACCCACACATTTGTGGCTTTCACTGCGAGCTCCACAATATCCAATTATCATTTTAAATGTTAATGCACTTAAAGCTGGGAAAAATCGTGCAGATCATAAAGTTTACTTGTTTAAATTTGAATCAAATGTATGAATCTTTCATGGAAAATTAAGTCTAGGGCTCTTTATTTAACTTTGGGTTGCTACTACTGCACTATTATAACATAAAATAATTAAAAAAGTTCCCGGCACACAGGCCCAAAGCAACCCACATGCTATTAAACCCAGGTGCCCTCCTCAGCTATCACTGCCGTCCCTCTGCGCTGACAGCTTCCTGTTTTCCCCTGTTGGGAGTTTAATTGCTGTCATACAGTACCTCGCCCTGAGGGCTCAGCTTTCTCCTTTCCTCTCCAAAACAAAAGAGTCCAACAGCATGTACGGCTCTTATTTCACCACAGGTGGGTGTCCTGTGTCTAGGAACTGATTGTATGTGTTTAAGGAAAGTATTGATGACACAATGCCCCACATCTCAAGCTTCGTTAACAGAAAATGACCATTGTTAGCATCCCAAATCATAATCAGAGCACCAAATTGGTTCTCATACTCCAAGCAGTGGGATCTATGTGACTGCAAGAGCAGACATGCCTGTCAAATCCTGAAAATCATGAGGGTGGGGGTCACACCTACACTTTGCTGTTGTCACAGTATTCTCTGACTGTCCTTTACAGTCAGTACAAGTCATAAGAGAAGAATCACAGTGTACAAACAAAATCTGAGAATAATTAGGCATGGAGGGCTCATGTTTTCTCACAAACATTTAATTTTATAGCACCAATTTTAGAAAATCTTTAAATCTCCTTTATGCTTCTACACTTAAAACTCAAGACACAATGACACATAACATCTGCACGTGTGTAACAAGCGGATATCCTTGTGTGAATGCCTGTGCGTGTGTGTGTAAATTTTCCAAACTGTGTGTTGTAGAGCCAAACACTGCAGGGCTCAGGCAGAGCTCTCTCTCGATGCCAGCCCTGGGACACCTGACTGGGCTGTTTTGACTGTATATTGTGTAATAGTTTGTTTATGCCAAGCTCAAAGAGGAGGATAAATTTAGACATGCAAGAAATGCCGCAAATGCAGTGGACCTGATGTTTGGACATAAATATGACTTACTAGTAATGTGGACTATTATTAGTCCCAAGAGGAAACAAGTAATGTTCCCTGGTGTAATGCGCTGATGGAAACTGCGTAATTTAAAGAGTCAAGTCTCTGAATTAATATGAGTCTATGCTGTCACCCTTCCTAGTATCCAAGTCCTGAAAATTCAGAGAAAGGAAAGGGAAAGATTTTTGTAGGTCTGTCAAATGTTGTGTGTTTATACATATCTATTTGATAAGTTTTTGATAAACTGACCCGTTTACTTAAAGGTCCAGTGTGTAGGACTTTCAGGGATATACTGCCAGAGGTGGAATATTGACAATGTTTTCTATAGCATGTAATTACATGAAAATAAGAATCATTATGTTTTTATTACCAGAATGAGCCGTTTATGTCTACTGTACATTGGGAGTACATTGGTCTACAAAGGTCACCATGTTACAACACCATGTTTTTACAGTAGCCCAGACAGGACGAACCAAACACTGGTTCTAGATGAGACCATTCGCTTTTCGGGTCGGCAGCTGTAGTTAGCAGCCCCTCTGCGACATGAGCGTCCGAGAAAACGATTATTTTTTCACATCAAACTCCTTTATTCAGGGTTTAAATCACTGATTATGTTTGTTTTGGAGAGGAAGACACCTCTGCAGATAATTCAGCTGCCGGTAAAAACCTCCTGAACAATGAAAACTGAAGTAATCCTAACTAGGAGAAGTTTCAGCTGGTTGCAATTTGCATATGTCACCACTTAATGCTACTAAAGTCCCCATAAATAAGGGGTAGGCAACCTGCGGCTCCAAAACCACATACGGCTCTTAAGCCCCTCTTGAGCTGCTTCGTATGTCTTTAATAGCAATTTAAAAAATCATATGGAATTGAATAATGCGTTTTCTTTAACATTTTAACATTCATTTATCATTGTTGTAGACCTAAAGCAATTCTTACATTCTCCAATTATAAAAATGCTTAGCCTATACTCTATAATATGCATCATACGTCTATTGATGGCGCCTTTTTTTGAGAGACCTCAACAGTGGCGGTTTGTCTATAGTTTCCCTGGCTTGGCTGGTCGCTGATTCCAAATCCAAAAAATGATAAGTTTTTGTTTGCATTCATTGCCAGACAATTTTGTTTGTTTGTTTTTGGTTATAAGTGGCTCTTTTGGAGGCAAAGGTTACTGACCCCTGCCCTAAATCTTACTCACTAGACCTTTAAATTATATTTTTAGGCCATTTTCAGTGGTGTTTGTACAGTTTGATGTTTTTCATCTGTATTATTTTGTTTGCTGCATGTAACAAATAACTTAAAAATACACAAATATTTTAAAATAAAACAGAAATTAAGACAGTGACCTACCCCAAAAACATAAAAAAACAGATGAGAAAATTCCAACATTTTCTCATGTTAGCTCTTGTGCTTGCCTAATCTACTGATATCACAGGTAATGCATTTTTGATTAGGTCTGGCAGCAAAAACACCACATAAATCCGCTTTAAAGTGAAGCTACTGTATTGTATATCACCTAGAAAAGTCTATAAGACACAGCAACAATAAGAGCCTGTCACCCCATATTCATTATTTACATGGCGAGGGCTCCTTTAAATCCTCATGCACATAATTGCTACGCAGCTGCCTGCTCAATGAAGGCCGGCGGGATGCAGCATAATCATGAATGGCCACTGCCTGGTCATGGATGCTGACCCTGTCGTCGTGTTAAATGTGTTGAAGTGACGCGACATTTGATGGGTTTATTTAATAATAGCCCTGTGAACTATATTCTTATCTCCTCACTCAACACACGCCGCCGCTATGAAAGGAAACGTGCGACAGCGCGCCTCGCCCCCTCCGTTAGCTGGCACAAGCTAACACGAAGCTAACCAGAACTTGAGCTAGTAGGCTTTCAAAATAAGAGCTTTGGTTTAACTCGAAAGCAGCTTTCAAATAGAGTTTTTCGGTCAGGTGTTTTATTTTGAAACTCGTGACCGGTAGTTGTTTGTTGTTGAAGGAAGGTGTGTTGATATTACCGTTTTTCTCTTTTCTCAAACTAGCCTAAACTGGATGGCCCAAGGCGCATCTCCAGCAGCAGCACGGAAACACTAACGCAAATACTGACATTGTGAGAGGCAGGAAAACAGTGGGAACGCGGCTACACTCTGAATGAGATGACATAAATCAAAACCAATATGTTTTATTAAACATGAATGCCATTTTTAGTCACAATCACCCCCGTGCTGTTTGAATGACTGGGTGCAGGCTAGGCCACAAAGTCACACACAACCCCTGGATATTGTCCACGGTGTCCACTCAATGCGGGACCTCTTACCTCCTCTTCACGTTCATTCTTGAAGCACAGACACGCCGCTCGTTTCTTGAAGCCCTCGCCATCGTATGTCCTGGTCTGGTTCGGTTTGAGCTTCATTGTGTGTTCAATCTGCCTCCTTTAGATAAAACCGGCAAAAACAGAGAGGGAAGCGTCCAGCGAGTTATTAACAGCAGAGCCGCCGCATCGCTGCTGCTGCTCTCTGCATCCGTGGTCCGAGATGGTCAGGAATAAGAGGAGGAGGAGGGGGTGTTGGAGAGATCCCAAGGTACCCGTCGGGCTCTGCTGGATTTATGTTTTCCTCATGAAATCAAGTCGATGATCCAGCTGCTGCCTGTGGTTTCCAGTCGGCAGTGCGTGTGCAGTCCCGCAGGCAGAGGTCTTATGTAGACTACAGCCTACACAGCACAGCCCTCCTCTGGATCCATTTGCGCATGGCCGCTGACTCAGTACAATGAACAGGCAGACAGGAGTTTCAGATATACTGATCAGCCCCTCTGAAGCAGGACTGAGCTCATTGGTCGGGTTAGTCCCGGTGGGCGTGGCTACGCTTCTGGTCAAAACAGTGATCATAAACAAATGCGTAATATGCGGTGATCTCCAGCGGACTGGTGTTGCTGCATGTCACAAAGCTCAGATCATCTCAAACTGGTTTCTTGAACATGACAATGAGTTCACTGTACTCCAATGGCCTCTCAGTCCAATAGAGCACCTTTGGGATATGGTGGAGCGGGAGATTCTCATCATGAATGTGCAGCTGACAAATCTGCAGCAACTGTGTGATGTCATCATGTCAATATGGACCAAAATCTCTGAGGAATGTTTCCAGCACCTTGTTGAATCTATAATTTATGAAGAATTAAGGCAGTTCTGAAGGCAAAAGGGGTCCAACCTGGTACTAGCAAGGTGTACCTTTTTTTGTCCCTAATTTCTGAAATTCAGTTATGGCTTTTAGTTTTGGTGTGATGCCCTAAGAGTTTCTGTGGCACCAACAAATTCTAGGGGCACCACTGCATCGAGGAAGAAGCAGCTACTTTTCAAAATAATCTCACAGCAGGAAAAGCGCACGTGTAAATATCAAAGTAAATGATGTCTGATTTCCAAAATATGTTAAGAACACCATATTAGTCATCGCCAGGCTTCTGGCCTCACCTCTCCTCTACTCATTAGGCCTCAGGCTCAGCTTAATATTAATGCCAGTCAAGGCTGACAAATAAAACCAGCCTTGTGTGTTTGTCATGATTCAGTCAGCTGTGACACTTTTATTGCACTTTCATGGCAGTTTTCTTGTGGGAGTTCCATGTTTCAGGTTCCACCTGTTCCCTCCACATGTAATGATTCATTTCGACTGCTTTTATTTGCTGAAGGAAAGCTATGATGTTACATAAAGTTTTTATGCATTCAATATCACTCATAACACCTCCTGCATTCTAGTTTTTCTGTTTTGGGCCTTTTGAAGATGTTTTTTGGTTAAACTGCACAAAAGATCACACACTACAGGCTCAGTAGATCATGTGATTGTTACTTCTAATCCAAGATGTTGAGAAATCAGTCAGCGACTCCCGTTTGACGTTGAATTTACATCACAACTGAGGTCATTCTGTGTTTTAGGGGGAGTTGTCAGTGTGAATAAGTACCACGCCTAACTGCTCCCCCTGACCAAATACATCAGAGCAAAATCTGTCTCAGCTCGTATCTGATGACGCTCCCACACTTCATGTTAAACTCATATAATGTGAGGTGAATAAATGACGCCATCCCTTCCCCTCTGTCGCTACCTCACAGGTGGGGTTTTAGACACTGTGATTGCATTGCGAGCAGCTGTAACTTATTAACCGATTACAGGTATTTACTGTTTCAATTATGTAATTCGTAAATGACGAGAGACACAGCTGATGATTGAACCACACAGTAGAGTGCGTGTGTGGATGATTCCCTCACCCTTAGTTCACCTTTGACCTGCAGGCTGAGGATGAATCACATGTTGCAACTCCACAGATAACATCAAAGCCAATATTTGACCTCCAGGAGACAAAGATCAGACAGAGAATGAGATTTATCAAAGTGGGTCAAAGAGCAAGACACAATCCACTTGTTTGCGGAGATAATTAAGTCTTATTGCCTTTGTCGTATCCGACCGCCTTTCAGCAGCTTTTTGATGGATTGCCACATAAAAAAAAGATCAAAACATCCACACACTTATCTCATTTGCACCGAATTTATTGTCTAAGCTTTGGTTACTTCATCAGAGCATGAACTATATGCACATAGAGGAAAGGTCATCAATAAACAATCAACACAAATATATCAAATGTTGACAAAACTAGACGGACTGAAATTCATAGACATTAAAGTTTAAGACAGTATAAGGGAAATACACCACAGGTCATGTGCATGATGAGGTTCCTGAGTCTGTCTTATTCTTGATTGGTGCAGTCTGAGATGTTATGATTTCCCCTTGTTACAATTTGCCCTGGTCTCCCCTATACACACTCTCAAATTGCACCACCCTCAAAAAGGAAAACGCTGAGAGTATAAAAGGCAGTTTTACCTGTTATATCAAGGATAGTGCCATGAAATTTTGTACATACATTCATGATCCCCAGAGGATGAATCCGAATGACTTAACTTTTCATTTAGTGCCACCATCTGGTTCACATTTGCGGTTTTAATTTAAATATCTTTTTTGTTCTTGTTCTCTTCAGGATGAATTGTAATAACTATAACTCTGGTGATCACTTGCAACCCAGAGTAAATGTTGGCATTGTACGTTTTGGCAAACCACAGATAAGTTACATTTGTGTGTTTCACATGTAGCACAGACATATTGAAACTTAATGTTTCTAAATAATGTTTTTAATTTCATGTTGTGGCAACACTGTGGTTAACATGTTTAGGCATAAAACCTACTTGATATAGGGTAGGAAAACATCATGTGTGGGTTTAAAATGGCTGGTTTGGTTGATATAAACAAAGACTCCTTCAAACCACAGTTATCCTTGATTTAACCCACACTGATGAATCTAAAATCCAGTCAGTAGAAGTGGGTCAAATTTGACCGGATGTACAAAATTTGTAGCACCTGTACAAAAGTCAAACATATTTAAATATTTTCATTTTGTGCATTTACGGTCACTTTAGGAAAAGTCCCATAATTTTAAACTAAAAGAATGGCATTTAGGGAGCTTTTACTGCTGTCAAATTTGACATGAATAGTATATAAAGGTTAACTTTTCATACACTAACATTATCAGTGCAAAACTGTGAAGAGTCCCCACCTTTTGACCCCACTGACTTGTTTTTTTTCACCCACATCCCCCCATAGTTACACACATATCTTGAGTATATGGTGGAGATAACTGCTCTCCAGATAACCCAGAAATTCCTGCTGAAAAAAAAAAAAAAAAATCACTACTTGCACAAGTCATGTTGTCAGCAGTCATCATGTGAATGCGATGGGAGTATGATAAGCCCGAAGGTCAGCGTGTTACTGGAAGTCAGACAGCCTCATCATCTTGTTTTAGCAGCTTGTTTTATACTGGCGTCACACTGATCTGATTACGATGTGATTACTTCATGGATAATTGCAGCTCATAACAAAAAGGGTTTATAGTAATCAAGTTAAAAATACATCAAATGAAATATTACTGGTGACGTGATACACACAAACAAAACAGCCACATGATGTAGGAAATTGATAAAGGGATAAAGAACATGAAAGATGGGGATTGTTGTAGGATTAATACAGTTTTAGAAGATTGTAGTTTTTATCAGTGCTATGAGACGTAGGGAGACATGATAGAAAATGAATGTATTTGTAGAGATATAGTTTCCTTTGCATGTAATGTATGATGGTCAGTAATTTATAAAGGGCTAAAATTAGAATCCTGCTCCCAAATATTACAACAGATGCTCAGTCATGTTATCAGTCACCTCAGAGGAAAATAAATCGTCCTGTCATCATGCTTCTTGAAGTGGTTTATCATCATCTTTCTGCATAGCAAAGGAGGGCAGCTAAAGAGGTCTCCTTTTAGCCGAGATGTGAGGGGGGATAGAGGGATTTGGTTTCTCCTGGCTCGCATCAGGACAGATGGAGAGACGAAGGAGCCAGAACTGAATGGCTGCCTCGCACTGTCCTCACTTTATCAGGAGCGTCAGGGAGGACATCTGCTTTCTGACAACACGACGGGCTCAAACTGCATAGTAACACACACAAATTATACGTACGCCTCACATATCAAGTACGTTATGTACACAGAGATCAAGTGTAGATGCATAGTTACATCTATGTTCA
This sequence comes from Epinephelus awoara, assembly GCA_035609425.1. NCBI lineage: Eukaryota > Metazoa > Chordata > Actinopteri > Perciformes > Serranidae > Epinephelus > Epinephelus awoara. Next base: position 17,491,921 of record CM069316.1, on the reverse strand, counting down.
TACAGAAAGTCCCACACATGGAGTCTAATCTGCTTCTTCATTCTCCTGTGATCCACTCAGTGTTTGCAGCCAACTCCGATTACACGTAGCCTATAAAATCCTGAGCTGATTAGCTCACCCGTAAGTCTCTTCTTTGACCTCAGCTCCGAGCCTTCAGACATGAGGCATGTGAGGGGATGGCTTCTTGCCAGTCAGGGAAAATTAGAGCCACGAAAAAGCTTCAACGCCTTATAACACAAAAGATATAAATGTTCCGATCAAGATAACGACAATGAGGCATCATTTATTCCCTCCTAAATTTAGTGCATGGATAATCATGCAGCAGCTATCGGGCTAATTTTAGACTGGGCCATCTGTTTTCCTGTAATGTCTCCATTTTTACACACCTCAGCTTACAATTAAGCTTTAATAAACTCACTTTGTTTATTTATCACGACAAACACAATAGGACAGTTGTTTGCAGGTGCTGTGGGTGAGGTGAGTGTTCTCATGGGATGGAGCTCATCCAGTGATGAAGTGAGCTCCTGACAGCTGGCCAAGGCCGCTAAGATGGATGCGAGCTGCTGTCACTGTTGAATATAGAGCCTGTGACGCCTCTGCTAATGGACCTCAGAGAACTGATTCACTTTGTCTTCTGTTTTTGGGACCATCTTGGTCGAGGTTCCAAGTGAGCCGAGCCGATACCAGAAGGTGGAGTTCAGACGCTCCAGGTTCAGTTTATGATCATGTTTATTAGCCCTTACAGATTTACAGTGTTGTTCATGTCAGTGCAGCTCACAGTTCAGTTTTTTGTGCAGGATTATGTAAAGTAGTTATGTTAATCTGCAAGCAGGGATATTGATAGGACTGTGCATCAACTAACACTGAACTGAACTCAGCAGCAACACCACAGTCACCAAGGCAGACTGGAAATTGGACCCATTTTATAGACATTCACAGCCCGGCTAGCTCAGTCGGTAGAGCATGAGACTCTTAATCTCAGGGTCGTGGGTTCGAGCCCCACGTTGGGCGGTGAGGTCTTTGAGAAGGGGAATCTTTCTCAACATCTCGTGTCCATGACAGTCCAGCCATCATGGCACAGAATGGTGTTATCAGCTGTGATTGCTGTAAGAGTGCAGTGCCTCGTGTGGCAAAGGGACACACTCACATGCACTGAGATTCATGGCAACCTGGACTGTTTAAATGCCAGGTGTGACCACTTACCTATTTAAAGATGGCATCTCCCATTGTTCTGTATGACATGATGAAGAGCGGTAGCTCGAAACGTCGTCATTTCACTCAGTGAATAAATTGCACTGAAGAGGAGCCCTGCAGTGTGTGCGCCTTTCTGTACCTGCTCAGCTTTCCACATTTTTGAGCTCAGCACATGCACAATTGTGTTTGTTGATGATGCTTTTGCAAGTACTGCAAGTACCTACTGCATCCCAAAATCTCACCGCCCAACGTGGGGCTCGAACCCACGACCCTGAGATTAAGAGTCTCATGCTCTACCGACTGAGCTAGCCGGGCTGTGTGAAGCCAAAATTAGACTAAGTTTTGACGGTGAAGCATGACCCGGGGTTCCAAGTGAGCTGAGCCAATTTTAGAAGGTGGACTTAAGACACTGCAAACCACTGGTTGGTCAGAGACAATCATCACCAGTGTGATATGGGACATCCTGCATGGACACACCATTTTTAAATGGCCAATGTACAGTCAATAGCGACCAGAATTTTTTTAATCACTTGGAAAAAAAAAAAAAGGCAGCCAACATAAGTACACCATACATCACATACGCCACATATACAACTGACAAAATGCAGGTGTTCCTTCAATCTGGCACTTTTCCAAATGCTTTGCACTGCAGTCGTCAAGCCTCTCCTAAAGTAGAGCAGTCTTAATGCCACTGCACTGAACAACTATTGGCTCATTTCAAACTTACCGTTTTTATGTAAAGTTACTTAAAAAGTTGACTAACAGCAACTTAGCAACTTTTGAAGCTGAACAATTGCATTGATAACTTTCAGTCCGATTTTCAGACCCATCACAGCACTGAGACTGCACTTAAAAAGGAAATAAATGACATTCAGCTGAACAACAACTCAGGCTCTCTGTTTTAGTGCTGTTGGATTTAAGTGCTACTTTTGACACAGTGGACCACACCATTTTGTTACAAGGACTAGAAAACTGGGTCCGACTCTCTGGAACCGTCCTTAAATGGTTCAAGTCATATCTTCATGACAGAAAGTACTTTGTCTCGATTGTCAGAGCAGATGGCTGTGACATGTGGGGTCCCACAGGGATCCATTTTTGGACCACTCTTGTTTAATCTCGATGTGCTTCCAATAGGCCAAATCATTCAAAATAATAACATAGCCCACAGTAGTTATGCAGATGACTCGCAAATATACATAATGCTTTCACCAGGTGATTATAAACCTGAAGAATGCCTGTGTCACTGTAATGAGCAAATCAATGATTGGATACGTCCAAATTTTGTCCAACTGGCTTTGGGCCACGGAAAGAAAGACACAGTGTCAGCTCTCACCTCGAATCCTTCTCTCTTATAACTAAGAGTCACACAAGAAACCTTGGTGTTATCCTGGACTTGGATTTAAATTTCCACAGTCACATCAAATCTTTAACGTCATCTGCCTACTACCATTTTAAAAAACATTGTTAGAGTCAGAAGAATAATGTCAAAGCAAGACCTTGAAAGGCTCACCCATGCCTTTATTTCCAGTAGATTAGATTACTGCAATGCTCTGTCTGTGGGACTTTCAAAACAAGCTGTTCGGCAACTTCAGCTTATTCAGAACGCTACTGCTCAAAATTAGGGCTATTTAAAGGGTCAGTTCACCAGTTCACACAAGCTAGGCTACTTCTAAACTTTACATATTCTCAATAACCTCTTGCGGCATCTTTGCACTCAGATAGTTTGTACGTTTTGTAGATGTGAATGAAATTTCATTTGTGATGCTCAAAGTGTTTCTCAAAAAACATCCCCATGAGACTCCTGTGGAAAACAACTCACATCAACATCTCTCTTTGCAGTTTATACAACAGCATAAATACAGGTCTCAAGGCTGCAGATGCAGGAATCACAATAGGCTGGTTGTGAGGGCTTAAGGACACAATGGGTGCTTGTTAGTGTACATTAAAGCCTTTCATTATGATAGCTAGAATCGACTCAACATGGGTAAACATCACTTAGGGATGAATTACCCTGTGCAATTTGAGAGACAGGGACAAATAGGGCGGGGTCATAGCTTGTGTTTTTTATCGGCAGATTTTTTTTAAATTTATTTTTTTTAAAAAGAAGGGAATATCAATAAATAACATGAAATAAGTATGTGAAAACCTATTTTTGCTGACTTTACTATGACTACTAGACTTTATTATGTGGTGCCACTGTTAACTGCTGCCACTCAGACTGTTGAGGCTACCTGCGGACAAAGGTTCCTCTAACAATGATGCCTCTGTCTCCTTGAGGTAGAACAAAAACACAGACACTCTATAATCATGTGAAGATTAGGCTTAAAGGGGCATAAACAAAACCAGACTGTGACAGTGTGGCTGCCAGAATGTGGGAAAGTTGTCTGAGACAAAAACCCCACAGTGATGATGACACACGCAGGCTGAGAAAGACATCATTCACCTAAACACGTAGGGGAGACCATGGACAGCTGTCACACTTTTCATGATTTACCCAATAAATAAAAAAAACATTTACACTGCAATAGCCATTTTAATATATAATAAACTTTGATGCGTCACTTACTGAAACAATGTATTTAAGTGGTTTTATGAAATACGTGCAGGTTGCAAAATTGATTTAAATATGGTTAAGCTATGTTTACAACCTTACAACCAAATCACAGGCTCGTTATTACATGTGATATGTACAAATTTTGGTGCATTACTTTGTAGAAAAACACACAAATGGAGCATAAGAACAGCCTGAATAATGATTACCTTTTCTGGTGGGCCACATGACAAAAAAGCGAGCAGGCCTCGAATTATAATGTGGTAGATGGAATCACTCTGAGTCACAGTTGTGGCAAGTCACCTCTATCTGTGACGTTTACGGCACCAACACTGCAGCCAGACCTCCCTTGACCTGGAGCAGCTCTCCAGGAACACAGTTAAGAATTAATCTTCATCAGATGAGTCCTTGGTGTGTCTGGGGCACAGAGACAGTTGTAATAAGGCATTACAACCATCCCAGTATCATCAGTCATGTTTCACACTATGTCAACGAGCCTGACACGTTCATCATTTCTATTTTTAGCTCACAAAATACTGATTATAATAATACTAAACATTTGATCTCAAGACAGTATCCAAAAAATATCCTGATTAGTGGAATTCAAGGTGTTCTAACAGTCCCGTGTTACAAACAATCCCGAGAAAAAAGCACCAGGTTTTGAAGCCAATTTTCATAGTGGCCAAACAGTGGAATTACAACTTCCAGATCCATCGCCTGATGCCATGGGGCCCAGAGACTTACATTGTGAAAAAGACATCTGTAAATCAATGGATACATTCTTTGAGCATCACCACTTATATGAAATGACTTGTATCTACCCAAACTGGAGCGCTGCCTTGATAAGCACTGTCATATCTGAGGAGTAAGTGCCTCAACTGAATCAAAACAGGACATCTTATTGCAACTCCTCCAAGAGAGTTAGACTCCAGTAAGACATTTTGAAAGATGAGGTTAACCTTGGGGAGTTTTACAGAGGGAACAAATGACAGCTCACTGACTTAAGTGCTGCTGTGGGTAACGCAAATGAAAGGTTTCTTGTTGTATGCAAAACTCTTTTATAAATACAGCAGTACGTTTAAAAGCTGTAAGGATTAGCAGGAGGCGAAGGAAAATCCAGGAATACACCTTGTAATGTCGTAATATGATAGTGAACTTTCATCTGCGTAGGTTTTATATCCAAAAATATAGCTCAGGTGCAAAAGCAAGAAAAAAAACTTGCATGCTTAAAAACATAATTTACTTGAATACATGAAAGGACAAAAATTTGAAAAAGAGCAGAAAAAGAAAATGTTTTGCTCAAGAGACCAAAGTTAGTGCAGGAAAAACCTGTGTTCATATGTGTTGTGACAAGCCTAAATTTGTTTTGGTGACACTGTATGAACCACAGGAAAATTATTCACTGAATTAATGGAGTTCAAACATCCACTTTACATCTGGCTTTACAGCATGTGTGCAAAACAAACAGACCTGTCAGAACATGCCTTATTGAACACTTCAATGGCAACAGAAGGCAAGTCTCACATGTATCTGTCTCTGTGCTTCTTCTGTCATCTCTTCGACGTATTAATCAATCTGTGGACAGACAACACAGACTCAGCCATAGTGAGGATGTTGTGCCTGAAGTTATTGCCATATCTGACACTGCTCTAGTCTTCCCTTTTCCCTAATTAGGTGACTGTAGGCCCATGATGACTCATTCACTCCTAGTTTCCTGTTGTTTTCATATTAGCAGAACACTGGTCTCGTCAGAGATGTTTTCAGTTTGTTTCCTTCCTTTTAGCATTTTGGCACTTTCATGAAAGCATGTTGTTGTATAATTTAGCCTCTTCTTAGAGTTCTGCTCTCAGTAATGTTGCAGCCCATTCTCATTTTGAAGTCCTTGAATAATTGTTGCTTTGTCTGTGATTTCAGTGTCAAACAGCTGACACAAAGAGCTACCTTTCCCGCTGGGCAGCGTCAGTTTGTGGGGTTGGATATAATCTTTCACGACGTTATGATGCGCCTCCCATCAGCCAGACGACAGCAGTACGATACACCGCTGGATGGCGTCAGGTTGACTCACTGCCTGTAACAACATATATAAGGAGCTGGAATGTCCCTATAGAGTCGGAGGGACAGGAGGTGGATGACACCGGACTTTCACATGGGAACCTGGTGTTTGTCTCCCAAATGAATGTAGAGACAAACCGTGATGATTTTTTTCTAAACCTAACCACCTGCTTTTGTTGCTATGTGTCCTGGAACATCAACAGCAGATGCAGGTGGGTATGTAGCATGTAATTTGTAGACATGAAAGGCCACTGATGAAGCAGGGATATGCGATGACTTGGGGTGAGAACATGTTGAATGTTTCCCTTCATCTCACAGTTTCCTTTGAGGCCCTGGTCATACAAAGCATATCATTTGTATGGTGTTAATGCTGAAATTCCAGTATCCGGTCAAGCAGTGTTTTTTCACTTCAGTTTAGCCACCCGGACCCTGAAGCATCTTGTCTTGTTATTAACTCAAGTCAGTAGATGACGGCTCAAACAAGAGCCCCACTCATTAAACATTTTATTTGCTATTTGAAACAGCAGTTCTGCTCCTTTTTGCTGGAGGCTCACGTTTTATCCACGCAGCAACCTCCAGGGCTGAAAACTGAAGCCAACACAAATGTACCAAAAACTGCAGTTCTTCAAATGGCCACTTGAGAGAATAAAGGGGTGTAAGAGTCTTCTGCCCCCCCAAATTTTTGAGTATAAACCTTTAATTTCTTCCATTCAGGTGATTTTTTTTCTTTGCTGCACCAATTTTTGGTGTAAATGTCTTTAATTTTGCCCTGCATCCGCCCTAAATCTACACCTATGTCTGGAAGCATTATGCATCTGGTAATAAGATCAATCTCCTTGACAAAATATTTCACCTTTTCTCATTTCCAGTAAGTAAATATCTTAGATTATAGGTAACTAAACCCACCCCCATTATTATTTTATTATTCAATTTATGATTTATTTTTATTTTTACAGTAGAAAAGTGCTGGAAACTCCACAGGTAATGCAGATTCAGCAAAATAAAAGCAAAGCCTTGCTGCTAACTCGAGTGGAGACACAGAGGTTTCCATCTGACAGATACAGTATTGCACCACAGCATGACATAACCTCAGCACAGCTATGCAGCAAAAATCCTCCCCGTGTAGACATTTTCTATACGTCTCAGCAGCAGTCATCTACAGTCTTTTCCTCATCCCTTCCCTGAGGCGTGGTGCTGTTTTATGAATGAGCTGTTATGCAATAAAAGGTGACCTGAATACAGAGAGACAGACAGAGAGGGAGGGAGGAAAGTACTGTATGGCTGCAATTCAAGAGACATCATTGTGTTGTCCAAAAAAGAGAGAGGCCCAGATCACATGATTCATTTTTGTTGGTGTTGTTTGCTGCTAAATAACAACTGCTGTGATTTAGGTCACATCAGGTACCATCATAAAAAATGTGTTGCCAGTGTAATCACGCTAAAGCTGGAGATTTACTGGTGTTTATCAAAATGTTCAAGGTATAATCAACATAATGACGTGATAATAACCAGCACTGATTCTGTGGTTATCCCATCTGTGCCAGACGATGGGGCACCGTGCCAAGGAAACAGGGTTTAGGTGCATGTGAAAATGTGTTACTCACCATCTCATAGGGCAATACTTGGACTTTGTGTGCAGTTTTGCAAAAGCAAATCCACTTAAGCTTACACCTCTGCCAATGGCAAAGTTTTCCCTCTTGACTGGGAGTGATCAGACAGAGAGAGGGCAAGAGTGAGCTGGTGAGACGAGTCCGGGAAAAGATGAAAACATGGTCATTAAAAAACATATCAGGCAGCACAGGTTTGTCGACTGACTGAAGAGTTTGACCTTTAGTGAATTAGATTGTTTGTGTTTTAGGGATATTGCGCAAGAAGCTGAGTCATATTTTCCAAATTATTTGACCACAAAGAATTCCCTACACTCAGTTTGGTCCATTTTATGCCTGCTGTTTATCCGCAAACTACAAATCACATCGGCCTCGTCTCTGTCTGATGTTCATGTGGATCCAGGTTGACTACATGAAATCTCTCTAATCATCAATCAGATTTATTCTTATAGTAATGGTATTGGTTAATTACTGTAATATCATTATCAGACCCTAAACAATTACACAATTACTCAGTCTACCGTCATGCTTCAGAACTATTTGAGCTAAATGCTAACATTCTGATGATTATCAGTTGTTTACCATCTTAGCTTTCATGCTAACATTTGCCAATTATTAATGAATAAAAAGTACAGCTGAGGCTGATGGCCTAGTTTTACAGTTATTTAGTCGTAAACTGAAATTTTATGGCAGCCCGTGCAATAGTTGCTGAGATACTTTAGTCCTGACCAAAGCAACATAGAGCATAGCGTTAGTTGAGGCAGGACGTGGCATCAAGCTCACATCCCAGCTACATCAACTGATCTCAAACAGCCCAGTCAACTGATGGAGCAGCTGATGGGTGGAAGGGAGTCAGGGAGGTGTGCTCTCTCTGCTTCAGGCTTTCTGCATAGGCCAGAGGAAAGGCAGACAGGCCCCAGAACAGAGCCAGAATGGAAAATATAATACTGCAAGTGGAAATAAAGTTTTCTTTGACTAAAGTGGTCCTGACTGAAATATCGAAATACAACTGTTTGTATGATACCTAATGAATTAGCGCCCAATGAAGGAGGTTTTGTATGTAACATAAAGTTACGCAGGTTAGGTTTAGACAAGAGAAGTTGCTTTGGTGAGGCTGCGGAAAAGAAAAATAATGATAATGTACCTTAAAATAACTCAAAGTTCATTTCCTGCGATGTTTCGGCACACATGTTATACATTTGTTATTATTATACACAAATTACAGGATCATGATTATGTGACTTATATACAGATTGTAGTGGATTACTTTTTGTAGATGTACGCAGTGGTGTAGTGGAGGGTATACGAAGGTATGTGGGCGATACCTACCTCTTTTTCTGGCCATTTACAGTATGCAACTTTCAGTATGGTGTGCTGATAATCAGACGGTCACTAGTTTGTGTCAGTCTAGTCTCAATGGAAACCCACTCAGGCACAACTCAGCCAAACAGACAAGAGATATTGAACCCTGAGTGGCTAAAATGCTACTATCAGCACACTGTTTGACAGGTTATTGATCAGCACTCAGATAATGTAATCTATTAGTGCACAGTCGTGGGTTTATTTTCATGTCTGGGTGGTGGTTTACCCGCCGAGGCTCCATAAAAAGATTGAATGAATGGCGACTGTTAATTATTTACATTTAACACCGCTGGGTGAGATTACGACCACGCCCCTAATGATGGTATGTACAGTGTGTGTGTGTGTGTGTGTGCGTGTGTGTCCCATTTACATGGACACAAACTGGTTAGGGTCCCTAAGGGAATAGAGGGATGTTCACTCTAAATTCTTAGAGATCTTTCAACTTGTGGATTCCTATCCAAAACCGCGCACTGATTTTGTTGTGTACCAATGAAGCATGTGCCACCTCAATAATTACGTGGAGATAAATGGAGGGGAGGTGAGAGGAGAGAAGATGAGAAGATGAGGCTCCTGAACGAGTCCAGGCTGATTTCTTGGTGTTTGAGTTGGCATGGAGGAGCAGAAAAGAATGAGGGAGGAGGGGAGTTGTTACTTTAGTTCAATAACTTTTACAGGTAATTTAACATGAACATTTAAGTTTAAGAGTTAAAAACTGCTGTACTACAAAGAAAAGACACAGTGGTGGCACTGCACAGGTAACTAATTCAAAATACGTGACTGACCCTGTGGTGACTTAATCCAAAGAGCCCCTCCCTTACATTCAAAGGCCTCTGCAAGCACATAAAGGCACATACACACACACACACAACCTTCCATCCCTCTCTGCAGTGGCTGTTATATATATAGAGAGTGAGTGCGGGGAAGTGGAAGATGACCCAGGACAGCCTGTTCTCGCAATGGATGAAAAAGTCAAAGGAGCAGAAGAGGAATCCCAGCCCAGTCCGTGCTGATCTCAGACGAGCAATAACAAGTGCAGCAACTTCACTACTGTGCTTTGGTTAAATTCCGAGTGTCATTTGCCATCAAAGCGGGGGAATGTGACATGGAAACATGTCAAAAAGCAAGACTGCCCCGCAAAAATCAGACAAACAGGAACGCTAGCGATTTTTTAGTTACTCTTGTTATAAAGAAAAAAAATTAAACTAAGATAATATGATGGTTATCGTAATTTTTAAAAAATCTTTATCGCCAAAAAAAGGGGTTTCTTTTGTTGCTTGCGCGGCCATCTTGCCGATGATTTCCCATAGCACTCGGTTGCAGCGTGCCTTTGAATGACCTCTGTTTGTCGGCCCATGTAGCCTCAACACTTCACCCTATCCCTCTATCCCAACAAGAGTTGAGATACTCTACACCAGCAGGTATGTTGTGTGCTATGATCACCATCTTAATTTAGCATGCTACAGATGCCAATTAGCACTGTTGTTGAGATGATTTAGTCTGAACCAAAGAAGGGGACCAATGACAGGCTGGCATTGAAACTGTATTTGTTCTCAACAGTATTTACATTTTTCATCTGATTGTATAGTTCTGATTTCCTTGCATGCCCCCCCCCTGCCCCATCTGACAGACAGGACAACCATTCACACTCACATTTACACCTACTGACAATTCAGGGTCACCAATTAACCTGCATGTCTTTGGACTGTGGGAGGAAGCCGGAGCACCTGGAGAAAACCCATGCTGAAACAGGGAGAACATGCAGGTTCCACACAACCCGGGTTCGAGCCCCCCACAATGGGTTTGGACCAGTAACTTCTTACTTTGAGGCGACAATGCTAACCACTGCACCACTGTTTCAGGATGTCCAGCAAGCTTGCTAAAAATATGTTGGCTAATTCAAGATAGCCATCAATGCTAATGATTGTTAGCTAATAATGCTAGCAAATAATGTTAGCAAACTGTTAAAACTACAATACTATATAACTATCATATGTAGATATGAACAATATAAAGTCACTTATGACCATAATTAAATATTATTTTGAGGCAGGATGCTCCTAGAGGTTTTCAAACATTTTCTAAAATGTTTTTTTTTCTATAGAAATAAATTGAATGGATCTCCGCATAAATCCGCCATTGTCATTTATATCAAATCATGCCGTATTTTTATGTACAACTTAATAGAAAAACTTAAATCAATATTTTCCAATGACAAAAAAATAGATCACTTCACCTTTATATGTTGCTGGTAGAATAAATGTCAACAGCAATTCAGATGAAATGTCACATTTCACTACAGCATAGCCATTCAATACCGAAAAATTTCACACCGTCATTTGGTTCAGTTCACTTTCACACTGCACTTTTTAAAGTGGACCAAACTGCCTGGACAGTGTCACGCCAGGACCAAAAATGGAAATCCATCCCCTTAAGTCGCAAACCTTATTGTATTGCTGCCACAGTTTTTTTTAACCTTGATGCGATACTGATCTGCAGACCGATTAAATCTGCGTGCTGTGACCCTCTCGCTAAATAATTTAAGAACTGCTTCTAACGGTTTGCACTGTTGGCTTTGGGTTTTTTCTACCCAAAATGCACTGCGCTCTACATCACGTCCTCTCTTTGGTTCACTTCCATTGCATTGCTTTTGCATTTCCTACTGTAAGCAAACCGCACCAGGGTTTAATTGTAAGTGAACTGAGACCCCCAATTTTCAAGCAGAGTTCGAATGACACCACTCCAAACGAACCAAACTATCCGTGGAAGCGGACCAGGGTTCATTTAAAGCAGACCAAATATGCATCCTTAGTGCCATGCATTGGTTTGAAGAGGGATTAAGGGGGTGGGGGCATCTTCCCCCATCTTACCCTATTCTAACTGTTGCATTGCATTCTTTGTACCTCATCTGCGTGGACTCAGAGATTAGGGACAAGCTGTATCTCGAAATAAAGCGAGTAAAAAGCTGAGGAAGATGTTAGTTCACACCACAAAAGAACAGGATCTGCAACTCCTAACTCCTTCCTCATTTGCGTTTACAGCAAACGAAGCACTGCCTCCTGCATCAGTATTCCACTGCGGGTGTCTTGTGTAACAGCTGTGATCAAGAGCGTCCTTTACCCAATCAAACTGTAGAGGGAGTGACGGAGACACAGAGGTCCAGCAGGTACCTGCTGTGGCTGAAGGAGGGATTCCCTTTTGGCTGGCTGACTTTTGTTTCCATGCATGAAAGGGTAATAAGGGTGGTTACATAACTTTAGGAGGGTACAGGTGAGAGGGCTCTGACTGCAGCCCCCCTACACCTCATCTGCAGTGGCACAGGGGGGAGGAGAGAGGAGCAGCTGAGAGAAGAGAAAGAAGACAGAGAGGAGAAGATATGGGAGGAGAAGGTAGATAGAGGTAAATTAAAGAAGGGAAAGGAAAGAAGGAAGAGGAGGAGGGGAGTGGCAAGGAGAGGAATTTCAGGAGATAAAAAAAGCAGAGGAAAGAGTAAGAGAGTACAGAAAAAGGAAGAAGGGGAAGAGGAGAACAGAAAGAGGGGAGGAGAGGAAGGGAGTGAGGAGAGGAGAGGAAAAAAGAAAGGAGAGGGAGATAGAAGGGAATGGGGAGGAGGAAAAAGGGGGAAGAATAAAGGGAAGAAAGGAGGAAATAAGGAGCTGAAAAGGAAGAGTAAGGGAAAGAAGAGGGGGGAAGAGGAGAGGGAGAGGAGGGAAAGAGAGGAGAAGAGATAAGAGGAGAAGGAGAGGATGTAAGGTGGGGGTTAAGGGGAAAAGAGAAAATGTGGAGAGATAGAGGGAAAACGAGAGAGGGGGGAGAAGGAAGGATTGGGGAAAGAAAGAGGACAAGGAGAGGAGGAAGAGAGATGAGGGAAATTAGAGGGAGAGGTAAGGGGAGAAAGGGAGTAAGGAGAGGAGAGGAAAAAGGAAAGGAGAGGGGGATAGGAGGAATGGGAAGGAGGCAAAAGGGGGAAGAGGACAGGGAAGAAAAGAGGAAATGAGGAGATGAAAAGGAAGAGTAAGGGAAGAAACAGGGGAAGAGTAAGAGGAGAGAAAGAGGAAGAGAGGAGATAAAAGGGGAGGAAGGAAGAGATAAGGGGAGAGGGAGAGGATGTAGGGGGGAAGAGTTAAGGGGAAAAAGGGAAACTGAGGAGACGTAGAGGAAAAAGCGAGAGTGGAGAGAGAAAGGAAGAATGGCGGAAAGAAGAGGAAAGAATGAGGACAAGGAGAGGAGGAGGAGAGGGAGAAGATAGAAGGGGAAAGGGAGTGAGGAGAGAAAAGGAGAGGAGGGGGAGAGGGAGGAAAATAGAATAGAGAAAAATAAGGAGGGAAATAAGAATAGATAACAGAGGGGGAGAAAGGAAAGGAAAGGAAAGGAGAGAAGGGGGAGAAAGGGTAGAGGAGATGAGGCAAAGGGGGAGGAGGAGAGGGAAGAAAGAAGGTAAAAGGAGACAAGAGAGAAAGGGGTTGACCAGAGGAGAGGAAAGGAAAGAAAGAAGGTGAAAAGAGACAAGAAGGGAAAGTGGGTGACAAGAGGAGGAGAGAAGCGGTAAGGAAAGGAAAGGAGATAAGAGGGAGAAAGGGTAGAGGAGAAGAGGCAAAGGGGGAGGGAGAGAGGGAAGAAAGAAGCAGGTGAGAAGAAGAAGAGGGGAAAGAAAGTGGAGAGGAAGAAACACAAGCAGAACCTACAACCATCCGCTCTCCACTCCAAAGAACTGACCACTGCAGGTGTCCTGTATCAAGTAAGTGCTGATGTCGATGATACATGACAGCCAAAACAGGATGTTTGTCATCAGCTGTCAGTCCGACATCACCAGCATGTGACAAGAATGTTTTCACCTGCAGTCAGCAATCACAGCGAGAGATGATCTGTCAGAGGAGCAGAGCTATGTTTAGGGGGGGACGTCATCTATGGCAGCAGTCACTGTCGTTGTGGCATGATTACATGTTAAATTATACTGTACTGGAGGACAGAAACATTTAATGTGTGTCAATTTACCTTTTTTATTATTATGTACAGCTGTGCTGCTGTTGTTGTGTGTACTGTTTGTGACCAGTACTTCAAGTGTATTTAAAGTCTCAGAGTAAATTTGCTGCACTGCTAGTAAACAACTGTACTTTAAAGGTCATGTGACACGACTACTTAAGAGGCCCCGTCACACCAAACTGACATTAAAGAACTAGTGGTGATAAAGGTCAGCCGTTGGTTCGACTCACGTTGCGTGTGTCTTGGCCAAAAAGTTGCAAGGCTTTTGTACATGGGGCGTCTGCTCTACGAAATGAGCTAATGGGCACCCCATGTCTGTGAAGTTTTGTCATAATCATCTTGATTTATGGACAAAAACAATTTTTGTGAGGTCACAGTGACCTTGACCTTTGACCTGCAACCACCAAATTCTAATCAGTTTATTCTTCAATCAAAGTGTTTTTTTCAAATTTGAGGAAGTTCCCTCAAGGTGGTCTTGTGATATCACTTTCATAAGAATAAGACTGACAAGGTCACAGTGACCTTGACCTTTGACCACCAAATTCGAATCACTTTATTCTTCAGTCCAAGTGTTTGTGTCGAATTTGAAGACATTCCCTCAAGGTGTTCTTGAGATGTTGCGTACATAAGAATAAGACAGACAAGGTCACAGTGACCTTGACCTTTGACCATCAAATTCTAATCAGTTTATTCTTCAGTCAAATAAAAAAAGGAATTGATGGTTTAATTTCATTGTTTTTATACCTTATTTATAGCATATACAGAGTAAGCATATATTTTATGCAACAGACATATTTCTAAGGTGGTCATTTTAAGTCACTCACAGTCCCTCACCCCACGGGCCCCGGTGCAACTGTCCTGCCACTTTAGTAACTGCAGAGTTTTACATTCCACCACTGCAAAAGTCTTCGTTAAAGGAAAAGTTAAGTATTTTGGGAAATGCCCTCATTTGCTTTCTACAGATACCACTTTCGTATCTGTCTGTTAAATATAAGGGCATAGCTCACAGCCGGTTAGCTTAGCTTAGCATAAAGACTGGAGACAGTTCGCTCGGTTGATCTGCCTTCCACCCCTAAAGCTCAGCAGTTAACACATTATATATAGTTTGTTATAATTCACAAGGGCTTGTGCGCTGGACGACTGCCAGCAGGAACTCCTGGAAATTACTCCTCCCAGCCAATAAATCAATAGTACATTAAATTACATATCAGCATTATAGTGTTATAAGGCATTGGTTTATATACTGCTTTATAATGTTACATAGCAAGTTTAAATCAGTGTAGCTGTGTTGATCAGGTACTGTACTTGATTTTGTGTTTTTTCGTCAATGTGTGTGTTGTCACAGTAAGTTTGATGATGGTTTCAGGCAACACCTCTTGTTCTTAAGTTAAGAAGATCATCTTCTCTTCAACATTTGCAAAAATGTGGTGTAAATGACACTAGGTCACATTCATAGTCTGAATAAATAACTGACAAACTGTAACGTCTCGTTCTTATGTCAGAAGTGGCCAACATATGAGCTCATATTGACCGTCTGAGCACTTGAGCCAGATATTTTCTTCAGATGGACGGCTCAGGAGGGACAACAACAGCCTCTGAGACTAGTTAATGTTTTGCCAGATATTGCAGATAGTGAGGGGAATCATTTCCTGCAGTTCCACTCAAAGAGTGGCTGCATACCAGCGTGAATGACTCACTGTTGCCATATAAACTGAGCCATGATCATAAAACTCTGTGAAACATTTGTTGCTGGAGAGGAAATGTGTAAAACAACATGGGCCTCCAGGACAGGTGCCTCCTGCAGGATGGCAGACGCTGTAAAACTACTGCTAGTGTACAGATTGGATTTGCTCAGGCATCCGAATATCTTGACCGGACAGATACATGTGACTCCATGAGACATGGCCGAGAGGAGGTCGTTTAAAGTCACGTGACAGAAGTTAATGTGAGGAAGAGCGCAAGCAAAGGTGTGGAAACACGATTGTGAGGTACCTCACTTCTACCAACCAACAGGTATAAAGCTGTCCGAGTCAGGTAAACTTTGCTTGTAGCGCCATCTTGTGACATTCTCCAGAACAGCAAGAGACCTTTTTCACAGCTTAGTTCTTTGACAGGTCATAGCAGGAAAAGCACAGACACACTTTGTGCAGTCCTGTGAATGCTGAATTTTAAATTTAACTTTATTAACAGGTGGTTTTCAAAGCAAAATATTCAGATGCAGTAAATTTCGGGCAGTGCTACATAGAAATGTGGATACCTGTGAATAATGTAAATGTAGTAGATATGGATTGAATTGTATTTTGAGGGGCAGGGGTTTGGATGGCATATAAATGTTTGTATTTGGTCACTTATTATTTCTGATATATTTGTTACCTTGTTATGTATAAGTGTTATGGTTTTATTTTCCTTTATTTATGCTTTCTTTATAGTTATGTTTAGTGTGTTGTTAATTTTTTACCTCGGTTACATGTCACAACGGTATCTCAAATCCTGGAAAAATAAAGGTAACCGGGTCAGCCGTCCAAGGAAGCCCCCTCTCTCTGGCACCCCTTCATTTAATGCATGTATAGGTTGGTGCATGTGTGTGAAGTTCGGACCTGTGTGTATGTGGCAACAGATTGTGTTTCTCAAAGTCAAGGATCATTCCAAGGACGGATCCTGCAGCGGCAAGACAAGAGTCCTTCCTAGCATTCAGTGAACACACATTGGAACATGCTTACAAGTGTCCCCAGGTATACGTCATTAACCCTCAGCAGACTGAGGGGGTTTCAGGGTGCTGCGATGATTTTGGCACTCTCTAATGTTGTTGTACAATTTGAATAAATATAACCAGTATTATCAGCGAGTACTGTGGTCAGCAAGGGACACTGGTGCACATACTATCCGGGTGCAAAACAGCTCTAACCCAAGGACGGTATAGGCCCTCCAACTAGAGTGTGTTGTGGTTGAGGTTGCCATTTTGAAATGGCGCTCCAAGTTGCTTCGTTTGAAACAGGCGCGGGGTTGTTTGCATATCAAGCACAAGAGGGTTCATGCAATGAAGAACAAATAAGAATTCATCTGTCCATTTCTCTTGAAATGTCCTGTGTTCATCTTGTAATATGCCTCGTACCTTTCGTTTTTTTAGTTGGAACACCTGGCGTTAGCCTGCTCGTCCCCTCTCCGACATCTTCATGTTGATTTTCGTTTGCCGCTTCCTCCGACTCTTTATCCTCAATATTCCTTACAACGCTGTGTGTCTGTCCATCTGGTTTTTGTCCCTTTTTAAAATTAACAATCAATCCATTTTGTGCCCTGTGTATGTCATGCTAGCTAGCGAAGCTATTGTGACCTGCTCAAGTGTGCTGCTTTGCCAGGTTTGACAGTTACCCCAGTTTTGGAAACATTAATTAAGGTGAAAGGAGAAATATAATGCAGACGTTTGTGTGTTTATAGTGTAGTGTTCATTGTATATCTATGTAGCACATTTTTAAAATGTATTGGCTGTGTTATCATATTGTTATAAGCTATCATGAGAGCCACCAATTAAAGCTTGACGAGCCGCGCATTGAGTATCTAGGCGTTAGGGATTTATAAAGTATATCTTCCTCTAAATTGGTCAGATACAGTAATAAGTTAATAAAATAACTATCAAAAATGAATAAATTAAACATAAAAATAATAGTCAGATTCGTCTGGAATTAAAATGCTTGTTTGTTACGGCCCTGGCCACAGACATGCTAGCTGTTTACCCATTTCAAGCATGAACATGTGGAGCTCCTTAAAATAATAACGTTTTTCACCATTAAAAAAAATATATATTTGTTTCTTTAATGTGTTTTAGTCAGTTGACAACTGACTTCAATCAAATCAACAGGATTGACTCAATAATGTCAGTTGGAACTACTAAAACTTAATTTTTTTTTAAGTTGAACCAGTGGATTCTCTTCTTACAGTGATAGTTTTCCTGTACCATTATTTATGCTTTGATTTGTTTTGTCTGTTTTTCCATGTTGTGCATCACAAAGGCCGATATGAATTAACCCTGCGGTATGCTGCATTGTTTTTATGCTACGCACCAGAGAGTGATACTCAACCTGCTTTGCCCACGGGCCACTTTTGGAAAACGACAGGAGGGCAGGAGGCCAGGAGCCTGTCGCAATAGCTCTGCACAGCTCAGGTTCATTCAGGGGATCCTCTCCTGGCACTTTTTTTGATTAATGAGCTCTGTTTTGATGGGTTTTTTTTAAAAAAGCGCTCTGGCACCTTATTAAAACTATAATTACAACTGCATCAATTAATTTCTATCACAAATTAGAAAATAGTTGGGGATGGCCCCCAAACGTGGGGTGTAAACTGAGTATCGCTGATATATATTTCTGGAATATAATTACAATTTAATTACTAACAGCATGCAGTGCATTTCATGTGACTCAGCACTGTTTAAGTGTCAATGCCTCCCTCAGCTGGACGTGAACGGTCCTGCCTCCTGCAAATAATGATGTAATGTGGGTTTTATCATTGAGGTGTGTGCAAAGTGTACCCGTCTATCTCTGAGAGGATTCACAACTTCACATTTTTGGGTACTTGTTCTGCTTCGGGCTTTATTGAACACCTCTGTGTGCTGTAAATTTATCAAGTCATTGTCTTATTAAAAAGCTGTCACTGCAAATTATGAGACATAAATAGCTGCTGTAACCTCCATCCTTTATGGGAACACAAACTCCACACAACATAAACCAGACGAGCCTCTAATTACTTACTCAACTCAGTTTATTTACAGAGTATTTGAAGAGCCATGTATGCAAATGTACTGAAATTACCGACAGAACTCTTCTTCCTTTTTTTTGTTCTTTTTCTTATTTTTTTTTTCAACACATGGGGAGCTGATTAATCAGAGTTTGATCTCTCAATAGTTTGATCTAGATGCTTCAAAAAAATCCAGTGACTTGACCGTTTGTTGGTTTAGGTTACCGCCAAGTCCCTCAGGGAAACAATAAATTAACCAGCTTGTAAGCCGTGCTCCTTCTTCCAGACTTGAGTACATGTAGCAGTTAAAAAACACGAGTTAATAGCTCTGAGGTGGTGGAGGACCGGGGGGGGGGGCACAAACAGATCTAAGTGACACCAAGCCTGTGGTAATCCGGTAGAGAGCGAGAAGAGAGATCAACTGACAAAAGAAGGCTTAACAAAAATAGTTTACCTACAACATAAGTTTACAGTCTTCCTTCAGATGAGTTGAACAGAAGCAATATGATCACAGAGGGTCCGAGCTACGGAGCCTTTCACGCCACCACCTGATGTTGTTGATCCACCAACAGTTTTTTTTTTTTTGTTTTAAAATGAAAGTTCAACTTCAACACGAATCCCAATTCAGAATTCAAGATTTAACATGTGCAATGTGGAGACGATGGAAAATCTGTTTTAGCCTTACAAGGCTTTTTGCTCTTGAGTACTTTTTATTTGTAGCCTTAGCAAATAGCAAAGCAAAAAAGCCTTAACTTCCCCTTTAAAGAGGTCTCAACACCTCGACTCTCGCAAACACTCCGAAGAAAACTAGTCTGAATTGTCCTGATATCAGTCATGTGGTTATGTGGTAATGCCTTTTTAATGAATACTGGAAGTAAAATAGAGAACAGGCAACATAGATAGCATGGACAGACAATTAAAAAAAGGACAAATAAAAACAACCCCTTAGAAAAAGGACATTTTCAACATATCGTAGTCATCTGCGACAACATGCATTTTCAGCACAAACTAGTCTACCTGTCTGAACGTGTTAACAATGCCCTTTTTTAAGCGTATGGAAGTAAACCGCTCACCCTCCCCAGTCTGTCCCAGCTTTTACAGAAATGTGTGTATTAGTGAGAAAACTGAGGGAAAACACAGCAAAATTTCACACTAATGCTGAACAGACTGCTGGATAAAACATTTGATTATTATAAACCGTCTTCGTCTAACTGGACTCAGGCGCCTGATCACACAATAATCTGTCTTTATCAATCTGACACGAGTGTTAAGATAGAAATAATGAAAAGAGATAAAGTTGCATCTGCTGGGGCCGCAGATTAACACGAGCTGTGGACTAAATCCTTTTTAAATGCGGCTGTTCAGTGTTTTATGTACTGACAAATTTGGCAGGTACACAGCAACCTTCAGAACGTCTTTAAATTTATTTTAAAATGTTGGGATCAACCAGCACTGCCAGATGTGTAATTATTGTATTTGTACAATAATGTCACCCTCTGTATAATCACATCTCCATAACATGAAAAAATGTGGTTATTTTGTGTTAGTTTTGGGCATTGCTACGCCAATCACTGTCTTCCAGCGCTGACAAATTAAGCATATACATCTACAGCACTGACGAAAGACACAACAAATTGGACAGTAGCATAGCAACATCTACACATCACACAGTTTTAGCTTCTAACTTGTTTTTTCTTTGATACATCTCATTTGTTATTTCAAAATCATTAATTTTTGTTTTGTTTTCAGATGTATTTGTGAGGGCCAATCGTCACAGTGGGACTTTATGGTGTGTCCCTGAACGCAGCACGTGTTGCAGCCAGCACAAGCTGCAGCAGTGAATGTCTTCAAATTACACATTATGCCTGATTTGTTCTCTTGGTTAAAACATTTTCCTCATGAGAATCATTTTAATCCTCTGCTATGACATTTTCCATCTGGCAACACTGGAATGATCCTCCTGTCGTTGTCTGTGTATGAAAATGTTTTGTCGAACCGGTGCTACTGTTACAGAAAGTGGCGTTTGAAAGTTTATGAGGACGCACTTCCTGTGTGGAACCCTTTAACTTTACATCCAATCTTCGGAATAAGATCATCTTTGCTGTGCAATATTGTTACGTTTCACCTCTGTGCTCAATATTAAGTGCCACATGTGCTCTTGAGATGATGCCGACTAAATATGATGACTGTGAGGGCTATTTTTTTTTTCAAAAAACTCATCATGTTCCCTAAAAAGACAATCATCATTGATATTTTACCGTCTCCCTACAAGTGAAAAGATAGCCGCACACGCTATGTGTTAAAACAACGTGTCATCTCTCTCAGAAGATGTACAGATGTGTTGACAAATAATTCATGTGTTAAAAGAAGAACAGCTTTAATATATGTAATTCTGCAAACGTACCACTTGTGTGCCTTGCTCAGGACAACATATTGCATGTTACTTTTTAAGACTGTAGTGGGGAGGGTGTCGTTCTCTGTCCATGCATTTAAATAGCAACACAGAAAAAAAAAAAAAAAAAAAAAGCTAACACACACTGAACGCGTCTTAGAGAAGAAAATAAGTCACCCAGAGGTCTGCAGCAGTAAATCTTGTCATTTCTTTCAGATAGATTTGGACTTATAATCTTTTTTTTCCTCTTTTTTTGTGTCCGTTAAATTCGAATGTTGAGAGAATAGGAGTATATTTTGTGGATCACATTCAGTCGCCTCGTATCTCCTCTTCTATATTGGAGTGTTGGTTGCGTAGAGCCTGGTCCATGATCGGGCTGGGGGGAGAGACACAGAGATAAAATGGTGGAGGGTCTGAGGAGGATGTACTGCAGGGCTGTGGATAAGGAAAAGTGTTGAAGAGTGTACACAGATGATCAAACCAAACTCCCACAATACGCAGCCAAAAGTAATTGAAATGCCCCAGTTTTCCTAAATATAAAAGCAAATAAATGAGTCAATCAACACAAAGTGAATTGCAAACATTCTAAAGGTTCAATTTATCATTTTGAAAACATACTCATGCTTTGTTGGTTCCAGCTTGCGCAGAAATTAGGGTCATTTTAAGGGCAAGGCCACTTGGCCTTTCATGTTGTCAATTTTTTTTGAGGTCACAAAGGCCAAAAGCCAGGGCAGCAAGGCCATTAAATAAAACAATGATTTTAAGTCCACGTTCATAATGAATTCAATTTAAGGACTAAGGATGTATAACTATCTGTGAAATGAATAAATAAAACAAGCTCAATTAATAATGAGTATAATAAGTAATAATGTGATTTATTTAATAGCACTAATAAACCCAATGTGTTTTAAATATAGAACAACCAGGTTCATGTATTTATAAGCAAACAATCTTAAATATTAGGTCTAAATATTTTTTGAGTGTACATGATAAACTGATTCACTGAACAAGACTGGCTTACAATTATTTTTGATGTGTTGTTAGATACGTAACAAACAAACAAACAAACTACAGCAGGGCTATTCAATTACTATTTCATCTGGGCCACATTTCAAAACCAGATAATGTCAATGGGCCACATTTTTAGCAGCGAGCAACCAATCCACTTTTTTCCCCACACAAATATACATTTATATATACACAGGCATGGCCCTCCTCAACATGATGCAGAAACAGACTAAAAGAGAGCTGTCAATGCACAGAAGCATAAGAAGTGACATTAACGGTATCTAACAACACACACTATCTCTCCACCAGCATATCTCTCACACTCACACTCACACACACACACACACACACACACACACACACACACACCTCCTGATGCTTCCCTGATGGGTCATTACACAGGATATAGTTTTATACAGTCCATGGCAGCAACAGTCATGTTTACAACAACAGAGTCACTATTTAAAACCCAATAATATCTCACTGGACTACAAATATTCCTCCTATGAGATGAGTATGAGATCGCTGCTTGTTCTCGCAATATTTCGGCCGCGCTTTGGAAAGCAGAGCTAAATGGTAAACAAACATGGCACCACACTGGTAAGGTAAGACAACACATTTACATGTCATTTTCTATGTGTTCTCTGATATTTATCCTAACGATATGAGGCGGTCTTTGTGGAAAAAAAGCTTGTTTAGTGGACTAACTTTGCACTTGAAGTATGCCCTTTCACTTACGTTTAACAGGTCTGACGTTTAACAGGTCTGACGCTACTATGCGCCCCGGCTGTATCTAGGCTAACGGCTAACATGCTAACTATTATTTTTATGTTACTAGTCACATGAAACAAATTTAGGACGATCGGAGACAGGTTGAAATAAACCGAAATTTCCATTTAAGCCATGTTTAATGTGTGTTTTGAAACAACTAAACTTTACAGGACTTCACAGAAACCCCACTGACGACGAGTGTTTTGGAGGTGTAACTGCAGAGTGACACAGACACACCATTGCACAAGTATTAATGCTCACAACATTGTACGCCACGTGCTTAGGGTCTGCCGCACACATTTGTTAGGTTGTAGGCTAACTGGCAGTGGCTGACACATTTGTGAAACACACTATAACATCTGCTGCAATGGGGTTTTTGATAGACAGAGGAAGGAACTCCAGGGTCAAGTTTCCATCCAAAAACTGCACCCTCTCTCAATGTTTGCTGTCAAAACTTTCAATATGCTAATGCTAACACTGCTCTCTGTGCTGGAGGTTTCAGGTTTCCCTGGCAGTACTCATATGATTGAATGTCAGATTTTAGGAAAGTGCACAGACAGATACAGAGAATAATTTTCCAAAGCCTGAGTTGTTCATTTTGTTAAATCAGCTGTTAACAAACCTAAAGGTTTTTAGTTTCCTATTAAAAAAAGACACTTTTATGAAGCTGGAACCAACTGCTTTTAAAGAGCTGGTTAGTCTTGCATGCTGATCCAAACCCCTCCTGTTTTCTTCTGGGTAACTTCATACGTTTAGCCAACTAGTATTTATGGTACTAACTAGCGAAGGTAGCAATGTTTAATTGTGTAGTTGACAAAATCACATGTCCTTGATGAAAGACAAACCTCAGATTTTTCTGTCAGCATCGGGGGAAAAAACATTCGTGAAAGACAGGAAATATTCTGTGAATGTAACCTCTGGCCGAGACACGCCTCTCTGCTTCTTCTACATGGTCCTCCAACACAGATCAGGGGACAAACAACTACAAGCACTCAATATGCTCTGGCCAAAAGTTATATTATAGTGGGAAGATGGGAGTCATTTGCAGAAATGTCTTTAATGGACTGTGCTGTTGTGAATTGAGAGCTTTTATCTCCATCAGATGATTTACAGACTTGTTGTACAGACGGGTTGTTTTATATCCATGAAAACACCACCAGACAAATCTAAATCAAACTCTGTGACCACGCGTGGTGGCAGCAGCAGTATAGTTCAGCACAGCGGATCCTTCGAGCTTCACTGAGTGTTGAACAGAAACATGAATCTAATGCTCACCTGTCTCAATGGCACTGCTTTCGTTTTTCTTCCACTGCTCTGCAACGTCGTTTGCCAGGGGATCATCTGGATTGGGAGCACTTAATAACGCCTGGATAGATAGCAACACTGTGCGGATCTGCAGGGCTGGAGACCACTTATCTGGAAGAGGGAGAGTTCAAATAAAAATGATGCAAAAAGAGAAACAACAGCGTAAAGGCCAAATTAGGGGGAAACCAAGGGAATGTTGTGATAGGGCATTAGTATTATTGGGTGAAGACGGCCACAACATGCCAGTGACAGAGACGGCGAGCAGCAACCATTGTGGACAAGAGTTGTTGAATTGAGATCCAGCCTGTGCTGCTTTATGCAAAAATATCCAGCTCCTTTTCAGCCATCTCAGTTACAAAAAAACTGAAATAATTTCCAATATTTAACCTCATTTTGGGTGTGACAATAAAAAATAAATCTGGTTTTATGCCCAACACTGCCGGAGTATAATAATGAGTGAGCCTCTAATTTGGTGCGTTCCGGGTGTAAACGTCTGCTTCAGATGTAGGGTCCACTGCAGCTGACCTAACGGCATATAAAACTTGCAATCTATATTCTATTGTGTCACAATGTCACTTATTTGTGCTTATGGAAATTTCTGTTCTCCCTATCTGAATATTTACTTCATTTATAATATAAAAAGAATCAAACAGTACTCCTTAAAGCTGGGTCTGAGCAAACGTTAGACTTCTACACCTCCTCTTGGCTCTGGTTCCAAGCTTTAGAAAATCTAGCCTGTGTCAGAAGTTTCGGCCAATCACAGGTCATTTCAGAGAGATGCGTTCCTGTTGGCTGTTCTTTTAACGCAGAGCACTGGCTACAGGTGCTAATACTGCAGAGAAAACTTAAAAAGACGTAGACTGAGTTATCAAAAAGAGAGTCTGACAATAAAGGCAAGAAACGTGTCAGTATCAGCCAAGCATTCTAGAGATGGAGAGAAATTTTCTACGAAATGGAGCCAAAGCCTCACAGCAGACCACCTCGCCAGGAGAGCGGGCAGCATCTCTAAGACGGACCTCCATTCAGCAGCCGCAGCAACGCGAAACCAGCCAGCACAAACGACAGCTCTGGGGGACCGGACAGCCCTGACCTCCCACCAGATCAGCGAACTTGCAGTTGGTGCCGTCACATAGGTTAGACCCAGCACCAGCCTGCAGTTAGAGCCGGCGTTGGAGGGTTTGCATTGGCCAAATTTGAGATGCTGCAGCCACTAACTGTAGATCAGTCTCCGGAGCTGCTGCCCGCTCTCTCTCTGGAGAAGACGTCCACAGCAGCAGGGAGCAAGTTGCTCCCAAGGAGTGTTGCTAGCTAGCTAATTCTTGTCTCATTTGTGGTCTGATGAACAGAGAGAGACAGAGCTTGGGAAGGAGGGGCTGGGCAAATGCGCTGCAGGCAACTGTGCAAGAAAATAAGATCAAATACATCAATGTACGGGAAACACTGGGACACTGTATGAAGCAAGTGCATACGCCCGTGGAAGGGACTTTTTTTGCAGTTTCTAGATTTCTGCCGACCCAAGCTTTAAGGCGCAAATAAGTAATATTGCATCAAATGGCCGTGTGTGCTGTGTAAGGGTTGAAAGTACCAGCAAAGCCACTCAAAATCATCTCCCTGCTTTCACAGCTCTGAAGCTGTTAGCTGACGTTTGATAATTGTTTCTGGCTAACCAGCCCACATTTAGACTGCAGCTTCTCAACAGCTCTTAGCAGCCCCCCCACATAACCTTGTAGGCAGTTGTTTCCAATCATCGAGATCGGATAAACCTAGAGTCAGCTACCTGTCCGGCACAAAACAGCAGACAGCTAAAAATCTGTGTCTCAAAAAGGGCGTACTAGGTTTAATATATCATGTGTCCATATGCTGTGAGTGAGAATCAAAATCCCCATGTACATTTCAAAAAGGGCTTGCAATTAATTGAAGCTATCATGTTTTCTTACCTTTCAAAATGTCTAAACATATTCTTCCCAGTTTGTCAACATTGGGGTGGTAGATTTTGGTCATGAATCGCACTTTGGGAGCTGCCATGGGATACTCCTCAGGAAGAAATAGTTCAAGTTTAAATGTGCCTCCTTCAAACGGAGAGTCTTGAGGCCCTGCAATAACCACATGGAAGTAACGTGCATTCCCTTCATCTGGCATAGCCGTGATCCCTGGAACAGGCTCTGCATACAACCGCTGTGTCTCCTAAATGTGGCCAGAATGAGAAATACATAACAGCATTGTTGACATTCACAAGTAGAAAAACTGCGCTGTAGGTGTAGACTTTCAAGTGTATAATGGATGAGGATGCACACTTTCACCCGGCTTAGTCACGCACACACTTCCAACACACCCACCCACAGACAAAACCACATTCCACAAGCTATTGTCTAGCACAAAAACTAAAAGGTAGCCGAGGCTGAAGCACTTCTGAGTTGCTGCACAGTGACTTTAAAGGGTTACTTTGCTGATTTTAAACCAGCTTTGTATCATAACAGTAAGGGTAGTATGTGTAAATGAACTGTAGTAAACTTCACTCCATGTTACCAGCAGCCATATCTCTCTCAGTTCAAGTTTTCACTGGCTCTAGGGCTGATGCTTGAACTACAGATTGTACTTTCACATTTTGTGCGCCCGCAACCTCGAACACACAGAGCACAGAGGTAGACTGAGAGAGAGACCAAGCCCTCTCTCTCAAACGCGGATCAAACTGTAAAACTGTGCTGATCACATATAAACCAAACTTCTGTTACTTCATTGCCTTTCTCTAGATGCATGAAATGAGGTCTGTGGTTAATGAAAGCTTGACGTTTTCCAGTTTTGATCTACAATGAATTTTGAAGATTTATGTATCTTAAAAAAGGTGTTTGCTAACAACTGGCAAAATTAGACTCAAGAGCGTCACCCCGCTGGACACCATTTTAATGCTTTGTTGGGGTGGCGACATTAAGTCATGCGACTGTAATGTAGTCCGTTTATTGCTTAATGTTAGCGTTTTACTTCTGCCGACTGCATTTAGGCTTCGAAAATCATTACACACATGTTCATTTGTGAAGATTATCTTGCTGAATGAACCTTGTAAGTGTCGGAAATGTTTATTTGCTGCAGAGCTCATTTTCTACAATAATCCCAAGAAGAGGTCTCACTGGATTTTTGATGAGGAAATCATGGCGACGTTGACTTCCGCGTCAGTCCTGGAGCACTATGTTTGCATCTTCCTTCTGCACAGACGGCCCAGTTTTGTGAAAACACCATGTGAAACTGCAAATTTGTTGGATACAATTATTTAGGATTATGATTAACCTATACCTTAATTGAGCATCTGATCATTTGGTAGAGAAAATGTATTAAATATATCAATATAATTTCCCTGAACCCAAATTAAGGCCTTCAAATGGCCTGTTTTGTTCACCTGAACACCCCAAACTCAAACATATTCACGTTACTTTCACATAGAGCTGACTAAACCAGCAAATATTCACATTTAGAGAGTGTACTTTCAGCTCAAAGTTATATTATGATCCATTTAATTACAGCTATTCATTTAACAAACAATGTGGTGTGTATGTACAAGTGGCCTTTTAAAAAGAGAAGTTAAGTCTAACATCTAAACAAGGGACAACTGAAATCAAAAGGAGGAAGTGAAACATTTCTCATATTTCTGCATCTGATAAAGCAGGTGCACCGGAACATCTGCAGTCAACAGGAAGGAAACTGGTTTAATCTTGTTGAACTGCTCACTTCTTCGTTCGGATTGGAAACACAAACTACAGGTTTCCATTAAGGAAGCTGCTGTGGTGTTTCTACTTTATGTCAGCGTTATGTTACTGTCAGTAAAAACCTGCTAAACCCAAGAAATAGCCGGTAGATGTGGCGGAACAGGCTGATCGCGCCCACAGCCGGGCCTGGCCCAGTGAGGTTGCGGTGAGGTTGAGGGAGGAGACCGCAACGCAACAGGCCTTACATTTCGCCCTCATTATTACTTCCGTTTTATACAAAAGAAGCAAAACGAACACGCTTACTTTGTTGGGAGCATTTAAACATTTCGAGACCACACGGAAAGCGTTTCACAGCAGCGCCAGACATGTGTACCAAACACCAAAGCTACAGCTGCTAGCATAGCTAACATAGCGATACCATTAACATGGCGACTAGGACGAATTGTCATTATTTGTTGATTCACACTACAAAATTAGCAGCCCAGTGATGTGAAAACTATTATTTAAGTGCGGCAGCAAATTAACTCGAACAAAAATGAAAGCTCAGATGGACCAGAAGGGAGTAAACGGAAGTTGCACACAAAACAGACACGGACCAGCGAGCTAGCTTGATAACTAGCTAGATAAGAGCTAATTGTGCTAGCTGTGCTAACGTCAGGCTACACGTTGGAAAGGCAGTAATTTAACGTCCTTATTCTCACAAAATAAACCTCACAACACCCACACATGTCCTCGTTAAGATATATGGTCAGTGCCCGGTGTAAAGAATACCTTCACAATCCTACGAGGCAAATGGGACATCTTGTGTTAGCGATTATATTTTTAGCCGTGCACTCGCCGTCTCTTCAGTTAGGACTGACTGAGCTCCCGGGCGGGGACAGAATAACTCACTCTTCCGGTTGCTTTGGATGACGTAAGGAAATATGCGGGTGTTCAAGTTTGGTTTTTTTTCTTAATTAAAGTTAAAATTAAATATAGAGTAGAGCTACAATGACAGGTAGGGTACAGGCAGAAGAGGAGGAAAATAACCAAATCATTGCACCAGCTTCAGTCAAAGGTGCTCCATCATCACTGAGAGGTCACAAAGGTCACATATAACAGCATTTAATAGCATCTGTACAGTCACTGAGTTCATTTTTATATACAGGTGATTACGGTTTACAGCCACTAAATCTGCATTTGTGGACGCGATATCTAAAAAGTAAAAATAAAATATTTATTATAAAACATTTTTTCTTTTCATTAAAATCAAACACACCAAAGAAAACACAACTATATGTTTGGATGAACATTAGAATGTCTTTGTGGCAAATATCCATCCATTTTCACCCGCTTATCCGAGGCCGAGTTGCAGGGGCAGCAAAGTACCTCCGACGTCCCTTTCCCCTGCAACGCTTTCCAGCTGCTCCTGGGGGACCCCAAGGTGCCAAGATACCCAAACCACCTCAACACCTCCACCTCTTCACCACTACAGTCCAGCACAGCGCCCACATCACTGCAGAATCACTCCATCTCACGCTTCATTCTACCCTCACTCGTGAACAAGACCCCAAGATACTTGAACTCCTTCGCTTGGGGCGGTAACGCACTTCCAGCCTGGAGGGGGCAATCCACCGGTGTCCGGCCTCAGATTTGGAGGTGCTGACTCTCATCCCGACCGCTTCACACTCAACAATTGTAATGAAACATATGAGACTTCCTGACTGATGTCACAAAAGTTCATGAATTTGTCCTCATTTTTCCCTTTTCTAAAAAATTTTGTTTCTTCTCTTATATTTCCTTTTTTTTATATTTGCCTGGTCTGGCTTTCTCAGTTTGTCCCCGAGTTGATGGGTGGGTGGGGTTGTCTTCTTGTCCTTACTGGCTCTATATTTGTTTAATAATATACTGTAAATCTTTATTGAATTACAAATAATAATACCTTGTTTAGAAAGAAATATCACCACCTCACTTAATTAGTAAGAAAATACTCACTCTCAAAATACGCACTTTTTTCCAAGGTACATCCTCTACTGTAGCGTTCCAAAATGCCTTACAGATTTGTTAAACTCTCTAAAAAACATTTTTAAACCATGAAGTACATAAAATGTTACTACTGCATTACACTGCATTATCTGCCTTTATTTCATTGCATTTATTTTTTTTCTCCCATACTGGAAACTATCTTTACTCCCCAGCTACAGTCAGTTCACCAGGAACTTGAATTATCGTATTCTGGTGCTGGTCCTTAAAATTTAAATCTATTCAGCAACACAGTGCATGTGTACGGTCCCACTGCAGCAGCACTGACTCAAAAACTCATGAAAACCTGTGGAATATTTAACAGTTTATTAAACATCATTGTGACAATAACACAAACAAACAGCAGGTGTGGTTTTGGAACCTTGGCCTTCGACTATCTGTCCTTTGGGGGATTCTTCTTTATGCGTCTCATGTGGTACCTGTGAACAGTGACAAAAGGAAATTAGCTTAACAAATATTGATCAGATGTACTTTCTTTCACCTCTCAAACTTCACAGTTACTTACTGTCCTACTGGATACCATCTGTGTTTGGTGGTGAAAAACATCTTGCTCAGCTCCTCTATAGTGGGCCCCTTTTTGTCCTTCAGCACCTCCTTGCTGAGGTGGGCCTTTAAAATCTGGTCGTGGGTCTCGACGGAGTTGCTCAGCGGGTCTGGTCGTTCAATGGGCTGCAAAGATTTACGGTCATGAATAAGGTTGCCTCTTACAAAATTTAATGATGACGATCATTTTCAGCCCTGTGTCTTTATTTACTGATTACTGACATTATTATATTTCTAACTGAGACACAGCAGCATGCAGTCATGTTTACAGCACTTTAAAATTTATTTGCAGCTCTATGTTGCTTCACCCTGCACCAAAAGCCTCACAAATTAAAGGAGCAGTGTGTAAGATTTAGTGGCATCTAGTGGTGAGGAGTGCAGACTGCAGCCAGCTGAAACTTCTCCCATGTGCCAAGTGTGAACTCCAGGACAGCATTCCTTCAGGTCATTGTTGAAGAGGTTTTAACTGGGAGGCAAATTATCCGCAGGTCTCTTCCTCTCCAGAACAAACAGACCCCATGATTTACATTTGGAAAAATAATGAATAAAACAGTTTCACATTTCAAATAAGTGTTTAAAGGGTGCTGGTCGGCTTGTTGTCGTGGGGCTGCTTAACTGCAGTGGCCGTCACGAAAACGTAAATGGCCCTCTAGAGCCAGTGTTTGGTTTGTCTGTTCTGGGCTTCTGTGACTATGTGGCGGTGCAACATGGCGAAATCCAATGACGAGGACCCGTAGTTGGAAATAGTGCAACTATATGAAATCATGTGACAACACTGATATTTACGAAGGTAGAAAGCACTCTCTTACCTGAGTAAGCTCATAGGGGACATCAACAGCGGGATGGTAGCACACTATGGTTTTCCCATCTGAGGTCGCACCGATTTCCACATTACTACATCCGAGAAAAAGGAAGTTATTGCCCTGCTCACATTATATTAATCACAAATGCATGTGTAACATTCTGTGTATTATTCATTCATTAAAAGTGGAGGGTCTAAATGTGGCTTAGACTAAACATGGTGTAATCACAGTTAACCTCTTAACATACCAGTTAGGGCTGTCAAGCAAAGGGCCAGTGACACTGGACTTTTGTCGCACTGGCACCAGACATGCTGCAACAGAGAGACAAACAGGTGAGACACACAGATATTAGCACGTAGCATACTAGAGATGGCAAGTTTAGTAAAATATATCACAAACTAAGGACCAAGAAGTTATGACACCTGCTTACGATTTGTTTTATTTTTATGCACAGAAATTAAGATTTTAATGGTGAAAACATAAGTGCTAGCTAAAACATATTCTCAAGGTTAGCCTGTTAGCTTTAATGACGCGTTTCCGTTAACGGTTATAAACGGTTAACGACTACGACCTCCATTAAAATCCTCGTTAAATGATATGAACGAAACTTACTTTGTACATGTCGCAGTGTGGTGCCGGTAGAAAGTCGCGTTAAAAGGCTGTGTAGCTTACACAAATGACCCGACGCCATGCTATGTTATTCTTGAGTGTGCACCAATATAAAGGTTCCGTCTTAGCACTCAGACACAGTCACCTTCGTTCCGCTTCTCAAACGACCGTCAGCCATACTGCAAGTGTCATCACATGTGCATTTACCACCACGAGTTGAAGCTTTTGAGGAAGCAGGTTAAAGGGACAGCTAAGATTTTTTTGAAGTGGGTTTGTATGGGACACGGTCTGACATTGAAGTAAAGCAGTGACAATACTCTCAATATAGCGTACACTTGGTATGGTAGAAGTCTGATTGACAATATTTTGCACAGTGTTCAATATCTTTAATCATGACAACAATACATATTCACTGTTATTCCAGATAACTGTATTCTGGTCAGAATTTAAACATTAATTAGGCTACTCATTTCACCTGCTCTTGAAGAGTGAAACCCCTTAGCCTTCCCAAGTGCATCGATATGAAGTGTGTGAAGTCATCTAATGGGCTGGACTGAACCCTTTTGTGCCCTAGGCAGCTGCCTATGTCACCTGTAGGATGATCTGCTACTGAGCACATGCAAGGCAAAGTCATGTGTCCACTATTTGATTTCTGACCTTTATATCCTCCTGAGACCCTGTGTCCTCATATAAGGACATCACATTCTTGGTTTCCTACACCTTGCACTTCAATCTGCTTAACTTAGACCTGTTGTCCTCATTTGTGGAAACTTTTTTGTGCCATCTCGTTGCAGTAAGAGCACAACACATTAATCCACGTGCCATTAGGATGGCAGCCATCTCTGCCAAGTCAGTCTGCAGCCGACCCCGACACAAACATGGACAAGGTACAAATTTCCAAATTTCCACCACATACCAGAAATCTAAAAGGAGGGTGTAGTATCTGCTGTTCTCTTTAGTTCGATCCATTTGAGACAGAGTTATCATATTGTACGCCACACGATGGCTGCAGACTCCAAAGGAAAAAGGGATTACACATTTTATAAACTGTATTTATTTATTGAATATAAGTCTTTTTCAATACCTTTGCCAGATGTAAGCACACAGGCATCTTTTAATATTTCATTTTACCATTCTTTATTACCAGTAAACCCTGGTATGCAATATCACAATGTCAGGTATTCATGTGAAAATAGTTTAAGTCGCATATTACATTTGTAAATGTACAAAGAAAGGCAAACTGAAAGAGAGCAGAGAGAGACAGTCGTTCAAATACTGAACTGCTTCCACCTAAAAATCCAAAATAAACTCATGAAAAATTTCACTACTATGAGAAACACTTTGTCTTTTCTCAACACGTCTTCAAGTGTGCCGGGCTGCTGTTGTTACCTGCGCAGAGAGACAAGCTCAACAAGTTTTTCAGGTGTGCTCCGGTCAAGTTTGCATTCTGGCCGACCTTTCATATCCTTCAGGAATGCAGCTTCAGCAGCAAGTATAAAAGCTTGACGTCTTTTCAGGGATGCTCAGTTTAGTCATGTTTACAAGTCGTCGATGCGTCCAGAGCGAGACTAAGAGACGTCCATCTCTGCTGTGGCTGCAGCGCTGGATGCCTGTGATCCCGTGTTCGCCACCAGACGCTCTCGACCACCAAACACCTCAGTCACTAAAGTCAAACAATCACAATAACGCAAGCGTTATTAATCTAACAACTGCCTTCACAGATAAAGATCAGTTTAAATAGCACATATTGTGTGATGTTAAGTGTGAAAGAAACCGTACCTGCTGCAACATCACTTATATCCCAAATCCGCAAGCCATCCTTCTGTCCCCCGAAGGCGTAGACGAAGGGCTGATCGGGGCAACACGACGCACTGAACAGCACACCCTGTTCACGGGACGAAAAGGAAGCATGACAAAACACCTCTACAAAGAATCTGAGATCATGTTGAATTTTCATGTTCTTACCATTTTCATATCCCGTGAGTGCACCAGGTTGGGCTTGTTGCCCAAAATGTCCCAAACCTTAACGTGTCTGTCGGCTGATGAGGTCACCAGGCATCCTTTGATCTGGCTGCTGAGGTCCAAACCTGCAGAAATGTTGACAAACTTTACATGTCGTTGTCCATGAAGGTTTCACAGGAGCAGGTGTATTCAAGATTTCCCTGACAACTCTCCCACACTTACATGGAGGAGAACATGTAAGAGGAAGGCCCCCTGCTGGCTGGATGGAGCGCTACTCTCTGGGCTCTCCAAAATGTTTTCAAAGATTGACTAAAAATAAGCCAGCCACAAGTTTTCCCATGTTCCTCTGGTATGTACCAACAATGTTCACCCATAATTGCATCTTTCCTCAGAGAGGCAAGTTTATTTATATAGCACCACAGACAGACATGAGGCAGAACAAAGTGCTTCACATAAGGGGACAGACATTTTGATGAAAGTTTGCTGACCCTGCTCTACAACAAACCTCTCTTGACTCTTCACTGACAGCTACAACATCTGCTGTATTGGCAGACAGATGTGGAAAGGAAAGCTTTGACAAAGGAGTGTTTGTACACTCTCATTGAGGGTGAGAACAGGTTTGCTATAAGGTCATCTATTGTCATCACGTGCTGTGTACATTCCTTTGTAAGCATAACAGCCATTCAAGATGTGTGACGATGACTCAGTGGTCTGTGGTGTGACGCAGACAGTAAGGAACCAGATATAAAGGTTGAGTTCAGTAGGAAGGACTTGTGTCAAGTTTTTGCTGTGAACACACAGATACACACACACACACGCTTACCTGACACTTCTCCGTCATGAGCCCTCAGCGTGAAAACAGGTTTATCTGAGCGTGCATCCAGACAGTAGATAAATCCGTCCTCTGTGCTGGCCTGAAACAAAACCACAAACTCAAATCACCCACGGAACTTGCCAAACTTGTAATTATCACTTTCAACCGTTAAAGTTTTAAAAGTAACATGGGTGGATTATTTTCTTTAAAAATATATTCAAACAATTTGAGCACTGACCAGGAAGTTGCACGGTGAAAAGTGGTCCCACGTCAGACGCTCCACTTGACCGCTGAACCTCCAGGTCCGATTGCTGCTGTCTGGACTGCGACAGTCATACAGAACAACTGTCCTGAAAAGACAAATAAAATGTTTGTGTCTCAAAATCACATCATCTGTTCATTCCTTTTCACCTCATACGATAAACTAACCACAAAGGTTAGTTTAGAGGGAGGATAGATAGATAGATAGATAGATAGATAGATATTCCATCCAGCCCAGGAACTGTCTAGCCCCAAAGATAGAAAATCAAAACATGGCGGCACATGTTTTAATTATGGTGGGCTGCCATCCATAAATAAATGAACATGTGGGAATCCCTGATGAAGCTGACTGTTCCAGCAGTTTGCAAGATAAGCTGCGGACAGTCACACACACACACACACACACACACACACACACACACACACACACACACACACACACACACACATGATCCCCGCCAGGCTCATGACTGTCAGAGACAATGACAATAGTAGCTTGTACTTACTTATCATATGATCCTGATATCAGAGTCTGTGCCTCAAACGGGTGGAATGATAATGTCTGAACCTGAGAGATAAAAACAACAACAACAACAACAACAACGTTGTTTTCCAGAAGCTGAAGCAAATTCTGAAGACGTAATATCAAAGTTAGACTGTGAATTACATGCAGTGTTACTCCATCTCTCATCAAATACCTTATCAGTGTGCCTGCGCAGAGTTGTGGCTGGTTTGCCTTGACTCAGATCCCACAGGATAACCGTGTCGTCTGCTGATCCGCTGGCCAACACGTTTCTAAGCAGGAGAGGCGGATTTGTTTTAAGGTGAAAGAACGACACGTACTCAGTAATGGTGCATAAACATGAAATGTAAAATGTCAGCAAACTGAACAAGGATCAGTTAAAACGTCTCAGAATTCTGACCTGACCAGTTTGTTCCAGGATAAGTCCAGCACTGCATCTGTGTGGCCCTCGACAGGCTCTGCTGCCGCCGCCCCCTGGCATCGACAGGAACAGGCAGCAATGTGTTGTTAATGTGCTTTACCAGATCCCAACCTCACTGTATAGATGCTTGTGAGAATAAGCTTGTACCTTCTTGCTCTTCTTTTTCTTCTTGGAGGCCTTTTTGCTCCCGAGGGAGAAGGCCGGCTCTAGGCAGTCCACCACGTCCAGGTCCCACACGTCTATCTGAGGAGTCATGTTGCCCACTGCAGCGTAGTTACCTGTACGGACAAACAGAGCGGCACAGGGTCAATACAGGGACATGTGCATAATGTGTTGTCTTAGGATTTCCTTTAATGGTTTTTCTTACCAGGTCCTTCTCCAGGGCTGGGGTCAAAGTTCAGCCACTCCACACACAGAGGGTAGGCCGGCAGCAGAATATCATGATGAACATACAGAGAGTCCTCCTCGGAGTTATAAACTGTGAAGCAAAAAGGATCTTACTCTTTAACAAAAATGTCTCTGCAACAGGGTCCAGGTTAAAAAAATACAGAAGTCAACCTTTATCATTTAGCTTATATTCTAAACTAGAACAGAATTATGACAACAACGGAGGTTATTTTCCTCTCTGTCATCTCATCTTGTCACATCTGAAGATACTTACCGTGGATCTCCAAATTGCAGCAGTCCTTTTCTGCGCGGCCTGCCAGGATGAGATTGTCACCAGGCTTGATTTGGAAGTCTTCTCGCTCATATTGGTCCTAGAGGGGAAACCGAAAGTAAACTTGGCATTGGAGCTAAATGCTTCATGTTTAATGGCGTTCCTGTGTGAGAATTTGTGCATCAGTTTATCTGAAATGTCACAGCGATACGTTTGTGGTTGATATCAGTCTTTTGTTGCTACTTGAAGGGGGATTATACTGAATGTGTCTGCATGTGATCTTTGAGGGCACTCACTGTGTCTTTGATGGTGATGTAAGGATCCTCGTCATTACAGCTGTACACTGTGAGCCCAGCCAGACTGTCGCCCAGACTGGCGGTCGCTATTTTAAAGACAAACAGCAGATACAGGGTCAGTCTGAACAAGACTTTCAGCCACATTTATATAGACTCACACGAAGCGTTGGTCAGAAAGAATGAGCAGAAATCTGTCTGCGCGCACACACACACACACACACACACACACACACACACACACACACACACACACACAGAGTACATAAACACCTCCGCACTCACCTGCATCCTCTTCATCATATTTATCCAGGCCGTACTCTGCCAGCTCGTCGTCCTCCTCATTTCCTTCGTCCTTCTCTGCTTTTGGAACTCCAGCGCTGTCCGCTGTATCACTCGCAGGATTCTCTTCGCAAGCTATACCTTCATCATCATCCTCCTCATCCCCGGCTGCCAGCTCCCTGATTCAGCAGAGTGAATAAAAACAACTCAAGACATAAACAAAGAAACATGAAACCAGCTTCAGCAGTGATATTTTATTTCTATCGAGCGCTCAATGGCATCTTAACATTCTGACAACAGATCAATGCAGTAATGTGTGCTTCGTCCCAACATACCCCAGCTCCTCTTTTGCTTCAGCGATGATGCGCTGCAGCTCCTCTTGGCTCAACTCGACCTGAAAGTGAATTAAAAAAAACTTGGCTTAAACAAGTTGATGAGCTGTTTTGTTTCAAGCTCATATCAGAGGCAAAAAAGAGGGAGACTGAGTACTTTCTGAGGTACTGGATCCCCCATAATTTTAGCAGTACTGGGGATCCTACCTGCAATTTAGTGTCATCAATTAACCTGCATGTCTTTGGACTGTGGGAGGAAGCTGGAGTACCCAGTAAACCCACAATAACATGGGGAAAACATACAAACTCCGCACAGAGGCCCTCCCTCACCCTAGAGTTCGAACTGGGAACCGGATTATAAAGACTTGTATACATCTGTTACAATATATGACTGTTAAATTTACTAAAATAGGACCTTCTAAAAATATATATTTTATTATTTCCCTGACCCCCTGCAATTACACCATGCGGTTATTAACTACCATTTTTTGTTGCCAATTGTGGTTAAATCTCTAAATAGACAGTATAGCAGGTGGCACTGAGGAGAAAAGGAGGTGCAACAATTCGTGACATTTTTTAGATATAGGTTACATACATTTTAATGAAGCATTTTTAGGATTATTCGTATGTTTCTCTGCAGAGCATCAGCAGTACATGAGCTCCTCTTGCCGTGGGACTATTTTCATTGTCTGTGTTTGTTTGTTTGGGTCTTTTTCTTTGTCTAGTCCGCCCTGGCAAGTGAGCTGGTAGCAGGTAAAAAGACATGGGTATTGCCCTTGGGGCAGAGGACATTTTCTTTCCTGTAATTTTTGTTTGTTTTGTTTTTTCTGCCTGCTTCCACCCACTAATTGCCAACTGGCTGAGGTTGAATCCCAGTCAGAGGGTCAGGGCAGGCTTAAGGTGTGCTGCGGTTAACTGTTCGCAGTGAAAATAATTCTAAAGGAAACTTTAGAAATGTGCCAACGCACTTGGAGTGCAAGATGTATTGATTAGAGCAGTGGTTCTCAACCGGTGGGCCTGGGGCTCAATCTGAATGGACCACAAGTGACTTGCAAACATGTCAAGTTTGTAAAAAAAAAATCAATAAAAAAAATCATATTTTGTTTCTAAGTACAGTAAATTTTCAGCACAGAGCTTTTATTTTGAAGAACTGTTTCCTACTGTAGAGTGACTAACCAACAGCTACTCTACAAAGACAGCAAACTAGCTTGATGACATGGCCGAATGCAAGGATGACACTGAATATATTAAACTGAGTGGACCTTGAACTCATGACTAAGGAGAAATCTGGACCCCGTGGTTGCACAACTTGGGAACCACTGGATTAGAGTGTGTACTGGTGTGACAGTGGAGCTTAACCCCTGCCCTGTAAGTGATGGCTGGAGAGTCAATCCTGAGGAGGGTAAGGTGAGAGAACACAGATTGTGAACCCGGACTTCTGTTACAAAAGCCTGTCTATTATTTACTGTCAGTCCATATGCTGATTACCTGATTCCAGTGCACCTGGTTTAAATAAAGCACTAATTAAGATTTACAGAGTGAGCTAAAATATTCATAGTAAATTAGTAAATAGGTCTATGAATACAGCAAGTATAATATATATATATGTAATATATATATACAAATATACGTCAAGCTGTAAACAACAACCAATCAAGTGTAATAAACGTTAAACACTTAACATTAAAACTGAGATTTTAAATCTTTTCCAACAGGTTTGATTTAATTTTCATCACTTCCCTGCAATACTAGCATCAGCTGCATGGTAACTACGTTTTCTACTCCTACTTCTCAACTTTATATTTCTTCTGCTACTACAATAAAAAGGTAAAATACTTCCCTTGTGCCACTTGTAGCACTGACTGGCTCAGGGTATTCTCAATTATATTACTGTACAGCTACCCTGACAGTTAGCCTTGCTAGTTAGCTGTAGCTACTGTTACAAAATGTTTTATTACACGACAGTTTTAGTTTAGGCAGTCTAAAGCGCCACATTGCCTGTCAGTAAAATGTAAATTAAAGCCAAACGGCTTAGTAGTTTGGTCAGTTAAACTAGTAAAGTAGTAGTAGTCTACCTGCCATGTTGACAAATTAGCCGCTGGTCGGCTAACGCAGGCTAGCTTAACATGCTACCTACTTTGTCCGGGGTTTCCTTGGCAACGCCTCGAGCCACCCATCCGACACAGGTGATCTGTGAGCTCATTGTGGAGACACTGATAAAACAGATGATAAATATAATCAAATCTACACACTTGTACTACTGTCAAAGCTGGTCCACCTCATGAACGCACACAGTGGGCGTACATGTGAGTTACAGCGGGTCCTTGTTGCATCTAGATGACGTCAAGAGAGCGTCGAAGTCTGCCTGATCAGAAATCAGCAGAAATAAATGATAATGAAAGACAAAACAAAACAAAATTTAAAAAAAATACACAGATACAGACGTAGGACCTTTCCAGTTTGGAAGGATTATATGTTTTTTTGTATAGAATTATGTCATTTAGGAATGCAGGAGCATACCTGTCAAGTTTTGTTTTGATGTTATTGGACTGTCAAAATATGCTACCCCCCCACAACACCACTCTAAATGCCAGATGATCAGAGGTCTGAGAAGGGCAACGTGAAAGACAAAAAGCATTAATAACAACTAGAAAGGCAGGGAATTTACATGCACCTTTAGCACGTGAATAAGGAAGACAGTGTGGATACATCACCGGTCAAGTTTTGGATTTGAAAATAAGGGAATTTTTTTGGTGCCCACCGCGAGAATAATCAAGAAGTGATTAACATAGGGGGGATTGAAATAAAAAAATAGAATAAAAATCAACCAGCACCCCTCCTCCCCTGACAAGTCCCTCCATAAGTAAAGAACAGTCCCTTCGTAAGTAAAGAACAGTCCCTAAAGTGTGGTGAGGTTTGGGGGACTTGACAGGTATGTGCAGGAGATATCGGGCTAGTTCAATAAGGAATTAAAATAGTGTATAAACATAAATAAATAACAAAATTGTTTTGTTTTTTTAAATGAACAGACATTGTGTGCTTTATTTCTGGCAGGTATCTCTGCACAAACCAGGTCGAGGCAAATTTTGCATACTTGCACAATCATCTGGCAACTGATGTAGATTGTAACGGCATGACATCATGTGGTTTCATACAGCAGAGCCAACAGCCATTCTCTGGTTTATTAGGCTCCTGAACTTCAGTACTGCACTACTTTGCAAGGTTTTTCTGCAGTGGTTTCCAACTGGTCCAGCCACAGGGTCAAGGTTTCTCTTTAGTAATTAGTTCCAGGTCCACACAGTTAAATAAATCAACGACAACGTACTTGCGTTTGGCTCTGCAACCCAGTCTCACTCCGAAGTCACTTGTGCAGGGATTGTGTCATAGAGCTAGTTTGCTGCCTCTATTAAGTAGCTGTCCATTATTCAATCACTGTACAACATTTCAAAATAAAAGCTCAGATTAGGAAATTTGCAGTATTTCAAAATAAAGTGTGCTTATTACAAGCTTGAAACATTCGCATGTCACTTACAGTCAGTAATACTTACATTCAGAATGGAACCACGACCCACCAGTTGGGAACCACTGCTGTAGGAGATATTTTATCTCACATACGCCAGTAGGAGTGGATAAAATACAACGATTATCTTCTGCTGTAGCAACACCTGGCCCAATGTCAGCTGCAGCCTATCCCAGCTGACGAGAGGCAGGGTACACCCTGGGCAGGTCACCAGACTATCACAGGGCTGACACATAGAGACAGACAACCATTCACACTCACATTCACACCTATGGACAATTTAGAGTCACCAATTAACCTGCATGTCTTTGGACTGTGGGAGGAAGCTGGAGTACCCCGAAAAACCCCAAATACAGCATACACTGGTGTAAAGTTTTTAATCTTAAGAGAGCCTTTAACTCAAGACCTAATACACACAAGAAAAACTTTTTTATATAAAACAATTTCAAGGCACTGACGATAAAAATACAAGACACATATGCATGATCAGATATTGCTGGTATATGATACTGTTTACATACATGGTGGTTATGGTACATTGGCGAGGCAATAATACAGCAGAGGTATTGATCCAAGACTGAAGCAGTGACACAGGAGAAGTCTAAATTACTGTATCGCCTTTATCACAGGATAAAACATGCAGTCAAAATGTTGTGTAGTGCAGTGGTCAAGGCACAGGACTCAAACTCATATCATTAAAAAAGTGCATAGTGGATGAGAGTATCTGAATAGAGGAAGTGACAGACTATACTCACATCGTCGGCGAAACCACTTCACAGGGCTGTGATTCGTACACTAAATTTAAAAAAGGCTAAACTGCATTTGGTGTGATGATGAAAGAGCGGTCAGTTTGAAATCATTGTAAACTCTTTACGTGGCATCACATCTATCACCCTACAAACAATACAGCTTCTGAAACATTCGAGATGCTCACTAAGGTAAAGGTGTTCGAGGCACATTTAGTCAGTATATCAGTTAGTCCATGTCTATTCTAACACTAACACTCTTCATCCATCATCAATATTGCATTTTCTTGTCTATATAATAATAATACTGATATTACCAAATGGTTGGTGTTCTTTAGTGTGAAACTTCAAAGTGTGAGGTTCTCATTTGCTCCACTTTGCTGTCACATCCAAACCAGGCTGGAAAAACCAATACGTGAAACACCCATCAAGTCATTTAGCTTAATGTGTGTAATATAAATACATTTGAAGTTATTCAGAATTGATTTACTGTTTAAAGTGGTTAAAATCTAAATACATTAAAATTCAATACTGGCTTCAGATTAGAACAAATAGCACTGAACTCCAACCTTAACATTAATCCTTAACATTACTCTTAACCCTAACCCTAACCCTGTCCTACACAACTTTATAGTCTCTAACCCTAACCCATCCCTTTCTGCATATCAATTACTGCCAATTTAAGACGCATTCACACTGTCGCTATTTATCCACTTTAAACGAACCCTGGTCCGCTTCCACGGATAGTTTGGTTCGTTTGGAGTGGTGTGAATGCTCATTCGAACTCTGGTGCAGACCACACGAGGCAACCCTGGTCCGCTTGAAAACTGGGCGTCTCGATTCACTTGCAAGTGAACCCTGGTGCGGTCCGCTTACAGTGGGAACTGCAAACAGACTATATAGACATAAGTGGTACTGTTGGATGTGCAATAAGGAGTATAACATGGACAGTCTTGGTTCAGAGCATCTATGACCTTCAGGAGGGCTTCCATAAGTGACAACCTGTTTTTTTTGCATTTATTTTAGGGAAAATAAATCATCCAGGCAAACATTAATATTTTTGGGGGTGTAAAAAGACCCTACACAAGGACAGCATTGACTTGTAGAGCTCCTCTCGAAAACGCAAGACCATCATTTCCTTTAGGACCTTCTTTCCCAAAAATGGATGACCATGGCAGACTGAGGAGAAAAAGCCTCCTCAGTGCAGTGGTTGAGCTTCTACAGGAAAAGGTGACCACTGCCAGGCAGAATCCCCCATTACATCCAGGATGGAAGGGTGACGCTGCACAGGGTCACAACACCACTCCATCCCTGATGCCCCAAGTCCTATAACTGTCTGTCCACATTTGAATATGAGAGTGGGGTGGAGGTGGACAGTTTGGGGATAATACCCTGATAGGAACTGGTTCTAAGTCTATTTTGTTACACATTCAGAACAAAAGGTATGAGCAACAAAAAACTAGACATGCATTCTGGGAAAAGATGTTGTTTTTTTTCCAGATGAATTTTCTAATTTGTCTCTGAGGGCTCATCAGAACCACTAAGTATTATATATTTTCATAAATGTCTACTACATAACTAAAGAGACATGAAGAAAAATGGGGTGTATGAAGTTGGAGTGATAAGTCTATGGTCCCAGGATTACAACGCACCATATCCCATAATCCTACAGCAGAAATACTCAAATAGCTTTGCCCAGGGGCCACTTTAAGGCACCTTAAGGATTTGAGGACGATGGGGGCCTCGCCTTGACCCCTGCTGGGTTGTCTGTTATTTACATTGTGAATTAGAAAATGGTTTGGGGGCCATTTAGTACCCTATCGCGGGCCAGATTTGGCCCACGGGCCGCAAGTAGAGTATCACCGTCCTCCAGCCTTCTTATCAGAAGTTATTTATGTTCGGCGCCCTGCCGAAGTGTGTTTCTATCCTAATCAGGAACACTGTGTTTGTGCACTGGTGCGTCAGCTACAAAAAATCCTATACAATATATCGGTCAGCCTGAGAGCAAAGTAACAGAGGACAGATGATCTGTTCTTCCTTTTAGACACTTCAGTCTGACGGGGGTCCAGACCGTGAGCACAGTAGGTGGG
Source organism: Epinephelus awoara (assembly GCA_035609425.1). NCBI lineage: Eukaryota > Metazoa > Chordata > Actinopteri > Perciformes > Serranidae > Epinephelus > Epinephelus awoara. Next base: position 17,448,394 of record CM069316.1, on the reverse strand, counting down.
TGAAGACTATACAAAAGTGGTTTCTCCTTTCTTTGTCCGACAGAAACATCGTCTTTCTTACTGGTTGCTACACATTCTCCATAATAAAAGTCCATATCTTGTTCCAGGTCTTAATTCGTCACAAAGTCAGTATTCAAACAGAGGTGGGTAAATGTGGCAGAAAGCTGGGTAGTCATGTATTTACAGTATCAGGGATGAACATCGTCTCTGATTTCTTCCTCCATAGATTTAATTCAGAAATCAAGCTCCAGCTCCTCCTGCATCGCATTTGCCTCCGTGTTCTTGACAATCATGTCGGCGGCTGGTTTCAAACGTTTGGTCACCAGCTTGAGGTTTGTCTCGTGGAGGATAACCTGGGTCAGGTACTTCTCTCGTTTGATCTGTTCTCTGACCGCGTACGGGACGTCTGGGATCACATAGGACAGGATGAACTTTGTAAGGTAAACAATGTGCTGTGAGGAGAAGAAGACACCTCCATTAGTATGTTTTAATAATTCATGCTTTGATTATATTTTTTAGTGTCAGAGAGATTTCCTGTTGTGTTCACACCCACCTCTACAACAATTATGAAAGCCATTTTGGCAGCGATCACATGCCAGTAGTAAACATTGTGCTCATACTCCCTGGAATGCCCGGGAGGGAACCGGAAATCCCGATACCTTAAAAAAAGAGAGGTTTTTAATAGTTTTCTTCAGGACTCAAACATGACTTGCCACACAACTGTCATCCACTGAACTCGAATATTATTTCAAGTGTCTTTATGTGATGACGTTGTATCTTGTCCAGATGTTTCCATCACATCGTTATCTCCATTTTGCAAGTAAACTCAAAAGACATTTCAGTCCAATTGAGATAATTCTGTTTAGAGATTCCAACTTATCTGTTCACATAAATGCTAAGTTATCTGATAACATGTGTCTTTACAGGCTCCAAAGCATTTAATCAAAATTTGAGTTTTTCGCATTTTAGTCTCAAGTCTAAGATTAAGACTAAATCTAAAATAGCTGTCAAAATGAACACTGCCTACTGTGTGGAAGCTAGATATCTTACTCAAATACAACATATTACTGTAAAATTTAAGAGTTTTATCTTTCACAATACGCAACATTCATGTAGGGAATAACTGATGACATAAATATAATCAATAATAGCAAACTACAAATAGCAAATATTCTGAAACAATAATCTAGTGGATGCCAACACAACCAAACACAGGAAAATTGAACACACATACAGGACACACATATGGGCCAATTGTACCTGCAGGTGGTGATGTTGGGCCGTATCACCAGGGGCCTGCTGTAGTTGGAGAAGTCACTGACGTCAAATACAGACAGCGAGGTGTTGATGTAGCCCTGCATGGTGTTATTCAGGTGATCTCCATATGGGTACACAGAGAAAGACCAGTAGTACACCAACCGTGGAATCATGTCAGATGTGAAAGCAATGATCATGGCCTGTTGAGACACCAGGACATTATGCTTGACAAAAGTAGGATTTACCGAGGCATTGTTGAATGACATTATATTAGATTTTAAAACAGCGCCTGATAAACGTATAACTCAGTGTAAACAGTAACTCACATTTGTTGCAACAGCCAATATAGCGACACCTTGAAGAATGGGCTGCCAGGCCCCGATATCCTGGGCCTTCTCTGGCACGATGCGACGAAACTGAGTGGTGATTTTCCACGCATCAACCCGGATCTCAAACAGGTTGTTGACCAGAGCCAGGATCGGAGCCAGAGGGAAGGAGGCCACAAACAGGGTCACAAAGCCAAACTGGATGACTGCGAGAGACAAGATACATGTATAAGAAAAGACAGGCACAGGTACTTATTGTGTGTGAGATCCTTAGTTACTTGCTGGCTAGTTTCAAACTAGTTCCCTTAGTAGAGTTGCACCATTAAAACGTAACACTATCCCCTGAACTGCCGAGATGTTCTGTCACTTATGACAGAACGCTTTGCAGTCATTGACGAGATATTCCGGCAATCGCTGTTTTCACTGTCATATGATGGAGGGCGCTGTTACACATCTCGTGAAGTACAACAGCACAGCCGCGTCCAAAAACAAACAAAGAGGAAGATCTGCTGGAAACCGGAAGAAGATGATGTTTACAGAAATGTAGCAGCTTGTTTACCGCACGAAAATGCTGGCGCAGATGGAAAAGTTTGCGGTTGCGCAAGCTGTGTAGATGTTGATGCACTCAGACTCTTGACAATTCCTGTTTTGATCAACATTCTGAATCCGATTTGGATGCAGACGCAAACGAGTTAGGTGGGACGAAACGGGATCTCCATGACAATGACAGTGACACATGGACAAGACGACCACAGAGGAGAGTGAGACAACAGCATCAACACTGAATGTGACGACGTGCTCCGCTATACCTGTGTTTCAGAACAAATAGTATTCGTGTAGTTCAGAGTCAAAGGGAAACATCTGACCAGTTGACATTACTGGCATACCCTTTTGTGATTGCTGACACTCAGCCTGCGTACCGTAACGATTTAATAAAAATAGTTCAAGGATTACTTAATCTGCTTGCCTTCAGGAATGCATGCTCATATTCTTGTTTTATTGCCTTCTTGCAAAGACCTTGATGAAGAGATTGACACCAGCAGCCCATTAGCTTAGCTTAGCATACAGACTGAGCTTTGTTTATTCTGTAGACAAACAAAGATGTAAAAAACAAGTAAGGGTTTAAGCTCATTTGGTAACAACTAACCACTACTGTGTGTAAGATGTAGTTTGTGTGGTGCAACCTGTTTTGCAATTTAGCAACACATAAGCCTCCACATTGCAAACCCTTGCATAATAATAAGTGGCTCCAGGTATGCAGCAGTATATGCGACAGACAGGGACTTACCCATCTCCAGGTATTCATAGAACAGCCCTAGTTTTGAAGGCGACTGAAGTCGGTAGTCCTGCTCCCAGCGAGGAACCACCTTCTCTGACGTCACATTGGTGCAGTAGCGGAAAATCAGATTCTTCACCCACCTGTGGAAGGGGTGGAGGAGGTCATATACAGAAACGGTGACTCAGTATGACAATGGAGAGTTGGTGTATGATTCACTATTAGCCCTTTGTTGCATCCCATGACTGTTTATAAAGATGGACGGCATAACAGCTCCCCAAAAGTGAAGCCAAAACACCTCAATCGCCCCCTGGTGGCTGGCTGCAGTATAGGTCATAAATCTTCCCTCCCTCCATGTTAGCAGATGTTTGGTTTTAATGGGTTATTTGAGGCTATAAAAAGGGGGTTTGACATCATGGTTGACAGCGATTGGCCTGGACGAGTGTATGGGCGAGAATTTGATACTCCAAATCTACAATTGCTACTGCTCAGACTCTGACTCCAACAGCACGACATGACAGCGCCCATTTCTGGGATATTCTGGCTACATTTTTGCGCTTTGTCGGAGGGAGTGCAGACGTGTCGTCCATCTTTGTGTAAAGTCTACGGCTGCATCTACAGTATAAGCTGCCATTGTGCTACTTGCTTTCCACATTTGACGTAAAGTTGCTCTTAGATTCTGACTTCTTACGGTAGCAAGACCTCTTGGATGTTGTTCCAGATGGCTTTTCCACCCATGATGATAGAGAGCTGAGTCGTCAACTCGATCAGACAGCCACCAGGATCACACTGCAGGACAATGAGACACAAAATAAGAGTCACGAATAGCAAGTGAGTTACTTTAAGCTGGACACACACACTGTACGTGTACTGAGCTGTATGACTAATTTTAGAGTCCGACAGAATTTGAGCTTCGTCGTTTGTTGTGCAGTGCACAGGCGGAGGGAGTGAGGACTGATTGTGGCCCAATCAACTGCTCCCAACCGGCTGTCGGACGTTCGGATAAATTTCACATCAGAAATTTTGGTCAGTTGTTGTCAGGCTCTGGGACAGTTGAAGCAGATCCATGAATTGATTACCCCAGATCAATACCTAACTAGTATGTTGGTGTTGCTAACTTCGACCTGCTTGCAGCCACTTAGCTTTCAAACTTATTTTTACTGACATTTGTCATTAGCCAGAATGGTCCACAGAGGCCGACGGGCCATTGTATCGTCTATTTTACACGTACTGTGTGAGCACTCAGGTCGTGGCTTGACGATGGGACTACACAGTGAGCATTGTGAGCTTTGGCTTTACATCACAGACGATTTACTCGTACAGTGGGAGTTGGAAATTGTCAACAACTTTTCTATGTATGCCCAACTTTAAATATGTAACAGCCAGATGGACAAACCGTACCTCTTCATTCCGGTATTTTCCCAAGAGATAAACAGGGTTTCCAGGAAAGCCGACCGCTTTCCCTTTGGCGAAGGCGATGTAGAAGCAGGAGGAGTAATAGTTGACGAACTGAAAGAGGAACATCTTCAGGGTCAAGCTGTTCTCGTAGTCCGTCTTAGTCCGTGGAAGCTCTGTTGTTGTGTCAGACAAGAAAAGATTTCCAATTAAAAACCACATGCAGGTCAATGCGGGGCAGAAGGCAGGAGAGCAAACTCACCAAAGTCGGTGATCCAGATGGCGACCCGCTCATAGAGGATGTTGAGGATCATGATTACAACAAAGCTGATGAGAGAGGCTGTGACAGAAGTGGCCATCTGAGGCGTCACATACTCCTTCAGGGGCTCCAGCTCCTTCAAGGAATCCTGAGCTCTAAGTTTGGTAGAGAAGGCAAAAAACGCAGCCAGGCGGTAGACAATGATGGCCACGATGGATGCAAGGATCAACAGAATCTAAAGGAAAAAATAAAATCAAAAAGATTAACGTATATTCTTTTTTTGAAATTAAGTTTCCAATAAAAAAATGAGAAATTACAGAAAATTTACATTGGTTTAAATTGACCTTTTCTTTTTATAATTAGCACCAATTTACTCATTTATTTACAAGAATGTCTGAAGAACTTGTAAAATTACAGACAGGTAAATTACAGTGTTAACAAAGAAACATTTTTTAAATGAAACACATTACCCAGAATAAGACCGTGCTAATTCCTATGGACACCCGAAAACATCGTCCGCAGGCTGTATAGGGCACTTTCTCTTTGACCTACATCACAAACAAAACCAGTGAAATGGTTGACACGACTTTAAACTCATCATTTCAACATAGCATCTCCATGTGGTTTAAACCTTCTGAAAACAACAACAACAAAAAAAAGTAAAACATATTTTTTTCTTGGTTGGTTTAGTTATGTGATCACGAAACAATTTGTGGACTATTGGAAACATTCTTAGCTGCAAACAGAATAAATCAAAGAGTCTGTGAGTGTCACGTACCCCTGTGACCGGGTTTTTCCTCTCATAGATGCACTTGGCTTCATATTCCGGGCGAGGCGGCTCTTCCTGCTCCAGAAACTCCACAGTGTCCCACATGTACTCCAGCTCTGCCTGGTAGCGCTTCCAAAACTCCAGGAACAAAGTGACTGCAGTCAGGAAAAGAACAGAAGCAGGAAAAAACAGGTACGGCAATAGTGAGAAAGAAGGAAACAACTGAATGTATAAAGTATTGTCTGCGTCATCCTCTATAAACACTAATGTACTGTAAAGTGTGTTGCTTTTAATAGTACTAAAGATAAGGACAAAATAAACATTTCAAATGGTCGGTTATAAATATAGCTTCCCTCAAAGATAGTGATATTAGCATGCCTGCTCTATGGGAAAACTGTAGGGCTGCAACTAGAGGTTATTTTAATTATCCATTAATCTAAGCTTTTAGTCTATAGAATGTCAAATCTACTATTATTAATGATGAAAAATCAGCAAATTCTCACATTTGAAAAACCAAGAATCTTTTTTACATTTTTGCTTGAAAATTGACTGAAACGATTAATCAATTATCCAAATTGCTGGCAATTGATTCTCTTTCAATCCACTAATAGATTAATCGACTTGTTGCTGCAGCTCTAGAAACTTAGAAATGAAGGATGCCAACACTTTTCTGACATCGTGTGCAACTTACCCCAGATTGACATGAAAACTGCAAACACCAAGGTTCCAAAGTTATCAAATATGCAAAGTTTCTAAAGGACAATGGAGAAAGAAAACAGAAACAAGGACGTCAAAACTGTCCCAGTTCTGTCCTGCGTACATGCAAATCAGATCTAAACAAAACTGTTGCTGTGTCACGTAGGGAAACAAACATGCAAAGTGAATTCTGTTTTTGTCCGTTGTATATTTCGTGGCATGAGAGGGAGGACGGGAGTGAAAAACATTCTAGAAACACCTTCATATTTATTGTTGAAATAAAACAAAACTCACTTTCGAAGCTTCACAGGTGTTGTTCAACCTCCAGTAATCACAGTCTCTGTCGCACTGTGGACACATCATAATCTTTCCTCCGATGTCAGGGTCGCACACCTCTTTGCTGCAGCCATTGAAACACCGAACGGAGATTTATCAGACGGGGAAATAAACATATACATCATTTATTTACATGTCCATCATCCACAAGTGTTTTTAGGGAAATGTACCTCCATGTGCTGGTTTCTTGAGTTTTGTATCCATAAATGAAACAGCCCAGTCCCACCACAGCAGCCAGAGCCAGCATTATTGTGTAGAAACCCAACCAGGCAAAGTAGATGCCAATCTTCTCCCCATAATACTTCCTGTGGGAACAAAGTGCTTCAGATGAACTAGTGTGGCTTTACTGCTCATTTAGAAAACAAACATTTCATTTGCAAGGATGAAGAGATGAAAAATAAATGTTCCTGCTTGAACACAAAGGGAATGTGAAGCTCTTTCATGTTAAAAGTGACATGCTCAGGATCATACTTTGATTTTGGTTTCTATTAGAACTTGCTTCCAGGCTTTAATGGCAGAGATGCACCATATTGGATTTTGCTGATATCCGATATGTAACAACTAGTACTTGGAATCGGGCCGGTTTTCACGTGATCGGCCATGACCTGCAACCAGCCGGAGAGTCTAAAATATGCTGATATAAAACGCCGGTCAAATTCCCGCCGCGCCGCATAATTGACATCCTGTAACATCAGCAGCGCACACACACGCACATGTGCAACTCACGGCTTGGGCGACGTGAGAAAGTGAAACATGGGCGGCTTCTCATCTTAATCATTCACACACACACATCAAAAGAGAGGAGAAAGTTGTTAATTGTCTGTGTTAAACTGAATTGCAGAGCTCTCACTGCTGCACAGTGCCGCTTGAAACTGACGAGGCGTGTGTCTGCGTGCCGAAGATGCACGTGTCCACAGGAGATATTTTTACTATTTGGCTATTCAAGAAATCACCCACAAATGCTCTACACCAAGAATTATTATTTTATTTATCGGTTTTTATTTATGTATGCCTTTTTTACTTGTTTGTTTTAATACTGTACCTGAAGTTATATTTGAGCAAAAAGGAAAATGTTTCGGAATCGGCCGTCCAAACACTCTGCAATAAGGAATTGGTATTGGACCAAAAAATTGTAATCGGTGCAAGTCTAGTAGCAACTCATTTGACCGATAACTGATAACCGATAACCGATAATGACATTTCACCTTTTATCCAACCTTTCTTTAGTGATCATCAAGTCTCTTCAGTAGTGGAATTAACATCATATTATGCATGCATACTCTTATCAGGTTGGCCGTCTCTGATGACGTAGGGCTGGGTGATATATGAATATATTTTCAAGCTAGATATAAATTTAGACAACGCCGTTTATATCGATATAGGGTCAAGTTGCGTTACATGATGCATAACAGTTTGCATCTCTCCTCTCACACTCTCCACACAGCTCCGCCCCACACACTCACTCATAGGTTCTCCAGCAGCACTTTTTAGGGCCGTAGCCTGACGTGCACCTCCTCAGAAATGTAACTACACGTCGCAGTGACGCAGACCTCCTGTCTTTTTTGTAAGTTGAAACCATTTCCCTCAGTGGAAACAAAGCTTTTATTTACCTTAATTTCACAGATAAGAAACAATTAATTGTGAAAACAATAAAGCCTCCACAAAAATAGCATTTTCAGTCTTGTGTGTGATTTATCCTGGCTTCATATGAGCAGAGGAAATTGCTGCTTGTCGCTAGGCTAATTTATACAATGTAAAATGCCATAGGCTTGTGCTAATAATGTTAGCATGTCATATTTGTTTGGAAAATGTGTTCAGATAAAGACAAGTGTTTGTCTGTGAATGCTGCGAGTTATAGTGAAGCTGATTTGTGTACTAGTGTTTACATTGTCGCTATAAAGCCATGTTTACTGTGTGTTTCATGTGTGATTAATGTGTGATTTAGGTGTGATTTGAATCAACAATTCCGCCGCCTGCATATTTTCAAACAGGTGAATAAAATCCCTGTTTTTGCACCTGCCGATATTATCACACATCCGTATTTATTAAAAAAACACTTTATATTTGTTGAAAAGATGTCTGTATATAAGTTAAATTTTCTTTTGCATTCTAACTCTAGTGAAATTACTCGATTCACTATTGTGATTTGATTTTTTTTTTGTGATTTTAGTCCGATAACATTACGCAAGTCTAGAGGAGCCATAGGATTAAATAATTTTTATCCCCATTCAAGTTAGCGGAGGGCTTAACCAGGACTTTGCCGCTCAGCCAGTCTCTACACAAGCAGACTACTACTCTATCGGCCTCATGATACCGAAGATCTGGGAAATTGCATACTGCGGAAATCAAGCTTATTTGGCTTCATGCGCCATTGAGCAATTTTCAAAGCAATGAACGGGGGCCGCCTCCAACGGAAGGAGTATAGCAGTACTTTCTATCATGAAAAATCACCAATAAAAGCCTCTAAACCAAAATCTTCACATTCGGACATGTTCCATCAGGAATATAATCTGAAACTGGGGCGAAATTAACAACACCAGCAACCAAGATAACAGATTTCTCTGACATTAGCATGTAGCTACATGTAGCAGTGTATGCTACATAATGTAATGCAGCAGCGTTCCTGGAGCAGATGACCATATACACGTAAAGAAATCTGTCACAAGCTGACATTGGCTCGTCTTGAAAGTACAAAAAAAGATGGAAAAGGGGATTACTTATACATAAGTTTATGTCATTATTTGAAATGGTGGCCACATTTAACATGAAGATCTGACATTGTAACATTATATACATATGACAGAAAATGAGGAGAAGGGGTTATTCTCATACATAAGTTTATCTTTGTGACAAGAGCATAAAAGATTGTGTTCACCTAATGAGGTTTAGTGGTTGCATCTTGTAGAAGCTTTTGGGATGAGCCCATTCTTCATAGAGCAGGTATCTCTCGTTGGGGCAGCCCTCCTCTTTGGACTTTACATTGAACCTACACTGAAACAGCCAAGAGGAGAACAAAACAAAACTTTAAATCTTAAATATGATTGTTACAAATGAAAAGAGGACACAAACCAGGCCTGATATGACCGCAACATGTGACTTACATCATGGAGGGGATAGGCAGCTTTGTACACTCCACCATCCAGCAGTTTGGTGATGCCAAACTTCCTTATGCTCCCTCGTGTTTCATAAGGGGCACGACTCAGGATGTAATATGCCTGGAAAAAGAAGAGGTTACAGTATCGTTAAATAACCATAGAGTATGTTTATAACCCTTCAACTTCATCCTTGAAAATAAAACAGATGTACGAAAACTGCCGACAGCAACACGAGACAACTTGCCATCCTGCTCCTCATGGACGCGGTGAAGAAGAGATCTTTGTCCCTCACGTAGAAGTAATCCAGACGATCTTTCTCAAAGGGGGCGGTGAAGTACTCAGTCTCCTTGGAGATCATCTCCTCGTTGGGGTAGAAGTACTTGGTGATGCAGGAGAAATGGCGCCACGGAGAGGGGCGGGAGGACAGGTCGTTGGGCTGGATGGGGAGCTTGATGTGCAGGACCTCGGCGTAGGTGCACAGCACGTCCCACGGCATGTGGACTTTCACAAACATCAGTTTCTCATCTGTTACCTGCAGAACACAACGAAGGGGAGCTTTGAGTATGAGATACGGTATGAGGAACCTTCCAATGAGTGAGATCTACTTACAGATTGCGTCGCCTCCAGCTCCAGCCCCATCTTCATCAGGCTGGCTTCAAAGTACTCTCGCCGCCTCTGCAGGGAGCAACACAAAAAATGGCACTCAAACAGCTTCTTGATTTAATGCTCCCTGGACATTATGATTCAATTTCTGTACCGGATGCACTGAAGCTGTGTGCCGGACGTCTGTGCCAAGCCTGCAGTGTAAATACAGCGAGCAGGTGTCAAAGGCCTGCCAATCATCTGTGTGTACACTGAATCCCATGACTTATTGATATGGTGGTATCTCATGAAGTGCCCACACATCATCACCTTGATTTACGTGATCCACTTTGTCAACACTGTTGTTAAAGATGGCTTCTAATTTTGTTTTATAGTTCAGTGTGTAGGATTTAGGGGTCTTTTTAAGCGTGTAAGAATTGTTGTGTTTTCGTTACCTTAGAATGAGCTGTTTATATCCAAGTAGGGAGCATGTTGCACCGCTTTGTTTCTACAGTAGCCCAGAAAAGACAAACCTGGTTCCAGACAGGGCCATTCGCATTTTGCATTTCTCATTGTCTACCATAGTTAAAGCCCCTCTGTGACGAGCAGCAGCAGAGAAACTGATTATTTCAAAATCAGACTGTTTTATTCAGTGTTTTTACTGGTCGGGTCTGTTTGTTTTGGAGAGGAAGAGACCTCTGCGGATTATTTAACTCCCAGTAAAAACCTCCTGAACAATGAACACTGAAGGAATCCTAACCGGGAGCAGCTTCAGCTGGTTGTAATCTGCAATCCTCACCGCTAGAGGCCACTGAATCCTACATGCTGTTCCTTTAAAGCAAATTGTATAGCTGACAGCTCATTTATTTGGACTTATTCCATTTCCATAACATAGGCATTATTTCACATATGCATTATGCACATAGCAGCAATGAACGGCGACACTGCAAACAAGTCTGAGCAGGTTCTTGTTGGTGGTATGCTGTCAGACATTACAGTGAATCCTGGAATCTCTTTGAACACAGCTTCCCCAAAACCAAGAAACACATGAAAAGCACTGAAATAGTATGAAAAAGGTATTAAATATATCCAAATTGTATAGAAAGTTGCTCATCAAAGTGCTGAGGTACGGTGAATAGCTCCAAACTTTTGTATAAGTTATGCATGGATACAAACTTTGATGTGGCACCTTTATAGACTCTGAGGAACCGAGGCTGTTGACAGAGCAAAAGTCAAATACCCTTGCTCTTTGTTTTAGCCAAGCGGATGTTTTCATGACAAACGGAAAATACAAGTGCATAAAACTACAAACTAAAATGTTCAAAGCATCATTTCAAGCTATCTGAAGTGAGCCACGCCCCTCCGGCAGTCAGAGTCAGAGCAGGAAAGAAAGGTTTTGTAACTTGTGTTTGACCCAGGTTTAGCTCTGGAAAAACAAAGTCAAGGGAGTGCCCGGTAGAGACTGTTGCACTCCTCAGCCCTCCTTGGATTTAGTTTGCCTTGGGAAGATTATGAGCAAGGAATTGCCTCAGTCTCAGTGCGTCTGTGGTGAAGAAGCTTGTGAGCTCTGACTTGTAACGGCTTTACCAGCCTTTTTCCAAGGAACTGGCCGATCTGCTTCTACACGTGATTCTTCTGCCAACACCCCGTTACATCAATTCACTGCTGCGGAAAAAACAACAACTCTACTATCTATCATATTAGGAAGCTTTTTCACCCATTAAAGACGTAATATTTTGTTTGCAGCCTCTGCAGAGCACAGTCTCCATTTCAAAAACCACTTGTTGCAGAGTCACGGCTGCAACACTGCAGGTATCAGTCAACAAGCATTACATATCACATCCATCACTGTATTGTGAAAGGCACTGGCATTAACAAACAACACGCCTGGAGATGTCACCACGTCTCGCCGTTGTTGATTTGTGCACTTCAAATCCCTGCGCAGATCCCTGAATGTTGGATTTGTGATGTGTAAGAGAGGTGGCCTGCTGACTATTCATGACACTGAACTAACACACAGTGAGACGAAACCAGAACAGCTGTTTGCCTTCTGATTTACTCATTGTTTTGTGAAGGTGTTAAGATTTCTGAGGCTAGATAATAACGTTAGACGGAGTTCAAGTTCAGACAAGGAGCCTTATAACCAGAATAATCAGATTTGAGGTTTTTTTTTGGCATGGTTTTGTTTGTGTGAAGTGAAGAAGTTACACTCTTCTCTCTGGGAATCTAGCCAACACATGAATTGAGCAATTCACACTGAGAATGTGTGTTGAATGAATGAGAAGTGCACAAGAAAGGCGCTACCATAACAATGTAAGCCAAGCTGTTCCGTTTCCTGGATAATTAAAGCCTTTTTAAAGTTCCTGTGCACACATTGCTTAATGCAGACGGTCACTAATGCTTAGTTTAAAGTCAGGGCAGCATCCCGCTGCAAATGAAAACTCCCTTTACAAACAGGCAAGAAACAACAGAGTATGTGTGTCATGAAACACCCTAGGGATATCGCATTCAACCCATGCTCTCAGTGGTTGACTTTTACTGAGTGAATATGACTTTAAATTAAAGTTTTATGAGAAAACTTCCACTTCTATTAACAGAAATAGTGTGTCATTCATTGAGAAAAATGATCTCCTACTGAATCTTAGTTTCAAAAGTCAATGCCTAAAGAATTGTGACGCTGACAGGTTCAGCTGTGGACCTTTTTTGCATATCATGCCCTTCCTTTTTCTTCCCCACACTTCCTATTATCTCTCTAATGCCCACCATCTAATAAAGGCAAAAAAATCCTTATCAATGTAACAATATACTCTGCTGTACTGAGTTATCCAGCTCAAAATGATACCAAAAAAAGAGAGAGACCCACCTTGCGGCGCTGGTACGTATGCCTCTTCTCAAAGTCCTTCTTATCCTCATCCTCATAGACCAGGATGAAGTCGATCCTCCTGACACCGTCGTTGAAGAACAATGAGTCCGGCTTGTCATTAAACTCTGCCTGAGGGCAAAAACAAGGCTCATCAGGTAAGTCTACGGTTTGAAACTCGTACTCTTCCTCCTCCATGATGCCGTACATATTGAACAGAGAAGGGAGAGGACGGTGTGTGTGTGTGTGTGTGGAGAATCTGTGCACAGATATTGTTGAATGCTGACCTTGACCAGCCTCTATAACGTGCAATGCGGGCCATGCAGGAAGTGTGGGAAGTGTCAACAAACAATATGATACCCGCCCTTTCTTTCTCTCTCTCTCTCTTTCTCTCCACACAATCAAACTTGTGACACTGCTGCGTATTAAAAAAGCTCTTGCAAGCATATGTAGTTACATGCATGAGTTGGTATGCATCTTTATATCTGGTGTGTTTTGTGTGATTTGATGTCTCATGGTCCAGTGACTGTAATATCTGCCATCTGTCGGCTAAATAATTGTGCCTTGATAAAAGCTTAAGACAATATTTATAATAGTCATTAAAAATAAAGGTATTATGTAAATCTAGGCACCTGGACAGTATGAAAACTTAATTAAACGAATCAATCAGTTAGCTGACACTCCATATACACAGAGTACAGACACCAACATTATTGTGTTGACTCACCAGTTGCACTTTGGCGACTTTTGAGCCTTCTTTAATACTGTAAAACGTTGGTAAAAACTCCTCGGGGTAAACTGTGAAAACAAAAAGACCAAACACATGTCAATGGCAATGCAGGCATAATAATAAACAAAGACAGCCCACTCCACATGGCTATTTACTTGAGCCCCTCCAGTGCAATAGCAGGCTGATATTATCATGTTATTATTGTATCATTAAAGTGTCAAATTGTCAGGGGCACCCCTGGCCTTCACCTGCAAAATGTCACTCAAGTTAACACGTACGGACCAGGAAGAAACACAAAAAGACCACAAAGACATGCAAATGAACTGCCAAGAGACATACACAACGTAAAAAAAAAATTAAAAATGGGTAAAACACCAGAAGGACACAAAACAACCACAAGGAGACACATAGTGACTATAAATTACCATTAAGTGATGAAAAAAGACAAAAATGATCCCAAAGACACAAAAAATTACCTCAAAGAGAGCTTAACAACAAAAAGATACAAAACTACCACACGCAGACACAAAATGACTACAAACTAGCATAAAAAAGAAAAAAAAATTTTAAACAAGACATAATATTACCACAAAGAGACACAAATAACTACAAAAAACAACCCTAAGAATACACAAAACTACTAAAAAGAGACACAAAAATGGTCAAAGGACACAGAATTACTTGAAAGACACAGAAAACAACCACGAGGAGACACAAAACCACAATAAGACACATAAAACAACGAAAAGATACTTATAGACTACACAAAGACACAAAACAACTGCATGGAGACATGAAAGGGACTGAAAAGAGACACAAAATTATCTCAGAGACACAAATACATACATAATGACTACAAAGAGAAAAAAAAATCACCACGAAGTCTGTGTGTCTTGCTCCTATGTAGGAGAGGTGGTGGGGCCCTTTGCATATCTGTGCCCATGGCCCCACTGTCTCATAATCCGCCCATGATTATACTATGTATGTATGTATGTATGCAAAAAGGAAATGCAACAACACATTCAACTTTTGCTGACAGTGATTTTATGCATAACTGTAGTTGTGTATTAAATTTGATGTAGTTTTGTGGTTTTATTCATAGTGATCAAATACAGAAATAATTCAAAATGTATTGTTCAAAGGCTTAACTTATCCTACTTCTACTGTTACATATCAAAAACCAACATGTCAAATAATTCGTGAACACCAGAGAGAGAAGGTCACTGATTATGTGACAAGCTGCAGGCAGCTGAGGTTTGTTTGTCGCTGGCTGAGCCACTTGTCAACTGTTTACTCACCTGAGGCTACGAAAAAAATAATTACATGTGCTGTACATGTAGTTACATGTGCCACTATGATTCCATTGTATTACAGAGGTTATTGATACTGCACAAGATTGTTAGAAGTTATCACTGTACGGACAAAATAGACAGCTGTAACTCACTGCCATTTCCTGCGAAGGACATTATTATGTGTCACAGCTCTGAGTCACCTGTGAGGGGTGGACCTGTCATCACCGTACATCCTGTTCAGCTGACATTTACCTGCAGTCCACCTGAAGCTGTGTTACAACAGAGCAGCCACGTCCAATTTAGCACCCAGCAAGATAATCCACAGGCCTTGTTGTGAGCAGTTTCATGTAGGAACTATTTTCTCTTAACCAAACTACACCGGCCAACCGTATCACCCATACATATACCGAGACCTGGCCACAGCATTACAGGCAGGGTCTGGTCCATTCCTATGAAAGCTGCTCGGTGGTGTTGGGAAAAAAAATTGATACAGCTTAGTATCATGATATTTTTGTTGCGGACATCGTATTGTCACATGGATGCCAAGTATCCATTTTTTTATCATATAAATTATTAAAATTAGAAATACAAATTAAACTTTTGGTAACCTACTAGAAAAATATAATTAAATATCCTTTAAATAAAAATCACTGAAGTGAGATGAACCGACTTAAAAGTTTGTTTTATTAGATAAAAAAAAGTTTTCCTTCAGGGACAAAATTTGCAGTTCAAAGAAGAAAATAAATCCGATATTTTTTTATCGCAATACTCACGCTTTAAATCGCAATAATATAGTATCGTGATAATATTGTATCCTGGCGCCTCTGGTGATTCCCACCCCTAATTTCCATAGTATGAGACTATTCAGGTCTTCCGCATCATTAATTGGACAGCTTTTCTAGACTTTCTAAATGCTATCAGAATGAATGGACAAATCCTAATAGTCATTTTGAGGGGGTTATGACAAAAAAATGTATCCAATATCTTACAGACATCTCTTTCACAATATAAGTCTACAGGGACAAGTCTTTTTGGGTGCCATGGCATCACATGATGGACCCGGATGGAGTAATTTGACATTAGGCCAGTATGTAAAATTGGCTTCAAGGCTCGGCCCTGATCTCGACTCACACCAAAACAATCTGACTGATAAATAGCACAACAGTGAAGAGAAAATATATATTTTCTTTGAGTCAAAGTGCTGCTGACCTTAAAAGTTCTTCCTACCCCTGATCTATCTCACATTCATACACTCACACACCGACCAGGACCATACCCATGTTCTACCTCAGTGGCGCTCACTGAACCAAAACAGACTGTTACTCATTTCCCAAACAGTCCGACGGTTTGAACCAGTGACACCCTCCTGTTACGCGCCTGTTTCACCAAACTGCTTTTTTTTTTACAGTCAGCACACACTTGCCCACACACCACAGTGCTATATTCCTCCTTGGAAAGAGGCAAGAAATAGGTCACCACTTACTACAGTGTGGTCAACACTGACAGCGCAGTGTTTTCCCAAATGTTCATTAAGAGATCTGCACTCACACCAGTCACCACATCATTAATAAACAAACAACATATTACATCCAATATGGGAAAGTCCTGTAGTCTTTCCACATAAAGCAAAGTGCTATGACAAAACTAACCGAAGACAGATGTTGTTTTCCAAACACTGGCCATAGTAACACGCTGGGAGACTCCACTGTGGAGTCAGAATCAAATGAGACTTTCCCCTTGACAAAGTCCTCCACCGGGCTAACAGTCTGTACTCTAACTAAGCTTGTTATACTAGAAAGTCTGTCTGTATTTTCACATGAGAGACGTGCCGGTGAACCAGTGACAAATGAACCACTAATCCTTAATGACTGTGCCACAGGCTATTCTTATTTAGATGTAAACCAATGAGTAATTTGCTGGCATCTAACAGCCTGGCTTTTTAATATCTGACTCCTGTCATCTGTGAGAAAGGACAGATACAAGAACTTTATAAGTAAATGGGTGACTGTTTATCCACTTTTTTACACTGACCTTTAACCTTGCAAATGGTACCATCACTGTAATATCACATGACGCTTTTAAAAATGGAAACATAAATCCCCAATTGCTTTGCATTCATGTGTTTTAGTTTTGCAGCTGACTGGAGGTCACGCTGTGGTACCTAGATGTTTATTTTCTGTTGTCACCGATTCAGTGTGTCAAATAAACAAAATGTGCACCGGCTCCTGAGTCATTAAACCCACCAGAAACACCGTTATGAAACGTACAGTGAGTCAGTCGGTCTGATTCTTCTCAAAAGCACGCTGAATGCCCACAAGCTGTCAGCAATAAAAATCTGCTGTCTTGCCACACAACCCACCCATCCTGCACTCACTTCCTCTCTAGAGAACATCTTCCATGACAACACAAGAAAGCATTAAAGGCAGAGCAAACAAACAGAAGACAAGCATATTTTGTTTTTAACATAAACAGCTGCACCAAAGTGGATTTTTTTTTGGGGGGGGGGGGGGGGGGGGGGGGGTTGTGCTGCATGATACACATTTTATTTGACCTAAAGGGTGACACTTCACGTTTAATGCCAGCCACAGCCAAGTGCCCCTCTCACCACCTGACAGGAAATTCTTTACTGCGTCAAACACTAGAAGTCGATTGTAAGGTCAGTATTGGCAGCTCATGCCTATAATTTTGTGTTGCATGTGACATTAGATCACTGATGATTAATGTCACTGAAACATGCTTTCAGCAGCTCTCCCGCTAATACGCAGTAACCTACAGTAACCCTGCCAGATCTGTCTACAGATAGACACCAGGCTCTCTGCACCAGCATGTTGGGCACATGTGAAAAACCGACTTCCTGCATCACCATTGTTTTCATTTTGCACATTATTAAGTTAAAGCCAGTGTTTTTCTGCTGTTATCACAGCATCACACACTGCAACAAAGTGTGAACATTAATTATTCATAACAACTGAATATAGGCTCCATTAAAGAGAGTGCACTTTGGCATGCCTTTGTGATCCAGCGTGAGATGCATCTGTAATTTCCATATGATCAGGGCCATACGATCTTACTGCTATTAAAGTTAACCCCAAAGGACCATTTATCCCTCGCTGAGTTGTGAGTAACAAAGACAGCATACAATTCTAGACACTATGTCATTGTGGACAAGACTTAAAGGAGCGTATAGATTGGGAATTCATTCCTGTAAGATACAAGCGTGGGAGCTGACAGCTGTGCAAACCCTGCAGGTTTCCAACCCTGTACTCACTCCAAATTTAAGTTGCTGTTTCAGTTTGTAGCGTCCGGGTGGAATGTAAGAAATGCAAGACACAAAAGAGTGCGGAGAGATGCAATCTAGCCTTTGAGGAGCCCAACAAAGACTTTGGCTGTTTTGGGGCGGTTTCTTTCAAAGTCATGATTGCACAACATCTGTTATTCATATTAATTTGTGTTGCAGAAATGGCGGTGAGAAGATGGTGCCCTCTTGGAAATGTGCGACCACACCCCCCCACAGTTGTTCTGCCCCGCATGCATGATCTGAATATTGAACAGACTCCTATACTCGTCATTATTTGCTTCTATATCGTCATCTGGCCTTTAGAGATGACAAATCATCATGTGCCATGATGGCAGAATGGGGAAATTATGTATTTGTGTCCAACAGACATCTTTGATCATACATTTGAAAACAGGGCCAAACCAGAGTTTTAAGCCCAAGTCTTGCAGTCTAACTGTATTAGTATTGGCAACAAAATGGTGCATGTCTGTGTTGTAATATCATGTATTATTATTGGCTGAAGCTATAAATGGCCTACAGATTGACCATATGTTTTGCATGTAAAAATCACTGTTTAGACCAGTGATTCAGTTCAAATAAATGCACAGGAGTGAAAGCTACTGTTTCATCTGAATTGTGGGGGGCAAAATGAAGTTGGAGAAAATGAAAACGCACAAAAGTAAACGTACTTAATGATGGTGCACCACTTTAAAAGTTGCTCCCATCAAAGCATCACTGCTCAAACTAAGAACAAACCAGTGATGAATGAGTGGGTGCCACCAACCTTCCCACTACACGTATTTCACCCATCACATGTACACTGACACAAACTCCACACAGAGCCCATGAACCCACGCAACATTCACACCGACACAACAAACCTCTTGCGACAAACAAAGCTGTCTTCTTACCAACTTCCTCGTCTATCATGCCCATTTCAAACCCCCCCTCCAGGTCCTCCGTCTCAGACACGGAGTCCATCTCGCAGATGTCGGTATCGCTCATAGTCCTTGTTGGAGTGAGTGGGGAGTCCTCTCACATCACCCGCGGCAGGCAAACTTTATCTATCTACTGTTTATTACAATAGCTTTGAAGCACAGCCTCGTCCTCCGCGCATTCTTACTGTATTTCCCAACATGGACTCGGTGGCACAAAGTTTTGCTCAAGTTGTGACTTGAGAGAAAGGAGAGCAGACGGGTGGGGTCGGAGGAGGCGGAGGAGCTGAGAAGAAGGAGGGTGTACATGTAGTACAGTCGCGTTTGACATCAAGTTACGCCCCCTACATTCCTTTAAAGTTAGCTGTTTAAATAATTTCATTTGGCAGCTTTATATTTTACATGTACTTAATATTCCCCTTGATAAACCGAATATTTAAAGCTAACGCTCACGTCTGTTTGACATGTTTGGCATTCAGGTGGCTAGAGATGAGCAGAAAGACATCAAAATGTATTTTGATACAAAATACAAAATACCCCTCAAATAAATGTATCAAAAATAAAATACAAAATACTGGTGCCAGAAAATGTATCAAAATAAAATACATGTATTTTGTATTTTCAAATACAGAAAATACTTTTTTTCTTTCTCTTTTTAGCAGCAACCCAATTTCTAGCAAGCAAACAATTTCTAATAATTTTTTTTTCACTGAAAATTAGGCCCTATGTTCCCACAGTTCCCATATTTCTCGACCACAAATGCTCAAAATCTGCATACTGCAACTAGAGACCATGAGTAGGCTAACTATACCAGAAGGAATGCCCACGATTCGTCCATAGGTGGCGCTATACTACTCAAAAAGTCCTTGACCAAAAATGCTCAAAATTTTCATGCTGCAAACAAAGTAACTATGCCATAAAGAACAAACATAATTCATCCAATAATGACGTGATAGAAGCAAATGTGGTCGCAGCTATTGCAAATTTGTGCTTGTTTTCTCACAGTTTGGTACAGCAGTGTATTCAGGTTTGTGCTAAAGGATATACACAAAGCTCTGGTGAACCCCACATAACAGTCACAGAACTAACTAAGTGTAACTAAGCAAAGCCATTAAAAGACAACAACTTGATTATGTATATATATATTCATTAACCAGACTTAACAGCCCCTAAACTTTTTTGTATTAACAAATAAAATATTCACAGACACTGTGATAATAACATATGACTGAATTTCAGCTGTTTGTGGACAAAGTATTTTGAGTATTTTAAATACAAAATTACTCCACTCAAAAGTATTCTGTTACAAATTACATTTGCTTTTTATCGTCCTTATCAAATACAAATTACAAAATACTCAAATGTAATTGAAATACGTATTTTAAATACAAGTAATAGAAATACTGCCCATCCCTGCAGGTAGCATCAACGGAAGGAATCATGGCCGTTACTGACCTCAGTGTTGCCTCCTCACGTCAATTTAGGAAAAGTTAGACGCAGCGGCGAGTTGTAACGTTAAAGGGAAAGTCCAGGTTGTTTTTTAAGTATGGTTGTTTAGGGTACTTCTCCTTAGATGGTGTATTATAGTTGGCACACCCAAGTTTGGAGAAGCAGGCTGGAGACTGACATGGAAACTAATGTACTGCTATGGAGGGGTCTGCAACAAGATGTAGCCTATTATAGACACCTAAAAAAAAGTCCCACCTAAAAAAGTCAATGTTAATTTAAGTGTATGCTACATTGAGAGTATTGTCACTGCTTTACTTTAATGTCAGACAGTGATTTCCAATGAGAAAGTGAAGCTGTCACATTGTTCTCCTCAAAGCCAGACTCCACTGAGAAAAACAGCGATTTTACATCTCTGAACACAGGAGCTGCTGGTCTACTACGGCCTCAAACACTTAGTCACTTTGTGTTATTGTGTGACTTTGGCGTTTAAAAGGGTTAGTTCAGATTCACCAAAGTCACACAATAACACAAACTAACTAACTAATTGAAGCAGCAGTAGACCAGCAGCTCCTGTGTTTGGTGTGCTAAAATTGCTGTTTTTGTCAATGGAATCTGGTGGATTTGACCAGAGCATAGATGGCAAACTGAAGCCATAAGCTTTCCTGTTGGAACAGGCTGTCTGATGGGAAGGTAAAGCACTGATAATACTCTTAATATAGCATATAGTTAAATTGATACTGATTTTTTTTTCTGGTGGGACATGTTTTTAGTTGCTGACCCCTCCACAGCAGTACATTACAGCTTGCATGTCAGACCCCAGCCTGCTTCTCCAAACTGGGGATGTGCCGACTGACATCTACTGAATGTGACTTGTAGTGCATAAAGCACTTTGAGTGGTCTGAAAGCTAGAAAAGGTGCTGTACCAGTGCATATCCATTTACCATTTACTGTAATACACTGACTTTGGATAAGTATCTACTGCTGCGACAAAATATATTTTCGCCTCCTGAAAAAAGTCCTACTTTAAAAAAAAAAATCAATATAAGTTTAAGTGTATGCTATATCGAGATTATTTTCATTGCTTTACCTTTACCATCAGTCGGCTCGTTTCCCACTTATGCTCTGGTCAAATCCACCAGACTCTATTGAGAAAAACAGCAAATTTAGCTTGCTGAACACAGGAGCTGCTGGTCTACTATTGCTTCAATTAGTTAGTTAGTTTGTGTTATTGTGTGACTTTGGTGAATCTGAACTAATACTTCTGAATGCCAAAGTCACACAACAACACAAACCAGCTCACTGTTTGAGGCTGTAGCAGAACACCAGCTCCTGTGTTCAGCAATGTTAAATCATTGTTTTTCTCAATGGAGTCTGGCTCTAAAGAGAACAATATAACAGCATTATTTTCCAATTGGAAATCACTGTCTGATATTGAGGTGAAGCAGTGACAATTCTCTTCTTTACCTGGTTGACTAACATCTCCTGTATGTAATACACTGTCTACACTGTTCCTCAAACAAATTCCACTTTTAAAAAAAACTTCAACTATCTATTTTCTGCCCGTAATAATAATTACATATTTGGTTTATTTATTTATTTGGTTTTTTAAGTGCTTGAGTCACAAATCCGGTTAGGAACCATTTAACCGTGCGGCCCAGCCAGTCGGGGAAGGAATACGGTGACGGAACATCACAGGACACATTTCCGCCAATAACAAACCTGCTAGCTTGCTACGGCTTAAAGTCTATTTTCTGTGTTAGACATTCCAAGTGTATGAAATAATTAGGAAATAATCACCTGGGGGTGGATTACATAGAAAACATCCAGTCTGGTATTACACAAATGCCATAATGGGTAAATGAGTATGCGGCTGGTAATAAACGTGAATCAGCAAACAAATGATTCCAGCTAGCGTTAGCCAAATGCTAACGCGGTGGTCAGCGACATGCTCCTCTAGCAAGTAGTCACGTTAGCTTGCTAACGATTTGGAGTTACTGGTAAATGGCACATCCTGAGACTGATTAGGTGTCTGGTTTAGTTGTTAGATAATCCGATTGTTAACTAAAACTTGAGCTAAAGAGAGAACCACGGTCTGTTAGCCGGTTCAGATCATTTCCTGACCGGGGAAGCCCTCCGCTGACAAGATTTTTCTCCAGGTGAGCTGACATTCACACACCATCAGGCAATACTGAAATATGTTGAACACTGCAGTTTATTTATATCAACCACCTGCAACAATGTTAAATCATTCCATAACCGTACATGTTAATGATATGGTGATAAAAAGGAAGTAACCAGCAGGGGCGTTTCTAGGGTTGAGGACTTTCAGGGCTCAGCCTGGACCTGTGTAAGGGGTCCAGGGGGCTCCCTTCTTAACGCATTTTGGCTCATATTGACACTGAGACTACACATCTTAATCAAGCCCATTTCCCACTGTACCCCCCTCCCACTAAAGCCTGCTAACATCTGGCTTTTGCATCAAATGGTAAAGGTTACAATTGGCATTTACACCCAGGTCAGCTCTGCAGTAGTCACTGGTGTTTATCGGCTCTGGCTCCAACTGGCAGCGATGGAAATACAGCATCCGGGTGCCAATTTGAGCTCCTTTACCGGTGAGATGCAACAATGTGCAACCACATTATAATGTCCGTCTCCGCCCAAGCAGCAACATTGACTGAACAAGTGACAGACATAACACAGACAGACACAACCACTGTAACATCTTCACTGGCCTCCATGCTGCTTTCTATTGTTTACTAATCTGTTTTCCGGCCTGTCCTTGACGTTGAACTTTCCTTACTGCAAAGCCCTGTTCACAGCTCTAGTGTCCTGGCAATGGGAAAGGAGTCTATCGCCTATTTTTATTGGGTTATAACATGCTTAAAAAAACAGCATACACACGCTTATTTTTGTGGAAAAGGGGTATCACTGAAGAATTGAAATGTGTACCTCAAAAAGTGTCATTTACTTTCCAGACTGATAGTGAATTATGATGTCAAAAAATGTAGTAAATGTTAGTCATTATATTACTATTGAGTAAACTGCGATCACTGAACATTTATTGACTAGAGGGGGAAAAACAGTTAAATGTAAAATGTGACCGCTGTCATGTGGATTTCATGCTTACAACATGTATTTAAATCTCACGCTTGTGTATTTTTTATTATCCCTACAGATCAGTTGACACTGCAGATTTGCAAAATGAAGATGTTCTCAGTGTCTCACAAGACGGTCTTCGTGGTGGACCACTGTCCCTACATGGCAGAGTCGAGTCGTCAGCAGGTGGAGTGTGATGTGCTGACAAAGAGTCGAGCTCAAGGGGTTATTCCTCTGGCCCCCGTGTCTAAGTCCCTGTGGACCTGTGCTGTGGAGTGCTCCATGGAGTACTGCCGGATTCTCTACGATGTCTATCCCCTGCACAAACTGGTTAGCTTCTTGGTTTTTGTTTTCAACCTGGGCTGGAATGATTAAGGTCAGACTGGTTTCACCTGAGTGATGTAACTAAACAAGTGTTAAATTGTCGACACAGACACTTGAGGTCAGTTAGCAGAAACCTAATGTATGAGATCATGTGCTGAGGAGGTTTTAATTAAAGTGGTTATTTTAACATTTTCTGCCACCTTTTTATTTTACAGATTAATTACATCGTGAGTGATTCAGAGTTCCACATCTTGAATAGCTGGAGGCAGGAAGACCAGAGCACTCACGAGGTAATCCACTCCACACAAAAATTCACTCTCACCGTAACAATTGTAACTTTAACCCCAGTACAGTGCGACATGTCCTTCAGTGACTCTCACTGCATTTTACTGTCCTTTCTGCTTTAATTTGCCACATTGTGGAGAAGTGCAGCATTTCTAAAAAACATCACTTGTGCAAGCGTGTGCTTGCACAAGTTTTCTTCAGAATTGGATTTGAGCTGTGACGATGCCGTTTCTTCTCCTCTCTGGCAGCTCATGTCAGCTCTGGCGGCTGTTGGGCCACCCAACCCACGCGAGGACCCCGAGTGTTGCAGCATCCTGCACGGGCTTGTTGCTGCAGTGGAGTCGTTATGCAAGATCACAGAGTTGCAGCACGAGAGGCGCACCACTCTGATGGACACGGCTGAGAGAGTCGCCAACAGGGGTCGAATTATCTGCCTAACAAATGCGAAAAGGTAAACATTCATTAACATGGCGGAAAAACAGCTGCCGTCGTCTCAGCAACTCTGTATTATCACTTTATTGTACTTGTATGTTTTCATGTATGCTCTTATTTTACGGTCATCATTTACCCTATTAGTTTTATAAAACAAGCTTTTGGTGTGTGTTATATCATTTTAGACTCTGCTAAAACACTCCTCTTTTTGTGTTTGATCACACAGTGACACTCATGTGCGCATGTTGGAAGACTGCATCCAAGAAACTATTTTAGAACAAAACAAGCTGGCGGCAGGCTCAGACAGGTCAGTTCCAGATGAATGATATTTATTGTTTGATTGATGGATTAAATATGGCTGAAATATAGTGTTAATAATTCCCTCATACATATGTGACAACACAGTGTCACAGCAGCAATTCCCCACTTGTGGGAAGTTGATGAATGACTGGTAGATTTGTTCTGTTATTTCCACCTCATTGTTGCGTGTTTCAGACTGATGGCCATCCAGCAGTGTGACCTGGTTCTAGTTCACATCCACCCGCAGGGCGAGGACACGCTGGTGTCTGACCGACCGAAAAAAGAGGTAGGTGCTCATAAGGAAGACTCATATGTGGGGTTGATTTTTGGAGCCAGAAGTGACCATATTTGGAGGAGAGGGTGGAGATGGTTTAGAGGAAGAGGAGAGGGTGCAGGATGCAGGACGTGATGCTAATTACAGCGCAGTTTCATTGCTGGTTCATAATTTGGTCATGAACCACAGAGCCTCTTGCCGTTCCTTGAGTTTGTCTGACAATTTCAGCGTCGACCCTCACCAACAGAAGTTCCCAAATCTTGTCGTCTTTCCAGTTAGATATATTTGTTGCAGTCTTTGTGTAAATGACTCTTCTTCTTCACCTGCAGATGTTTGTTTTCTTCTGGTTTTCCACAGGCCTCATGATAGAAGTGTTATCCACATTCTCACCAATGTCTGATCCAACCACTGGTATAGTGGTAGTTGATGATGTAGGTGTACTACTAGGTTAATGGGTGGGTTACTAAGGAGGAAATGGGCGTACTCCATCTATCCTCTATTCCAATGGCTTTTTGGCTAAAAGGTGGCTATACTGGAAGATAGGTACAGATAAAGAGGTGGGTCTACCCCACATACCTAGATATACCCTCCAGAACATTTGCGTTCTCACTTACAGCTCCTCCGTATAATGTCTAGACAATTCCAGGTCTGCATTGCATGTGTGAAAGGGGCTGTAGACTGTGGTGATGTCACTCAAAGTGGCCGTGTCCTTATTATTATGTAAACAGGTAAGGTAAGTGGCCATTAAAGAAACTGCGGTTTTTGGCACTTCCTAGTTGGCTTCATTTTTCAGCCCCAGTTGTTGCCACATGGTGAAAACATGACACCTAATTCTGGGTTTAACACCACACCACATCCAATAGCACCGCATCACAGCTGTTAGTTCTCACTGATCCTTCTCTCTTTTTGCCTCAGATCTCCCCTCTGCTCACCAGCGAGGTTCACAGCGTTCGTGCGGGGCGGCACTTGGCCACCAAACTCAACATTCTGGTCCAGCAGCACTTTGACTTGGCCTCCACCACCATAACAAACATCCCCATGAAGGTAAGAGGCTGCTTACCCTCCGTTTGCCCTTGCACATGCCTTGCCAAACTTAAAAACTCACATAAATATATATATTTTTCTTTTGTTAGTACAACAATGTTGTCATGTCCAGAATGCAGTGAACCATCCCCTCTTTTTACTTGTTTCTTTTTTTATTTTCCTTGCTCTCTCACAGCCTTCACATTATTTTTTTGCTTGCTTAATCTTTACGTATGAGCCCTTCCTCACTGTTTAATTACCCATGAGACTTTACATCTTTTTGTTTATCTCATCTGCATGTTGATTTGACTGTGAATCTGCTGCTGGTTTCATGCTGTATTTTCTGTTTTGCTAGCCCACATTAAATGTTTGCGACCAGGTTAGTACTCTTATCACACACACATCAAAGTGAGGAAGGGTGAGAGCTTACACCACATAGTGTCCAGTGTATGTTTGGAGCTCTGATGCTGCAACAGACCTACAGTGTCATGAATTTGTTTTGATGTGACAGTTGGTCTAAAGATTTGCCGGTGAGGCTCCAGTGATGGACAGGCAACTCTGGTCTCATGTGGACACATAGGGGATGCAGAGTTTGGGCTCTTCACACTTGAAATTAACTTTGTTTTGAATTAAATAATGGTATAACTACACTGACTCACCATTTGATTTAAAAGAATTCAAATTGTTGTGGCAAATGAACATGTTTTTGTCTGTTGTGACAGTTTATAGCTGTTTTTATGTCCAAATATTTTTGACCAGCGTTGCCTCTTCTGAGTTATTTAACACTGTCAGTGTCTGTCAGGTGTTTACACCTTAAAAGTTGTCCAAACTTTCCCCTGGTCTCTGTTTCCCCATCAGTTCCCACTCATTTTCCCCTTTAGTGTCTTGGTGTGGTCCATTGTGCTGTCTGGAGAACTAGTCCTTTAAACCTGACCTTTAAATGTTTAAACATGGTTCCACCTTTAGTTGTACTAAAACTGATTTTTCTAGTCGTAGAAAGTTGTCAAATTCAACGTTTGTTTTTAGATCAGCAGCTGCCAGGCCCCATTTTTGAACTTGCACCCAAACTATCTGTAATGGGTTTGTAAGATCAGGAGTCCATGATATATGTGATATAAGTGTCGCCTCGGTATTGTTAGAATTTAAGGACATTTGCGTTAAACACAAGTCTCTGATGGGACTAGAAGAAAAACATTCATAAGTCACCCAGAGAGCTTTTTTCTTTTACTTTGTTCATTATCATTTCCCCAGTGGAACATGAAATCAGCAGTGTTAATGTGTGTTTGTGCTTTTGTGTGTGTGTGTGTGTGTGTGTGTATTAGTTTGCACATTTAAAGAGCTGACCTCATGCTGACCTGTGTGTGTTGTTGTCTCTGCGGATGGACAGGAAGAGCAGCACGCCAACACATCGGCCAACTATGACGTGGAGCTCCTGCATCACAGAGACGCTCACCTGGAGTTCTTTAAAAGCGGTGAGTAAAAAAAGAAAGAAATCCACATTTGAGTTGCATACAAGGCAAAAGATGAGATCCTTTATGACATCCTTGATGCTTATATGTATGCTTAAATGAACACTTCACCCACAACATGACCATTTGTAAATCAGTCATGCCGTGTTACCTTGAGTTTGTAAAGACTGCTCCACTGGAAAAACTGTGAATTATTGATTGATTGGGAACCACGTTTAACAACATCATGTATTTAAGGTAACACAGCATGACTAATTAATACACAAATGATCATTAAGGGGGGGCTGAGGTATTCCTCTAATGTTTTTGTAAAACCTTTAATTCATCATCAGAAATTAACAATACATATCTCACCTTTGTGTCGTGCAGGAGACTTGCACATGGCCGGCACCAGCACCCGAGAAAATGGACTCAAAGAGACGATCACACTGAAATGGTGCACTCCACGCACCAACAGCGTCGGTGAGCACAATTTGCTGAATTTCTTATTTTACAGTTTTTACTTATTTTGAAAGGTTTTAAGCTTGACAGTTGAGATGAAATGAAAAACACTTTTTAACATGCACTTACGCAACCAAATACCAGTAATCCTGCTATCCTGTCAGTGTACACCATCAGGTCTCTCCATGTCTGTTATGACACGCCTACTTTTTAGTGGTCAAATCAGATTTCTCTGGGTGTTTCATTCCACCTGTCTGTCCCGTTTCACTCGGAAATATGTCGCGATACTGAAGCTAGGTACTCCAGAAATATTGTTTTATCTGGACTTTAAACAGAATTCAGAAGAAAATGTTTCCCTCTTTGCCCCTCTGGGTGTTATATGTTTGAAACTGTTAGCAAAGTCATTATCGATTCTGCTTTACACTGCGATTCCCTTATTGATTCCTGAGAACTTTTCTCTGTGGTAAAGAAAAAGGCCTTCACAGGTTTTCAGCGTCAATTCAACTGTTTTATTATCTCTGCAGACATGCTGGCATTGATGAAAGGAACTGATAAGCTTGGAGGATTGTGATTCTTATGATTTGGTCTATTTCGAACTGGTTCTCGAGCGGAAATGGTTCTAAATTTGGGGAAAGACATTCAGCTTTAGCCCTTCAGACATTTGTAGACAACCATTCACACTCGTATTCACACCTACGGACAATTTAGAGTCACCAATTAACCTGCATGTCTTTGGACTGTGGGAGGAAGCCGGAGCACCTGGAGAAATCCCACGCTGACACAGGGAGAACATGCAAACTCCCCCCAGGAACCCTGTTGCTGTGAGGCAACGAAGCTAACCACTGCACCGCCATGCTGCCATGGCACTAGAGTTATTCACGGCAGCACTGCCACACCCATGATTTGAGATGTCTGATTTAGTTGCATCTATTTGTGTGTTTATATTTCCCCACCAGAGCTGCATTACTGTACAGGAGCCTATCGCATCTCCCCCACAGATGTAAACAGTCGTCCCTCGTCATGTTTAACAAACTTTCTCCTCAACGGTAAGCTGGATAAAACCTCTTCTCAGTTATCTAGTCTCTTAACTGACTGCAGCCTGTGCATTTACTTGTGACCACCAATGTTTCCTTCGCCTGAGTTGATCTGCAGACTAACTCTTGGTCTTCTTAATTGACCACAGGTCGATCGGTGCTGCTGGAGCAGCCGAGAAAGTCGGGGTCCAAGGTCATCAGCCACATGCTCAGCAGCCACGGAGGCGAGATCTTCCTGCACGTGCTCAACAGCAACCGCTCCATCCTGGAGGACCCGCCCTCCATCAGCGAGGGCTGCGGAGGCCGAGTGACAGACTACCGCATCACTGTACGTTCAGCCCACACCAGCTGTATGAGAGTACACGTCAATAATCTGCAAATAGTAACTGTTTTTTTTTTCTGTCTGTTTTTAGGATTTTGGTGAATTCATGAGGGAGAACCGGCTCACTCCTGTTCCAGAGTCTACCCATGATCCCTCAGGGAAGCTACCAGCTGAGAGGGCCAAAGCTCAGCTGGAACGCCACACGCGATATTGGCCGATGATCATCTCCCAGACCACCATCTTCAACATGCAGGCAGTGAGCAGAGATACTGTAGTTCTAGATTTCACTCTTAATCACTTCATCATGTCATCAGAGTGAAGTTAATGCCACGCCCCAAAATATTTGGCTTGTTGTTTCCTGATAAAATCTACACATAAAAGATAATCTCCCCAATGGGTATGCTGTGTTTTTGTTGGCCCACGTTGGCCTTCATTGCTGTGTGTGTGTGTGTAACTTCTGTTTTCCTCGACCAGGTGGTTCCTTTAGCTAACCTGATAGTGAAAGAGACTTTATCTGAGGAGGACGTCTTGACCTGCCAGAAGACTGTCTACAACCTGGTAGACATGGAGAGGAAAAACGACCCGCTCCCTATTTCCACCGTGGGATCTCGAGGCAAAGGCCCCAAGAGGTATTCATCCCAAAAATAAACAACACAGTTCATGTAAGCAAACAGTATAGGCACTAATGTTTCTGCACTGCTGACATTCCCAGAGATGAGCAGTATCGTATCATGTGGAACGAGCTGGAGACATTAGTGAAGACTCACGCTGGAGCCACAGACAGACACCAGCGGGTACTGGACTGCATCGTCGCCTGCCGCAGCAAACCCCCCGAGGAGGAGGAGAGGAAGAAGAGAGGGAGGAAGAGAGAGGAGAGGGAAGACAGGGCGGAGAAAAATGGCAGCAAGGACGCAGAGGACAAAAGCTGGCAGGAGTCGGAGAGGTCAGAATCTTTACCGTGGCTTTTGGATGAGATGTGTCGGCCAAGTTTCTATTTTCTCATGCTGCACTGTTTTTGTTTTTAACCTGAAGACTAAAGAGTCTGCTGGATAAAGAAGAGCCAGAGTCGGAGGTGATCAAAGATTCCCCGGACTCTCCGGAGCCGCTCAACAAGAAGCCGCGGCTGCTCACGGAGGAGGTTCAGCCTCAGGAGAGAGCGAAAGGTACCAACCTTTATCATACCTTTTCTGCTTAGTATTAAAACGACCTCAAGAAATCACCGACAAACCGACCAGAGAGGACACACATTTTTACATCAATTTACAGGCAGAACAGGATTTACTACATGATAGTGTTTGATAAAATAGAGGCATATATACTTTACGTTGCCTTTTACAGTGTGCACTTATTGATTTATCGATTCGATTTAGTTCATCACTTCCTGTCCTGCATCTGAATTTCAGTGCTGAGTTGTCTTGAACGCAGCATTATTCCTGCCAATGCCAGCTGATGACATCATCTGAGTATGTGTGTTTTTATCTGTGGTTTTGTCTCGCTGTTGCCGCAGGTCCTGTCTCGCTCCTCACCATGTGGAGCAATCGCATCACTGCAGCCAATTCCAGGAAGCACCAAGAGTTTGTTGGAAGAGCGAGCTCCGTCAACGACAAGTTTGAGTTGTACCAGCACCTCAAAGACGAGAATGGGTGTGTGTGAAATATCAGTCACGTTATGGGCGTAACATTCCCCTTCATATTAAATATGTCCAAATTGCCTGATATATCTGACTTTACGTTTTCCTATACTGACAGGATGGACGTTCACGAAAATGGAAAGGCCTCCAGATGATGTTTTTTCCACGGATCCACTGCTTCACCCCTGCCAAGGATGAGATTTTGGACCACTGTGTTTTTTCAGACTTGGATATTACCTTACACCCCCGAACAAGGACACCAGATAAAATAGACAGTGAACTCTTAACGAGGAATTTATAAATTTTTTTACTCAATGGTTTTGTAGATATGCTGTGTAACAAAATAAAAGCTGTCAATAGAGAACGTTGCTGTTGTATGTGGAAGTGATGCATTTTGTTGTCTGGTGTAATTAAAGGGATACTTGGACGATTTTAAACCAGCTTTGTATCAGAACGCTGCGGTAAACTTCCCTCCATCTCGCCAGAGCCCAGATCTCCCACCTCATATCAAATGCGGTGGATTTTCGCTGGCTCTAGAGCTGCTGCTTTAACTACAGATTGTACTTTGGCATTAAGACACAAATAGTATGGAGCAAATCAAGAGAGAGATCTGCCCCTCTCCCTCTTAAACCTTAAACAAACAGTAACACTAGGCAGTGTGATAAAATATAAAACCAAGAATCTGTTACTGTATTGCATATTTCACACTTAAAATGTCTTCAGCAACCTATTTTAGTGTACTGTTTGGCTGTAATGCGAGAATTTGTGAACAGGAAGTGCCTTTCCGTTTCCTGTAAACGGAGGCTGAGAAAACAACTCAAACAGTAAAACTAGGCAGTGCTGATCAAATATAAACCAACACTCATATTTTAATGTACTGTTTCAGTGTAATATGAGATTTTTTTGTTTCCAGCGAGCCACCATATTGTTTCTGGACAGGAAACTCGCACTATCTGTGTTCCAATATCCACACTACCATACTATATAGTATACCAGAGAGAGATTTAGTATGTTCCAAAACATAGTATGTCAAATGCAGTATGCCAAAAATACCAAGATGTTCTACGACCTACGACACTTCTGGCAATTCTGTCCCACAATCCTCTGCACAGCGGACAATACATTACATCAACTGAGCTGCAGACAGCCGACAGTAGTCTCAATGACAGACAACAGCGCACACAAGTAATTAATGACCACTCAAATGGTAATCGGAATATTAAAATGTTTAAATATCACTAACAACAAAAGGACATAACTATAAAAATAGCAATTACAAAAAACTGCAGATGTAATTTCACTGTTGCAAATATATGTTAGAATCTACAATCTGTGCTGTTATGACTTTAAAGTCAAACTACATGCATTACAAAGTAACAACAGCAGAGCTCTCAGGGTTGATCTCAGTCCTTAGTGAACTTGGTAAGGGCATTTGTTTATCTCCAAGGTAACATATAAAAGCAAGAGGGTCAAAGGTCAGGGCATAACGTTGTGAGACAGCAGTATGCAACAGTACGTACTTTTTAAGGACAGCTGCAGTACCTACTACAAGTAAAAAGAAAAAGTACGTAACCCACCAGTGCTACCATTTATTGGTCCTTTGCTTTTTGAGCAAATGCGAATGCCACAGCCCTTTTCCTCTGTTTTCTCTGGTCATATAGCACCAGTTCCAGAATTATTTGCATCTTTCTTCTGCACAGACAGGACAGTTTTATGAACAGACATCTTTGAGCAGTGAAATACCTCTTAACTTGTGTAAAAAAGAACCTTCAAAGTTGAAAGAGAGCTTAATTTTTCCATATGAATTATACATCCATTGCACCTGTGTTAAATTAGAATTACTGCTGTGCTCTTTCAAAACAATAAGATCTAATTGATTTAAGTCAAAAAAGCTGACAAGTTCTTGTAATTAGGAAACATTGCAGAATGACTAACAAGTGTACACGTAAACAGTTGCAGCAGTTTATAATTATTTACACATAAAACTGCCCTGATGGTCCCTGAAAACATTTTAGGAACTGAGCTTAATGCAAAGCAGAATGTCAAGGGGGAACGGTGTACATGCATGTTCAAAATGTTTACATAGACTCTATTGTTTCGATGTTAGATATTCGAAAAGTCATATCGTGGAGGGCGAGGCTGTAACGCCTTGTCAGCTGTTTTACCTTCTTGCTCACGTGTTGATTGGAATAGAACCTCATCGCCTTGTGAAAGGCCGATCCACAGTCTGAGCGGTGGTGGAGGCAGTTCAGGTTGGAATATCGGAGGCCGCCTCGGTCTTATGGCTCTCAGATCCCTGCTTTGAACTGAGAGCACTCTGCTTGCAGGCCAAATGGCGACCGTTCTTGACCTCCCGCGACCTTTGCAGAAATAAAGGACTGTGGCAACGAGGAGGACGATAAGAATGAGAATGCAGACAACGAGGAGGGCTGTAAACATGCCGGCCATCCATTGATAGTGGGTTGTTTGATGTGAGGTGGTGGTGATAGTTGGAGATGTAGAGATGCAGGTACTGGAGTTGAGACTGAGGGAAGTGTTGGTGCCTGAACTTGGAGTTAGGGTAGTGTGGATAGCAGCGGTAGATCCTTCAAATATGGTAGAAGTAGTGGTGAAGCAGTCTTGTCTAAAGCTCACAGGCCCAACTTTAGTGACAGGGAACTCTGGGAGCATCGCCTCTCTGAACGCAGGGTTGACTGACCCATCTGTAGATGTCATAGCCAGCCACATGTTCCGTATTTGATCAACACGGCACCGTGTAACTCTACTCTGACCCATGCCACACAGGCTGTAGTTGTACCAGGACACCACAGTGGACCCGGGCCTCATGGAAACAACAGAGAGGTGGTGGCTGCTCGAGCTGTTGAAGAAGCGGGACAGTTTTCTCAGCAGTAGTTCCACCCTGCGGCGCTGACGGAGAACCGAGTGAAGGCTGCGTTGAGCTGTCAGGGTGAAAATGTGACAGGGGTCAACGGCACTACGACGGAGATCAAGGGTCAGAGGAAGCCAGGTGCTCAGGCCCTGTCTGTCCTGGGCGCCCAGGAGGAGGTGCTGAGGAGCAAACTGCAGGTCCACCTCCAGAGGAACACCATGGAGCTCCAGACCGTCCAGTGCCAACCAGGTGCCAACACTGATAGGAGGCCCATCAATCAACCTCATCTCCAGGGAGAGAGCATCCGCAGCACCATCCTCCAGGTCATGGAAGGTTTTAGGTGGGATTGAGTAGTGGAAGGGGAAACCAACAGTGGCCATCAACACTGGAACAGACTGCAACACTGTAGGTGGGTGATTCATGACGCCTGAAATATAAAATATAACAATTTTTATGGTTACATAGTGTGTTAAGAAAAAATCGTTAGATATTTGTCCAAGATATTTGTACTCTATGTCTGTACCAGATTTAAAAACTTTAAACCACTCAGAGCAAATGTTGTTGTGCTGTTCCTTATCATGGTTAATATAATCTCTGGGCACATGTGGGTATTTATGCCTGCACGTATTCACAGTAAGTAATGGCACTCTTGATGGTACTTACTTGAGATGGAAGGTGTTGTCAGGACTGAGCTCTCTCTACTATATGAGGAAAGACCTACAGCCTTTGATGATGTTAACAATGCAGCTGACGTCCCATAAAATCGACTCAAAGACGTGCTCAGAATCTGCTGAGTGGGACGTTCTTTTGTAGCAGATGATTGGCAGATGAATAAGGAGTTCTCTAAACTGACATAGCTGTCACTGAGGCCAGTTGTGTCCAGTGCTGGTGATGTGTATGTGATTCCTGAGAAGCCAGTGCCCTCTAGAGCAGGAAGAGCCTCTGAGATGTCCAGTTGTGGAGTAGCTGTTAGTTGGTTTGTTTCTACGGTGGCAGACAAATGCAACAGCGAAGACATAAGTGCATTTGACTCAGTTTGTTCCATTAAAATATCCTCTGAGGGAAGCGGATGCATAGACAGGTATTCCCTGGACGTCTCGGTCGAAAAGAATCGTCTGCTTGAGTCAAACATTAAAACCTGCGATGGGAAATCAGTCCAGAGCTTCTCATCTTGTGAATTACTGTCCACAACGTGCTCCACTGTGTTCTCAACGTAGGTACTTTTGATATGGGTGATACTACAACCATTCACATACACATGATCCTGCATCACAGATTGACCACATACTGGGAATGAAGGATCAAGATTTTGCATTTGATGAATGAAGGATGTAGTGTACAGCTCCTGAACAGTAGAGGGAGCAGTTGGATCAAACTCTGTGACTAAGGATATGTGGTGAAATGTATCAATTTGGTGAGACTCCCCAAGCAGCAGTGTATGGAGTGTTTGTCGCACTGATTGCACACTCTCACGAGCTGACTCGACAGATGGTTGTTCTTTAAAAGGCTGGTCTTTGAACATAGATAATGGGGCAGAAAGGGTTTTAATTAAAAGAGGGCTCATTTGAGGAGCCTGGGATGTATATATTGGCTGCAGGGACATCGAGGAAATGTCTGAGCTTAATGTCTGCATTAGTGGATTTAGATATAAGTCTGCACCTAATTGTGACTGTAAGTCTGTAACAACTGGGCCTTCAATGTTACTTTGCAAATAGGAGATGCGAATATCCGGTGGCAAAGATTTGGAAAATGCCAGCAGCTGTGGTGTCATAGATGATGAGACAAGTTCGAGAGAATCTCCTGGATACGTTGGATTTATAATAATGGGCGTGTCCAGTTGCCCACTAGAAAAGCCAAGCTCCGAAGGTAAAGCTGGTGTCAATGTTGTCACTGAGGACTCAAACAAGGACGTTGAGAGAGAAGACTCCAGTTCAGTTTTTCCAGACAGTATCGGCTGACCCGATGATGTGGTTGATGACACATCCTGAGTTGTTACATTTAACTGAGACATTACATCCTGATTCAGAACTGAGGACAGATGTTTGACTGTATCGGAATGCTGAGTTCTTGATAAATACTCAGTCATTAAATATGAGGTCGGTGACACATCTGGAAACAGCCGTGTAGATGGTATTTCGTTTGATGGTGGTTGTGAGTGTTTTGTCTTTAATCTGGAGTTCAGTAGCGAGGCATCAGTATAATTCTCCGTTGGAGGTGGATGAGAAACAGATGGGAGGTTATAAAGTAATGGTTTGGCGGCGTGAAGGTCTTTGATAGGTCCTTGATTAGAGACAATGTGACCTACAAGAGAGTAAGAGAGACAATACAACAGTTCAGTACAATGAGTTCCATGAATGCAATAAATGTCAGAAATCATCAGTTTTGTCCATTCATTCATCCAGTCATCCTTTTACTAGCCTCTTTTACACAACATTCAAATGGAGCTGCTCCTGACGAGCGCATGGCTGAACCGGCTACACAGCCAACAATCCAGTGAATTTGGATGCAGCTGTTTTGCAACCCCCGCTATCTGGGATATTAGGTGCTATATCCTCCTGAGACCCGAACTTTTGTTTGGTACATATTTTTAATTTCTCCTAGCTATTTTGGATCAGTAGGACCTTGTAAGTATAAAAAAACGAAATATTGTCAATGATAATTAAGTCCCAACGTCATCAAACGAGTACTTCCTAATTAACAGCGTCTTATCGTGTTACTGTGGCTAAAATTTGTCAAATTTGTTGCCATATCACAACCACAAACAAAAATCAAAGATAAACAAGTTTCAGATTTTGTCAGGATCAGCTGCAGATTGACTTGGCAGAGATGGCTGCCATCTTGTTTGTATATGGATTAGTGTGTTGTGCTCTTACCACCACTAGATGGCACATAAAAGTGTCCACAAATGAGGACAACAGGTCAAAGTCAAGTAGATTGAAGTGTAGGGTGCAGTAAACCCGAAATGTGATGTCCTCATATGAGGACACAGGGTCTCAGGTGGAAAGAAAATCAAGGTGCGGAGGTGAGGAAGTTAATCGAAGAGACCAGGCTCCATTACTACCTGATTGGACTCCCTTTCTCTTGTGCAAAGGGAACAGTCATTGGTGACGGAGCAGGATGATACCTGCCTGGATGCACTGGAGAGGGCCTGTAAAGAGTTGTGGCATCAAATGACTGTCCACAGCAAGGTGAATGACCTGGACGGTTGCTTCTGACAGCCCAATTTGAAGTTTGCAGGAATTCCTGAGGGAATGGAGAGGGGTCGCCCTCTGGCTTTTGTGACTGAGCTGATAACAAAGCTCTTTGGGCAAGCTGCTATCCCTGAGCTGGTGAAAGTGGACAGAGGCCATTGTATGCTGAAACCCAGACCGACGGCAGAAGGAGAATGATGGCATACTATCATTACTAAAAATACACTGTGACCAGGACAGGGAGCTGATTTTGCATCTGACCCGGGAGAGAGCACCACAGTATTACAACAGTGCTAAAGTGTCTACCTTCCCAGATTATGCATCAGAGGTGATGTTTCAACGAACCTTCAGCGGTGTCATTAAGACACTTTGCAAGGCTGCGGTGAAAACCAGTCTTCGTTTTCTGCCAAGCTTGAAGCATAATGATAATAATGCATAATGGAAAGATAACTGTTTACAGACTCCTCACCTTCCTGCTGACTCCTCCAACACATGTGGTTGGTAAAAGCTACTGAAGTGTTCGCTATGAGATGGACTCTTTGGTTGGAAATTGATACACAGCTTTGATTATCATGTGCTGTTATTTCTAATGAGAGCACCACAGGCTAAAATACTGAGCGGGCTACCGCAGTGGTTTTGAATGTGTGGGGTAATGTGGTGGAGCCATGTTATTGCCTTGCTCCTTAAGAAGATGGAGGCACAGCCAACCTGCTTGGCTCAATGGTGGGATGGAGGGTTTTGGGAAAATGTTATGACTTGGGAATGTTTCCAAGTTTAATTATCTTTGCCAGGCCTATTGTTTATGTTTATATGATTATATTTTATGTGTCTGCAATGGTAGGAATGGTTATGAATACTTTTGATGTAGGGAAATTAACTTTTGTGACTTGGAATGTACCCAGCATACATTCCACACATATTAAAATCTGTACCATTTGAGTTATCGCATCTCATTCTCACCCCTTGTGGTAGATATCTGATAGTTTTGGGAAATATTAACAATGTTCCTATCATCTGTATCAATGTTTATGGTCCTAATATTGGTGACGCTGATATTTTTCAGAAGGTTTTTAATCTATTACCAGGTCTGAATTCCACCCACTTGATTATAATTGCTATCCATTTGTTAACTCAGCAGGCATAATTTTATTTAGTAGATAAATGGAGAATGCAGCATCCAGCGAAGTCGATCTCAAATGTATTACAAAGAAAATATCAGGGGATCTTAATTTCCGATTATAGCCCTCTAAGCATGACTTTTAAGTGGTCCTTACCTAATGCTTTTCACTCCTGGTACTATAACCCTTTATTATTACAAGACAGTCATTTTTATGGTTATATGCAACCCAGTCTCACTCCGAAGTTGTTGAAATCCGGCGCGTGGGCAGTGACTTACAGCATCAGACACTGACGAAAAAAGCTGTCTGAAAACCGACCAAAGGAACACCCTCTTTATACTTTGATGCAACAACATCCTGGCCCTAAACATCTTGTCTCAAAATTTGAGACATTGTTTTCTAATATGACTATCGTTTCATCAGTCATCTTGGTGTAGAGTTGACTGAGGAGGTGTGTCGGGAGGGGACGGAGTGGATCAATCTAGGATCAACTAATACAAGACTGCAGTTGTTTTAGAAGAAGAAGAAGAAGAAGAAGAATGGCTGCAATTTGAGAAAACAATAAGGTCCGGTAGCTCTTTACCCTCCAAGCAGAGGATGAGATCAGCCTCCATACGGTAAATATGGATGGTAAATCTGTGTCATTGCCATGTTAATGCCATTGCTATTGTTTATAAAGTGCAGCCAACACACGTTATATTTTAAACTAGTGGCTGACACTGGTGTGTTAACATGTTACACCTGTCACGTCTGTTTTGCTTCCGCAATGCTAGCATGGCGTCTAAAATCACATACTGGATCAGCATGATGCCACTGTTATTTGGCTCTGCATAAAAATGCAAAGGTGGCATAAAGAAGGGACTTCATAGCGACTCTATAGCGTGATCTCTTTTTAAAAAGGGCTACTGATATGAAATCACAAGTTAGTTGGTTCTTCCACCAACAAAAATATATGACAATTTATTGTATTCAGTTCCCATTCTTAAAGCTGATATATATATATATATATATACATATATATATATATATATATATATATATATATATATATAACTCACACCAAAGCAGTCTAGATAGCACTACAGGTAAGAGGAACATGTGTATTTTTGATTTTGGGGTGAACTGTCCCTTTAACAATGGATAGCATGACTTTGTGTATTTGAAAGGGGTTGATCACGATGATGAAACCACAGATATGTATCTCCCAGTTCCCCTCAGCTCTGCAGTGTTTCAGCACTTTTACAGGCCACAACTTTACTGTTTTGGCTTAGTCTCATCGCTCTCATCTAAATCATTACCAGCTAAACAGCCACCAGCAAAAAAGCTCTAAACACCCCACTGTAAGCCACTGTAATGAAGACAAAATGGGTTACCGTAACTGTTGACAAGTGAAATCAGACACAAACAAATTGTGTATGGCTCCATCAAAAAAACATGTTGCTGTTTGATGACACTTCTGTATTTCTTTTCAATAAGTGGGAAACATTATTGCTGTCAGAAATGTCCAATATCTCTAAGACTGACATAAAAGTTTTACCCAACTGGATTGCATGTCTGCACAGCGTGATATGAACACAGTAATAGAAAAAGTCTGCTAACAGCAGAGGAGAATGAATATTGGACTATGATTTACCACGTGGCCAGAAACATACCACAAAACTGAATGCTAATGTCGCTTTGTATCTGCTGGATGTGTACATAAACAGCTGTCTGTGTTTTTCCATCCCTTAGGCTGTACGGAGTTGGATTTAATCCAGGGCAACAAAAATATGCAGAGGTCTGTGTTAAAAATAAAATTAAAAAGTCATAACTTTGTATGTGGAAAAAGTCATACTATAGGGTGTTGCAAAAACCAACAACATAGTTTTGTATGTTTAAAAAAATCCTCACATAGTCATATACTTTAAAAAAAAATCATCATCAGTTATTATCAGTCATAGTTTACATCTATGTTTCTAGATCACTTACTATACTATAATTGACTATTAGTGTTTTACTACTATTACATGACCCCTTTCTGAAACCTTTCTCTGGGCAGTTTTTAAGTGGTCCTTACCTAATGCTTTTCACCCCTGGTACTATAACCATTTATTATTACAAGACAGTCATTTTTATGGTTATATGCAACCCAGTCTCACTCCGAAGTTGTTGAAATCCGGCGCATGGGCAGTGACTTACATCATCAGACACTGACGAAAAAAGCTGTCTGAAAACCGACCAAAGGAACACCCACTTTATACTTTGATGCAACAACATCCTGGCCCTAAACATCTTGTCTCAAAATTTGAGACATTGTTTTGTAATATGACTATCGTTTCATCAGTCATCTTGGTGTAGAGTTGACAGAGGAGGTGTGTCGGGAGGGGACGGAGTGGATTAATCTAGGATCAACTAATACAAGACTGCAGTTGTTTTAGAAGAAGAAGAAGAAGAAGAATGGCTGCAATTTGAAAAATTTATGTTTCTAGATCACTTACTATACTATAATTGACTATTAGTGTTTTACTAAAATTACATGACCGCTTTCTGAAACCTTTCTCTGGGCAGTTTCATTTTCCTTTTCATCATAATGTATATTATTGACCTTCTTTACTTATATATAAGCTATTGACTTACCTACTTTTTTCCTGCCCACCTTACCTACCACCCAGCCCTAGCTACTGTATCTCTGAACAGCCCAGTCTCAGGAGGAATACCAAGACCCAATATTTTATTTGCTTATGATTTACTTTTCATTTGGGACTTTAAAATTCACCTGCCCTGGAGAAGGATATTCCACTTCACACTTCTGCTGTGTATCACAGAGCCTTTCACTCTCTCCTCTCACATCAGAGACATTATTAGACATTTTAACTTTCTCCTTCA
Source organism: Epinephelus awoara (assembly GCA_035609425.1). Classification (NCBI taxonomy): domain Eukaryota; kingdom Metazoa; phylum Chordata; class Actinopteri; order Perciformes; family Serranidae; genus Epinephelus; species Epinephelus awoara. The sequence continues at coordinate 17,407,187 of CM069316.1, read as the reverse complement.
GTCAAAAAAGTCCTGTGCACACCAAAACAGTCTTAGACAGGTACGCAGGTGGGGCAAACAATGAATCAAAAAGGAGAACACCCACACACTGTCTGCACTTGCAAAAAAAGTTAAAGTTAAATTGATTATTATAAATTTAACTTTCTCCTTCAGACATCAGCTTGCAAAACAGAGCAGTTCACCTGAGAATTGAACCCTGATCCTCTGACCTTCAAACCGGTCCTCTAGCTCCCTGAGCTAATTAACTGGACACACCTCAATGTTATAATTTTACAAGACAAATCAGTGTTTCCTCTACACTGTTCAGCACGTCACAGCATCTGCAATGTGTGCTCATCTTATTTTTGATCCAGGAGGTTTTTACCCGGAGCCAGATTATCCACAGAGGTCTTTTCCTCTCCATAAAAAAATTGGTGATTTAAACCCATAAAATACTGAATAAAGCAGTTTCACGTTACAAATAAATGATTTTCCGACGCTGTTTGGCTCATCGCAAGCAAGCTGCGAGCCCACCACCTACTAATGTGTGCTCACCTTTTTTTAGTTGATAACTTAAGATCCCGATATTCACAAGGTTTTTACCAGGAGCCAAATTATCTGCTGAGGTCTCTTCCTCTCCGAAACAAACAGACCTGGTGATTTAAACCGGTAAAAACACTGAATAAAGCAGAGGGGTTGTTAACTACAGTGGCCGACGCGAAAACGTAAAGCCAGTGTTTGGTTTGATTACTCTTTGCTGGGCTCTTGTAAAAACATAGCGGTAAACTTGGCAATCTCTGTGGATGAGGACCCACTCCCTACGGAGGTATAAACAGCTTATTCTAAGGTAAAGAAAACACGATTCTTATTTTCAAGTCATTATCTTGTACATTAATAGAACTTTTTATATTTTATGTATTAAATCCTACATACCTGGACTTCTGAAAAAAGTGGTGCTTGCAGTTTGTTTCTGTTGTGCCCACATGTACAAAATTTCAGTTGATGTAGGTTTAAATACATTTTTATTTTGTGTTTTTATCCACTCGATTCATAATTCATGATGTATTTCCTCTGAACCTCAACATAACATAGCCATTTGTTTCCCATTTCTTTCATGCCTCTCATATTTCCAGCACTACATTAGCCCATATGTTCTTCTGTTCACTGAGCTCCATTCAGCTGTGGGCCTCTTTCTCAAAACAGGGTCAAGTCATTACATCGTATGACTTGAATGACTAAGCACCCACAACAATCCCATTTAGTCATACAGAAGTCAACAGCAGCAGACTTACCCAGTGAGCTCACCGTGGGCTGGCTTTCTGAGTCAGTTAGGCTGCCTCTATAGGATCCAGTCCAGAGGGGGGTTTCCTTCTGGTGGGGTCGGAGGGTCAGACCGGTGGCGAGCGATTTTCTGTCGGCGGCCTCATGTGTCAGCGTGGAAGTGACACTGTAAGAGGCCGGGGTCAACGGCACTGAGGGGTAAATACTGGACAGTGTGGTTGATGCTAACAATGTTGAAAGTGCGGTGTCAGCTGCAGGAAACATCCTGACTGTTGATGTACGGTCAGGAAAAAAGGGTGAAAGGAATAATCCTGTGGTTCGGAAATATTCAGATGTGTCTGATGTGATTTCTGATACTCTGTCGCTGCAGAGAGTCGCTTCTACGGGAGGGTTTGTTCTTGAGGCAGTTTGATTTATAGAGTTACGTTTCTGAGAGCTGTGAACTGAAGGCCAGTTTGGATGACTGCTGCCAAGTTCCATACAGACCGACGTGTGTAAACTTTTAAAAATAATTTTCTCAGTGAATACTTGACTCTGCAGGAGAGCATAAACATGCTCGCTGTCTGAGTACAAAGTTGTCTGTGGGATAAAGAAAAGGGAATTTGAGGACACTTGTATTTTTTGCATGTAATCTGTATTCCCAGTTGAGTCCTTCATATGTGTCGGCTCCATTCTTGTCCCCACGTGCATCAAGCTGGTCCACAAACTTGGTTCCAGCTTGGCCAAAGAAATAGAATATATGTGTGAATGCTCAGGTTTCACAGTCTGATGGACCTGAGTTGGCGGAGGAGTGGGTGCAAATTTTAGCCTTTGCAAGTCTCTCTTAACTTCATTCCGGACGCTTCCAGGTGTACATGGCACCCTCCATCCCAAAACAGGAGCTTCTAGCAACCTGGCGAACCCTCCTGCCTTCACACTGCATTCCAGTACTGCGGCTAAATCAGATTGTCCTTCCTCTCCTTGACAGCTGGCAGGCCACAATACCTCAGCAACATCTGCTAAGGCTTCTTGTATCTCATTATCACAGGTAAGTATCTCAGCAAGCCCACCTTGCTCACAAACTCTGAGCTTCTCTCGTTGTTGAGTGGACGATTTTTTTCTTGAAAACAGGTAGACGAAGCCAAGTGGCAGGCGCAGGCACACGGCCATGGTGCTGACCAAACGGATACGCTGGCTGGCATCAAGAGTTGCAGGGTTTAACTGAAGTAGAAGGTTAGCCCAGATGGTTGTCTCTCCCTCAGAGCAGGACAAAGTATCCCTATCAGACAGAGAGACACAGCAAAATCTGACTTTCATTCATTTTAAAGGACAAGTTGTGATGGTGTGTGTTTTTCTTATTGTCAGTTTGAGAAAGTTGTCAACATGTTAACATTATAAGATAAATATTTCACAAACAGAGTATGACTTAACACCGAGTAGGTTTTCACATACAAGGAATTTGCTTTGCTGCATACATTAAATATATGATCAATATATAAAGAGGAAATAAAAATAAAGGCAAAGAACTGCAACACTCAACTTAAATATTGAATAGAAAATTTTGAATAAATATATGAACTTTTCACATCTAAAAACTACATACAGTACTGGCTGATGTCACTAGTGTTGCAGAGTGGAGGGTGCCTCACATACCACTACTGTGGGATAAGTTCAAAGTCCAATCACAAGAGGGTGAGTGTCCATGCGCCGTCCAATAACGGCGCGCGCTGTCCACCTGGCACTCAATATGCTGCTGTAGTGGTTTGTTTTCCAGACATGTGAGTATCTTTGAGCAGTGAAAGTTATTATTTATTTCTTTTTACTTGTCGGCAGTGATTTGTTTTCCACAGAGCTCTACGTGCCAGCATTTTACTTGCATTTGCAACTAAAAATAGTTTTGTGCCAGCAAAACAAATCATTCAGCACGCTGTGCAAGTACAGATTTCAACCAGCAGCAGAAACGAAAGGCGAATCCTGTCAGTTGTGGGTTGAACTGGGGTCACAGACTGCGGTCAAATAGCCTACGGCGGCTCCACAGCGCAAGATAATGGCTTACCGGCGACAGAGCACTCCAACTCCAGGTCCAGTAATTTCCTCTTGTTGGCGTCATGACTGCCCTGTAGTACCTGGACAACAAGCTGTGGCGACACACAGTATGTGGCGTGTCAGAGGAGAATCGAGCAGTTCACATTTCTCTCTCTGTGGCAGGTAACGGCCCACAAACCTCACCGCACTTGAGGGACTGTTCTTTACTTATGAAGGGACTTGTCAGGGGAGGAGGGTGGCTGGTTGATTTTTATTTTATTTATTTATTTTATTTTGATCCCCCCTATGTTAATCACTTATTGATGCTGTTTTTGAAGTATGAATATGTCAATAAGTAATTTATTCCATTGAAATATCAGTGATGTATTATAGAAAAGTGATTTATCTTTTTATAAATGACAAAAGGCACATCTGCCTCATTTTTGCTGTGATACTACTCAGAACCGTGATACTTTCACTGGTATCGTACGGTGGGTCCCAATTTTGGTAACGTGACAAAACTAGATGTCACAACCATTCCATTCGGAGTTGCGCAGTGAGGCGGCTCGGGTGCCACTTTTGGGAGTAGGGGAACGCTGCTCTCTCAGAGACCCAAAGTGTTCCCCTACTTCTAATTTTACAGATTAAGCACTGATGAGCAGTCAGTGTGAATCAGACTGTGAACTGAATGTCGTTTAGATCCTTTGACTGTTAGTAAACCGTATTATGTTTTTTGGTGGGCGGGGCTTAGCTGGAGGCAAAACAATTCTCCATAGACATTAGTTAGTGCTAGCTACCAATTTCTCTTGGCTTGTTTCAGACAGTGGGGGAAGATGATGCTGGTGGTGCATTCAGAAATATTCATTCCGAGTGCTGGAGCGCTGTCTGAATGTACCGTTAGGTTATCCTCTCTGCGCTATGTCTTGGGAGACAGAACAGCAGAGCACCGAGCAGTGTCAATGTGTGATTAACTTAACCGTTTGTTAATTCATATGGAAATATAATGCTCAATTTCTTCGACCAACAGGACTCTCATTGTAGTGTAGAGCGTCAGACCAAATTTACGAACACACCATGTCAGGTCACTAACTCTCCGGGACCACGAGTGTTACTTGAATAAGCAAACACTGACCAACAGGACCAGACTGGCCGACCTGTATGCTCTCACTCAGTGGCTGGATGATGTCACAGGAAGCTTTGTGGTTGATTACTGTGCCAATCTTACAAAGAAGGACAACACTTGAACAGTTTCCTCCAATATTCCTCTTAATACGTCCCCAGTTTCTGATGAGGTGGACATGATAACACTTAATAGACATAATGTTATTCATCCCTACAACAGGAAATACTTTCTCTCTAACCTGATATGAAGTGTGCGCTGCACGTGAGCGTTTTTGATGATCGCCTCCATCCAGTTCTTTTGTCTTTGTTGACGGGCAATGGCGGCTGGTGTGTGATAACATTCAACTCCTTCTACTCTGGCTCCCAATAACACAACAAGACCACATTTTAAGACTCCTGGGTAGCCTACAGCCCTGTGGTGGAGGGTCGTGTTTTGCCTCCAGCTAACAAACTGACGTCACCGTGACGTCAGCCCTAAAAGGGTCTACAGAGCTCTGCTAAAACTCACAGACCAAACCACATGAAATTGTTGCATCAACATTTGTCTTCCCCGACTAACACTGTCATCTCTAAGAGCCAATTAAACACGGATACGGTGAATGAAAAGCATTATGAAGAGTGAAAAAACACTGTCATATTTACCTTGCTTCGTCCTTGTCAGTCAATGTTCTGTTTAGAATGTGCAGGTAGAAGTAGGCAGCACACTGCTCTCCAATAACAGACACTTTAAGGTGGTATATCCCACAATCTTCAGCCAGAGCCAGGCCAGCTAGAGTGCTAATCTGTTGCCTAAACACCATCCAGTGAGGCAAAGTTCTGTCTCCATCAGCCAGTGACAACTGGAGGGAAAAGAAAAGCTGATGTAAGTGGGTTGAATTTGATTATTTTATACATGTATGCTTGTTTGGGCGTGTGAATGCTTGTATATAGTCAACGAGCATGAGTGACCACACTGCCTCTTGATTACAGGCACACCACTTTTTGAGTGCATCCCTGCAGAGTAACTAAAGCAGGAACGAGACGTTTTCTCATTCCAGGGCAGCAGAACTGACGTAGTGCCAAAAAATAAATTTATAAAAATAAATTTGATTTGTAGAATGAATTTATCACCACAGCTATTTACTAACGAAGCTCATGGCACCACTGTGTACACATATCTGCCAATCTTTTTGCAATGTTGATCTCACCTTGTGACGCCGAGTGTGTCTTTGGGCTGCAGGGATAGGCAGCTTAAAAAAGAAAGAGGATCCTGCCTGAGACGACAAGTTTAGCCACCTGCCCATTTCTGTCGTTATAGAACAATGTTGCATTAAACTTTGATTTCGCTTCACACCCTGCAGCAGCAGCAGCAGCACCAATTTGAGGTAGATGTCCAGAGTTTTACATGATAGGGTGATCTTTGCGTAAGACGGACCAGCGTACTTGACTGGGAAGTCGTCCATATCCTATTGCTACGGAACTAAATTCAAGGTAACGCTTGATCCCACTACACCTTTCTCGTTCTTCACTTCCATCTTTTTATGTCTTGGAAAGTAATTAAATCCTAAAAGCTATGGTGTTCCTCTGAAACGCAAACAGATATCCAGAATGTCATTTAATACGTGTAACAAAATGTAGTCCAAGCATCCATTGTTCTGGCTATTATTTCCACTGAGTCTGAGTCTCTGAGTCTCAGGCTGAAACTCTCCACTGGGTTTCCTCCTGTCCAGCCTTTTTCATCAGTCATGTCTGAGGCCTCTCTTTCCATTACACTGTGCTGCTGCTCATCGAGGAAGGTATCCACTTGTCTCATAATGTTTCTGATGTCCGGTTAAATCGCCTGAGATCAAAACTCCAAGAGACTGCGTGTAACAAGGCATGCAGCGATATTTCATCTTTAGTTAAATGATGTACAGCAGAGCACCACCAACAAACAGTGTTTGTTTACAGCAGAACCTGATCCTCAAAGTTAACTGAGCTCTTTCTCTGCTGATACTTTATGGCGCTGGAGGTCCAGTTACAAGTCAGTAGAGGTTACTAGGATACCTGCGAAGCTACCGGAGACTCTCTCATTGACTTTTGTGACAAAGATCGCAAAAGGCTGATCTCACTTCAGCCTCTTGGTGCATGAGATCATAATGTGCGGAGCATATATGTGTCAGGACAGGGCAGGAGTGTAATTATTAGTAGTATTTCTCTACAACATCAAATATGAAACATTAATTCACAGAGTGTCTGTCTATTTTGTTAAACTTTATTATAATAAACAGAGTTCACATCTGTAAATTAGGATCTCCCAGCTTGCCAGGCTGAGAGATACTAAATGAAGTTCAGGCATAGGCACCTATACATCCATGCGTCAAAAGCATCTCTCATTTCACCCTTGGTAGGTGTCCTTAAAAGCATACAATGCAAGGTTTTCCTATAAAATCACTCTGAATCATCACTTATGACCCCCAGAAGTGTGTGCGTATTGAGAGGACCTGTCCTCGGCCTCACCTTCAGCAAATAATAGAGTGAAGATATAAAAATGAAAAGGTCTATAGATTTTTTGTTTGTCTGTCCACACAGACCCTGAGGATGGCGGTAAATTGGCCAGGACTGCTGTCCATAGCAGTGTTTTACATGATTGTACTGGGCACGGGTATCTGGGCATCCTGGAAGTCCAAACGTGAAGAAAAGAAGTGCACTGGAAACCGCAGTGAAGTTACAATGGTTGGAGGGCGGAACCTAAACACCTGCGTCAGCATCTTTACTATGACAGGTAAAAGTAATGATGATGACCGTAACAACATCATAAATGATCACAGTCAGTCAGTGTGGCATTAAATGTCCGTAATAGCAATTAATTCAGGGGCATTTCACTTTGAAATCATTAAAAGATTTAATTTTAATCTAACTATAAAGTGAGGAATCTCTGTATGTGTGTGTGTGTATGTGTCCTAACCATTCATTCGATCCGAATATCAGCATGTTGTATCTGGGGCGCCGTAAAGGGGGGGTAAAGGAGACGGATTCTAGGGGCCCATGATGGAGGGGGGCCCAGAGAGGCCCCTAATGATGATGAAATTATAATACAGAAAAAAATAATGACACTAAGTTATTAACTAACATATAATCACACATGTTTTATTTTCCATGTCCTGGTAACAATACCTTTATTTGTTTTGGAAGCATCAACCCCTGCAGGGCCCCCCCTTCCCCCCCTCTATTTACGTAAAATGGTTCAGTCCGACTGGATCAGCTGCAGGTAGCGCACAGGCGATTTGTCACAGACAGCGCCACAGCGGGCAAAGCGGAGGAGACAGCAGTATGCCTCAAAACTGGGGTGCCGAAAAGGGGGGAAAAAGGAGAAGGATTCTAGTGGTCCATGATTAAGAGGGGCCTAATAAAATTATAATACTGACAAAAAATAATATGACACTAAGTTATTAACTAACTAATAATCACAAATATATTTTATTTACAATGTACTGGTAACAACAACTTTACTTCTTTTGGAAACATTAACACCCGCCCTCTCTATTTACATAAAATGGTTCAGTCAGACTGGATCAGCTGCAGTGCGCTGGTAATTTGTCACAGACAGCGGGTAAGGAGGCGACGGCAATATGCCTCAAAAATCAGGTAGCCAAAAACAGAAAGAAAGGAAGCTAGGAGAGGAGAAAGAAGCAAAGTAGTCGACAGTATGTCACCTGTGAGTCTACAGTTTTGGAGATAAATTAGACCTACAAGAGGAAACAGTGAGCAGTGGGGGATTGTTAGTGAAAATCACATTTTCTTTTGTTATTTTTGGTCAAATCACTGAAAGCAAACAAAATGGTGGGAGGCCACCTGAAACGGTGGCTATGATGCTATTAGAATAGTTAGGCTACATTATAGGAAATACTATATAATTTATGTAGGCTATGTCACATACACTCTACAGAGCCAGGTCCAGGATCCTCTTCAGGTTTGTCAGGGAGGAATGTGGCATTCCAGGAAGAGATTGTTCTTTTTTCACAAATATGGGAATGATAGTCAAAAATACCATCAAAATGCATAGTTTTATGTAAAATAACATAAAAAATTTTCGACGGCCTCACAGCCAGCTGTGTATAGGGCCCGGTAAAAATTCTTTTCATGGGGCCCAAAATCCCTGGCGGCGCCCCTGTGTTGTATATGTGAGGAAAATCTATCGAGTTGAAGCCAATTGTTTTGTTGGTGTTATAAAGGAGCCCAATTTTGTAACATCACCTTTGTTAAATGTTGACACTGTTCCAAGCTTAGTATAAGGAACAGATTTGCATTTATGCAATGTACAATGTCACGGGCTGTGTTAACCCTTTGTCACCTGTGCTGCGTTCAGACACCCTCACAAGTATTCAAACCTTTGAATCTTGAGAAAATTAGTTTGATTTCTTTCAAAAACATGGGAAAAAGGCAATGAGCAACAAAGGCAATGAGCTATGGAGAACAAAATGTGCACAAATCTGTATATCTGTATAAGCATATATTTAAAATAATGTTATTATATTATATTAGTTTATAGGTAATTTCTTTGAATTTCTTTTCCCAATTTCTTGCTGGATATTTTTTAGATTATTCTATATTTATATATATTATATTTTTTGAACAGCATCCACTGCTGTGAGTGAAAGTCTGTAACTGTGTGAATGCTGCCACCTCTCATTTAAAATTGAAAGCCATAGTCAAGCATTTCATACATGGTCCAGTCGTAGGTATGACCTAGTGGTGTTCCTATCTATAGTTAGCTAATTAATCTATAGCCAAGGAATAGACTCAAGGAAGTGCAGTGTACAGTATAAACGTTTTTTCAAGAAAGCTGCAAGCAGCAATGCCACAGGCCAAACAATCATCCCGCTCTGAGCAGACATGTTTTGGATGTACACTGCACCAGTTCATTTAACTCAGTTCATTTTCAGTGGGTGGACCTAGTTTTATTCCTTTTCTTTTTCACTGCCTGTGTGTGTCCTGATGTTTTGCAGCCACTTGGGTGGGAGGAGGCTATATTTTGGGTAATGCTGAAGTGGTCTACGATCCAACAAAGGGCTTGGTGTGGGCCACCGGACCCATTGCCTTCGCCTTAAACATGATTATAGGTGAGCGAGGTCAAACACAACTGCTTATATGTGATATGGTGAAACCCTGAACTGCTCAGGAAACAGTAACACAATACTTTTACAAAAATATTACAGAAGGACATCACTGATGTTTGTTATGTCAGACTGACAACTCATTCAAAATGAAACAAATGTTGAAAGTTAATTGTTTTGTTTTTGTTTGTGTGACTTCAGGTGCACTCTTCTTTGTCGAACCTATTCGGTCGAAGAACTATGTCACCATCATGGACCCATTTCAGGAAAAATATGGCAATACTGTGGCTGCTGTTCTTTTCATTCCCGCTCTCATTGGCGATGTTCTGTGGATAGCATGCATTCTTGGTGCACTGGGTAAGTTTTGAAATCTCAAAAGTATAAATATTGCTGTATTTTGTACCATAATCACAGACAGAAAAATGTTTGCTCTGGTGTTAAAAGGGAACAAATATTTTTTTCACGTTTTCAGCCAGTTTGGTATTTAAATATGCTTGTTATAGTACGACTGTAAATGCTGTTTAGTAGCAGCACTGGTGCCATTTTCTTTCTGAAAAAGTGAGTTATTTATAATAGTTAAAAAAATACATGGCATCAATGTTAGTTTGTTGCTTCAGCACCTGAATTTGAGTTCTCATTCTGAATATATGTTTGTGGTTACAGGAGGGACGGTAAGCGTAGTCATGGATATCTCCTCCTCCCTGGCTGTGAGCGTCTCTGCTGCTGTGGCGATTATATACACGTTATTGGGCGGACTGTACTCTGTGGCGTATACTGATGTCATCCAGCTCAACTTCATGGCCTTCAGCTTGGTACAAACATTACATTTTTAGGAAAATTCAAAGCATTGGATTTTAAATTACTTTTTATTCTGTGTTTCTGTGTGTCATCACGGCAAAATATGATCCTGGAGACAACTATAGACTGTTTCAGTGATGCTCTGTTGCTAGGACAACAGCTTTGGTCCCTGTGCACTTCTGTCAGTTTCTGCATTAACAAACATTCGAGCAGGAAGTACCGAGGGACTCATTAGAATATTTATGTTGTCAAGTTTGAAATGGTCTATTGTTGCAGAAAGTATGAAAGATGTTTGTAGTATTTTGCAAGATGTCCGTAAGTCTCTTTAGCCCCATTTCCACCAAACACTTTCAGTATTAGTTATTATCTCAGTATTACGGAGGTGCTGATGCATGCTTTTATCTCTAGTCGGTTAGATTACTGTAATGCCCTGCTCTCTGGTCTTCCCAAAAAGAGTATTAATAATCTACAATTACTACAGAACTCAGCCGCTCGCGTGCTGACGAGGACCAGAGGGCGGGAGCACATTACACCTGTTTTAAAATCGCTGCATTGGCTCCCCGTCCGTTTCAGGATTGATTTTAAGGTTCTTTTACTGGTTTTTAAATGTGTTAACGGCCTTGGGCCCTCTTATCTATCTGACCTGCTTTTACCATATCAGCCCTCGCGGACCCTGAGGTCCTCTGGCACTGGCCTTTTTATTGTTCCACGAGTTAAAACCAAAACCCACGGTGAGGCAGCATTTAGCCATTACGGCCCCCGTTTGTGGAACAGCCTGCCGGAGAACCTCAGGGCAGCAGAGACTGTTGATATTTTTAAAAGGAGGCTCAAGACCCACCTTTTTAGTTTAGCTTTTAATTGACCTTTTTAGTTTAGCTTTTAATTGACCTTGTTAGTTTAGCTTTTAATTGACCTACTTAATTTATTTCCTTATAGCTATTTATTTCCTTTATTAATATTTAATCCTCAATGTTTCTAATGATTTTTATTACCTTTAAATTTTCTTAAACCTTCTCTCTTCTCTTTTTACAATTTTTAGACTGATGCATATCTTAGTTTTTAGCTCCAGTGTTTCCTCATGGGGGCCCTCCGCAGCGGTAGTTATGCTTGCTCTCCATGGGGGGACGCTGTCCTGGGGACCCCTCAGTGTGCACCCCGGCCCAGGTGGGGGTCCCTGGGGCGGTGCTCCCTGTGGCTGAGAGCTGTGGCGCCTCTTGTTGCGGACGGCCCCCTCACGTTGTCCTCACCTGGACCCTCGGTGTCGAGCCATATCACCATTTTATCTTTGTGTGTGTATGTGTGTGTGTGCACTTGTGCGTGCGTGTATGTGTGTTTGTTTGGACGGGGGTGGGAAGGATGGGTTTTCATTATTATCTATATATTTTGTTTTGTTTTATTTCATCTTGTTTGTTTTGTAAAGCACTTTGTGTTACACTTTATGTATGAAAAGTGCTATATAAATAAATAAAGTCTGAAGTTTGAAGTTTGAAGTATGGTAACTTTGGAACCAAAAGTAACCCTTCGGACATGGTACCTAGACCCTAGCGTCTCTACTGCAAACAGTGCTGTTGGGGTTGTCACTCACTGCTCCGTGCAGCTCTCACTGTATTTCCTTGCTCTTCTGTATCTCATTTATCGTCATTTATAGTTTACGATAATAACCCTGCATGGCTCCACTTTGTACTTTGTATTTAGTGCTAATTAGCAAATGTTAGCATGCAAGTACAATAATTAAAACAGGGAACATGGTAAACATTAGAGCTGCTAAACAACAGCATGTAAACATGCTGATTAGCAAATGCTTTGAGCTAAATAAAGCTAGTGCAGCTGCAGTTTCATCTAGATGACACAGTAGCTGCTGTACCTCTGTTGACGTGAGTACTATTTTCTATCTATAGAGTTATGCAAGACTGACATACTGTATCAGTAACTATGTATCTGATTGTCTCCTTATTTCAGTGGCTCTGTGTGCCTTTCATCCTGTCAAGCCCGACCTCTGCAAACATCACTGTTGCTGCAGTAACCGAGCTGTATCAGAAGCCATGGATCGGCAAGTTGGAGCTGAAGGACGCAGGTTGCTGGGTAGATGACCTATTGCTACTGGTAATGGGACACTCGCAACACCCCCCCCCCCAATGACATATCTTACTAAAATTTCTTCCGTGGTAAATATGCAAGATCAAGAAAGAGTTAAACTTTTATTATACAGGAATATAAATGTTGTTCATTATTGATGCTGATATTTTTAAATACTGTTGCAGCAAAGTTTCACCAACATTAACGCTGTTGCAGTAACCTAAGAAATCCTATCTTCATTTCTTTCCAAGTCCATTGGAGGGCTCTGCTACCAGGCCTTCTACCAGAGAATCCTGTCCACAGCCACGGACGCCCAAGCTAAGATCACCTGCTATGCTGGAGCAGTATTATGCCCAATCCTCGCCATCCCATCACTCATCATTGGGGCAGCAGCAGCATCTACCAGTACTATGATTTAACTGTGTTCTCATTGTCTTTGCTATCTTGAGTACACAAATCTGTAATAGCATTTGTAACCCGAACCAGGGGTGGACTGGCCATCTGGCATAGTGGGCATTTCCCTAGCGGATAGTTGTTGAAAGCTGGTAGATCGGCCTATTTTCTATAGCTGACTGTTTATTTAAAAACACACTTTATTTTTAAGTACAGTGATTTTCCAGCACCGAGTTTTCATTTTAAAGTGCTGTTTCCTGTTGTAAAGTGAGTGAGTAATGGACAGCTACATGACAGAGACAGAAAACTAGCTTAATGACATATCCTTATATTACCTTTCTGTTACACTCCGTAAAACTGGTAGTTGCTTATCTCCCCAAAATTCAGTTGTGTGCCTCTGTGTGAATGTCAGGGTCAGGGTAATCGCCATTAAGTGTAGTGAACGCTAGATGGGTTTTCTGTACCTGGGGGTCTTCAGATGCTTGTGCCTGGTATTTTCCCAAGGCTTTGCCCAATAGACAACATTTCATGCACCACACATCCAGCCACAAGCTTCATTACGTCTTTGTAGCTGCAGCTGTCCACAATTAAAATCCAGTTTTGGTTGTTTAGTCAGTGTAGCTCTACAGCCGACCTCAATGGCTTTGGGTGGGGTGTATTTCCTGCAGTTTTGCGTTGTTGTGATGTCGGTCATAGTAGCCAAGGTGTTTCAGAGCAGAGGTTTGAGGACATATTTCCAGCCGTCATGCTAAGCGTTTCTATCTTCCTAATTAACTTGCTGCTAAGTGACGTAATTCATATAAAGGAATAAGTGAAGGAAAGTGACCCCTTTAATTACCTGTGCTTTCTATCTGTCAGATTGGAACCAGACCACCTACAGTTCACCCAGCCCGTATGAGCGGGGCAAAGCCGGTATGATCTTGCCAATTGCCCTTCAGCACCTTTGCCCTTTCTACATCTCGCTGGTCGGTATGGGAGCACTTGCTGCTGCTGTGATGTCATCAGTTGACTCTGCACTTCTGTCTGCTGGCTCCGAACTGGGCCGAAATATCTTTAAGAACATCATCTATAAAAGGGTAACATCTCACATGACAACTACTCACACATCTTTCTCTTTTGAACGGTTATATTATGCTGCATTAATCAAATATAAACCAAGATTCAGTGACTGAGTAGCCTATGATTCAAGATCATTCTTTGCCACCTGGCTGCCATCGTTTACGTTGTTACATCATCCACCAGCGGGAATGTTGCAGCACAGTGCATTCTGGTAGTTGTAGGTTTTCTACCTTTCTCATTTTTTTCTGTAGCACCAATTTCAAAGTATTTGCATCTTTCTGCTGCATAGATATCCTAGTTTTATTGGAGGGCCATCTTTACAGAGGTTAAATACTTGTTTAAAATACCGATGGGGACAATTCTGTCCTCCCACAATATTGGTAGGGACATGTCCTTACTATGCATATGCAAACCTGCACCCTTGCTCAAAAATCAGCAGTGTGATACTACACTTATATTCAGTAAAATTAACTTAAACATTTCCTTTATTTCAGGCATCAGAAGCAATGATTATTTGGGTGGTTAGGGGGTCGATCCTCCTGTGTGGAATGATGGCGGCGTGCCTGGCAATGACAACGAGTTCAATCCACCTGTTCTGGATCATCAGCGCAGATGTCATGTATTCAATGATGACTCCCCAGGTGACATGCACCTTCTACTTATCTCGGTGGGTGAACCAGTACGGGGCCTGCTTTGGCTTTGTGTTGGCGATACTGCTGAGAGCTCTGGTTGGAGAACCCTCGATAGGCCTTCCTGACGTGCTGCCCCTGCCGTGGGACCAGATACGGGACGATGGTCACTTCCGTCGCTTGTTCCCTTTTCGTACTGCCATCATGCTCATCACCACAGGGGCTATTTTAGTAGTTTCACGCCTTGCTGTGTGGCTGTCTGAGAAGGGGCTGCTGAAAAGACTAAATGATGCTGAAACGGACACGAACACACATAACATGGCACCGCTCTGAAAAGATGTGGATGAACAGGAGACTGAATGTTGAACAGACTCACCTAGGCTCCAAGCATAAACACTTTCATACAGCCTGTTGGTGATCTAAGAGTGAGATGTGTATGATAAATAAACAACTGTTGTGTTCAGGTGGTTTTCTCATATGACATATTGTTACAAAGCTGCAATCCTTGTGGTTTGATTGATGCGGACCATTTCAAGATACAACTACCACAGCAGGTATAATAAAGCCCTGTTTCCACCAAACATTTCTAGTATGGTACATTTGGAACCAAAAGTAATGCTTCAGACATGGTGCCTAGACCCTAGGTCCACTTGGCCTTTCCATTGCTTTTTTTCCTCTGAGCGATGTTCTTGAGGTGAAAAAAGGCTCCTTTTGGTAATGTGTTTAATGTGCTGGTCGAAGGAGAGGAATTGATCAAAAATGACGCCAAGATTTCAGATGTGAGGGGAGGTGGATACAAAAACAGTCCTCATAAGGGTCCAGACGATCTAAATCCAGTAAAATATCTGGTCCAAACACGTTAACAACCATAGATATCGATGGACTGCCATTGCGTCATTTCAAACGTCATATTTATCCACATACTGTCCATAATATCTCTAGTTCACATGTATACATGCCACATGATACCAAACTAGTGGCAGAATTCCAAGTACTTGATTGACACCTACTTGGCACTTCCATGTCCTCTCCACAGCCTACAACAGCCAACAAGAGTGTTGAAGGAAGGGCCTGCCTCTCTTCTCAGGTTACAGAGCCAGGCAATATCAAACAGTCCAATGACTGATGGGTCTTGTAGCCAATGAAACTTAACCAGCTTAACCAGTTATTGTCAGTATAGGCCCTTAAAAATTACATAAATGAAAAAGAAATGGGTCTTTCGTAAAAATTTAAGTTTTGTGTTATTCCTGTCTTTGTTGATTTGGTTTTTTTACTCTTCATTACACATTCAGTACATTGTTTGGAATGTACATTTCACCTGTTACCCCGCTGGTCAAATCGCAGGCGGCACCTGTTTCTACAGCTTGTAGTGAAGTCTGCTGGTCAAGTCAAAATGACTGCAGACAATGTGTTCGCGTGTTTGTCAATCAATATTCTTTTACCACCGTTACCACCAACAGTGTCTAGACCCCGGGGGGTTTCCCCAAATTCATCACTCTCCTTAAACCACACCATCTCAAAGGGGTCTAACGCCAAAGACTTTTCACATCTTCACTCTCATGTGCACATGCCAATAAAAATGAGTCTTTCCTGATTGAAATATAGTTAACAAAAACTAAACTAAGAACAAAAACATACAGGAAATATGTAAAATTGTAGTCTTTGTCAATCTGGTCATATTTGTCATCACAAAAAGCACGAGGAGGCACTGGTGCATATGTGTCTTGAGACTGGGATGTCTACATGTCTGTGAGTCAACTGCCTTCACAAAGTGTGAAAATACTGACACTACTAAAATCTAAACCAAAACTACACATTTCAAAAGAATGAAAACTTAACTGAAACAAGCAAACCATCTTTGGAAACTGAAACTAAACTGAACTGGGGAAAAAAAGATAATAGCTCTGGGTTACTCAATACTGGCTTATAGATGAAATGGTATTATTTTAAAAAGCAGACCGCTCCGCCAAGCTGCAAGTTGCACTGTTTGTAGTTCAGTGGTGTTGTAGTTCAGTGGTTCCCAACTGGTGGGTCTCAGTCCAACAGTGGGTTGCAGGTCCATTCTGAATGGACCACAAGTGACTCGCAAACATGTCAAGTTTGTAAAAAACATACTTTATTTTGAAACACAGTGAATTTCCAGCACATTGCTTATATTTTGAAGTGCCATTTCCTGCTGTAGAATGAGTGACTAATAGATAACTGCTTAACAGAGACAGCAAACTACCTCGACAACATGGCCAAATGCAAATATCACGCTGAATATATCAAACCGTGTGGACCTTGAACTAATGAGTAAGAAGAAATCTGGACCCTGTGGCTGGACCAGTTGGGAACCAGTGGTTTAAATCATTATGACAAACAATTATTTTACACTTCTTACACTAAACACCAGCTACTACTTTCAATTGTGTGTTTCAGCATGCATTTTAAAAGTTTCTTCTTGCCTGAATATTTTGCCACACTTCAAACACTGGAAGGACTTCTTGTTTGAGTGGATTCTCATGTGCTTTTTCTGCGCGTACAAAGTCTGAAAGGATTTCGGACACAGTAAACACCTGTACGGAGTCTCTCCAGTATGTTTGCGCATATGAACTGTCAACAGGCACTTTGCTATGAAACCATTCCCACAGTGTTTGCACGTGTACGGACGCTCCCCTGTGTGAAGCCTCATGTGGAGCCTTAACTCTCCCGAGGAGAGAAACGCCTTCCCGCATTCTGTACACAGATAGTTCTTTTCTCCTCTGTGCATCCGCATGTGTCTCGCCAGGTGCTGGATTGAAGTCTTCCCACAAATCTGACATTTGTAGCGTCGGTCTCCCGTGTGTATGCGAACGTGCCAACCAAGGCTGTATGAGGATCTGAAGCCCCGGCCACAGTGCGAACACAAATATGGTGTCTCGCCAGTGTGAATCCGGCGGTGCACATCCAGAGACGCTTTGGAGTAGTACTTTTTCCCACACTTGTCGCATTGGAATGGCAGTGTGTGTGTTTTTCTGTGGCTGTTCAGGGTTGACACATCCTTGAAGACCTTCCCACAATACTCACAAGTGTTTGTTGTGCTCCTCATCTCATTGGCTGTCGTGGGTTCTTTAGACTGAAGTCGGTTGGGTCCCTGATGCGCCTGTCTGATGTGCTGCAGAAGACCTGACGCATGGCTGTCGAAGTAGGGACACAAAGAGCAGGTGTGCAGTCTTAAAGGCGTATGACTGTTTAAATCTGAAAGAGACAAAATAATGAGGAGATTTAGATTAAAGATTTTTTCAAGTGCTAAGTTCCCTAATTTTCCCAATCTTTAAATTACTACTAGAGTTATATAAATAAATGTACATAATATGAATATGGAAATTCAATGAGGAAGCAATTATTTTCAATGGTGTCCATAACTGGACACGGCCATACTTGAGCAGTTTGCAGCTGTCAGGTCATCCTCCTGTTCTTCTTTGAACTTTAGGTCTTCACCTCCTTCGCGATAGTCCTCCAGAGTCGGTTTATCACCCGTTTGGTTTTCCTCAGCAGCCTCCTCATCCTCGCTATAATCAAACTCTTCTTCATCTGCATCACCTAAGGACACTTCCTGTTGCTCTGAAGCGAGCTGCAACGAGTTTGGTTTGTGAGGAAGAGACAGTCTCGGCAAAAACATTTCCTGAGTTTGAGAGTGTCCTGTGAGGAGGGACAGTTAAACCAATTAGAATCGAGAGTTAGCTGCAAACACGCAATAATGTTGAGGTGTACTTGAAAGAACTAGCAGTGACACGCAGACAGTTGCCTCCACCAAAAAGTTGTAAATGTACACACCGCAAAGACTACAGGCAACGGCCAACTAGCACATATGTTCTGCTCCAACTTGAGAGGAAGTACCTCTTCATACCAGCAGGAGGCAGTAGTCTGTATTTGTAATTAATAAAAGGGAAAATGAAAAAACCGAGAGGACAGACTGAAGACACTTGTCAGCACATTAACAACACAACGCATGGTGTTTAAAGACCCAAAGACATTTAGTGTGAGCCGGCGTTTCTTCTTCTTATTCACAGACGGGCTCCACCGTCTCCAACATCAATTCAAAATGATGAATCAGCCAAAAAAAAAGCTGTCAAGGGTTGACTCACAGAGGTGGGAGTAAGTCACACGTGCAAGTCATAAGCAAGGCTCAAGTAAGTCCCAAGTCACTGTGGTGAAAAGCAAGCAAGCCAAGTCGAGTGCCTGCTATAAATCAAGACAGTCATACTCACAAACTCATAAAGATATTATAAACTGCACCCAGTGGTGAAATGTAACTCAAGACATTTACTCAGGTACTGTAAGTACAAATCTGAGAGCCTTTTCTTCTCATGCCACTACTCTTATCTGACAGCTTACACATTAAGAGTTTGGACTCAAAACATGTGAAAATATTAAAGTACAGCTGGAATATGAGGTGTTGAATGTGACGGTTTGTTTTTGCTGCTTTTTAAAAAATGATTTTAATCATTTTTATGTTGAGGTTTGAACTGTTGGTTGGACAAAACAAACATTATGTTGGTGTCACTTCGGGCTCAGTGACGCTATCTCTCACTATTTCTAGAATAGAACAACCAATTGATTAATGGAGAAAATAATCAGCAGATTAACCCGTAATGAAAATAATCATTAGTTAATAGCTCAACATGAGCTCCACCTCAACTACAACACTAACACCCTGCTTTACATTAATGCATGAGTCAGAATCATCTAATGAGATCATGTTTAGTAACAGACAGTACTTTTACCTGTAATACTGAAGGTACATTTTCACAGGTGTCACAAACTGTGTCAGTATCTAAAGCTGGTACAAAGCAGAGCAGAGCCTGAGCATATACATCTGCAGCGCATGTATCAGCTCTCACAGTGGTGACTGTGTGTGTGTGTGTGTGTGTTTGTGTGTGTGTGACGGCCTGGAGCTGACAGTGTGTCGCTGGTTGCAAAGCACCTTCAATACTGAATGAGGTGTTAAAAACTTAACTCACATGTGTCGTGCAGTTAGAAGTGAATAAAAGCACAGGGTGAAGCTCATGATGCTGCTGTACATACTGCCATTCCTCTGAGGAGAGCTGCAGGCAGGAGGACAGAGCATCAGCCAGCAGGCTCCTCCCCTGCTGCCATATATGCCTCATCATGTTTTAATAACAAAACGTCACTTATCAATATCTAGAAAAACACAAAAGTTAAATTAAAAAAGTCAAGTCCTTTCAAGTCATCTGTCTCAAGTCATGAATACCAAGTCAAAGTCAAGTCGAGTCTTTCATCAGTGTTAATCAAGCAAGTCTCAAGTCCTCAAGTTTGTAGCTCGAGCTGGACTCGAGTCAAGTCATGTGACTCAAGTCCCCCACCTCTGCTGACTCGTGCCAACGGTGCTGTTCACACTGTAAAAACTAAGGCGAGAGACGCTCACTGATGGCCTGACATTGACCGACGCCTGACTGTTGACTAACATATCAACATCCCACTGCTGTGATATTACAGACTCATAAGTTCCAAATATATAAAATATCACTCGAGCATGTTTTACGCACAAATCTCAGTGCTGAAAGACCCAAACTCCGCCATCACATTTGAAGTCAGTACATGTTCCAAGAAATCTTAACATTGAGAATAACTGGTTGGTTTAGGGCAGCTGAGTGTATTTAGTTGTTTTTATTTAACACTCTAAAAGGTAACTTACGTTTGTCTGCGGCTCCTGACTGTTGCTGGTGGAAGTGCAGCAGCGCCTTCAGCTGCTCTGGTTCCAAAGCCAGCTGTCCACATTCTTCCATGACAGAGGGGGCAGTGCTGAGCCACTCTGCAGTCTGTAACATGTATGCAAAACACATCATAAACATGTGCTGCCCGGGTGACAAAAAGACCATGTTTATATAACATATTCAGTCATTTCTTGGTTCTTTATTTAGTATCTTGCTTTGTAACAGTTACTTTGACTAAAACCTGTTGTGTGATCAGATTTTACATTTATGTATTCAGCGTATTCTCCGATAAGAAAAAGTGATATAGGCCTATATTTTATCTATAAGTGCACGTCACACACTGAGCGAGCCGCCTGTTAATGATGCTGCGGGCTAATGGGCATGTAGCTACTTCCATGTTTCAGATGATACGTCTTGTTTGTAGTCGACCAATGAAGATGACTTTACATATCACCTTGGGTTCGTCCTTCACCTTCTCAAAATGATCCCACACTTTGGATTTCCTGCCCGACACGTTATTAACTAGCCTGTGGAATAACCGCAGGTACCAGCCTTGTAAATTAACGTGACTCTTGTCTGACTGCTGAGCGTGGCCACTTCCTGTCTGTCCTTTCAAATTAAATCCCCACATGGTCCAGTCATAAAGGTTTTGATTTATTTTGACAAGATGCTGTTTCACGTTGTTATTTTTTTGTTTATTTGTTTGTTTTTCCTGCGACTAAGCGACCAATGACATCTTGCCGACTAATGACCTTTCTGGTCGACTAACATTTGTTCAACTATTAGGGGGCAGAACTACTCTTTATCATTTAAAAATGTTCAGTACCTGTTTAATATCCGGTACAGGCAAAAGATTATCCAGTCTGGAGATGAACTTCCACACTAATGTGTGCAGCGTGGCTTCGTACTCCTGGCCATAGTGGATGGGGAAGACCTCCTGGGAAAAAACACACACGCACACACAGCAGTTTTTATGCTACATCCACACTATTACATTTTTAAAGCAAAACTATTGCTACGTTTACACCTAGCGTCCACACTACTAGTCCTAAAACAGAGAACTCTGGAAATGCTGCTGACCCTGTTTCAGTTTGAAAACTTTGGGCTGGATGGATGGAAACGGAGATGTTTGAATGCAATGACGTAGACACCCCAATTTGCTTCCTGACAGGGTCTTATTGGTCACAACATGTCAAGCCAAAACATTATAGTTAAGCCTACATACATGTCTTTTGTGACTTTATCCTGCTTGTGTGTTATGGGTAAGATCGGCGCTACCTTACTCATTTCATCCATCTTAATAATGACTGACAAAAGTATCAATACTACAACACAAGTCAGTATCAATTAAACAGCCCATCATGAGACACAGCTTCACTTATAGCGATAGTGTTGTTAGTGAATATCTGACCTTGAAAAACATCTCTCTCTTCTCAGTGTCCTCCAGCAGGATGTGAACAACATCCACAAAGTTTGACTTGGAATTTTCCAACTCCTCCAACTCCTGTGAAGTGTCAAAAGCAAACAAACAAAAATAAGGTAACAATGAGTATGTTTAGTTCAAAAGAATGACTTAAGGTCCCTTTTGACCAATCAACAAGATGCATCGTTAATTCCAAGGTTAATTTAAATTAGCATCACTGCTTCATGCCAAAACACAGAGATGTCAGCTCTAAGGAAAATCATCAGTCTAATATTGTTTTTCATCATATGTGTATTTGTATGAGAGCTGATCTTGTACATCACATGAGGGTCAAAGGATGGCTCGTCTCATGTCGTCAGACCTATCTCCACAGTGCCAGCTCTAGAATCACCTATTATACATTAAAAGTCATGTGTCACTGTGTGATTCAACTGTTGCACATTGAGGTGAAGCTTGACTACACTTTTGTTCTGGAGGAGCTGGAATATCACAGAAGCTCATGTGAAGTGGAACAAATCGGTACATTAGTGAAGTCAGTGCCACTGGTGCACGCTGCTGCCAGAGTTAAATACATGTGGCACATCAAATCCGGCTGGCTGTGTCACAAAACGAATCAACATCAGACACCAGATTCCTGTGAGACAGAGTCTGTGCTTTTCCAAGGTGCGTTCACAAATTGTTTTCTCGTTGTAGATCTTTTTTTTACAATTCACCTCAAACAAAAAAGTAGGTGTGCCTCATTGCATGATCTAAATCTTCACCAAAATGGGCCATTTTCAGCATGTAGGTTGTTAGTTCTGAGGTGATTGCTGTTGTTTCCCATAGCAAAGGGAATTTGGAAATGGTAATGCACAGATGGGAGAATGCTGGCCTCAATGGCAGGCTTATAGCCACAGTCTACATCTGGTGAGTCAGACAAATTAAACTAGCAAACTAAACACATCAACTCTTATGAAGTTAAGAGAAGTAGAGGAGCCTGTTGGTGTCTGTAACAGCAGGAAGAGAGTGGCTGCACAGGCCACCTACCAGGTACAAAAGCATGATGTAGAGCGCCACTTGTAGAATCGCCTAAATTAAAATAAAGAGTCCTGAATTTGAACATTCAATAACACAAGAAAAGAAATTAAGATCTGTCAAAATGGCTCAGCAGTACTGTCTCTTCCTGCATCTTCACTTAAAAGCGATGCAAGGAAACATCATTTAAACATCAAGGACAAATCTGCCTGGACTGAAATCCCAAAGGAATGACGGAGGCATGGGGTCCATCCTGAGTGTTAGATGGAAGGAGATGATTGCCTCGAGCAAAGTGAGGTGGAGACCCATAGTTGATGCTCCTAATGATCTCTCAAAGGATTTAAAGGGGTTAAAAGGGGAATGCTCCTTAATTTGGACTTTGAAGATTCAACCTTTGACCTCACAAAGTTCAGCAACCTTTCCCTCTTGTCTCCTGCAGGAACAACAGAGGAGCTTGTCCTAACATGTGACAACAGCAGGGCAGGGAGACGGGAAAAGTTCACGCCTAATTGAAGAAATATTCCCATTTAAAGCTCCACTGCAAAATATTCTTGGTATTAACAGTGGATCAGCTGAAGCTTTGTCATATGAAAGCGGTGTTTTTACTGCAGATCCAACTGAGAACCAACTCACCGCTCTGTAGCTCTATGCTGGTTTCAGCTCAGTATTCCTGAAAACGTACCTGCTGATCACAGGTGGAGACCATGGCGAGGTTTTGAATGACCTCCAGGTGAGGCTGAACATTCAGCAGGTGGGCTGTGCTCTCACTGCGACACAATTCCAACACCATCTGAAAGAGACGCCGAAACAGAGGCTTGTATATTGTTATAAAGCAAGTGCTCAGTAAGTCAGTTTTGGGTGTCTTGTAATGTTTGATGTGTCTTACCCTCGCCCGCAGTCTGAGCAGGAGCTGCACTTTCTCTTTGGGCGTCAGCAACTCTGGAGCCAGCTCTGTCACCAGCCTCACCAGCTCCTCCACCTTTCCATAATGTGGCACATTACAGCACTGCGCCACTTGCCAGGCAAAGGCACACATCAGACGCAGGGTTGGAACCAGGAGACACAATGAAGACAAGGACAAGTGGCAACCTGACAATGGGACAGGAAGGCATGCAATGAAACTATCTAAAATGACAGGAAGTATGGATATCTGTGAGCAAGTTATCATCAAGGAATCAATAGAAAGATGCAAAACAACCAACTATAACCCAGTGGACGCAGAGACTCACAGTTGTAAGCCACAGTGAAGTACAACAGTAGCTTATTTACCTGAGTCTTCCTCTGTTTCAGGAAGGTCTTGCTGTGATGTCTGCGCAAACGTGGGGGCTGAATCCACATCTTCAGCTTCTGCTTCACAACTAAGGACTTTATCCAGAATGACGAACCACCTACTTTTCTGCTTTTTAAGGTCCTTCTGTTCCTTTACCAGTCTGTACTGGTGTTTCAACGTTTTTATTTTTGTCCTGCATTGCCTGGAGGTCTTATCGAAGCCGTAAGTGGCGAGCTCGGCGCTTAACTCAGCGAACACTCTTTCATTTCTGTGAGCTGATCGAAGCTGTTTCTGGGTACTCTCCTTTGCCCATCGGGTGACCAGCACTTTGATTTCATCTGATGTCCAAATAGCCGGTGACATATCTGTTGAAAGCATAGCAACACAGTTAATACAGTGAAAGCTCTCAAAGTTACAGATAAACCTGTTTTCTCACTGGGTTCTGAACAGACCATTTATTGGCTGGTGTTCTGGTGATTTAGCTTTTGCCAGCACTGCAGATGAATCCACCTCAGTAGAAGTCTCTCCCCTGGGGCCAAGGACACTATCCAAGATAGCAAACCAGTCATTTCTAACGTCCCCACATGGTTCTGCTTTCTTCATTCTTCTGTACTCTTCTTTAAGTTTATCCACTTTAAGACTGCACTGCTGTGGTGTCTTGTTAAACCCCACCAGTGCCAGTTCACTGCTGAGGTACATGAAGACTTTATTGCTTGTTGCTGAGGTGAGAAGCTGTTTCTGAATGTTTGGTTGGGCCCAGAGGGTCATCAGCACTTGGACTTCATCAGGGAACCACTGGGGTTCATCTGTGAAGGTGCAAAAAGCAAAATACAACAAATTGAAGATTCATTCATTCATTTTCCATAACTGCTGAAGCCTATCCCAGCTGACGTTAGGTGAGAGGCTGGATACACCTTGGACAGGTCACCAGACTATCACAGGGCTGACACATAAAGACAGACAACCATTCACACTCACATTCACACCTACGGACAATTTAAAGTCACCAATTAACCTGCATGTCTTTGGACTGTGGGAGGAAGCCGGAGTACCCTGAGAAAACCCACGATGACACAGGGAGAACATGCAAACTCCGCACAGATGGGCTCCCCCACCTCGGGTTTGAACCAGGAACCCTCTTGCTGTGACGTGACAATACGACCACTGCATCACCTTTCTGCCCTCTTTAATTATGTAATGACTAATAAAATAATCATGCAGGGTTCCCCTACATTTTCACGGAAAAAATTTCAAAATTTTTCCCCAGCTTCTTAAGGATCCAATTTTAACATTTGTTTTTCTTGCCCCAGTTGCCTGGCGTTTTTCGAACATAGCAGATTCAAACTCCATGAACCCTGAACACTGAAGTAGCAGGGGACTTAATGAATGCCTTAAAAATTCTTAAAAATGAACCCTAAGCCCCCCATTTCATATGTGTCCCTGCCCCTGATGTTAACACAAACCTACGCTCTTGTATCTGTGAGACAACTCAGAGGTTGAAACCACCATGACGATGCCCCTGAAGGCTTCTCTGGTCTGGCGAAGTATATAACAACATGTAATATGGAAAAAGAGCTGAGGCTAGTAAAAAGTCCCATAAAAAAAGCTGTTCCTGCACTCTATTATGTCCAACACATCAAACTTCCCATGTTCCCATATGTGTTCTCTAGCAACACCTGCTGTAGCTTGTCTGAAATTGCATACATCAAAAATATGCAAGCAAAACAGAAAAAAATCTATTTAGACTTTTCTTCTTACCATCAGCGTCCACATCCAGGGCAGACGGTGAGGGACTGAGCAGTGAGGGCTCTGTGAAGGAGGCCTCTGTTGTTCCTGAATGCCTCGCTGCTGCAGCCTTGGGACTGAGGACTTCATCGATGATGGCAAACCATACACTTTTATGGGAGCTGTGGCTTCCAATCTTGTATTCACCGGTTTGGATTCTCTTGTACTCCTGCTTCAGTTTTTTGATTTTCTCCCGGCACTGCTTTGGCTCCTTGTTGAATCCGAGTGATGCTAGTTTAGCACTGACGCCGGCATAAATGTCATTATTCCTCGTGTTGAGGAGAAGCTCTTCTTGAACAGTGGGGTTTGCCCAAAGTCTCAACAATGCTTGGACCTCTTTATTTGACCAATGGCCCAAGGACGCATCTGTGGAAGCAGTAGATCAAGTCATGACAGTAGATAAGCTGTGTACATTTTTACAAGGCAATGCATTTAAGAAGAATTGATGTAGTGAGTTCACAAGTGAAGGTGGTGTTCTACAACCACTTTAGTATGCCTCGTTTGCACCGAGCAGTCCGGTTCAGTTCAGTGCTCATTAGAAGGGTTATTTTTTAGTTCACATTATGTAATGTTGTGGATGGTACCAACAGAACCGTCTAATTTTCATCACCCATCTGGTGGGGTTTCGAGCACAAGGGTCAATAGAAAATTAACCATGACTATAAAATAAAAGGATGTTTTAAGCATTTAAAAGATGTATGTGAATGTGAATCAACATATATTCTAATCCTCCCTTGGAGAAAAAACACGGTAGAGCGTCCTTCCAGCGCGCTCAGGCACCACAACACCATTGCTCTTGCTCGAAAAGGACTCAATGCACAAACATGCCATTTTTAAATATCCTACTGAGAGACTCTCATTCCAGCCTGTTCTTTTTTTGTTATAAAAATGTCAGCGTGTGAACCTGTTCCATTGACGATAAACGAGGTGCAGACATCCCTCTGTAATACCTTTGAAAAGGAAATGCAAAGGAGAGCTGGACAGAGCAGTGAGTGACAACAACCCCACCTCAGTTTAAGGGTACTGTCTGCAGTGGACAGATCTAGGTACACGTCCTTAGAGGTTACTTTTGATACTATACCATAAGTTCGTGGTGGAAACGGGAGGAATTCTAAACAGCATTTTGTCTCTGTCAATTAACCTATTTTTGCTCACACTGTATCCATCGAAAGACTTTATTTAGGAGCTTCTGACTGAGTGCAAAGTGTGCCTTAAAAAAATACAACACTCATACCCTTCTTCCATTGTCACTCTTGGCCACGCCAAGTAAAGCCAGGCCGCACCAATTTGTGTTTCCATTGTCAGTTAAGACGGAGCGTGCCACGCTGAGCCGCACCGGAGATGGACCTTCTCAAATGTGGGTCCAAAGGCCGGGCCACCCACCCACAAGTGGGTAGCAGTGACCTCACGCCGACCACAGCCAACCCCCGACCCCGACTCCCCCTGAAACAAGCATGTGTGTGTTGCGAGACTCTCCTCTCCTCTGTCTGCAGGAGATCAGAGACAAAGGTGTTTTTTAAAGTCTTCTGTAGCTTCTATGATATACATATGATTATTGGCACATATGTATGCTATCATATATTAATACATACTTTCAACATATTGTACCACAATAGCTGTAATTATAATAATAATATTATTACTTTCATTTATGTTGTTGTAAGCTACTGTCATTACCGTCTGTCCTAAATCTCTCTCTGTCCCTCTCTCTTTCTGTCTCACTGTGTCGTACACTCATTGTGTCTGTTAATTTATGATGTCGATCAGTTCTGTACGACATCTATTGCACGTCTGTCCATCCTGGAAGAGGGATCCCTCCTCATTTGCTCTTCCTGTGGTTTCTACCATTTTTTTCCGCGTTAAAGGGTATTTTGGGGAGTTTTTCCTTATCCGCTGTGAGGGTCTAAAGGACAGAGGGATGTCGTATGCTGTAAAGTCCTGTGAGGCAAATTGTGATTTGTGATATTGGGCTTTATAAATAAAATTGATTGATTTTTTTTTTTTTAAATTCAAAGAACCCAACTGGTGGTGTAAATGTTTTGCATAAGACAACTTATAAAAGAGAAAGCGAGAAAGTGCCGCTGGTACCAGTGTATACTGCAGAAAAAGAGCATTGAAACAGATTAAAATGTTAATTTGCCTTTATTCTTTATCTTTTAATACATCTGCACAAGACGCCCTTGACAAGTGAGGTGTTTTTATTGGATGGACAATGAAATATAATCATAAGACTCATTTTACATTGTGTATTTTGCATTGTATGTAGTGTGTTTTCTACTGTTTGTGTTTACCTATTGATAAACTGCAACTACGTGTTTGCAAACCTGAACAGTTTGACACTTGTGTTTGTCTGTACATGGTCCCTGACATATTTTATTTCTGCTAAAAACCTGACTGAACAATAAACTAAGGTGAATTTATGGTTGCTTACCTGTTTCCATGTCTGAGTTGCCAAGTTGTGTAATGTGTGTCATAGCTGGCTTTTCACTCATGGCAGTCTCCATTAGGTCGTACCACTTGAAGGTCTGTGTGTTGGCCCCGTCTGTCTCAACCTGCTGTTTTATTCTATTGTATTCTTGTTTAAGCTTCTTTATCTTCTCCCTGCACTGCTTCCCAGAGCGAATCATCCCCATGGCTGCCAGCCTACCTGACACTTCCCTGTATACTTTCTCATTTCTGAATGATTCCCCCAGGCCGCGCTGTATTTTCTCCTCTGACCACACTGAGATAAGCGCCTGAGTCTCGTCATTAGTCCACCTCGCCAGAGGCTCCATGTCCTTTTCCTTATCTTTGCTTTAAATCTGACAAAAACTGAGAAGTTGGTAGCTGGTGGCTGTGTTTACTTTTTTTCCAAAATGGCGCCCCTTCAGCTAGAAATGACCCGCCTCACTCTGCGTTGCTCTGCCTCTGATTGGCTAACCCTTAACTTATCCTTAGCCAATCGCACTCTTCTGTGTAAAACTAGCCAATCCAAACAATGAAGGCAAAAAGTACTAGCCAATCAGAGTGGGAAGAGGGCGGGTCATGCGTTCCTAACCTGTAGCATGCAGCTTGCCTGGTTGAGTCCAGAGACGTTGTAATAACACTGAAAGCTTGATAGCGGTTTAGCTCGCACAGCAGGGGAAAGGCGTGCCGTGCCGTGCCAGTGGAAATGGGCTATTTTATGTTGGACTGGTTTCACCAAATACACATTATTAATAGTGAAACGGATACAACTACCACTAAGTATGACCTCGTTTCCGACATGAACATCTACTTTTAACGGCTTAAAATGTCTATGTAAAGCTATCGATGACCAAACCCTGATTTAGGTCTGATTCTGATTCTGATAACTCTATCACAAGCTAACAAAAGCCAGTAAGACAACAGTCATTCGCTATGTGCATTTATTTTTCTGCAAAACATCAAAAAAACAAAAGGGATATTATAGAACAGCTTAATGGCATGTATACATGGCTGCTCACAATATGATAAGTAATATGAGAGATTTACAGCACACAACTGCATAATGTATTGTGCTCAAGCTAAATTAAAATTCTCATATTTTAGGTTAGTTCAACACCATCGGAGCAACAACACTGCATCTACTGCTGGGAAAAATGAAATCCTAATAAACACAAATGAGCCTATTGTCACTCTAAAACAAAAGCAGTGTAGTTGCAGTGTTTACAGTTCAGGGTTACATAAAAAAGCGTGTGGTAAAAGTAGTTTTGGATCTCTACATTGCCACAAAGACACAGTAACAAAGATTAAAATGTTTCCTAGGGACACTACGACATTTCATTACATAGCAGACAAATGATCACATGCACTGAAATTCTTTTATTGTATTGTTTACATGGTTTCTTAAATGTTCACTACATCCAGGTGGTATATTTGGAAAATTTCAACCTATCGTAGATTCTTTTTTTTTTATTTTTTATGAAATGATCACCAAAACGGCTCTACTGATTACACCTTACACCTCTCAGGATGTGACAGCTTAGGGTGACCTCCTTTCCTAAACTAATTTTGTCGCATCACCTCACTATACGGAAAAACTGATGTACAGTAAAACAATGGGCTTTGTTAGTTGGGATGCTCCATCATGGTGACATGATCTCCACCACAGAATTGAAAATGACATGGTTCAAAGGGTCAGTGATGCAGTAGCTATCCAAATTAGCTAACTATAATTGAATCAGTGATTAGCATCAGCCCTAGCACCGCTAATCAGAGCATCTTTATTTAATACAAAATATGTTTCCTTGATTAATAGTCGTCGCCGCTACCCTCATCTTCCTCATCATACTTCCTCTTGAGGGAGTGCTTCTTGTGCTTACCCCTGTGTCTCCGTTTACCGGAGAAGTCGGGGTTAGCCTCCCTCGTGTGCATCTGCTCGTGCTTCTTCAAAAGGCCGGGGACTGAGAATCCTTTCCCGCACGTGTCGCACGTCCAGGGCTTCTTGCACGTGTGAGTCCTTTTGTGGACGTTCAGATGTGATGCCAACTTGTAGGTCTTGCCGCACACGTCGCAGCTGAACGGGCGCTCATTGGTGTGTAGCCTTATGTGGACCTTCAGATTCCCGACCTGGGTGAAGGTCTTTTCGCATATGGAGCACCGGTAGGGCCTCTCCCTGGTGTGGATCCTCAGGTGAACCCTCAGGCAGTACTTGCTGGAGAACTTCTTTTGGCAAATGGGGCACGGGATCTTCGCTTTGGGCACATGGTCTTGCTGGTGCCTCTTCAGGTCAGACAAATAGACGAAGGTCTTCCCGCACTGGGAGCAGAGATACTGGCGGTCGCCGATGTGGTAGCCCATGTGTCTTTTCAACAAGCTGGGGACAAGGAATCTCTTCCCGCAGCGCTCGCACATGTGAGGGCGGTCTCTGGTGTGCCAACGTTCGTGGTTTGACAGCTTGAAGGCTGTCGGGAAGCTTTTGTTGCAGTGCTTGCAGGGGAACGTCATCTGGCTCGTGTGGCACTCCATGTGTCTTTTGAAGTAGGTGGATTGCGTGAAGCCCTTGTTGCAGATGTTGCAGTAGAAGGGCTTTTGGCCGCTGTGGGCCAGCATGTGCTTCGTCAAGCTCTGCAATTTGACGAAACACTTCCCACACTGGCCGCAGGCGTAAGGGCGCATGGTGCTGTGGGTCTTCAGATGGTTGTTGAGGAACGCCTGTGTTCTGAAGCCTTTGTTGCACGCCGTGCACACAAAGGGCTTCTCTCCTGTGTGAATGCGCTCATGATCCATTAGCTTGGACTGATAAGGGAAGGTCTTGTCGCACACGGGGCAGGTGAATCTGTCAGCTGGAGGTCTGATTTGCTTTTTTCTTCTTATACTCGGCTTCGTGTATTCCCCTGCAGTCAACCTGGGTGGAGGAAGTGGTGGCAGGGCTGGGAGTGAGAGCGAGTTAGTGGCTATCTGTGACACCCACTGATGCAATGTGACTCGCTGAGTCTGGGGCTTTTGGCCGTCTTTTGTTCCTGCGTTCTGTATGGTGGAAGCAGTTTTGATCGGCATTTGAACTACCCGGAAAGGGATGGATTTCAAAGGAAGCGGCTGTGGTTCTGGTTTATTTGGTGCTGTATTTTCCCCTTCGCTCAGTTGAGTTGTGGCAGGCTGTTCCTCCTCGCAGCTCTTCTCTTGTAGCACATTCTCCCTCTGAGCTGTTGCTGCCACACTCTTTTCCTTGTCGGCACTGCCATCAGCTGTTTTAAGACCGTATCGCCCTCTCCCCTGTGGTCCAGTAGCAGCGTCTGCTGGGCTGTCAGAGTCATCTGACATCACTCCCAAGTCTTCAGCGTCACTGAGTGAGGCTGGGCTTGATTCATTGACGGTGACCTCTAACCGCTTTGGAGATTCTGGCGGTGGCTGTGGTGGTTCGGCTGGTTTGGGCCGAAAGGCTAGTGAGGCGAACACACAGTCGCCCACCGAGGACGAGATGGTTGCTGCAAAAATGGAGAAGGCTTTGTCAAATTCATTTTTACTGTATTTAATGATTTTTTAAAATGATTTTCCTACTATGTTTCATCACATGCTCTTACAAACATCCTAAAATATACCTTTAACACCAAGGAGTCCCTTGGCCTGCTGGTGCAGCAGGAGAGCCTTCATGTCCCCGCTGCTGGGCATGAAGCCTCCACAAGCCTCCAGGACAGATGGATCTGCTGAGATCATGGCACCGAGCTGAGGTAGAGAGGCAGTGAATGTTAACACTGAATGAGTTAAAAGAATTCTTCACCCACAAAATGACTATTTGTATATTAATAAGTCGTGTCGTGTTAGTTTGAA
The DNA here is from genome assembly GCA_035609425.1 of Epinephelus awoara. Taxonomy (NCBI): domain Eukaryota; kingdom Metazoa; phylum Chordata; class Actinopteri; order Perciformes; family Serranidae; genus Epinephelus; species Epinephelus awoara. The sequence goes on along the minus strand of CM069316.1, from coordinate 17,375,310 downwards.
TTCGTGAAGAAAACTTTGTTTTTCTCGCATGCCTCCATGAAGAGGCTAGATATTGATTTATTGAGACCTTTGCCAACAGTAGAACTATATCAAAACATCCCTTTACAAACTCTCACACAACTCGTGCAGTATAATCGAAGTCTTATTTATCCAGTTGTATGCTGGTACCTCCAAACACATGCATTTTCACTAAAACCTTACATTAAATCTGAACTGAAAGTGGAACATATCTACACTCTCTTCAGAGCCAGACTTACTTACTAAGTTTTTTTGTGAAAATGCATGTGTTTGTGAAGTGCTGAGCATATGACTGAATAAATGAGACTTGGATTATACTGCATGAGTCATGTGAGAGTTTGTAAACAGATGTTTTGATATAGTTTCACTGTTGTTAAATGTGGACCGCAATTAATCAATACATCAGTACAACGCAGTTCGGTTCAGTTCAGCTCAGTACGCACTTTTCTATTTCCACTGTGAAAACTTGTGGATGGTACCAATGGAAACGTTCCATACCGTCCCCATTTTTGGTCCGCCCTCTGTTGGGGTATGTTACTGATTTGATGCTTCATTCCAATAAGGCATTAAGTGTCAGGAGATACACAGACTTTAATGTAATGTACTGTAATGTGTTGTGTTGTTGATCACCCAAAGAGAAATTCTGTCTTTGCTTTGGCCGTTCCATAAAGATAAACTAGAAATAGCCCATGGAGCTGGGAGGAACTCCGTGCCCTTCTCAAGCATTTTGTCACTGAGGCGGAGTCGACAAAAAATTACTTCCTGTCTCCAATCAGCAGCCCACCGTGCGGTCACCAGATTAAATGTCAAAATGCAGTGACAGTGCATACGCATACCTGGGAGAGATTTGGTACAGGGAGAAGCTGCTCCAGCTTGCACACCAGACCTGCAGTCAGAGCCTGAAGCGCTGTATCGAACTTTGTGCCATACTGAACAGGGAACACTTCCTGCAGGGAGGGAAAATGTTGAAAGTGTGAGGACCAAACACTGATATTTGGATTTAACCCAAACATAATGTTTTAATGTTGCCAAATCTAAATCAACAGCAAGTGTCTATTTAAAAAGACACCCAACAACTCAAATACCACATTGAGACTGATGTGAATACCTGGAAGAAGCGCTTCCTCTCAGCAGGATTTTTAAGCAGACTCTGGACCAGCACCATGAAGTTTGTTTGCGATTTCTCCACTTCTAAGTCCTTCTGTAATACAGGAAACACTGTAACTCAGGTTAAATTCAGACTTTAGGATTCTAGAGTCTAGGATCCAAAATAAACACAAGCACGGTTTAAAAAATGGTACAACTGTGTGTTTCTCAGGAGGACTATTTTCCATTCTTACCCCTGAAGCTGTGGACACCTTCAACTTATTTATGAGAGTTTGAATGGCCTTGAAATCTGGTGGGCCGTCTTTGTGAAGCAAATCCAAAATGATCTAAAGTGTGAGAAAACACAGACATAACATAACAGGATTACAGTCATAACACCAACCATATCATACATGGGGCGAAACACTACACGTTATAAATGACATAAAAATGCAGTGTGAGACCTTGAAGTTATGTTTTGTTTCTTTAAAAGATATTTTTTTGGGCATTTTTTGCCTTAAATGGACAGGACAGTCAAGTGTGAAAGGGAGAGAGAGAGGGGATGACATGCAGCAAAGGGCCACAGGCTGGACACAGGCAAGGCGCGTGCTCTGCCACTAAGCCACTGACGCCCCGCCTTGAAGTCATGTTATTCACGCAATTAATGTGCACTAATTCAAATTCAGCTCAGTGTGAGAGTCCTTTGTATTTTGCTATTGTTTATGCCTCATGGTGTTTCACTGCGGACGGGGCCAGGCCCCTGCTCGGCAGACAGACAGACAGACAGCTCCACTGCCAGTGCAACAAAAGCCTGATGAGCAAAAAGCCAGGAAGAGTTTTTTCAATGTAATCTGCACACGTACAGACGACAAAACTCAGGCAAAGTGGAGGATAGTTTTTAAAGGAGTTAGAAAGTCCCTCGAGAAACTGACAAGGCCAAAAAGATTGATGAGAGGGTTTCTTATTTTGTAGAACCCCCCAGCCCCCCCCCCCCCCCCCCCCCCCCAAAGAACCAGCTTGGATGCAGGGATTTTTGCAGTCATTCAGTTGTCAAGCATAAACGTTGGATTAGGGGATGTCAGTGCTTAACCATTAACTGATAAACTGCCATTAGTATTTTTGAGCGGTTACAAATGCTACTCTCTAGTTTATGGCACAATGCACCACCAGCATCCGGTCAAGGCTCTTCAGTGAAGGCTGGGATAATGTCTTTGACCCTATGGGAGTAATGGGCTACGACACATGCGCAGTTTAACTGGAGCTACGATGTTGGAGGATTACAGTAGACAGCACTAGAAATAAAGGGACAGTGTCTGCTCAGGTGTGATTTGCTGGCGATAATTGCTGAAGAGCCCAGAGCAGGCATGGCTGGTGTTAGTTAACCAGTGGAGACAGGAGGGTGGTTAGTGGCCGCTATGCATGTTAACATGGCTATCTGTCTGTCAGCTAAGCCCACATAAAATAATAAAGACATTTACATTAGAAAACATTAAAATTTCACCACCTCTAAATTGGGTATTTGAAATGCAGTGCTAAAAGAAAACGCCTTATTTATTTCACACCATTTTGCTTTTTTCTTCTTAAAAAAATTAACTGGTTAATGGGTGTCGGGCTATCAGAAGCACAGTTAACCAAAACTGACATCCAAACACTGGACTGATTTTAATAACTTTAAAGTAGCAACTTAAAGTGTACAACTAAGAAAACTAAAGTATCAGACTGGGACTTGGAATCTGCAGATACTCAATATCAAATTACTTGGATAGGGGTCACGGGCAAAAAAACTTTGTGGGGACATGTCTAATAGTTTATTTCTTTCTCAAACACAATATCAAAGATGAGAATTTTGAAGGCACAACTTCTGCAGAGTGAATGAGGTTAACAACACATAGATACAATGATGGAAGCTATGGCTTAAAATGCTCTTATTGTTCTTGATGTCTGGTTTGTTCTAAGAGACATATGGAGTTCATCAACATAATTTGAACAACTGCTTTGATGTTGAGAAACCTTTAGGGGCACATATTATGAACTGAATGCTGTTTAGGAAGCCTGGAGAGCACACAAATCACAGGCTCAGTGTGATGGAGGTCTGTTGTGACTAAATTCAGTCTTTTGATATCTGCTGCTTTTTGATGCGCGCACGCACGCACGCACGCACGCACACACACACACACACACACACACACACACACACATAGATGACAAACTCTCACCCTTGCTCTCAACCCCAAGATGAGCTGGGCAGTCTGCTTGAAGCTTATGAGGTCAGGAACAGTCTGCGTCACCATGGTCACAAACTCCTCCACTTTCCCATAGTGCTTCACATTTCTCTGCCGTATGACCTGCCATATGTAGGAGTAGGTCAGCTGCAAAGGGGAAGACAGCAAGCGAAGGGAGGACAGGGAAAGGGAACCTCCAACACCTGTGTGGAAAATATCATCAAATATTGAGTCAGAATGTAATAAAACTTAACGGCATGGTTATGTAAAGTTGGCTAAGTTTCATGCCTAGAGATCTGTGATGTCACTGTATTAAAGATTTTTTAAATAAATAAGTTCTTAAAGGCCTATTGCCTTTTCAAATATACTTTATTAATCCTAGAGGGGAAATCATTTTTCCCTCTGTTGTCATACACACACAGGCCGTAAACACAAACACATGCACAAACAGGACCTGTACATGTATTAAATGGAGAGATGACGGAGCAAGGGGGCTGCCACGGACGGGCGCCCTGAGCAGTTGGGGGTTCGGTGCCTTGCTCAAGGGCACCTTGGCAATGCTCAGGAAGCTAACTGGCACCTCTCCAGCTACCAGTCCACACTCCATATTTGGTCTGGACAGGGACTTGAATTGGTGACCCTCCAGTTCCAAACCCAAGTCCCTATGGACTGAGCTACTGCTGCCCCAAAGTCTGTGCAGTCTTGCCCAATGTTCACTGTAACATAAAACATGACTTTTTTTGGTCCAGTGAAAAAGTTTAACAATCTACATATTTTGAGCATGTCCAAACTCCACCCCAGGGTGTTGTTGACAGGTATCACACACTTTGTTCAGACCCTGTCATGATCATTTTTGTCCAAATTTAAGACTAATATTTGGACAAATAATATTTTTCTTATTAAAGCACTGTAGGTAAGTATAAAGGTGAGAGGTATATATTTATGGTGAGTGAGTTAGGTTAGTTTACATTTTGCTAGGTCTAAGTATGAATGAAAATGACAGTATTAACTTCAGTGGTAGGTGTTAAGATTTGTAACATCAGAAATGTGGACTTTCATGCAGAAGAGATCAACAAAATAAGATAAATTAGACCAAATATTTGTAGCAATTAAGACCTCACAATTTAAAATTTAAGACTATTTAATGACTTATAAGGCCTTATATTTAAAAACTGAACTCAAGACTTTTTAAGACTCATTAGGGACCTGCAGACACCCTGCAGACAATGAGCCTGTGAACTGATTTAAAACAACATGTAGCCTGTCTGTCTTTTCACTATTTGGACTGACTGGGATTTTTTTGATAACCAATATGATGCGAGAGGCGGCTGGCTTTAAGGTATTTTCACATTACCTAATCTGGGCCCCATTCAGAAAAGTTTGGACACCCCTCAAATACTTCAAATGTTGACAAAATTTCTAGTGGTATACACGCAAAATGATGAACATACAGCATATTATCGTAAAAGTTCCTATTTGGTTTACCTTGAAAAAATATTGTTTATTTGTCCTTTGATTGGACGTGGTGAATGAGTTGAGTGTTATTTTTTAAAAAGAAATGTTAACAATTATTTTAAGATTTTACACTAAAGCATCAGACAGTTCAATTCAATGTTTTTTAAGACCCGTTCAAGACACGTTAACCAAATTTAAGACCGATTTTTTGACAAATCATGTTTTCCTTATTAAAGCATCGCAGGTAAGTAGTAGCCTATACTGGTGGTTTTGTGCAGAGGTAAGTGACATGTAGGAATATGGTTATTAGAGTGAGTTAAGTCAGTTTACATTTTGCCAACAGGTATGTATGAAGTAAATGACAGTATTAGAGTGTTTTAAATATCTGTAACATTAGACATATGGACTTTTACATAGAAAGGCTTCACTTGTTTTCACAAAAAGAAATTAAAAAACAGACAAAATGTTTGTAGAAGTTAAGACCTCACATATTTAAGACTATTTAATGACTTTTAAGGCCTTACTGTTGCAACACTGAGCTTTTTAATGACCTGTTAGACTTTGTGTTTCAGCCCCACTGCAGTGTAACTCACCTAACAGCCCTTCATTAACCACGTAAATCAACACCTCTATCAGTGATCACGATAAGAACCTTTGTAAACCGTGGGTGTGTGTTCCACACAAACTAACCAACAGCACACCAGCTTGAGCAGGTGGAGCCAGCAGCCGCTGTAGGGGGCGCTGCAGTGCTAAGGCACGCTTTAATAGCTGCAGACAGGCTGCAAAGAGGTTGGACGTGTGCGCATTTGCGTGTGCATGTACAGTGGTGAAGAGAATGAGCGGCAAACAGCATCCGAGTTAGATTCAAACTTTAAGTAGGGCTGTTTGATGCTCCTTGTGGGTGTCATCGAGGCTGTTGTGACACGATGCAGCGGCCGAGCAGGACATCCGGAGGGAGGGATGGTTTAATTTGAAATTAAGCAGCCCGGGCTGTCCCTGCTGAAGCTTATTAGCTAGCCAACCACCAAACATCGCCAAAATACCCGAAGACACTTAGCTACTCGCACGTTAACCTGCGATTAAAAGCAAACAGCTAGTTATCGGCAACAGATGGCTTCCGTTGGACCTCATTTTGTGAGCACGGCTCTCGGCGGCAGCTACTGTTAGCTTGCTAACGTTAGCTTGGCAACTTACCTGCGGTGTCAGACCGTTTGTCCATTCTGTACCCGGGGCGTGTCGCTAATTCATACGTTAATCAACCGTATACACGAAAAGACGGGCAATGTTGCACTTTACCCCGAAATATAACGTTTAAAAGTATTTAACCGTCTTTCTCCGGACAGTCAAGCCAGGAAGAATCATGGCGACCGGAGTGTAGCTGCTTTCCAAAACAAAAGTCTCGGCGTTTCCGGCGGATGTTCCTATACAAAATAAGAGCACGGTCTTTAAATTTGAATTGAAGGAGCCAAAAAACAGACAGAAAAGCAGTCGTCCCTGTGAATTATGATGGTTATGACTTTGTTTGTGATGTTTCTTAATACATTAATTGTCACATTTTTGTGCTTACCCTTATTCTACTAGTTTTAGTTATACTACTAGTTATTCTTATAGTCTAAATTTAGTTTAATAGTGAAACTGTAGATGTCAAATTAAAATATTAAAGGGGAGCTACGCCCATTTTGAAAAATCATACATGTTATTCCTATTATCTAAGACAGCCCAAACATATTAGTAAACATGAACAATTCTCACCCAAAACTAGACGCTAGAGAGCTGAAACTCAAACTCGTGATGTCATTGGGTATAAAGTCCTGAGCTGCCCCATAGACTAGTAAGGAAAGCTGTTATAGAGACACTGAGAGCTCCCAGGGGAATGTTCTGAGTATATGGGTACAATTTCCATTTCAGAAATGAGAACCCTTCAATAGCATAAAGTTATTTGGGTATCAAAAAGAAAACAAACTATGGATCCATGGCAAGGTCCCATTCATTGTCTATAAACCGAATCACAGTGTTTGTTTTAACAGTAACTTCCGGGTAGAAAATCCTTGTGTCATGCAGATAAAATCAGTGCTGAACAACTGGTTTGTTTTTAGCCACGTAAAAAAGGCCCACCGTAAAAAAGTAATATCAGTTTAGGTGTATTTTCACTGCTATACTTTACTGTCAGACAGCGTTTTCCAATGAGGAATTAAAGCTGTTACATCACACTGACCTTACTCCATTGACAAAAACAGTCATTTAGCTCAGCACTGATTGGTTAGTTTGTATAGGAAAATGAAGCAAATATTGAAATATAGGGTACTAAAATATGTGTTGTTGCAGCCCACTCCACAGCAGTGCATTGTTAAAAATGTCAGATAGCAGCTCCAGACTTTAAACCATGTGACATCACAAGCTTGAGACTAACGCCTTTTGTTTCTGGCTTTAAAGGGTTCACTTATATTGATCAAGCTTTCCTTGACCATGGAAATAACATATTCTCAATTTGGGTAGTTTCCCCTGTGACAGAGTTACAATATAACAAGATCCAGCTCAAAAGCATTGCTTCTTCTGTTGCATAACAAACAGTTTTATTATTACAACTTGAATCACCAAAACATCTCATTGATGCTATTGTTATCTGTGCAATCAGTAACCATGACAATGAAAAAAAAATCACCATGAATCATCTTTGAAATTATATCAAAGGTCAGGGAGGCCTGAGTAGACCTTACAATGTTCTGCATGAATGTATGATCTCTGTATGAGTAAGTCCAAATATGTCACTTCAAAAATCCAGAGTGGAGGCCTTTCATCAAGCCCCTTGTTGCCTGTGTTATGAAGCAGTATTGTGTTCTGTTATTTTATTCTTTAAATAAAAAGGAATTGAAGGAAGCATCCAATCTTTGCACCAACAATAACATGTATCAATATATATATTGTCACAGAACATACATATAATATCGACAACATGATTTCGCTCATGGGCCATTTGCAGGGGCGAGACAAAGCAATTTCAACATTTCATAAAGAACTACAAATATAAAATGCCTTGCGCAAGAAAGCGCTCTTGATTGGTCAGAATTTCCATGTGGGAAAAATCCAGGAAGTAAACAAAATGTTGAAGAAGAGTACACTTGCAAGATAAATGTGCCACTTTCTAATGTCACAATGGAGGGACAACTACGCAGGTTGATTTTAGCGCTGCTCATCGTGGACTATATTGCTGTCATTGTTCATTTTAGACAAACCATACAGTGTGTTTCTATTCTTCACATTCTCACCACAAACGAACCGCACCAGAGTTCGTTTGTAACTGGACTGAGACCATGTCTTCAAGAAGGTCTCAGTCTGGTTGCTTTGGTGCATACCCAAGCGTTATGCCCGAACGAACCACACTTAGGGGGCAAACGAACTTGAGTCCGATTGAACCGAACCAAACAGGACAGGTGTGAAAGCATTACTTTGACAGTATAATGTGTGTTCTCAGAATGTTCACACTACTTTGTCTAACCCCAGTGCATGCATGACTTAAAAAGTATTTATTTTTCATTTGCAATATTACAATAGTAGAAAAAGTTCATTACATTTTGTAAGTGGTTTATCTCATAACAAAATAACTTAAATATCTCACATACGATACAAAAACACAATTTCACAAAAATACAAAATGAAAATTATAAAAAAAATAAAAAAATTGGTCACAAGACAAACAGTCAAACACCAAAGTTGTAGCACTTGTCTACAAAGTGAAAATATTTTAATAAAGGTGTATCGTCCCATATTTCATTTATGCGTTGTGGAAGTAAATCATTCGAATACCAAAAACTGTTATTGAAATACTGACCATCCTCTGTAGATGAGGCTACATAGCCTGCGGTCTGGAAAGATTCTTCGCCTGTTGATTCATAGGGATCTGCCGACATCAGTCGTGTTTGTAACTGGCATTTCCTCCAGCCTACGGCCAGTTCTTTTGTGGCGAGAACAAGCCTTCCTTATGCTTCTCACTGAGCTCATCCGTCCATCCATCTATCTATCCCTATCTCCCTCACTTTCCCTCGTCCTGCCTGTCCTGTCTCTCGCTCCCTCGCTCTGACACATACAGCACAAGAGCGCTCACACTCGGGGAGTCATGTTCTCATGACTGAACATGATTGACTCAGTGAATAAGGCATTAAAAACACACTCACTGTGGCTGAGCAGCAGCTATAGATCACTGGGCAACAGCTTTGAAATACAATGACGGGATTCAAAGTGCCTCTGGCGATGGCTATCTGCCATCTGGTCAGATCTTTGATACACAAAGTAGGACACTTGTTGAAGCGCCTGGCGTGTTGTTTGTGACTAGCAGGTTTGCAATTTGTGACAGATCACAGATCAGAATAACGTCAACAACAAGTAAAAGAGAAGCTGCAGTAGATGCGCTTGCACAATACTTCTGATGCATTACCAAAAGGAAGTGGTGATAGGAACGAACTTCTTTGCATATATGCATTTCAGTAGATGTCAGAATATTAGACCAGCAGTGAAAGGACAGTCTCTGTAAACACCAGGACACAGCCGACAGATTGATGAAAATTCCATCGCAGAATAAAATGACATTTTCCTGTGAAATCATTTTGATTCGAGGCTCCAACGATACGATTGATCGCATAGCAACACTCTGAATGGCAACGGTTCAGAGTGGCAGGAAAGAAAAAGAAAACTCAACTCAGTCTGCTCAGAGAGGGCCGGCCAAGTGCTGTTAAACACTGGCCAAGACGAGACAATTAATGTACTTCACCAGCCATTTTGGCACATAACCAGCCATTGTGTAGTGAGTTCCTCCTCTGGATCCAAAAAAGCCTCTTTGGATGGTTAAGTGCTAGACGTGCCTGGGGAATTTTGTGACACACCTGCCTTCACAGCAGGTGAGTTTTCTCTCGTAGCTCGGGTCCGTGCGCTCAGATGAGTGAAAGCAGAGGAAGAGTGTCAGACAACACTCGTTTATCCAGCAGCCTCTGGCCACTAACAGAACAACCTGGAGAGTGCGTTGTTAAACTGCGGTCCACATTTCCCTTTTCTATTAATTGCGCCTCATCCGCTCTCATGCTCAGGGATCGCCTCCCCCACCGGCTGAGTGTCAGCAGCGTGGGCGAGTGTTTGGAGTGGGATGGAGATAGACACAGTTGGGATCATGTCAGAAGGTGCCATTTGACTATTTTCAGTGTTGCACGCTGGTAAAAGCCTCCTAGACTTGACCTAAAAATAAAAATGAGAAGACAGAAAGTCACAATCTGAACAGTGTTCAGTCTTATATCCTGTTTTCTATGATGACAACAAGACAGTTAATAAATCTCCAAAGCGGAAATCATTACATAGGTAATAACAGCCTCAAAGTACTCCTGAATATTTGATGAGCACTTGTTAACTTTACAAGAATTGCCTTCCTGGAAGTGGTCAGGAAAATGAAGGCACATTATCATGGAGGCTTTGACCCACAGAAACCAGAAGACACAAGGGACCATGTAGCTGATGGAACATTTACTATCAAGGATGGTATTTTTAGATGGGGGCACTTAGGTTTTTACAATATTACAAAACCCAAGAGTACCACTACAATTTCAAATATATGCGATCTATAACATACAGTACACCCACAATATCATCCTCTCTGAATAACTAATTGTGAAATGGCTCCCAGCTGAATTTTTCATTCATGAAGAGCCGGAAGGCCGTGCTGAAAGTCTTAGAAATTGCAATAAGTGCTCATTGTGGTGTGCCTTTTGAGTTTGACATTATTGCCCTTTTAAACATACACCCAATTATCTGCCTGAATAGAGTTATAACTATGTTCCAATATACTCAATAAAGAAGCAAAAAAGGAGCTTTTACAAAGGCAGGAAAGCTGTATGAAAAAAAACTGTCTTTCAGCAAGAGTTTACAGTCATGCTAACAGCTTTGTGCGCTAACATCAGCACACTAACTATGACACTGCTAACGGGCTGTTTGGCAGGTAGCCTATGTTTGTCCTAGCATATTCTAATTAGCATGATAAACTAAAGAATAGAGAACGTCAAGGCACGTCATGCAGTGGAGGTCGCAAAGTTACGTTTCCTAGAATAGTGAAGGCATGACCCACCCTACTCTCCCTCTGATTGGCTAGTACTTGTTGCCTTCGTTGGTTGGATTGGTTTAGTTTAGAATAAAGACCTTCACACACTGAAATTGTCGAATGTCTAAAAATGTATACGATCTAACGTTGTGTCTTTCACGTTCAACTTTTGTCCGTCATAAAAATGTTCGGAACAGATTCGATTGTCTGCGTTTTTCCCACTCTTCAAAAGCTTTTAGAGACGTTTGACTAAGAATCTGCGAAGAAAATGTGGCAGTGGGACACATCCTCGACAAGAGGAACAGGGCGCACAGAATCATCTCATGACTCGGATAGCTCACGTTCAACGGGTCACAGGGTAATATTAGATTGATGATGATGAAGAGGAGGATGTGGACCACACATAGAATGTGGAGGACAGCTCTGCCCCTTCATGTAACTGCGGTGCCAAATGGAAGACATGGGAAGAATGGTGACAACCAGATAGGTAACTCCAGTGGAGAGAGGCAAAGGAGGAAACGTGTCCTTTCATTTTGTCACGTACTGCGAATTTTCACAACTTATAGAACAATAAAAAACATCGGAATCAGTGTGCAAGGTTTCTGTACATTACTTTTTTTTCTTTTTTTTTTTGATGGACTCAGCTTGTAAAGGCCTTAAGAATGTCAGGGTAAGCCAATCAGATGCAGAGTTAGGTAGAGTAGGGCGCGTCATGCCTAGAAAAGATAAATATGCGTGAAAGACGGGGGCGCTATCTTGTGAGGTATGCGCTCTGGTAACTCTGTTGTGTATGCGCCAAAGTTGCACCAAGATTGAGATAGTTTACAAACAGCCACCAAGATACACTGTGATCCAATCGCTCAAACCGCTTGGCGAGGTGGCCACATATCTTTTATAGTGTAAACACTAATGCGTCCTGATGTGTCCCCATTACCCATTTTACAACAAGTTGGACGAAGATTTGCCTGACCGTCCATCATTTTGCCCTATGGAAGGAGACACGTTGGATTCGGTTGACAGGTTGACGAAACGACTACTAACGTGACTAGCGAGCACACCAGTACACAACTAGAGTGTGGACATAATAACTGCAGGCTCTTTGACGTTCTAGCCTATGTGGCATAGGCAGTTAAGAAATCTGAATACAAGCGGTCAGCTGGAGACACGTGATAGAAACAGGCGTGAATGGCGATGTGTCTCAGCTGTCCACTTGTGTTCAGATCACCGAAACACACGTTAACACCAGGTATGAACAGGCTGTGTGTTGTTTATCCTGATAAATATATAACCATTCAGCCAATGATCATGTTATAGATATGTCTCATAATTTCCTGTGTATGTATCTTCCTATAGATTATCTAAAAAAATCATTTTCACATTTCCCCAGAAGTAGCTTGTGCACGCTGAGCCGGTCCAGTTACTTACCAGCCACACTACGATAATAACACAAGCTGTGAAGGGGATGAGAGCCAGAAGCAAGGGAGCTCTCTTCGACCAGCTGTACTCACGACCCTCCTCTTGACCTTCTGGAAGAAGGAAATATTATTGGAAATTTCACAGACCACAGTTACGCCTTAGAAATCTGATAGCGGGTATGCCAATCCTCTTGATGTTTATTTATGGAACTAGTAGAGAGGATTCTGGTGAATGTGTCACTCAGAAATACTCACTTTGGCTCCCTATTGGGATGTCAAGGCATAAGGCGTTTACAAGTACTGTATGTATGATTCTTGCTTTTAATGCTCATATAATTCCTTTAATTACCCATATTGGCTGTGCGTTCAAGGTTACATATCTGGTTCCTAGCCCCAGCTGTGTGTCCTTGACCCCAAATCAATATCTGCCCACTAATAGGCCACTAAGCTGCTTTAGTTGTTGAGGCATCTATTAAAAATTAATGATTGTACCTGGTGTTTGATGTGGATTAAGGCATGGTGGCGGCTTGCACGAGAAGCCGGATGTTCCTTGAGAGGCGGCGTGTAAGACGTCTTTGATGTAGTCAAAGTAAACTCCGGACATTAAGCTCTCTTCCTGATAGTGACACTGGAAGACTTGCATCGCCGTTTCCTGGGGGATCAGACAACAAGCAATCCCGAAATAACTCAATCATGCAATTAAATGTGCAAAACAGTCCCAGAATGTTCCAAAATATTACACGCTCGATCCTAAGACTGAGCTGCATCGTGATTATTTACCAGTTCCTCATGGTCAAAGGTGAAGCGTAGACTCTTCAGCATTGCAATGAAGACAAGTATGTTTTCTTTGTTGGAGGAAATGGCACCAAACATGTTGGCAAGCTTCCGCAGACTTTGCTCCAAAGGATAGATATTCAACACCACCCAGCACGTGCCAGCCTGGAGACATACGTACCAAAGAGATGATCATCCTTTGCTCAATATTAGATTTGTCTCACATAACATCTGCCTTTACATCTTCATACGTACCACTTCTTTGGGAATGTAACTAACAGGAATCTCATAATCAGAGGGGATATTCTGCTTCTGTAATGGAGATAACAGAGAAAGGATTTTGCAAGATACTACCAGTGATACAAGATCTCATAGGGACAGTTTCTTTACATGAATGTGATACATGTCAAGCCTGTAGCAACTCAGACATCTCACCAATAATGACAGCTTGCTCACATCATCAGTTATCGGCGTCCCAAATTTTCCAGAGCAGAGATTCAAATTTGTGAACAGACTCAAGAGGAGACAAGGTGCTTTCAAGATCTAAGGGACAGAAAAAAACAAGTAAAACACACAAACACGACACAGTAAATTTGTCTGACGATGCTTTGTTGCATTTTAGCACCACCCTAATTTACATTAATCCAGTAACACATTTACACCTAGAAGCTGACCCGTGAAACCACACTTTACGCCCACAGTGCCATGCTCAGTAGTACCAGGATCAAATCTTTGTATAAGAAGCACAATCGCTTTCTCCACCCACATTTTCGGATCAGAAATGTGAATCAAACATCTTAAAGATGAATTCTCGAGTCTCCTCTTTGAGGCTTGTTATATTGAACACAAAACAGTACACTCATACACACACACCTCTTGTATGCAGTAATAAAATGTTATATATTATATATGTTTCAAAAAGACCGTCCAATTTAATGTAGTGCTTTTTTTTAAAGTAAAACAACTTCTTCATATTAGTTTGGTATTATATACAATTTCCTCCAGTTTTTATCCAAAGCAGAGCTGCAACCATTGGTCGATTATTTGATTAGTCCAACGACAGAAAATTACAACCATACTGAAAATCTAACACTCATTTTTGGCCATCGTAAAGCAGTTTCTCAAATGTGCTGTTTTAAATCCAAATTACGACTCAAGAAAACAATGAACAGAACTGTTAGTCACAGCCCTAACCAGGGGCTTAGGTTTCGTTTCAACATTTTGGGGGGACACACATGAAATGGGGTGTTTGGAAAATTTGAAGTATCAAAAACGTCCTGCATTCTGGTGAATTTTTATGCCCCAATTTGTGCATTAATTGGTGTTGTAAATGTCCTTAATTCAGTCAAAACAAACATCCTTTGCTAGTTTATGTTGTTTTTTGGGGAGTGTGGGTGGGACGACTAATGCACATGCTCTAAATTCCCTGCACCTATGGCCCCAACCGGCACTCATTAATTTCAAAGTGGATGCATTTTACCCCTATAGTCATCATAAAAAATAAAAAACAAACCACACACACTTCAGCGCATTGCAGCACAGGACCAGTTTCCCCAGAGGTGATAAGTAGCTGTAATGACCTCTTGCAGAGTTTAATTGTGGTATTTATAATTTTAGTTAACAATTTGTGCACTTTTTTTTTTACAATTAAAAATGAATGACAGTCTCCACAAATCAAAATTCACTTAAAAGTAGAGAGGAAACACATTTAAATCCTTTGTCATTTTGTTACATCTGATGTCACACAATTACATTTCATTGCAAGAATAAAGCTAAAAAGGCACAAAGAATATACAAACAAAAATGTGATAATGCTTCAAATGCAATGAATGAATGCAAATGCAAATATTCTGCTATTTAACAAGCAAGACACAAGTGAGAATTTGCTGCCTCAGTGAATTAATCTTCCCTCTGTTACAACACACAGCTACAGTGAGAAACAGAAAGAAAATAAAAATCTGCTACTTACTGTCTTCCTCATATGGAGCAAGAATCCGTGGCTGCTCAAATCCGGTGCATGAAATCAAGTGTTTTCAGTTCAAAGACAGAGCTCATTGTGTGTATGTGTGTGATGTCCGAGCGTGTAGTGAAACTTGAAGAGGGGCTGGCAGACTGCTTTCCCTCCAGACAGATTGGTGGTGAAGTCTTTTTGACGCGGTGGAGAGGCCGCCTACAGGCTGAGTCACTGTGTCACACACTGACGCTGTCTGAGACTTTTTCCATAAACTCCCACGGATCAATTTGTTCGTCAGGAGAAAGTGGGCGCTTGTTCTCTAGAGGGAATATTTCGCTTAGAATATGTCAAGGTTATTCCCCAAGCTGTTGTTTAGAAAGTTAAAATAAGATAAGAGGTCTTTGTTACTGTTAGAAAGCTTGTCGGGGCCCCACAGTGAGAGTGGCTCATTTTCAGTCATGATCTTTGTTTTATTATTTTAGCATTTCTTCTTATTAAAATCTATTTATATGTATTTTTTTTTTCATCGTGTCCAAGCTTATTCACTCAACTACACTTTTGCTGTTATTGATTTGCTTGAATGAGTGTGCAGATGTTTGCATAATATTCTTACGACATACTGAGGAAGTAAAAGCCCATATCCTTTATTGATTTCCACAATCAAATCAATACCAGACACAAAGGAGAACATTTAGGATAAAAGGTGTGATGTGTTAGACATTTTTGTTAACATTCATAGCAAGAATAGTTTGAGGAAGGGATCTGGAGGATAAATGCCTTCAAATTTGGGGCAACTCTCGAACAACGTTGAGAGATTTGAGGATGGGACTGATAAAGTTTGGACCCTGAGTAGGTTACACAGACTTTGTTTAAAGGATTCTCCAATTTAGTGGAAGTACAGAGGAGTAAAGGCCGCTCCAACACATGAGCTGTGGTCATGGAATATTCTGCATCAATAGTGGAGATAATGACGGATAAAGGATTTTGTGTGATACTTGAGTGTGATACCTGTCAAGCCTGTGCTTTATAAAGTGCACACGAGTAAGGGTACGGTGAAAGCACTTGAATCACAAGTACTGTCAAGTGGATTTTATGTTTTTACTTTCTTAAAAGTCCTCATCTGTATATATAAATTATCAATTTACTATGATATCTCAACATATCTCAACATGTCAAGAATGCCTTTAGGGAATTTTTTCAAATTTGGCACAACTGTCCACTTGCTCAAGGATGAACTGAGTATATTTTGGTGGTCAAACACCAAAGGTCAAGGTCACTGTGACCCTGCATCCGTCTCACTCTTGTGAATGGGATATCTCAAGAACACCTTAAGGGAATGTCTTCAAATTTGGCACAAACATCCACGTGGACTCATTGATGGACTGATTAGAATTTGGTCGTCAAAGGTCAAGGTCGCTGTGATCTCGCAAAACATGTTTTTGGTCATACCTCAGAAATTCATACACTTCTTATCACAAAATCTCACATGAAATGTCTAATAGAATAAAAGTGATGATATTTTATATCCAAAAGGTCAAAGGTCAACTTCAGTATGACATCATAATGTTCTGCAAAACACTTTTCTGGCTATTAGTCAGCGTTTTAAGAACAGAAGGGGAGACATTTGGTCAGATGCTGAATTGGTGACACTGATCTTGGGTGTCCACGTTGAAACTGTGCTGATTGTATATATGTTCTGTGCTGGGTTGGAGATGCGTGTGAAGCAGCCAAGTTTTCACAGACATGGATGTACACTGTAACTGCAACTTGAATTTCTTTTTATGAAGCAACATTATTGATGTATTCAACTGCTGTTTATCGCTCATGTTCTGGGAGTTACACCTGGTGGGGAGGGTGGATGGGGTAGGATTTAAGTTGTATTTGTATACTAGATTTTTTTGCTGTTTTGCAGACTGAAAAAAAATTGCAAGCCATAAAAATACCAATAGTATTAATATTGTGTCCATGTATTGCTGTGCAAGTAAAGTGTGACTATAACATGTGACCAAATGACCTGACTTGAATGAAGTCACAGTGTGGCAATCATGGAAAGGAGTACTTTGTACACAGGAGTTGGAAGTGAAAATGCAACAGGCACTCTGAGCTGAGTCAGGTCGTCTAGAGCAGGTCACATCTAAATATAACCCAGACAGCTTAGGACCCCGCTAAACAAAAACACACAGGCTGCAAGCTGGAGTGCTCCAGGGCGCACGTTCAGATCAACAGGTGAGACGGATTGATACGACTAACATAGAAAATGCAACCTGTGGCGTCATCTCAAATGTGACAGACTAATGTACTCACATGAGACACCATTTGAAGCCGGGGTGCCAGCAGCCCTGTGCTGATAAACAAGTTGCATGCCTGCAGCCGTGGACAAAGCAGAAAAACACACAGATGTGACCTTTGCCAGCAAGTCATTTAACTTTTGTGAAAACCTTATATTTTTATTATAATTATTCTCATTGTGTCCTCTGATGTAGAAATGGATGACTTTGATCAGGAGGGCATAAATGAGGAACTTATCGAGTTTGCCATTCGAGAGAGCATTCAAGATGGCAACAAGCTGCCATATGTGATACAAGCAAACAGGTGAGAGAGTCCAAAATGTCTGTATGTCCAACAGGCTTTCACTAAAAGGGTTACAGGTGACGCTAACTGTCAAAAGGGCATTTTGGGGTTGTAAACAAACTGCAGAAAAGATGGGTAGATTCTGAATTAACAGGAAATCCTGACTCAAATCATCAGTCATAGAGTTTCTAGAGCAAAATCTTTCAGTGACCTGCTCTTCTCCTTTGGCTCAATAGGAAGGAATCAAACAGTGACAACTTTATGAAGATAATGGTAGCCATTCACAAAGGTAGACTTCCTGTTTAAGTCTGTCTATCATTGTTGTGACACATGACTAAAGTAATTTCATAGAGGCACCTAAAAATAAACACAAAGGTTTTTGGGTACATGTCTGATTGCATGGGTATTACAGATGTTTCCCTCTGTGTCCTGCATGGGTCTTGGTTGTGTCTCCCCAGGTGATGTGCACGCACTGGAGGAGCTGTCGGGTTGTGCGGCTGCCTTCAGAGAGACCGACAGCAGGGGCTGGCTGCCTCTGCACGCAGCAGCTGTGCAGCCACAGCGAGAGACCCTGTACGTGGTGCTGCAGGGTGAGAGCTCAGTGCAACACAGCGGGGCGTAAAGTCTAAACCAAAGAGCATCTAGCATCTGAAACTATTTACGGTAGTAAAGTGTGTGTATTTCCAACTGTATCATACTGTTTGTTGTTCTTGTGGGCAGTGTTGACATCAACAGACCTGACCCTGGAGGACTGGACAGATGACGGGGACACCACTCTGACTCTGGCAGCAGAGGCCGGCCTGGTGGAAAATGTCAAGATGCTGCTGCAGCACGGAGCGTCGCCACACAACACCAACAGCAGGAATGAGTCTCCTCTGCTGATTGGTAACACACACACACACACACACACACACACACACAGACTCAAGATGATGCAAACAACTCACTCAGTCGCCCACTTATCCCCTATTAACAGCATATTCCAAAACAGGGTTATTAGTACATCACCACCTTTACAGTTTGGCTTTATACTGGTGGATCTCTGAGCTAACACTGGGTGAGAGGCAGGGTACAACTTGGACAGTTGTCATCATCCGCCATCCCTTCCACCTCCAATTGACAAAGTCAGCTTATAAACTATGTCAGTGGTTTTCAAACTTTTTGTGCCTAAGCACACCAAAGGGCAAGCCACTATCTTAAGGCACACCTTATATATCTGTGCACAATAGCTTCTATAACATGTGTTATCAATCTTATTACAACATAAGACAATAAAAATAAGACAGGGAGCTTTCGTGCTGCTGTGTAGAGACAGTTATTTTTTTCAGTTTTCTTTTGGTGGTAGGTTGTCTTCACTGGTGCTTTGTTGTAATTTGCTCTGTACAATAAAGCGATCCATTGTCCCACTCACTGGCACTGGCTGCCAGTCAGGGCTTTTGATGTGTCACGCACTTATAATTCCCAAACGTGAACCACAACAAATAGGTTTCCCACAAAGGTTGAATTGAATTAAATTAAATTGAATGACACTTTTTAGCTAGTTTGCTTCTTTATTAGGAAGTGTGTGTGCTCAACATACCGATACAGTCTATCAAAAAATCATTCATAACTTTTTGTATAGGCCCAGTTGAATATTGCAATAATAATGTGTGGTTATCACAAAATCCGGCGTGATACTTAGGCGAGATGGACAATTGTTCAAGACCAATAAATACCAAAATTTTGCATAACAAGAGCTTAGGACAAGTCCAGCTCTGTTTGTATCAGCCAAACCAGATATTTTAAGCCAAAACATGATCTTCTCCTCACCGTAACCTAACCACACCTTAACCACAGTGTCGTCACAACATAAAATTGAAACATGAAGGAAAGTTTCAATATATCTGCGACATATTAAATGTCCAAATGTAACATATCTGTAGTTTGCAGAAACATATAACGCCAATACTTATTCTGGCGATTGGGTTTTCATGGAACGAGTGCCTGCATTAGCATTTAGCTCAAAGCACTGCTGTGCCTAAATGCAGCCTCACACAGCTGCTAGCATGACATCAGTTTATGTTATTTATTCAAGATGAACTCTATGAATAATAAATACTGCTTTGCAAAGGCTTTTTACCACATTACCTTGTATTTCCTACATTTTATAGCAGTGAGACAGAAATCATACGACATGGTTTTCACGCTCATCATGGGTGGGGCCTTTGTGGAGCAGGTGTGTCTCACTAAGTGGACAGCGACCCATGAAGCTGCAAAGGTGAACAGCGCTGCATGATACTCGCTATAGCACAATAGAATCTTCTCCTTACTTCCTCTCTACCACCTTTATGGACTTGCCTTCTATCTCTTGCACCAGGTGGGTTGTCCAGCTATTATGATGCTGCTGCTCCGACATGGAGCTAAAGTAACTGCCAGAGACGGGCACGGGGTGACTCCTCTGGGGATCGCAGCTGAATATTGCAACGCTGAAGCTTTGGAAATTCTCATACAGCATGGTAAAACACCAACAATACTATGCAATGCTTCACATCTGTCGTATTTTTCTCACTCTTCAGACCTTGTTGTGTTTGTCCCTGTGCTCCACTAGGTGGGGATGTGAATGCCCAGGCCAGCAATGGAGACACAGTCCTGTATGATGCATCTGGTTCTGGAAACCTGGATTGTGTCGAGCTGCTCCTGCAGCACGGAGCCAACCCCAATGTTGCCAGCTACGCCTTCCAGCTTCCCATCCACAGAGCTGCATATGAGGGACACATACTGTGAGCTGACCTTCATAAAAAAGGGCACCCAATCATCTGGAAGCACTAGATATAGCAGTATTCTCATGAGAACGCATCTGAGTTTTGACAGATAATCCAGTTTCAGACAGAGAGAAATTACGAGAGACAAATTAACATTCTTGTCCTCCTACTGTGCAGCCAAATTGATCAAACTGTAACATGTCTCTCTCTGCACCTCACAGCTCTGCAGTGTTTTCACTGTCATCATCGCCACAAAGAGCCTTCTGTTTATCGCTGTTTATCAGTTCTGTCACTGAACGCCACTGTAACTCGAGCCACAAGCTAATGAAAGTTTTGCTCTGTGTCCTGTTTTCTTCTTTTGCATTTGTTTTTCACTGTTTCTGTCCCTCGCTCTGTTGCTGTTTGTCCCAATCCCGCCCCCTCTCTCTGCAGAGTCCTGAGGACTCTCATACCCATCACCACAAAGAGAGCTATCCGTCTCTCAGGCCAGGGCCCTGTCCACTCAGCAGCTGACGGGGGACAGGTCGAGTGTCTGGAGCTGCTTATCCAGAAAGGATATGATGTCAATGACTTGCTAGGCGCACACATCTCCGGTAGGACACAGCTGGATGCTAGACTCCCTCTCACACATGCTTAGAAACACAGAAAGCCTGAAATAAAGACAGCCTATTAGTCTAGTGTTAGATGCTAGACTGACCCCATTAGCCACAGCACTTCAAAATAAAAGCTCTGTGCCACAAATTCCCAATACTTCGTCTTAGTCTTTTAAAATGGCCCCTGATTGAATGTAAATCTTGTTGCAGACAACTACCAGGACCTCAGGAGGAGCCCTCTGTTCTTTGCTGTTTCCAATGGTGATGTGACCTGTGTTCAGATGTTGCTGGCAGCTGGGGCAAGCACTGAGCTGGACCCACTACGATGCATCCTGGTGGCTGTACGCGCTGAGAGGTGTGTGGCATACAGTACGTGTGTGTATTCTCATACACGGCGGAGCCTATCACAACTGACACTGGGTGAGAGGCAGGGTTCACCCTGGACAGGTCACCAGACTATCACAAGGCTGACACATAGAGACAGACAACTATTCACACTCACATTCACACCTATGGGCAATATAGAGTCACCAATTAACCTGCATGTCTTTGGACTGTGGGAGGAAGCTGGAGTACCCGGAGAAAACCCACACTGACATGGGGAGAACATGCAAACTCTACACAGAAGGGCTGGGTTTGAACAAGGAAACCTCTTGCTGTGAATCGACAATGCTAACCACTGCACCACCATGCAAAAATGTCACTCCAATTGTTGTACTGCACCATACATGTACTAAACAGTAAGAGTCACAAAAAGACCACAAAGAGATGCAAAGAGACACAAAATAACAACAAAAAGGTGCAAAACAACTGTGCCAAGATTGTCTCATAGTCTGCCGTTTTCCAGGTATGAGCTGGTGCAGCTGTTGCTGTCCTACGGAGCAGAGGTGAACTGTTACTTCAGAGTTATCAGCAACACACTGTTCCCCACGGCCCTGCAATACTGCCTGAGGGACCCCATCATGCTGCGGCTGCTGCTCAACAACGGATATCAAGCTTCCAGGTACGTCTACTGTCTGTCAAAAGGGACTTTGAGTAAGACACATTTAAGCACTGAAATAATGAAGTGCTCATGTGTAAATTTCACCCCTGCAACACTGTCTGTGGCAGGTGTTTCCAATGTTGCCATGGTAACAGTGAAGAAATTGATAGTACCTGGGCTGACCTCCATAACCAAGCCTACCAGATTTACACTCAACCTGACGCCATCACAGTAAGAGCCAATGCACCGACGCGATCTCATCCCAACTCATCAGACAGTGTTGTTTTGTCACTGGACAGGTACCTTTTTGTCAGTATCTGACGCCAAAATCACCCATGAAACAGCGATATTTGACGGCCTGGGAATGAGAATGGGCTGAATTCACGCAGACATATATATTGCTGTATAAAGAGTCACACAGAGTCAGTTCAATACATGACCGATCAGCCAATCACTGAGCTAGTTAACCAAATATAATACAATGATTCTCATCCCTGATTTTTTCCCCTTCCAGTTCTGTGAGTTTGTCTCGGTGTCGTGGCTCACACATCTACTTGGCAGTCTTGTACGGATGCTCCTGGACTACGTCGGCCACGTCAGCATCTGCCCCGTCCTCAGAAACATCCTGGAGAAGAGGCCTGAGTGGGATGAGATTTCTGACATACTGAGTAAAACTTGCATATCTTTTCTTTTAAAATATGAAGTTAATCCTTAGGGATTAAGGAAGTAAGTAGAGGTTGCTTGTGTGTTCCCAGGCAAGCCACGGTCTCTGCAGCACTTGTGTCGACTGGCGGTCAGAGGTCGCATGAGCCTCAGGACGCTGAATGACCCAGTCGCCATGGCTGCTGTCCCTTATCCTCCAAGACTGAAGAACTACCTGACCTACAGAGAGTACAACGTTAGTTAGTTCAACTTGTGTGATTGAAACATTAACGAAAAAGCACTTGTCATTCTTTAAAAATGAGCCGAATGGGAATATATATTCTCTCCTTTTTGTATTTTATTTAAGTTTTATATGTAGAGCTATATGTAGAGAGGAGTGCTTTGTAGTGTGTCACTTTCTTTTATGTGAAACAAAAGAAGAAGAACACTTTCTTTCAAGCTTGGACAACTGAAAGGTCCGTTTTCTTTATGGAGCCTGATTATTTTGTATCGATGAAGCACTACAGTCTCCTTTTTCTAATAAAT
The DNA here is from genome assembly GCA_035609425.1 of Epinephelus awoara. Classification (NCBI taxonomy): domain Eukaryota; kingdom Metazoa; phylum Chordata; class Actinopteri; order Perciformes; family Serranidae; genus Epinephelus; species Epinephelus awoara. The sequence continues at coordinate 17,352,235 of CM069316.1, read as the reverse complement.
ATTGGCACCTTTAGCTATGAAATCGATCCTAGTTCATTCCTGAACAGATCCAGTCTTTTATGCTTCGGACAAAAACTAACAATTCTGTGTTGCCCTGCTGCTGTCATTCTATTCATGTCCAGGACAAATGTCTCACAATTCTTAAATGCACTGCACACCAACAAAGGTGTTTCCACTTCTCGCTAATTAGATCTCTGCCCAAAGGAGAGGTTGGGCGCAGGATTCTATAACTATAAACTATAAATATAACTATAAAGACCAATCGGAATAATTTAAGTGTGAGCTGTGCCGCCCGAACGGGTGCAATGGAGTGTGAGAGAAACATCAATCGAGCAGTCCTGAGCAAAGGTCTAATCAGGCGGGTTAAGTGGAAACACCTGTCTGGGTGGACGACATTATTCTCACATTCAGTGAAGGGGTTTAAAAAAAAGCAAAGTATTGTTGCTTAAAGAAAAATTTCGGTTTATTTCAACCTGTCTCCTATTGTCCTAAATTTGTTTTAAGTGACTAGTGACATAAAAATAATAGTTAGCATGTTAGCTGTTAGCCTAGATACAGCCAGGGAGCACAGTAGCGTCAAACCTGTTAAAATGTAAGTGAACGGGTATACTTCAAGTGCAACTAAACAAGCTTTTTTTCCACAAAGACCGCCTCATATCATTAGGATAAATGTCAGAGAACATATAGAACAAGACATGTAAACATGTTGTCTTACCTTACCGGTGTGGTGCCATGTTTGTTTACCATTTAGCTCTGCTTTCCAAAGCGCAGCCGAAATATTGCGAGAACAAGCAGCGATCTCATACCGTGCCTAACGGCTAACATGCTAACTATTATTTTTATGTCACTAGAAACAAATTTAGGACGATAGGAGACAGGTTGAAATAAACCGAAATTTTCCTTTTCAGTCAGGAACACGTTAGTCAAAGTAAACTTTATTTCCATTTGCAGTATCATATTAGGCGGTATGGCTCTGTTCTGGGGCCTCTGTCTTTACCCAGGCCTATGCCGAAAGCCTCTTCCATGCCCCTACATGGAAAGCATAAGGCGGAGAGAGCACACCTCACTGCTGAAGTACTCTATTAAATTAAAAGTTTCAGTAGTTCTATTAGTACTTCAAAATAGACAGGCAGAGAGTAAAGTCATATAGCTCTGGGTATCCAGCAACTGCTACCACGAGATTCTCCTCCATTGTTCACCAACTGTAAACTTGTTGTCGTGACCAGCACAGAAGACCTATCGGCTCAAATGAAGTATTTTCAATTCAAGGAGTTCAGAGCACATCAGTATAAACGCCAGGTGCCTAGAGCACAGAAACATGGGGCACGTAGCAACACAAAAACAATGAGCAAAAAGCTTTATTATCGTCAAAAACAACTCCAAAAACTGCCTAAAGCTGCTAAAACCCTTTCTGTGTGATCAGGGCCAACGTGTTTCTGTTCTGTTTGTGTGTTAATACAACCGCTCTGTGCCGGGCCTGACTGAGAGGGGAACCACAACTTGTCACTCAACAACAGATTAGCAAAAACAAAACTATGAGCTGTATAAAAGCCCATAATAATATCAGCATAATTCCTGTCCTCTCATTATATTCTCTGCGCCAGACTAAAAGATTTGGTGTGATTACGTTGATGATGACCTACTGATGTGTTTGTACGTGGGAGTGTGTGTGCGTATGTGAGAGATACAGGCGTAACCTCACAGCAGGTTTGCGTTCAACAACAAAAAGATGAACTTACTACTAAGGTCAAGCTACTTTACAACACAAATCCTCTGATGCAACTATTAGTTTTCGGCTTGTATTACTGCACACTAGTCTATTGACTTCATTCTGGTTCCACATTTGAAAGGTCAAATAAAGTGAAAGCATATAAACAAGAGTCTCCAGCCACAACAACAGCTCTGTGAGGCTAAACATTAACGGGACAGCTCATCCCTACAAAAAAGGTTCATATTTTTCCTCTTAGCTGTAGTGCTGTTCTGGATTGTTTTGGTGTGAGTTGCTGAGTATTGGGGATATCTGTCTTAAAGATGTCTGTCTTCTCTCCAATATAATGGAACTAGATGACACAAAGCGCCAAAAAATAGATTTGAAAAACTCAACAGCAATGTCTCTTTCCAGAAATCATGACCCAGTTACTCAAGATAATCCACATGCTAGCATCCTAACTATGGCGATGCTAACATGCTGATGGCTAATAGCTGGATTCTTTTACACATTACTACAGGTTAGAGCCTTATTTTTGTCTACGTGTTTGTTTCTGCCTCTTATGTCATAATCTACAAAATGTCATCTGACAAACAATGAGTAAGGTGAATGAAGTAGAAACTTAACAGCAAACCCCTACGTGCCTCAGTCCTTAAGTCACATAACCTTTATATGTTGCTAGAGACTCACAGCCACACATCCATAAATCTCTCGGCTCTAAGCTATCGTCTTTGTCCCTGCCTTCATATGTATTTCTGCTATGTTATGGGAGTTTTAAAGCCTCTCAGATCAACTGACAATAACAACAGACATGCAGAGATCGAGCCTGTGCCGTAGTGTTGGAGATACATTATCTCTGTTTATCTTTCGTTCTGTTCTGTTGGGTCCAGTTGGTCTTTTTTGGCCGTGAACAAAGCCACTCAGACCATGGTGACAGACTGCTACGTTGACAGGCCATGGCCTCTGAGCTCACATGCTTTTTGTGGCTCTATCTCTCAGAACGGTGCCTCCCAAAAAAGACGCTGCATCATGGGGCTCACACTTTGGTACGTTCCCCTCTGATCCCTCTCTTAAGGCCCAAACAGCAGCTGGCGAGATTAGAGAGGAGAGGACACTGACACACACACATAGACTCTCCCTGACAGCAAGACAGTCGGCCAGGATAGATCCAATTCAGACTGGAGTGGGGACATTCAAACACATTCATCCGGCTACGATCACCTCAGCTGGACCCTTTATGTCTGTGGATCTCCAGCAGCCTCACTGTGGACCTTGTCTTTTGTTGGATTCCCACATGCCTACCTAATTTTGTGGTCCGGACAGAATCAAGTGCAACTCAACAACTGGTCTTTCTGTGGTAGTTTAAACTCTTACTGACTGGGTCTGTGCTAATCACGCTTTGGCCATGAGCTGTTTCGGGTACCGCCGAGAGTTGAGTAAGTACGAAGATGTCGATGAGGACGAGCTTTTGGCCTCTCTCACCCCTGAGGAGCTGGCTGAGCTGGAAAAGGAGCTGGTGGACATTGATCCTGACGCCAACGTGCCCATAGGACTCAGACAGAGGGACCAGACAGACAAGACCCCTACTGGGACCTTTAGCAGAGAGGCCCTAATGAAGTATTGGGAAAATGAGACACGTAGATTGCTGGAGGATGAGCTGGGTGGAGGAAGTCCCAAACTGGTCAGTAATGACATTTAATTAGATTTGCTTGGCATGCGCACAATGTGCCAGAGGCAAACCATGTTTGAAGTTCTATCAGATGAAACTCGAGCTTAAACAAGCCAAAAGTAGGAAGTCATTTGAAGCACTAAAAGAAGAGAATCATAACAAACCATTCTGTCTTTCATAGTTGCCTTAAAACATCCACGTAGCTTTACAATGAACATGTTTCATCAGTTTTTAAAGGTCCAGTGTGGTGGATCTCGGGGCTATATAGGTGGAAATGGAATCTAATATAATAAGTAGGGTTGCTTTAGTTTATAATCACCTGAAAATAAGAATTGCTGTGTTTTCTTTACTTTAGAATGGGTCGTTTATATCTACTCAGGGCGCGGGTCCTCGTCTAAGAGGTTCACCAGGACATGGCAAAGACTGGCTCTACATAGGGCCATTTGTGTTTTCAAGTTTTTTTCCGTGAAACTGCTTTATTCAGTGTTTTTACCGATTTAAATCAACCTGTCTGTTTGTTTTGAAGAAGAAGAGACCTCTGCGGGTACTTTAGCTCCCGGTTAAAACCTCCTAAACAATAAACACTGGAGAAAAAAAGTTTCAGCTGGTTACAATCTACAGTCCTCACCACTAGATGCCACTGAATCCCCCTAAATCTTACACACTGGAACTTTAAGAACAAAAATAGTCATGATTACAGCATTGCACTTCAACGCTGAATGATTTTATTAAAATACAGGATGAAGAACAAGAGGAGGAATGTGTGACAGAAGAAAACAGCGATGCAGAGGATGAAAAAGATGTTGAAAATGAGAAAGAACAGAAACAGCAGGAAACACAAGAGGAGAAGAAAGAAGAAGAGGAGGAGGAAGATGAAGAAGAAGAAGAAGAGAGTGAGGAAGAGAGTGAGGAAGAGGAGGAAGCTGTAACAGAGGAGGAGGAGGAAGATGAGGAGGAAGAAGATAATAAATTTAAACCTGAACCTGTGAAGGAATTCCGGGCGCTGACACCACGTGCCGACAGCCCAATGCTATTGAAGCCGCAGAGGGTGGAGCCTATGAGACTGACCCCTCCCCCTCCACCTGTCGACCCAAACGCAACCGGAAACCCAACAGTCGTCGATGACGCTCTCCAAAGAGCTCTTAACAACGACCCTGAACTCACAGAGGTTAATCTCAACAACATTGACGATATCTCACAGGTACGAACGCAGACACATGCTGTTAAAGGTTTGTCCTATGCTAGCCTATTTTTGGCACCAGGCATGTTGGCATGGTTATGTACTATAGGGCATAGTTACATATTTGGCATGACCACTTTTTATAACCGGAAATGAATAAAAACATGGTGCCCTCAGTTTTCAGTAGGCACCTAAAAGTTGAAATCATCTTGTGGTTTACTTGATGGCATGTAGTAGCTAAGAAAGTTATTTTACTCATGTTAGTTTTAGGTGCAGTAGCTAGATCATGACCTTTGTGTCAACTTGGTAAAAACAGACCTTACTAAAGTGTTAAAATGTCTTCAGGGATGCTGTAACCAGTATGTAGCAGTGGAGGTATTGCCAATTGAAAAGAATTAAAAGGGTTAGTTAGATCTTTTGAAATGGGGCCGACTATACATGTTGGTCAGCATGCCCCCAGTTTGGAGAAGCAGGCAGGGGTACGGAAACATAGGCTATAGCAATGTACTGCTGTGAAAGGGGGCAGAAACAAAACGTTATTTAGCCACCTAAAAAAATCAATATCAGTTTTGAAGTGTGGGGTACCTCACAAAACCCCACTTCAGAATATCTGAACTTTCATTTTAAACTCTAATTTTACCATTTTTTAAAGTCCCTTGTTTCAAAGTTTCAGTGTGGTATAGCCAGTACAGGTCAAATGTATTCAATATGCTTTCATGCTGATCATATTTTAATTTACTTTTTAGGAAACCCTGATTCGATTCGCTGAAGCTCTGAGGTCCAACACACACGTGCGGGTCTTCAGCCTCGCGAACACTCGAGCCGACGACCCTGTGGCTCTGGCCATTGCTAAGATGCTGAGGGAGAACTCGTCCATCATCAGTCTGAATATAGAGTCTAACTATGTGACTGGAAAGGGCGTGATGGCGTTGGTTCAAGCGCTTCCTGGAAACAACACCCTGACTGAGCTTCGGTTCCATAACCAGAGACACATGTGTGGAGGACAGGTAAGTTCTCCTCTCTTACTTCAACCAAACAAATCTCGACAAGGCAGCCATAATCTGAATGTCTCGCTTTGTCAATCTCCCCCACCTCAGGTAGAGATGGAGATGGTGAAGATACTGAGGGAAAACTACACCCTGATCAAGCTGGGCTACCAGTTTAACCTGCCTGGTCCCAGGATGAGCATGACGGGGATCCTCACCAGGAATCAGGACCGCCAGAGACAGAAACGGCTGCAGGAGCAGAAACAGCTGCAGGGCCAACTGGGGGTGCCAGAGGGAGCGGTCAACCCCAGAACCACTGCACTGGTATGTAACTTTGCTCCAGTATGGGACGTGTCCAGTAAAATAGGATTATTTTTCAATGGGTCGCACCCACTGTTGCCCACTGGCCAACAATTGAATTCTTCCTATCTTTGGTTCTCCATTATAGCTTCAAGAGTACCAATCTGTGTAACAGTGACACACTCTTCAGCTAACAAATGGGATGCTTATGATGCGCAACTTTAACAAAATCAGCTGCTCCAACAACCTGTGATAGTGTGGCATCAATGACCTTCTTCAGAGCACCAACCCAATTCCGTCTTTTGGTTTTAAAAAAGTCTGGACAGCAAAAACCCCCAAACAAAAACAACAACGGTTGTGATTGGCCTAAGGAGGGCCAGGTTGGTTGGAAATCTGTTAGAACAGGAGGAGGACTAGCTGCATCTGCCTGAGCAAATAAAACACAAACTCGCAAATTTGTCTGATTCCCAGGCTAAACTTTAAGTGTAAGCCAGCACACAAGCCTTTTCTGTTACAAATGTATGTGTGAGAATCCATTTTCCTCTCTCTGTCTCTAGAAAGGAACTCCTCGTTCATCACCTTACAGCTCACCCAGAGGCTCTCCTTGGTCCTCACCCAAACTCCCCAGGAGTGACCTGGCCAAAAAGCAAACTCCTCCTGCTCCACCTCCTCCTCCCCCTCCACCACCTCCTCCTCCCCCACCACCTCCTCCACCACCTCCTCCGCATCGGGAGAAGATGAAGCCCACCAGGATGATTGCGGAGGTCATCAAGGCGCACGAGTCGGGCAGGAAGAAGGTGAAAAAGACAAAAGGGAAGAAGGGCAAGAAGGGGAAGGCGTCGGAGAGAGACGACACACCTAGCATCCTAAAGGAGCTCAAGAATGCCCTGAGGCCCGTGTCGGTGGACAAGAGAGGGGAGGAGGGCAGCAGGCCGTCTACGCCCATGAGGTCGGCCCACGACCAGCTGATGGAGTCTATTCGCAACAGCAGTGTCCGCAGCCTGAGACGGGTAAGGGAAAGGATTTGTGCAACAATGGGGACGTTTAAATGTTTATCTGATGGTTTAAATTTGCTGCTCATTGTGTGAATGCTCATTCAGCAAGGCTGGATTTTCAAAATAAAAGCTTATAGATGGTAATATAATCAAATTAAAAGTTATTTTTTTCCAAATATTCAGTAATTTAACTTTATTGACATTAATTCTTATACTCAACCTTTTCTGTTTTTTTGGTTTTTAAAGTACAAAGCATTTCTTCTTTCAGCCTTAAAGTGAAATTCAAATTCCACCTATGACAGTACAGTTTACCTTGCAGCCTTCCTTGCCATGTATTTCAGCTGTTGGCCTCTTAAGGTAATGCTGTGCCAGTTTTACATTTCAACTTCCAACTCTTTTGGCCTTTAACATGTTTCAAACTAGTCATGTCATATTTTTGCATTTGTCCTTCAGCTTTCAGCATTCACATGTATTTTCTTCAGGACATGCATCTCCTGTTTTTTTTTCCTCCAGTTTTGTTATCAGTGTTGTTGTCCCCTAATTACTGTATCAGATTCAAGCTGGATTATGTAGAAATGTACTGAGTGGCAAAACATTCCTCCTCCACAAGCAGGCAAGTAATCCACTTAATGCAAAACTGAGTTAAGTGCCTCGACAGGCAAACTGAACAAGTAGGAAGTTTAATGTAGACGAGGATGACACAGAGTCAGCAGTGTCTGAGTCATGGTATGTATTTTTCTCTTCACTGAGGTACTGTAGGCTGCAAAAGACTGCTTAACACCAGCCAGCACTGTGGTACGATTGCAATGTTTTCAGAGCCAGAGAGAAAAGCCAAAATTTAGCCAATAATAATGTCAGCCAAGTCAGTCAAGTATTCTTACCCTGAAGAGGAAGATAAGATTATCAAGAGAAAGAAAAAAGGATGGAAAATAATGCTAATAAGACAAACAAATAAGAGAGCGTGCATTTATCTCATAACTGTGTGATACTTTTACTCTTAAAGAACTGAATGCATCCGAACTTAGATTTTTTTTCTAATCTTGGAGAGGAGAGTGAAGTAATACCTTGGCTGAAGCTTTAGCACAGCTTGTTGCATTGTTAAAGTGGAAAATCAGCTCTGCCCTCAGATGGCAGGGTCTCCGAGCTGTGAAATTCCTGCCACTTAGAGAAAGTATTTATAGAAACTGTTCAGCGCAGCTCTGATAAAGGCAGATATGACACGTTACCACAGCACGCAGCAACAACACACATCCAACAAAAACAGCCCGCTAACACTTCATCTGTTGACACCGCTGAGGACGTCATGCACGGACTCCATGCGATGTCCAGGTTTGCAAGCTTATAAAGAACGATTATATCTCATTGGATTCGTGCCTTTCCTAAAATGTGTACAGGGTTGCTACACCCTTTTTAAAAATCCAATTTGACGCTTGTTTTGATCTTTCTAAGACCTCGACGGAGAAAATTTCAGAAGCAAATGCACGTTAGGACTGAGCTTTGTGTGTTAAAAAATATTTTCATTTAAAACCTAAATTTAAATTACAAACTGCTTGTTAAGACACATGCATGTTACAGTATAGCTACCTTTTATCCACTTTGACAGTCTATTAAATCTGGTGACCAAATTTTAAGTCCAACACATTCTCACCCCAACCTCGTCACATATCGATGTTTGGTCATGAACTTTCCACATCTGGATATGACGTGCAAGATACCCTGGATGTGTTGGTCGACGTTAAAGGACAGCTTTTCTCGTTGGTGTCTGACACCTCAAGTCACTGCCCAAGCGCCCTATTTCGACAACTTCAGAGTGAGACCACATTTATGTTACATATTGTAGTTCCTTAGAAACATTATTAACTAGAGTCTAGCTATTGTCAAAAATATCAGAGGGCTTTGTGTGTTCTCTGAAACTCCTGGCTAACTGTTTTAACCTAGCATCATCCTTACTGTTTTTTGTATTTAATCCTGCTCTCACAAGCAGGTGGCCTGTGGAGAACCAATCGAAACATTACAAGAAAACGGAAGAGCTGGATTGAGTACAAACAAAAGACCAAACCATATTTAAATAAGTAAATCCTGTTTGGAGCTATGTCTCATGCAACTAGGTATCACCTTGAAAATCTAAGATCTACCATCATTTAAAAATGACTTTTTAAAGGTCTAGTGTGTAGGAGTGTTTAGTGGCATCTACTGGTGAGGTTGCAGATTGCAACCAGCTGAAGCTTCTCACGTGTGCTAAGTGTGTAGGAGAAGTATGGTGGTCAGGTGATTATAGACTCATGAAAACATAGTTATGAATATTATATACTATTTCTGCCAATATACCCCACTAAATCCTACACACTGGACCATTTCATGAAATTCTCAACATCTAATTTAAAGAGATACTCTGCCAATTTTCAAGCAGCTTTGTATCACAACAATGTGGGTAGTATGTGTAAATGAACTGTCCATCTAACCAGTGCCCAGATCTCGCTGCTCGCTTGCCAGCGAAAATCCACTGGCTCTTGGGCTGTTGGTCGAACTACAGATTGTACTTTCCCAGTTTCGTGCCCACCGCCACCACAGACACGAGGAGTATGGAAGCAGATCGAGAGAGAAAGAGCCGCCTCTCTTAAACTCCGATCAAACTGTAAAACTAGGCAGTGCAGATCAAATATATACCGAGATTCTGTTCCTCTATTACAATAACACTATTTCCTCAATTACAATATTAATTATAAATAATAAATATTACAATATTAATATGCAATACTATTTTCATAAAACATTCAGGAGGCCCAGGCCTAATGACACCACAGTTTATTCCACACTATTAAAGCTGCCTCTCTTTTTGAAACCACCCTGGAGTCTGTAATAATTTCGCTTTTAGCCATGCTTGTTGCTGCCGTGGGTAATAGTATGACGTCAATATGTCAACAAGTCGAAATATCTAAAGTTTCACAATATGAATTTTTCATATGATGAATGAATGAGATGATAAGGCAGACCCCAATTTTAGTGCACAGTTTGGTTGTAATATGAGAGAGGTTAAACAGGAAGCAGGCGCCATGCTGTTTCCTGTATTATGAAAATAGAGGCTGGAAAAAACTGAGATCAAACAGTAAAACTAAGCAGTGCTGATCAAATACAAATCAAGAATCTTTTACTGTGGTGCCTCTTTCATTTTTCAGAAACACATTTAGCACCGTTTAACTGTAATAGGAGATTGTTTGTTTCCAGCTCGCTGCCAAATTGTTTTTCAGATAAACAACTCGCATTATGTCACCCACCAGCAGGAGGATTTATTGGTCTGGTGCAGCGCAGTGCATTCTGGTAGTTGTAGGCTTTCTACCTTTTGAGCAAAAGTGAATGCCACAGCTCTTTTCCTCTGTTTGCTCTGGTCATGTGGCACCAGTTTTTGCATCTTTCCACAGCTTCGGCAGCCCAGTTTTATGAAAAGACATTCGTCTAGCCAGTGTACACTGCCAACAGCCAGAAAATTACCCATTATAAATTAGCTTCACCACTTATAATGGAGAGAGGCCATTTTATGAGAGATGTGGTTTGAAAACTGCATTCTTGTGCCCATGATTCAGAAGTCATTTTTTTTTCTTTTTTTGGTTGGATGTATTACTGTCACGTCCACTGATTCAAGTCCATTCCTCTCATTCCCATCTCTGCTGTCACCATCGTATTCCTTAAAAAGCGTGGATGACTTAACCGCCTGTATTTAAAGCTGACAAAGCATTATCTTTATTTCCAGGTTGAAGTCCCACATCATCTACGATAATACAAGCAGACGTAAAAGAGGTCTCCTCGTTGCCATGGAAATTTGGGGCGTCTGCCTGATGATGACGATGGAGTGATGGAAGCGCAAGATGAAAACATGTTGGGATTGCTGAGGAGGCAAAAACTGAATTCTCACTCATGAAAAAGAAAACTATACTGGGAATTTGCACTGCAACAATAGCTTTACAAGTTTTTTTCTAAAGTATAAAAACATACCGGTAATTGAAAATGGTGTTTGTATTTTAATTTTGAGTTGACTGAACTGTTTACTGATACGTTTTCTAATTCACTGTTCTCTTGTAAAATTGTAAATATGGTCTGTTGTTGGGTGAATCGTGTTCATTTCTAAATATAGCCATTTGGTGTTTACAATGCTGCTTGTCAGTGAATGCGAACTGTTTTCTTATTCTTTGGTTACTGGACGAGTTCCATTCGAAAGGAAAGGGTCAAGCTGTGATGCAGCAGTATAGCAAGCGCACGAAGCCACTGTTCTGATCAGTGAGTCATCTTACTGGTCAAGCACCACTGATGCATATTCCCACTCCGACACACTCACAATACGCCCACTCCAGTCAGCACGTATTAGAGCAGGGCTCTGGCGCACTTTGTTTGAACAATTCACAATGCATGACAAGCCAAGAGAAAAAATAGGCAGTCACTGTCAGTGCCACTGACATCACAGAGGAGACATTCACTTTAAAGAGGATGAATGTCTGTTATGGGTCAATACCTACCCAGAGTTTGTTAACATTAGCCACCACAAGCTTACTAATGAATTTTCATGAACAGTGATGTGTTTCATTTTCTCGCTTTAAAGACTACATTGAAATTTACCAAAAACCCACTTAAAGTTAAAGGGCCAGTTCACCCCCAAAACAAAACATACATATTTTTCCTCTTACCCGTAGTGCTGTTTATCAATCTAGATTGTTTTGGTGTGAGTTGCCGAGTGTTGGAGATATTGCCCTAAGAGATGTCCGCCCTCTCTCAAATATAATGGAACTACTGTAGATGGCACTTGGCACCACAAAAATCCATTTCAAAAACTCAACAGCAATGTCTCTTTCCAGAAATCATGACCCGGTTACTCAAGATAATCCACAGACTTGGTTTTGAGCAGTTTCATGTAGGAACTATTTTCTGTCACCTGCCATCTACTGCTGGCTCACCTAGCGCCACTGAGCTGGCTAATGTGCAGCTCAGCTGCAGAGAATGTCATAAATGTTTACATTGCGTGCTGATAAGTGGTAATTGGTTGGTCGGTGTAGCTTGGTAGACAGGAAATAGTTCCTATATGAAACTGCTCACAACAAGGTCTATGGATTATCTTGAGTAACTGGGTCATGATTTCTGGATAGAGACTTTTGGTACGTTTACATGCACCGTTACGTCAAGCTATGGTTATAGATCAACTAGGCCATTAAACTGGACTACTGTCCTTTTCCCAGTATACAAGCATGGGTTTAGAATCGATTTATTGACTAAAGTTTGTCTGACAAGATGGGTATACAGTATTTAACTCTTTCAGCTGACACAACATGACCTGTGTCTCTTTGTCCATCCAATAATGCACGGCTCTGGATGTTGATTTCGCCATGTTGTTACCAGCTTCTTCTTCCGTCATGCATTTGATGCTATTCGACTTCTGGGTCAAGGCCCAGGGTGAAAACTGTGGACCATGCGCAGAGGACCAAGGCCAGTTAGGGTCCCATTGACTGTATACGTGTGAGAGTAATTTGATTCTAAATCGCATTATCTTGGTGCGTTAGTCTGACTTTGAGAAGTTTGATTTAGCAAGATTTCAGTCAGAAAACATGTATTCTAAAAGTCCAGTTTTGGTCGGACTGCCACAATAAATTGATTTTCTCCAATGTCATGTAAACGTAATGATTGTTGTTGAGCTTTTCAGAAGTATTGTTTGGCACTTTGGGCACCACAAGCCGAGTGCCATTTAGTTCCATTATATCCAAGAGAAGGCAGACATCTCTACGATTGATATCTAAACCACTCGCCAACTCACACCAAAACAATCTAGACTGATAGACAGCACTACAGGTAAGAGGAAAAATGTGTATTTTGGCTTTTGGAGTGAACTGTCCCTTTCAAATCTACAGTGGGTAGATCTATGCTGGATTTATTCTGGGCTGGCGGGATTTAGCCAATTAAGATGGGGATGTTAGTCAATAGAGACATAATGTCATGACAGAAAGGAAAGGAGAGTCCAGGAAAAGAAGAAGACAAATTAAACTGAGAGACAGGGGTGACAGTTTGGCAAGGAGAGACCAAGAGCATGTGAGGGCGGAGGGGGGGATGACAGATGACAGGGAAAGCAAAAGACTGAGGGATGTGAGCTATTAGCATTCTAATCCTGGTCCTGCATTTGTTTATGTGTCTTGGAAGAGTTCCCTGACTCCTAAATCCACGGTGCAGCTGTTCAGACAACACTGTCAGGGACTCAAGGGTGGCAACAGCAAGACAACTACAAATTGTATAATGGCAAACTGTTTCCCAAATTACACCAGAAGGTTTTCAAAGTGATTTCCCATTTAAAAGGCCCGTCATTAACCTCAGCATTGTAAAATAAGTATTAAGTGTGTAGTATGTGAAGGAAGAAAGGTGGACGGTGCCATAGAGTACATCCTGAAAAAAAAAAAAAAAAAAGCATCAAGAGGAAAATCCAACCTTCAGCTAGACTTGGTCAGGACTGAGTGAAGCTCCATCGCAGGGTACACTCCTCATGTTGAAACCCAGTCTCCTCAATGGCCATCCCAAATACCGCAGCTCAGTATGCACAATGCATTCCTCAGACTGTGTCCTAAGAATAAAACTTCCTCTACTCAAGTACGGCACTTTGTCATATCTGTCAAACTGTAAAAAGGGGGATCCTTCCATAAAGACTCACCATAAAATGACGAGACTTCCTGCTTGTAAATGAGGTCTCTGCACTCAGGGTGGTCACTGTATTATCCTCGTAGTGAATTCAAGATTATTCTCAGGATGGACAGAGGGTTTCATGCACCATGGGGAAATGTAAAACCAGTCAGTGAGTCACAACAAAATTGTTAAGTGCGCATGTTTACATGTATTCCTTGAACACTGAGCTACAGAGTATCCCTGAAGCTGCTCAGTCAAACCACTCAGACCCTTTGACCTTTGCATTCCTTCCTAATTTATGCATGCAGTTTTACAAATTAAAGCCATTTGACTTGAGCTGCCACAATCTCAAAATACAAACCTAGCCTCAAGTGCACAAAAGGGCAATATCACCAGTAATTTACCTAATATTCTACTTGTGACTGACACACCAAGCCAACAGTTGGCCATTGGTCAATGTTGGGCTGTCAGTGAGAGTCTGTTACCCTGTGGTGTCCAGCACTGTTTTTCGGCTGATTCAGCATGTTGAATTAGTGTTGGACCCATTGAAACCCATTGGTGATCGAGTAAGAGAAAGTAGTAAGAGAAACGGAAGTGAGGAGAGCAAATAAATGGTGAAAGTCAAGAGGGCATAGGATCAAAACAACCTTCTTATATTAGGTATGGTTAGATTTTAGTTACTGAGCTCTTTAGCACAGTTTGTAAATGTGTTATTGTTCATGAGCACACAGTAAATAACCTTTGTTCGCTCAACATTGTGTTGTGCTGTGCCAACTGGAGAACTAGCGTCTTGAATCCACCCTGTCTTCTGGTTTCCTTTATCAATGACGCATGCAGACTACCACCGCCTGCTAGTTTGGAAAGTTAGTCCCTCCATTCAGGCGCAGAATGGATGTGCTAGTTGTCTTTGCGGTGTGTTCAAGTCATAGACTGTACACAGACACGGACCACCTGTCTCCACTTTATCCCACTGTACAAAAACCCAAAATATCCTGGATATGGACTGAGCTGTTTTGGTCATATCGTCCATGTTTATTATACAATCTATGGTTTAAGTTCAACTATTTTGCCGAGACACAGATGGGGTGAGGCGACCTTAGTCAGCCTTTGTTGCCGCTGCTTCTTTGAAGTTGAACAGTGTGTAATGGCTGAAAGAACCGACAGAGTCAAAAGATAAACAGTGCTCTGTTGCTTCTATAAATGCTTTTGTTTATGTGCATGTGTGTACTGTATGTGTTGGTCGGGATCTCTATGGCAGCGCTGTATCCAAGTTGTGCTGCCCCACTAGTGGAAAGTCCCATACCTGCACTAATCCCTGTGAAACTCTGCGGCAGAGAGAACTGATACAGGGTCAGTGTGGTGTCAGCTGATGTGGACCATTAACTAAAAATAAATGGTAGAGGCATAGGATTGTTGTAGTCCTTATTGTGGTGCTCACACTTAATTATAGGGTCAATTCTTGCAGTGACTTCCAGAAATACTTTGGAAAGGGCAACTTTTAGTTCCTCACATCATGTGTCGTTGCTACTTTTCTTTGAGTCTGGGTATTTTTTATGGAGTTTAATCAGGAATGTTGTATCTCTCTCTCTCTTTCTCTCTCTCTCACACACACATTTATACTTTGACCCTCACTCACCCAGTTTTCATTTCTACCTGGTTCAGTGGGTGAAATGGTAGCAGTAAAGGGGGTGATAATCCTCTGCTCAGCTGTTTCCAGATCTGTCCAACTCCCTGTCTGGCTGTCTATTGCAGGTGTTGAGACCTGTATTCATCACACACACACACACACACACACACACACACGTGGGCAAACAGATGCACACACTCAAATTACAAACTCGACAGATATGATTGTGCTCCCTTACACAAGTGCAACAAAGTCTGCGCACATTGTGTATCAGGATACACATTAAATTAAATTAAAAATTTTGAAATTATGGATCCTGCAAATAAAAGTTTTACAAAGAAACATTCATTATAACAGTCTGTGAAAGTAAAGGAAGCCAAAATACCAAAGTATGTAAATATCAACCTTTTATTGGAGTGTACAATGTAAGAGTTCATTATTTGTCAAGCCTCGTTGATAAGGCTTGGCGTCCATAACATCATATTAACCCGAGTCACCTACAGAAGCTAACATCAGCGAAAACATGGCAAGGTTTGCCCCCAAAAAGTATCTTGATATTTGACAAAAGAGGTCAGTTCTTACGTCAGACAAGTGGCAATTTGACTCTCAAAGACAGAATTTAAAGAGGACACCAACATTCCTCTTTTGCAAACAGTCAAAAACAAAAACAAAAGAACACTTTTTTTTAAAATCATGTCCTGATATTTTTTCTGGAAATTTGTTACACTGTGGTTAAGACATTTCTGTATTAGCTCTGCTACATATTAGCATGTCCAAAATGCTAACATGGCAGCCGTAGAGAAACCCTGGGAGGTCAAGCTTTATGCTTGACGCTTGAGGGACAAAACAATTAGCAGTCAGCAGCCCCTTCAATGCAAAGATTTTAAGTATGTGTAAAACTTTTGAAAGAGGAATTAACACATTTTCTTATACAAGTTAAAAGTTGAATTAATTAGCCATAAAATGCACTCTAGCGCAAACCAACACACCCAGGAGTTTTGCTACAGCCTCTTTTGGTCTGGTATGACCAGTTAGCATATGTTGGCTAATGTTAGCAAACGCTAACTAGCCTGCTGTGACCAGTTAGCATATGCTGGCTAATGTTAGCAAACACTAACTGGTCTGGTATGACCAGTTAACTTATGTTGGCTAACATTAGCAAAGATTAACTGGTCCAGTATGACCATTTAGCATAAGCTGGCTAACGTAAGCAAAGATTAACTGGTCCGTTATGACCACTTAGCATATGCTGGCTAATGTTAGCAAACATTAACTGGCCTGGTATGACAAGTTAGCATAATGGCTAATTTTAAACACTAACTGCTGGCCAACATTAGCAAACGCTAACTCATTATGACTACTTAGCATATGCTGGCTAATGTTAAACACTTACTAGTCTAGTATGACCAGTTAGCTTATGTTGGCTAACTTTAGCAAACATCAACTGGTCCGGTATGGCCAGTTAGCATATGTTGGCTAACATTAGCAAACATTAGCTGGTCTGGTATGATCAGTAAGCATTTGCTGACCAACACTAGCAAACACTAACTTGTTTGGAATGACCACTTAGCATATGCTGCAGTTAGCATGTGCTGGCTAATGTTACATTACATACAATACTCAACTGTAAGAGACAAATAAGTATTTGAACCTACTTGAATGATGCTACAAATTACACGTATGATATCGGTCAATTTAAAGATGATTTTGCAAGTCAATAAACGTTGCGTAAGTAATGTCCAGGATGTGGGCTACTCACATGAGCAACAGTTGCTTATTCTCTCATCTCCCAGCTGATAAAAAGTTGCTGGATAGCTAAGGTACCCAGCTAGCTAGCAAGCAATAAATGTAGCTAACACTGTTAGTGTTGGTGATGTAAATGTGCAAGATGGGAGATGTAGTTCACGGAGCGGTTTCGCACAAAACTAAATGGCGCAACGAGAAACTGTGACTTTCTTGACTTGTAAAAGTATCTTTTTAATTTGACAAATATCTTCTGTGTATTTGTCTCTGTCCGTTAACTACTGCATTTGTCCTTTGTGGCCAAACCCCCTTTAAATTAACACACAGCAAGAATTACTGGGAAATATTTAGTTTGGATAAAATACACATTGGCATCTGACTATTTGGTCTTTGTAGGGAATAACTGCCCACTGTCTGAGTTCTCCTTAATAAGCATTTCCTATATTACACCTCATGATTTACTAGTTAGTCAAGAAACTATTGATACTTGTTTGAATAATGCCATGACTCTAGTGTTTCTCCCTATACTGTGTCAGCACTTAGTGTCTAGAACAGGAAAAACACTGCTTTAGCCCCGCTGTGTCTGTACAGTAACTTAGCATATGGACCCATTATAAGCATCAGGTGTGTAAAACTAAAATGTCTTTATTCCTCAAGCTTTACATGAGTGACCTGATTCCAACAAACAGGCATTTCTTAATACTCTGCTTGCTATTGTAAAAAAAAGAAAAAGATAAAAGAAAAATAGAGCATGATTTCAACTGAATCTGTAGTGTGACAGAGGCAAATAAACAAAAACAAAGAAAAGGAAATTCACAACAGATAGCCTGCGATAACACTGTGGGCTACCTCCATGCGTGTACTGTATGTAGTGTGGTGGGTTAACGGGTAACGCTTACAATGCTTAATGTCCAAGTGCCTCGTTACTTAAAGCATATGTATGTTCCCTAATGATACAGACCTGAAAATGTCCTGTATTCATGCAGCGAGTCTCCTCTTTCAATCTGTGCAAAAATATAACAAGACTCAAACTCTGGAGCAAATTTACAGTCGACAGCAAATGAAGCTAAATATTTCAAAAAGAGCGTTTTCCTTTTTTTCTTCTTTGTTTTAAGAAAATATGAGTGCTAAACTAGGATCATTTGAATAAGTAAAAATAAACTAGAGAGCAATAGGGTATGAAAATAGTTCAATTTTTTTTTCCTTGTGACGAACAATGAAGACACGATTGATGAAGGATATGTGGCGACTAACCGGCCCTTCAATCACTGACCAAAAGAAAAAAGAAAACACATTCAGCTCTAAGAGACGACTCGATGTAAGATTGCACGTGTTAATCTGGGGAACATGGGAGAGTGACAGGGAGGGAACATGTGTGATGGGAGGCAGCGGATATGAGTGACAGATGGAGGTGATGAACATCAAAGAGTTGGGGACGTGGGAGGAGAAAAAAGAGATGCGGAGAGGTGGAAAACGGAGAACATAGTTAAAATGAGACGTGTGACATATTTGCTATCGAGAGACAGAAACGGAGCCGACAAACGGAGACAGACGTGACGGAGATAAAGAAACAACAACCTAAGATATGAGAATGACAAACATTTACAGATTAAATGAGGTATTGCACAGATTAATAAAAAAAGCATAAAGGCAACAAAAATATACAGCGAGTTGATAGAACATTTACATTTAGAATTTTGAAATTAAAGATTTCTTTTTAGAAAGACAAGAACTATTTTAGTGTCATAATCATCCATGGGTTGGGGAGGGGGGAAAAAAAGAAATGAAATATCACTAGTCCTCCCATTCATCATCATCCTCAAAGTCCTCCTCATCCTCATCGTCGTCGTCCTCATCTGTGGAAGAAAAGAAGAATTTCAGGAGGTGTACTGAAAACAGCCATTTGCAAAGCATTTTCTTTTCCAGAAAAAAATACTGTTATTTTTTTGTGGTGGCAAGAACGTCATGCATGTCTTCCATTTTTCTGTTTGTACTAGAGTAAACCTTCACTTGTGTATTCCCTTTGAAACTATTTTTAAAGAAGGAAAGTTTCCTCAACTAAGAGGCTTAAAATAGAAAAAAAGGAACCACAAGTTGTTTCTAGACTGATGAGGAAGTGGTGAAAGTCTAATTTACATTTTGGCAACAGTGTGTCATCTGACATACAAGAAATGACGCAAAGTCTGAGTGCCGGGTGTCAAGCAGCTGCTCCATTTTTAAAGGTTGAAGAGGCAGAGTTAATTACTCAAAGCTCTTGTAAGGTAGAGTTCAAGTCCCTAGGAGCCACTCAAATTAACTGTGAAATAATCCGAACTCACTGAAGTTTCTTTTGGCAGAAGCGTCTGCTAAATCAGTGGTTCCCAACTGGTGGGTCGCGGCCCAAAAGTGGGTCACAGGTCCATTTTGAATGGACCACAAGTGACTTGGGTGTCAAGTTTGTAAAATACACACTTTATTTTTATAGGGGTTTTATTTTTAACTCCTGTTCCCTGCCGCAGAGTGAGTGAATAACAGACAGCTACTTTTCAGAGTGGGCAAACAAGGTCAACGACATGACAAACACAAGTATGATGTTGAATATATTAAACTCTGTGGATCTTGAAGTAAAGATTAAGGAGGTTATCTCCTGTCATCGGGGGATAGTGTTCCTTAAAGTAAAGGAAGTCCCATGGTAAGTGTTGTGTAAACATTCCTGTGGATTTCAACTGCACATGACGGGAAGCAGGAAACAAATGTAATATTATAGGCTAGGTGAGTAGTGTGTTGGTGTACCTGAAGAGTGAATAGCCTTGCTCCGTTTCTGCATCACCTCCATCAGGGCCCCGACGATGCCTGCCGAGGGGGCTGGGGTGGAGGGGGTTGAATCTGTGCTGTCATCCCTCTGTAAAGAAGACAGAAGGAGTTAAATCTCAGGGTACAGATGGATACATATTTGATCGAGACGTGTGCTGTGTGTAATGAAGGAGCGCTGACCGTTTTGAGCTGGATCCCTTGTCGGATTTGGTCCAGAAGTGCGTCTCTGCCGGTGCTGGACACCGGCCTCTCTTTCTGCTCCACCTTCTTCAGCTGGGTGCCTTCTCTGATCTGACTCAGCAGGGCCGACTTACCGGGTCCGGCCGTGCTGCCGTCCCCTCCATTAGCCTCCGTGGGCATTGGAGGAGCAGGGGGTGGAGGGCCAGGAGGTGGTGGAGGTGGAGGGGGAGGAGGCGGTCCTCCGGATGAGGATGAGGGAGGTGGAGGTGGTGGGGGAGGCGCCACCGGAATAGAGGCATGGGCCGGTGGAGGGGGAGGCGGGAGTGAGCCTCTGCTGGGCGGGGGAGGCGGTGGAGCCGACATGCCCGGTCGGGATGGAGGGGGAGGAGGGGGCGCAGAGACGGGAGCTCTGGAGGGGGGAGGAGGTGGTGGGGCACCTCGCCCCCTGGCAGGAGGAGGGGGAGGAGGGGCCGAGCTGTGGTGTGGGGGTGGGGGAGGAGGCCCGCCTCTGGATGGAGGAGGCGGAGGAGCTGGGGAGAAAACAACAAAGATAACCTGAAGTTAAAAAGAGCAAAGTTGTTCTTATCATGTCACATCACTCAGAGTTCACACTGCAGCCATGAACAACATCCAAATATCATTTCAGATTTTAGATTAAATCCAAAAAATATAATTCATGGAAGAACAGCTGGAAGATCTGGAAAGTCACACAGGATTTCAAAGCACATCTGTCAATAATGTTTATCAGCTTCCCAAGTGTCAGTGCATCATGCAGTTATATGATCAAGCCA
Organism: Epinephelus awoara; assembly: GCA_035609425.1. Taxonomy (NCBI): domain Eukaryota; kingdom Metazoa; phylum Chordata; class Actinopteri; order Perciformes; family Serranidae; genus Epinephelus; species Epinephelus awoara. The sequence continues at coordinate 17,331,615 of CM069316.1, read as the reverse complement.
CTGGGGGCAGCCTTCTTGCATGTGAATCCTTTCAATCATGTTATGAAAAACTGTGGGAATGCTGTGTTATCACTGCCTCTGGCTGTCATCACGACGCCACAGAGTCAGCTACTGATGACATGTCCAACTCAAGTTCACACTGTGTGAAAAAGCAAACACTGAACTTCAGTAACTGCGAAAACCTCACAGGCTCTGACTGAATTCTCGGGTCACAGTACAGTCCAACTTATCATGCACAGTCATGAGCTGTCACAGCACATCATGCACAGTAACCTACCGCTCCACCACGGCGGATCTGGGGATGAAACCACCTCATTAGTTACACTGTCTTAAATTGTCAATCAGCCTTTATTTCACAAGATCAGTGTCCTGCAAAAGAGTTCACACTAATCGAAGGAACTAGACGTTTGGGGTCAGGTGTAGCCAGATCTGGGCCTGGGTCCCTGACATTAAAGCCTTAGAAATGATCTGTAATTCTTCCACCTCTGCAGTAGCTTATAGTCATGTGCGGGAAACCACTAATTTAAACATGATTCCTCGCCTAAAGAGCTCACCTCCACGGGTAATATCTTTCTGGCCATTGTCTCTATAATGACAGGACTGTGGGTCATGTGCTCCGGATATTTTTTGGCACACATAAGAGCGACAGCGGCAGCAAGAGATAAGAAGAGGTGACGAGCTGCCATGGAAGCAGGGAGGAAGAGCTGCTATGGAGGTGTTTATTTCGGGGCACCAAGGATAGAAATAAGACGGTGGCTTGTCCATGAGCCCCGGTGCGCCTAGGTGTGGAGTTTTACGTAGAAAATATTAGGGGCTGACCTCAACTGAACTGAAGTCAGTGTAGCCAAGTTTACTGTGGACCTTTCCAAGCAAAAATGTGGGATCTTCCCTTTTTAATTTCCCTTTCCAATTCTATATTTTCATCCAAAGAAAACAATCTAGTCAGTCTCCAAATTCCCTTTTGCTGCTAGGTCAGCAAACAAGTGTTCTTAGGGAAGAAGACAACCCTATACCCAACAATGCATCTGCTTTACCTTGTCTCCGTAGCTCATTCTTGACAGCTTCCACGCCTCCTTTCTTCTCTATGAAGTCGTAGATGACCTTTGAGGTCTCCTTGTCCTTCAGCTGAGCCTCGGAGATGCCGCACATATCAAACAGATTCTTCAGCTCTGGGTCCAAGTTATTCAACTGAGGAAAGGAAAGAGAGAATGTCACCGTGTGTGGCTTGGGTTTATTGTATGCAATTACAACAATGGGGTTTGATTTAATAGATTAAGACGGATACTACTAATGATTCTCCTTTGGGCACAACAGGCAGTAACTTACACATACTGGTGGTTCATGTTTGAGCACATTCCTGCACATGCATAATCGCACACCCTATATGTTAAAACCTGTGATGTGATTCAACTGGTTTTAATCTGTGTTTATGAGCTTTGCAGCTCAAGTGACACATTATGTGACGGGCATGCTGAGTGTTGAGTTTGGTTCGGTTGGGATTAAAAGGGACATTTGAAAAAGCAGGATTACACAGTGTGACACCAGCTGCTAGAAATCTATTCAAGCGTATCAACTGGTTCATTCAGGAAAGAGTCTGAGAGAGGTAACTTCTCTAAAATGACTTGTGATGTAGTGACTTTAAGATATGTAGACAGCACAACATGAGACCACAATACCAGCCATTATGCTGCCATCTGGTGGTGTGGGGTGACACTAACAGGTTGGCACCAGGGGAAGAAAACAGTTCTCATTAACCCAGATTTGAATACAAGTTAGAACAAGTCTGTCCAGAGATTTTATTATCACTTGTCACAAGAGTTCCCCTTCAGCTGCTTCTGCTTTTTATATGGTGTTCTGTTGACGGCAGAGACAATAAAGATAAAGCCATGAATATGATGTTGTTTCACTGTGTCATTATGTCCTCTTTTTACTGCTAGATGTCACATCCTGGTGCAGTTACTGCTCTTGGCATTGGCAGATGACGTGTACTGCACCTTTAGATTTTTAGATACTTATTTCCTACCACAACTGGTCAATGATTATCAGTGGTGGAGGAAGTATTCAGATCTTTATGTAAAAGTACTAACACCACATTGTAAAAATAGTCTGTTACGAGTAAAAGTCTTGCATTGAAATAGTAAGAAACATCCAAAAACTCACATTTTTTCGCCAAATAAATAAGAAAAAAGACTTAAATCAGGGATCAGTGATGCAGCCTTTGTCAATAACAAAGCTCACACTCCCTACAGATATCAGCGAAGCCAGATGAATAAATATTTTTAAAGAAAGCTAAAAACCTATCAGTTCACTTCAGCCTTTAACTTGCTCTGACTTTCCTGATACAGGCCTGAAACTCTTTCTTTTTACACTTCACGCTCCTGCAACTCTTTTAAAGCCTTACTTGATTTATAGTTGTACAACTCCATGATTTTATGAATCAGTTCATCCATGTTTTAGACTATTTTAAATGTCCTTATATATTGAATTGCACTCTCTTTTTTTATGTCCATTAGGTCTATTTTCATGTAAAGCACTCTTGAAAACCACTTTGTGCTTGACTAAGTGTTTTAGCTGTACCTGTAGGGACTACAGCTTTCAGATAAATGCAGTAAAGTACAATATGTCCCTCTGGCAGGTTTAGGAGTAGAAGTATAAAGTGGTATTCAAAGAACAGACTCAAGTAAAGTACAAGTACTTTAAATTCATATGTACAATACATGAGTAAATGTACTACATGCAATGTAACTGACATTAAATCAGGTTGAGCACAACTGCCACGCTGTGTAAAGAAAATTTTAAATTGCTTTTTAGGGTGGATTATTACTTGAAACATCTGCAGTACATATAGTGTAAGAGGAAAAAAAAGAGACAAGAAATTAGCTGGCAGGATGATCAAATATTTCCCTTGCTCTTTTGTGAATCCATTCATTTGTGCTCCGGCTTTAAGCCCCTGGGATTTGAGAGGTGAGCGAGCGTTATTTGACTGACGTCACCCATTCAAATCAATCTAAGTCCTTGAAAGCATTAACTTATGAAACTGAATCATCTGAATTTCATCTCTTTCATTTAAGTCCTCTGACCTGCGTGATCTCATACTCATCATCCCACGTCCAGCATAATTACTGATGATGCTTTTTGGGAACGAGTCCATGGATTATGCAGATGCAGGTTGATTCTCTCCCCTTCCAAAATCTCCTTGTGTAACCCTCCTGATGACTTGGCCGCGCTGCACGGCGTAATGTTTTGGGAGCTGATATTAAATTTTGTAAAATCTGTCTGGAAGAGGGATGTGTGACTGACAAACAGATAAACCAGGGGCCAAGTTTTGAGAATATGTAGAGGTCACATACACTAACGTGCAGAGACACGCATACGAACAAGCGTGCGCTTTAACGTTACACTCTTGTGTTGCACTTACATCAAATCCTGTGTTTGGATCCCATCCTACGTGCCCAATGTGCCTGTGAGAGAAGCAGAACAGAAAACCTGTGAGATCACATACAAGTAAAAAAAACTGAGAAAAGGTGGCAGAAGATAAACACTGTACATTTCCCCCCCAAAAAAGATGATTAATGATGATCACTTATACAGACTCCGGGCCATTCACGCAACAGTCGTAGTGTGGGTTCACATACACAAATGTTCAATTTGAGGGCTTTAAGTTATGGCCACATAATTGTATCATGTAGCGCCCGCTATTGGCAGAGTGAATTCAGAGTTTGCAGGGTCTCTCAATTTGACACAAGTTTTAGCATTATGGCAAATTATGCAACGTGGTACGAGCCACCAAAAACGTCAACACAAACGTTCGAGGGAGTCACTTGAAAGATGAAAAAAGGGTGTAGCATCCACACATTCACACACTGGTGGCCGAGGCTACTGTACAAGCTGCCACCTGCTACTCAGTTTAACATTCACTCACACTCACACACTCTCAGGAGCAATTCGGGGTTCAGTATTTTGCCATGGGATACTTCGAAATGTGGACAGGAGGAGCTGGGTGGATAACCGTTCTACCTCCCGATCCACAGTCGCCCCGAGGTGCCTGTGTGTGACTCACTGGAAGTTGCTCGGTGTGCCGATGTCCGCCTTGGTCAACCTCTTCTTCTTGGCCTTGCCCTTTTTCTCCCTCTTGGGGAAGGACGAGTGCACAATGTTGTTCACCTGAGAGTTGTTATGGTAACGATGAACATTGCTGATCTCTGGGTTCTTGATGTCGACGGTAGCCATGGGCAACGTTGGGCCTTAAAAATGACACAGACAATAAAGTTAGGCGTTTATGTAATACAGCCGGTGGAATGCACTGAGGACAGCAGTTTCATTAAAATACAGACAACTTGATGTTGGGTTTTCCACTGCATCACAAGAAAAATGAGTACTTTTTAAATGTTGAATACATGTACCATCTTGACATGAACGGATTACGCATTACATGTTTGGCATTATTATCATTTCATTAAAAAACAACCTTGTATCCATGTTGGATTCTAATCATGGGGCTTTTCAGGGCCAGTTCCTTTAGTTATGTAATCCATTATTTAACGGCTATTACAGACTGTTTGGCACAAAGAGGTCTGGCTATTTAATTTGGGGTTTTGGGTGTGAAAATGGCTTAGAGCATGTAGGATTATAGCATCATCCCATTACTGCCACTAAGGTTATTCAAACTAAATGACAAATAAAGACTGAAAAGTGATGCAAAACAAAACAATGTCTTTAAGATATAATGGTTAAAATCGATTGTAATACTTGTTCTATCAGTGTGATGATCTTCCAGAGGTGTGGACTAGAGTCACGTGACTTGGACTCATGTCAGACTGGAGTCATAAACTTGATGTCTTGAGACTCAACTTGAAAAATCACCTATTTAACACCTATTACTTGTGACTTCACAAAGACTCTGTCCCACCTCTGTGATCAACTTTCCTCTGCAAATGACGTTTACTCTGAAGCGACAGCAGACACACCAACATGTCATATAACTACACAAGGTAAAGCCAACTCTTGACAAGCACACAGGCAGCCAGTCAACTCAGATCTCAAATCAAAAATGAGCGGTATCGGTGCCTCAGCTGCAGCACATACCTTTAACACTCTCACTACAGGGACTTTTGGGCGTTTTGCTGGGCGAAGGCGAGGCTGACCGACTCCGCCGCCTTCTCACCCTGTCCCAAATACACCCCCCATCCCTTGGCCTGCAGGTGCTCATACTGACACCGAGAAGCATTTTGCCGACCAAGTTGTGCGCTCGGTCTTCGGGGGAAATCGAGAGCCGAGCGGTCGGGTCAGAGAGCGACGGGTACAGTTCGTCCTGAGGGAGAACCAGGCAGTGTAAGGAGGACAGGCAGCTCCCCGGGCTCAAACCTCCACCTCCTACTGCTGCTCCTCCTCCTCCGCCACCTTCACAATTGAGTTCCTCGGAGGGAGCAGACAGGAAGGTGGTGCAGAACATCATCGTAGCAGCTGACTGGGCATGAGCAATACGGTGACACCAAGGCTCACTCAACTGATTTGAAGGTAGATCAGAAACAGGTATTCTTTGCCAGTCAAGAAGGAAATGTCTGTTGAAAGTATCACATTCAGGAACTGCTCATCCCCAACATGGACAAACAGCTTCCCAAAAAAGAATAATTTCCATTTAAACCCAACTGTGTGAGCAGGTAAAAAAGCTAAATGCACTTGTCTAGTTTCAGAACAGAGCCCAGTCTTTGCTGAAACCTGACAGCCAAGATGATCCCACAGGTTTCCAAAACACGACCAAAACACCAACACAGAAAATAAGCCAACTTGTGACGGACTCAGTGCAACAGTCTGCATTTACTGAATTAATATCCTCGTCAGACATCTGGTGGAGTTTACGTGCATACTGTCTGAGCTGTGACGGCAGACATCCAGCAATGCCATCAGAAGGGAGAAGAGCCAGCCAACACTTAGCCAGCCAATGGCCAAAGTTTACTCTTCCTCTTGCATTCCTTCCATCACAGCAACAGTTTCCTTCCATGCAAATTGTTCACCAAATTTCTGTTTCCCTGCTTCACGCGTCCGCCTGAGCAACTGTGCATATTTTGTGTCTGTTTTGCAAATCATTGTCTATTCCCTTGACGTCCCATCACAGCTGGGAGCGCTGTCAGATTATCTTGCTCGGATTGGCTCGCCGGGAGCATTTCTCCACCCACCTCCACTACCATCTCCTCCCTCTCCATGCAAAACACACAAACGGATCTAATCCCAGCAAATCATTCTGGATTTAGCGCTGGATTTTTTTTACGTAACCATTAAAACCTGTCCATGCATTAATCCCATGTTAATCTCGGGGGGTTTCTAAAACATGATGATTGCGGGGGGTGAGAGAAAGGCGGGGAAGGCAGTGCAGTGAAGGCAGACAGAGATAGAGAGAGCAAAGAAGAAAATGAAGACAGATTAAATGAAGAGCAGAGGGCAGATGGGGACAAATGATGAGAGGGGGAGAGCTGGAAAGGGCAACAGGGGAAAAGGGCAGAACAGAAGGAAAGCCAGAACCAGACTGCAGATGACAGACAGGAACGAAGCTATGATGCGGTCATGGGAAGTGAGAGTGAGACAGATGGAGATGGAGAGGAGATATCCCTCTGAGAGGACAAGGATGACTTCTTCTGGAAAGGAACCAATTCACACACAAGATGCACTTGTTCAGAAACTGAACCCATGCATGACAAATCCAAGACAGACACTGGTACAAACATCTATGCATGGCAGCATAAATGTAACGTTAGACAACACTTGTTCTTTTCATTCTCCTGTCCCGCTACAGAAGATAATACCAACACAGGGTCAGAAATCTGAACCACTGGCTGTAAATAAACCGTGAAAATAAACCTGATGTGTAACCACATATGGCATCTGACCACTTGGACCCAAAGCGAAGCATCCACAGGCCGCATGCCATTAAGCTGCTCTGAATATGAGCATCAGCTAAATGTGGAAATGTGTCATTTGTGTAGCAAAGACCTCTGCACGGCCACATGCACACACAGATATATTAATAAGGCAGCAGGTCAAATGAAGCGGTCTGCATTTTGCTGTGTGTCCACAAACAAATCTGTGCATATCCACAAATGTATTCCATCTGTTAAGCCATCAGACCGCACTGAGTGAGGACCATGAAGGGCACGTCATTCACATATCAAGACTCCAATATCGTGTGCTGTAATGTTATCTTAGATCATGTGTAATTTGCACTGTAATGGTTTTATGAACACACACTACTGAACATTACCATACTTTCACTGATGCATATCAATTCAGCTGAATTTTTTTTAATGCAATTTTAACTTCATGAAGAGAAAGCAAAATGTTTCCACAAATAATAGTGTGTATATATATATATATATATATATATATATTTTAGCTGTTCCTAGAGCTGTTTGTCCACCATCTACAATTGACCCTATCTAAGCCCCGCCCCTTTTCGCTCTGTGCTCCAATAACAGTTGAGCTAGCTGAAAACTGTTATGTGCTAGGCTTGTCAAAGTTAGAAAGAAAACCAAATTCTGAAGATTGTTAAAAGATGCAAGTGGACCTGGCCCAAAAAAGGGACACTCGAGACATAACATTGGCGTCACACGGACACATAACGTTGTATATAATCACATCATAGTTAGAAATGCTAGCTAACAAATAGCTACATTAAGAGGAGATCACCGGATGTGCTTACTCCTTATATCTGTGGTAACATGGTTGCTGACATGAATTATCGTTAGCCACAAAAGATCAAGGCTAATGTTTCTTTGTTTATATCATCTCTGCAAGGCTACAGGATCCCCCGAAATAAATTGAAGTGTTATGTATGTGGATGTACACTACCCAAATGAACAGAACCAAGTTTTAATCTGGGTCGCCGTCAGCCATTAGGTGTGCAGTTGTGCTGCTACCCACTGCCCCCTCGGATCTCCGCAAGTGATGTAAGGACTCAAAAACTTTACCAGAGCCTCCCTCGGCATATGGGTGAGTAGATAATGGCTGAATTTTCATTTTTGGGTGCACTATCCCTTTAAAGACCTCATGCTTTTCTTAAACGTGGAGAAAATTAAGTATCAAGGGTCAAAGCTTATGTTTTTGGGATGCATACTAGCTGTTTTAATTTTGTGTCACCTTTTAAACACACAGTTGCTGTATGGAAGTGGGACACAGCAGATGTCTTACAAGACAATGCAAATACGTAGTTTGTTGGCAGGTGTTGTTTCAATTGATAATAGGTTCAGTTTATCGAGTCTTAATTTGTGTCATCAGTCTTTCTTGTGTTCAGTTTACTCTCCATGAATGCCAGATGGTGTTTTCCCTGCATAGAATATGAAATGCGGTGTATGCTACATAGTTTCCACAATGTCAGGGAGAGGAAGTACAGTCTTGATTTGTTGCCAAGTAAAACAAAAATCCGAATGATCCTGATATTCCACCCATCTGACATACCAAACGCATTGACACACGTGTTGCCAATTCCCTCAGAGTCTGTTTTAACACTTCTCTTCAGTTTATTTCTGAACTTATTGACAGGAAACAGTGGAAAAAACATACCATTTGGAGGGTCGCGTCTCTTCTCTGTGAACACACAGACAAATGCAATCGTTACAATCCTGTGCTAAGTGGTGGGTTTGTGTTAGTGAGAAGCGAATACGTGTTGAGTGTGTCAGATGTACAAGGAGAAGAGAGTTTTCTTGGTTTGTGAGTGTGGGGCTCGGCGGGATTGTGCATGTGCTGCACAGAGTGGAAAGTTATTTGGAGAGATTTGCCAAAGCAAGGTGTTGGTGCTGTTAGACGTAAGTCAGACACCCTTGTACACACAACAACTAATGTTATATCCACACACACATTCAAGGACAAGACACCCATCACGCTTTCTCTTTCATACAGTTAAAGAATATAACCACGTAAAGAGAGAGAGAGAGAGAGAGACACACACACACACACACACACACACACACACACACACACACACACACACACACTTCAAGATACTGATGGCTTGAGTTTTCCAAAGGTTGAAGGTCAAACAGAAGAAGCCTTGTGGATAAGGTTAGGCACCCCATGCGGAAGGCTGAAGGGGAAAAAGATGAAAGAAAGATCCATCTGAAGGGTCAGGCCCCGCAGAAGAGGAAGGAGGAAGACGGACGGTCTTAATCAAGCAAGTGATGATGAAAGTTAAGGGCTGAATGCCACTAATGAGTTTAAGACTTTGTCTGTACACATTTAGACAATGTGTGTTCAATTGAATCCTCAGTCTGTAATGCAAACACTCACGGCTGACTTCCTCAGATAAGACGAGATAAGACAGAAGTTATAATACAAAACAGAATGTTGTAAAATTGCCTTCTGGCTTTGCAGTTCCAAAGTCTAATTGTTGGTGCTGGATGAAAACCATATAAACTTGAAGCTAGTGTTGTTCCACAAAAAGCAAATTTCATGATGCTATTTATGTTTCATAATAATTAACAAAAAAACATCTTAAGGGCAAAATGGTAATAGAGGTTCCCTCATACAAATAACCACTTTTCATTTATGCCATGCCAGCTCTGGAATTATTACGCCCATGAGGGATGAAGTCATCTCACAGCTGATCATTCATTCATTTTGCTCATTTTAACCTGAAACTGTAGTGCCCCCCTTGGGCCAGTCTGCATATCTGTTCACAGCCCTGAGTGCAGTGTTGTGATGCATCCCTGAGGTTTTGTTAATATTAAATCTGCTGGTGTCTGATTTATCAGGAACACTTGAATCAAAACTGATTGAGAGTCGTCCCTCTGTTTCTGTGACAATGGCACAAAGTCAACAACTCACTGTCTGCCAGGTTTTCTCACAGCACCAAAATTGAGAGAATTCCCTAAGGATAACTTTGAATAGTGAAGAAATGGATTGTATAATTTTATGGATTATTATTAAACCTTTCTCCTCACTTTTGTAATGTGACTCGAGGTGGGTATCGGTACTTAATATCTTTAAGGTATCGACTAGGGCGATTAGCCGTCCAAAGGATTAAACGTCCGCCCCCTCGCTAGTCGGCACCAGAAATATTAGTCGGTTTAGGCCGCTTAACTGTCATGCAGTCGCTCGCCACTAGTGGGTGCTACAGAGCCGTCAGAGCGCACCCTCCCCGCAGTAATGCTCGTGTTCACGAGTTTGAAAACAACACGGTGGGAAACTGGAGAGATGTCCTCTCGCAAAACCAGCGCAGTTTGGCATTACTTTGATCTAGAAAATGAAAACAAGGTAGCATGTAGGCTGTGTCAGAAAAAACTGGCATATTATCACTCGACTGGAGCAGTGAGCAGCCACATTCAGCTCAAGCATTTGGATGTTAACCTGCACGGAACAATGGCTGCTGCTGCTAGCGGTGCTCGCCACATTCAGACCAATTTGACATCGTTCACCTAGAGACGCTGTGATCCCGCCGGGGCTGAGAAGCTCATCACGACAATGACCTCACAAGATATGCTTCCACTTCACTTTGTTGATGTAAAGGCTTCAGGAAGTTAATGCAATATGTTGTATGTATGTATTTGACTAGTCAACTAGTCTAAAACATTTTTTTAGTTAGGTTGACAGGAACATCCCTGGTATCTACCGAAATAATCCAACACCAAGTAGTATCGAAACATCTCCTGTCAAACAATACCTGCATTTAATCCTTTTTGTACCCAGATCTAGAAGATTTTTTTTTTTTCTTTTTTAGGGTTTTGCTCGCAGTGCAAGGTTTCTTTGATTAAATATGACGAGATTGGCCTACAACTGCAGCAGCTACAACCAGAACAGTCTGTGGTGTGGTGAAGTTGAGCGCAGCGTATTTGACGGAGTTGGTATGCCAACATACCACCAAAAAGTTCAAAATGTGGCTATACTACACACCAGTGGCGTCTGGTACACAACTAAACTCTTGCATTTACATGATAGGTATCGAATGACATATTAAAAAAAGTCTACTCTACTGGTATTAGCATCACTTTACTCATTACTGATTCCTAAATTTGTCTTGGATTTCAGCACCTTAAAGACTGTAAGTTTGAAAACAGTACTATGTTATTAAAGGTTTTAAGAACTGAGAACAGACTGCAGAAGACCAGAAAAAGAAGATCAGATGGTGCAGTAAACAGACCCAGGCAAAAAAATTATTTTCAATACATGACACTGACATATTGGGCCCAAAGTACGTCTCACAGCTGGAGGACATCGTTGCATAAAAGCATCATTCTAGTGCTTCAGAATCAATATGGTAATGTATTGAAATTAGGACCTTTTTGCCCAGTTCTGTGTGGTAGAGCGCTGTAAAAAATGACAAGTTTAGAGATAAAATTGATCTTGTGCTCACACTAGTCAAACCAAAACCTGCTATTGCACCATTTAAGGACACACGGATCATTCCAAAATGCATGCATGTAGCCACTTCATTACTTTCTGCATCCTTGTAGCATGGTGCGACATGAAAAATAAGATGGATTATTCTGAACACAAGATACAGATTTGCTAAATGTGTCATTTTTTTCAGTGAGTTAGGTCAGTAGGGAGGTTTGTAAGTAAGACGGCAGCAGCAGCAAGTTGGTACCGGTTTTCCTCTGTCTTCTCCCAACTAGCTCTGTCACTTGGGAACGGAAACGCTTGGTCTCCTCCTCACTGGCAAAGTTCAGACCAACTTGGCATGTCTGTGAACACACACACACACACACACAGACACAGAACAAAACAAAAGTTTGTACAGATTTGATACAAATACATTTGTAAAGTCTATTTATTTCTTGCCAAGTTCCAACGACCTACCTAACCACCTAATTTCCATGATTGAATTTCCAAACCATGTTGTGCATACATTCCCAGCCTTATCACCTCAATCAGCACATACTTCATGGTCTGTTGGAGTCTGAGGCACTGTACCCACCAGCTAAGATATTTGCTCCACAAATAAAGGCGTCTTGTCACATTAAGTGCATGAGATGTGACATTAAGTTAGGTTTTCTACGAACAATGACGTTTTTTCATGAGGGAAATAGGTGTCAGTTTTCCGGGAGAATTTCTGGAATTAGTTTTGTAAAAGAAAACAAATTCTGCAGCAAACTGAGATTTGAGTACAGTACAATCATTTCTCTAAATCAAGAGTTGGGTATTGCAAACTGGTTCTGAATTTAAATCGATTTCAAATTTATAAAGAACCATATTTTTGTTCAAATGTGCTTCTCAAATTCACTTTTTGATTGCTCAAAGGACAATTTGGGCCAGCCAAGCCCATTATGAATGTGTACTGGACAAGCGATGGAACCTTTTTTTTGTTTTTTTGCACTGCTTAAAAAAGTCTTTGAGGAAATGTCTTAAAAGCAGTGGCCAGTTGACCTGCTAGGTTTCAATTCTAATATTAGGTTTCTTTGAGGACGGGGAATTAGCAGTGTCGCCTCACAACAAGAGGGGGTTCTAGGTCCAAATTCTCCAGCTGGCCATGTGGAGTTTGCATGTTCTCCCACTGTCAGCATGGGTTTTCTTTGGGATCGCAGTTAGCGGCTAACTCAAAGACGAAAAACAGCGGCCAAAAATATCTGCATATTGGGTAAACAATGAGGTCAGAGAGCTATCTTATGCCGTTGTTACTCTTTGTCAAGGGCTGCCGACACATATGTTGCATGTCACACTAGAAGCTGATACTGACACGTTAAAAGCCTAACTTCCCTATTTCACTTTAACGATGCCAGCATGCTGTCTAAAAATCACACACTGGTGCAAGATGATGCTGCTGTTGTTTGTCTGCGTAGAAATGCAAAGGTGGCATAAAGAGGGGACTTCTAGCTGCCCAATAGCACGATCTCCATGTAAAAAGGCCCCTGTGATAGTCCAGGGTGTACCCTGCAACATCTCGCTTAATGTGAGCTGGGATAGACTTCAGCTCCCCTCGTGACCCTGAGTAGGATTAGCGGTTACAGTTTCTTAGAGGACAGTAGTGACCGTTTTTTGGCAACTCAATTGCAATATCTAATGACAAGTCATGAGAGGCAGAAACTCCTCTTCCCTTTGCAGCTGCATTATCATGAATAAATGAAAATCAACAACAAATAAAAATGAAGAAAACTCGTCTGTGACCATATATGGATGCTGACCCAGAATACAGAGGATCAGAAATAAAAAGCAGAGAGGGGAAACTCACATCTCCAGCAAATGTCATGAAGTAAGGTTTGGGGAGGTAGATGTTGAAGTTGTTGTACAGCTCCTGCTCAAACATCATCTTACCGTCCTATGGATAAAACAAAGATCAGGTTAAATGGATTCTGTATCGACTGATACAACAGACATCCCACAAGTTCCACTGTGTGGCTGTGTAAGTATGAGGCCATCATGAGAATGAAACGGCGGTGCACCACCACTGGACATCGACTGTGGTGAGTACTATCATCTGCCAGCTACGTCAGAAATGCACCACAATGATGGGAATCATCAATGAGCAGAGAGGCTCGCTGCTTTGTGTTTACCTACCCTGATGTCAACGACTCTGATGAAGTAGGATCGTTGAGGATTGTCTTTGACCAGACAGGCCACCCCGCAGCATCTCTTGCTCCAGCTGGAGTTCCTATCTGCTGTGAACACCTGGACCACTGCTGAAGACAATGACTGCAGGGAGACAGAGACAGAGTTACAGTTAGTAATGGACACTACATAACTACACACATACACTTTGTGTAGCCCGGTAAAAGCATCTCACAGGGGGTTTGAGCCAGCACACCACAAGACTTAGCTTGGTAGTAATGTAGACTTAAAGATGTCTGTGAACTAATTAATCGTTTGAAAGGAGCTCTTTCTAACATTCAGAGCATATCTTTTAAAGACTGATTCATGTTGTTGGCACATGGTTTTCAACATGGAGGTGTATGAGCCAGGGGCTATCAGCTAACAGTGCTGACAGTGCGTTCAGGATTCTTGGATCCTTGGTGCTACCTAGCAAACCAGTTTCCACCAGTTTTGAGCAAAACCATTGTAATCAAGGATGTGTCATCAATGGAGGGCGTTGCACAATGCACAACACAAGCAAAGAGCTGTAGCAAGATGGCTGATTATATTGATTACCTGTGAGCTGCTCTTAGTTACAGATATTTGATTTGATCCAAAAACAAGCAAGGACCAACTATGATGATTAGAAGACACAAGACTTTATCCTCTCTTTCAAATCTACAGAATCTGCAGAGTATAACACGCTCACTGATATCGTCACAATTCGCACTTCAGGTCAAGGAAAACCAACTTCCTGGGTTCTGAATCAAATGGTCAAACTGCTCTGAAAGGTTCAAATTAGGTAAAGAAACTGGAACAAAACCCATCCTGTGCTGGTGGAACAGGAGCGTGACTTCATTTTTACGCTCAGGACACCATTACCCCACTATATCTTTATAAAATAAATCGTTTTTTTACTGCTTTATTAATGCTCTGAATGTCATTCACAGAACCTTGAAATCCGTAAAGCCCATGTTTGCAAAACTTGAGATCTGTGAGCTGCGATGCCGGAGATACAGAACAGCATTTACTATACAAAGGCTCAACTCCTTAGTCAGTGAGGGGACCATAAGTTCTTTATAATTCTAATTAAATTATGGATCCTTGCCTCCTTAGTGCTCTGTCCCCAAACTCCTAACTCAGATCTTGAGTGAAGTTGGTCACCTATAATGATGTTCCAAATGGTAAAATATCTCTTGGAGGAGCAAAGAATCAAGATGGAGTGCTTGCTAAGCACATACAGCAAAACTGGGGCTGCCCTTTGAGCCAAACATGCCTTAAATATAAACCAAGTGGCTTGTTGTCGGCTTGTCTGTGGGCAGAAAATCAGTTTGCTGAAGACATAATAAACACAACTGCTTGCAGAAACCGGACCCATCGTACAGCTAAAAACATTCCTGCCATTATAAATGATAGTTGTAGCAACATGCCGGGTGCTTAAAAGCTGCAAGCACTGTGAGATATACAAGGATAAGAGGAAACAATGAGGGAAGATCAATAAAGGTGCAGTCTTATGGCACTGCGGGAACAAGGTGTTGACACAGAGCAAAAAGCCAAATCTATACAGAAATACTTTCAGAACGAGAATGACTGCAAGTCGTCCTGACCTGAATCTCAAAGAAGTCTGTGGGATGATCTAAATACAGCTGTTCACACACATTCTCCAGTATATGGGCATACATTCACATCAGCAGTACATTTTCAAATGAAAGTCATCTGAAATGGGACTAGAAACAGATGCAAACGAACACAAATGCCTTTTGAAGTGTCTGCTGGGCAGCATGAAAGTGTGATGGCTGAGTGACAGGGTGACAGCGACTCTGTGGGGGTCAAGTAGCTCTGCCCTGTGGTTGTCAAAAATGAGAGTTCATCAATGACAAACAGCTGTCAAGCAGCACAGAAATATGAAAAAAAGGCACATCTACTAAGCTGAAGGAGAGCAGTGAGAGTAAATGAGACTCAAGAGATCAAGCAAGTTACTTTGGTTACGAAGTAAGAACACTGCAAGCTCCTGAGCATCTCCTGAAGGATCCACGCTATATCAACACCATATTAAGGGACACAGGCACATACCAAGTCATTAAAGTTACATTAAAACTAAGGAAAATAAATTGAAAAGTAATAACATAACTAACTCAGTCAACTTAAAGCTTTTTTAACTAGATCATTACTATTCTAACACAGAGTTCCTAATGAATGCCTATATTTTGCCAGTTTGGGTGTGAATGTTTCAGTCAACCTATATGTCACCATTGATTATGAGATTTGAGACTCTGCTTTAACCGTTAACGTCATCAGTGAGATTTATATGGTTGTGGTCTTGCTGGGGAAGCAGTGGGGTTGAAAGCAAAGAAACTCTCTGCCTGTGCCGTGAGCAAAAATCCACTGGATGACAAGAAATGATGAGTTTCGAGGATTCTGGCTGAAGCGTTGGGAGCTAGCAGCACTAGGCTCCCATACAAAGGTGCCACCTGCTTGTCAGTTACATATTCATGCGCACCAACAACCTTGCCCAAGAATGCTCTAACATGCGGACTGGAGGAGCTGGAGATCAAGCCGCCAATCTTCCCATTAGTCGATGACCTGCTCTGCCTCCTGTGCCACAGCCGCCCCTAATGACATGCATATAATTAGAAGAGCAGGCCTATAGCACAAACACAGACACATCCATGATCATAAGACCAGATCAAACTCTCAGCGGGTTTCACAGGTTGCTGCAGGGGTTTACTCACACTGAGGGGTTCCCTGTCATTAACACAAGCATCAACATCAACTAAGGAAATGCCTGGTGATCTCTCTCCAACTCAATAGTTGCAGGAATTACTGCGTACTTCAAGACAACATACAGAGCCCCTGTGTTGCTTGTTGTAATTTAGTGGTGTGTAAATGTGATGTTTAAATGAAGCAGATGTGCAGAGGCAGAACAGACATATTGAAAATGCCAGCTCGACACCTCTTTCCAAAGCAGTAGGGATCTTTTTGTTTTTCTTGTGCTACGACACTATTGTCTCTTGCCATCCTGCTCATGTAGATTTGTTGAGAAGTCAGCAATAGTACAGCTGTAGTTCCTAAACTTTGCCCTGATACTTTCAAAAGAAAAAAAAAACTATGTTTGCCTACTTTATGAATAATTACATACAACTTGCGGCAGTCTGACAGCTTGTTTTTGACCAGGTGACAACTTTCAGTACAACAAACTTAACAGTGTTAGTTCCTGGATCATCTCATCTGTGGTATAACCACAGGGGCAGGCACTTTTTGAGTACTACAGGACCCAAAAACTGAAACTACGTCACTACAAAAGTCCCTGGAAAACATCTTTCCGCAGAGACGGACCACCTCCTAGTGTCCAATTCCTAAGAATTGACTCCCCAGGAGTATTTCAAAACACTGATACGATGATCAGTGGGTCATGAATGTAGGGAAAAGAGACTTTTATACAATTTAGGGTTTGGTCTTGAATATACTTGCAAAGCTACTCTAACAGAAGCAAAAAATTACCCTTCATAATGGTCAGACAGAGGCGGCTTTAGGGGGGAAAGTCAAGTCAATCATTGGCCTGTCATCAGCACCACTATCCTTGGAATACCTCTCAGTAATGGTTCATCCAAACCATAATCAGGAGCTCCCGCAGAGACGGTCACCCATCTCTCAAGCAGGATGCAAATGACCTCATCTCTTTCTGACTCTCGGAAGTTGTGTTTTGTAGCCACGTTGCATGACTAACATTTAACCGCACACAACACAGGGCAACATGAGGTAACAGAACAACACGATCACATGCGGAGGAGCCGTTACATCATAGTGATGGTGTGTGAATTGGAGTGTGTGAATCAGCATATCTCCGGCATCCTTAGCTGCATTCACCCATAATAATATACTGATTTTCAACCTATAGCTCAGTCCTATCACTTAATGACAAGCAGCTCTTTGGTTATTTGGATTTGGAGAGGTGATCGCTAAGATCAAAAGGATATGAATCCAGTTTTACACTAGAATTTCTCTGTAACACTGACTGTAATGGTGTCCAGGCTCTCTGGCCCTGGGGTTTCATCTGCCCATGGAGCACTGATTGTTCCTGACAGGGCCAAAGGCTGCAGCAGGAAGTGGAGCTCTGTCTATTGGGTCATCAAAACCCGACAAAAAAACCCACTTGCACTTAAAAACACACTCTCATGAATGAATTCTCTCCATCTGATGCACTCAAACAAGCTACATCTGTTTTCTGCTTCTGCTACATAATGAAGCTCATCATCACCTGTCCAGCACACAGACCGCACAATCACAATCTTTCTTTTCCCCCCACGCAGGAAATTTTGATTAAAGAGCTTGCTTTCTGCAGTAGCCAACTATAGCTGACGATCTAATCTGAGTATTGTCCATCAGCCATTTGGTCAAGCTGTTCCATATTGGCACAAAAAAGGGGCCATTACACCTCTTTGCAAGATCTTCCGGAGAGAAAGCAAGTGAAAATATGGAAAAGGAGTGGGAAGAAACAGAAGACGGGATAAGTGGCTGATGCAGAGAGGCAGTGTTGGAAAGAAGAGGGAGAAAAGGAGAATGTGGATGTAAGGCAGGAGGGGAGTGATGTAAAGCAAGAAAAGAGATGCAAAACGGGCTTAAAGATGGGCTGAAGGAGGAATTAAATGACGGGAGGGGGGATGGAGGGAGAGAAGATTAGAAAAGAGGGTGAAGTGGAGAAAAAGTGTCATGTTCTACTTCTCCAGCACAAATCACCAGAGGAGGCCGACCACGGGACTTCCTGTAGGATAGGACTGCTGATCAGGCAGTCTGCGCACACAAACACACACACACACTCAGTGTGAATTGGACCCCTTCCATCTTTTGCCCAGTCAGACAGTGTTGCCGATGGTGAAAACAGCAGAAGGAATACCAATGAGTGAAACCAATGAGTGAGACCACTGTGTATTTACCTGTATGAGTCTCTCGCTCTCTGTATGCATGTGTGTGGCCTCATTATTTAAACAGAATACAGGCTGAAGTGCTTGTGTGCATTTCCTAAAATATGATCAGAGTAGTTATACATTTACAGGAGTCTTGCCACTTTGAACACTCACAGTAAACCTGGTCACCATAAATGTCATGTGTATTGTGGACATACTTTTGTTGCAAAATATTGCGACCTGCCACACAGGTTAGACTTTGGAGAAATCTAAGATTCAAAGTATATCTGGACCAATAAATCAGTGTCAATAACAAATGACGAACAGATCATAATGTGAGGGAAAAAAATAAACAATTAATTCCTTAAAGAGGCGGTCCATCTGTGTTCTCTTTGAAATTTTTCAAATGGAAACGCCCATGCGGTCATTAGCAAAAAATTGATAAAATAATTAACACTGTAAGGATTTCTTAAGATTTTTAGGAGTGAGGCTGTATGAGGTTTCCATCTACAGTAAGTGTAATATTTTCACCACTTAACCTTGCTGTCAGACAACCCTTTCTGAAGAGCAACTGAAGCCAAGATACGCATCTATGCTCTCTTCAAAGCCACCAGACTCCTTTGACAAAAACAGCGATTTTACCTCACACAACACGGGAGTTTCTGGCCTACCACTGCCTCGATCGGTTCGTAAGTTCATGCTGTTGTGTGACTTTCTGTATTGAATTAATGTGGCGTCCAAAGCAGTCCTTTTCCAAGCTTCCATGCAGGTTTGGGGATTGAGAGAATATAGCTAATTCTGAAGACGGATAACGCACAATTCTTTCAGAAGCCTGGCTCAGTCATGAAGAAGCACATGCAGGGTAGAGGGGTTTATAGACAGTTTCAAACTGGACAACATAAATATTCTAAATGGGTCCCTTTGTACTTCCTGTTTGAATGTATGTTAATGCAGTTGCTGACAGGAAGTAAACAGGGAGTTGTAGCCAGAGCAACAGAATAGCAATGAAGCAGTCCATATGTAGCAACGTCATCATGCAGAAAGCTATGTCAGGTCACGTAGGAAAAGATTTTTGGAAGGACAAAAATAGCATTTTGACGCTACAACGTACATACTTCAACTAAAATATGAATGTTCAGATTTGAATACATAAGGAAAACTCGTGGGAAGCTACTGAATGATAGAAAAACCTTAAAAATTGAGTAACACAAATAAACACTTGCCTCGCTTAGTCCTGTCATAATGCTGGAATTTCTAATTTCGATACAACTAGTCATTACCATTTTTGATAACACAGGGAAAATTGGCACTGATGGCATACAATTAAAAAAAAATTAAATTATAAATATAACAAGGCTATAACATGACAATTACTGCTTTTCTTTTCTTGGTAGGTAGCAGAGAAGAGCATAATACCTGTGGTAAACATCAACAATATGAGACAGCGAGATAGCGCAGCTGGTTGCCCTTGATATCACTGTTGGACATGAAGTCTTCCTCCTCTTGTTACTGCCAAGATTTCAGGTAGACACACAGGCATGGAGAGCTCCGCTACTCTAAAAGAATTAGCTAGTATACAAACAAGCCTTTTACAGCGAGAATAAATCAAGCCTCATTCAGCTGCACGGAGCCAACTAATGACTGTGTGTGTTAGAAAAAGGACAGTGCGAAGACACAAAGCAAAGGTGACTCTGTGATTCTTACATTTTCTGCATGTTGAGTACATTACATGAGGCACAGTCACTCAGTCAGCCACTAAATCACTGCTGGGCATTCTAATTAGATTGGTCAGGGAGACACACAATGTCTGTCTCTTCCCATCTCTCTCTCCCCCAGTCTCACACACACACACACACACACACTGGGACTCTCCCAAACCGTCTCTGCATGCAAAGACGTGTACAAACACACAAGAGCGTAGGACTGTAAAGAATGTTCCCGATTCCTCGTCGCTGTCACATGCTGAGTGACACAATTGCAAGAAGGCCAGAGGGATGTCGTCATCGGATTTTTAACAGGTTACATAGGTGTAGGAAGACACGCCTTAGGAACCTGTAGAAGAGGAGGTGGGATGTCATGTGACCATGTGACACACACATACAGGGCCTGACATACTGTGTCATGGGACAGGAAGTGCAGCCTTTCCAAAGCAAACATGGGTACATACACAGAAACCTCACACATACCAAGAAAAGAGGATGAGCCATTTCTCTGTCCCTCAACACACAACCTATACTGTGCACAATTAAAGGAAAGTATTATGACTAAGGGGAAGTAACCTGAGAACACTGTACGTGAAAGTCCACACTATGCTAGAGCAATGCTGGTTTGTACACTTTCTTTTCGCCTGCATGTTAAAACGCACTGCCTCTCAGACTGACCCATATCTGTAGAGCAAACTTGATAATGCGACGCCAAAAACACAGGTGTAATTTATTAATCTGCCACCTTGACTTTGAACACATCTTATCTTTACAGACAATCAATAACAGCTGAAGGTGCGACACACTTTCCAGCTGCTATCACTGCATCACAGAGTTTCTACTACGCCACTACAGTGAGGAAAATAATGCAACTGTCAAAATCAGACAGGGGAACTGTGTTGCTAAGAGGAAATTCAAAAGGATCTCCCATCCTGAATTTCATTTAAGGTCCACTGCGCAAACACTTTGTAGAGGAAATAAGCTGATTTACCAAACTCAAATGAAGTTGCAAATTTCATTACTACCTTAAAGAAGTATTTCACTGTTGGAAGGATTGTCTTTTCATAAAACTGGGCTGTCTATGCAGCAGAAAGACAAATACTTTTGAAATTGGTGCTACATAACCAGAGAAAATAGAGAGAAAGAGCTGTAGCATTCGATTTGGCTCAAGAGGTAAAAAAAAAAACGCCCCACAACTACCAGAATGCATTGAGCCGCACCGGACCAATAAAAGCTCCCGCTGGTGGGTGACATAATGCAAACTTATCCATGTGACACAACTGCAGCCAGCTGGCACCAAACAATCTTCTATTACAGTGAAACAGCGCACTAAAATATGTTTCTGAAAACATCTGAGGCGATAAATAGGCAACACCGTAACAGAATCTTGATTCATCGTTTTACAGTTTGAACCCAGTTTTATAAGCTGCTGAAAACAGTATGGCACCCACTTCCTGTTCACAGACTCTCACATTACAGCTAAACAGGGCACCAAAATATATTTATGGCAACAATTTAGGTGAGAAACAGGCAGTGCAGTATCATAACCTTGCCTGTTTTTACTGTTTAATTGGATTTCGGTCCGAGTTTGAGAGAGAGAGGGGTGGGTCTGTGTCTCCATATGCTTCTATTCTTCTTGTGTCAACGGTGGTGGGCAATATGAAGACGCCAGCAGTTTGAGCAACAGCCTGGGAGAGCCAGCGAGACTCCGCCGGATGATGTGTTTCGAGTTATCTGCCGCATCCCGCGAAGTTTAGCTGGGAGATCTAAGCACTGGTTAGATGGAGGGCAGTTTACCACAGTTTACACATACGACACACATTGTTAGGACACAGAGCTGGTTGAAAATCAGCAGTAGGCCTTTCAAGGTGGGGGTGATGTACACAACATTTATTAAGTAAGACAAAGGGTCCAAATCTAATCTTAAGTATTAGGCTCTGTTTAATTTGATAGGACAGACATAACATATGGATGTGAAACTGTTTGCAACCAGCTGAACCCTGTGTGAGAGCCACAGTAAAAAATAAAGATAAGCTGGAAGGCAAACATCATCTGATCAGATGCTCCAGGGTCTGTTAATATTAGTTTTACCTGGCCCCACTGTTTATACAGTTGACTAATATTCATATTTAGCAGCCAGGGGGTATTGTTGACTAATAGGAAAATGGGACAAAAACCTGTCCTGCAAGATCACAAAGAGGAAAAGCAAACAAACTTAAGAAGTGTGAGATGTGAGGAAATGCTGATGCAGCTGCAAATGTCTTCCTTAAAATGTGGCTACAAGCTGTTGGGCATGGGGCTAGCTGCAGACATCAGGGGGAATAGAAAAATGAGTCAGCTAAACGCTACACGTGTTACGTAATATCAGCCTATCTCTCAATATTGAGTCGTGACAGTGCACTAGTGATCCTGACTGCATCACTGGTACAGCAGGCTACTCCCACTGCTCTCTGCTCGGGGTTTTGGGGACTGACGCGGTCTTGCATTAGGGGGACTTGAAGCTAGTCTGTCCTCAGCCAAGTCTGGTCGGCACATTCTTCTCGGTGGACACACTTCCCGAAAACAACCAAGGTTCAGCTGTGTTATGTAATGCCAGTGCAAAATCATTGCTTAGCGCTGATGGGTTTAACAGCTCCACTGTGCCGATGCTAGGCTCAGTGCAGCCGGGCTGTGACAGAGGAATTTCCTGGGTGATTTCAGGTGTGTCAAGCTTTAAGTTAAGGGCGTACCAGCGGAGGCCTGAAGGCAGGAATGAAACTTGCTGGTGCCCAGATGTCACCGTCCCCATACGGGACGCTGAGCACAGTCGCTCCCTGCCCTCCCGGGTCGCCCTTGCTGTCAAAACAAACCTGTTACAAGTCTCAAATGTCTCCCACATAAAACACACGTTAACTACAGGCCACAAACACACCGTAACACCTCACAGCTAGCTTCACCCCCCGTCTCGGGACAGGAAACACGGAGCAAGTTAGCCGTGTTAGCTTCTTCTATTAGCCTGCTATCATACAACAATTTGATGGGGAAAAACTTACGATGCATTTCCTGCCAAGGTGGTTGAAAAGGCATTCATTTTCCTGCGGTGTCAGTAGTATGGAGCCGACATTTGTTTGCCGCCGTTGCGGCTGATGTCCACTCATTATTAGGGGACAATTTATAAAGTATGCACCGACTGTAACTCGTTATGTGAAATCCAAAAAGATACATAAACAATCCCTCGGTCATCCGTGGCCTTCCTTCGACCCCCCTCACACCGGTTCGCTTTATCCCGGGGGTCCGCGAGACTAGGGTGCCAACAAATGTATGCAGTTTAAGGAGGCAGTGTGACGTCCCGCTCCTCTTTAAAATAAGGTCAAAAACGCAGCGACAGGGCGAAGACGGAAAACAGTAAAAAGTTTCCTGGGAAGTCCGGCCGCCACAGAGCCCAGAGCCAGCTACATCCAACATGGCAGTGTGAGGACGAGTCCACTATCCGGGAATGGGGGGCGCATGCTTCCCAGCTGTGTCCCACATAACCACAAAGGGACAATTCTCACACAGCAACTCATCATGCGTGTACATATATGTGCTGTCAACATGTAAGTATATTCTGGTGAAATTCCAGCCACGGAAATAAGGTTAAGAAAATCACAGCTCCCAGTGCACTCCCCGTGGAGATGGTTTGTTCCAGTCCGCCCGTGGCTTTTATGGCAGGAATGTGTGCGAGTGCAGAATGGGAGGAGATAAGAAATAAGGTGCAAGTTGGGGAGATAATAGCGCACAATACTCCAGGAGACAGGAGTTATTCAGCTAGAAATTAATGCAAAGCCAAGCCCACACTTTAAATGAACACTTTAAGCCTCAATAGGTGTTCATAAAAGAGCCATGGAAATTATAATTCCTCTCTAATCATAATGACGTGCTGTTTTATTTTTCAAGTCAGAGAGGTCAGGTCATGGTTGAGCTGCAGAGCTGTTATCTAGGCCCTGTGATTTCCTACATGATAAACATTCCCTTGGACAAGACATGATTTGCCCCCTTGGACTGAAATGCTTCTGGGAGGATACACAGGTCTCTTCCTTTTAAAACGAAATACAATTAAGACTGCTCCAGTTACTATACATGGCCCTGAGGGGAAGGCTGCTTCGAAATGTACATTTCAGTGTATCCTTTGCAACAAAATTATATATGAATACTAATCTGCACAACACATAGCCCTCAACAATTAGACAAATTCAGAGGTTACTTTTCAAGAAGGGCAGCAAACATGGCTCATGCATATTTTACTTATGTGCCGTAGGGTGTTTGTAGTGCTCTGCAACATGCTCAGTCAGGCTCATAAATGGGTGTTGTTTGCAGAATGGCTGTCTTGGAGAGGTGATACAAAGAAAAGGCTTGGGATATACACACAACAGGAATTACTTTGCTATTGCCCATAGTTGTGCAACTTTATTATAAGTTTTGGAGCAAATTCTTACACAATTCTACACTGTGCCTTTACTTGCTGTAAATCTTGTCATGTCTCCAATTAGAGCGCAGTACTTAGAGTTGATCGTGACATAGTTGCCGTAGTCCTGATCGCAGAGATTCCTGTGTGTGCTTGTGCATGTCTGTGTCTATTTGCAGGTAAACATGAACATTCTCAGTGTGTGTGTGAGTGTATGTCTCATACATGTGCCATTACTGCTCTCTTGCCAGGTCACAATAGGGGTGGAGAAAGTTCCTGTGGAGCTCACACACATGACTGCCTCAAATGTCAGTAGTAACACCTGTTGTGAACGACAACGCACATTAACCAAAGTCAGCCTTTTGTGATTAAAATACAGTCCATATATGGTTATTTCTTTATGTCTGCACTGTCAGGGTGAATTTGGATGCCACACCGCAATACACTGCCCTTAAAAAGCAAAATATACATTGTATTTTGCCATATAATTCTCAGTATATTTTGCATACTGTTCCTCTGACAGTGAGGTCATTGTTTTTCAGAAAAGGGTGGGTTGCTGCCGTCACTTATATTTAGGGAAATATAGACACATATATCACTAATACCTTCTCACTGTCACTACACTTTGTCAAATCTAATCCCTAGTGTACAATATATGTTTTGAAATCTTCCTTAAAACCTTGCTTTTAACATTAACTTAACCTGTCAGGTGCATATGCTCTTTCACACTTCCTTCCACATGGTTGAACCTAATTCCCTGCTTTCAACAGAAGTCTCGCTGGACTCGAAAAACCCGACAGACAGGCAGTCAAACACCTCAGGAAACTGCGCTACTCCACCTAGTCTTGGTTTAACAAGGTATAGAAGTGTTAGCCATGACTCATCCTGACTGAGCAGTTATAAGAACACTTGAAAAATTTGGCATTTTTGGAGCAGTGAATGAGAAAAGAGGGCGAAGATGGCCACAGAGTGGGAAATAAGGAGAGTGATGGAAGGTGATAAAAGGAAGCAGTCCAACGTCTGAAACCTAAATTTCCCCGAATGCTAATGACAGTGAGCAATTGCACAAGTGAGGAAGTAAATAGATCATCTGCTGACGTGCTGAGAAGGACACAGATGCTCTATTCACAGAAAGCCAATGATACTGACAGCTAATGACACTTGGTATGCACTTACTCACACAATAACAAGGAAACTGAACTGAGCAGTTACCTAACTGACATTTCTGAGCCATACCAGCAAGAATGAAGTCTTTTTGCAGTATGTAAATGTGTGTTTAAGTGAGCTTGTTTGTGTTTGAAGTGTGTAGTTAAGGAATGGAGCACTCTGCATTATGTAACTGTATATGCTGTATGTGTTTTGGGGGTTACGCAGATGCACCTTCTGGGGCTGCCCTTGTGAAACATTCATTTGACCCACTTTCCACAACAAAAGAAAATTGAGGTTATGAGAGGAGGAGGGAAGAGGACAACATGAATATTATATTTTGAATTCTGGAGGAAGGGATCCCCTACAGGCCTCTGCATGAATATTTAATGAAGCTGGCCTTTTCACATCTTCTCATCATGTTCTACAGCATGGATTTTTCTGGAAGTACTACGACGGGGTCATCTCAACTGAAACATATTGAAACAGGCAAGTGTTGTGTGCCAAGGGTGGTGTTTTGCTTCTTGGTCTGGGGTCAGGTTTGCATACATACACACATACATTCATACAGTGTGATTCATAGGGGGAGAAAAAGTCAGAATAGGTTTGGGAAATTTTGCTAGTTAGACTTGCAGCATGTGTCCAGTTTAACCACAAGGTGGCAGCATTACACTTTATTATAGCACTGGTGCTGGACAGTGCACTCAGCACATTGGTTACTGTATCAAATTACATTTGCCCAACATGTATGCCAAAACTCAAAACCAAGTCTGCGCTATTGTGCATATTGCTGCCTGAGTAAATCATCATGCAATATGGAGACGAATGAAAGTGATGTGGCGGAGAGTTACTGCCCATCTGTTGGAGCAATTATTCAAAGTGTGGTTTTTATTTTAACAATGGAGGTTGCAGTGTCATGGTTTGGGAGGAAGACAAAGCAGCTCATGCAGTCATGCAAAGCAACACATATGCAGTAATGCTGCATTCAGGCTCTCCTTGGAGGTCCCATTCCTCAAGTAGGACTTTGTTGTGTTCATGAGCTTGAGGTTGTAATGTGGAAACAACATGCACGCTAAAAAGAAGATTAGCTTTTATTGCTCAGAGCATTTAAACAACATGTTGACAACAATTTGAAACTTTATATTGTTGCTGCACCAGTGCATCCCCTAAAACTACTAAAATATTGGTTTACCTGACTGATGCTGATAAACAACTTTCTAACTGATCTAGGTCACTCTACATGGATAGCGAGTAAAGATTACAACCTAATACCATATTACAAATTGCATGTGAGCAAAAAATTGACACGCAATGTGTGAATTTATGAAAAAATTATTACCAACAACCGAACATTTACTTTCACCCACCATGCTTTTGCTTATATAATGTAAACTACTGTACAAAAATGTCAGTTTCGGAGTTGTTCTGACTTCACGTGAATTTTCCTAGTCAGGAACTCATTGTTCCAATTATTACCAAACCACATGAATGCAGCATTAGCTCAGGCTTCCTTTAAAACTGTGTGCTGTGGTAAATTTAAAGGATTGTTTATAGGTTTTGGTTTGTTGAAGGCCTCTTGATTGTGTTTTGCTCACCCTAATGGTGTTGCACGACAAAGGTGCGGCCTATATAGATCTGTGTGCCTGTTTCTGTCTATGATTGTTGATCTTAAGGAAAGCCTGTGGGCCCAAACCTCATCTGAATGAAAGAGAAATACGTATGGAGCCTGAGTGTGCAATGGATTATAAAACAGTGGGCTCCTGGGATCAGACATGCAACAATGATGTGCTACATATCCTCCTGCATCTGTTGTCGGAAATTTACAGTTCCTGCTGTACACAGTCTTTTTCAAAATAAACTTAAAATGTTGGTAAAACTCCTCGAATTCATGTTTATTTCCTTGTGCAACAAAAGCATGTGGTTTGGTTTAGAAAAAGACATCATGGTCTGGACTAACATTCGTAGAGGAAGTGAACAGTGGGCTCCTGGATGAAAGTCCAGGGTTTGTTGGACCCATCCACCTCCCGTCCTGCATGCCTTATAGGGACTCTCCACTCCTGATCAAGCTTTTACTGCTAGTGTTTTAAACTGATGCTGTCTGGCAGGATTATATAGTTACGTTGCCCAGCAACATATCATACCGCCGCAAAAGGTGCCTTTATATGTTCGTGTCTGATGAAATTAGCCGAGCCACATCTGGTTGCCTGGCTAGGCTTAGACTCAGTATGTATGATGCCCCAGAATAGGGCCAAATCAGCTGGCCCAGCTCCTGCTGCCAACACTGCCATCAATGGGGAGTCACATTTTGCAGGTGAAGACCAGGGGGGCTCCTAACACTTTGGTCGTCTGGTCCTGTACCTGTTTAGTATGCCTTCCATGAGTGCAACTCCTGGTGTGCATTCTGTTCTACATTATGAATACTTGACAATGACATGCTGCAAAACCTGCTGATCAACTTGAGATTTGATCTATCAGCGGGCTGCAGGGTGCCTACCTGTCAACAATGACAGAAAGATAGAAGAGGTAAGAATATACCTCTTTAATGTTGCATCAGTACACGAAACATTTTGGTCATATCCCTACAGGCGTAATCCATCATTAATGACATCACAGTTAAAGTATTTGGTACTAAACCGTCTAGACTTAGTAGGTAGTAACAACCACTGCACTGCAGCAAACTAAATGTGCTATGCTTCTAATCTAATCTAATCTAATCTAGTCTAATCTAATCTAATCTAATCTAATCTAGTCTAATCTAAACTAATCTAATCTAATCTAATCTAATCTAATCTAATCTAATCTGTAAACCAATGGTGGAGTGCAGCATGTGCAGGTCTGTTATTTTGGTGCATTGAAACCTTATGTCTCTTGGACACAAGGATCATATTTCATATTTGACCTATTTTTATGGAATATCAGAAGTGCCATCTTGTGACTGGTCCTGTAAATTACATTTGATCATCATCATAGTGCTCCATTAGCTCTATCTGTAGAGGGACTGATTTCTGATTCAGAATTTTTTTTTTTTTTAAAAAAGGCCTGTTTTTAATGAAACATAATCTTGTTTACTTGTATTATTTGGACAAAAACACACACAGGTACACGTATCCTCCTCCTCAAAACAGCCACTGTTCTCACTGTGCCACCAACTTGTGAAGTAACCACCACCATTTGGTATTACACGTCCCCGAGCAGACACATAAACACGTGTGGGGTAAACAGTCCAATAGATACACCCCAGACAATGCAGACAGTTTGTGACACGGAAGTGAAAGGTTCTATTCTTAGTTATATTTGAGTTATTTTTTGACTGTTAACTTCACAGTTTTTTAACACTTACATTCTCATAGAAAAGAGAAGTGCTGTTATTGATGCCATCAGTATACAGCCCCTCTGTTGCCACCTGGGTGTGAAACTTTCCTGTCTCCCAGGGGAGAGGGTGCTGATTGATAGCATGTAGCCTATTATGCAATTGTTTTTCCAACCAGGCTAACCTGCCAGCCAGTGTTACTGTTTTTGAACTGCTATCTTAAACAGTTTACATTTTCTGAATCCTTGATGAACGAGAAAAGGCAGCCAGAAATGTATTTACTTGATAAATATTGTATCCAAACAGGTGGTCTTGGATCTAAGGCTGAGCTGCAATTCTTCTTTCTCACCATGCTGCCTTTCAGTGAAGATGTTGGTTTAATCTGTCTTACTTTGCTATGACTCCATTATGTACAACATGATTCCGCCAAGAAGGACATGCTCCTGGATCAACATCCCACATTGCATTCCTGGACCAACATTGTGATCAACCAGTCACAGCCCTCTGACATCATCAGTGGCTCCAGGGTTAGTGAGTTAGCTTCTAAATAGGAAGGCTATGCTGCAGTTGTAAAGGCCTGCCATGGACACGACAATAAAAATAAAAATAAAAAAAAAGGCAACAAAAAAAGGAGGCAAATGTGTTAAATTAGTTATTTGCAACTGAAAAATAAGAGGTGTGTTTGGCACAGGGAAACAGAGATCTATGTGGGTACATGAGACCCTATGAGACCTGCCTCTCAATCATCTGATTGGACAATGGAAAAAAAGATGATGAAAAAAGAGATGATGTGGGGCGTTTTTCTGCTTTTCAACTCGAGGAGTTTAGATCGCTTCTTGCAAAAACGCCTGGCGCCTAGAGTGCAGCAATGCGAGGCGCGTCGCTTCACTAAAAAACATTCTCATTACGAACAATTACAAAAAGGCGCCTCCAGCTGCTAAAACGCTTTCTGTGTGATCGGAGCCTCACTCACTAGTATTGTACCCTATTGGCAAGCTTACATAATAGCATGGTCTACTTAGATTGCAAGCTAACTTGCTTATATTCTAGCATAGCCTTCCCACTGAGCAAGCTAACTCACTAACCCTGCAGCAGTGCATACAGAGTTTGTTCAGTCTTACTGAGACTTTGTTTTAAAATGAACCAACAATTTCAATTTGGAAAACTTAGCTTATTAGAAAAAGCACAGGAGCAGCACACTGATGATTTCAGAGCACTCTGATTGGTTGATCGCAATGTTGGTCCAGGAACACAATGTGGGATGTTGATTCATGAACATGTCCTACTTGGCAAAATCACACTGTGCGACTCGATATGATGTTGAACCCACAACCCTTACAAGATCACCTTAAAGCTATGAGTCCAAAGCCAAACAGGATGAACTGTGCATGTAGTTTTGAAATACTGAAGGATGAATGTCAGTTTATCAAGTAATCCCATTTGCTTTCACCACTTCCATTGTTGTAATCATTTGTTTTTCCCATCCTAGGTGACAAACACTAGTGTCAACACCAGTGCAATGACAGTCGAAGCTCCATACTGATGCCCTACTCAGTTTGCTTCACTATAAGGACAGTGCACGCTTCATAACCTCACACCCAGGTGTGCCCTCCTCCTCCTCCGCTCCGAGTCAAACTTGGCACTGGGCGATCAAAACAACGTGTTTTCCTTCGACAAACAACGGAGAGCAGAGAGCATCCTTTTACACAGCCCTGCCCATCATGCCTCTCCTCCCATACCTATATCAGACTGTGATTTCTGGGAGGACACTCATACTCTCTGCACTCCCGTCAACACATCTTATGGTGAGACGGTTCCACTGAAGGCATGTTCAGGTATTGTTTCTTTTTACATATTCTGTAAGTCAGCTTTGAGTTGGTGTGCTGTGGTTTGTAATTGTTAAGGTGGCTTCATGCTGATTTAGGAATGCTTAGATAAACATAAAGATCAGTTTACACCTCATAGAGCTCTCGAGTGTGTGGTTTGTGTTTAGGAAGACAAGGAGTGTGAAATCATGGCAGGAGTAGGAGGTTGGATTTGAATTCTGCGGATAAGCTCTGATTTCTATTGGAATTCAAATGAGAGTTGATAGCTAAGTAAAATGAAGAGAAAATGTCTTCAGATTAGGGCTGGGTGATATGGAGAAAATCAAAAGTCATGGTATTTTTGACCAAATACCTTGATATCGATACTGAGACAATATTGTAGGGTTGAATATTGGTGCTTATGACAAAGTATTTACACAGTGAGACTTTTGATAGATAATCATGAGTAGTGTGGATATAATGACTATGTGGGTAAAGGCAAATGCTAGAACAGCTAGAACGGTCTGGTAAGTTCAGACAACTACATCACTTTACTGTAACGCAGCCTTTACAATTAATGAAAAGACAACACAACTCACATTTCAGTCAGGACCACTTTCGTCAAAGAAAACTTTATTTCCATTTGCAGTGTTATATTACATTATGGCTCTATGTTCTGGAGCCTCTCTGCCTCCTGTGCGTTCACACCGGGCGTGAGTGAAGCAAATTACTTTCGCGTAAGGGCCGTGATATACTTGCCGCTTGATTGAGCGTACGCGTACACAACAAATTGATCTATCTATCCCAGATGCGAAGGAGGGCCAAACGCCGTCGTTTTTGGGTTCACCCCATCCTGCAGAAGCGCATCCAGCTCGGCGAGTTTCACCACCTCCTCCAGAAACTCCATCTGGATGATAGCCGCTCTCAGCGGTACTTCAGGCTGACTGGGGCCCAGTTTGAGGACCTGTTGGCGAGGGTTGGCGCCAGGATCTCCCGGCAGGACACCAATTACAGGCGCTCCATTTCAGCTGCGGAGCGCCTGTCCATCTGTCTCCGGTGAGTAGCAGTTTAATGTTGTGTCAACAACTGGAAGTCAGGGTATCAAGACGTCCTGACGCCAGTGACGTCGGAAGAATCTCAACGCTGATTGGCTTTCGCGGCACAGCGTCACGTGAATTCGCCTCAAAAGTTCAATATTTTCAACTGAGTGATGAGGCGATGGACGCGAATTTTGTGGCTATCGTGCCGAGCGTCCATTGTGTCTCGCTAGACGCCCGGCGCAAATTCGCGTCTAATCGTGTCTTTGCATTGACTTTGTATGTAATCTCAACGCGCGAATTTGTGAATTCGCGAATTCGCGCTCGGTGTGAACGCACAGTAAGGCGGAAAGAGCACACCTCTCTGCACCCTCCATGTGCAAATAAGGAAAACTTAAGGCAGAGAGAGAGCAAACCTCCCTGCCCTTCCATGTGTCTACATGGAAAGCCTGAGGCAGGGAGAGCAGTAGCAAAGACCCCTGGGAGCAGAACAAAATAGCATCAGCAGAGGAATGGACACGTAATTTGAGGTAGCCGACAACCTGGTTTTGTACATCCAAAGAACTTCTATAAAAAATGAACTGCTTGGCAACCAGACTAGGCCTCTAATTGAGACAGGCATATATTTGTCAAAATGTGTAGCCACACCAGGTGAGTTAAAGGGACTGGGCATTTCATTTCAATTACACTGTGCATGTAAAAGCCCAACTTGGGATAAGAATTGAAAATGAGCAAACATCACATGTACTCTGAATATCTTACAGGAATACTTCACCCCCCCAAATTTAAAAAATATTAATTACTCACCCATGTTCTGCTGAATTTGTGAAAAAAGCTTTGTGCTTCCAGTGAAGTTCATGTGAAGTCTACCTCCATGGACAAAAACAGGAACTGAACTAAAACTGAAACTCACCTCTGCTCTCTTAAAAGCCAGACTCCACTGACAAAAACAGTAATTTTAGCTTGCTGTACACAGAAGCTTCAGCTCTCCCGCTTCTATCAGTTAGTAAGTGTTTGTTATTTTTGAGACTGGTGTTTTTTAAAGGGTTAGTTTGGAGTCACCAGTTACACAATAAGGGCTGTCCGTTTGAGAAGTACCGGGCATACAACTGGATACATGTGAATTGGATTATACTGCATAAGTTGTATGAAAGTCTGTAAATTTATGTTTGGATAGAGTTCTACGGTTGGTAAACGCAGACCCCTGCTACTTTAATTCGTCAAGAGTTTTTTCAGTTTTTGGATTCTTCGTTCACTGGAGGCACGAGAAACTGTGTTCACAAATTCGCCGTAACACGGGGTGAGTAGCTGATACACAAACGGTCATTTTGGGGGCTGAAGTATTCCTTTGAAAGGAGAACATTGTCAAGCTTGTTGCAACATTGGCTACTATTATATTTGCATATTAGACCAGTGGTTCCCAACTGGTGGGTCACAGCCCAAAAGTGGGTCATGAGTCCATTCTGAATGGACCGCACGACTCGCTAATGTGTCAAGCTTTTATTTTCACGTACCGTTTGACAACATAGCCAAACACAAGTATGACTTTATTCAGCTCTGTGGACCTTGGGCTAATGACTAAGGGAAAATCTGGACCCTGTGGCTAGGCCAGATGGGAACCACTGTATTAGACTATAATATGGAATTTGATTGCTTCTGTTTTAATTTGTTTTCTCTTCAGCCAGGGGAGAGGATGGTTTCAGTCACACAGAAGAGCAGAAGCTGTGTGCTGCTGCTTCTCTCACTCACCGCATCAGTCTTTCCCCCTCTGCCCATCTCTGTCCTCCCTGCTCTCACCCTCTCCGTCTGGCCTGTTCTTTCATTACCTGCCCTGTCAACACCAAGAGCAGTTCTCGCACCTGTTGGTGACACTAATGTATCAGCCGTTTCTTCTGCCACTCCTGCAACCCTAAAACCATCCACCTCTGCTGTCAGGCCAGCATCTTCGTCACAAGCCTCTGTGACAACTCCCTCAAAATCAATGTCAGCTATTTCTGTAGTGTCACTCTTCAACCTAACGTCCCCCAGAGACCTCCCTATATCCTCACCCTTAGCTGCTACAAAAACAGTCTCCTGTCAGTTTGGCAAAAAAGCCTCACAGAGCACTGATCCAGTCTGTCACCCTGTATCCCACCTTCCTCTTAAACCCCTAAAACTATTTCCTACCAGTATCCCCAAGTTGCTCCCTCACTCCTGCAAACATCTCACATCACCCCTTAAAACTCTAAAACCACTTCTGCACAAAAAACGTATCCCTCTGTATCCTCCGTCTCCTGAGAAATGTCCTCTTCACACTGCTAAATTATTTCCTCCTTCACTTCCAAAAAGTTTGCCATCTCCCCCTCCACCTCAGGCTACTTCACCCAAACTTCTGTCTCCAGTTTCAACATCACCCCTCTCCAGAGAATCCTCGCCTCCTCTCCCCAAAACCTTGCCGTCTCCTCCAGAAGCAGCAGCCTCTCGTCAGCCTGGACTGCTTCCACCTCCCCCTCTCCCCGACACCACAGGTCCACTGTTTGAGCACCAGCCTTTCATTGTTAGCTGGAACATCCCTGATATGGTGTGTAAGAGATATAATATCTCACTGGACACCTCACCCTTTAAAGGAGTGGCCACACCTGCTAAGGTAAGGGGACACATATTTGAATGATGTATTGAGTTGAGTTCGACTCTGTTTTACTTATATTCAAATCAATGGTTGCGAAACACTCGCTGTATTCAATTTACAAGTTCACTTACTTTACATAAAGATGTCATGGAAGAACATTTCCAATGATACTTACTTCCCTTCCTCACAACTTTGTCCCACCCATCCGTCCTCCCCAGTCGGACTTTCGCCGCCTTAACTTTCGTCTTTGTCCCACCACGATTCGCCATGACACCACCAGACGCCGTTAAACGATAACGGCAACCAGCCGCCTATCACACCGACATTGAAAGACGCCTTTTGTGTCGATTTCTGACGCTGCAGGTCACTGCCTAAGCGTTGAATATCGGCGACTTTGGAGTGAGACTGGTCTCATTTATGCACAAATCACTGTTTTTTCTTACTTTGGCTATTCATGTACTTTCATCA
This sequence comes from Epinephelus awoara, assembly GCA_035609425.1. NCBI lineage: Eukaryota > Metazoa > Chordata > Actinopteri > Perciformes > Serranidae > Epinephelus > Epinephelus awoara. Next base: position 17,296,720 of record CM069316.1, on the reverse strand, counting down.
TTGTTATCTGCACAATAATACACTACAAAGTTACGTAAGAATATTCATATGTTGATTGTATGGTAAATTAAAAACAAACAAACTGCTGCATCGTGTCATGCCTCTACACTTTACGATTAAATTATGCTATATATTCCACGGTAATATCACACATATATTGTGGGCATATTATATTGGATCTCACCATGTAACTGTGTTCATTATTATCTGTAGTTTCCTATATACAACACTACAATGTAAGTGCAGTGAGAATGAGCCTGCTTTCGACCACCTCTGACAAAAATTACGAAAAAGTAACTGGAGGTCGATATTACTGTCTTTCATTTTTTTAAAGGAGTGCGAATGTAGTACAAGACAACTTACGGCATCAACTGGCACCAATCTTGTCAGGAAGGGACTTAAATAATGTTCCAAAAATGTGCTAAATTTTGGCAAGGGAACAACTCCCAAGGTCATTTTCAGAGAGGTCCTTTGAACTAAGATATCCGAATGAAAATGGGTTGCATGGGTACCCATGACTCCCCCCTATCTAAAGAACACTTGTTCCTAGTAAATGTTTCTTATAATCTTGTACTATTTCAAATTAAAGATAATCAGTTATCAGATCAGATAATAACCAGTATTAACTGTAAAATAAGAAACCAAGGGTATATCAGTATGTGATTCTGTAACTCTCATATTCGCATAGTTTTCAACCGGCCCACACTGTATACTTTAACAGCATAAGCAAATTCCCGAAATTCTATTGGAGTCAGCAGCTCCAAGATTTTCAGTGGCCTTATCTGATCACCCCTGTGAAAAATTACAAAGGGCACACCTGGCTCCTCCAGAGGCCACCTCTCTCCTTGTCTCCTCAAGGTGCATGAAAGTAAGTGGAGGATCCTTCATGATGGCAGAGGGTGAATGACAGGGAAGCACAAGTTAGCCAGACAAAAACAACCCAGAGCACACTTTTATAGATAGCAGGCTAGACTACTGTGACACTCTCTTCCTTTTCTTTTAGCTGTTCCATGAACCAGAACAAAAACATTTGGTGAAAGCTGAAAATATTTTTTTTAAATGTAGACAAAAAACTCATTTATTTCGTCTAGCTTTAAATTTTATGGTTTTATTCTGTTTCGATACTTATTTTATTGACATTATTATTATTATCATTATTATTCTCTTTTTGTTTTTATATCAAATTGCGCAGATTTGTTTGAAAGGTGTTCAAAAAATTAAGTTTGATTGATTATTTAAGGGAAATTCACAGGTTCATTCACTCTGTCATGTTTCTGCTGCAGGTCCCAGGACAGTTTCTGTCTCTGTTCTACACTGACCGACTGGGTCTTTACCCACATGTAGACCTCATGAGAAATAAACAGTTGAATGGTGGCATCCCTCAGAGAGGTAACCTGAGAGCCAGTATGAACAAGGCCAGAGCAGATGTTAACTACTACATCCCATCCAAGTGAGAATATACTTTATTTGTATGTCTTTCATTGCTTGGCACACTTGAGGCTGATCTTTAACCCGCTTCTTCACCCTCCTGTCCACCCTCCAGGACAAGCCGAGGCTTGGCCGTGATAGACTGGGAGGAATGGCGCCCCCTATGGGACAGAAACTGGGGCACAAAGAAAATCTACCAGACTTTATCTGTGGCCCACCTTATGCAGACAAACCGCTCCCTCACATTGCAGCAGGCCACAGAGAAAGCCAAACACCAGTTCCAGGTCAGAACTACCTAAAGATTAACCAAACAAATTATACAGTTGTGAACAGTTATTAAATATTGACTCTTCTATTCTTCCTTCTTTCCTTCCATTTCAGGTGGCAGCGAAGAGATTCATGTCAGGGAAGTTGGAAATTGGCAGAGCTTTGAGACCCAACTATCTCTGGGGTTTCTACCTGTTTCCTCACTGCTACAATTACGGCTGGGAGAGGCCAAGCTACACAGGGCGCTGCTCCAAGGAAGTGAGGAGGCAGAATGATGAGCTGCTCTGGCTGTGGGAGTCCAGCACTGCCCTCTACCCCTCCATCTACCTGCAGGTTGGTTAGACTGTAAGGAAAGTTTTACTTGTTATGGATAGGTGACCTCTAATATTATTGTCCTTGCACTGTTCCAGGTCGGCCTGGCAGACAATCCCAAAGCCGCCCTGATGGTGAGAAACCGCATCCAGGAAGCTCTGAGAGTATCTGCCCTGCCCAAAAGGAGTGTCACTGTGCCCGTGTTTGCTTACATGCGACCTGTCTTTGTTGATCATAACAGACGCTTTCTCAGCCAGGTGAATGAGAGTCATTCAAATGTGGATTTATTTGTATTCTGTAATAGCATGGGATCTCACTGGGAGACGCACTGATGACAACCACTCACTAAAAATAAATCAATAATTAAATCCACCATTCAACTAGATTACATTTTCTTAACGACTCGTTACAGAGCGACCACACACTTGACAAGATTAGATACATCTTAGGTTACTTCTTCATCCCAGCAGTGGGGTGTTTTCAGCCTGAGGTCCAGTTTTAAGAGGAGTTTGGTTTCTTGGTGTAACAACACCCTGCTCAGATGTTGTTACACCTCGCCTGAGCACATAATCCTTACCTCTCTTCTCACCTTGTACGGTGAGATTTGGGGGAAATAAGAAGCACAGTGTGCATGCATACATGATTGTCTTATTTGTTAATGTGTGTGGCAGTCTCTGTTTATCTACATATTGAACATGTTTAACCATTTGTATCCAGGGAGACTTGGTGAACACCATCGGGGAGAGTGCAGCACTAGGAGGGTCTGGCGCTGTCGTATGGGGGGCCAGCGCTGACTATGACAACCAGGTAACATCACCCCCTGACCTCCACTGGACTGCTGAAAGACATGACAGTGTACTGGTGGCAGGTAGTCAGACCAGGGACAATGTGTTCAATTAGATGATAGAGGACTCTGCTCGTCTCTGTGACGCACTAACAATACCTGAACGGCACAGGCACTGATGGATTGTGTTGGTTGTAACAGTATTAGTTAATCTAGGCAGGGAAGCCAAGACTAGCTTGTTGATAGTGACTTTCACTGGATGTTTAAAGTCTTTTGAAAGAGACCTTGCTATGTAAATTCAAGTTAGTATTATTCAGTTCAGTTTTGAAGCCTCGAGTTCAGCATTTCGGTCGCTGCCATCTTGGTGTGTTGTGGAGCCAGATATGTCAAGGCTATTTTTGGACTAGAGGTTGATGGGTAGATCTGCCTCATAGAATGTAGCAGTGCCCCACAAACAGCCTGTAACTCAAATACCTTAAATATGCATAACTTTATGCCTTAATAAAATATAAACGTGTGCGTTGTATAAATATTCACCCCCGGTACAGTTGTCATGAATGCTGAAATTAGCTATAGAGGATGTCTTCTGTGTTGGCTTCATTTTTTAGCCTAGGAGGTTGCCGCTTGGTTAATTTAACCCATCCTGTTGTTGTTTCACTTAAGTTTGTGCAAAGCATAATGAAATGAGGTACAATATGTTGGGCAGGGGCAAGCTAGCTATTTCCCCATGATTCCAGGCTTTAAGCTCAGCTAACAGTTTCTTGGGTTCAGTTTCTTATTGAACTAACAACTATGAGAGTGGTATTGGTCCTCTCATCTAATTCTTGTCAAGCGAATAAAAGAATTTCCTAAAATGCCAAACTATTTCTCGACCTTATATCAACACACACTATCTTTGGGCTGTTGACTTGCTGTAATGTTCTGTTTCAGACATATAGTTGTATTTACACAGTATATAAATTTACAGAGTATATATTTACTTTTGAAAACTTTCCCCTTCTTGCTCTTCCTGTTCCTTCTTCCACTCACTTTCCTTTGCTCCCCAGCCTTCTTGTGCAGCCCTGTCATCCTACCTCTCCTCCACCCTCAACCCTTATATCACCAATGTCACCACAGCCGCCCAGCTCTGCAGCAACTTCCTGTGTCGGGGGAATGGCCGCTGCGTCCGAAAGAACTACAACTCCAATCACTACCTCCACCTAAACCCCGAGAATTTCAGGATCCTGCATGTTCAGAAGCGCTACCTTGTCCTAGGGAGACCCACTCTCACAGACCTGAAGGCTTTGAGCAGGAGGTTTACCTGTCAGTGCTACAAAGGACTGAGCTGCTCTCCCAGGACTGACAAAGAGCTAGACAAGGCCCTGATGTTTAGTGTGAAGCAAGGACTGTACCAAAAGTTTCACGCCCTGAATAAAGCCATGGTGGACGATACACTACAAGCCAGTATTACTAAGGACGATGTTAAAAACAACTTGAAAGTTTAGCTTGGAATTAAAATGTTTGGTCAAGAGCTCTTTTCTGAAGTTCTTTTTTCAGGGAATACACCACCTAAACCAGTACATACAGTACATCCAGACCTGAGAAATAACCAGTATTTCTTTGGCAGTAATAAAGGTTCAGTATGCAGTTCTGGAGAAAGATAGTTGAGTTTCATTCCCAGGTCGACTTTGGGTCGGTGGGTTGGTAGTTAAATATAACCACCAACCCAAAGCGTTGGTATTTGAGGACCTCAGAAAGAGATTCAATAATGAACTATCTTTCTCCAGAATTATACATTTACTGCACCTTTAAAAGGTCCCAGGAAGCATCACCTCATCTATATAATGTGTGCATACTAGGACCACTGACTGTGCTATATCAAATCAGTATTAGCTGTGACAATATTATTTCCATTGGGTATTTGTATATGATTTGACTGTATATGTAAATATGTGAGAGACACAGGTGGCCGGAGTGTTGTGTCAGTGCTGAACTTGCCTTTCACAATACAGAGAACAGAAGAAGACTGTGCGAATGAAGACTTCTGTTAGAAATCCACACTAAAAAAAAAGGTGATTAATCAAATTAGCTCACATGTGCTTTGCACATGTTGCTAGCACTATAACACCAACATTATCAACTCCTCCATCTTGCTTCCTTATGTGATCGGGCCAAGGCTAGGCGGCAACTGCAAGAAGTTCAACATGGTGAACTCTGCGTGGTAGAGCAAAAACTATCCACCTTCAACCTGTGCTGAGGTCTAATCAGATGAGTGGAAACACCTGTATGGGTGTAATTCATTTTTAGGCCACTAGAGGAGAAAAGAACTCATCAGGCGGCTAGCTAAGCTTTTGTCAGGCTATTTCAGCTGCTAGCTAACTTGTTAGCAAGCAGTTACCTACTTATACATTCAGCAGACATGGAGCGACATTACCATTCATTTGAGGACATGTTTCTGACACAAAGACAAATGTAAGTACTAATATTCAATCTTCCTTTCACTCTGTTTTGGTCTCTAATCTCTGGGAGAATAAACTAGCTTGTTAGCTTGTCAGACTGTTTAGCAGCTAATAGCTAACTGGGGTTTTTTTTTGGTATCGAGGTTGGTGGTGTATTGTGTGTTTTTTTCAGTTGTTTTAAAAGCAATTTGCCACTGGAAACAAAGTTGCTAAAACCTGGGGTACATAAATAAGCAGTAAATGTGCTGTAAAACCCCTAAAGCAGGTTTATAAAAGCTAAAAAAAAGAAGTCGAGGGCTGAAGAGTTGAGTGTTAGCTAACGTTAGCTAAGTTTCTGTGTGTCACAAATAGTGGTGGCCTATTTCACATATTGGCATTTGAGTCGGTGTTAATGGGAAAAAATACTGATTTACAGGTTAATGGACTGGTCAACTTACATTAAGGTAAGATTTTCAGGTGTTGTACGAGTAGAGAGATGGCTAATAGTGGCTAATGGTGATGCTAATTAGCAGTCAGACTTTTGCATCTCACTTCCTGTTTTCATCTCCATCAAACTGTGTTTTCACTTTGTGCACAGAAGTCATATAGTTGTAAATGAGAGTGCTAATGAGTCTTTATGGAGGAGTTAGTGTGTATTATTCCCATAGTGGTGTTGTCAGCAGATACTGAAGGCCATTGGTGTATTAATGGTGTCCTCTGGGTGGTGAGTGTGTGATGCGAGTCTGGTTTTATATGTTTGCTTGCGTCAAAATGGTCTCCAAGGTGGTTTAAAGAGAGAGATAAGATGATTCGACCCAGTGTTGGTTTTGCAGCTCAGTTTTAACCACTTACATCTCTTGTGATGCTACAGAGAGCATCAGAAAAACTAAAATGTCCCTGTAAGTTCAGGACAGATAGTTACCTCAATTAAAGGTTTAAACTGTGGGCTTTGTGTTGAACTTACTTGGTTCCTTCCTAACTTGTTTCATGTGTATTTTATCACTACAATATCTCAACAAGGAAGCAGTAATGAGAGAGACTGCAAGCCCTTGTGCGAAACAGGAAATTATTCTAGTATACAAAGTAATTTACAGGCATAAAGCCAATGTTACCTGTCATGTTGTTTACGTCTTCTGACTTTGTTTTGGATTTTTGCTGAGACTTGTTTCATGCCTGAGATGAGATATGTTGACAGTTATGAGTCAGTCTGAAAATAGGCTGAATACCTTTTTTATTGTTCCCCTATGACACTGAATGTTTTAACCAGAGATAAAACAAACAAGGCATCAACTACGAATAAAGAGAAACTGAATTGTTCCTCATTATTGCACAATCTCTCTTGAACGGCTTGCTTGCGTGCTTCAGCGTTCAGCGTTACAGTGTGAAACATTAATCCCCAGAGCTCTGCTGAATAATGTAAACGTTACTGTCCAACAATAAAGTAAAGAAATGAAGGAATGCCAGTTGTGCCACAGGAAAATTTCAGATTTAATTAAGTCGTTAAGTCGTACAGTACATGCCATTACAAGTCAAGTCAAGTTTCTAAAAGCAGTTTGGCCTTTTTCAAAACAGGTAACACAGCACAAAGAAAAGAATGAGTAAAACAGCTACAGTCTTAACGATGTACAAAGTCATTCACTCTGTGGTTCAGTGAATGCAAATGGTTAAGAACCTCTATAGCTGCCAAGTTGGACCAAAAAATCCCCCAAATACACCAGCCACAGGTAGGGCTGGCTGTAAACCTTTAGTGCTGGATGCCTCTTTTTGTTGATAGAGTAAATGATAATGCCTGTGCCAGTTACCCTTCTAAATATTAGGAATGGGCATGAGTAAGTACTAGATTGGACATCAGCACTCGTTTACAGTATAAAGTAAGCAATGTCGACCCTCTCACATGTGAATTTGACCTCTATATATTTCTGTTACTATTTTGAATAGGTAAGATCTTACTTATTTAAAAGCTGTGTGCATTCTATTTGCACCTCCTTGACCTGCTGTCAGTCTCTCTTTATCGTGAGACTACTTCTGCAGGAGTGTGAGCTCTGCAACAGGGTGCAGTTGGTGAGAGTCCACTTGCACACACACACCCTCTGACACAAAGATTGCGCTATAAGGCCGCCACAAAGGCCCTTTTTCATGCCGCCTTTGCATTTTTACTTTGTACCGAAAAACAGGGCCATCATGTCGTTCCAGTGTCTGATTTTAGATAGCATACCATGGAATAAAAAGGGGTGTAACAACCATGACATGTTACGCAAAAGCCTCTAGCAATGACATAACATGGCAACAACTGTCTCAGTTATATGGTGGCTCATCTCACCCTCTGCTTGGAGGGTAAGGAGCTCCCGAACCACATTTTTTTCCAAATTAGCGGACATGTTTGGCTGCTGTTCTTCTTTTTTGAATTAGTTGCTAATTGCTCCCAGCTGCTTTATTAATCCTCCATGGTGAGTTGCAAAAACGTCACACACATGCCACTGTCCCATTTATAAAGACATCGTTTTGGTGCTGTTATTACCTCCAATGCTGGCTTAAAGATAAGACAACTCCCTTCTCCCCATTTCGTGGTTGTAACTTTTACACAGATCGGCAAGGCGACATAATGCTGTGAGATTCCCACTTTGTAGAGGCAGTGTTAAAGGGGCTACACACACAGTGAAAGGGCTAACTGTTAGCATCACATGGCTAATGATACCTAACATTTTTTTAGCGGGTTTAATGACACAATTGAGCCGTTTCTGTGTTGGCATGAGTTTATTGGGACCTTTAACTGGCGTGGTGTCAGATGTTAGCCGTAGCTACAGTATTAGCTTGCGCTAAGCGGGCAGATGCTGAACTGAGCAGGTGGAGAGAACCTTTCTAACGGCAGCGACAGGAAGTCTCCTGATTTTTCTTATGTTAACTTTGAATTTATGGTTTGATAGGCTAATAGAAGTCAAATAACTGATAGCAAATAGCTCTCGTTTCCCTTTGTTGGCCATTTTACATTTCTATTCTTGCATTATTATTTTTTGAACTAGTACTCGAGTGCTCTATAATGACTTAAAATGAGTACTTGAAAACTGAAGTTACTTAAAATGCCCGTACCTATTCCTCCACACACAGGAAGTAAACCTAGTTTCTTCTTTTAAGAATCCAAAGTGAATGAATCTAATATATTTAATGATGTGCAACAGTTTCAGTGTCAGTCCCACAGTGTTTAAGAGAAGGCTGAGCATGTATGGTTAATATATCAAGATGTCTTTTACTTGATTTTAAAGGCTATGTTACAGTAAAATGATGTAATTTTCTGAACTTATCACATTGTTCTAGCTGTTCTATTATTTGCCTTTACCCACTTTGTCATTATATCCATATTACTGATGATTATTTTAAAAAAAACAACAGTTTTTAAAATCATTCAAGCTTTGCATCCATTAAACCACAAGCGTATCTAGACATTCAGATAACACCACTCATTCCTACAACAAGTTAATGCAAATTATCAGAATTTACAGTTGTGATCGATACAAAATATTTTCTAATCATAAAGAAATGAAGAGTGTCTTCGTGACTGTCAAGAATGATTCCAGCACCAAGTTTAAATTCTACTAAAACTAAACTGCTGGCAAACCCATCAGTTTATCAGCCACGTAATTTCTAAAGGATGGTTAGTTACCTCACACAGTGTCTCGCATAGAGTAGACAAGTTTGCTAAGATTCACCACCATGTATTTAGTCACAGTGCAAGGTACTAAGATTGGTTTGTTTTGTTAATAAGGCATAAACCCATTGTAAAACAAATTTGGGTGTCAGAATATGCTCTACACAGTGCGCGATGTTGGCGTTTATCTAGGGAGTATTTCACTAAAAATGGTTCCTTATGAATCTACAATGAGACTGTATACTATTCTGTTTTATTGTATGGACATAGACATCTGTAAATTTGATCAGCTGTGGTTATATTGATCGTTTTGGTGCTACTAATATAAAAACAGGAGCCCATGGACACTGAGCCGTGTTCGTTTGAGTCTGGTTGACACTGTTTGCACAGGAAGGCACTCCAGCAAAGTAACGTTTGGTTCATAAAAGATTCACAGTAAAATCTCACTCGGCTCCTTGTATCCATTCAGCTACAGGTTTCCTTGCTACATATACTACTGGGTTTATCTCTGCTCTAATAGTTGCCATGCATTAGTCGGGGGTCATATTAGCAAGACGATTCATTTCTAAATGTGAATTAGCATTGAACAGAAAAAGAAATGAACATTTAGAGACTGACTGCTTGTAGAAAGATGGGACGTTCATTTGTTTTTAGTCCTAAAAATACAGACTTTTGAATATAATATTATCTAATCCACAAACCTTCTGCATGTTATTTAATTTTGTACTTCTTAGCATGCAGATATGAGCTATAGTTAAAGCATGCAATGCATATGGAAATGACACAAGCAATCCAACTCAAACTAGAGCTGCCACGATGCATGTAATGTATTCGATGGTCGGTCTGCCACTGCAATCATAAAAAAACAGGATGTTCACACTTCCAGAGTCATGAGGACTTGTAAAATATTACTATTACAACTGTACTTTACATCAGAGAGATAAAAATGGCAGTAGGTCAACTGAATTTAAACAGACTAGGTCAACAATTCAGGGTCCTCGGTTGTGTTTTATCTGCATTACTGGACCCAGAAACATCAGGCGCTGCAGAGCTGGCGACTGGAAAGTGTCTCATCTGCGTATTGGTACCAAGTGTCTGGACCCTGGAGTACCTCTTGAATTACTGAAAATATGAATTGCACAAAATGTTGCATCCTGTATTCAACATCTCAGTATCTGTTGTCATGGCAACATATTGCTGACCAACAGTCCAAAAAGTATAAGTATCTTAAACACTTTGATATGTGAAATCCAGACCTTTAAAGGCCAAAATGGTCCCACATTATACCGTTTTATCTCTTGCTCTTTCTAAAATATCACCTTTTATGCTTTTTCTCATCAAATCAGTTTGATGTAGTAATTTATTAATTAGAATAAAATAATGCCTACTTGTTTCTTCATAGCTCTCACTTGAGCCAGACTTTTAAAATCATTTTTTCTTTGCCTCCAGCTGTCCATTGAGCTCCCCATTCTCCCCACTCAAACCATTCACATCTTTGGTGCACTTGATTCTCAACAGGACATTAGACAGCACGTCCTGATACAGACTGAGGCACACCCAGCCTGGCAAGTACAGGAGGGTGATGAGTCCCATTAAGTTGTGAGGATAGTGCGAGTAGTCCCAGGAGCAGGCGCCAAACTGCCTCAGGACCAGACCCCAGGAGAACTCCCATGTGTAGATGAAGCAGATGTAGATGGGGAGCCTCCGCCACGTCCCCCAGCCTCTGCTGAAGTGCAGGTGCAGGTAGAGCTTTTCCACCACGAAGCTGCAGCTCCCGTACATCAGGAACGACCACAGGGACGTGTGCCCACTGAGGGTCCGGTCGGACTTCTCCACAAGGTTGAAGACAGAGGTGAAGAGCACCTCGTCCAGGAAGCCGTGCATCCCGAAGAAGAGGAAACGCACGAAGCCGGGGAGACCGTGAAGAGGCCCCCGAGCATGACCGCTGTCCTCCCTGATGGTGGGGTCGGGGGGGCAGGAGGGGTGATACTGCAGCTTTGACAGCCCTCTGTGAAACACCAGGGCAAAGTAGAGAGCCAGGATGTAATGCACCGCCAGCTGCGTGCCAGACACCACCCTCACCTGCTCGGTCAAAGTGTTAATGTTCCCGATCAGGATCTGCAGCCCGATGTAGACCGACGGGTAGAAAACAAGATGAAACACCACAGGCCGACCTCGGAAACACCTCTTCTGAGAGTAGATCTTCTCCAGCGCAAAGTGGGTCAGTGAATGCATGATGCAAAGATACGGTGAGGAGAAGCCCACCAGTTTAGGGTCCCGATGATTCAACACACCGTGCAGCGACGAGAGCAGGACATCCAGAGTCACGCCGTGCATCCCGTAGAAGTACAGCCGCATCCACCGCGGCAGCTCCCGCAGCGACTCCGCCGCGTCCTCTGTCTCCCCGGACGGCTCTTGCTGGCGGGGCATTCGCGCCGTTTTTAGCCCACCGGCGGGGTCTCCCGACCGGCTGCGAGGTCCGTACCGCCACCGACTGGCCATGATCAGTCACTCTGTGTGGGAAGATTCAGCTTCTCTCTTCCCACACATTGTTTCTCTGTTAGGTTCCGCTGCGGCCGCACGGTGAGGCGAGCTGCGGCTGCAAGCATCTCCTGCAACTGTACGGCGCGACTGCTGCGTTCAAGTGCTCCCTGTAAAAACCTGTTCTTATGAACCCAGCTTGGGACGCTCAAAAATGTCCATTAAAGCGTCTTTTGTGGGCAAACAAAACTTCTGTTGACATTTACGCTTTAAAATGTCCCACAGTGCTTTCTTTGGAGCAAACAGTTTGTTTATATTTAGCGTGACTCACCATCCTCCTGTTTAGTGCATTTCCTTCCTTATGAGACACAGCTTAATCTGAATGCATTGTTTATATCTGTGTTTACAAGCTAGCAGTCTTCTGCCCTGCCCTAGGGAGGACACATTGCCACACTCATTGACATGACGTTAATTGCACCTCTTGCATGCTTGTACATGTGTGTCCTTGTAAAAACACAGCTCTGTGGTGCTACTAGTGGTGGAAGACTCTGTGGGGTTCCTTTAAAATGACTCAATTTAAAATAATAACAGGCTGTAGTAACTCATTTGTAAAGGTTTCTCTTTTCAATCCAAGCACTAGAGATTTAAATGTGCTGGCAATTTATGTTTTTCATACATTAGTCAAAATAACATTATGATAAAGCATAACTTTAACAAATAACTGATGCAGTGTGCTCGCTGCTTATTAAATGTCATCTCAACAGCTTGGATATGATAAGAAAAAAGTATTCACAGACCACAACTATGTTACTCTTGATATGAATATTTAATATGATATATTCAGGTGTGTCTGTTATGCAGTTGAAGGACTGAGCTGGCATGACGAGAGACAGATGGATTTTCAAAAAAAGAAGGTTTTATTTACCTCAAAAGTACAAAAATATAACAAAGTACTGTGCCATAAAAGAGGTCATCTAAAACTAAAATCTAACCTACACCACATTATTTCAATTATGCTAACACACCACACACTTTAACATTAACTAACACACGGTAACATTAACTTCAGCTAACACCACAATAACGTTGCGGTTAACGTTACTCCTGTATGCAATTAGCTAACGTCACCAAGATGACTTTAATACTTATTTCTAAAGTTTACCTCACATTACAGAAGCTAGCTTTGTTAGCATCAATCTAACATGGCAAAGCCCAGTGCCATATTTACATGTCTGGTTGCAGAAATCCAAGATTGCGAGATTGGCATCCAAAATGCCAATCTCGAGGCTTCAAAACAGCAGTCTACATACCAACAGGTGATGTGTCACAGTGGCTACGTCCATTATTTCTATTGAATTAAAAGCAGCAACAAACTAATATAGTCAGAAGAAATGAGCAAAATCTCAAAGCCACAAGTCCCAATCCCTCCTTAACATGGCACACACGTATAAATGATACAACAACTGAGTTTTAATAAATAAAGAAAAAACCCTGGGGGATAAAGAAGAATTTAAAAAGAGGATAAAAAACCTGACAAAATATTCATAAATTCAAACAGCAAAGGCCCCGTCATCTTTGGGCACAAGCCGAGATGGAGGAACAACCAGCAGCACCAGCTGATCTGAGGAATGCAGCTCTGCTGGTACACTGTGATTGGCCACTTCCTGTGTTTAAGAGCGCTGCTTCAGGGGGGCACTTCTTGTGCTCCGGCCTGTCAAGATGTCCCTCCAGCAGCTGGGAACTCAAAGAAATAGAAATTAGAACGACTTAAGGCAAACTTACCTGAAGACAGACTACAGTACAGGAGTTGTGAGCACTATGAACAGACACTATGACTACAGACTAACTATGAGCATGATGTATGAAACAAAAGCTGCCCGTTTAGTTGCTGTATGTGCCACATGCATGAGGTCAAACGGTCAACAAACTCTGAGGAGAAAACAAACCATAAAATGCAAACTAGAAACAAAGATGTGTGCAGAGGGGGCCACAGTCTTTTAAATCATCTGTAAATTTCCAACAGCACCTGAAGGCAGCATAAGGGGGAAACTGATGGAGGAGGCGGTGTAGCTGTAGAGCTGTGGTGGAGACGGGACGTTTAGGCTCTGCTGCGGTTTTTAATTGAACTCACGTCCCCCTGCGACGTCCTGACGCTGTTCAATTACAAGTCATTAATGATAATTACAGCAGATTACTGTGCTGCTATGATGGACCAATATCTCAATAAACTCATTTGTTTAAAAAAATGTGGTAAACTAATTTGTCTTTCATCAGAATTATTAAATCACATGTCATAGGTACCTACACCAGTGTGATTAAAGATAGCCTGTATCATAAACACAATGTTCATGCTGCATTTAAGTGTAAACTTAACAGTAGGCTTGAGGGAAGAAATTAGGTCTGTTGATGAAGCATCTATGACACCACTTCCTGTTATGGTTTCCTGGTTACTTGTAATAATAATAGCTTGCTGTTGTTGTATTGGTGTGACCTAGAAATAAACAACAACATGAAATAAAAACAACCAAACGAATCAGCGATATTATAAGATATGCATGCTGTAAATCTCAATATGACACCATGGCTTCAATGACAACATTACAGCCAGTCACCAGCCACTATTCCAGCAGAGCTAAACCCAAAATATGCTGAGCAGATACTTGACAAGTACAGTGATGTGATTGTAAATTAGTAGCAAGTTAAGTGTTCTGATAAAGGTTAAGAAAGTGTATCATGACACAGTTACCTATAATCTTAGGTTGTGCAATTGCTTGCAGGGTGTATGCAGTACCCTTGGATGGCCACAGAGGGGCACTGCTGAGTGATCCTGTAGATAAGGCTTATTTTCAGTAAAGGGAGCTCAGTGGTTTTTCATCAGAGGCTGTTAAATGAGTGTGTGACATGGTGCCGTTTGGTGCTGCAACTCACTCACTTCTTCTTCAGATGTGTCTCGTTGTTTCATCTCTGACTGGCGTACGTTGTGAAGAGAGTGTGTCAGTGTGTGCTGAATACATGCATTAGTGTTTGTTTGGTTTCCACGAAGTATGAATTTGTGTAAGTTCATCTTCTACCTCTTTGAACAGTCTTTCACGGTTCCACAGTTTGTGTATTTAACAGTATTTGTGAGCGCTGTGTGAGTGTCAGCACGTCTCTGTAGGGTGCAGTTCTGTGTGCCCAAACAGTGTGTGTATACATGTGTGTTTTTGTGAATGTCTATGTGCTATATGTGTGTATTTGTATGTGACTGTGAATGCATGTGTGTGTGTGTGCACTCAGAAGAAATAGAGATATCAGCGGTCTTTCTGGGCCACAGAGATAACAGTGTGTCTCTGCATGGTTTCAAACTATCAGAATTGCTTCAGCGCAGAATGAACTGCAGCCTGAATCCACTCAGTCGTGACCCAGAACCAGTGCAGCCGATTCACAAACGAGAGCGAGACAAATTTTTCAAATGTCCGGGTCAAATACAGCTGTATATGCCAGCTGACAAAATGTGATCCTCTCTCACACACACATGCATGTTGGCACATCTCATACATTTCCTCAGCCTCCAATAAGTGCACCTCTGCAGGTAACAGCAGCCGCATTCGTCCTGTGTAGCAGCAGCCTTTGAGCTACTAGGTATTAAATATTTTGGGCGGGGCAACACAATGGTTTGGTCCACTGTAGAATGGATCGTTGACAACGTAAACAACAAATATACAGTGATTTTCTTAGTTTGCTCATGCCAACAAAGCCTCATGTCACTCTTCAATATGTAATTGTAAATGCTATACATTCAAAGTAAGCAAATCACCTGTACATCAGTCAGTATTTATCTTAATTAGCTGTCATTGTCATCGCACATCCTTTGACCAATCAAGCCTGAGAGCCCGCCTACTCCTACACCATATAAAAGGGCTGTTGTTGAGGCGTGCTTCCTCTGAAAGCACCAGCACAAAATGGCCTCCACAAAGGACCCAAACTGCGACAGGTGATGGCTTAGATTATTTAGTTCATTCTTAAGAAAAACGTGCATCTTCATTCTAGTGCTTACTAGAAACAAACAATTCTAGTGCTTACTAAGCACTAGAATTGTTTGTTTCTCAACTAATGTTGAAACCATAACTTAAGTAAAGAAAACAAAGAAAATTGTGTGTGAGAGTCTGTCCACCTTTCCTCACAAAAAAGGGGGTGGTGCTTCCTCACATGTTCCAGATGACTAAAGTGATCAGCTTTACAGTGTTTATCAGACTGAATATTTACAGAAGCCAAAGATATCTGTCAGCTGTGATTTGTTTGACATGTGACTCCTGTCAGACTGCTGAGCGTGGCCTCTTCCTGTGTCTGTCCTTTCAAATTAAAATGGTCCGGTCAAATAGGTTTTGATTTATTTTGACAAGACGCAGCTCCTAATAGTTTCACACTTGT
The DNA here is from genome assembly GCA_035609425.1 of Epinephelus awoara. Taxonomy (NCBI): domain Eukaryota; kingdom Metazoa; phylum Chordata; class Actinopteri; order Perciformes; family Serranidae; genus Epinephelus; species Epinephelus awoara. The sequence goes on along the minus strand of CM069316.1, from coordinate 17,280,978 downwards.
TTGTTTGCTTTTTCTGTGACTAAGCAACCAATGAAATCTTGCCGGCTAATGACCTATCTGGTTGACCAATGTTTGAACGCTTATTAGAGGGCAGCCCTGGTTTGTTGGCGCTTTGAGCATCACAAGCCGAGTGCCATCTAGTTCCATTATATTGTAGAGAAGGCCGACATCTCTACGGCTGATATCTCCAACACTCTGCAATTCACACCAAAACAATCTAGATTGATAAACAGCTCCACAAGTAAGAACTAGTATTTTTGATTTAAGGGTGCACTGTCCCTTTAAATGTTCACATAAAATACACACATTTTTCAATATTGCATGTAAGTTAAAGGCGAGATATTATGATACAGCAGTCCTGACAAAGATGAATTGGACAGAAAAATTAGTTTCCTTGCAGATAATCTCAGGGATATTATGAATAATATTCTGTGCAGTGAAGCCAATCTGAGTCAGCACTGACCTCTTCTATCTCTGTTTCTGTCTCATATATTGGATTTCTTTGTATTACTGTGTGCTATTTTTCCCAGTATAATTTCATTTATCAGAGAACACAGTCGCCCTGACAAATATTATTTCATGCAAAGAAAGTCCGGGTAAAATGAGAAAAATCAATGCGTGAATACATTTGTAATTCAGATAAGAAATGTTTTCGCCGAGCTGTAAATTATCTCATGATGTCACAAAGTTATTTTGCAACCCCTTAGGTGGTGGCGACACAAACTAATCCTATCCTTATGCTGTCTTTTATTCAGAGGACTGCCGGACTTGATGTTGCACAATGGCGTACTTATTATGTAACACGCAAACTGTGGAATATTCACTGAATAGAAGTCAAACAATGAAACTTGCTCATTTTCCCCCTGTGCTGCATGTCATTGTCTGTCCTTTGTACTGATAAACCCTCTCTGATGCGTCTTAGCGCCACCAAGACAAGTTCTTGTAGATTTAAAAGACGTGGTTTGATTGTGAGATGACTGTGTTCGTGATACTTCATGCAATCATTGCTACACTTTCTGCCTGTCCTTCAGTGAAACATTTGCTTGTCTGTGAGGTGTCAGTGTTCACCACATATAACACTACAGACCTTGAGTCAGTTTGTCTTAGTCTCCCTGTATATTTTGTGCATTTGAATGTATTGGTGGATCCTAGTCAGCCAAGTGTCGGATATAAGTGACAGTTGAGCAGAAAATGTAAGAGACATTATAATTCCTGACGCATTTATTACATCAGACCATAAAACTGTATCATCTCATTTACACTCCATAGAATGAATGTTCAAAGAGGTCACTGCCTTCCCAGAAATCTAAATTTATTTCCCCAAAAGCATGTTTGTGTTGCGTCTGTGTTGTTTCCTCTGGCCTGAACACTAGATGGCAGCAGTGTGACAGTCTCCTGTGGCTTGGGTGGGCCCTCCTGATGTTTTAATTCACAGAAACAAGATTATACTGCTTTGCATCAGGTGCATTTTAATGCATGATGGTTATATTTCTGCATCAGTGATGGCCAATGTGGCAAATGCAAAAGGCGTATGTAAAATGTGTGGCCTGAATAGCAATGATACACGATGATGTTTGTGTATGTGTATTGCGGTCTTGCACTCCTTTATACTCATCACTGTGTGCTGATTGAAATGTTAACAATGGAGGATTCAAGCTTATTGTACTGCTGGTGTCATTCATTTGAGAGTGCCATTTAAAGCCTGAAATTTCAAGTTCATTCAGGCTCTGAAGGGTTGTAGACTGCATACTCGAGGCTCTTGCACATTTACAAAGGCTCTTGTAAAGGTATAAAACAGATATATCATATTAGGTGCCTGACAACCTCTCCTCAATTGCATACAAAAACATTTACTCATCAGATATATCCTGTTAGGCTCATTAGAGTTTGTGAATGGCTGTAAGATGAAGCTATGTGATTTTTGATTGATGTGACGCTTGACCGAGTCCCGCAGGAAATGAATGTGAATCTGCAGTCATGCACTTAAAATGAGAACCCCTGAAAATGTAATTTCAGAACCCATTTCCTCCAATTTGAGCCATTATTGAATGGACCGCTGGCCCCATGCGCTCGCATTGTCTCATATGGTCAGGTTGGGTACGGTAATGTGTTTTGTGTGTGTGTGTGTGTGTGTTCCCATGAGCTCACACTGTGCATTTTCTCAGTTTTCACATGTTGCTTGATTGTTTTATTCAGGGTTGATGCATATGTTACAGATTTTACATTTTATGTTGTAAAAATGATGCGGTTAACATGTTATGTTACATAAAAATGCTTGGCTAGCGTTAGGAAAACATCATGTTTTGCTTAAAATTCTCAGTTTGGTTGCTACAGCTGGACACGCTCTGTACCCTCATTAAAATATACCTGGTTTTTGGGCGACAAATGTGGCTGGAAATTTTCCGAGCTCCCTTGTTGCTACAAACGCAACTGGAAATTTCCTGAACTCTTGTTCATAAATACTAGATTTTGTCACTACAAACACGGCTGTAATGTTCCAAACTCTTGTTTAAAAAGTACTCACTTTTGTTACAACAAACATGGCTGAAAATCACCCAAACTCGTTAAAAAATACCCTCTTCTGTCACTATAAACATAGCTAAAAATGTCCCATGCTCATTAAAAAATCCCTGCTTTTGTCACTACAAACACGGCTGAAAATGCCCCAAACTCTTGTCAAAAAATACTTGCTTTTGTCAGCTACAAACACATGTGGAAGTAGTCTGAGTTTGTGTTGAAAAAATACTTGTCACTGCAAACACAACTGGAAATTTCCCAAACTTTCTTAAAGAAATAGCAGATTTTGACCCTACAAACAAAATAAATGAAAATATCTGGAACTCTTGTAAAACGAAACAAATTAAAAAACCCCAAACACTCTTATTGCTACAAGCACAACTGGAATTGTCCGATTTTGTCAGTACAAACACAGCTGAAAATGTCCAAAATTCTTGTTCAAAATACTCGCTTCATTGCTACAAACATGGCTGTAAATGTCCACTCATATTGCTACAAACACAGCTGGAAATAGTTTGAGTTTGTGTTAAAAAAAATTCCTGCTTTTGTCACTGCAAACAAGGCTGAAAATACCCTGAAATCTTTTGTCGCCACAAACAGGGCTGGAGTGTCCCGAACTCTTGTGAAAAATACCTTTTTTTTTGTTGGTCTCGAACATGCTCTGCTGCTTAGAAGCTTAGCAGCCATCTCACCTGGGTGTAACACCATCCCCCATCCCCCCCTCCTCCTGACAAGACACTTGTATACATGTAATCTGAAGTATGTGTCTGCATAGAAACTAATGCTAGTGTGCATGTTGCTCAGATGGGAGAGCCCTCATGTATGTGTGTGAAAATGTGCTCCCTCCAGAGATAGGAGGAGGAAGAGGGAGAGGATGAAGAGAGGATATGGCTGAGTCTTCTCAATAGGAGGCACATTTCCCGGGAGTATCTTCAGGCTCTTGTTTGCAGTTTCTCCCTCATTAGGAATTCTGTGCAACCCTGAGACCCTCTGGGGCTCGCCTGGTCACACTGCAACACAACACCCTGACTTACCCTATCTCACCTAGCCTTACCCTTCTCTCCTTGTCTCTCCTCTAAAGACTCTCTCCTCTCCTACTGATATTGTAATGCATTTATGTCTGCCTCACCCTCTCCCATCTCGTATTCAGTCGCTGCCTCTCCTCCACTATAATTTTATGAACCACATCCTCTCCAAGTCTGATGGCAGTATTTTTTTAAATATAGCTAATCATTTAACACTACTTAGATAACACCATTGTTGGAGTCTTTCAGCTGTCCTCACCCTTTTCATCTCCGCTCATTTATATTTTCACATTCTAACTTCTCTTTTCTCTTATAGTCTCCTGTGTAAGTCCCAGTGGATCGACTATTATAATTAATCTGTGCCTTCACCACCCCTCTTCACCCATCTCATTCTCCTGCTTATCCTCTCCTCCTCTCTCGTTTCATCTCTGCGCTCCTCTCTGCAGTAACCTCAATGACCCTCCTTTTAACCTTGTCATCTTAAATAACCCTCTCAACGCCTCCTTCTTTTTACATCTCCTCAGCCTCACTCTAACCTTCATTTCCCCCTTTTTGTCACCTCTTAACCCACTTACTGCCCACCACATAGAATGTATTGTCTCTGGTAAAACATTTTGTACCTCTTTTCAGCACAATCGATTATATTCTTCACACAGCTGCAGTGTTGTAACCTCTCATGCCCCCCCCCCCGCCCAGTTGCATAACCCTTTACTCTCATCCACCCCTTCTCGTACTCTTCAACCTTTTTTTGTCTACTATTCCCTCTACATAAAGCTGGCGCAAGTTTTTGGCTCTTATTGTGGCATGTCCTTATCTTTTATCTTTATCTGTGTCTGTATTTGTTTAACCAAGTTATCTGTATCTCTATCCTTACTCAAAACAGGTGGAGCTTATGTAGCCGGTGGACCCTTGTGCTGTCTGCATTTCGTTAATGTGAAGAGGCCCAGACCGTGGATACCTTTGGAGGTGATCTCTGTTAATTCCGGACAGCTTACAACAAGAGGTAAGAACAAAATCCTCCCTCAAATATAACCATATTTATTTGAGCCCCTACACAAATTAAGTTACACAGGATTATGCTAGCATACAGTACATTTATTAACATATTTAAGCAGTGCTAAAACACAGAAATTACAACAAGAGCAATGTCGCTTACCTCTCCCACAGAGCACAACAACAAAAAGGGAGAGGTAAGGCTGGAGACAACCCTTCATAGGTGAGGTACCCCCAAAGATGATCGTAGGGGTACAGACACTGAGTGTCAAACGTTCCACATGTTGAATGGAGGCCTAAGCGTGTCAGATAACAAATTTTGTGTAACTACGATACATAATATTACAAACGTACATTTGACTTTGTTATGAATATCACTGCTGCATAATTGACTCTGTTACACTTAAACCAGAGGTGGGTGGAGTTTAAACCAGAAGTTGTTATTTAAACCTGAAATTGATGATGCTTGATCAGAATTTGATATATTTATTTACTTATTTATATATTTTTCATCCGATTATTCAGCTAAACCCTAGTAATTAGCCTGCCTGTCTACAGAGTTCGCCATGTCTGCATTGTTCTTAAATTGCCTTTACATGCACAACATTCATAGGTAAATAGCTTTTGATTTATTTCATTGATATCTCACTCTCCCACGGCTTCATTGGCATTGTATTAAGTTACTGCTAATGCAGAAATCAAACATTTAGTAATCCTGCCGCCTCACATTAAAAAGATTCAACTGGAAAAACAGGGTGGCTTTTATTGTGAAGCAGTAACAGGCAGCGTTGGGTTCTTTGAAAGCACAGATTTAAAAGCTTCTAATTACTTAACACTGGAAGAACATGAACTACAGTAAATCTAGTTTGGTTTCATTTCATCTCATTTATTAGGATCTCCATTAGCTGTAGTCAAAAGCAGGAGCTATTCTTCCTGGGGTCCACACTAAACACAATATTACCTAAAGGTACCTAGTAATAGTACTTATTTGAATACAGCTTTGATTTTACATACAGTGTCCATCAGTCAGACACCTGCCTCTTAGAAACTCCAGTATGATACGATACCTGAACTTGGACATCGGCAGATTCAACTACTGATTCGATACATATGCGTTAAAAAAACTCAACAGCTGTATACTGCTAACCCTCTATGGATGTGAAATGATTGCTATCTCAGCTGTATGGCATGGCTCGGGTTTAACCCATTGTTATACATACAGAGAGTAAATGCCACATAACTTTAATAATAATAACGATAATAATACGATTTTTGTTGTTTGTGATGATTAAAAATATGAAATAGACACCAAGTTTGCCAAAAGAGTTGATAAAAAAAAAACTTTATTTAGGTGGCCGCCATCTTGGAAATATGCAAATCAGGGGTCCAAATGCATCCAATTTATATTTAACAAACAAACAAACAAACAAAAAAGCATTCCATTGTGTTTCTCAAGGTAAAATGAAACCATAAAACACACTAAGCTTGCACTTGTAGCTCATTTGGTTCAAAAGTTATAGCTGAAACACTTTTCAGGAGGCGGCCATATTGGATTTTGCTGCCATGGTGATCAGAATTCCACTCTGCAAAGCCCCAATATTCAGATTTCTTCTACATATTAAGCTATATGTAACAAATTTGGAGCTTTTATCGCAAACTGACAGTTGTATTGGCTTTGTGAGCTATTATTAAATGACTTGGTGTTGGATAGGTGCAAAGAATTGCATATTTACCGATACCTGATCCGTATCAGCAGCATTTCCAATACTGATATTGCACCTGTGGGATTCTTCTGTTATTTCGATGCAACTTCTCTAAACTTTTATGAATAGCAATAATCTATACTTAAGACTAACTGTGCAATTACAGTAGAGAAGCAGTGGTAAAATAAAACATTACTTTCCTTTTATGGCCAAAAAGTGTTTGTATTAACTACCCAAAAATGGGGGGGAAAAAGCAAAGCATTTTTCCTCTGAATATATGCGAGATGTGAAACTGTTACTGTAAAGGCTATTTCTAATGGTAGCAGAACTTTGTACACCCTTCATACGACCTCTAATCGTTCTCCTCCCAGCTATTTTAAATGTGTCATCTTCGGTTCAATTCAAGCGTGTCACCTTTTCCCTGTTCAAAGCCCATTTTACCTTTTGACTTACTCCTGCCTCTTCTGTCTGATAGTTGTAAATTTCTCCCATCTTAATCCTCTACACCTGTACGACCCCATTCTGGCCTCTTTTCACTGTCCTGTCATCTCACTCTGACAATTACCAGTCTTTTGTTCCCCGTTTGACCTTTGCTCATCCCAATTACTTTCCCTTCAAGCCTCCTCCTCATTTTCTGCCTGTCCTCCCTGTCTCCTTTCCTCTGCATGTTGAATCAGCTCGCAGAAAACCCAGTTAGTTAATTCAGTCCAGCACTCCAGATGCCCTCTGTGTACCTGTTGCCAGACTGTCTCCTTCCTCCGCCTGCCTCGGGCTTTGTATGTGGACCTCTCCACCTTCTTTCTCTCTCTGTCTAGACAGCTGGGGCAGCAGCAGAGGATGGTATGATTTAATTTTGCTCGTCTGGAGTTGAAAAAAAAACAAAACAGGAAAAAGGGTCTGTTTCATGGTGGGACTTCTTCTGTGGTAGATGCAGAGATGGAAGTAAAGAACATAGATGGATACATAGACAGACACTATGGGCGGTGTATTGTGTGCCTTCGTGCTCCCCGTCTATTTTGTTTACAATCCTCTGTACGCCCCAGGGGGGGTCTGGGAAATTGTAGCCATGGGATACCGACACTCTCCAAACGTGTGTCATGCTCTGATTGGTTCAGCCTGCCATCAGCTGGGGCATGTATTAGACCTGTAGTGATATGGATATGGATCACTGACGATGCTCCTTGTCTCTCACTTTCTCTGCCCTTGGTCTCTCTTCTGTCTGTCTGTGTATGCCCGTCAGCTGTCTGTACGCAAACACAACAATCCCTGTCTGTCTTCGTCTTTGTCCACTCACAGGCACTCTGGGAGAGACAGGCAGAGACAGGGTGATGAGGAGGGAGAGAATGTTGTTGAAAGGGAAATGGAGTGTTTGAGAGCAAGCAAGAGCAGGAGATTGAGCGTTATCAGTGTGATGGGACAGCGCGATGTGTAGACAGCATTGCGGTAACACTTTACAATAAGGTACACAAAATTAGAGTTGTTACTGAGGAACTAATGAGGAACAAATGAACGAATGAGGAACTAACTATTAGTTAATGGTCAGTTCTTCACTAACCCCTGATCAAATTTCATAATGGAGTTAATCAGGACTTTATGATTAGTGAACTACTTACTTCATCAGTACAGAATCATTACTCAATAACCTGTCCATTAGTTAACCTTTTTATGTCCTAAAGTAAAGTGACACATAATGAATAGTCTTTCATTACTTCATCATCATCAGCCCCGGCTCTTCGTTTGAATCCAAACGGAGAGCCGGGGCTAGCTGGGAACAGCTAGCGGAGCATTAGCCACAGCATGACAGGAGGGAAGCACCGCCAGTTAGCCTCCGCTAGCTTCCCAGCTAGCCCCAGCTCTTCGTTTTGATTCAACCTGAGCACCGAGCCCTGGTTTGTTATTCAGGTTAAAGTGGGAAGAAGCAGTGGGTTTGTTGAACCGTGTGGATGTAATAGTCCGTGGAGGTGCTGCGGTGCTCTACTGCAAAGATAGGAAACCCCTCGGCTGACAGGATGTATCACTCTCTCACTCCGCTACTTTTTTAATAGGCTCGTTCGAGATGAACTGCACCTCGCCTTGAAAGTAGACGAGAGCAGGCGGCCGCAGCGGGGGGTGGTGACATAAAGCCACGGTGAAGTCGGACAGTTTACCGACAGTTTCCAGCAGCCTTCAGTCCGTACAGGAAGTCACAGACACACTCACATCCTGTCTGGAATGATGTCAATTCATTAAAAAAGTGATCAGACCCATATATCAGTTTGTTTTCAGTCTCCAGTTGTTTTAATTATGATAGATTAATTTATTAAAATGCTCTAAAATTCAACAAAAATAAAAGGTTTATCTAAAACGTCATCTTGTTGAGTCGACATCTAAACCAATCAGCTGTTAGATCAGGTGAGAGCCAGGTGGTGCAGTCAGTGGAGAGCAACTGCAGCACCTGGCTCTAAAAACTGTGGCCGCCTCCCTCTCGCCGTTTTATCGCTGTCCACTTTTGTAATATGTCAGAGTGATGAGTCGTGTGTGAGACTGGGTTGTTTTCTAGGAGCTGGTGAAAGAATGTTTTATTTTCAGTAAGTGCTTGATAAAAGCATACCTAAACACTTAAAATATGTCATGTTTTATTTTATCTCCTCATACAAAATTATTTAGCACCCTCTGAAACACAATCACCCAGCCCCTCTAATGATAAAGACATTTTCACTTTCCAAGCGAAAGGTACCTCTGTTCTCGCTCTCTAAAGCCTATTCTTAGCACATCTTGTGTCTTTGAGGAACATAACAACTGCTTGGATATGGAAATAAGACACTGTCTTCAACTTTATGATGTCAAAATCCCTCACAACCTGAAAACACAGTTGCTACAGCAAATGAAGATACATGTCAAGATGTGACTTGGCTGTTGATGGAAAAAGAAAAGCAAAACAACACAAAACAAAACCTTTCCCCTAATGAGCTCCCATGGCGGCCTGCCTACACGGGTTAACAAACCAAAGCCTCCAGTGGATTTTCTTGAATGTTTCACCCTGAAACTTGGATGTTTTACCATGTATTTGTTCTGCAGGAAAAGAAGAAGTCATGCTACTATAGATCTAACTTAGCTTCACCATTATTTCTGACAGTTAAATATGTAGTTTTTTTAAGGTTTAGTACCAAAGCAGGCAAAAAGTTGTGCGCTTGTCTATCAGTGTACTTAAGCATGAATATTGATCATTAATTAGTCATCAAAGAGCCTCATAAAAGTGAGAGTCAGAGGAGTATATTTTCTTAAGGCCTCCCATTTATTAGAATTGACTTCTTGTCTGATGTAAATCAACGAGTGACCATAGGCGAGCCTCCGGCAGAGGTTCATTGCATTAACGTTATTCACAAATGACCAAATAATAACTTTTCCAGTCTCTTTTACATGAATCACTGGGGCTGATCATTACTTCAGGTGAAACAAAATGACTGTCATCAAAATGATTGCTTCAATATGAAAGTAAATCATGCCAGCTGCACTGTAATGTGTTCCCAAACAGGTGATTTCCTGGAGGAGTCTGTCACTCTATAAATAATCGGCACGACACGTCTCAAATAGTACTATCCCCGAGGAACTAATGTTTATGCCGTCTATCTGCTTATGAGAGCAACACTTTCTTCCTCATTTGTCCGTCTTTGCCTCCAGCGATCTTTCTTTCTCCTTTCAATTTAGCTTTCCTAACAACACTGTCTTTTTTTTCTCCACTGTCTGTTTTTCCCTCCCTTTCACTCTCTTCCTCTGCCGCTCTCTTGCTCCTTTACGAATGTGCCTCTGCTTTGTTTCTCAGGGTCAGCTATGAAATTCAGCTCCTGCTTAGTTGTTGCTCCCTGCAGTGCTGCTGAATGTTTCAGAGGATGCTGCTTGTATTTGCATACAATTTGTATGGAGGTGGTTTCTTTTACAAACTGTCTTTCAGCGAATCTCTGTTTCATATTGTTTATAGTGGTGAGTAGGGTTGCGGTGACATGCTTCTAAAACCAGCCACTGCGATTTGACCAGCTGAGTTGCAGGTGACACCATCAGCTGGCTTGAGTCAAGCTCAGACCAGCCAGTTCACACCCCTGCAACTTTTCTCTGCAATGTTTTAAAATGGTTTCGTCTTGTCGCCAATCATTGGTCTGACCTGGGCTTTTAACAGAGTTACTAGTGGGAGTCTAGAAGCATTACAAGGAATATAAACAAGGAGCAGGACATGACACAAGGGTGTGCAGCCTGTCTAAATTTGCATAGAAACACCACATTAACAAGGATTTAAGACGATACACTAGACAGTATGAAAGAAATGGACGTAGCCACCATTGCATCACCCATTTTTTTGTGGACACCCTGCTTTACCGTCTATTTTACTGTAAATGGGACCGTAATTTACAAAATGATCGCCGTATTGAGAAAGATTGAAAGTAGCAACTGAAACCATAAAGTCATTGGGAACATATTTACTGAGGTAATAAATCAAGTGAGATGTATGGTCAGTTTCTAATAGACTTCTATACAATGGTCTTTTTGAAACCAGTGGAGTCGCCCCCTGTTGGCCAGTGGAAATTCTGCGTTGGCTTCACTTTTCAAACTTGGAGATAACCTCACCGATGCTACGTAAAAGAATGAACACATTGAAACAGAGGAATGCAAGCAGAAGTTATATACACTACACAACTTGTTTATTCATAAACTGTTATTTGAAAATTTAGCTTAATGATGCTGTTTTTCTCTGTACGCCACAAGCCTGGAAGCGTTGCTGGGGAGATGAATATCATGGGTGCTTTGCTTGGCCAGCTGCCCCCACAACCTAGCCCCGGATAAGTGGATAAAATGGATGGATGGATTGATTGGGATTGGGCCTTCCTTACATAGAGGATTACTATTCTATACTGTATTTGACTTGTGACCTTTGCCTTCCATGTGAGGTGCAGAGTTTACACAATACAAACACAATCGACAAACCATAATGCAATCTCATTTCTTCAGTTGACCTTCTCTGTACATTTCGCCGTATGTATACATTCAAGTGTCTTGTTTTCTGCACAGCCTCCGTTTAAAATAAGCAGAATAACAACTCAGCTGATCCATGAGTGGCTCTTGTGCTAAACCATTACCTCTAACCACAGGGGAAACATAAATATGTTTCTAAAGGGCAAAAGATGTTGCAGGAACAAATACAGACACACAATTTCCTCATGAGTGTCATTAAAACTTCATCTAGCTCCAGTACAGTGGCTATGAGACTGTAAGCAGCAGCAAAAACTGGCTGCAGGCTACGCTTGGGGAACTGCATCTGTTTTATACAAGACAGTGTCTTGTACTGCTCATGTTTCCAAAAGCAAGATCTTTACTCATGAGTGAGCTAAAGCGGGTAATGAAGCTTAGACTAATGGACTAAATTTCACAAAATCAAAACATCTTTTGTTCATTTTTTTTTTTAAAGTGCTAATAGACCCATCGAGTCAATTGCTTCATTAAACAATGAGATTAGCAGAGTGCTTGTACTCAGCTCCCACCTGTTTTATCTGTGAGGGTGACCAATATAACAGCTTCAAATATCAAACTAAGTATATGTATTGCACATTTAAAATGTTCTAACAAGCGCTAAAAGTGGCTGGCTCATCACAACCAGCCCCTAGATACTCGACCCCTGTGTTTATGCACATTACACTCATTATTCTCATATTTCTGACAGCGTACTATGAAGGGGTTGGATGCTTCAGTTGCACATATTTATGCACAATAATTTTTTGAATTGTTAGCAGCATGTGAACGCTACAATACACCAATACTAAATATCAAAATGAAGTTACTGAAGGAGAAAAGGTGAACTTAGAGCCACTTTACATAATGTACCTGAGCAACAGCGCAATACTTCTTGACCCTGAAACTGCACTAATGTTGATCGACTCATCGACTAACATCCTGAGATGGTTTGTCAGCCTCTGTTGTGGCTCCAACTGAGGCAAAACCATAATAAGCATTGAGCAAACATTTCCAAAAACTGCTGAAGCTCAATGACCTGGATAAATGCTTAGACACAGAGAGAAACTGATTTCAGAACAGAGGCCTGTGCTACGAAGCCAGTTCAACTTACCCAGGATATCTTTTGGTTATCTGGTTTGACTAACTCTAACATTGGCTGTCTGGATAATCGGTACTACAAAGCTGGTTATCAACTATTTCAGTCAACTCTGGGTTTTCCTATCAAGCCACGGGATGTAAACAACAATCTGTAATTTTAAAGTCTTAAAATCTTACAGTTTGTTAGAAGCTCTGTTTAAACCCAGTGGACACAGAGCCCTGGAACAATGAAATGATTCTACTGACCTCTAACAGCATATAGGCTCCTCTTTTCTACCTGAGACTTTCGCCCATGGATACTTTATTCTTCAGTATTCTGATTGGTCAGAGGTCGGGGTGTTGACAGGCTGTTATACGATTCTTTGATCTTGAACTTCCCTGACTTTCCAGCATAAGTTAACACGGTGATTTATCCCAAAAATAGAGAACCGGCTTCGTGGTACTGAAAACCCTGAGTTAATCCCAAAGTTACCTTTGTAGTACAGGCTTCTGGAGCAGCTCAAAAGCAGGCTCAGCTATCTTTCTGTTTTGGTTTATCTGTCTCTGTCAGTGGACCGGAGACCTTGTAGTATACACTGTGACTGGTCGATCAACACGCAATATTGATTTGGGCCGGCCCCAATCAAGGTCATCATGATGCTTGCTAATCCCAACAGACTAAGACCACTCAGAAGCTTGTTGCATGGCAGAAAACATTGCCCCCAGCACACAGTGACACATCTATACCACATTAAAAAAAGACCATTTAATTCAAAATTCATATATTGAACCATAGACCTTCAGTAAAATGGAATATGTCTAGAAAAACCCATCAACCCACTCAGTCATTACTCCTCAGCAGAGTGCCCTTGGATGTACAAAAAGCCTCTGAACCCTGTGGAGGACAGAGGCGAGGACATGGTGTTTATATTGACATAATGAATTCGAAAATTCCTCTTTTTTTCGCCATAATCATCGGCAAATGTACAAGAACTGGGAAGCCTCCATTATCATCATCATTACCATCATTATCTGTAATCGTGCATCAGCCTGTCAGCATTTAAAGACGCATTACAGAGGTCAGGAAGTGCGCTAAGGTCATAATGACCCTTTTAACTCGCAGTGGAAGGCAGTATCTCCGTGACTAATGCTGGCGGTCGGTTGGCGTCACACACGTACATACATATAGCTGCACAGGCTCATGCATGCATACGATATATCTATTCAAAGGCACATCCCAAGCTCCACATTTACTACGGTGTCAGTGACTAACTGGGTTAGGGGTGGGGCACGGCATTTCTCTGTGTATCACTGACCCGTATTAAGTTACATTGTATTCCCCAGAGAGGATATGATCCTCTGTGTCATTGGAAAATGAAGGGTGAACGGAAGTAGTGGGGGAGGAGGGGCAGCAGAGAGATGGGAGGGGGTAAAGAGAGGGAGAGGAAAAGCTGCATGTGGAAACTGACAGATGTAGGGAGACGCCTACATTATGAAACCTATAGGTCAATGAAGTGAAGGCTAACATTTCAAGTAAAAGAGAACAAGACAGAATCTTCTAAATAAAACTAGAATTAGTTAAGCTGCAGTTTGCACCCATGTCTGCCCAGACTCATGTGACTGCAGGAAATATTCCAAATATAGTTGTGGCTGCAAAGATATTCTAAAACCTGTATGTGTCATATATGCAAACAAGGCTTTGAGCAGCCCTACACTTGTTTCTACTTCCTGTCTTACAGAGAATGGGCCTTTAACTGTTCCGCCAGTAGTTTGAATTTTGGCTTGAACACAATTAATGCCATTCTCATGTGTTGGTGCCCAGTTCTTAGCCTGGAGCGATCTCTCTTACAAACTGCCGATGCACGGTAAAGAATTGATTTGATTGGCTCAGTTGATGACACTATTGCCAGAGTAACTCAATTAGCTGCGCCCACGGTCTGTAGCTGCAACCAATAGAAAAAAACAACGCTCTGTGATGATTATTATTCGTTCACATTAATTCAGATAGATTGGTCACAGATCCAGACAGAACCGTCACTCAGTCTGTGCCCAGACTACTATAGACGCCCACTCTATAGTGAGCAGGAAATTGAGGATTTCGGCCCAGAATGAATCTTTGACAGGTGTGTGGCAGTATCGCATGACTGTTCATTTCTGCACCATCAAAATGCTGTGTTGCATTGTGGGATTTTGAGCCACACAAAGGTTACCATAACTGAAAGAAACCTGTAAGACCCAAGTTGCAGTAAATGTGGATTGTTCTTTAAGCAGCAGCTTCTTTGTCCAAAATAAAACCACCAAGACTGGCACTGCGACTCTGTTACTGCGGAATAATCAGTTAGATACTTAAGACTTGGATGACATCAGCATGCAGGCTGATGGAGCCTTTGGTTGGTGGTGATGATGGTTGCAAGCTGCCACTGGAAGAGCATGGATAGATATTTCTCTTTCACACTGTCCCCAGTTCTCCCTCTCTCCTTCTGTCTTGACTTGCATGACTTACCTTTGCTCTTTTAGTTCTCTCACAGTTTTGATCTCTGTCTGCATCGCTCGTCTCCTTGTCATCTCCATCTCTGCCATGCAACCTTTCTGTCATCGTCTTCACTCTCTCCCTCACACCACCCACACTCACTGCTGTCTGCCTGTCTGTTCGGGCCCCGTGAACACACACACGCGCACAAACACACTTTGCAGCTGAAGCCCTTTCCCAGTGAAATGTCAGGGGAACGCTGAGCTAATGCCAACTATTACATTCTATCAGCGCTGGAAATCTGGCAGGCTCCGAGCACATAGCCTTAAATATGATAAGGATGTGCGCACATCTGAGCGAGAGCAAAACGCGAAATGATTGTGTGACTGTGAGCATAGTTACATTAGCACACTTGGGAATGTATCAGGGTGTGTATATTAATCTGTCATCTGTCACAGAGGTCAGGCAGAGGGATGGTATCGAGGATGAGGAGATGAAAAATAGAGGACGTGTTCCTCGTTTACCAATCTATCTTGCTCTCTCTACTTTTTTCCCTCCTCTCCTTTTATATTCTCAGAAGTCATCTTCCATCTAGTACCTTCTGAGCTCGATGTGATGTCAGCACTCTGGGTGATGTCCTGCGTCTTTGTGTGTGTTCAGGGATTTTTGAGCTAGTGATGTTGAGTGTTACAAGGTTGACCATCAGTCACACAACATGTTTTCTTTGAACAGAATAAACCTTCAGATCAGACAAACGAAATTTAAATCTCTGAAATTCAACAAAAACATCACTTTGTTGTGTCAACGTTTAAACCAATCAGCTGTTAGATCAGGTGAGAGTCAGGTGTTTACCATCATGCGCCTGGTCTTGCAGTTGGTGGAGAGCAAGGCTGAATCCAAATGTTCGGACTTCACCACACTTGCAGACTCATGGACTTTGTGGGCACGTTCCTAGGGCTCCAAATCCACAATTCATCCAGTCCACAAGGGGCCTCAAGCAGACTTCCTGCAGACTTCAGCAGACTTCACTGATTTAATAACCCACAATTCATTGCCATACGAATATGATGTGTTCCTTTAAACTGCCGAAAAGTTATGAATGTGTAAAACAGGGGATTTATAGCTTATCTGCAAGAACAGATGAGTAGGCACTGTTCACCAACTTATGACATATATGAATATGATGGCAGCTATAGTTGAACGTTTCCATGGCAACAAGCAAAATGGTCTCGAGGTCTGTCTATCAGCTGCTTGCAGTCTCTGCCCTGGCAGAATTTACGTGATGGCAGTAAATACGTCACACTACGTACAACTGAAGTCCGCAAGGGCTCAGTCCGCAAGCCCAGAGGGTGGACATTTGGACTCAGCCCAACTGGCTCTAAAAACCGTGGCCACCTTGCTCTCGCGTGATTAGCGGTGTCCACGTTTGTATGTCAGAGCAAGTCAGGATGAAGCAGTAATCGATTCTGCGCAGGCCTTACTCATCTCGAACAAGCCTATCATCTGTCTTTATATCTGTATTTGGATAGAAGACAGGAAGTTGGCGTGGTCTATACTTTTTTTTTTCTAACGTAATAATGATTGGCAGTGTAGTTCTGTGCCTTCAAAGCATCACACTGATGTATTAATGACAAATAGTTATGAAATATATTTCCACATCATCATACTGTACTTTCCTCTCTCACCCTCTTTTATTTTTATTCTTTTTTTTAAATTCTAAATTCAGTTTTATGAACTGTCTGAGCCTGACCACTATGGAATGCCATTTAAGTCAGTATTGAATAAATAAATACATACATACATTGCAATAAATGAATAAGCCTATCAATATATAAATGGATCAATACAGGTATGTGAATAAATTAAGAAATATATTTTAATTTTTTTAATAAAAAGGACATTTTTTTTTAAAGCACTACTTATTTATTTCTAATGAACCTTTATTTCCCAGCTCTTTTTATTTCCTTTCTTTCAAATAACCATCAAATACTTCCATGAAACCTGTTATGGCTGATATGTGTAATGCATATTGCATCTTAAATGGATATTGAATGAACTACAGGATAATTTTTTTAATCTGGCTTTTTTTAATGGAGGAAATACTGTGCAGTTTCAAGCTACAGGTTCTCCTTCACTTTGATACTTATGTTGGGTTGAAAGAAATTTAGCTGCCACGCCAGGCTTTTGTCTCTCGAGTCATACACACGACACCACCTCCTCCTCGGTGCGAGAGTAGATAGCTGGAAATGGTCAGCTCTGAAGGCTGCAGCATGCTGTGCGCTGACTCAGTGGGGGCACCTGCAGAATATAGCAGTCCCTTTTCAGTGAGTGAAACTACTAGTTAGTGAAATCAAAGTGCTGTGATGCAAACAGATTAGGTGTTTTGTCTTGTTTCAGTATTTCTGATTTCCCAAATAACCTATTCAGATGTGGGTACATCCCTAATTTGCAATAAATGTTTAGACTTGATCTGTTTAGTATGATTATGCTCATGTTTTGTTTGGTTTATTATACGGCTCTATACTTGGAATGTATTTGCTTTCATGCTCAGATGTACAGTGTGTCCTCAGATGCATCACAGATTTTTGGCAGAGGTTAAAATGCGTTGCAGTCTCGGTTCTAAGATTTAAACAGATTACAATCTGGAGTCTTTGTACCATTTTTGGTTTTCCATTGAAGGTTGTAAATACTTATATTTGAGTCACAGTGCTGCGGCTCCTCATTAAATGGTTTTATAAATAAGCCAAAGTGTTCCTTGTTGGAGAGTGCAAATAAACTCCTGCAGTCACAGCTGGAGAAACCAGTGGCCTGTGCATACATGTGACTGTGTCTGTGTTTGTGTGTGTGTGTGTGTGTGTGGTAATTTAGGACACAGCACTAATGACCAAATTATAATTCAGCTCATGCACACAGGCAGGAGAGGCACATGGACTCACAAGTGCACACACACACACTCTCATACACATAAAGAAGCAGCAGTGATTTGTGGCTGTGTCACTTTGTGTTCATGTCTACACGTTTTTGTACACATACATCCGCGTGTGTGCGCATGCATTAATGTGAGTGTCTGCGAGTGTGTGTGCATGCGTGCGAGTACTGTATGTTGCACGAGATGACGAGGTCACTGGGCCGAGCCTCTTAACTTCACAGTTCAATTTGGATTTGCATAATCCTGGCGTTAATTTCCACAGGGTGCATCCATCCGCCGTATCTCGACAGGTGATGGAGGTTAGACAGCTATCCCATGTTCCACCGCTCCACCGACAGACCGGCGCGAACAAACATGCAGGAGGAGGAGAGTGCCAGAAAGAATAGAAAGGATAGCTGATTATTTATTCTTGGAGTCAAACACACAAAGCCTAGAAGGAAGAGTGGAGCTGTGAAGTCAATGATTAAATTAAAATGATGTGAAATTACAAGGGAAACAATGAAAATCAAAATGAGCATTAATACAAAGTAGAAATTATCAACAGAATGACAAACCGATGAAAAATAAATTACACACAGGACAGAGATTACTTTTGGATTGGTTAGCATATAGACTGCCGAGTCCATTTACTCAGAACATTACTATGAATGGCAACTCAGTTTTAATTAGTAAGAACCTCAAGATATTTCTTAATCAAAATGAGGCTGCGGGCTAAAATGTTTGTCACTCATGCATAAAGGAAGAATAAAAACTTTGGATTAAAGTTTTGTTTAAACATGTCACTCATGTCGCTGTAAGCTCCTTATTGAACAAACCTTGCCTCAACATACGGATTATGTAGGAGAAATCCATGCATGTAAACAACACAGTGAAACTCTCCAATATGACAGCTTAACATTGGGAATTTAGGAAAGCACGGATAACCTTTATAGTAAACTTCTAAAGCCTTCAGCTGTTCTGCCCCCAGCCTTTGGAACTCTGTCCCCCATGACATTCGCAGTATTGACTCTTTCCACTCTCAAATCCCGTCTGAAAACACAACTATTCAAGCTGGCATATTCAGTCTGATGTAATGGTGACACACATATATAATGACCTGCACCCATGATGACTTTATGATGATTTCATACCTAGTTTGACATTGCTGCTTGTTTTTTTTTTAACGGTGTCTTGACTGAAGCTTTATGCTAAAGGAAGAGATCAACGTCACATTCACTTTCTTGCCCAGAGTTGGATGAAAAGTTTGATCCCTACCAGCACCTAACGCTCACTAGTGAACATGTTACAGCTTGGTTTATTTCCTGCTGAACAACTGCTGGGAGCAATGTCTTCCTAGAGTCTTGTTGTCACTGTGCATTTGCAAGGAACCTTGACGTTGTTGGCAGTGCATAAGCTGTTTGACAGGAAATGGTTACACTACCTAACGTATTCTTAAAAGTCCTGTAAGTGACATTCAAGGCACTGATATAGCAGCAAACCACTATTTGCTATGAAAAGTGGAGAGGGTGTACGCAGGATGTGTATAGTGGGGAAAGTCACTTATGTGTGTTGTAATACGAACTTCTCTTGGGTTTGTCGTCGTTGTTGTCGCTGCTGTTGTTGCCGTGATTCCACCCTGGTTAACACTGTTAGCTCTGTCAGCACTGTTGCTGTCATTTAGCGCTATTTCAACATATAGACTGTATGTTAGGATAGATGAAGCATCTAACCATGTTTCATCCCGAAGTCATCGAATACCAGCACCTGGGAAGTGACTTTCACATCAGACACAGAGGAAAAAAACTGTCCTTTTACATTCACATGATACGCAGCTTGATGCTGTCAGTGTAACAATGCCTGATGGTGTCCGGGGGAAACATAAATTCGGGGGCGAAAAGTCTGAGAAGGGAGGAACAATCACCTGGACTTTCACCTGGGAAGCTGATGTTCGCTTCCTGTATGAATGTAAAGCCAAACCCTGTTATTTTTTTCTAAACTTAACCACCTGCTTTTGTTGCCTATACCCAACCACGTGCTTGTGTTGGATAAATGTAACCATGTGCGTTTGTTGTTTAAAGGAGAAAAAAAAGTCAATTGACATTAATGTATTGATGTAGTAAGTTTATTTTGAAAGTGATTATATGCAAACTTTACATTTCCTGTGAAAACGGAAGCTTATTTTCAAAAGACACAATGAATGTAACAGGCTTAAGTTGACACGGCATCTCAGGACCGAAACGACAAACACACCCAGGCAACCTTGCACGTCATATCGACCAAGCGATGACATGTGACGAGTTTGGAGTGAGAGTGTGCAAAAAAAAAAAAATCCCCGATGCGACTACTGCCATTTTAGGCTTGTGATGTCATCTGGAGCTAAAGTCTGCACAGTAGCAATTTCCATTGATAACAAGTTCCCGCCCATACACCTGTCCGACCAATCGCAAGCAGCACCATTGATGGCGACGACACCGGTTAGCCTGCACAGCTTTCGATCATGACCTCAATCCATCCCCCTTTTTGAAACATCAAATTACTGGTTATAAAAAACCTATCTTGAACAAATATCAGGGTGAACATCTATCTAAAATGATAGAAACCATTGTTAGGAAAAATGTATTTGACATTTACTTTGAGTTTTAAGTTTGACCCGTCCGCCAATGTTTTCCATCTTTATGTGCTCTACATGGAGCCCCTTTAAATCCCACCTTGGTGTTTTTACATTTTTATTTATGTACAGATTAAAGAAACAGAGTACGGCATGTCAGTTCATAGGCCTTGGAAGTGCTAGTAGGCAGATTTTTGAACAGTCTTTATGCTAAGCTAATTGCCTCCTGGCTTTCCTTTCCTTTTGCTTTGCTCCTTTTGTCTTACTCTCAGCAAGACAGCAAGAATTATTTGACTTCCAAAACGTGTGGTCTCGGAGCCCAAGCTGAGATAACTCAAATGATATCTTTCGAGCAGTTTATCAGACTTGACACAGAGCCACATAAGACGTTTAATGAGCGTTTCAACAGGCTGCGTAGAGTAGCACTTCCTGTGACTGATATATTGACTTTGACCTGTAAAATCAGCAAAGATCCCCTTTACCACAATTTTGATATTCATTTCCAAATTCTCTTGCCTGGTTTTGACTTCTTCACTCCCCCCACTTAGTCAATCCTTGATTGCAAGCGCTTGACACTCCTCGATTTCACACATTTGTCAAATCAGACAAGTTGTCAACACTCAGGCGAGCAGAAGGATCGGAAAACGGGTTTCCTTAGCAGCATCTGTCCATACACAGAAAAAAAAAGACTCTCGTTTTCCTTCAGGGTTAACAAGGGTGACAGTTGGCTCAGTGGTACCAAGATGGCTGCTGCTGTCTGAATTTGACCCAGTGACACATTTCCCGTCCCATCTGTCTGTGGGACCCAGAGGAGGTGAGAGTCTCCCTGAACACCGGGGGGAGCACGAGTGTGTCTGTGTGTGTCTGTGTGTGTGTGTGTGTGTGTGTGTGTGTGTGTGTGTGTGAGTGTGTGTGAGCCTGCATCTCTGTGTCGACTTAATGTTTACTCAGCGAGTCCCAGCTTGTTTCTGAATAATTCAGTCTTGCTCATGCACACACACACACATACACACTTTCCCGTCCCAGTGGCACCGGGGGTGTGCTGTCAACCCCTGCTGTTAATTTGTACCAGACATGCATGGAAAAAAAATCTCTCTCTGCTGCCCTTTTCTTTCCTCCATTATAATCTCTCATCTTCTTTCCCTGCTGTCTCTTTGACCCTGATGTTGCTTAGCCTTCTCTCTCTCACCTCATTTTTCTGCTTTATCTTCCCATCTTTCATCCCCCCTTTCTCCCTCTGCCTGCTGTCCGACTCCTCCACTCATGCTTGCTCTTATGCATAAGTAAATGAGAAGTAGGGAAACACGTCTTACTGCTCTCAAAGTTCAGCCTCTGAGCTTTACAGCTGCATAATTGAGTAGTCTGGAAAGTGAGAAACAAAAGGATAAAGACCCGGCAACTTAAGAAATTGGTACAATGAAATAAAGCAGTGTATCGTCGCAGGAATATTTGGTTGTAGAAACTTGGTGATGTTATGACCACTCACAGGGCTATTTGGTGAACTACTGCAGCTTATAGTCTGCTAGCTCAGCTGGCTAACTGGTAACACTCGAGTCAGCTGGGCTGGACCTAATTAGTCACAAAGCCTCTCTCCATGCTCTTTCTAGAGAGCAGAGTCGCAGGGTTTTAACTCTGTGTGGCAGTGAACCCCTACAGAGCGGTTGAGGTCATATGTGAGCTCCTAGTGTCAGAGTCGTGAAGGTCACATATGAGTCGTTGACCCACCTGGCCATCATGTGTGTCTTTAGGATTAGATGGGACCAGGTGTGAATGGGTGTTAAGCTGTCTGGGGAGGGATCCCAAGAATGACCAAGAAAACTGCATTGTAGGTGGGTGATAAGAGGTGTCGCAGGCCACCTCCACTGTTTAACGATGGTCATTCCAGTTTGAGGTAGATGGCGCCTTTCACGACTCTTTCAAACCATCTGTCTTCCCTGGCCAAGACGTGGACCTTGATGTTCGCCAAAGAATATCCCTTCTCCTCCTAGATGTAAATGGTCAGCGAGTCTTGACCTTGAGTAGCTGGCTCTCCTGTGCTGTGCCATGAGCTTGTGGAGTGGTTGTTTCACCAATATGCAAATCATCTTGTATGAACGTCAGTGAACGCCAATGAACATCTATGAATGTCTTCAAGAAACTCAAGCAAGTCCAGTTGCCTATGATATAGCACTTAAGATTACCATGATCTGGATGACTGAGAATCTTCACTCACTCGCTGAGCTAACAGGCTTGCGAAGAGTTACTAAACTTGTTAGCTCAGTTTGGTTGTTAATGAGACTTTGGGACTTTCTCAATTTGCGTTCTTGTCTGTACTTGTGTTCTTGTAAAATGTCATCTTTTGCAGCCCAAGTATTTTCCCTATACACAAGTTTGTATCTCCCCAAAAACTCTGAACCGTACAGTACTGCTTGGAGGAAATGGTGCTTGGCAAGTCCTTTCTTTGCATTGTTAGGTTTGAGAAATGCCTAATAAGTTTAAACTGAACTAATGCCGCACTACCTGTCTGAAGCTTTGTAGCAAATGAGTTATAATAGCTTCCTCCATTTTGGACTCTGTGGCTCTCATGAAATGGTGCCCTGCTGTTTAACAGCACACATTTATGGGTCAAAACCAAGTCCAAGTTAGACACAACAAAATTCCACAGACAGACTTTGCCCCGATTAGCGAATTCTCTATTTACAGCCGTTCCACTGGAATGAATTGCATTTGCCTTGATTCGTTGGTTTTTAAGATGTTGGTGTGACCAGGCTTTAAAGTTGAGCATATATGCCATTTCTAGTTCTCTGATGTCCAAGTAAATAAATGTTGAAATATAGTACACTCAGTCTATTTTCTAAAATACGATTTTATAAATCATGCATTCAGTCACAAAATAATGCCTTATTTATCTCTGCTACCTGCAAGAAAAATTGATGTTTGCTGCCATAAAGCCCGAGCTTCAGAGAATATTATTCTGGACTGAATTGATTTATCAATACATACATGGAAAGAGATGAGGGAATGTAGAAGGAGAAAGGTAGAGAAATGTAAGAAGGGAGATAGGGAATTGACAAAACATGGGCGATAGAGAGAAAAAGTAGAGAGGAGCGTACACACACACACAAATAAGGCGGCATCACAAACACACTCCCAGACAGTCCTTTTCAGTGATCCCCATTTCACTGTAACAATCCTTATAATCTCACAATCCTCAGAAATGTGATTGATCAAAGTATCGCTCCTTCAAACCTTGCTGCTATTCAGCACTCAGCGATGAAATACATCAAGGCTTAAAGTGCAACTCTATTGGGTGTGTGTGCTCCCCGTCTTCCTTCCTCCTTCCCCACCTCAGCACCGAGCTGCCTGATTGTAGCATGATACAGCAGAATGCAAAACACCTTGAGTGAATGAAATGGCTCTTATTGTTCATCCTGGGGATTATTTACGTCTTCTTTCCCCAACTGAAGCTCAGACACACTGTGACGTCAAGCAAATATAATTAACTCCCTTTCCCTTCTTCTCCTCCATTCCAATCCTTATTTCTCCTTTTGCCTTTCTCCACTCTACTTTGTATTGCTTCACACTTTTTCCCATTCATTTCCCTTCTCTCCTCTCCCCCCCACCACTCTTTTCTGCCCTGCAACAGAGAAACTCAGGAGTGAACATTTCTCCTGAATTTATTCAGAATTATGATAGTGTCTGCTCAACCCTATTTATAGCCTCCTTCACTCACTGTACTGTAAATCTGGCTGCACAGAGATGTAACGCGTGTGTGTTCATGCATGCACACACTGTATATGAGGTCATAATCAATGTGAGTGATGATATATGTGCAATGTGGGCGTGTGTGTGTGTGTGCCAGGCTTGGTCATGCATAATGAAAAATCCCAGAGTCTTGTCTAGGCTACCCCAACGAGATGGGATGTAATTGATTAAATGCTTGTTATATGCTAATCTACCATTATTCATGTTATCTATAGAGTAAAGCCTTGCTGTGTGTGTTCAGGTGTAATCAGTATGTTTGTGCAAGTGTAATGACTGTAAGTCTGTTAAATGTGTATTCACGCAGGTCTGGATGTGTAAGCGTGCCAGCAGTGTGTCCATACAGTACGTGTGTGTATGTTCCAGTGTGTGTACTCATAGGGCGGGCTGATGTATTTCTGTCCAATTAGCCAGTGACCCAATTCTCTCTGGCTGTCTCAGAGTCATTCTGTGGTTGTAATGGATTCACTCTATCATCATATCCAATCTCCCTGTCTGCATTACAGTGGAACACCATTCAATTTAACTTGCACATGACGTTCCTCTTACCACGGGCAGTTCAATCAATATCTGTGGACGTGACCCATCCCAATTTCATCTCGTGAAGCTCGCCGTTTGCTAGACACAAATCTGAGATGCTATCAGCAGCTACAAGTTGGAGCTGTTCCACTGACACTGATATGTTTTGTGGCTTTAAAGGTGGTTACATGTCATGTATCTCAAGTCTCCTAGTGGTGAAACTGTCAAGCTCTTTTATTTATCAGTACCATGTAGGCCTGTCAGATAACTACTGTTGGTGGACGGTATATTGTCCCTAGGACTGGCTCAGACCAGGGTCCGACAACAACACAGCTGTGCTCCGTTGACTCGAATGTAATCGTTTGTGATTTCCTTCATTTTCAGGCTGTTTTGTGGATTTGGAGCTAAAAACACAAAATCAAACCCTGAAAAGTGTAGGGTTAGCTAGCTAGCTACTGAAGATATAACCTACTGAATGTATAGACATGCTGCTGAAACAAAGACAGACCCTGCTGTCCAGGAACCAGTGAGAGGAAGCAGGGAGACTTTGCTGATATTCAAACAGCTGTGTGTCATCAGTGTGTGCAGATGAACAGTGTTTGGTGGTTCACTTTTACACTGGGATCTGTAGCCTATAGTTCGGCTTTAGCTTCTAACTATCTTTGTCTTTTTAACCTGTTGTTGCTGCTGAGTCAGTTTGACATCCTGGATATATCCCTCCAACACAGACTGTAGACCCCTCTGTCTGCTTCTCTCTGGAATCACTCTTTCATTTTCCCACAAATATAAAATATATTATAAATAATATTTCTTCAGGGAGTGCAGTTAGTGACAGCGTGGACTCCATTTACTTCAATTAATCAACAATGTCTGGCATTTTGGGGTTCTTTATTCACAAATTATTTCTTCATAAATCAAGGTAACACTGCATGAATAATAGATATATAAATGTTCATTTTGTGGGTGAGGTATTACTTTAAATAAACATTAAGTATTTGGCGCAGGGTCATAGAGAGTCATTCCTTTAAAGGCAGTATACTGCCAACATAGTTTCTCAATAGTTAGGACCTTTGTTAACATAAATTCATCCTTATAACTGCATCATAGGCTATCTATATTTCACATGCTGTGCCTTGGAGTAAGAGAAATTGATCTGCTCTGTGCAAGTGAGCAGCGTATTGTTAGCTTTGTGAATGATTCTGAAACGCGCTGTAGCACTTCTTTTGGAATTACAAGACTAGTGGCTGCGATCAGCTCGGGCTGCCGTCTGGTAGAGATCTGCACCCTACTGAGTGCACTTTTCTAGTTAAAGCAATACTTTGACTTTTGGTAAATATGTTTATTAACTTGGTGCCTGTGGACAGAGCCCAGCTCTCTGTTCTCTGCTGTTTTCAAACTTTGTGCTAAGCTAAACTGAATGGCTGCTGGCACTAATCTTGTATTCATGAGACTTGTTTTTTGCTGAACTTGGTTTTTTGGTGTGCACACAACATAATAGACTGACTGTACAGAGTAGGTGCAAACATAAATACTGGTGTCAAATATCAGAGATTTGTTTTCAACTACATATTCCTCCTGAAATGGATAAAACGCCTTCCTTGAGAATACATGCCACCAACATGAGTTATTATTCCTCACTGCCTCCTTATCTGCCTGCAGGAAGTAAACGAGTCAGCCGAAAGGGAGCTGAAGTCAGCATCATGTCCAGTTTAATTCTCACAGATTACTCCTCTACACTGTAACACAATTTCCAAGAGTAACACCCATGTATTAGTTGCAATGATTTTATCCACTTGATGTGCTGTCTGCAGTGGTTTGCAGTCGCAGCTAAAAGTCTTGGCATCCATGTTCAGGACAGCAGGGTGTCAACAAATCAGTCAGCAAAAGCTAGAAATCTAGGAGCCTTTTTTCCCAATAATGACACTTAATTACAGATAGCTGTCACACCACCATGGATTCACCTTTTATCCTTGTTGTGTCCCTCTCATACAAAACTGGCTGATATCCAGGGAGTAGTCTTCTATCATTTAGATTGATGGTTACTGAGCGACAACACCATCACTTCAGTCAGGACGATTTTGGATGCGAGCCCATATGTTGCCGTCACATATCTGAGATGTTTACAGCTTCCAGGCCCCTATAGTGTCTATAGCTGCACATACTGTGTACAGGCACTTTATTGCTTCTCTCAGTCCAGTATTTCAGTATACCAGTGACTGTGTGGCATATGTGAAAGTCTTAAAGAGACACAATCTGAACTGTCATAACCCAAAAAGAGCAATCAAACCAAAAGGAGTGGCATGTTTTCAATGTTCAGACACTGAGAACTGATGCTGCAGTTTGACTTTAAACCTCCATTTTTTTCTGTGTGCGTGCATATGCGTGCATGTGTCTATGCATGTGCGAGTGTTATCTGTTCACACACCTGTGTCAGAGACTGCATCCTGCTGCCCCACTCTCCTGTTGCCATGGTGAACTCCCTTTGGCCTACAGCAAGTGCATAGGTGTGTGCGTGTCTTTTCATGTGTGCAACTTCATGTTTCGCTTTTAACGAGTACGTGTGTATCCGTGCGCGTGCACATATGAATGGCTGCGTGGGGACCTGTGTGCAAGTGTTGCTGTGACCATTTGTGTGTGTGTGTGTGCACCATGAGTGTCAGCCTGTGTTTTATTGGGTGCACGTGTCCTCTGCGATCAAGCATTGAGACAGATGTGGGAGGAGGGGTGCGATGACTCAGAGATGGTGGGAGGAAGAGGTCCTTGTCCTCTTTTAGTCAGGCTGTTTGTCGTCCAGACTCCTCTCTCTCCGTCTCACCTGTCTCCCCTCCTCAAGTAAATTCTCTTTGGATGCAAAAACCTGGCATGAAGTGCTAAACTGAAAATAAGACTTACATATTATAAGAAGCCACAGATTACAGCGGCCAGTCTCAACAACACGTGGATGAATAAACAGGTGGATCAATGATGTCTCGCTAATTCGCCACATAATCAATAGACAGTTATGTTGGACAAACTTATCCTTATACCAATCATTTCAGATGGCGTCACCACAACACATACTTTGAAAACTTGTTGTTACCGAAGGCAAAAAAACTGGGCAGCTAGCTCAAGAGATGCGCTTGTTTCAGGAGGCAGGAAGGTGACTGCTGTCAAAAAATGACATCTTTCAGCCACATCTGATTCTACACTTGTACTCACGAGTCAAGCTGTTACACGGGAACATGTTTCAAGGGCAGACTGTGGGGTTGAGAGGGTAGATTATAGGCCTGCGCTGCAACAAATGGGACCTTTATGCTGACGGTGGAGAAAGCCAAGTGTTGCAACATCAAGGTTTCACTGCATACAGAGACAATGACAGCCATTTTCATGCACACATGAAAAATCACTTAAATGCTACTAAAGTGCTTTCTTGATGGCACTGTTGTGGCAACGAAATCGCTGCCGGGATTATGCTCAGAGACAATGCTTCTTCCAGGGAACAAAACACTACATTCATATTTCACGTAGGCTTTGGAAAGAGGTGGTTGGAGAGGATGGTGGCTGTACTATGTATACACCCTTGACACCAGAACCCCGGGTTCATGTCTTGACTCCTGTCGTAGGTTTAATACAAATGCGTTTTGGCTAACGTTGTGGAAAGATCATGATTTTGGTCAAATATTGATAAAAAGGTAATTAAAATCAACACTAATCAACACGTAACAGGCAGGCTACATTCATTAGTAGCATTTCCACATTATGGTTCAGAATATTTTGTCCTTTGGGGTGTCGGTGGCTTAGTGGTAGAGCAGGCGTCCCATGTACAAGGCTGTTGCCGAAGCGGCCCGGGTTCGAGACCAGCCTGTGGCCCTTTGCTGCATGTCTCTCCCTCTCTGTCTCCCCCCTTCACGCTTCACTGTCCTGTCAATTAAAGGCAAAACATGCCCAAAAACAAATCTTAAAAAAAAAGGAAATTGTTGTCCGCATTACATTTCCCTCAAAACATATTTGCTGTTACATCATTTCTGGAAGATGGCTGAAAAACACTAGCTGGATTGAGAAGGTAAATCGTGGTGAAGGGATGAAGCAGTTATTTCTTATTTACCGAACATTTCTTTCGTGTGATAAGTAGTCATAATGGCTCACAAACTGTATCAGATTGCAGCTGGGACTGTAATCTGTTTGAGTTTGAGTCTGCTTCATTTTTCTTACATGCTTTCATAGTGATCAGAGAATCCAAAAACATCCATTTACAAACTCTCACACAACTCATGCAGTATAAACCAGGTCTCACTTATCCAGTCGTATACTCAGTACTTGTCAAACACATCCATTTTTACCTCTTACAATTCAAAACACATCAGTGTTAACAGTCTCACGTTGCACGGAGAGGTACTGTGTTTAGGAGGAAGAATTTTATATTGTAACGTTTAAGAGAAAATGTGTGTGTTTTTAAAGTACTGAGCATTCAACTGGATAATAAATAAACCATAAGAGTTGGAGTAGTTGTAAACTAATATAGTTTTTTGTTGATATAGTTTTGCTTTTGTTAAACATGGACCTTGCTTACTTTAATTCATGAAGAATGTTTGCTTTATATCGTCCACCAAAAGTAGTAATTGTAAGATTCTCTTTGTCTTCACATTGTCAGAACAACAGTGTATTTAATTTGAGATGGAGAACAATAATACTCAAATACTCTAATAAAAATAATGGACTCAGATACAGTTCTATGACTTTCTGGAAGCTGAGTGAGCTCTCTGTCATCATATCTGCTTTTACCTCTACACCTTTATCACCTCCTCTCTTTTCTTAGCACCTGATTTTTATTCTCACCTGCTCCTTTTACCACTTTACTCAGACAATTCTCCTCTCTTCTACCCTGCTCTTCCCCTCTATTATTTCCTCTCAGTCTGCTCACCCTTTTCCCCAGTCCTCATCTATCCCACTTTTCTGTGTGTTTTTCTGTCCTTCTCATTGTCTCCTCTCCTCACCATTTCCTCCTCTCCTCTCCTCGGAGTATCTATCCGTTCCTGTTCTCTCACTTTATCTCCTTCACCTTCTCCTCACTATCGCTTCTTGTTACTGTCTCCCACTCTTTTATCAGCTCCCTCACTTATTCTATCTTTGACTTTTTCCCTATTTTTATTCTAACCTCACCTCGCATGCTGGCTCTCTCCGTGTCTCCTTCACCGTGCGTGGGCTCCAACCTCAACACTGCTGTTTGAGTCACAGGGCCACAGTGTGTTTGTGCACAAGATTGCATGGGTGCTGTGTTTGATAGTGAGGACATATTGATAGATGGGTATACCATCATATTTTTGTGTGACTGTTTGCACGTTGTTGTTTTTTTGCATTTGAAATAGTTGGTGTGTGTTGTCATAAACACTTGTGCTTCAAAGCATCAACCCTGCTCCACCTAGCAACAGCCTGCACCGTGCACACACCAACCTTTTTTCTCTTTCTGCCCCTCACATCTCTCTTTCAACCCCCCCATCATGCTGTGACTGGGAATACTGGAGATGAATTTACATGCTCACATGCAGGCATACTGGTGCACACACACACACTAACAGTCGCTCTGTTACTGGTCTTTAAGCAGATCTGATGACGTTGGTTTCGGCTGCATGAAAGCTTCTAAAGAATGATATTCAAAAAGAGACCTTTCGGTTACTATGGCAATGACAGCGATATGAATGTGACAGGTTCCTCAAAATGCAGTCAGATTGAGCACATCTCCATGTAATTATACCTGGGTTGAGAGCTCACTTCAAATCCATGCACAACACACAAACACACATACACTTCTACATCCCTTCTCATTCGCTCTCCCTGCACGCTGCAGTTACAGTGCTTTGTGACACACACACACCCACTCATATGAGGAAATGCTGTAAGTGTAATGAAGACAAGGGCTGGTGACCTTTAGTTTTGATACATTGTATTAGCCTACTCTTTCTCTTTCTCCCCCAAACACACTCAAACATATGCACACACATGCTATCTGAATATGTAATTATATTTATCTCATGCAAATACAGACACGCCTACCTTTGGCACAAATGAGGAGAGAATCTAAATTCACACAGCAGAGAGTGGGCATTCAGGTGATGCTTTTATTTTCATTTATTTGTGTTTCAAATGGTAATTCAAAGCAAGCACCAAACCTCGTACCGCCAATTTTAAGGTTTTCCAGTGTATTTAATTACATCTTAATATTCCACTTTTGAATTTGTAGCACACATGTCTTTGATAAAAGCTGCTATCTTATCTTTCTAGGGACCGTTTCGCTCTTGGTGTGAAGCAAACAAAGCATGCAACGTTTTGCATTTTGGCCATAATAACTGTATGCTGTTTTGGCAGAGATACCCCGATACATCAAGGACCAGACTTTCCTCTGTGTGGTGTTGATGTGAGCCATGCTGCACCCTGAGGAAAAGAACTGTGTCAACAAAAACAATCCAGCAAAAAGCAGAGCAACTTGTGCACACTTAAAAAAAAAAAATCTGGAGACACCACCTGGCGTAAATGCACCCATCTCTCAGTGGTTGGTCTCCGTCTGACTCACACAAAGCACACAGCTATGGCAGAAATAGATGGCCATTTCAAATAATTGAGGATTTTGTCCCTCTTTCAAAGTGTAGAGGACCCTGTGACCACTACACTGGTGCAAAGGCATCATTTATCTTTGGTGGTACTTTTCCTTTCTCTGACAGGACATACTGTGTTCTGACATATTGGAGATAATAATAACTTTAAACAAAGCTGTGCAATGAGACCAACAGTAAAGCTAAATGTACGAAACAGAATCCAATTTCAATACTTTAAATAGTTACAATAAATATCAGTTAAAATAAAATAGCCAAACAATAACAGTGAGTTTTAGCAAACGTTTTAAAAGAGGTCACTGAGTTTGTCTGATGAAGATTCTCAGGCAGGGAGTTACACAGCTGAGCAGTCCGGACAGCATAAGCCTAGTAACCTTTAGTGATAAGTCAGGGTTTTGAACCATTGGCAGGGCCTTGCTGCAGGATCTCAAGCAGCATTCACGCTCACAGGGATCAGATCATAGAGGCAGGAGCTTGAGCATTCAAGCCTTTATAAAAAACAAACAAGAAAAACAAAATGAAATCAATTCTAAAACCCACAGGTAACTAGTGAAAGGCAGCAAGGATCAATGTGATGTGGCCGCGTCTCTCAGAACGAATTAAAAGCCTTGAAGCAGACTTTTGTATAAGTTGCAGTCTTTGGATGTTTTCGCTGTTGACACCAGAATAAAGTGTGTTGAAGAAGTCAAGTCTGGAGGAGATAAAAGCATAGATCACCTGTTCTAAATCCGCAGTTAAATGTCTCCGTTGGGAAAAGCAGGACCATACCACTTCAGTTGGCTGGGTATCAAAAGACAGCACTGGGGCAAAAATAACACTTAGGGCAGTGGTTCTCAGCTGATCCAGCCACAGGGTCCAGATTTCTCCTGAGTCATTAGTTCAAGGTCCACACAGTTTAGTACGTTCAGTGTCATACTTGTGTTTGGCCATGTCATCGAGCTAGTTTGCTGTTTCTGTCAAGTAGCTGTCTATTACTGTACTTCAAAATGTGTTTTTAACAAACTTGAAATGTTTGGGAGTCACTTTCCTCTTTTTTTCCTTAAACATTACCAGACAAGACACTGGAAGACTGGACTGGACATGACTAGAAGATAGACTGGGACTGAAGGGGGTAATTATAACTTTTTCTGAGACATTCACTTGCAGGATTTTTTTGGAAATTCACTTCTTAATTTGAGTGAGGCAAGACATAAAACAAGAAACATCAGTTGTGCCATGCTTGAAAGGAATACTTCACCCACAAGCTAACCATTTACACATCAATTATTCATGTGGTGCTACCTTGAATTTGGGAAAACATGACTGTAAGTGAAAGCAGATAAGTTTCACTGTTAGACAGTTAGAAAGGGCTGAAGGCAAGGCAGTGTGTTTGGGAAGTAGTGAGCAAACGACTGGATACATGAGACCTCGATTATACAGCACAAGTTATGTAAGAATGTAGTTTTGATGTTGTTAAACCATAACTTCAATTAATCACCAATATTTGCCATTTTTTGATTCTTTGTTCATCGGAGGCTTGCAAGAAAAACAGTTTTCTTTTGAATTCAAGGTAACACAGCATAAATAATGTATAAATGGTCATTTTGTGGGTAAAATATTCCTTCAAAGGAACATACTCTTATGTGTCATCCATATTGCAGTGGAAGTCTATTCTATGTCTACAATGACTTGCCCTGGGATCTGCATGTATATGGTAAATAAGAGGGGACCTATAATAGAGCCCTGGGGGACCCCACAAAAGAGGGGAGGTGGATGCATCTCCAAGCAGGACAGAGAACAGGGTGTTCTCATGCATTGTTCATACATTTTAATAGGATAATATACAAACTGTTGTATGAGGATATGCTGCAGAGAAGGACCTTTTGACAGACAGGAGATAAACCAATCCAGCAACCAAGTTTTTAAGGCAAGTGATTAAGACATTGTTGTCAAAGGCTAGGCTGAAGTAAAGGAGAATTGAAATGGAATACAGTGCTGCATTAGGAGCAAAAACCACATTGAAATTTTCCAAAAATGTGGTTGTTGTTTTTGAAAGAAATCAGTTGATTAAAGACAACTTGGATAAACATTGCAGCTTAGAGATGGGTCAAAAATGGATTACAATGACTTAGAGAAGGCTTCTGTGAGAGGGGGCATGTTTAAAATTGGAGGGGGAAATTAATAATGATTAAAATATCCAAACCGATGGCCTAAAATTAAGCTTTTAAAAACCGGGGTGTAATGGAGTCTGAAGGGCAGATGGATGGCTTAGATCAAAGTCAGCTCTTGTGTTGTGTCTAGGTTTCCCCCAGGTGGGATATAACATAAGTGGAGCACATACCAGACAGTGAAACCTCTACAGCCACTCTCTTCTAGACATTTTGAGCACATGACCCAAATGAGAAATGCTACAGTGACTTTTCATACGTGTTGAAATCTATCAGAAGCTTAAGAGAGGAAGAGAAAACCTCTATGTTCATGTTTCAAAAACAGCATTATTCTCTTCTTTCACTCCTCTCATCTCCAGATTTGCAGCTGTCATAGAATGACTTATGAATTCAACAGTAGCCCATAATTTTCTTTTCATGCCAGGAATCACTCAGTGTGGACTGGGCATTAGCTGTTAAAGTGCTTCACATCTTAAGAACTTTTTGTTTTCCTTGAGGAGGCTCTTTGCTAAACAAAACTAGTTATACCCAGAGGCTGATTGGAGGGCGCTTGAGATTGGATGTCATCCATCTTGAAAAGCATCTCTGTAATTAACTTAAGACTGAGATGAACTTGAGGCAAAACATCACTTTGTCTCTGGCAAGGTGTCCTCTATGTCAGGCCCTGTAGACACGAAATGAAGCCTTGACGTGATCAATCTAGAAGGAATTAATCCTTTGCAAAAAAAGAGATGCAATATTAAACAAATCCTCAGTTTATCCAAATAATCTTAACCTTATATTTGAAGGTGAAACTTGAACAGAAAAAACAATAAATGAAAACAAAAAATGTTATAATTGTCTACTGTACTGAAAAATTGCACATGCCTGCACAATGTACACAATAAGGCTATAGTTCTGCAAAAACTAGTGGGTATTTTAAATATTACTGGAATACATTATTGCTTAATCTTTCCTTCTTAAATGTACTATGGTTAAATTTTGGCTTCTGTGACCCTAAGGCAGTAGCCAAGATAGTTTAAATTGTGAGGTCATAAGTTCAATTTTCCCAGGAGTATTTAAGAAATCACAAAATGTTACCTTTTATTTAGTCATTCAGCTGTCCAACTTTATTATTCTGTTTTTATTTTGCTAAAGTAGAGTCTGGCAACAGAAGTGCAGAATACTAACTTTGTTTCATTTCATCTTCATTTAATTACCACAAACTCTTAAAGCCTAAAAACACCCAATACGCTGTAGAGGATGGAGGGGTGGATCAGACCGAGAACCCAAGGACACGGCTGTGGTGGCGACTTGTCAATCACAAGGTGGCCATGCCCTAAAGTACACCCTGCTTTATCATCTGTTTTACTTAAAATAGGACCGTAAGTTACAAACCTGGGAAAATGTTTACTGAGGTGATTAATCAAGTGAGAAGTTGGGCCATTTTCCCATAGACTTACATACAATCTGACCTCTTTTTGAGGCGTCGCCCCCTGCTGGCCTTTAGAAATAATGCAGGTTTAAGGGCTTCTGCATTACAGACTTGGAGTTGAGCTCTGACGGCCAAAACGCACCTGAAGTGAATGGTGTGTGTTAAAACGGTGTGTGTCAAAAGTGCCAAAATATTATTTTCAAGGTACAACCCCACACCAACAGCAGTTACATGCTGTTGGCACTTTACACCCTTGCCCTATTTCCAGCCTTGCCGCCCCCAGAATTAAATTAATTTTCCCCCACTCACTCTCTGCCTGTAAATACCAGCTCCTATAGCAGCTCTTTTTCTCAATTCCTATGGCAGCTCGACTCCTGTCCTGACCGTGGAGGCAAAAAGAACTCAATTTACTGATGTTTTTTTGTTAATCTAGTAGCTGTGTGAATGGCAAGTGTTTTAATGGACTGATCAGGCTCAGGCTAAAAACTGCTGTTGTGGGTCTGGCTCAGGTCGTGTTTGGATAGAAACTATGTGGGTCCATGTAGGGTTGGGCCTAATTGTTTTGGCCCGATCAGAGCTCTAACTTGGAGGTAACCCCCTGGAGCAAGCAAAGAATGTTAACGCCTTTTAGTTTTGTTGTGATAAACCCACGATTTCAAGAAATATTGGAGGGCTTACATTTTGACGTCCTTAGTGATACAGTAGCTACTGCCTTGTGTGGTCCCCCTGCTCTTTGCATACACTGTCGAGCATATGCTGCTCCCCCACATTCAAGCAATATTAATTGGCGAACATTTTTTTCATCAGAACTGATAGAAATGATGGCCACACTTCAAAAAAATCAAACAAAAAAAACCCCCAATAGTGGTTAACTTGCTTGGACCTAAGTATTAAAACTGTCTGTCTCACCTTGAATAGTTAGACTGAGGGACCATCTGGGAGGACCATATGTCTTCACACTTCCAGTAGTCTAATGAGAGGGGAATCTAAAGGTACTGGAGTGAAATTAGCATCACTGTGCACAAAGAAATCTGTGTGTGTGTGTGTGTGTGTGTGTGTGTGTGTGTGTGTGTGTGTGTGTGTGTGTGTGTGTGTGTGTGCGCCACACTGTTGAGTTTTATGTTTTGCTACATCTGGTTACATGTGCACTTTCTGCAGTTTACTCTTTTTATATCAGTAAGCAGCTCATGTTTTGAACAGACGAGGGGCAGAAAGGTGTAAGCTTTTCAATTTTTTTTTTTTTTAACCTAATAAAGGTTTAATATTTTATAATTTAAGTGTACTATGAAGAATCAATTGTGTTTTCAAGTGGCAACTAGACCCAGGTTCATCATCAGGCATTTTCTTCTTGGCCATTGAATAGTATTTCGGTGTTTTAATAAAGAAAACCCCTGTGTTGAATGCTAATACTCACACACCACTTAATGTCATTCATTAACACATTTTCTCAATAAGAATTACAACACCAGCCTTAGTAGAATATTAATGGAGATTTTTTTTTTCTGGTTTAATTGTTCATTCTGAATTCAAAGAAAAGACGATGATGCATGATGATTATATAAATGGAGGTCACTTGCCTTATGTACCAACACCTCCACTTTTATAGATCAGAATCACTCACTAACACCCAGTCCAGCATTTACACCATTATTTAGAGATGATTATTCATCCCTGTAAGAAACAAGGAGCTACATAACGCCCTACACGTTCCCCCAGCAGAGCCTTTGTGTGTCTGCTGGCGGTGCTTGTATGCTCCAGGCATTTCTTTGGATGACTGGTGGCTGCTGGAATAGACTTTGACCATTTGTCGTCCCAGTGGGAGTAAAAAAAATCCCGACTGAAACTGTGTGACCACCGAGCTTTCTGAAAAAGAGAACAGCAAAAGCAAGAACAAAAGAGAGAATACAGTCAAAGAGTGAGCTTACGGCAAGAAATAGAGATGTAAAAGCCACAATAAAAGAGTGAACAAGGCAGAGAGGAGGTGTTGGGACACACAGAGGGACAGAGAGCAGGTCTGTAGTGTGTCAGGCACCGCCCACTTTGACCTTGGTCGCACCTCCTCCATTCATCCATTCACACTGACGCACACACAGGACACAAGGCAGCACACACACACACACACACACACACGGGACAATACATGCCACGACTGAAGACCACTAAAGGGAAACTGTTGTCGGGTGGCCAAGCCTAAATTGAATGCACCAACTTTCCCCACTTCCTTCCTGTTTTTGTTTGTGTGTTTGTGTGTGTCACAGAGTGAACAAGGCAGACTTTGATTCACAGACTGTGCATGTGTGTGTTTGTGTTTGCATTCACACACTGTGCAATCTGAATATCTGCATGTGTGTGTGTGTGTGTGTGTGTGTGTGTGTGTGTGTGTGTGTGTGTGTGTGTGTGTTCATGCTCGAGTGTGTAGGAGGGGGAGATTGCCGGACAGACGTCTTGTGTGGATGTTGTGACACGGAGCTGACTGGTCCATTCGGATCACTCCCACACAACATCACACCATCGAGGCAACGCAAACACACATATACACACATACACAGCAACTATTGTTCCAACTTGCCCATGTGACTGTGGAAACGACGCCTTTTTTTCCCCACCACCTTAAGAAACAGCTACAGCCGAGTGTGAATTCACACCAAGAGCAACTTAAAGCAGGTCTCACTCACACAACACCCACATTACAGAATATAACCAGCTCGCTAAAAACTGTGCTCTTTTATAGTAAACAAACTTTCCATACTGCAATATATTCCATGTTTTGCCTTTTTAATGCATGCACAAACATCATGTTGGAAGGAACAGTGCGTAGGACTTTGTGGCATCTAGCGGTGAGGACTGCAGACTGCAACCAGCTCAAACTTCTCCCATGTGCCAAGCGTGCTCCTGGTTAGGATTCCTTCAATGTTCATTGTTCAGGAGGTTTTTACCAGGTGCTGAATTATCTGCAGTGGTCTCTTTCTCTCCAAACCAAACAGACCCAGAGATTTAAACCAGTACAAATGCTGAATAAAGCAGTTTCATGTTAAAAATACGTGTTTTTCCGATGCTGCTTGTGGTGTAGGGGCCGCTGACTGTGGTGGCCGTGCCATAAACCTGAATGGCACTATCTAGAGCCAGTGTTTGGTTTGTCCATTCTGGACAACTGTAGAAACATGGTGGTGCAACATGGCAATATCAGTGGACAAGGACCTGCTCCCTATGTAGATATAAACGGCTCATGCTGAGGTAACACAAACATGACAATCGTTATGTTCAGGTGATCATACACTGAAGAAAGCATAGGTATTATCAACCCATCCATCCATTTTCACCCACCTATCCAGGGTTGGGTCATGAGGACAGTAGGCCAAGCAAAGCACCCCAGATGTCCCTCTCCCCAACACTCTCCGGCTCCAGACGAGATATGTAATCCCTCCAGAGTGTTCTGAGTCAGCCCCGGGGCCTCCTACCAGTGAGACATGCCTGGAACACCTCTAATAGGAGGCGCCCAGGAGGCATCCTGATCAGATGCCCAAACCACCTCAACTGACCTCTTTCAACACAAAGGAGCGGCGGCTATACACTGAGCTCCCTCCGGATGTCTGAGCTCCTTACCCTATCTCTAATGCCTCGTTTCCACTTACATACGTGTATGAGATGAGGCAACTGGAAGTCCATTCATTCCTATGGGATTCTCCATGATATCTGATGTACCTACAGAACTCCTCCCCTCCGCAATGTTTTGTTCTGGAATTTGACGCAAGCATGTTAAATAATTGAACTTTTGCAGTGGATTTCAGAGAGACAGCATGACAGTGTGCTAACTTACTTCAATTCAGTTGCCTGTGTTGACTGTCAAGTGAGTTTGTCTGATTAAAAAGAACTTGTTTATCTAGTTTTGTGAATCTGAGTAATGTCCTGCTAAAATGTAGTTATACATTATAAACAGTCAGACTGACATTATGCCTCCTTATGAGTCCTTTTAATTAAACATTTCACAAAACATGCCACGCACTGTACCTGGCAAGTTCTATTTCTGTCATGGTAATGTTCCCAGTGCATATTCCAAATTACTGGATGGCGAAAATGGACAAAAGTAGCCCCTCCCCCATGGCTACAGGTAGTCTTATCAGGTTTCTATCCATCTGTAAAACAATGCACTTCCTTAAGTTGGACACTAGAGGCATCATCCATATATTTACGGATCCACGGACACTAGTCACATATGTAAGTGGCAGCGAGGCATAAGGCTAGAATCCAGCCATTCCACGGAAGAAACTCAATTCGGGCACTTGTATCCGCAATCTCATTCTTTCGGTCACTACCCAGAGCTAATGACCATAGGTGAGGGTTGGGACATAGATGGATAGATTAGATTAGATTAGACATAGATTTTTCTGTCAGTGTAGCCCCCTAAGTCCCACACAGCGGATCTTTTAACAGCACAGTTTGACAACACAACATTCATAATCATGGTTGGAGGTACTGTATATCTGCATCATATGTGTGGTTACATGGTGTATTGAATCTGGACATATTGCGTCTGCATAAGGGCAGGAATTATGTGATGTTTGTCCATTAATACGATAACATCTGATCCTGCGTCAGTTCCTGGCTTTGTCCTCCATCTGCCAGTGTGTTCTGAGGCATTACAGAGGCCAGCACCACAGACTCAGTACACAGTGTGCCTTCAGATATGGTCAGTGGGAAAAGTTTCTTTCTATAGCAGTGCGTCGTCTGGGGTTTTTCACTTCTTCCATCCTGATATTTTTACTTTCTGTTTGGCATTGTTGTACTGGCAGAGTGATGCAAAATCTCATAAAACTATGTGAAAATGCCAAAGTCATTCACTCGGTTCATCCGTCAGTTCATATTCTGTTTTACCACATGGCTGTGGAATAATTTTATTTCTCTTGGTTTTCCATCACATCATCCATCCTATTCATTATTTATATATTCCTAAATTAAATTTTCTATTTCAGGCTCCATTCAGAACAAAACCATTTCACTCCTGCAACGCCTGTTCGCCTCTGTACACTTCAGTGTCAGTTGTAGCTACTGTGTGAGGACATAGGGCTGAATAGAGAAGCTGCAACATCACCATTGTAAGGTTAAAGAAGTCCAGTCTGGTTTAGTTTATCTTCAGCTTTACCTGTTTCTATAGAGACATTATAATGGGGCCAAGCACTATAACAGCCTGGTACATTGAGGTAGACAACTTAATATCTCACAACACATGAATGATGACACCCAGATGACCCCCCCACCAACACACACATACACACTTACTCATACACCAAGACCACACCCTGTCTTTCTTTCATTCAGCAGCTCATTCACACATGATGCTGAGCCATATACAGTAGTGCACACACACACACAAACAGTAGGGGGAGATGACAATGAATAGTGACCCTCCCATTCTCTCTTTCCTCCACCACACACACACTCCCTCTCCCCTTTTTGTCCCAAACGATGACCCCCTCCATCCCTTTCTCTTTCCTCAGTTAGTCTTTGAGCACAAACACTTCACACAGAGCTGCACAATGAGCGCTCTGTAATGGAGGGAACCCTATGTCTGCATTGTACTGCAGCGCTTTGTCTTTGGCCATCATCACACATCCTTCTCTCCCTCCATCTCTCTGTGCGGCTCCATCCTTCCCGCTGCACTGAGTAGGCTCCAGGCGAGGAGTGTGTCGGTCCCCAGAGGCCTATATCTGAAGAGTTATGATGCTGAAACACACTACACTTGCTGAAATTGTACAAAAAAAATGGCTGAGATGGTGCATGCTTTATATCTGCAGGATGATGAGGTAGTTAAGGAAGCACACACGTTGTAATATAGTGTCCAGAAAGATAGGAGTTTTTAAAAATGCTTAAATGTCAGAACCAGCGCAGTTTGTGTCTTTGATTCAGTTGTTTATGAGCGTTCACATGGCAACGGATTTTACATCAGTCTTCCTTTGTCATCCACCTCTCCTCCTGATATCTATGTTCACATCAACATAGCTGACAATGAACCCTTTCTTTCCCTCCATCCTTCCCTCTCTTTCTCCTCTCTGTTATCTACCACTCTGAATCAATGTCCACATCAAATCACATGACTACACATGCCTCCCTGTCTGTCTCCATCCATCTGTGGCCCTGCTTTTAGCAACTAACAAAGACGGGAGTAATGGGAAATTGGAAGAATCTGATAAACATTTGTCCAGACGTGTCTCGACGCCATCATGGAGCCTATTGTCGTGATGTATTATTAGATGTGATAAACAACTTTAATTGGCCATTGAACACATGATCACTCATAGATCGTGTTGAGAGCGAGTGTTGAGTGCTTATATTCAACGAGAGACATTTTTTTTTATTTTTTTTATTTAACTTTAATTATGAATTCAGTGTTGATAGATACGAATCCCCTAAGGAGACATGGGAGAGCAGGAAAATAGATGGGTAAAAAAAAGTTGCAGGGTAAACAAACAAATATTTTGCATTCCCTGCAAAACTTACGTTCTCCCTAAAATATTTTGAGTCTCCATGCTCACCTCCTGTAGCAGAGCAACAAGCAAATGCGCTTTATATGAACAACCTAACAAAGCACTATCATAACAGCAGGTAGCACTTTAGTCAACAATATATGCACTTCATCAGCAGGATTTGTGCCGGAAATTTTGCATGTTTGAACATTTCAGTCAATGGCTTTATTTATTGAATATTTAGCGCCAGTATTTATAGAAAATTTAAACTAACTTTCAACAGTTTTGTGCAGTAATATTAGCATGCTATACTGTTACAAAGTGTTGCTTGCGTATTTTATAGTCTACTGTTTCAAGTTGTTGCATAAACACTTACCTGTCCTGTGTCTGCTCCAGGGTGTTTGTCTAAAAGAGTTCAAACACCGATATAAACATTCTGGGAGGGACAAAGTGATGGGATGGGAGGAGGGTGTTGGCAACAGTGCTCCCTGATGGCAGCAAAACATGCTTTCATTTTGTAGTAAGTTTACCAATAAAACTCTCCACAGTATGAACAGTGGTTACATGAGCCTCAAAACCAGCCACAACTCAGCCCTGAGCAGAGTGACCGCCCGCTATTGACCAATCAACAGACTGCAGTGTTCACAGCTCCACCTTTTAGTACCAGATCTGTGTGCTAGGTACCCCAACAGAGGGGAGACCAAAAATGGGGACGGTACGGAACGGTCGCATTGATACCATCCACAACTTTTCATAGTGGAAACAAGGCTTTAGGTGAAGGAGTTTTTGACGCATCTACCTTCCCTCTCACCTGCCTTATGTGAAATATCTCACTCTTTATATTACAGTGGTTGTTGGTGGTGTGACAAAGTGCTGCCTGCTGGTGTGTATCATACTGCTGCGAAGGGTACCTCTGTGCATCGGTGTCTGGCGTTGAGACCCACTGACAGAACAGATGTATTTAATGAGTTGGAAGTGAGACTGGGCTGATAATATCACCACTGAAAATGACAGCTGCCGTCTGGCTCGATCACGGTTCACTCTCGTTTTCATGTGGCATTAATACTTCTTTGGAGAGCGCGAAAGGTTAGCAAGAGAGTGCAAAAGTTTTGCGAGGGAACACAAACGTTTTTTTCTGCCCTATGTCCCTTTCAGTCCCTGTAAATAAATGCTTCTGTTTGACAAAAAAATGAAAATCTTTCTAATTATTGATACAGCTTTCATCTCTCATGGCTTTTAGTTATTTCTCACAAGACATAGGCTGATTAATTGAATGCACCACATACATAAAAGATCAATACGGGCCTTTTAGCTCATGTAAGACATGGAAAAGCAGCACTAAACTGGAATTACTGGGGATTTTCCTGCAGTGTCTGCGACTGGCAGCTCCGGCTAATGAGGTATCTGGTTTCTCCATATCGCATGTGAGTTGTTATAAATTGCCATATTAAGGGCTTTTTTTGAAATCGCTGCGTTCTGTGCTGGATGTGTTCATGCGTGTGAGACAGGCAGAAAGCAAGAAGCAGGAGAGGAAAAAAGTCTTCTGAATGCTGTTGTATGTGAGCACGTTCTATTTTGGTTTGTTTAGTTTGCGGTGAGTGCATCTGTGTCTCTGATCTACTCGCTGCTAAACAACCAGGCACAGATGCTCAATCTGTGTTTGTGTGTGTGTGTTATTCACAGGTCTGTCATTATTCCTTTGCAGAAACTCACCTTCTCTTTTCATGCCCTAATTGTCTTATTCATGCACATGCACATATTTGCAGACTGCACATTTACCTTGCTGCAGCTGTACAGTTGGTACTTTATTGAAGGTAATGTAGCCGAATTAAATGACAAAAAAACCCGAGTTAACTTGTGTGTGATGGTGCACACGTGTGTCCGACTGTGTGCTTTACATGGTTGAGTAAATCCTTCCAGTCTCCCTGCTCTGCTTTCCCCATGACAACAGTGAGTCATTTTTCCTGTGGCTTATAGGGACACACACACACACACACACACACACACACACACACACACACACACACACACACACACACACATGGCCAGAATCCTTGTGTAAATAACTGTCTTTTTATGTGCATACTGTAGGAAGCTAAATAACCAGATAACCTTGTACTATGACACGCAATTTAAATGCAACATTTTTGTCCTGGATCTGAGATCTTGATAGATTTTACAAGGTTGTGTGTGTGTGTGTGTGTGTGTGTGTGTGTGTGTTGGGATATGTGAACATATTCCAATCTCATTCCTTCTATTCAGTCTCTCCTCCCAGGCATTCACGGTGTCACACTTAGTTGTATAAATGAAAAGTGAGAGATGTATTTGTGCGAAGAATGAAAGAGGAGTGCTTAAAAGAGAAGTTCAATAACTACTTTGCTTTCACACCTCTCTGTACCTCGCCAATCACTGCACATAGTTGTCGGATTATCTATTTCAGAAAGCCCCTCGATTCCACCGTCAAAAGGGGGGTTTAGTTGTGCGATCAGACAGTCTGATAAGAAGCTTGTTTTCAGCATGCTGAGGCCTTAAAGCTGTAGCTGGTAACTTTTCTAAAAAATAACTTTTGTCATATTTGCTGAAACTGTCACTATATTCACACAGCGCTAAAGGAGACAGATAATCCCCTGCCTACTTTATTGTCTTGTAACGCTTCTAACAGCCTTACAACATGAAAATGACAACAACCAATCAGAGCCAAGGAGTCTCTAATGCAGCGCTGATGAAATATGAATCAAGATTCTGTTACTGCATTGCCTAATTTCTCACCTCAAATGTTTTTTTTATAAACACGACTGTATCCAGTACACTAAGGGTGCATTGACACCAGGATAGTCTGGGGGACTCTATTCGATTGGGCGGGGAATGCCGAAAAATTTCACACCTTTTTATTAGGTTCGGTTCATTTTCACACTGCACTTTATAAAGTGGACCAAACCCCCTGGACAACGTCACGCAGTTACAACAGCTGCTCGTTTGGGGGCGGTATTGTCCGAAACGACCACTCACCAGGAAGAAAAAAAAAAGCATGAGGGAGAAGGAAACCCGGCCCATCAATTGGCCAGGATCGAAAACGGAAATCCATCCCCGTCAGCCGGCTTGGTCACCACAGGAACGCCAAGCACCAAAATGCAGTGCGCTCCAAGTCACTTCCTCTCTTTGGTTCAGCGAACCGCACCAGGGTTCACTTGCAAGTGAACCGAGACCCCCATTTTTCAAGTGGACCAGGGTTCGCTCGTTTGGTCTGCACCAGAGTTTGAATGAGCGTTCACACGACTTCAAACGAACCGAACTATCCATAGAAGTGGACCAGGGTTTCGTTTAAAGCGGACCAAATAGCGCCAGTGTGAATGCGTCCTAAAATATGCTTATGACAACATTTGAAGTTAAAAATAAGCAGAACAAAATTATAATTCATATTTGATGAGCACTGCCTAGCTTGACAGTTTGACTGCAGTTCACGAACAGTAATTGACATAACTGTTAGCTGCATTGGAGACTCCTCGGCTCTGATTGGTCG
This sequence comes from Epinephelus awoara, assembly GCA_035609425.1. NCBI lineage: Eukaryota > Metazoa > Chordata > Actinopteri > Perciformes > Serranidae > Epinephelus > Epinephelus awoara. Next base: position 17,236,308 of record CM069316.1, on the reverse strand, counting down.
GTTTTTGTTTTTCAGTGCGCATATACTATTAGAAGCAGTAGGAAAAAGAAGAGGGACGTGTATTTTTTCACAGATTATCTGTCTTATGTTCTTTTTTCAGAAAATACTGACAGTTGCGGCAAAAATAACACACGGTTATTTGGTGAAGTGTTACTAGTTATTTTTTTTTTATTTAGCAAGTTACCACTGGCACATTTATATATAACACAATTAGGCAACAGGGCAATGTAAAGTGCTCTCCAGAAAACATCAAAAACATTGAGACCAAGAGATGAAGTCCAAAAGAAACACATTTTAAAAGGACATTATTATTAAAAATGCCATGAAAAAGCTGTAAATTAGAAAAGCTAGAATATACTAAGACGGATATAAAGTATATAAAGATTAAAAGTTATAGTGCAGTGTAGTAGATGAATAGATATTTGATTTAGCAGCAAACAGACAAATCTGTTCCAGATATTTGATGCTTAAAAACGAAATACTGCTTCCCAATGTTTAATCTTGACACAAAGCAGACCCGTCCCAGAGGCCGCAATGATTCACTGTGTTATGGCACATAATTGGGAGGCCTAGCTGTACGGTTAGGGGTGGGGTTAGGAAGCAGGGAGAGGTTGATGGTCCACTTGGGGTATTGGGTAACTCCCCTTCCCAGGAGCTCACACACCTGAAAAGGCGGCGGTTGATTGGAGTGGAAGCTGGCTGCTTGAGACGCCGACAGACTGTCACGCCACATTTCTGCAGAAGATTCCGACAGACATTCAGAAATCCGGAGACAAGATTGCTTGCTTATTGTAATGTAGAGGAGATCCTCAAGCTCTTTGACAAACAACCTGTTCCACCTCAGAGTCAGCACAAGACTGTCTATTTGCCCATTATGTATAATTGAAGAACTTATGTGATGCAAGTCATCAACGTGATTGTTTTATTAGTCGTGTTAATGTGGTTACTCAATTTAGAACAGTAACACGTAACAGTGCATCACACACAGCTCTTACTCTGTAACTTGCTGCATATGACCAACCTGTGTAATTTAGTAAACCGTTGCTCCTGCAGTATTGATGCAAGTCAGATACATAATGTAGGTTAAAATCAACAGTGATTATCACACAACTATGTGTGTAATCCTGGACTACACAGCTGACTAGAAGTGTATACATGCAATCAGTCATCACAGCAAATCAAAATTTTGAGGCGACTCAGTAACGATGGCAGACCTCCTGCCACTGTAACAGCTGGCGAGGATGTGGACTACAGAAAAATAGTGAGGCAGATGAAAGCAGGGCTGGAGGGAGGGCCGACACTGAGGTCGCACAGAGGGCACAGAAAGAGAAGTGTGTTATATGTGTGTCTAGATGAATTACTAATATGAAAGTGAGACACAGTGACCTCTATCTGGACATGAAAGCTACATAGCTAGCTACCTGGCTAATAAGCTAACAAGAACGACATACATTTTAGTGGTTGTGATGGGAAACAAGGGTATCTGTTCAGGTGGAGTTATTCGGGTACGCTCCCTGTGTGTTTTTGTGTGCTAGCTGACAGGAAGTGAGTCATTTCAATATGGCTTTTGCAAACCACACACAAACACACTTTTCAGGACCACACTTTCAAATTCACTAGTGTATCCTCAGACTGGCATAAACCACACACAGAGCTCAGCAATACTGGGTCAAGCTGTCTGTGAGTCATTAAATATGGATAACCCTTTGACTTGCTGAGCTGGTGTGTATGTCTGTGTGTGTGTGTGTGTGTGTGTTGCTGTAAAATGGTTTTTATTGCCCAGCCACTGAGGAAATAAGAAAGTCCCTCACTCCCTGATCCATTTTGGGTGAGTCATTGGCAGGTATGAACAGGAGATTAGACTAATGTGTGGGTGTGAGTGTGTGTCTGTGGATGTGCTTGATGAAGTGTGCGGTTGTGGGTTGGTGAGTGGGTGTTGGAGGTGTGTGTGTCTGGCTTAGACTAATCTGTTCAAAGAGTAAGTAAAAAGTAGAGGTGGAAAGAAACCTGAGAATTAAACAGAGATGGAGGATGAGCCGTGACTGTAACCATCAGTTTGGTTTCTTCCAAATGGGGCTAAGAGGAAATAAATGGCTAACATATAGCAACAGACCACCATTCACGCTCACATTCACACCTACGGGCAATTTAGAGTCACCCCCCATGGAGAGTTTGAACCAGGAACGTCTTGCTGTGAGGCAACAATGCACCACCATCAAAGAATTCTGTAATTCGGCAGAACAACTGAGGGCTATAGAACCCTGGTGGTCAAAGGAGTAGATGGTGATGTGAGTTCAGACAGGTAGGAAGGGGCTTGATTAAAGGAGAGCAGGAGTGATACGATCTATGGAGGGGGTTCAGGTAATGATACGGGCGGCTGAATTCTGGACCAACTAGAGTTTATGAAGACACTTGAGAGGGAGACCACAGAGGAGGGAATTGCAATAATCAATATGGGATGTAACCAAAGAATGAACGAGGATAGCAACGCTCTGAGGTGTAAGTGATGGGCGGAGATGATTAATGTTTTGTAGATGAAAGTATGCAGACCGAGGGATGTTATTAATGTGGGACTCAAAGGACAGTGTACTGTCCAGGATGACTCTTAACCTTAGGGGAGGGACAGACATGGTGAGTGTGAGGACGTTGCACAGCAGCCAAGATCTGATAAGCTAGCAGGGGCACGGTGGTGCAGTCGCTAGCATTGTCACTTCACAGCAAGGGTTGGGGGAGCCTTTCTGTGTGGAGTTTCCATGTTCTCTCCATGTCAGCGTCGCTTTTCTCAAGGTCCTCCAGCTTCCTCTCACAGTCCAAAGACATGCAGGTTAATGGTTTTGTGATTTGTGATATTGGGCTTCATAAATAAAATTGATTGATCGATTGTCAGTTCATTTGAAAATGGACTCAGTTCCCTTTCTGGTTGACTTCAGCTCTGATGGGGCCTCAGTCTTCTTTCTATTCACACTATATACAATATATATTGACATAGTTTTGTTTTGTTGCCGTTTGATGTATTCTTCATTCCACATCTGTAGACGTGCAGTATCTTCCGTGGATCAAACTACTACTCCTACGTCCTTGCAAGTGTTACAGGCCGACATGGTTTTGTCTGTTTTTTCAAGTGCCCCAGTGCAACAGCATGTGATCTAGTGGGCTAAATACAATGGCAAAGAGCAAAGTGAACCTGGAGCTCTTTGTGTTCACAAGGCACAGGTTAAGTGAACTGCACCGTGGACTTGAAGCGAACCGAACTTAGACCACCCCACGAGATAGTCTGAGTTCGGTTTGCTTCAGAGGGGTCTGAGTCCTCTTGGTGTGTTCACATACTGTATGCCCAAAAAATGCTGAGTCAGCCCTTAGGGGGCTGACAAGGAGTGTGAAAACACTCTATATTACAATAAGCAAAAATACCAATGTAGGCACTGGCGGACCATTTCTATTGCAGAGTTCTTACCATCCATCGAAAACTTCCATGACCTCTGCCATATCTGAAAACGTCAGCAAACACTTCACAGATTTCCACTTTCAACATCATGCATACCACAAGAGGGGACCGTTCATTTGGACACTTCTGGTGAACATGGTAAACATCACCCCATTTGAAGGCAGCAGGTGTTAAAGGAGTAATTCAAGACACGCCGCCAAATTAAGTCCTACTCCTAATTTCCTTCCTCTGGGTTGGAATGAAGGAGCGAAACTGCACACCTGATCCAATTAACAGTGTTGCATTTCCAAGCCAGCTCTGATCAGGTAGATCTGTTTCCACCACTCTGCCAATCAGCATTAAGCCCTTAATTGGATCAGAGGTGGTGGGCTGCGCTAGGAAAAATGCTGCCTTGAATGATAAGCGCTAATTATTTTAAGCCCATCTTAAAACAGTGCTGACGTGCCCGTATGTATACTGTAAACATCACTGGTTGCTGTAGTCGCTCCTGGGCCTTTTCCACCAAGACGTTTTAACTTGTCAGACACAGGTGTAACTAATAAGATTAATTATGATTAATTATATTTGGTTCAGGGTGCCAGCTCCACAGCCTGGATATTTTGCATGGTTTAATGTATAGCTTGGTCGCTCACCTTAATGCAACTGAGCTATCCTTAGTGTTATTAGTAACGCCTGTGCTTTTCCTGCTATGACAAGTCAAAATATCTGCTGAGGAAAGGTGTGATGGCTTGATCTTACTTCTTTTGGATATCATTTGCTGTTATTAGTCTATATATAAGGTCAGACTTTAGCTTTTTAATGACAGCTCTTCCAATAAGCCTGTATTGTTTTGAAAGTCGTGAGCGATTGTCTCATCATTCCCTTGATTGATTTTCCTCTCAGATCATGATGATGAATGGTTATTTTTGTTCAGCGCGCAGTCATAAGATTTCATAGGTCTAGACGAGTCAAATCTGTTATGACAGAAAGAGGAGAAATCTTTCTATACTTCTCCGTCTTCTCTCCCTTGCTCTGTTATTTTTTCTTTTCTGTTTCAGCCACTCGATACCTCACGCCCACATCCCTTCAGTTCAGCATGTGTGCTGCAGCTCTCTCGTCCTGATTTGGACACTGATTTCCACTCGAATACATTTCTGTTCGATTTAAATTTAGCTTGGAGATGCATGACCCCACCACTGCCTGCAGACGCTGTTTGGCCTCGGCTGGGATTTGACTGGTCTGAGTGTGTTCATCGTATTTCTGTCTTTACTTTATTTTTTGTCCTTCTAGTTTGTTCTTAAAATACTTTGGTTCTTTTAGGCAGTAGGAAATGTGACAGGAAGTTGGTTGATGGGAGGAAAACACAAGCATGGTTCAGGATGTGGGTTGATTTGCTTGATTAAGGTTATGTTGTACTTAGTGTGTTTATGTTGTCGCCCACCATACTTAAAAACAGTTTGAACCCTGGGCCTTAGCAGCAAGGGGCACTAATATAAACCACCCTAGCTTAAAATGTTATCATTTATTCCTGAGACAAACACAATGCTGTTTTTAGTCCAATGGCCAAAAATGAATAATTATGGCAGGAAATATAAACTCTGCATACTAAAAAACACCATGGAGGTCCAATTAAAAGTCTGATTGTAATTTTTATGCTAATTACAATTTTTTTCTAAATCATTGACAGTCCATGCTGAAATAATTTGGATAATAGAAAACATTAAAAGCCACTCAAAGAAAGAAAGCATCCCCTCTGTTCAGTACCAGACGCAAGGGGAAATAGCTGTTTTAGCATGTGCCTGGGAACAAGAACATGCCATCTTTGCAGGGTTGGCACCAGAACAGATTAAACCTGGGGGTAAGAGACAGGGCCAATGTGTGAGTGCAATGCAAATTAAATCCACAGTTCTTGGTTTATAACAGATACATGTAAGAGTGCTGAGCACACAACTACCTCATGCAAACAACAGGAAGTACAAAGCGCTTCGTAAAGTTCACTGCAACTGCAAACAAAAGCAAAGAAAAACCATTGTAACAGCTGCTGAATTCAGTGTTGAGGGTAGACAATGCCAGAATAGTCGGACACAAAATATAAACTTTGCACTCCCTCCATACACTGCTTGCACATACACTGCCAGCTACTATTGTATGAACATTACTTTTGTTGAAATAGAAAAGCCGACATTTTACCAAGCTAACTAGGCTGACCACCGGCACCTGCCTGTCTAAAATAGGCCAACCCAGCATCGCCAATATGGATGTAGGTTTTGGGGGCGATACAGTATCCCATCAACAATTACAACATGTGCATTTGTAACCCCTCCAATAGTAATGTGAAAGGAGTAGAGGACTTTTACTTGGGCAAAATAAGACATTCACACCATAAAGTGATGCAGAAAGGGCAGAAATTGGTGTTTAAAAATTCACCAGAAAGCAAGAAATTAAATGTTTGACGCTGAAAATATTTTGCGGAGGAACCCCAAACCCCAAACGACCCTTGCTCACCAGTGAAAATAAAGGTGAAAGTCAACCTCAGATTCACTCTCATTTTGGAACAAGGTTTGTCTGCTTTTGGGGCTTTGTCCTGATTTTCGTAGCTTCCACTTGGATGCAGACTGCTACAACTTGATGGCTTAAATATATACTATGCAGGAATTTCCTGTTTGTGAAAAGTATTGCCGATAAATTTTAAAGTCAGCCCCAGATTTATTCATGTTTTGGAACAAACTTGGTCTGCTTTGCCATATGTACAAATTTTGGTGCATTACTTTTCATAGGACATTGTACAGACGATGCATGACAACATAATGAACACAGAAGCAAATCAGAAAGAAGCAAATCAGAAAACACACATCCACACAGTTGTGGGTCATAAGTGAAGATTTAAGGGGATTGCTTTTGTATAAGTCTTTACATTTTTGGGGAGGAAAACCCTGCGTAGTAGGCTATGCCTTTTTAAAAGGTTCAAATATCCAGAATAACATCTTTAAGGAAAGATAGTTGTCATGATTTATTATCGGCAGGTTCAACATTAAAAGACATCTAGTAGGCAACTAAAACACATGTGCATGACACACTCCATCCTGCTGGCACGTATTGTGCTGCTGCAGATTCATCCATATGAGCATCCCCAGAGAAACTGAGCTGTAACAATGTATGGCACTAACACCTGCATGGCCCGGAGCTAAGTGTAATTTTCTGTCCTCTCAGGTATATTCTGGCCCAGATCAGCATGTTGCCAGCATATGCAGCCACAAAATACAGCCCAGTTACACAATCCACCAATATTTGCTTTTCCACATGTGTGGCTGCAGAGGATTTCATGAAGGGGTATCATTTAAGAATCACCACGTCAGTGCACAGATCATGAAACCAGTAAGTACTGTCTGTATATATTATGCATCCAGTGAATTTTCCTTAATGGTCCGCCCAACCTAACTTTCCGTGACACACTTAAGAAATACTCAGCCGGTGAGTTTGTCCTGTGACCCCCGAGCATGTGAAATGTCAGGCAGTGACAACAGATTTAGGTGGGACGCAGGCGGGCAGACAGCCAACAAGGCAGGAAGGCAGACACGCTTTGTCCGAGGCACTGACATTTTGGGGAAGAGAATGTGAAATATTGGCTGACATTTGTGCTTGGGGAGTGTGTGTTTGTGTGTATCCTTGTGTGCATGTGGAGACAGTTGTGCGAGACACAAGCCTGGGAGCAGTGAGGAAGAAAGAGCGAAGAGGGAGAAGATACAGCAGGCTATTTGAGGCATAAACATCCTGCCGTCTGAAAGATGTAGCCATCGTCCCACTTTATACACTTGTACTGGACAATTTAAGAGCTTACTCGCAATCTTCACAGTCCACTAGCTATTTCAGGCAATATTAGTTTGACTTACACTGTATCTCCACAGTAATGCAGGATAGATCAGTGTAGTTCTAGAGTAATACAATGTGGTTGAAGCAGTAGTTTCAAACCTATTCTGCTTGTAACCACTTGAAGGGACAGTTCACCCCGAAATCATAAATACATATTTTTCCTCTGACCTGCAGTGCTATTTATCAATCTAGATTCTTTTGGTGTGAGTTGGGAGTGTTGGAGATATCAGCCGTAGAGATATCTGCCTTCTCTCAAATATAATGGAACTAGATGGCTACTGAACTGCACCTGACAACCGTATCACTGTGCAGCAGGAAGTGTGCATCTACTCATGGACGAGTCTTGTGATTGTCACAGTGCAAAATGTAAACATTAATGGCATCCTACTCGGCTGAGCTATACCGTGAGCTAGCTCTACCAAAATACACCTGCCAACCATATCACCGCGCAGAAGGAAGTGTGCATATGCTGCTAACTCACCTAGCACCACTGAGCTATCCCATGTAATTGGGAAGGCTGTGATCATGTAACCAATGAAACGATGGAAAGGAAGAAAGAAGTATAAAGAGCGTCCACGTCAGCGCGTACAATGGGGTGGTGGATGGGTCAGACAAACACAGAACTCTCCCCCTGGAGACCAGTCTTTGGAACAACACATTCTCACTCCGGCCTCATCACATATTGATATTGTCCATTGGTCATGGACTTTCCACGTCCACATACGATGTGCAACGTACGTTTTTTTCTTCAGCAACAAACACACATGGTTGGGTTTAGGCAACAAAAATATGCGGTTAGGTTTGGCAATTGTTGGACCCATCCACCAACCCTCCTGCCCGCCCCACTTGGACTTTTGCTATCTTAACTTTAGTCCTTGTCCCGCTGCATTTCCCCCTGACGCCGCCGGATGTCACTAAACTATAATGGCAACTGGCCGCGTATAATGCTGAAGTTAAAGGATGCTGTTTTTCATCAGTGTCTGATACCGCAAGTCACTGCCCAAGCGTTGGATTTTGATGACTTCGGAGGGAGACCTTGCTCTTTGGAACCATGTGAAACCAAATGAACTTTAATTTTTTTTAAGATACTGTCACCATGTTTTTTTCTCTTAAACATAACCTACATAACTTTACTTGTCTAGACTTAACCTATGTAACTTTACTTGTCTAACCCTAACCTACAAAACCTTACCTTAAGTACGAAACTTTACTGTACATCGAACTGTTATATGTATGTGTATTTCCGTAAGATATCATCTGTTCTTTGAGGATACATTGGTATATTTGATTTTGGGGTGTAGTGGGGTATAGTGTGTGCTCTTTGTCTTAGTGTGGACATAAGAGTGAGTTTTCATGAACATTTCAAGGAACTCATAAGAAAGGAAGGAAAAATTGCAGAAAAGCCCTAACATCACAAAGAAACTCTTAAAACTGAGTTTTCTGTTTAGTTATTCTTTTCAGACAGCGAATACACATAGAATCTCTTGATTCTCTTAATCCAAAGCGTTTTGGATAACAGACATTTTTCATCAGACTGTCATCACCTGATTGCTCCATTGATTATAACTGAGGCTATTGTGCCCTGTTGTGAATAAAAATAGCAATCCAGTCTCTGGGCACTTCTGGTAATATCGACAGCCATTCAGCCAGACCAATAAAAATCACTGTCATTAGCATTATCAGTGCGCCATCCCTTCTGTAATGATACCAGTAGATGTCTATAAAGATTATTATGTCTGGAAATTGTGACAATGCAAGACAGAGGACATCGATATTGTGGATGAATCACGCTCTGGCAAAAAAGAAGAGGGTCAGAATCAACTCAACAAGGGAAAAGAGCATTGCAATCACCATCTTATAGAAATTACACCCGAGCTAAGGATGCAGAAACGTGGCCCAGTCAAAGGAACGGCTCGAAATATCGAGTTTTATGATGCATTTATAAGTTTTAGTGGATTAAAAAGCACTTATCCAAATTGAGGTCGAGCATTGCTTCATGTCCTATGATGCATGACACTGCATATAGCACATTACAGTACGGTACAGCATAGTGCTGCAGGGGCGCCGCAAGGCATTCTGGGATGTGACTTGCAAGCAATAGTGAGGTTTTTTTCTCCAACACCTGCAGTCTGAAAAGCCTCGAGGTAATGTTCTAATATAACCTGACAAAGTGTGATAATGTAATAAGACACAATAGTAATGATAAAACCAGTCAAATACAGAACCAGCTTTACAGTTAATATAAACCAGTTAAAACCCTGTAGGCTGCACTGGAACCAAAATAGAGACAGTTAAGCAGGACAGTCAAGGACAATTTGACAATCCAGTGTAACCCTCCAACCACAACTGCACAACACAAAGTGAACAGTGGAATAAAAGCAGAGACAACACAATGCAGAGCTGCAGAGTTCTGCATTCAGTCCATCAGTTGTATCAGCAGTGTTTGGGGATTTCTTCCTTCATACCTTTTGGCAGGTTAGCCTTTCTTTAAGAGACACTGTGTGCCAGGAAAAACAACAAGAACTTGTATGTGTGTGAGAGAAGAGCAAGACTGGGGAGAGAACGAGTGGAAAAAAAAAAGGGTTGGGGTGATGTGGAAGAGGAAGAGAGAGGAAGTCTTATGGGGAGAAGAGAGAAAGCAAGGAAGAGAGGTGATGCCAAGGTACCCTGCTGTTTTCTCTCTGACTAGAGGGCACAGCTACATTTCCTCTCTGTATGATTCACACACACACACACACACTGGCTTTGAACAGTGGTTCCCTGGACGCTACCGTAACCTGAATTACTGACTGTAAATGCACACAATGGTGGAATACGACCGAGTTTTCATACTGTAACTGAAGTGAATGTTGCAGTCAGAATAAAAGAGTCGGTGCACACCAACATGCAGGTTATAATTGTGTTTTTGGAGGATGCCAGTTATTCGCTAGTGCAGGTGAACATCATATCCAGGTTTCTGAAAGTGGATAAGCCCTCATCCAAGTTTTGAGTAAACCTCAATGTGCCAGCTGCAGTACACAAATACCCTTTTTCCACCAAAATAAGCGTTTCAATGCAGGTTTTTTTAAACACGGGAAACCTCGCTAAAAATAGCCGACCGTTTCCTTTCCCATTGCCAATAGACTAGCTGTATACATGGTTCTGCAGTAGATGAGCATGCCTTCCTGTTTTCTTTTTCTGGTGTGTCACGCTCCACGCATCAGCAAACTGGTTAGTAAACAGTAGAAAGCAGCATGGAGGTCAGTGAAAATGTCATGGGGTTTATCTTTTTAATAGAAAATTCTCTCCCTCAAACTCATCCATCCATCTGAGCAAAGCACCCCAGACGTCCCTTCCCCCAGCAATGATTTCCGGCCTCTTCTGGGGGACCTCAAGGTGTTCTCATGTCAAAGGAGATATGTAGTCCCTCCAGCATGTTCTGTGTGTGCCCGGAGCCTCCTACCAGTGGGACATGCCCAGAACACCTCCAACAGGAGGCACCCAGGAGGAATCCTGATCAGATGCCCAAACCACCTCGCCTGACCCCTTTCGACACAGAACCTAGGAGCTGTGTTGTCCGAGGCTAATAGCCCCTGGTAGGGTCCCCCAAGGCAAAGTAGTGCCAGGGGAGGGGCCAGACAAAGAGCACTTCAAGAAGACCTCGATGAAACAGCATATTTGGACTTTGAGGACCTCGCCTGGTATGGGGACACTGGGGCCCCAGTGGGGGGCTTGCCGCAAATGTCTGATGGCCAGGCCTTGGGCCATGGGGCCAGTCGGGCGCAGTCCAAATAGATAATATGGAGCCATTGCCCTGTAGGCCCACCACCCACAGGGACAGGATTTGGGGTTTCGGTGCGTTGTGTGCCAGGCAGGGGCAAAGCCTTGCGGAGCCCTGGCATTGCGGGCTGACTCTCTCAGACTCAGAGCTGACTAATTTTGAATGATATTTGAGTGCCGTTTGGATGGAGACGGACAATATTTTTTGGCAGCCTGTCATTGTATTGCTCGGCAAATGGGGCAAAAATGAGCACCTCCACCCAGGTGTCATATTTCCATCACTGCTGATCAAAGCTGGAGCCGATGAATAAGTGTGACTACTGCAGAGTCATTTGTCTTGACAGTAAATGACTATTGTAGCCCTTCCCATGAACAAAAGAGCCAGATGTTAGTGGATGTTAACATTTTGATTTAAATCTAGATTTAATATTTAGATTTAACATTTATATTTATATGTAGATTTAGCATTTAGATTTAACATTTAGATTTAGATTTAACATTTGACATTTAGGTGCCACATTTAATATTTAGATTTAACTATTTAATATATTTCTATGTTAACAAATATTGCTGTAAATGTGGTAAAAGGTGACATTAAAAAATTCACAACACTTTTTTAAACCTTGTTTGAAGCTAAATGTGGCAAAATGTTGATGTTATTTTCAGCGTGAGCCACTTTACAAACAGTACCCCATAGATGAGAGAGTCTGAAACTGGAAGATGATTATAGTTAATATAGCAAAGATGTGGCTAAGTGGCTAATTTTAATCATTGTTTCTGTTTGTGTCTGTCCGCCATACAAGGTCAGTATTCACTCAGATCTGTTTTCACTTTACACCAACTCCTGAGGGAAATATCTGGCTGTTTACCTGCTGATTGTTGCACAGTGCTTCCCTCGTTGTAATCTGATCCATTGTTAGTGTAAAAACTTTGATTGTAGCAGCTTTAACACTAGTATACAACAATAGTGTGAATGTAACCTTGCTGTCCTTTTTGGATTCAAGTAGATTTTAACTACAAAACTGCTCTACTTACTCAAGATGCAATGAAATATGAACTGCAGCAGTATCCTGAAGCCATCAGAGCTGCAAAAATTCAAGTTCAGAGGCTTACAGACCCTGAATTCTACCACTCTTTCCCATCATCCTTCCCTCGTCCTCGCCCGCCGGTGCAAGAATGCAGTTAGTCCTTCCATCAGCTGCCATCTCCCCAGGAGGACTCTGTCTGCCGCAGCTTGCAGCCAAGTGGAACAATCATGCAGTCACACCTCGGGAACAGAAGGGGTCCACTCCCTCTGTTACAAACCCATCTTTCCATTCGGAGGCGTCCTTGTGACACAGCGGGCGGTGGCGCAGAATGCATTTTCACAAGGTTGAGGATTTGAATCTGGCTTTGTCTCCTTTGATTTCCTTCCTCTTTCTCTCACACTGGAAGACCATAGCTGTTACATTAAAATGCCAATTCTGGTGATTTGGGTTTGTGGGTTTTAAAGAATTACACTGACCTGCCTAATAGCAATATGTTAACTGATACTCAGAACTGTTTTTTAATGTGATGTTGCAGACTTTAATGGTCTGATGGTGATACTGGTCCAAATTGCTAATTTCAAATGCTTCACCAGCTTGTCAGATTTTAAATTATGATCGAAGACTCAGCATTAATTGGCCCACACTTTACCTGCATTATTAGTTAGTCCTGACATGTTTGTTTCAATTTACTCCGTCTCGGTTTCATCTGGCTGCCTGATGAGCTGTCCATCAGCCCGTTTGTTCCCTTTGCTGCCTGTCTTTGTCTTTGTAGCTCTGACATGCTTATGGTCTATCTCCAGCTCCTTTTTGAGTACACCTCTACCTGCAGATTTGCATCCCTCTCCCCTTTTCTCCTTTTCTTCTCTCTGTCTTTCCTGCAGCAGTATCTGCCCAAACAAGTCAGCATCCCTCTTAGTCTTGATTTCTCTCGCTTTTGTCATTGTGAATATTGTTTCTTCTCCATCACCCCTCTACCCTTGTCTGTCTCTCTCCCCTCTCCCTCTCTTACCCCCAGCGACTATGTTAGTGTGTGTGTGTTTGTGTGTGTGAGAGAGGCGACAATGTGCTCAGCCTTTCATCCAGTCACAAGCCAATCAATGGGAGCTTATCAGGATGTGCTGTGCTGTGCTGTGCTCTGCGGCTGTCTGCAGCCGAATCCAGAGGCAGATAGGACTGAGCGGGGTCTGTCTGGGCTGGACGCAACAGGGGGTGGAAGAGGGAAGGCTTAACAAGTGTGTGTGTGTGTGTGTGTGTGTGTCTGTGGATTGGAGCACTCATGCAAATGTGTGTTGCTGGATGTCACAGAGGAGGATAGAGGAAAGAGAGTGTGCTTGTCTTTGTGTGTGTGGAGGGGAATTTGATGATCTATAATGTCTGTGTGAGACTAGGATAGATGGTGCATGTGTGTGTGTGTTGGACAGGGATGCTACTACAGATTTTCATTCATCAAATAATCTGCTGATTAGTTTCTTGATTAATAAGCTAATTGTTTGGCCTATAAAACCTAAAAAAAAATAGTGAATAATGCTCATCATCATTCCCCAGAGCTCAACATGAGGGCTCTGCATCACTCTTGATGTCTGATTGACTGACAGACCAAACCCATCGATATTCAGTTTATTATAATATAAGGCAAGGAAATGCAACAAAACTGTCTTGCTCTCCATTCTCACACGGGAGTTTCCAATAAAACAACCGTTCAAAGCATTTGTTTTCGGAAACAATAGGTCCTTGATTTCAGACAGAAATAGACAAAAACAGGCTTTTCACTTCGAGTTTGATCTCGCCAGCTGCACATGTTAAACCATCTCATCTCACATGATGCTACTCAGCCAGTCAAATCTGTGCAATATGACAGTCAGAGATATACAAGACTCCGAGAACAGTAATTTGACACGACGTACTCTAAAGAGAGAAAAGCACAGCAAGAACAGAGCTTTTCATCAAGAATAGATAGACTCTTAAATGTTCATTCCTCCCACGAGCAGCTCAAAACCAGTATGTGTCATCAAATGTTCTGAGGCCAGGGTGGTTATTAAAAGCGGCAGTGTGAAGCACCACTATGAGACAAAGCACTAAGCATCTTTTGAGCAAACATTCTCACTCAAATCCAAACTGAGGGCAAAGGAAATAATTTATATGGCACTGAATCATAGTGCAAGTGAGACATTAAAGGGGAACCACGTCCATTTTTAAAATTCATACATACAGTATGAACATGGACAACTCAATAACCAAATCCAAAAACTAGAGTGCTAAAACTCAAATTTGTGATGTAATCAAGTAAGAAGTCTGTGCTGCTCCATGGACAATGAATTGGAAAAGATGTTATAGATGACACACATGAGAGCACACAGGGGAATGTTTTCTGTATATGGGTACATTTTCTGTTTCAGAACTGACAACACTGTCGTAGATTAAAGCTCATTTGGGTAGGGAAAAAAGAAAACAAAATCTGTGACAACCGCTGCTTTGTTAGTGAATAGTCAGAAAGATAAGCACTCGTGCTCACATTCACACCTACAGGCAATTTAGAGTCAGCAATTAACCCAGCCAGCAGTTAGATTGATATAAACTGGTACTGAATTAACTAACTGGATCGTTTGGTTGACAGGAAGCATTGATTTAATTGATTTATTTTAATGTAAAAACACCCACAAGGTTGCTCTTCTTGCATTGCCCCCGGCATAATAACATATAAAAATGTATAAACTGCCTACTGACAAGCTTTTATGATCAAGGCTAATCAAAGTGTTAATGCTGAGAGAAGTTTGACCTGTAGTACGCTAGCTGGCTGGGCATGCTAACATCAGCTTACGTGTTTAATCCATTCTTTTGCTGTCACTGTTTTTGGTTTATGAAAGGCTAAAAAGAGAAACCAGTGTCTAAACTCTGTATACACAAAGTGTCGTTCATATGAGAGCTGCATGCACACGCCTTTAACATGTGGAGAAAAGCTTGACTGAACAATGACTGTTCGTGGGAGGTATTTTGAGAACGGTCAAATGGATGTGTCATGCAGTGATTACTGTGTGATTGGAAGAGAGAGAGAATGAATAAATGACTTAATGAATGAATGAATGTGTAATTGTCCCTCTTAGGGTTTGGGCCAACTAGCTAATTGTAAATCCAAACCATACTCAGTGCTTTAGATTAGGGTCCTTTCTCACACACACACACACACACACACACACACACACACACACACACACACACACACACACACACACACACACACACACACACACACACCATTTTCAGTCCCTGCATTTGCACCACTCTCCCTCCTCCCCCGAAATAAGGCAGCTGCTTCTCCTGTGACTTTGCTATCACTATGGTAATCACCAAGGCAACAAGTTACCTTAGTGACTTTTTTGTTGTTTTGTTTGTCTCGCCCAATTGCCACAGTTTCCTGCTGGTAATTTCCAGAGCAGATTGAGGCAGATTGCTTAGGGCAATTATAAACGTTAGCAATGGGGGAGTCTGAATTTTTGATTTACCACCCTATTACATTTTATTAGAATTCAAAGTAATCACTTCAGAAAATTCGCCTCTTGATGAAAATCTGATTTTCGGCCGAGTGGTAGCTCCCTCGGCACACAGACAACCAGAGGAGTAGTAATTGGGGTTTCAATTAGGGCCTTGCTGCACCAGACGGCTCCTCCTCTCTCGCTAATTAAAACCTCCAACCTGGTAATTATTGGAGGAGATGGATGGGTGGAAGGGGTGGAAGGGGAAAAAGAGGCACATGAAGGGATGGACTGCAGGGGGAGGCAGGGACTGAGGGGAGGTGGATGGAGGTAGTAGCAGAAAATGAAGAAGTGATGGACAGATGAAAAGATAGTTTAGAAGGATATGAGGAAGGCAGTTGGGGCTGACAATTTGATGTCCTTCTGCACATTTTTAATTTGACTCATTCAACTGAGTGTATTCCTAACTTGTGGAAAACAGCTTATGCAACCCCTCTACATAAAGGTGGTCCTTCAAATGAATTGAATAAATATCGGCCAATTTCAAAATTATCCTGTTTGGCAAAACTATTAGAATGTCTGATAAGTGATCAGATTTGTTCCTTCTTATCAGAACATGACATATTGAACATCTCCCAGTCTGGTTTTAGACCTGGGCATAGTACTATGTCAGCAACCTTGAAGGTCGTGAATGATATTGCACATGCTTTGGATAACAAACTTATACCTTTGATACAGCTGACCATGCTGTACTTCTAGAACGTCTGTATAATATTGGGTTTGATAACAAGTCCTGTGAATGGATTGAGAATTATTGATGGTTACTGATCAAATTTTCTAAATGTCTGTAAAGGGGTGCCACAAGGGTCTGTTTTAGGACCACTCTTATTTTGCTTATATATTAATGATTTTAATGTTGGTATCAAAAACAGTTTAATTCATCTGTACGCGGATGACTCAGTCATCTACTCGATCGCCCCTCAGTTGATCTAGCTCTGCAAAACCTACAGTCTGATTTCTGTGTAATCCAAAGCACTCTTGCTAAACTTAAATTGGTGTTAAATCCAGGCAAATTGAAATATATGATTTTCACAAAAAAACTCTCTGTTGATTTGAATAAGAGTGCCATAACTACTTTTGATGGGACTCCTTTAGAAAGGGTTTCCTGCTATAAGTATCTGGGCATCTGGATTGATGACAAATTGTCTTTTAAACCACATGTAGCAGAACTTTTAAACAAGCTGAAGCCTTTATTAGCATTCTTTTACAGAAATAAAGCTTGCCTTCCTCAGTACTGTAGGAAGCAGATAGTACAAGCTACATTTTTTCAGTATTGGACTAGGGAGATGTCATTTATATGCATGCTTCTCCCTCTACACTAAAACCACTTGACACAGATTATCACGCTGCAATTAGATTTATTACTGGTGATGGGTTCATGACCCATCACTGCCAACTGTACCAAAATGTCGGCTGGACTTCATTGACTCTGAGAAGAGAACATTGTTTACTGTTTATTTATAAGGCCTTTCTTCACAGACCACCTGTTTATCTAACAAACATGCTTACTTTTAAGTTATTCAGCTACTCCACTCGTGCTTATAATCCCTTGACTCTTAATATCCCAAATGTTAGGACTGAGGTAGGAAAAATTGCCTTTGAGTATTTTGCAGGGGGTGGGGCTGATGAAGGGAAGGAAGGGCGGAGGGGGAGGTAGAGAGGAGGGGCGTGAGAGAGGGAGGGCTGCTCAGATCTCAAAGGAAGGGCGATGGGGGTAGAAGAGGACAGAGAAGAAAGATCACTAGACTCTAATGATCAGTCTGCAAGCCTCACCGTGTGTGTGTGTCTGTGTGTGTCTGTGTGTGAGAGGGAGAGAGTGTGCATGGATTCGTGTGTAAGGGGGTTGCCATGGCAATAATTGCTGCTCGTTAGAGAGGGTCCATCAAGTAGTCAGCAGCAGGTGGCCGTCTGTGGCCATCCTACACACAAAAATGTCTATCAATCACTGTAACGTGTCACGTGACTGTCATCAAAGTTACCTGTGCTCGTCTTTTTCTTCTAAAAAGCAATAGAGGTAGAAGGAAAAAAAGAAGCACTGGTAAACACACACTCCTCTTCAATCATCTAGATTCTTGGTTCACAGTCAGTCCAGCGAAAGAGGAGCATTGGGGTGTGTGTGTGTGTGTGTGTGTCTGTGTGTGTCTTTATGAAAGACAGCATTGCACAATCTCCCCTAATCCCCTCTGTCACTGCAGGCAGGGACAACTGAGCCGGAACAGGAGTAGGTTGCGTGTGTTTGTGTGTTTGTGTGCAGCAGAGTTCCCAGCCAATGAAATTAAAACTAGCAAAATCAATAAAGTAAGGCAAAGGCATGGAATTAATTCACATAACACATTTAGCCTTGGTCCTCACCATACTTTATTGGATCCTGTACACTGATATTGTACTGACTTATAAAACACTGGAGACTTGTTGGACCCAAAATTTGGATGTTCAAAACTGCTATCAATAAAAGATCTGTGTGATTTGAGTTCCAACAGAATAGGGTAACATCAGTCTTAAGTACGGCTGCACAGCAGTTGGTGCAGATACCCTGCTGGGCAATCAGACTCAAGGCTGCTGATGCTGCCTCCTTGAACTGAAAGCATTTTTCAAACTGGTTTGATAATGTCTCATGCACCAGATTTGGTGAATTGAAGAAATCAATTTAGTGTGTTCTCACAACCAAGTAGAGTGCCACCTTTATCCGCAGTGTGCACAAGGCTGGGTATCGATACTCAATGCTTTCAAGGTATCGACTGAAATAATCCAGTGCCAAGTAGTGCCGAAAATTCTCCCTTCATACAACACCTGCATTCAATCATTTTGTACCCAGAGCTAGAAGTTAGAAGCTAGTTCTTCGACTGAATGCGACGTGATCGACCCACTACTGCAGCAGCTGTAACCCATATAGTCTTTGGTGTGGTAATGCCGAGCGCAGAGTATTTGATAGAGTTGGCAGTTCAGTGTGCCATAGAGCCACCAAAACGTTTGTGGCATCATGGCACAGTATGGCTATACTACACTGCTATGTGGTCTGGTGGCATTTTACACAACTGATGCTTCCATTCACATGATAAGTACTAAATGAAGTAGAAAAAAAAAGGTACAAAATGAATACTCTATTGAGATTGGTATCACTTTAAGGGTACTGGTACTGCTATTGTAAGTTTTTTAAATGACACACAGCCCTAGCACAGGGAAGTAAACACTCCACAGGCCATTCATATCCAATATACTGTTTCCTTTTCATAGATCTAAGAACATGGTTTGATAAATACCTCTTATTATTGTGTCTGCACCACAAGAACTTTTGAGGGTTTCCTAGCTCCTATTTCAGAATAAGAATTCTTCCAGCTCAAGAGGAACCATGAGCGATATAAGTGTACAGTGTTTGGTCCAGACATGAGTTCATTGGTCAAACACATGAACCAATGCAGCAGCGGCAACTGCCATTTTTAAAACCCTGTAAGCCCTTGAAACAACAGACAAAACAAAACACAAACAGATGCTTGAAATAAAAAATAAAGAAAAAATGGACGAATGGACCAACAGTGAAATCTAGGCTTTACTGATCATTGTTGTTGTCTGTGCCGCAGAACTGATGTTACTATACCATCCGCCAGCCAACAAAAGTTAATTCAGCCTTCCTACTGGTGGTTCAAATGCAAACAGAAAAAAAAAGCCCTTGAAGGTACGTAGTTCTTGTGTGAGCTTCCCCGTGGGCAGTTCCTCTTTGAAAGTCATCAGAACTGTTTGGAAGTTGTATATCAGTCCAGGTTACCCTACAAAGTGGTGGTGGGTGGATCTGATTGAGTGAGAGTTTGAGTCTTATATCAGACAAAGATAACTAAACTAACTATTCTTTAACCCTACTGAGGTGTTAATCATAACCAAAGGGAGCAGCTGTGGCTCAGGAGGAGTGGTCATCTACTAAGTAGGAGTTAGGAAAAACTCAGAAGTCCTCGAAATCCGAAATGCAGCATCAGACACTGACAAAAAAATGTCAGCATGACATGCAGCTGGTTAGTTGTCGCGATACTTGACATATCACAATACATTTGAAATCACAATAATACTGATAATATCGTATCGTGTGGCCTCTGGTGATTCCCACCCCTACTACTAAGATGGGCAGTTTGATTTCTGGCCTGCATCCCTGCAGTCTACATGTCAAAGTGTCGTTGGGGGAAATACTGAAACCCAAATTGCTTCAAGCGTGCGTGTGAATGTTTATGTGATGGCACCTTGTATGCTTTGGTCAACAGTGTATGAATGTATGAGTGGTCACTAAGTGTAGAAAAGCTCTACATAAACATAGTTCATTTAAACATAATTTCCTAATGTACCCTGTATCCCTAGTTTTAGTTGCCTGATCTCAACAGTACCGTAACCACTATATAATTGCTATGTATGAATGTTATAGGAATACATAGTAAACATTTCACTGAATGGTTTGAAAAACAGGAACTGAACCTAAAACAAAGCTTCATTAACCAATTTTAAGTGTTCTGTCTGCTGACTGGGTTTGTATTTGGGTATTATTTCATTCATTTATACTCCATTAGTCCACTGTATTACATCTTGTTTTGAGGAATTGAGAAACTATTTATATTTGCTCACAAAGCCAGCAGGATGGAAATACACCAAGTTTGATTTAGTGTGGAGTGTACTGCCAGCCTTGTGCAAGTTTCAGTGTTCATCAAAGTTAAGGCACACAAGTATTTTCTGGCAGCACAGCATCTGACAGCAGTTATAAACATACTAAACTTGATTTTGTATTCTCTTACAAGATCCTGGATCATAGTTGAAGAGTCTGTTTTGTTGGTACTTGTACAGTATGAGGTCTACATTGCCCACTTAAGTCGAAATGAAGCTGGCAGAGAAAAGTCACCCTGATGCACAAGTCGTGGGTGGACTACTTATTCACTCTGAACTGCCCTTATCAGACAAGATCAGAACAGCCTTGTGATTTGACTCAACTTGACAGTGGCAACAAATGGGAAATAGCTACTGTGTTTTTTGCAGTGAGTTGTAGTGTCTATTAAGAGAAGAGTTCTCCACTTTTCCTTACAGTAACATCTACCATCCAAGGCGGCCTTTTTCTAATCTAGTCTTTATATAACCATGTTACACTCTCTCCTAGAATTCTCAATACAGCTGGAACAGCAACAGACTCATGCTGGAGAAAATCATTAAAATACAGTATGAAGCCAAAAATCCAACTGTGAGCATTAACAGCTACAAGTACAATTAAAGAGGCTGCAAACTTTACAAGCCCTTATAGACTCGTGCACTGTCACACATTGCTTTCACAGCAGCCTTTAAATTCAAATTTAATTCATTCAATGCCACAGTGCACCAAACATGTAATCAGCCTGTTCTAAGGGCAACTCTCTGGAGGGCTCTGAAGCATATGCACCACAACACATTTAATTTTTCTGTGTACAGATAGCATATTTTCTCTAGTAAATATGTTGCAGGTTTTCTTGCAGGGCTCCACATAAAAGGACCTCCCGTACTTCCCTTTTCAAATAGATACAAACAAGAGACAGAAAGCACTAGACAATCTTGAACAAAAGGAGAGGATTACATGCTGAGACGGAGAGAATAGATTAAATAGAGAAGGGTGAGAGAGCAACCACATATTTTTTTATATTTTGCAGCATACAAATACCGTGAAAGAAAATTGGAAACCAACAAATCCACCAACTCATGCAACCATTCCTGTAGTTTGTTCCTATACCCTCTAATATGAGCCACAGGAGCATTACCTGACGTAAAGTCCCTCCTGGTTAGGTTAAGTTCAGGAACAGAATCATGGTTGGTGACATGAGACCTCACATGACATTATGTGACATGATGTCAAGTGTGTGACATTACAAATGTAACTTAATAATGTACCCCCATACATTGGTTCATACTGTAAGGTGTACAAGTTAGGTTAATTCATGTGTTTTGTGAAGCTGCTGAAGTGTGGAGACTGGTAAAGGCTGCCAACCACCCTACATCGAACCCTCACGTTACAAAATTATATCTCACAAATTAGCACCCAGGAAAGTAGCATCCCTACCGGTTAGGTTAGGTTTTAGAAAACAACCATGGCTTGGTTTTGTCACAATACAAACTTGATTTCATGTAACATTAGATAGGTTGGGTTCAGGAAAAGAATCACGATGCCCTAAATAAGTCAAAGTTCACTTCTCCTGGGCAAAAATCCTGTGTTTGTTTGACCCCTCCACTACCACAACCTGCCTCCTAATGCGAACTTTTGCTATTTACACTACTTCCTTCTTTAATCCCGTCAGCACATTCGTCATGCATTTAGAGCCTTCACAATTCTGTGGGTTATATACTAACTACTGGTTCATGATTACATCGGTTATATGTTAACTCTGGTGCAATAGTTTTCATAGATATGCATATGAAAAGTACATGAGAATAGCCTCAACTTCAAAATAACTCAACTTTTACCTTTGGTTTCACACAGGTGACGAATAGCTGAAATAACAAAGCTATTGAAAAACTAACAGAAGTTTAGCTGGAACAATACACAAACCTGTCTATTTATTTAAAAGCCTTCCAGTAGATATACCCCACTAAAATATTACCTCCAGTTCTCAAAATAATAATACTAATTACTCCAACTCCACTACCGCTACTACTGGTAATAATAGTCAAACATGGAGAGAGACGTCTTCATTGCTGTTTTATTAACTCGATGGACAAAGCTAAATGGTAATTATCTGACAGCTGCATTAAAAAAAGAAAGTAATAACACTGTATTGATTTAATAGTGATAGAACAGCAGAAGGCTATGCATACATGTCTTCGGGGATGATGGAGCATCTCCATATGTGAACAATAAGTCGATTTTTCTGGTTGCACCAGTATGATTGCGCAGGCCTAGCATAATTTCAAGCCTCCCATATATTCCAGCAACAGCTCCCTATATGACTGAGCTGGGATGCCTTAAACAATAAATACAGTAGTTTGTCACAGTGTGAGGTTTTATATTAAGGCTCAAAGGGTAAGATGACTGTGGTGAGTAAAGCAATTACCTCTCAGAGATGAGTATGTGTAGTCTGACAGGGTTTGTAATTGTAACTCCTGGGACTCTTCGTGTGTGTGTATAATGTGCTTTGTAATCTCAGTGTGCTTTTATGCGTGCATGTCTGCTTTATTGCGCATGCCTGTGAGTTTCCTTCTGAGCCAGCAGTGCAGTTAAGAGACACAGAGTGGATGCTACAGAAAGTAACCAAACACCAGTGTGTCAGGAAACAGCTGGGCAGGAGCAAACATCAGCTGTCTGTGTATATCTGCCACTTAAGAGGTAGTGAAGTGCATTTAATTTGAGTGTTTGCATGAGATGGCTTTTTTTTTAATATCTCAGAGTGCTGAGCTTTTTATTTTATGCAAGCAAGTAGCGCTGCGGTATGGATAATGTGTGATGTATTGATGTTAACCAGAAGCTAGTGATGGCGACTGAAGGCGTGGATAACACTTAGCATTTTAATAGAGCATCCTTCCCACCCACCTCCTTGTGATCCTACATATTGCGTTTGTTTAAGCATTGCTAATGCATCTATTGATTTCCCAAGGGAATTCCTTCTAATTGTGAAGCAAAAAAGTTTTCCGACAGCACTGGAAGGCAGCATCTGCTAGCTGCTAATGTGACTGTTGGTGTGCAGTAGTTAAATGTAGAGATAATGAGGTAAACACTGAACTTTTGGTGCTACACTGGTGTCATTGGCTTTTAGATTCATTCTGCGATGCAAGCTGTTTGGAGTCATTTTGGCCTTTTTAGGTTACTTCACATCTTCTGCCGACATGTACTGACACAGTTATGCTGCAGCTGAATTGTCTTTTTTTAATCCTCTGCATGCAAAGGAAAGGTGCCTCGGTGCCTCCTTTACCTCCTTTAGCATAGGATGTGTTGATCATGTCTACATGGTAATCCCAGATTTGCAAAAACACAAGACTTCCTGTTCTATGTAAACCTAATTAGACCTTAACGACAGTGTTATCACACTATTTCAATCAGGAGAGACAGAAGAATTAAGTAAAGATAACATTTAATATGAAATATGAGCGTAAGGATTAACAGATGATTTGTGCTGATTAAGATTTAACAGAGGTCTTTGGCGCTTGGACACCAGAGGGAGATATTTTTTGATCGAGGAACATCTGAGCAGCAGCAGGATAAATCCCCCCATGGAGTCCAGACACTGGTAGTGTTGGTGGCTGATGATTCTGGGGCTGATGAGGTGGATGAGGCTGATGAATCCATAAAGAATAGGTGGTGATGGGCAGGTGGAGGGCAGCAGCAAGAAAGAAAGAACTATGACAGAGAAAGAACCATATTTAAATGATGATATTAAGATGATAGGCTGACAGAGCTGTGCTATTGGTTGATTGTGACTCAATTAGTGAATGGCAGGGTGAGAAAACAGCCTGAGCATGAAAAGTATTGTCTTCCTGACATAACTTTTGCTAGAGCTTCATAAAACCAGATTCTTTTGCTGTTTCCTGAGTCCTTATGAATTCTCCTTCAAATCATTCCTTGACCTCACAATGTTTTCCATCCAGGTCAGGGAATTTTGAGTTTAGAAAAAGACAAAGGATGTAATTTTTTTTGGACTATTCAACCGCAGCCTCAGAGTGAGTCACCTCTTTAATGTTGACTAGCACATAGCAGACGATGCAACTTCTCCTCTTGTCCACTGATGTTCTACTGATTCTAGCTGATTGCAATAATCAGTTTTATGCTCAAGACAAAGTGGTTACTGGCTCATAAGTAATTAGATTATCATACTGTGGCAGGTGGTGTGCTGTCTGCTCTTCGGGTGGAGCCACCCTGCCAAAAGGCCTGTCTCACAACTCTGTGAGCTGTCATAGCAGGGAAAGCGCAGGTGTAACTCATAACATGAACAATTGCTCAGCTCCGCTCAGGTGTGTCACTAAACTGTGCCATTAGAGCGACATGCAGGGCCCTAAATTGAATGCACTCAGAGCAAAACTTGACTGTCACTTACCTCTAAGAGGCTTTCCAGAGTCTTTCCCTTTTGTCTTGAGAGACTTGGCGTACAAGCGAGTGAGCCTGTGGCATAAAACCAGGGGATATTGGGGGAGTTTCTCCTCTGATCTCTTAATCTCAAATAGGGCAGCCTAATTGGAGCTAAACCAGACAAAGCTTTCATAGTGCCTACGCTCTGAGCTAAACAAGGATAATCTGCCAAAGGAATGAACATTTCAAGGTAGTTTATTTTAGTTCTGCTTGTACGGAACTGTCCTCCCTTTTCATCATTTAATCAAGGTCAAATTCATGTCAGTGCTTTGTATCATTAAAGGCCCCAGTTACAAATACTTGAAAATTACAACCACAACTAAGAAAAACATCAAAGAATGCAGATTAAAATTGTATTAAAGGTCCAGCATGTAGGATTTAGGGGGATATATTGGCAGAAATGTAATAACATTTTATAAGTAAGTTTTCTTTAGTAAATAATCACCTGAAAATAAGAATCAGTGTGTTTTTGTTACCTCAGAATGAGCCATTTATATCTACATAGGAAGCGTGTCCACCATGTTGCATCACCATGTTTCTGCAGTAGCCCAGAACACTGGCTCCAAATAGGGCTTGGAGCATTTTCACATTGGCCGCCATAGTTAGTAGTAAGAAAAACACTGATTTTTGATGTGAAACTACTTTATTCAGTGTTTTTACCAACTTAAATCACCGAGTCTGTTTGTTTCGGAGAGGAGGAGGCATCTGTGGATAATTCGGCTCTTGGTTTAAACCATCTGAGCGTCTGGATCTTAAGTTATCAGAGAAAAAAGTCAAGCACCCATTAGCAGGTGCTAGGCTAATGGCCGATGTTGGACGAACCAAAAAAATCTGAGAGACTCATTTGTAACAGAAAAAGGCTTTATTCATTTTGTTTTAATCACCTGGGCCTTTTGTTGTGGAGAGGAAGAGACCTCGGATTATTCATCTGCTGGTAAAAATCTCCTGAACAGCGAACACTGAGGGAATCCTGTGGTGTAGTGGTTGGCATATAGGAGAGGTTTCAGATGGTTGTATTGGCAGTCATCACCACTAGATGCCTCTAAATCCCACACACTGCACCTTTAAAAAGTAGTCAGCAGCACAGCAATCTTTAGTTTAGCCACTTATATATTTTTACTTACACTGAGCATAATCAGCAGCTCATTTGCATTCCTTCTCATTTTCTCTTCATTTTCTATAATTTGAAACATCCTCTGAGCTGTGCTTAATGTAAACTGCTGTGAACATTCTGGCAGGAGAGAACACAATTTTATCGGGGGAAGACATAAAATCTGCTTCTTTTACAAAATCTTGGTGTAATCCAATTTTCCTGAGTGTGAAACCAAAAAACAATGAGCCTCAAACATCTTTTTTTTTGCACTCTTTGTGAAGTGGGAGTCACTTTTTGTTCCATTTGCCACGGTCTGTCTTTAGTTTGTCCAATCAATCATTTTGAAGAAGTGTTTTTGTTTTTCAGTAGATATCTAATTTTGGACTGAGGCTTTCTCTGTTCTTGTTTTTTTTTTTCCTACCTCTATCATGAGAATCAATAAAATCTTGGCTGTGTAGAAATTCAAATATCTCATAGTGTCTGTAGAAGAAGCCAAGCCATTATTGTCTGCTGAAGGGTTGCATATTTAACTTGCTTGCCGGCCTTCCATCATTTGCAGCCAGAATTTAAATGTGGTATTGTGCCTTGCTGGAGGACTGAGACAACCCGAAACATCTCAAACTAAAGGCGGCAAATGTTCTTTCAATAAATAATGCATGTGTGTCACTGTAAAATGATCTTGTTACATGCTTAAAACTCAGACAGACTTGGTCCAAGAAAATACGATTTTAGGATTCACATTAGCCAAGGCAATCTACAGTGCACATAATATATGTATAATAGGACAGAAAAAATAAATGTTAGAGTTTATATTGCAGTCGAGATGAACAGGCATGTTTGCAGTAATGCCAGTAGATCATTACATTTTATTTGACTGTGACTCTTTCAGTCACCGTCCATCATGTGCTGTCTCTTCAGGCCGTCCCTGACGTGCTGACCTGCGGCTCAGCCTCGACCCTGGAGGAGATGGAGGGAGGAGAAAAGACCTTTGAAGTGAAACCGATCCCCATCAGACGCAGTGCTTTAACAAAGTAGCAGCTCAAAGCTCTGAGATGGAAAGAAAAGCAGGTAAAGAAAGACCACACTTTATTGCACTAAAGGCTGATTGGTGGTGTGTGTGTGGGCATGTGTGTGATGACATGAAAACTGAAAAGCCGAATGCGCATCACAGAGATTTATGTGTGAGTGTGCTTGCCTTTTGGATTTAGGGTGAAGGTCCTTTGCTTCACTGCACACACACACACACACACACACACACACACACACATGCACATACATCCACACACATGGGAATGGTGATGCGGGGATCCTTCATTGAGCACGTCTCAAGCTCAGCCAAGCATTCAGTTCTCCCAGTGACCTAGAAATGAATGACAAGGCAAAGAAAAGCTACATAGCCCACTCCTCCTTTACCAAAGGTTCATGGATTCTGTCATCAAGCAAAGTGTGTGTATCTGTAAGACACTGGTGTTTGTGGTATGAGAAAAATATCGAGCGTTAATATTATATTCACACTGATACGTTTTAGATATTAAGAAAAATTAACAGTGTGTTCAATTTCAGTTCATCTGGTGCTCAAACATGGGATGGTTTAAAGGAACACTACACCCACAAAATGATCAGTTGTTTTTCAGTTACTTATCCCGTTTTACCTTGAAATGAGGAAGCAAACAGTTTTTCTCTCATGCCTTCACGGTGAATAAAGAATCCAAAACCAGAGAAAATTCTTGATGAATTGAAGTAAATGGGGGCCGCATTTAAGAACAGCAAAACTATATCAAAACTCTTACACAACAGGTGCAGGATAATCCAACACATACTCATTCAGACCTTGTCAAATATTGTCACTTGGATGCAAACTTCCCATGTCTACATATGACGTGCAAGGTAGCCTGGGTGTGTCTGATGTTGACGTTCCATGTCAACTTCAACAACAAACGCACATGGTTACGTTTAGCTAACACAGCACGTGGAAAGTCAGTGGAGCCACCCACCACCCCTCCGACCCACCCTACTCGGACTTTTTGCCACCTTAACTTATGTTGCTTTCCAGCTGTGTTTTTTCCCCTGAAGCAACACATTCTCACTCTGACCTTGTCACATATTGACATTTTGGTCATGGACTTTCCATGTCCACATACAACGTGAGAGGTACCCTGGGTGCATTGGTTGCGGACGTTCTGGGACACTGTGTCAAGTTCTCTTCTTTCAAAATGCACTTCGTCTTCACAGGAAATTTAACGTTTACATACAGTCTCTTTCAAAATAAACACACTATGCTGGTACAAATTCACATGTTTTTTTTTCCTTCAACAACAAATTCACATGGTTAGCTTTAGGAGAAAAGAACAGGGTTTTGCTTTAGAATCTTACGGAACACTGTTCTCTTGGGTAAAAGTCTGTGTGTCTGTTGGACCCATGCGTTACCCCTCCTGCCTGCTTCACTCAGACTTTTGCTGAATTAACTTTCGTCCTTGTCCTGCCGTGTTTCTCTCTGATGCCACCTGGCGCCGTTTAACTACACCAGCAACCGGCTGTGTATCACTCCAACATTAAAGGACGCCTTTTTTCGTTGGTTTCTGACAAGTCACCGCCCACGTGTTTTTGCAAGCGATTTTGACAACTTTGCAGTGAGACTGTGCTTCCTGACGCTGTCAGGTGCTGTTACACACTGATGGCGCTCGGTTGTGTATCATGCTAATGTGAAAGAATAGCTGCTTCATCATTGTCTGACACAAAAGTCACTGCCCAAGCGCAGGTATTCGATGACTTATCTAGTCGTATGCTCGTGCTCATTTTGGCTAAAACACTTAAACAGTCTCTCACTTTAATAGTGTGCCTCTGCTTAATGGAATGCATAAGCTACTTGTATTTGAAACTAGTAGGTTGCATGTGTTTGGTTGAAAGTTTGTAAACAGATGGTTTGAGGTAGTTTTGCTGTTGTTCACTGCGGCCTCCATTTACCTCAATTCATCAAGAATTTTCTCCGTTTTTGGATTTTGTGCTCACTGTGGAGGCATGTGAGAAAAACAAAGTTTTCTTCACTAATTCAAGGTAACACAGGATGGATAACTGATACACAAATGATCATTTTGTAGGTGAAGTGTTTTTTTAAAGCTTTGTGCCCCCTGAAAAGCGCGAATGTCAAAGTCTGTGGAATATCTTCATTAAGTCCCTTTCCCACTGGACAAAAACCCCACTAACACCCACTAACATCTGGCTTTTGCATTTAATGGAAATGTTACAATCGACATTCACTCATAGTTCAAATGACTCTGCAGTAGAGCTCCAACTCCAATTGGCTCCAATCATCAGTAAAGAGAATATGACACCCGGGTGGACGAGTCAATTTGAACCCCTTTTCCAGGGCGATACAATGACAGGAGGCTGCAAAATACCGTCCATCTCCATCCAAACAGCACTCCACATCATTCAAGTCAAGTCAAACTTTATTTATAAAGCACATTTAAAAACAACCTCAGTTGACCAAAGTGCTGTACAGTTATTGAAATACAAAATAATCATACACAGATATCATAATAGATAAAAAACAAAGGAAATAATAAGAGCTCAATTTTTTAAAAAAACCTAAAAATTAGATTAAAAAAAGAAAATAAAAGAGTAAACAGAGTAAAAGCCAAGGATTCTTGCCTAGCAGGGACTGAACGCCAAGGAGAAAAGATGGGTTTTCAGTAATTTTTTAAAGTGCTCAACAGACTGTGCAGCTCTAACCTGGAAAGGTAGGCTGTTCCACAGCTTTGGGGCCGCCACTGAGAAGGCTCTGTCCCCATGAGTAGAGAGTCTGGACCAAGGTACTGCCAGGAGCAGCTGGTTTGACGACCTAAGTGTTCTAGAAGTACTGTGAGGCTGTACAAGCTCTGATAAATAAGACGGTGCCAGACCATTGAAACACTTAAAAATAATTAATAAAACCTTGAACTGGATCCTAAAATTAACAGGCAGCCAGTGCAAAGATGCAAGGACAGGACTAATGTGATCACACCGTTTCTTTCCAGTCAGCAGGCAGGTGGCTGCATTTTGGACTACCTGTAGACGGCGCAGTGCTGACTGGTCAAGACCAACAAACAAAGAATTACAGTAGTCTAGGCGTGATGTAACAAAGGTGTGAATAACTTTCTCAAAATGATCTCGGGGGAGATATGCCTTTACTTTTGCTAATAGTCTTAGCTGGAAGAAGCTCGTTTTGACAATAGATCTTATCTGCTTATCAAACCTAAAGTCACTGTCCAAAGTAACACCAAGGTTCCTTGCAAAAGGGTGGCAGTGAGAGTTAAGGGTGCCAATGGCGCTGTCATACCCATCTAACAGATTTTGTTGGCCAAATAAAATAATCTCAGTTTTATTTTTGTTCATGGAGAGAAAGTTCACTTCCATCCAAGATCGGATATCATTGAGGCAGTCTAACAAGACCTGAACAGAGGCTTGCTCATTTGTTTTTAAAGGCAGATAGATTTGTATGTCATCTGCAAAGCAGTGAAATGAGACATTGTGCTTTCTAAGTATGGATCCCAATGGCAACATACTGTATATATTGAAAAGAGGAGGGGGCCCAAAATAGAACCCTGAGGCACCCCACAGTTCAGGGGGGAAGTGGCTGAAGAATACTGGCCCAGATCTCCTATCTGAGAGTTAGGACTGAAACCACTTGAGAACAGTGCCCTTAATGCCCACACAGGTGTTTAAGCGAGACAGGAGAATGTTGTGATCCACAGTATCAAAGACAGTTGTCAGATCCAGAAAGACCAGGACTGCAGAGTTACCAGAGTCAACTGTCAAAAGAAGGTCATTTACAATTCTTAAAAGCACCGTTTCTGTGCGATGACGTGACTTAAAACCAGACTGGAACTTCTCGGAAATGTCATTTAGATCAATAAAAGACTGCAGCTGTTCATTAACCACCTTCTCCAAGACCTTAGAAAGGAAAGGAAGCTTGGAGATAGGCCTAAAGTTGAATAAAACTGTGGGGTCAAGATTATGTTTTTTGATGAGGGGCTGGACCACAGCATGTTTAAAGGCAGATGGGACACATCCAGACATCAAAGATGAATTTATCAGATCCATAACACAGGGCCCAATGATATGGAAAACGTCCTTAAAAAGACGGGGTGGGATGCTGTCAAGAGGACAGTATGAAGGCCTGAGGTGCTGGACGATATCAGTTAAAGCTGAGAGAGACACTTGTTCAAATGTGTCAAAAACAGCAGGGCAAATGGGAAAGATGGCAGGATCGAATGCAGACGGTGAAAGAGAGGACCTAATATCAGAAATCTTGCCAATAAAAAACCTTAGAAAATCTTCACACAGTTTAGGTGAAGGAACAACACCATTGTGGTCACAGGGGTTTAAAAGAGTATTTAAGGTATTAAAAAGAAACTGAGGTTTATGACTATTGACTGACACAAGATTGGATAAAAACAGACTCTTGGCAGCTTTAACAGCTTTCTGATACTGCAATAGACTGTTTTTTAAAATGTCCAAAGAAACGTGTAGATGATCTTTCTTCCACTTCCTCTCGGCGCGCCTACATACACGTCTTTAAAGTGCGAGTGGTGTCAGTAAGCCATGGCTCTGTTACTGGCTTAGAGCGTTTGCACCTAAAAGGAGCCACCAGGTCTAATATGTCAGTGCAAGTACAATTAAAAGTGTCTATAAACTCATCAGGAGTAAGAGTGCCATAATGATCCTGAGTCTGTAGCACAAAATGATTAAATGCTGCAGAAAACTCAGAAGCAGTTGAAGGGTTAATTGTGCGCACACGGCGGTCCGTGGCGCACAGTTTCACATGAGAGTGGGGCAGTGTAATATGAAATAAAACAGCGAAGTGATCGGAAATATGTGGGTCATAAATCTCACTGACATTTAACTGCAGACCAAAGGATAATATAAGGTCCAGTGTATGTCCCTTCTCATGTGTTGGATCAGACACAGACTGAGTCAGGTTAAAAGAGTCAATGAGATTCAGAATCTGGCAGTGTTTTTTGAGATGCTCTAATGTCAAGAAGTGCTTGTTGATCATACACCAGCAAAGCAGAGGAATCTTGGCAGAGAAAACAAAGTAATATAGCAGCAAATATCAAACACGGCAGAGCCGGCAGACGGCAGGACGCACACGCTGGCGCCATCTTGTCACCAAGGTAGAATTCAAAATTCAAAATTTCGTCTGCACTGAGTTTGACAGAAACTGAAGAAGTAAGAGGTATATAAAAGACATCTGTGACATCAAATGTGACACACAAGAAAAACCAGTTTGGGTGAAAAAGGGTATTACTGTGTTTTAGCCAACAAATTAATGCTGTTAACCTCTTTCTAATCATGCACACTGTGTTGTCTTCTTTTAATGTACTTTATTGCTTAAGTTCTCCTCCAACTTCCTCCAGTATTCCTTAGTCTGTTATGTATCTTGCATTTAAAAAAGAACAGCCATTTAGAGCGGTTCACTCATTGGATCTATACTTCCCACTCTGCTGGACAGAGCCAGAGAGTAGGATTATGAAGGACCCTTCCCACCCCTGCAAAAGAGTAGCTTCTACGCTCTGGCAAACACTTCCTGTTCAGAAGTCCAACACAGAGACTAAGAAAAGTCATCTTTAAATTCTCATCAGGACGGTGAACTCTGTCTTCTAGCAGTTTTGCACTTCTGGCATATTATGTACATCTTTCTTCTTGCATACATTTTACCACACATATTACTTGTGTATGTGACAAACCTTCAGATCCTCGAAAAATGTCCTGCTGCTGAAGGAACAATTTGGATTGAAAGGACATTTTCATTTAAAGCTAAGATTTTAGTATTAAATCAAACATGAAGGAAGAGACTGTGCTGGTAATGTAGATACTTAATTGGGAAGCAAACCTGCCTGGAGTCGAGGTAACTTGAATATATCCTTAATTGGCATGAGACGTGGTGGTTATAGTATTGAACAGTATCCATAGCAACAAGAGTAATCAGGTGCCACGGGAAAGTAGGTGGCTGTGCACACAAAAGTGTGATGATTATGATCCATCTGTCCTATTTTATATTAATGACTGTAAGTGCAGGCTTCTCTTATGCATTTTCTCATTACCTTTATCATCTGCTCTGAACACGCACACTAGATGCACTAATGGAACAAGGTTAAAATTCTTAAAAAAATGAATGCATACTGTATCTAACACTTTCCCTCCTTCAAGAAAACATCCATCTGAAAAATGCACACACAGTGATTAAAAAAACATTCCTTGACACCACAAGGACGTTACAATCCTAGTAAGCTTACACGGTAAATGACTAAAACAACAAAAGTAAAGAACAGGGTCGGATATCGCTCTTTTAAGTGCATTTTTCAGCTCAAGACCAGAGTGAAGGGACAGGAAGATTGTCTTTAGCTGAAAAAAGGGAGACAATCAAAAGACACACTGCACAGTGTGACACAGCGTGCCCTCGCTCTCATCCGTGTTAACTTACATCCAACTGACATGTCGACTCACAGAGACTGGAAATGAGCAGGAGATGAGGTTTCGACCCACTGAGTCAAATCTCGACCGGTTCTGTCTCATACATAAACATGATGAGCGGCGAGTGTGTGTGACCTGATCTGTCTTTGTGTATGTGCTCATCTGTGTGAGGGTGATGCTGCACGGCACTCTAAAGAATAAAGGTTTTCGAGATGTGTGAAATGCTTGCTTTGCATGAAATGATTTTTAGATCGAGAATTAATGTGCGAGTATGGAAATGATGAGATGTGGTGCATTTGAAGAAAAAGGAAAATTATGCTGTATACATATGGAAAATGTAGAGTTTAATAGACCTGACAAGCCTCCCATCATATGTCCATAAAACTCATCAACCCGACAAAGCAATGCTTTGAGAAGAGTTATAGTAAGCTGACGTGGCAAAACAAATGTTGGTATTTAACGTTTCTGCAAACCACAGGTATGTGACATTTGTATATTATTACGTAGCACATACATTAAAACTTGATATTTCTTTATGATTCAATAAATAACAAAAGGTTTTGGTGGCACAGTCACTGCTAAAAACGCTGTTTTTGTCTCGCTAAAAGCACATGATTTTGGTGGCACAATCAAAGCTTGAAAAGCCCCAATGTCTCGCTAAAAATCACCAGGTTTTGGTTGCACAATCACAGATGGAAATGTTATCAATGTCTCACAAGAAACAGACGGTTTGGGTGACATAGTAACTGCTGGAAATGCAGTAATGTCTTGCTAAAAAACATGTTTTGTTGCCGTAATAGTCGCTGGAAATGCTGCCAACGTCTCACTAAATATAACATTTTGTTTTGTTTGTTTGTTGGTCTCAAACAATGGTCTGCAGTAGTTTGTAGCTTGGCAGCTGTCTCGCCTAGTTCTCAAGCCTTCACCATCCTCTCCACCTCCTAGAGACAAAGTCAGCTTATATACATATCACGAGAACTGTAGAAACGCTGATATGATACAAACGAAACATATCAATCTAATATAGGAATGGTTTGCAGAAACTTAGTGTCAACACTTTCTTCTGGTGACCGGGCTGTGGAGAAAGACCAACAGAGCGACTGATGGACTGATAAAACGGCCGACTTTTTCATCCCTCAAGTCACACTGCTAGCTAAAAAAAAAAAAAGCTGCACAGGTGTCTGGGGCCATGGCCAGGTAACGGTTAGGAGCTCAGATATCTTGATGGAACTTGGAGCAGAAAAACTGCTCGTCTGTTTTAAAAAGAACCTTTTGAGGCTGTTGGAGCAGCTGATCAGGATGCTTACCCTGTGAAGGTATTCCAGGCACATAAGAGGAGATCTCAAGGCAGTTTCAGAACACGCTCCAAGAATCATATATCCCATCTGGCGTGGGAATGCCTTTGGATCCCCCAGGAGGAGTTGGAGGACGTGACTGCGGGAAAGACAAAGGACATATGGACTACTTTGCTCAGCTTGGCCCAAACGAGTACTTAGAAAATGGATGGACAGGGCTCATGCATTTTCAGTGGTGCAGTTACTATCTGAATAGCATCATTTTCATTTTGCGCCTGCTAGGTAAAATTGTATGCAAGTGACATTTGAACAGTCATTCAACAGTGGTTCTCTGTTGCATTTAAAAACACAGAACACTTCTTAGATTTGGCAGCCACACACGACTCAGCATCTCATCTCTGACTAAATCCCATTCTACCCACTCTTCAGAAAGTGAAATATTTATCTTGTCTTTTCCACAACACTGAACAGTAGTTGACTTGTGTTGCTAAATTATGTATTTATTCAACACGAGCGGACGCATTTGAATGTTTTTTTGACCAGGCGGATCAAACTGCTGCCATTAAAATGTATGAGAGGGCAGGATAGAGCTCGGAGAAGATGAGAAATGAATGGGTGAAGAGGCAGAAAGGTATAGAAAGAGAGGGAGTGGGAGGTCGACAGAGAAATAGGGAGGGATATTACTGAACAGTTCCCAATGGGAAATCTCAATATATCTTGGCAATATAACGCAATCTTGAAAATGAAAAGTCTCACTTTGTAAATACTGAAATATGATATAAACCTTAGCCTAGACTAGTGTGTGTGTTCACGTGCTGCATGTGCACACATGTGTGTCTGTCTGCTTGTTTTGCATGCATGTACTGTAGGCCTGCAAGTATTTTTTGACTGTGTGACTGTGAAAGAAAGAGGTTGCTACATGGCAACATTGGCTTTCTTTGTAACTGCTGACATCTCTTTTGCCACTAGTATTTTTACATTTAGATCAGTCGGATGAGCAGCAAGATATAAGTCAAAATGCCCAAACTCTGAAAACTCATATCGCTCTATTTCTCTGTTTGCAAAAAGGTGTATTTGTAATTTTTTTTGTCTGTGACAGTTTATGTCTCCGTTATTTAAATCAGTATCAATTGGGTTTTTGTTTTTTGGCTATTTGGGGGCACCAAAACATAACACTGACATACACACGTTAGCTAAAAGGCTCTCATCACCTGCATTTTCAGCCGAAGCAGGCAGCTGTCTTCAGCGAACTAATTTTGCCAAGCACCAAAAAGCCAATGCTAGCTGGTGAACACAGTGGAACTCTCTGTTGATACTTTTGTCTCACTCTCCTTTGTGGTCGTCTTGTCCATGTGTCACTGTCGCTGTCGTGGAAGTTTCATCCCACCAAACTTGTTTTGTTCTTCGTCCAATCGGATTCAGAATGTTGATCAAAACTCGGCAATGGCAGGGATAGTGTTAAGGATATAACGTCATTTGTTGGGTGCTAATTTGTAGGATGGCATACGAACTGTTGTGCATGCATTTTCCAAAGAATATTATGCAAACCATTCTGTGAGTATATATTGAGAGCGACCCCTTTTGCATGACATGTTCATTCATTCTGTGGTTAATATAAAAATATCGATTAGTGCAGCTTTAATACCTTAGTATCTCAGACTAACTGTGACTTGTAACAAAGCTGCACCCTGCACCCGTACCATTCTAAAAGCTCCCATCACTTTCAAACGGGGGTTACTAATGCATGGCTCCTGAATGGCTGCTCTGTGTCAATGTGAGATACACAACAGAAAAAGGAAAATAGGAGAAAGTTAGAAAGATGGTAACTTAACTCCCCGGTTACCTAGCAACCATTCATAAAGCCCAGCCAGAAAAACCTTAGCCCAGCCAGATTGCTTGGCTGGGACTTCCTGTTTTTACTGAGTGCCCAGTTACACTTGGAGAAAAACAGAAAGGTGGGAGTGTGTCTGAACAAACACGAAAACCTGCAGAAAGAAGAAGAATCTCTAAAGAGCAACCTCAAAATAGTCTTTATGTACTCACCCCCCCCCCATGGATTGACACAACAAATATGTTACAGATTACACAAGCTATACTAAGATGTTCAGTGAGACTGGGGACTGTGTGCAACCAAAAGCACTGCACACACTAAAAAACCTGAGTGGATAAATACAAGTTGTCAGCAACAATGGTCGCCATCTTGCCTCTATCCTTAGTCTTTTATCCCTCAGCACCAGCCACAGCCTGTCTCCTCTTGATACACTGAAAAGCAAAAACTACTGTAACATGGATACTGGATGAAAATACTTTTCAGTCATCAACAATATTTCAAGAAATTGTATATCTAGATGGGTTGAATTCTCTGATCAGATCAGATGATTCCTGATCCCTTTGCTTACTAGAAGAAAAGTGGTCAGTTCCAGTAGCACACATGAAGTCACCTGCCATATCATCGATGTAACCCGAGCTACTCTTTATTCCTAGCAACTGATGCTGATAATACTTAAACTCTGTCATCTTGCTGAAACCTTATCTTCTGACTCATTTAATTTCATAATCTAATATGAAAGTTGGAAAAAGACACCTACAAAAGTGCAAACCTCTGCCAGTCAGCTGCCCGGGCTGATAATGGCCACTCTAGACAATTCTTGTTCAGTGTGTTGCACAAAGTGTATTGAGATTTCCTAATTAGCTTTGTCTGTAGGCTCCAGCACAACATAATAGGAAATAACAACAATAAACACAACTAAAATAGACACAAAATTAAACCAACTTCCAATTACATGGCCTGCTAACTTACTTAGAAGCACAAATATCAAGAAAAAATTCCCAAATTAAAAATTCTGCAAGTTTACAAAACTGGGCAGACAAAACACTCAAAATTTCTGAAAAGCTTCTGTTGTGGTGTGACAGCATGCAGTGGACAGAACAAAACCAGGTCACAGCTGCACCTGGTGGAATTTCCCCCCATGTCAAGATGGCGGTGAAGACAATAAAAACAGGGACAAATTTATTTTGTAACATGCCTAACTTTAGTGGATCATAACATATCAGGTATGAAATTAATCTGTAGATGCCCTGCTTCAATATAAGACACACCTCTCCATGGATTCTGTTTTGAGCCATGACAAAGGCAACAGACGGTAAAGCTTGCTGTTTTGAAGAAGACTTGCGGTTCCCACTGGCCACTTAACTTGAGGGAGTTAGCAATCAGTGATGGAATAACAAAACAAGTGTGTGTCATCACAACCACAAGAGGTCCTTCAGCTAACAGTCAAACGTGCACACAAATATTAGGCTAATTGGTCGAGTAGTTTGCGATACTAGCATCAGACAAACTAGGGCTGCCCCCGACTAAGTATTGTCCTAGTCGACCAATAGTCGTCATTTAGAGCCATTAGTTGATTAATTGTCCGCATGTCTACGATATTTTTGCACTTTTTTCCTAATAGTTTCAAGTTAGCTTTTTTTTTTGTTGTTGTTAATGTGACTAAGGGACCAATGAAATCTTGCAGACTAATAACCTTTCTTGTCGACGAACGTTTGGTCGACTATTAAGACACGCAGATACACACATGACCAAACAAACCCCTGCAGGCTTATGCCTAGTGAAGATAATGATATATTTACTGGCAAAAAGACAGCAAACAAAAAGTGAGTCTTTCTTTTACATTATAAAAAATTAATTGTATTTTGTCAGCTTTATTTTTCCCAGCTACAATAGCTTATATTTTTGTTTCCTGGAAGCTTGTCAAGTTTTTTGTCTCCCATAGAAATCAAGTGTTCATCAAACGTTCCAGTACTGTGAACAATGCAACCACACTACTGTACATTGTTGTATAGCAGTAATCAAGGCCTAGAATTGGTCCTTCGGGGCCCGAAAATAGAAGCACAATGAAAGAGATTTAAAAGTGACAGTGGAAAAAGCTGGATCAGAACTTCTCACTGTTTTATCATGAAAAGACTTTTCTACAATGGGAGGCTGGATTGGGGGAAAAAGGTTTTTGAAGACAACCACACAATGAAACAACAAAAAGACCAATAAACAGCCACACACGCTGCCACGCTGCCACACACACACACACACACACACAGTCGGGGCTGCAGACACTTTACCAAGTATGTTGCTGATTGAGGCTGATTGAGCGTGAGCGAGTGCACTGGCAGGAGGCCAGCTGTTTTGGGGAAATTACTAAGATGAGTGGCACATCGCCTGTCAGCTTTCCTGGGGCTAGATACCCTGTAACACAGTCACACAGACACACACGCACACACACCCAGTGCTTCTTCTGTGACAGGAGGGAAGAGATAGGGGAGAGCACAGATAAAAGCCTGAATTGTGGTGCATTTCAAAGTGAACAATTCCTCATTTTTCATCAGACATTTCATAATTGGGCTTTCTCATTTTCATTCTGAGAGATAAATGACAGATAGTTGGTGGATTTGATTCAAAGTGCAAAACGAGCAGTTGATTTCACAACAATGGGCTAAAAATAAGACTGCCCAAATGCATTTCACACTTTTAGAAAGATGTTTCCAACGCTTGATGTGTCATTTTAATACATCGCGTGTGCCCAGTTGAAGCTATACGAGCTTTAAAGGGACAGTTGACACTAAAATCAAACACATATGTTTCCTCTTATCTCTAGAGATGTCTACCTTCTCTCCAATATAGTGGAACTAGATGGCACTCGGCTTGTGGTGCTCAAAGCGCCAAAAAACACATTTGAAAAACACAACAGCAGTGTCTCTTTCCAGAAATCATGACCTGGTTACTCAAGATAATCCACAGACCTTGTTGTGAGCAGTTTCATGTAGGAACAGAGCACAAAAGGAAGCGTGCATCTACTGCTAGCTCACCTAGCACCACTGAGCTAGCTAACAATACAGCTCAACCGAGGAGGACACCATTAATGCCTGTCATTGATGAACAGATGCTCACTTCCTATTTGCACAGTGATACAGTTTGTGTGGTGTAGTTTGGTCGAAAAAACGTCGTTCCTACGTGAAACTGCTCACAACAAGGTCTGTGGATTATTTTAGGCAATCAGGTCATGATTTCTGGAGAAAGACATTGCTGTAGATTCAAAGTGTATTTTTTGCCAACACATTCTCACTCCAACCTCATCACATATCAATGTTTGGTTGTGGACTTTCCAGGTCCAGATACGACATGCAAGGTACCCTGGGTGTGATGGTGTTTGACGTTCTGGGACACGGTGTGAAGTTCTGCCTGTTACATGCATCGTCTTCTTTCAAAATACACTTCAGTTTTCACAGGATATTTTCCGGTTACATACAGTCTCTTTCAAAATAAACACATTACATCAGTACAACAATGCAAATTGATGTTTTTGGCCTTCAACAACAAACACGTGGTTAGGGTTAGGCAACAAAAGCACAAAAGGTTAGGTTTAGGAAAAAAGAACAGGGTTTGGCTTAATTATCTTACGGGACACAGACACCTTTCTCCAGGGTGAACATCGGTGATTGTTAGACCCATCTGCCACCCCTCCTGCCTGCCCTACACGGAGCACCATTAAACTATAACGACGACCGGCTTGGAATCATGCCAACATTAAAGGACGGCTTTTTCGTCAGTGTCTGACACCACAAGTCATGCCCAAGTTGGGATTTTGACAACTTTAGAGTGAGACTGGGATGTTTTTGGTGCATATACACCACAAGCCGAGTGCCATCTAGTTCCATTGTATTTGAGACATGCTTTTCTCTGTTGTCTTTCTTCTGAACGTCACAGCACAAACGTTGTATTTACAGATACATTCTGCAACCTCTCTTTTTCCTTTCTGGTCTGTTTCTTCTTCACTTTTTCTCCACGTCTCTCTCCAACCCCTCACTTTCTGTCTTGACATGACACAGAGTAAGAAAATAGAGATAAAATGAAAGAGACCACCTCCTCACAGCAGTAGGAGTGAGCGGCATCCTCTTGGGGACCGAGCAAGACATCTTTGGTGGTTGCAGAAGCTTTCTGGCATCTGCTCAGTGCTCCAACACGACAGCTAATTCTGTTACAGGAGGTATAAACAGTTCTGTTGTGTATCCTTATCGCGCACGCAGACCCAGGACGTCGGCCGCTAGCGTCATCGTTGTATAACACTTTGGATGCAACAGACAAAGAGAAGGCAACAGAGAGGAGAGGGAGAGAGGGTGTGTAGGATGTGTTGGGAGAACAGAGCACAGTGATACATCGCTGATGAATATTTTAAAGGGTCCTCTGTGATGAGGGAGAAAAATGAAGACACTTTCTGCTATAGTACAGCTGTAGTGGGAGGATCTTAAGGAATCCAGGACATGAGGACACACACTGAGACTTATTCCCAAGGAGGGATGAAGTTTAGAGTGTTTTTCTTCATGTTTCAAAAGAAAATTTCACTTTCATTTCTCTAGTTAAGCGTGTTCACTTACTGCGCTGTGAAACTGCATACCTCTGTCATACATTATAGAATTACCACATTCTGTTTTATGTATTTAAAATTCTTTGTGGCATCACTGCCTCGAGTTCGTCTTTGACGGATGAAGTTGCAGACTAGTCTCTACACTGATGCACGGTGTAGCTCATCACCTGTTTGCAGGTCAGACCACTAGAAAAGATATATAAGTGCAACATTATTTGTAGTCAGTCTCTAGATAGCTTTCGACTTCCTTCCATGAAGTAATGGCAGGGATGACACGACACAGGCTGGAAAGATACCAAAACTGTCAAATAATTGTCACCTGTCCATCAGTGTGACTTCATGTTGGTTTATTTAAGGCACTGCAGAGGCCCCAATCCAACAGAGTGCGTTTTAGCAGTCTCGGAAGCTTTTTGTTTTGTTTCTGAGAGTGAAGCATTTTGCTCGCTGCTTTTGCATTGCTGATGTGTTATGCATCTGGTGTTTTTACAGGAGTGCCCAGAACGCTTTGAGTTGAAAAAAACTTCCATTCAGAGCAAAACAGAGCAAAGTTCAATTGTTCAATCAGATGAATTGAGAAGCCTTCTGTGGTGGTGCTGACAACAAGTGGTAGCGTATAGTGTTAGCTAACGTTAGCTCATTTTCATTTTCACCCTAAAACGGAATTTATACTTCTTTGTCCAATCGACGCCATACCTTACGCCTTAGCCTGACGTGCACCTCCCCAGAAATGTAACTACACGTCGCAGTGGCGCAGACCTCCTGTTTATTATTGTAAGGTGAAACCATTTCCCTCAGTGGAAACAAAGCTTTTATTTCCTTTAATTTTACATTTAAGAAATAATAAATTGTGAAGAAAAAAGCATGTTATATTTGTTTGGAAAACGTGTTTAGTATAAGACAGTTATTTTGTCGGAGAGCCCTGTGAATTTTGAAACGTTACCTTTGTTAACT
This sequence comes from Epinephelus awoara, assembly GCA_035609425.1. NCBI lineage: Eukaryota > Metazoa > Chordata > Actinopteri > Perciformes > Serranidae > Epinephelus > Epinephelus awoara. The sequence continues at coordinate 17,194,441 of CM069316.1, read as the reverse complement.
GTTGCTGTTGTCCCTGGCTTCATATGAGTAGAGGAATAGTCTGCTAGCCACTAGGCTAATGTATACAATTTAAAATGCCATAGGCTTGTGCTAAAAACATTAGCGTGTTGTATTTGTAGGAAAATGTGTCCAGATAAAGACAAATGCTTTGTCTGTGAACGCTGCGAGTTATAGTGAAGCTGGTTTGTGTACTTGTGTTTGAAACTGTTGCTATTCAGCCATGTTTACTGTGTGTTTTATGTGTTTTAAATCCACTAAACTTTACAACATTTCACAAAAACCCTGTGACCAACTAGTGTTTTGGAGGTGCAGGCTAACTGCAGAGTGACGCAGACATGGCGTAGGCTACAGCGTAGGGTCTGCATAGAGCTAACGCACAAGTAAAAATCCATCTTAAGCTGCAAGACATGAATACACAAACTGTAGCCTCATCTCCTTTCAAACATTTTACCAACTGTATCAAGTCCAACCATTCACAGCAGACTATCAGACTTATCCTACCTAACTCATCCTAAAATAAGCCTTGAACTAACCATTGTCCAGATGAAGCTCCTGGACCAGCTGGTGGTACTCCCTGTGTCCAGCCCCGTGTGCCATCCATCTGTTCATATTTAATGCAGATTTTAAGGTATTTTCTCAGAGTTCTGATGAAAGTTTTCATGCAACAAAGAGAGTTTACCAGAGGATAATCTTGTTAATACCGAAAACAAAAGCAGAATCTTTTTTCTTAAGACTTTTCTCAGAATTCTGAGAAAATAATCTCATATGTACAGAAAATATATAGGGATTAATTTTGCTGAAACTTTGGGCCCCTGGGCTTGTGTCCGTTAAGCCCATTAATCATCCATACTTCGGTCTTGCTTCCATAGAATCCTGAACAGACTAGACCTAAGAAGTTACAATGCATAATTTTCCATGTTTGTTTTGATCCAAGAGGTGTGAACACTGAGCAACACTTGGTGACAAATGTAACTTTAAGAAATGTGTGAACTTCAATGTGCTACAACTCAATAAAACACTATCAACTAATGATGAGGTATTTAGACTGTGGAAACAGTGTAATGCCTTCTGTGGTTGTGAGGCAGCATCTCAGAAAATAACAATTCTCATCGTACAGCTACTGAGCTGCATAATGGGAATTGTCTTTTTGGAGTTGGATCCATACTTGAGAATAAAAGTCAGGATCTCTCAGCCTCTGCTGAACTGATTTAACAATGCTTTTTTCAATCTGTCTCTCTCAAGTCTCCAAACTTTCTGGCGTTGCAATATTAAATTGCTAGAGTACCCCTTTAACATCAGTTATATCCATGGCAACAGCCCTTTGGCATGGAGGCAAGAGGCTGGATTATTTCTTTGCTTTGAATATGCTGGAGGAGATATTTGGATTATAAAGACTTATGTTTCAGTCAAGTGATTAAACATGATGGCACTCTAATGCTCAACTTTCATTTGGTGTGCTCTCATCATAGACACAGTTTTGCAGACAAATGTGACCTGAATACACACAATAAACCTACACAACAGTAATAGTACATTTAGGATTTTAATATACAGTTTTCAAGATAAAGTTCTTTGATAAACAAAGGGACAGTTTTTTTGGCTATATAAAAAGCTATTTAGAAACCAGTGACTAGACTTTGAGACAATAGTGGTCGTGTGCTTACATTTTCAGGTATCAAATACAGACACAAATTTGCTCAGAGTGAAGAGGATACTCACAAAATTCAGAATAAACGTCTCACTGACTGATTTACAAGAATCACTTCATCAATAGTTTGAACCACGTCACTACACACTGAGCCATTTAGAATGAGCTATACTCCCAGAAATATGCAGAAAAAGAGAATCAGATAGAGGAGGTCAGTTCACATTTGTAGCACATCAAAAAACAGGTGAGAAATCCGGACTAAAGCTCACTCAACTAAACAGAAAAAAGTTTGTGGAAGGTAGAAATTGGGCTGGTGCAAGGGCATATAAACTGAGATCCCTGGACAGGTTTACACATTGGCCCACAATAGCCTGATAGTGATGGTAATAAAAAGAGTTGTCAAACAGGCTGCAGGGCATTGTGGTGCAGAGCTGCTGTGTTTCTGCCCATTTCCTCTATTAACCTGAAGAACTGCAGGCACCGCCAACCAGAGGCTACATCCACCTGGATCTCTTGGAGCTCATAAACTGTAGTTCATTAAGGGTTGCTGCCTCCGGCCATGGCAGCGAAAAAAACACCCTTTATCCACGGATTCTCACTATGCCTATATTTTTAGTATGACTCGCCCTGGGTGCTGTCAAACCTTTTGTGATTTATCATTTGTAGTAAAGTTCTTCCTCCTGTATTGATGGAGCTGAGGGCAAACTGACCTCCACGCTGAGAGAGACACCCAGAGATAGTGTGCTACTACCACAAGAGCACAAGAGACAGACAGAGAGAGAAGGTGTTTGGCAGTGCAGAATCGTATGCAAAAGATTCATCGCAATATACAGTATACCAATGAGCATCACACCTGGGTCATCACAGAGTTCAACTCCATTTATTTTTTGTTATGAATAATTAAAGAAACTGGTTTCTTCTTAGCTTCATAAAAGCATATTTTCCTCTACCATAATACCACCTGTACCAGAGTTCTGGCTGTAATGAGTTGTAATCATGGTTTGAACCTTGTTTTGACCCCGGTCTGATTGGTAGAATTAAGAAAACAGATTTACAGTACAATACACTTGTAAATTTATACACTGTGAAAAACATTTCAATGGTTCTCCATAAAAACTCAAGTAATGGAGCTGCAAAGGGTATCAGACATCAAGAACCACGACTTTTGTTGACCTTCCATAAAGCCCCACCCACTTTGGTTATGCCTATAAAGCTTTCTATTCTTGGCGCACATGCAGTTTACAAGATATCAGTGGCAGATATAGCACAGAAAGTTATTAATAACTAATTTCAAGCTGTGATGATCGAGTTTGCCGGCTGAAATAACAACTGCTACTGGTGGATTTTATGAGCTGTAGCAAGGTAACTAAGCTAATGTTAGCACCATGAGCTAGTATCCAGCTGACTTTTAATCTATTTCTCTGACTCATTTCAAATGAGAATCCTCTCACAGGGTTCTTAATTATGCACTTGGTGGTTACATACATGATCATGTGTTGAAAGACTGAGAGTAAAGTTGCATGTCCCTGGTGTAAAGTATGCATTGTTACAGTAGAGTCTGACTGCAGCCACCTGTAGATTATTTGTCAGGATAGGACAAGAACACCCACTGTTATGATTGGCTCATGGGGCACAAGAACTGCTTTTTAGAAGCATCCGCTCATGTGGATGCTTAATGTGGTAGTTTAAACCAAACCACAAGAAACAGCCTCAGGCTTTGAAGAAAATTTTTTATAGGCCTTTTGGTCAAAAGCGGAATTACACCACATGGTCTGTCATGTGATGCCATGGGTCACAAAAAGACATAGCCTTACATTGTGAAAGAGACGTCTGTAAATCAGTGATGCTTTTTTTTTTTTGATCGTCACAACCCCCCGAAATAACTCGTCACTACTGGGATTTGATTCATTTAGTCTGATAACATTTTGAAATTCCAGAAGAGCTGCATGATCAAATCATTTTACCCCCACTCAAGTTCAAGCGGCCGCTGTAAGACTTTGGTACCCTTGCTCTGTAGGCCCCACAATGCAAAAGATTCGGTTAATTTCATACTGCAGGAATTGAGCTTTTTTGGCTTCATGTGCCACTGAGCAACTTTTTCTTCTTTATACATCCAAAGTTCAGGCACACACATCGTGGATTTTAAGATTCGTGTTACCAGCAGCAGAGAAAACCTGGCTGAATTTATTGGTGCCGTTCCAACAGAATTCCATGTCTACTAAGGAAATGAATCACCTTTTTGAGAATATAGCCTGCAAGCTAGCTAGCAAGCTAACACTAAATGTTTTGCTACATTATAAGCATCAATGAATGTTCAATTGCTGTCTAGCTCGCAAGCTGGCTAAGGTAGCGAGCTCAATACGGTAAGCTAGCTAGCTTTGTTAAGATCAAGTTAGTACAAGTTACGTATGTTAATGTACCACGAAGGAATTACTAGTTTTCCCCAGTTGGTTTATCAAATTCACAAGTAATGATAAAATGATATAAGCATTTAAAAAAAGGAAGTTGGATTGCACTGACGAGAAGTCAGTAAATTTACTAGAGAGAAAAAAGGCGGTCTGCAGCCACTGGGCATTGCTGTCCTACATGAACCAATGATTTATGTTTGCATTCTGCCACGGATGCAATCAGACCCATCTCCAGTCTCACCAGTCCTGCCTAGTTATGGTTGCTAAGTTGCGATTGGACAATCGGGGTAGGGGTTTAGCCAACGATCAGTGGTCTTGCGCTGTAATTAATCTACACCCTGTGGTAGCACTTAGTTTTACAGTTCAGAAGTTGTGAATAAATAATGAAAATGAAACAGCTACTTTTTGTACAAATGCACAATCCCATTATAATTACAGTCTAGCAGTTGTATTTACAATGATAGTATGCAGTATTGGCACTTTTTTTTTTTAAATAATAATTTAATATGTTGTAATTACCTAGATGATTAATATTTAAATATTTTACATAACAGAACTAACTACCAGAAATTATATTTCTGTACCAATGTAAAATAAAAACATGTAGACACTAGTTGTTTATTGCATCTATTCACGTCTCTATAATATTGATTACAAGTAATTAGTATTTCATTTATCAGTGTCTAGTAAACACTGAGTAATCACTGCACTGTAACATAAAGTGCTACCATACTTGCTGTGTAGGTGTCAAAGTACTATCACTGTTAACAAAGGCAGTATTTATACTCAGACTCAGACGATCCCACTAAACTGTGTCTACGGCAGCTCAGTGAAACTCTTCATTGATTTTTTTCTCCTTTCACCAGACCATTGTTCACGTATTCCTCAGACAAACTGCAATCTGTCTTCTTGACCAAAAACATAGTACGCAGCTCAATTACTTGCGAATTTAAGTTGACCCAATGGATTTGTTGTTTACAGCGCATTCATCATAAGAGCACCAAAGAAAGTGTACAGTATATATACAGCCCAAAGTGTAAGGCGTAACATGATACAACAGTGTAGTGCAGATATTTATTTTCAGTCCAGTCCATGCTGAGTCCATCCTTTTCCATTATATTCCACGGTGTTATGCTCCATTACTTTTCCACTCTTTTCATATTCACTCCATTCAATTTAATCTGGAGTGTTTCATTCAATTCCATTCCACTCCATTCAACTCTAATGTGATTTCAATTAGTCCGTTCCGAAACCTTTTAATTCCACACAGTACGCGTTTATGTATCTCTGAGACCAGCCCAGCTGTGTTTGAGTCACCTGGATATTTTTTTAATATACAGTGTCAGTGTTGTGTACATTTGGATTCTCTAATCCGCTCTCCCCTCTGTGTACTCCTCTTGCAAACTGTCATTACTGCAGAGACGCCCTGCGCTAGTTTAATTATCGTAAGCCTTGCTCCCATGTGTGCAGCATTACACAAACTGTACCTTTACAGCTGATGAAATTGAGTCCTGTATTTCTATAGGCAGTGTCAGCCCACGTGTTTAGCTGGATGCTGTATTTGAGTTATTATACAAAGGTTGTGATTTATGATTAATTAGCCACGTCCCCATAATTTGTGACAGATTTAGAAGGTGATTGGCATCAATTATTCTAACTTAAGATATGCAGTACAGTTTCCCATACATAAATATTATTTATGGGGGCCAAATACACATATCATCACAAACTGTTTTATTAATCATAACAGAGCATACTGTGACATAGTCTGTACAATCATTTCTCTATGTACATTGTACAGTATAAATATTATCACCTCTAAATGCTACTTAAAGCATGAGGCCTGTGGGAAACAGCTTTTCTGCTTCAGAATTGGAAAATCTAAAGACATTAACCTGATTTGACCTCTCGTGAGGAACCGAAGGGTTAAGAGGCCATCCGAACTGTCCAAACATATTTAGGCATAAAAGGTCTACAGCAGGGAGGTTTTAAGTTTTAAAGGTTTCAGGCAGGTTTGCTAAAAATATGTACTGACCCTGTTTTAAGAGCACCCCAGGGCATGAGTGAAAGAAGATTTTGCTTTTTGTTAGCTTTCCTGGAAAATTAGGGTTATACAGTAACTGTAAATATACAGAATTATTGTAAGGGATGGATGTTAAAGATGTAGGACACTGGCTGAGTGTGATTATTCAGTGTCCAACCTCATTCATGCACCCATTTAAAAATGTAACTAGACTAGGTAAGGCATATCGCTCCTAGCCGAGTCTGAAAAATGCTAGCCAGAGGCTAAAAGCTAATGAACTCTCCATCCCTGATGAGGAATATCAGTTTAGCAGTTGGAGCCAGCAGGTGTGTAGTTGCTCAGCTCTCTGCGGATGGTGCTGAATGGTGACAGCTCCAGCTCGGTGGTGCACTCGTGTTCGTTATCGTCACTGGCAGTGGCCGAGGACGGCGCGTGGTTACAGCAGCAGCAGCAACAGCAGCAGTCCAGGAAGGCCCTGCCCAGCGGGCGACACAGGAGAAGCAGCAGTGCCGGCGTCACGGCGGCCCGACAGAAGAGAAGCAGCTGGGAGAGAAGATGGAGCACGGACATGGTGTGCTCAGGAACGCCAGCCGCCATGTACGCAGAAACTATGTTGCAGATGTTCTCAGGCACCACGCATGCACCGTAGACGATTGCCAGCGCCACAACGGTGCAGTTCATCTGGCTCTCCAGCCGGATCTGCTTCTTGTTGCTGCGCACGCTGGCCTGCTCCGCACGCCGGATCTTACGTGCCGTCACCAATGAGCACCCAATGGTGAAGAGGGTGGGGAGGCAAAAGTAGCAGCCGAAGCACCACCACAACCGAGCACCCTCGTAGGTCAAGCCCAGTACGTAGAGCATGTCAGGAAGGGAGGTGGATATCCTGATAATACAGCGTTCAACAGGAGGCTCGTCTGGCATTCCTGTGTCCTCTGCCACCAGCTGTCGGATGAGGAGCTCTGGGAGGGCCAATAGGAGAGCACCGATCCAGATGACAGCTAGCTTAGCAGTAGTAGAGGTGCAGTTCTCGATCATCTCGTAGTACATCTGGACATTGGTGGCTGCACGGAAGCGGTCGATGCACAGAGCACACAGGGTGAAGGTTGTCACACCAAGGGAGGCCACCTGGGGAAACACAGTAACACAAATTTTTACATCGTCATTCACAATCAAAGTCCTTTTAGTCTTTGTGCACAATAAATGTACAGAATTTGTCCTGGTGGCCTGTAGAGGCTTTACTTGACTGAATCATAGTGCCTCAAGAACACTGTTTATGTCAAGCATGAATCAGCACAAGGCTGTGGGGGAGAGTAACAGAAAAAATAAAGCCTTAGAGTTGATGCTAACAATAGCTTCATACTGGAGATAATCTACAATCATTTCAACTGCCAGATGGGCTGCGCTTGTCGAGGTTGTCAGGTCCCTCGTCTTAAATTAATAAAAGAATAACACAAGAAACAGAGATTTTCAACACTTGCAGATAAATTTGTCAAACATTATCTTGCAGAATCTTAAAGAAGGGCTGCTGGTGAAGTAAAACAGTAGATTTCCCTTGCATCACACACAAACAAAGGCCTCTCTGCTAGTTGCCAAGTCAGCCTCCGCCACAAATAAATGGCAGGGCACACACAGTAATGGTGTTGGCCTTTCGGTGCACCTGACACTGCTGTAATTACGAGCAGTGGGGCAACAGAAGCACAATGGCAGGCTGTAAGCTGCTATTAGCGCTGTGTAGCATCCCTGAATTTGGTGTGAGAGAAGAGAGAGCACAGACAGACGGACAGAAACCACACGCACACAGCTACCAAGTGACATGGTGGATTAAAAACACTGCACTCATTTATTCAAGTGTATTTTCACACCTCCTGTTCAACGAGTCTTACTAATTAACAAACTTCCTAAATATTCCACTGTCTTCCTATTAGCGTTTCACTCAAAGCCTTCATGTAACGAGCTAATTGCCTGACATTGCCTCGATGTAAAAAAGAGAAGGAAAAAAACAAACTGCAAATTGTCAGAGAGCTCACAAATTTCCTCAGCATGGGAAAGCATCTGTTGGATTAACAGTCATTTTGGCAGAGTGGGCACCCTGCAAAACATTCCTCTGCAGCTGGAGTGTGCTTATGTATGAGTATGTTTAGCATACTTGTTCTCACTACATAGTGAGGACCAGAAAACGTTACAGTGACAAAATGAGGGCATTAAAAAAAAAAAAAAAAAAAAAAATGCAACATTTTGTCCTGTCCTCACTTCTTTGAGGCCTTTTTAGTGGGTGAAGTCCAAGCAGCAATCTCAAATGCAGTTCCTTGAATGGCCACTTGAGGCTGGCTCCAGAAGCGAGTCAAATCCCCATAGACCCTCATGTTAAAATGCCAGACTTTACAGCAGAAATAGACATGTTTAATGCCTACTGTACTGGGGGTGAATGTTCATACAATTCCCCTGTTTATATTTTATTAAGGCTTAAAGTTACACATAATTAAGGAGGGTGGCTTTGAGTGACAGGTCTTCAGCTTCTCATTCAGATCCACTCTCCTCTTGCCCAAATATGGTCACTTCTGGCTCCAAAAATCCAAGATGGCAACGGCTGAAATGCCAAACTTGAGGCTTTAAACCGGAGCCTACAAGCCAATGGTTGATGTCACAGTAGCTACGTACATTATTTTTGCAGTGTATGGTAAAGACTTAGTTTTAATGTTCAGGTTAGGGTTAGGGTAAGGGTTGGGGTAAGGCATTTAGTTGTGATGGTTAAATTCAGGGTAAGGGGCAAGGAATTGTGTATGTCAATGAGGTCCTCACAAAGATAGAAGTACAGGGATGTGTGTGTGTGTGTGGTGTGTGTGTGTGTGTGCGCGCGCATGTCTGTCCTCACATGAACCAGTTCCTTCCACGATTTTGCCTGCGGCACAAAAAATCTGCCAGAACAGCTACTGATCCCCAACCATCCTTCAACATTGCTTACCTTTTCTCCCTCTGACTCTCACTTTTTTTTCCGCCTTTTTTTTTTTTTTTTTTGACTTCCTTTCTCTCCTCACCCACTGTCCCCCCTCATGCATCCCTCCTTCCTTTCCTCCCTTCATATCAAATTTAATTACAACAGCCAGCTTCCCAGATGGCCCCAGTGAGCCACAGCTTTAGTGCTCCAAACACATACTTCCTGGACAGATATAGATGTACACACACTGCAAGATGTTCTGTGTATCTAGGCCTCACACACACACACACACACACACACACACACACACACACACACACACACGCACACTGACCCCTCCGACACACATGGTTGCCCAACCAGACTAATGAAGGAAACGGCGAGGGGTTAAGTGGGGTATATAAACCACCAACATGCTCCAGCACTCTGGACAGTAACTGTAATCAATGTGACTGCTTTTTGGACCAGAACTGTTCATTATCTTCCGCTACGCCACAATCTTGTAACTGTCATTGTAGTGAATTGTTTTAGTATTCAGTTAAAGCAGAACAACAATTATTCATTATCTTTTCAAAGTAATGCTTTTTTTCTCAGAGCAACTTGGAGTAGATTTAAGCCAAGCATGATTATGTTATTCACACTCTGGACAGACTAATCCTTCGGGTGATTTGAGCAGGTGTCAAAACTTGAGTGCACTTGGCAGATGTTGTCGTCTTACACTTAGTTACCCATGCTTGGAAAGCCAGGCACACAAAAAATCGAATAAACGCAGGAGCCTGTGCAGCAGTCTTGAGCTAAGCTTATTTTCATCAATGTCTACAGGTGTTGTTATGAACAACAGAAAAGGGGAAAAAATATGAAGAGCTCAGAAGGCAAATCATGTTCCTGTTAAGTTCAGGGATTTGCATTTGTTTTGATTGCACTACCTTCAAAAATCTTGCATCACAGGAACACAGGTTGTTAAAACTGTCTAAAAAAAAAAAACCCAGCCTCCTGGATGTGTTGGATCATTTTTACTGTGACTAAGCAGCAACTCTAATGTTAAAGTATACTGTGCAGGATTTTCCGAAAAAACAATTTAAAGGCTCATACAAAAGCAATCCCTCTCAATCATCACTTACGTATGACGCACTAGAAGTGTGTGATGTTGTATCTATCTGCAAAGATTCTGCCCTTTGCCTGTATTTTCTTATTTACCTCTCATTTTGCTGTGATTGAGATGTTTCTGGGCACAGTGTGCAGGTGAGGTTGGGAAAAAGGTATGAAAAGGTACGGACTAGGTGCCAGACCATAAGCAGCACGGATCTAAGAGGAAGCTACTAAAACCGCAGACACAGCGCTGAAAAAAACAAAAGCAAATATAGAGTGACGAATGAATCTGGCACCTTGACCCAAGGAAAACGATCAACATCCAGTCCAATGTAGGACTGCCCCCTAATAGTCGACCAAATGATAGTCAACCAGGAAAGTCATTTGTCGGCAAGATTTCAATGGCCGCTGAGTTGCAGAAGAAAAATAAACAAGCAAATGTGAAACTCTATTAGGAGACTCTATATGACTGGACCATGTGGGAATTTAATTTGAAAGGACAGACACAGGAAGAGGCCACGCTCAGCAGTCAGACAGGAGTCACGTTAGAAACCAATCACAGCTGACAGATATCTTTCCCTTCTTCTGTAAATATTCCGTCTGATTAATACAGAACACTTGATCATGTCAGTGCAGGGTTACCCAGAGCTTTACATCTGTCCCACGGATGATAGGCCTACACACTTATAAACAACGCCTGGAGGAAGGTCAGCTCTGCACTCAGGGTTTCAGGTAAATAGGCTATATGGTGCTTGTTAAGGCTGCTTAGCAACCCCAGACGCAACCTCTTCAACCGCTCAGTGCCTGACCTCGCATTTTCCAGGCGGTTAAAGATTCGGCATGTGTATGGCTGCTAATTTCCAGGGCTGGTACCAGCAGTTATTCCACAGGCTAGTTAATAACATGTCGGGCTGGAAATCCAAAGTGTGGGATCATTTTGAGAAGGTGAAGGACGAACCCAAGGTGATATGTAAACTCATCTTCATTGGTCGACTACAAACAAGATGTATCATCTGAAACATGTCAGTAGCTACATGCCCATTAGCCACTTTGCCCCGACCAAAATATATCATTTAATAATTAAATTATTATTATGTGTAATAACATGTTGGCAGCGAGTCGACTAATGGCCACAAGTGACGACTATTGGTTGACTGGGAAAATGATTTGTCAGGGACAGCTCTTATTCATTGTATAATGTATAGATCATCAAATTCTTTATTGTGCCCTGGAGTGTTTTGTGTAATATCCATGAAGAGATGAGTGTCAGTCTGGAGCCATTATGGCACTAAAGTTTAAAACATGATTTTGACAGCCTCTCCTGATCTTCACTATGAATACAATCCAAACATACTGATACAGACACGCAGCAATTCTGCTCACTTCATTCTCTGACTCATCCGTCATTGTGGATACAATTTACTGAAATTGTTCTCTGCTTTTTATTTCTCTATCCCCCTCCGCAGCTAACAAACTATAATGCTGATGTTAGGAATAGATTTGAGTGTTTTATTGGAGAACAGTGTGTTTTTGACAGCTGCTGATCCGACTTCTTATCAATATTACACTAACAGTTAAAAGTGTTTTAATTGGCCCCTGTGGATTGGCCCTACATCCCTCGAAATACAGCTGTTGTTTTTCTTTAGTAACACACTGAACAAAACATATAAACACAGCACTTTTGTTTTTCCCATTTTTCATGAGTTCAAATAAAGATCTAAAAGATCTTTTCTGTGCACACAAAAGGCACAGTTCTCTAAGTTCTCTTGTTTAAATCCGTAGTAATGGGCCAGACAGGTGTGGTATATCAAGATGATGATTTAATAGGTGTGTCTTGAGCTAGTCACAATAAAAGACCAATTTAAAATGTCACTTTTATCACACAACACAGTGCCACAGATGTCTCAAGTTTTGAGGGAGCGTGCCATTGACATGCTGACTGCAGGAATGTCCACCAGAGCTGTTGCCTGAGAACTGAATGTCTCCAGTTGTTTCAGAGAATTTGGCAGTACATCCATCTGTTCTAGTGAGCCAGCCCAGGACCTTCCTATCCAGCTTCTTCACCTGCAAGATCATCTGAGACCAAACGCCTGATGGCATGTGCAATAGTTGATTTGCAAAACTAAAGAATTTCTGCACAAAGTGCCAAAACTGCCTTAGGGATGCTCATGTCAGTGGCTGGCCTCAGAACATCTTGCAGATGAACAGGTTGCATGTGGAGGTACTCGGCTGATTCATTAAACCAGTTGCATGTACTGCCAAATTCTGCGAAACAACACTGGAGACATGTAGTTCATGGGCAACGGCTCCGGTGGACATTACTGCAGTCAGTATGCCAATGGCACCCTCCCTTGTGACATCTGTGGCATTGTGTTGTGTGTTAAAACACCACATTTTAAAGTGACCACTTACGCCTTGTTTCCACTTTCGTATGTGATTGGTGTCCGTAGATCCATAAATGTACAGATGATGCCTCTAGTGTCCAATGCAAGGAAGTGCATTTCTTTATGGATGAATAGAAACCTGACAGAAACTACCTGTAACCATGGGGGGAGAGGCTAATTTTGTCAGATTTTCGCCATGCAGTGGTTTGGAATATGTGCTTGGAGCATTACCAGGACAGAAACAAGACCTGTTGCAGGTACATGGCATGTTTTGTGAAATATTTGATTAAAAAGACGTATGAATGGTTGAACGAGTCATAATGACAATCTGACTGTTTATAATGTATAACCATATTTGAGCAGAATAACATCACTCAGATTTACAAAGTGTAAAAACTAGATAAACAAATTCTTTCTAATCAGACAAACTCACTTGACAATAAGCACCGGAATTTAAGTGACTATTCTGTTAGCTAGTTGGCAGCCTGTTATCTATGCTAGCACATTGTCATACAGTCTCTCCAAAATCCACCGCAAAAGTTCAATTTTTTTAATGTAGTCAAGGCAAATTCCAGACTGAAATATTAGGGAGGGGAGGATTTTTGTAGGCAAATCGAATATGATGGAGATTTCCATAGGAATGAGTGGACCTCGGGTTGCCTCGTCTCTCTACAGATACGTAACTGGAAACAAGGCGTTATTGCGACCTCCCAAGGCACACCTGTGTAGTAATGATGCTGTTTTATCACCATCTTGATATGCCACATCTTTCAGGCGTGGTTACACAAGGTCAGTGGTTGTAACGATGATTGTATGTACTGCCAAATTCTCAAGAATGACACTGGAGATGGCTTATGGCAATGAAATAAGCATTTGATAGAACTATGCCCTTTGTGTGCACAGACAAAATATTAGATCTTTTATTTCAACTCGTGAAAAATGGGAGCAAAAACAAAAGTGCTGCATTTATATTTTTGTTCAGTATAATTAAAGACATATCATATCAAGCTCTACTTGTGATCCACTCTTTCACTGTAAATATGCACACCAGGCACATCTGTATTCCCATATGTGGTGCCTTCAAGTGAAACACACACACACACACACACACACACACAAATTCCGATCCAGTACGAATGGACAGGTGCTTGCACATAGTGAATATTTCATGGCTTGAACAACAGGGTTGGAATGGCTTTAAAGGCTGTCATGGAGGACCCGGGGACACAGCTTTGATCAGCGTGTTGGGGCGGAGAGCAAGGGCAGGGTGAACAAGCCTAGCTTTGTACTAGAGGGGAGATGAGGGAGCGAGCGAGTCCAAGAGTCAAGCCTGGTGGGGTGATGAAGCTGTGTGTGTTTGTTGAAGGGGGGTTATGCAAATGAGGAACTCAGAAACAGGGACAGAGGAATGGAAAGGGAAAAGAGTGGGAGAAAGAAAGACATGAGTGAATAGAGGACAATAGCAGGAGAACACATCAGTGAGTTCAAGACAGTCCAAAGTGACAGAGAGAAATAATCCGCAACATCTTCAGAATGATTAACAGTGTTAGTTTGGCATTTCTCCCAAAAAGTAGCCTTGACCCTGTCATGTTCATTTCACCTGCTGGCAAAATGTCAAGACTGCTCGCCTCAGGGTGGAAATGATGCTTCAAAAATATCATAATTTAAATCTTATCTCTTATTCAAAGAAGTAATGCATGGTATCTTATTTACCTTTTATGGTTTCTATGCCCCAATCTTCCTTCAAAGGACTAGTTTGACATTTTGGGATATACACCGATTTGCTCTCTGTCTTGCCATAGGTGGATTATGACACAACAGGCTCCTTGGCCAGAATGCGTAAAAGGCACCTCTACCCCCCATAGGGCAGGTACAACATGCTGTTGTTTTTCTCCACAGCGCTAAAGGGCACATATTACAGAGTACTCAGTGCATTGAAGGTCCTATAGATAAACTGAGATGGTAGAAACACTCAGAATTTATCATGATGGTTTTTTTCTTGTGACATCTTCAAAGTGAATATTGAGTTTATTCCTTCAGTTGTTCTTTTTCAAGGGCTCAGTTATTGACATGATGACTACAACCTTTGAAAAGAAATACTAAATTAGTGAAGAGTTGAAACAGCGACTTCACACAGAGGCTCTGGGTTAGAGGCCCCCTGAGCCCAAGGGCCCCTGGGTCTGTTAAGCAATACACCCATGCTTCTTGCAGAGAGTTACATGAGAATATATCACTCTCATGTCTGTACACTAAATAAAAGGCTACAGCCAGCAGTCAGTTAGCTTAGCTTGGTAGTAGCTAACATTTATTCTTTTAGTATTCTTTGTTTGTTTTCATTAGTACCTGAAAATAATATCCTCCTGAGACCCTGTGTGCTAATAGGACATCACATTTTGGGTTTACTTGACCTTATACTTCATTCTGCTTCACTTGGACCTGTTGTCCTCGTTCATGGACACTTTTTTGTGCCATCTAATGGTAGTGAGACCACAATACACTAAGATATGTAAATCAAGATGGCAGCCATCTCTGCCAAGTCAGTCTGAAGCTGATCCCGACACAAAAGTGGACAAGGTCCAAAAGCTGATCACATTTAATGGTTGAAACTTATTTATTTATGGTTAATAATATTCGTAGTTTGATATGGCAACAAATTTGACCAATTTTAGCAACAGTAACAAACTAAGACACTGTTTATTAGAAAGTACTCATTTAAAGACATTGGGACTTCATTGTCGTCTTGTTCGAGGACATTTGGACTTTATTTATAGCCTTGTTAGGGTATTGTGACTTTATTATCATCTTGTTTGAGGACATTGGGATTTTATTAACGTCTCCTTTTGGGACATTGGGACTTTGTTGTTGTCTCGTTTGACATTGGGACTTTCTTGTCTCATTTGAGGACACTGGAACTTTTTTTCGTCTTGTTTATGGACACTGGGACTTTCTTGTTGTTTCATTTGAGGACACTGGAACTTTCTCGTCGTCTCACTTGAGGACACTGGGACTTTCTTGTCATCTTGTTTGAGGACACTAGGACTTTATCGTTGTCTCATTTGAGGACATTGGGACTTTATTATCATCTTGTCTGGGGACATTGGACTTAATTATTGTTGACAATGTTTCATTTTTTTTTAAATGTATCAGTTCCTACTGATCCCAAATAGCTAGGAGAAATAAAAATGCATACCATGCAAAAGTTTGTGTCTCATTGTCTAATTGTTGTGTTTCTGTTACCTTAGAATGAACTGCTTATATCTACATACAGAACAGATCCTCTTCCACTGAGTCGGCCATATTGTATCTACAGTGGCCGAGAACGGACAAACCAAACGTTGGCTCTTGAAAGGGCCATTTCCGTGTTAGCAACCGTAGTTCTACACATGCTTGGCACATCAAAGAAGTTTCAGTGCTGCACCCTCACCTCTAGATGCCACTAATCCAACACACTGTACCTTTCATGTACAGTTTTGTGAATTATTTCTAAACTGTGCTATAATTGCAACTATTTCCTCTGACTTCCCTTAATTTGCCAAGTAGATTGCAAAAGTCACCTCCCATACTGATGATATACAGCTTGTTAAGAACCATTTCCCACCTCATATTACATATTTCTTCTCAACCTTGGACTTCAAGGACTCAAAAATAAATAAAAACGGACATTAAAAGACCTTTCATCTACAACACGTGTTTTCCAGGGTCTGACCGTCTATCTGCGCAGCAGGTGAGAAAGACATTTTCCCCTGGTGCTGTTTTTAATAACGGCCCATTAACTCCCTGATTAAAGGTCCTGTGAGCTGGTGGCACAAAGGCCTCATGTTATTAATTGGGTTTTAACAAGGACTGGTGGAGCCCGTGCAGCCATACTGTGACTACAGCCACTGTCAGGGGTAATGGGTGTTATCAGGTGATGAATGGGCTAATGCAGAGACACAACAACAACACACACACACACACACAGTCTTATAGCAATGACACAGGGAGACAAAAGGTTATTCCAGCTGCAGTCCTATTTCTAGGTTGAGTGTGTGACCCAGTGCAGGCTCCAGCAGACCATAACTCTAACCAGAGAGACCCTGGCACTGACAGCAACCATCCGTCTCACAGCTGGCCTGTGTGTCGGGGAGAGACAGAAAACTGATGTATGTGAACATGCACGCTCATTTGTTAATATGTGTGTGTCTGTGCATGTTTATGCAGAATTATTAAAGTGTGCATTTCATAGTGGGTGTGTATATATGAGTACATGTGTGGATAGTGCATATGTATGAGCGTGTGTGTGTATGTATGAGATAATAGCAGACAGACACACGACTAAATCCATCCCTGTGGGCTGATAAAGATTCATCTTTGATGATGTTAGAGCATAGAGCTCACAGCTCTCTTTTATACACTATTGTATTTTACCCTGTTCTATTCTCGTCTAGCTTGACAAAAATATATTTTTTTAAAAATTCCACTTTATGTATCGAAAGCTTTCAGCAGGCCTTTTAGTAGCTGTTCTGGAGCTCTCAATCATATCATATGATCTTCCTCAGCAGATGTAGACACTCAGTCGCTATGGATTGTAGACGTGGACTACTTCAAAAGAGTAGGTTGATATTTCGGGGAAAAAGCTCATTCCCTATCTTGAGTTAGATGAGAAGATCAATATCGTGCGCATATCTTGTATGGTAAATATGAAGGTGGAGCCAGAAGCTTGTTAGCGTAGTTTAGGGTAAGGTGACATGAGGGTATATACCGTGTGGTGTTAGAAAAGTGTCCAACAGTAGAAAATTGGTTTCTACCTTGAGAGCCATTCAAGCAGGTGATGAAGCAAATCAGGCCTGGATTCTTGCATGATCTCACAAAGCTAGGTGCCTCAAAACGTAACTTAATTTGGACAAATATGGAGGAGGAGAGTGAAGTTGTGAATGCAGAAACCTCTATTGTTTACTATTATAGGAACCTGAACACTCTGCTTTTGTTCGAACAGAGTTTGGCGAGACTTTCAGGTTCGCGTAATATGGTAAACAAGCCCAGTTAGCCCACCGAGCTAATGCATGCGAACTACGCTAACAGTGATTTGGAAATGTGCAACTTTTTTTTTTTTACCAACAACAGAAGTACAACAAAAGCCAGAGACTGTATCGTATTGAGCTGTGAGCTGTATATTCATCATTTCTATGCAGAAGGCAGAAGGTAACATTATCCAGGAGTCTAACCGGGCCAAGCCTCTCTTCCTCCGGGCGGCTACCTCCATCTCTCAGAGACTCAACCTGAGTTTGTAGCTGAGATCAAAACGTCCCCAGATGTAGATGATTTTCGACGTTCAGGGGGTAGCACCACTTAAAGCTTCGATCATAGAAGAATTTTATTATTTTATAGTGTTTAGTCGTGAGGTCATTTTTTTGTGAGTAAGTTCTAAATAAAAGAGGAAATTAATACAATTTGGTAATTATTTTAAATAAGTTCTTAATTGAATTTACAGTTCCTGTATCGTGATGTATACTGTGACATAAAATAACATATTTTGTGATATAAGATCTTGCTATACCACCCACCCCTAGCCTATCTTAGCATAAAGACCAAAGCAGGGGGAAACAGCGAGCCTGGCTCTGTCCAGAAGCAACAAAATCGACCTACCAGCACTTCTAAAACTCACCAATTAACACGTTACATATGTGTAATCTGTACAAAAACCTAAGTGTGAAAGTAGCAAGTTTGTGTTTTATGGGAGGTTCCATGCCAGACTATTTCTTGGCAGGGTGAACAAACTTCCTGTAGTCTTTTCATCATCATTAGGTTGCCAGGCAACCAGCTGAGGACGATTGTGTAATGTGATCGAAAGCTCTAGAATGGACCCTGTGCTGAGATTGCCCACTGTTTCCAAGGTAGAGAATGAACTTTCAGTCAATTCAATCCTATTCTATCCTCTGAACAAAAGGAACCGTCTCTACCAGCCGGGAACGAGAATCCACAGAATTCACAAATGAGTAGGGCAAGCACATACATTTTCATCTTTCTTTTCTTTAATTAAATCAATAGCAACAGTCCATCCAGTGTTCCACTCTGTCCTGTTGCTTTCTGCCTCTCACAGCCAGCGTGTCTGATGCAGTCTCTTCTGCACAATAAATTTCTCCTCTATTAAATTACACCCTGACCTGTGGCAGATTTCCCCTGGACATTAAAAAAAATCACTCACTCTCAGTGTACAGTAGCTGATGGAAGGGTCCAGTTCCAGATCACTGATCTCTGCCTGAAAGTGTTATGCTGCAGGCAATACAAAATGCAGCAGCTCTCATATCCTCTTCTATTGTATTGTATTCTATTAAGGCTGGCTACAGGCCGACCTGTTCTGTGTTGATCTGAAACTGATACGCTTTTCATTTTTATTTCCCCAACACACCTGATTCATAACAGTAATTATCCAATGAATATTTCATATTTACATGGATAATTATCAATTTGGTTAATTGCATCCAACAGCAAGCCTAAGCTGTGCTTTATGCTGTTGTGTGGTCTCGTCTCATCATTCAAAACACAGTATCTACTCATCCACGGACAAAGAGCTGAGTGAATGGACTCACCATCGTGAATTATGTAGATCTACTAATTACATACCCTGAATAATTTACACATCTTCCAATTAACTATCATTTGCGTGCCTGATAGACGGACTGAGAACCTGAGAGGGCACGAGACGTGTTTGTGTACTTCGTGTTTACGCGTTGCTGTAGAGTGTCTATACTGTAACTCTATGTGTGCATTCAGCTTACTGTATAAGCACAAATGTGTCTGTGCCAAAATGCTTCCATACTGTATGCAAGTGTGTGAGTGAGTGTGTCTATTCCCTGAGGCTTGCTTCTAATCACAGATAGCTGATGCAGAGAGGGAGAGGGAGAGGGAGAGGGAGAACAGCCGTGGGCAGTGATCAGTGTAGAGAAGGCCATCCCACCCATCTGGAGGATCAGCACACCCTACTGACTTTGTGCATGTGTGTAAGTGTGTGTCTACAGGCTAGATAGATAGACGTACATACATACAGACATGGGGATGGAGGTATAGAAATGTATGCAGTGAGAGACTCGACCTCCTTTCATCGACCAAGCACTGTGAGATGGCCACATATTCTTGGACGTTACACAACCATGCAGAGAAACCGAATCTGTAATCCTGATGTAGTAATTTGAAAGTGTGTGTGTGTGCATGTGTGAGTTAGAACAGTGAATGTGAATGTGTCAAGCTGATGTATGTCTTGCCATTACCACCAATTTCAGCACAATATATGGTTCTACCTCCGGCCCTCTGTGGCTCTATGTGGCCCTTTCTCTCTCTCAATCTATCGCTTCTTTTCTCTTTTCTCTTTCCTCAGCCTCTTTCTTGCTCTGCTTCAATGGTCTGTTTCTCTCTTTCTGCCTGCTCAAGCCCACTGTACCATAGCAAGGACGGCCTACAGTTTCCGACTACAGGGTTTTGTACAGCAAGTAGAAGCCAGATCAGATGTTTATGTGAGGCACACAAACGTATGGATTCATCGGACAGTTGAGTGTAATATGGTAAAGACTGAGAAGACCAAGGCACAAGAGGGAATTTGAGTGAAATGTTACTTGGAGCTTCAGTTCTTTAAGTACACCTTTGTACCCCTTCCGACCTCGATCCGAACCAACTGCAGTCACATGACACATTATTTGGGTTAAACATGAGCATGTTACAGTCCTAGAGGATTATTAATGTGCACCTCCTCCTGTACTGCCTTAATATGCACATTCAGCACATCCAGTGCATTAAAACATTGTTTTCTAGTTGGAGCCGCGCCTCGTTTTCAAACTGTATGGTTTGACTAAAATGAACCATGACAGCAATATAGTCCACGATGTTCAGCACTAAAATCAACCTGCGTAGTTGTCCCTCCATTGTGACATTAGAAAGTGTCACATTTATCTTACAAGTGTGCTCTTCTTCAACATTTTGTTTACTTCCTGGATTTTTCCTGCATGGAAATTCTGACCAATCAAGAGCAGCTTTCTCGCGCAAGGCATTTGATCTGGTCAGCTTGTAAATGCTGCCGTGAGAACACGAACCAACTCCAACCAACCAACTCTGCGTCTTTGTAACAAAATTAGTCCCTGATTCAGACCAAATCAAGACAACTCTAGGTCTGAAAGCACCCTGAGGTTGGTCCAGTGTAAAAATGTTAATATTGCACCAAACACTAGTATGGACTAGTGAACTGAATTTTACCAATAGCCGAGTCTAACCTAAGAAGGCTGTGTCCTAATAGCAAGCAGCATTTGTTTGACAAAAGTTCAGCTCCAAACGGGCACCATGTTGCTCACGACCAGTTATGACACCTCTTTCGTAGGCCACAAATAAAAAATGTTGGTATATTGGTGCAGTTGTAGTTTTCTTGAAAGACAAACTCTGTCATGTGTCCTGTCACCTAAAAAACACATGAACGTTCGAGCAAGCAAACATGATGCGCCACACTTTCCTCGCAGCCACCTATGCTGACATGTAATCTTATATCACTGGCCTCGGCTTGGCAGTAAATTGCACACGGCCTGTCAGACACTAGTAGCTCTGTTAGTCCATTAATTAACATAATATTATGTTAATCACATTGTCACATGGCTTATTACTAATGCAATATAAGTTGGATTAAGTGCCGTGACACAGTCATCAAAGCCATTTTTCATAACATCAAACCAGTTAAAGCTTGTATGTTTGAGGCGTGGAGTTAACTTTCTATTTTCTTAGCAGGGACATATATTATCACCAAAGTTGCACTATATTTTAAAATAAGAAAGCACATTTTTGCATATGTACTATCAATCACTACAAGCCATTATGGCTCACACTATATAGCACATGGTGACAGTAATATGGCAGGACTGTTAGTGATATTGCCAATGTACCATAAGGTGACAATGAGTCTGTAGAGAGCCGTTGGATTTATGTCCCACGATGGAGATTTGCAGTTGGCTGTAAATCACTTTTAAAGAAGGTGTGAACACGGCCACCTCTGTCTACTAATGGGAGCAGTCTTTAATAACTGAGGGACATGCATGATTACCATATAAACTGCGTTTTTCAAATCTCACAGAGTGCCTTTTAATTCTCAGCCCAGTTGGCAGAAGAAAATGTTGGCATTGTATGTTTTGGCAAACAAAGGATACTTAACTTAATTTTTTATGTTTCATAAATGTCATATCAATGTTTCTAAATTGATGTAGTATACGAGCCAGGCCATCCGTTGGTAAATACAGGTAGAGGAACCCTCATCCACACTCATGGGGGATCCCTATACATTTCCGTATGTCCCGTGATATATAATTCAATTAATCATATTTGCACATGTACTTTGTATCTACTTGTACCTGTATCTACTATTAAGACTTTGTTTTCTAATTTTTTAAAGCAGAGGTGGTAACGTGTGTCCTGAAAGGAAAAAACGCCCTCCAATGATGGTTAGACACAAGTAAAATTAAAACATTGTTTGAGTAAAATAACTGCGAGGCATTAAATCATAAAATCAAATCAGGAGTGCACATATTTTTATTCTTTATGCAGGCCTATTTATTCAAGCTTGAGGGCTACTTTAATTAAATATTGGTCAAACTGTGTCCATCCATCCATCCATCCATCCATCCATTTTCATCCGCTTATCTGGGGCCAGGTTACAGGGGCAGCAGGCCAACCAAAACACCTCAAATATCCCTCTCTGCAGCAACCCTTCCCAGCTCCTCCTGAGGGACCCCAAGGTGTTCCCAAGCCAGATGAGATATATAATCCCTCCAGCGTGTTCTGGGTCTGCCCCGGGGCCTCCTACCAGTGGAACGTGACCGAACACCTCTAATGGGAAGTGCCCAGGAGGCATCCTGATCAGACGCCCAAACCATCTCAACTGACCCCTTTCAACGTGAAGGAGCAGCGGCTCTACTGTAAGCTCCCTCTGGATCTCCAATCTCCTCACCCTATCTCTAAGGTTCAGCCCAGCCACCCCACAAAGGATTCTCATTTCGGCTGCTTGTATCCGTAATTTCATTCTTTCAGTCACTACCCAGAGCTCATGACCATAGATGAGGGTTAGGAAGTAGATGGACCAGTAAATCGAAAGCTCTACCTCAGCTCCCTCATCATCACAATAGAGTGCCGAAGTCACGCCCCTTCCGGTGAAGCTCATGGGACCTTAGATCGGAAAAAATATGAATGGCAGTGAATGGGGAGAGCAATGTTATCTTTTGATCCCGTTTGAGTTGCAACATGAAATCCAAATATGTCGTTAATGAATTTAAAACATAAATTTCAAGGTCAAGAAAGTCATACTTTGTGGTTAAACTGTTGAGACTTCAGCACTCTATGGACCAGCGCAGCGCCTGCATCACTAAAGAAGTCACACCAAACAGCCCATCCATCTCACGCTCCATTCTACCCTCACTCGCTTGAGGCAGTAACTCTCCTCCAACCACTGGTTTCCAGCAGACAACCATGGCCTCAGACTTAGAGGTGCTGACTCTCATCCTGACCGCTTCACACTCGGCTGCAAACCGCCCCAGTGCATGCTGGAGGTCACGGTGTGATGAAACCAAAAGAGCCACATCATCTGCCATGATGGCCGGGGTCATCTGTACCCTTTGACCCCCCCCTGACGGTGAGCCTGATATAAGCTAACATTGTCATTGCGTACTGTAGGATATGGTGGATCATGTGACACCTAGGTGAGATGCCTGCTAAGCTGCAGATCACTGTCTGAGACCAGCAAACAACAAAACCGGTTGTTGTTGTTGTTGTTGTTGAGTCAATGCTGCATCTCCAATGCCAACATTTATTCTGGAGATTGGATTGTTGATTTTATATATTGCATTATGCTGCATATTACACTTACATACTTTTAGATTGACATCTATACAGTCTATACATGTTTTATGCAAATTTGTTTTCAGGTACCACATTGTTCTACAAACACTTGTGTGGTTTTTACCCCACTTGCCAGCATTATACTCCAATGAACACCTGTGTTTTTATGCTGTTACATAAAACCCTTAGCCTGCAGGCATCCACCCATAAAAAGCAATGTGGCATGACAAAGATACAGATTTTTTATTACTGTCTGAGCTCACCATTCTTTTTGCCTTTCTTTTTACATGGTGATTCATAAGCATCTCTTTATTTAGGGGTAAAAAGACAAAAAGTTTTTTAAACCACTGTGTTACAGCAGCACAGTTCTGAATGAACCTTTACAAATGACTCATTTCCCCCGCTGGCTTATAAAATGCTTACTGCACCGGTTATTTGTTATTTTAGCCTACTTTTGAGTCTTATCCTAATCAACTGCCAGGTGCAAAAACCCAATTATTGCCCATTAGTTTTGCCTGAATTTGCTGCTCTGTGCATCACTGCCTAGAGGGGTCGTCTGCAATGACAACAGCATGAAACTGGAGCGTATCCGAAATAATGCAGGCTGGCTGTAACCCACATCTTTATTTTGTGCAGCATTCTTATGATTTTCCCTGCCTTGTTTTCTCACATCTCACACCTAAAATTGCTTTCTCTTTGAGGTTTGGATGATTCCACGCTCTACTAAACACTGAATAAAACAAGGTTTACTGAAGGCAGCACGATGGGAGGCTCCTCTCTCAGGGGGGACGGTAATACATTATAAGCACCACCGTCTGATTCTGCACGCATGGACATGTGAAGTTGGGCTTCATGTCAGAGTGACAGTGCGTGTTTGTGTAGATGCAGGCATGTGTGACTGGGTATGTGTGTCTTTATTTCAGGCAAATGTTGATATTCCCCATGACTGAATTTAGGTTAAGTGAAGAATAAAGTCACCCCATGGTATGTGTGCGCATATGAATGTGTGTGTGTGTGTGTGTGTGTGTGTTTCTCTGAATGCTCCACAGGGAGACAGTGAACCCCAGGCTGCATTACTCACGGCCTGTTTTGACACATACCCTCACACACACACACACACACTGCAGACACTATGAACACAGACAGGCCCCGGTGCACATGTCCTGATAGATATACACTGTGCGAAACACATATTCGCATGCAAAAATAAATGCATGGAGACAAGCAAATACCACTCCTACACAAACACACACACACACACACACACACACACACACACTGCAGTAAGAATAGCCATTTGCTCTATGCAGTGTAAGTAGGTTATTAAAGTTATTAGATAATATCCCGTGGTCCTCTGTAGCTCATATGCAGTAACACAGGGAGGGGCTCTGTCTCCCTCTGATCCTCCAGTCATTAAAACACGCACACACTCACAAGGTGTTTGCAATTGAAATTGCAAATGAGATACTGTAAGTGTTACAGTATGTGGCCAGTGGACAAAGAAGATGGTGCAAACGCAAGCAATCTTGGTAATAATTTGGAGCCATATGGGCTGCTGCTGCTGCTCAGACTGTACCCCGATTTTAGGTAAGCTGTGATGCCACAACATATTCACATTGCTCAAGTTGTGACCTATTTTCTTGCTGAATTAATAGTGGTATCATTCTATAACTCCAGGCTATACACCTGCATTTCAAAAGACCCGAGAAAGGGAATGGATTTATGCAAGTCTCTTTCACACTGACATAAATATTAACTTGATGCAGCTCCAGAAACCTCACATCTGTCTGTAATAACAAGCTTTGGGTGCTTCACATTCAACAAATTAATAGGGCTCCAACTAGTGGTGATTTTTATTTGTGATTAATTGGTAATTTTTTGCAATTAATCAATTAGTTGGTCTATAAAATGTAAAAAACTGGGCCCAGATAATGATGATTAGTCGCTGTAGCCCTACAATTTAATCAGGTATGGACAACCTTGCAACAAAAGCTGATTGGAGGATAATAACAGACTGTTCACCTGCTCATATTCTCACCTCCTGATGTGACAGCCCTCCCTGTCTGCCGGCTCTGTAGTCTCCTGAGGGCGGAGCCTGAGTGGCATTCTGGTCACCTGCTCTGGCTCACCGCCTGTCTATAGAAGCTGGAGCACGTCACACTCTCTTTCTCCTCTGACACCCAGTCTTTTCTTGGATATGGTTACATTTGCTGTCCTCTCTTTGCTGCACTGCACAGCACACCTCTCACTCACTCAGGCGCCACCCATACTGCAAGTTCACTACTGATTAGATGTTTAATTTATTTTATGCTGTATTTGGGTTGAGATCAATCCTTTGCAATCATATGTGCTGCCTCCCCTCTTCTTCGCCCCACCCTCAGGCAGGTTGCGACAATGGCCATTCAAGCTTAAGACCCCTGAGCTGGAAACCCCTGCTTTACACAAAAGACAGACATCCACCTTGCTGGCGAATCTGACACTGGTGTAATTGCAGTGAGCACACAAAGGGAAAGGCATCGACATGCTGTAAACAACCTGTCTAGCATCCATCTAGTCATGAACAGACAAAGAGGAAAACAAGGACAGGGAGAGAGCCTGAGAGTGTGTGGGAAGAAATATAGGTTACCTGTAATATGTTGTATCAACTGTATATACAGTCAGAGCAACAGGAGAGGAGTGTTATGTGTATGTCTGAGTGAAGGAGAGATAGTGAGCTATTACCTTACAGCTGGTTTGTATTTGTGTGTGTGTGTGTGTTGTCTACATGCCTCGAGGGCTAGGTGAGGCTCTCTCTCCAGTCGCAGGTATCCTAGTGACAGTCTGTCCTTGTTATGGCTGAGGTGACATCCTATAACTGTGCTTGTGTACTTTCTGTCCAGTCAGGACTTAAAAACTGAAACTCAACTCTTTAAGCCTTTTTAGGCACAGACAGTGTGAAACTTCATTTTCATCGCCCCGCAGTCACGCAGATTATACCTATTGTCACTCTAGAGTGTGATGTGTGTGTGAAGTGTGATCACATTTAGAAGATGGAGGATGTGTAAATGACACCGGTTGAGCCCCAGTGATGGATCTTACTACAGGCGACATAGGCAGCAGCCTCGGGCGCCACCCGTCATGCTAATGGACGGTCTGGAGTAGGGGTACTACATGTAGTTAAATCATAGTGAATCAGAACGTGCCGAAGCATTGATGGGTGTGGAGGGGTGGAGTGTGAGAGCAACACTTTCTCACTCCAACCTTGTCACATATTGACGTTTGGTCATGGATTTTCCACATCCACATACGACATGCAAAGTGTGTTGATCTTTGATGTTCTGGGATGCCGTGTCAAGTTCTGCCTGTTACATGCATCATCGTCTTTCAAAATACACGTACTTTTTCACAGGAAATTTTCCGTTTACATACAGTCTCTTTCAGAATAAATGCAAATTGACTGGGTTTTTTCCCTTCAACAACAAACACACGTGGTTGGGTTTAGGAAATAAAGAACAGGGTTTGGCTTTAGAATCGTACGGGACACAAACACTGCTCTCTTGGGTGAAAGTTAATGTTTGTTGGACCCATCCACCTGCCCCTAGTCGGATTTTCGCCGCCTTAACTTCCATCCTTGTCCTGCCGCGTTTCCCCCTTATGCCACCAGGCGGCATTAAACTAAATCAGCAACTGGTCGCATATCATGCTAATGTTAGAGGACGGCTTTTTTCAATGGTTTCCTGACGCGGCCACTCACCGCCCAAGCACCAGATTTCAACGGCTTTGGAGTGAAACCAGGCTTGTGAGAGGACAAGAAAATGAAAAGGCAACAGCCATACAGGGTGCAGTACTAACGACGAAAAATAGGGAATATTGCAAATTTGTACATACTCTATTCGTATTGTTATTTCTTGCTTTAAGCTAAATTGTTTATTTGTGTTGATTTCTCATGTTCTTGTTTTGGGGGGGCTTGCCTAGGGTGCCTAATTTGCTAGGTCTGGCTCTGTTAAGCCCCATTTATCATCTGCCATGAGGCAATGCTGCCTGTGCCTGTGGCATTGCTTCAAACTCCACAACAATATGAAATAATTGTCCCTGAAACATCCAGAGCATAATAAGAGTAGAATAAATGTACCTCCACATAGGGCACCACTTTGCAGGTGAACTCCCCCAGCAGCCAGGACTTCGTCAGCTCATGGAAAACCACCATGGGCAGGCAGAAGAAGATGAGCACAAAATCCCAGACAGCCAAATTGGCCAGCAGTGAGTTGGAGATGCTCTTCATGTAGTAGTTCTGGCACACGATGCACAGGATGGCGATGTTGCCCGCTATCCCCACCAGGAAAATAACCCCGGAGACGCACGTGATCGCGTACGCGCCATAAGTCTCACTTGTCACCGGGTAAAAGGGGTTCTTGATCTCATCCCCGAAATCCTGTGAGCTGGGAGGGGTGATCGGCGTGGCGTCCCAGGGGTTCTCCTCTCTGAAAGTGAAGAACTCGGTCCTCCTGGTGAAGAGGTCAAAGGGCAGGTCGGTGGAGGTGAGGGCCACCGGCTTGGGGATGGGTTCCCACGGCGACGCGTGAGGTTGAGCCAAAGCCCCCGCGCTTTTGTTCGACCGGCTTCTCCCCCTCTTCGAGGCTTTCTTCTGCTCGTCCTTTGTGCCTCTCTTGTGCCTGTCGCCCTCCTCGGGTCCCCCTCCTCCGTCTCCCTGGCCCATTGAAGACGGCTTAGCCGCATTGTAGTGTCCACCTGCTGGCGTCCTCGTACTACTAAGACCGCCATTCAACTTTATCCTCTTATTGTGGTGGCGCGTCGGGTCCCAATGTGAGACAGCGTTGGGATCCTCCACGGGTGTCACAGTCCTACTGAAGTCGCGCTTGTTGTGTCCAATTCGCCTGGTTTCTCCTGCAATTACCCTCTTCCAGGGGTGAGTGGAGTTAAGAGGCCCTCGGATAATCGCCTGCAGTTCCGCTGAGGACGCACCTGTGGCGTACCCCGGCGAGAGCGCACGGTCCCAGGCTTTGTTTTGATGACTCTCCCGGAGTGACCCGTGGAAAGTCCTGGCAGAGTACGCGCTGGTGTTGCTGTCCTCTTTAGCTTCTCCATTATTTCTCAGTGATAACAACACATGTGCATGGGCTAGTAACACAAATAACGTCCTAGGCGGCAGAATCTGCATGGTCCGGGAATTATTGAGCGCAGTTTTTAATCCTCACAAGTGCATCTTCATACCCTCTGTGGCAGCGCGGGGATACTCCTCCATTCAGTCAACACCCATGTTGGAGACGGCACAGCGTGGAGCTCACTGGGCTCAAGTAAACACCTACATTCATGATGCGAGCTCTGGAAAACTTGCAAGTTATCTCTCAATTTTCTCTCGCCTTGCACTATGCAGTAATCTCCAAAACCGCCGCCTCACTCCCCGAGTCACTCCCGCGTCCAAAGTCTTGACATTACCGAGCAGGACAGCGAATCAGAGTCCGGATCCAGAGAGAAAGAAGCGAAGAGATGTGCAGAGGGGATTGCTGCATATCCACGCACACAATCCGCACAGCATCCAGTTTGCAGCTGTGCGTAACTGCATCTAAAAGCACAGATTCTCCCTGTGCTTCCCTCTCTGTATGTTAGTGCGTTAGTTTAGTGGGCTGGGTCGGCTGGCAGCAGCAGCAGCAGCAGCAGCGTCAATGCGGTGCAGTCCGGGTAAAGCCCACTAGGTTGTGATGCACGGGAGAAGAGAGAGAGAGTGTGTGTGCATGTGTGTGTGTGACAGAGAGTCAGAGAGGAGGGGTGGAAATCGGTCTGCTTCTCGTCCCTTCCTCCTCTGCGTCCAGTGCCTCACCTCCTCAGCTTTCTCCTCGGATAGGACCGTGCGCTGCAAGAAAATGGACTCCCCTGGCGGCTAACCCCGATCTGTCACTCCGCATCCATCACGGAGCATCCAGCAGCCCTGGAGCAGGCTACGGCTACAGCCCCCCCGGCAGACAAGCCAGCCACGCCCGACAGACGTGCTAATAAATATATTACCCAATTTTTTTATATTTACGCACAGGCGGCGCTGTGATACCGACGCACATGGACATCATTTAGGCTCTCCCTCTTCTCTATTTAGTTTAAAGGCAAAAATGAATTAACTATCGGTGTGCAGGGACAGTTTTAAATGAAAAGCAACTATCAAAAAAGCTTAAGACCCAAGACTACCTGTAAAATGCAGATGCATTATTCACTGCTGCTGCAAAGTTACTTCTAGAAATCTTGCAAACAGCTCACAAGCAGCTCACATGTGTATATTTCCTCATGCCCCAGTGTCCCTGTTCAGCTACACCCCCTCCCTCCATTCATATTCAACCCCCAACCTCCTCAGTGTACTCTGCTGCAAGCACCACCATTTCTAAAAGTGATTTTTAGCTGCTTTCTGGATTGATCTGACTAACTGTAGGGGATATGGGCATTGATTGTGGCTTGTTCAGCAGCCACATGCATCAATAACTGCACCATATCTCCATAAAATTTGCTCTTCCATAAAAAGGGTGCTTGAGGTCATTTAATGGGCCTATCAGACAGACATCTGACTGTGCTGTAGGTTTTATTGGGAGGCTGTATGAATACACCTGCTGACTTATAATGGTTTTCTGAAACACCATAAGGTTAGACTTAAGTGGAAACATTTGTAGTTGTGTTGAAGTATAATAATTGTTCAGTTTATTCGGACCTCTTGCTGTGATAATAGACTTGAACTAAACTTTGATTTGACTCTATACCTACATGTCGGCATTTCTCAGTATCTTGCTGTAATTTCTTTAGGTTTCGATTTGACATAATGACATGATTTAAAACCTGTAAATACTAATTAGAGCAAGAAATTCCGAACAAGGATTACTGTACTTGTGCCCAGTATGTGGTTAGCTTAAATAGTCTTAAAATACCAGGTGGATAAATGGTTAAAGACCCTCTACACACACATTTCGAAATATGTACTCATACTAATATTTTGTTAACATGGTTTTCTCACATAATAACTAATGGGTTGGAAGTAAATCTACTAGTTTCGCCCTTCGCTTTCTCCAGCGCTGCTTGCACTTGGTTGACTGGTGAAATAGCAGAGCTCATCAGCATGGCTAGCGTTAGCGTTAATGGAAACATGAGAGAGATTCAGCCAAACAATGGCTTCAATCAGACTCAGACTACAATGAAGAGCCTGTTGTGAACCAAAATTGTCGACTAGCAGACATGTCAGAATGGTTAGAGTTGTGGTGTTTGTTAGCTTGTTAGCTTGTAGGCTAACTGGCAGTGGTTGACACAGCATTAAGCCCTGTATACACTGTACGATTTTGGGCTGTCCCAGACAACAGATTACTATTGTGAAAGAAATGTAGTGATATCTTTGATTGTGGCTCTAAAACAATGGTCCTACGTTGCACAGTGAGAGAGGTGCAAGGATGGTCTTTGTCACAGTCTTGTGATTTGATGCAATCTTGCAATTTGGGATGACTGTCTCACTGTGTGACGTCTGTTGTGACCTACGTCTACAAACCAACCAATGCAAATGCAGCATGAAATGACGCACTGGCGCTAAACCCAAATAAACAGACAGATAGCAGGTCGCCATGCACACAAAACACGCTAAAAGAAATGTGTTGGATTCCAGCAAAGAGGGAAACCTTGTTTTCTTCACACACACAGACACACCCTGTCAGATAAACTCAAAGACTCCCTTTCCAAGACTAGACTATTCAAGGATGTGCAGCTACAGTGATTAAATACAAACACAAACCACAACCTGTGTCTAAGTACTGCATGTCCAGTTGCTCAGTCAATAATTCAAGAGACTCTCAGGTCTAAATGAAATGAGCGCATTATGTCTCAAGTGCTCCGAGTACTGTAAGTGAAGCTTTCACACTGCTTGTAGTCTCAGACCACATACACAGCAGTCTGAATCATGATACACACATTCAGACACACACATCTGCACACACGCACATAAATGAGACATTTAGACGTTATATAAATATATGTGCAAAATGTACTGTACAAACCCCAACATGTAGTTGTATACTCATACAAATATGTACATGTTTGCAGTCATACTGACTTGTGTATTTGTGTGCATGTTTTCCAAAACATAAGCAGGTAGCTAGGGAGCCGGAGAGAGGCGAGTGTGAATTGGCAGACGTAGCGGACATCTCGCTGGTGACCTTCTACATCAAATAGGTGATTGGAGCCAATTCCAACCAGGGAAGCACGCACTCACGCACACACACACACACACACACACACACGCACACACACACACACACACACACACACACACACACACACACACATGCACACCACACAGCCAAGTTTCACCAGGGGGGAGAAAACTGAAGATAGATAACTCGAGTTGCCTCTGCCAATATCTTCATCTGACCTGGATTCAGTTTAAAAGAAAGAAGTTCTTCATGTGAAGCAGCACCCACAACATTCAGAGAGTGCCTTAGGTATACTGAATGCAATCAAAGTTTAATGATCCCTGTGACAAAAGAGTAAGTAAAAGAATAAACATGAAGGAGGGAGAATTTCTCATTCACTTTTTACATGTTAACTTTTCTCGCATGGTTACATCCATATTAATGTAAACATTTTTCCCCCACTGTGATCACGAAATGCGTCCATTAATTGGCTAAAGCCAGTCACTCAGTAAATGTTCAGCGTCCACTGGGCTTCACAGGTTTAAGTCCTTCAATTTACATTGTGTATCTGACCTTGAAAATACCACCACGGCAACTCGCGGTGCCATTTTAATCAGCTGGAAGGCGCAGGGCAACACTCCACATGTAATTATCATGTCTATTGTGCGTGCTGTCCGCCGAGACTCTGCTTGTTGGGCGTGTGTGGGTGGAGATAAAGAAGAGAGGTTCTCTAACAGATGTACTCATGCATAGAAACACTCAATGGTTCAGACGCAGGAGGACATCAAGGGCGCACACCATGCGTGTACACACAAATACAGCAATAAGTGCACACAGTAGGACACACACACACACACACACACACACACATAAAGTCATGAGGTTAGTAGGGCATGCAGGCGACATGAACATGCTAGGACCATGAAAATTTCATGGATTTCACTTCATATTTGCTGTGTGGAAAATAAAGTATACACAACTGCACGCACACACACACACACACACACACACACACACACACACACACACACACACACACACACACACACACACACACACACACAATGTACTGACCCACTATGAATGGAGTGTTGTTCAGAGACACACAGAGGCACCAGACGCCCTGTGCATTCACACAGGCTAAACAAAACCGACGACAGACCCACAAACACCAGCCTGCAGTGCACACAGGCTTCAATGAATTATAGAAGCAGTCAGTGTGATTCAATTTGATTACAGTGCAGTGGGGAAACACTTTTCATACTTTTACTCCCTTGAATTATTTACACTTCCGCCTCCCTGCGGTCTTGTCAGTAAAAGTTATTCTCCTAAATAAATCAATAGGGGGGCGGGAATTGTATTAATCGGCTAGCCTGTAGCTGCAATTTGTAAGACCATGTCACTGTGAAATTGTCGTGATGAACTATCAGGATGAGTGGGAGAGTCTTTAACTGAAATTGCAATAGGAAAAAAAAGTCTGATTTCATAGCCATTAAGCTGTTTTGTTCAGCATCTGACATTGCAGGCATATCAATGAGACTTTTAGATTTATGTGTTCACTGTTTGTTTCACTTCTCTCTGTCCAATATTCATTCACAGTGAGGCTTTGATCACACTACTTACAATCGAATACAATGGGCTGTTGTTCTGAGAGCTTTTCACTAAAGTCATTGTTATCCTTTAAGCTTCATCCCTTTATGGTGAATACTATTATCTTCCAACAGTGTCAGCACATCTTCAGGAGGCTCTCAGTGATGATGAGTGCCAGGCTGTAGCCATGGTAAACATATGAATCACAGTGGCTTAGCACATGCCAACATATAGCCCAATGCCGCCATCTGGTGCCACATGAAGAAGTAGCAGGGACTAAAAAGTTCTCTGAAATCCCAAAGCGTCATGACCTGATCTTGATCCAACTAAAACACCCAAGTTAATCAAACCAAGATTTAATTTAAGAGAATATATAAATGGAGAATCAGAGGTTGACCCATTTTTTAAAACAATTTGGTGGACACATCAAGTGAATGTATCACTTTTTCTCAATAAAACTTTAACGTGCTTGGTACCTTGGTACTTTATGAATCCTCCTGTCCATACCAACAAATTAATTAAGGCATATTATTCCTTTTACCTAACTTTTCTGTCTCCTCTCTCGTCACTCCTTGTCTTTGCCTCCTTATATTTAAGTCACTCTTCTTTCTATTACGTCTCCTTTTGTTTCTGTTTGTTCTTTGGTGGTTAGAGCACTTGTCTTCCATGCGGAAGGTCCGGGGTTTGAATCCTGCTGGGGTCAATGTCAGCAAAGGCATGCGGTCACAGGGTCCCCATTGCCTAACCAAATGGGATCAGATTCCTTAAGGAGGCATCAGAATAGGTGAGTTACTCCGGAATCTGAGCCAAGTCCTCAACGAGGCTGCGTCTCAAACATAATATTTTCCAAACATTAGAGCAGATTCAGATCCTTAGATATGGAAGCCCTGAGAGGCAAATGACATGAAAAATAAATTCTGGTGGTTAAGTACACCACTAAACTATTCTCTAAATAGGACTAAAAGCACTCATGTTGTCTTCCAGGTGAGTTTGTAGATGGCTAGAAATCCACTTGACATATTTCTGTTGTGCTTTTTGATTTAATAAGAGTTCCACATCAGGGCCTATCACCTATATCTTAAGTAGTTACATCTTAAGTATGATCTGGAGTGTACAGCAGATACCCTGAACGTACAGCTGATAGGTACAGTGGTTTGGCTAGATGATGAAATACACTAGTGGATAAAAGCCCTGTGAAATTTGATCACACAAGTGTTGCTAACTAAAAGTTTGGGGGAAATATGTGATCAATCCACATGTCATGGCATTCTGACTTAAGTTAGCTCGCACAATGGGTAGCTTGTTAGCAGAGATGCTATCTCTGCACTTCTTTTCACATTGCCCCATATTTCAAGTCATGTCAACTTGTGATGAGACATACTGTACTTGACTAAGAGCCATACTGGGTCCCAATAAAGTCACAGACCATGGCTAAGCGCACACAAAAACACTGCACATAAGTGTCCTACAGTCTCAAACATGTCAAATATTATCTGACCATATGTGGCCAGGTCCTCTACTGAACACACTCACAGTATTAACTCTTTATCTGCATGATGTTACAGAAGTGCCTATGTAACATATTCAGCATGGGCAGAGAGGCGCTTGCTTGCTGTTACGAGTTGGTGTTAGGCCTGCATATTTGCAGAGGGAAACATTTTACCAGACTTCATGAACGGAGAGATTTAAATATGTCGGACTTCAGCAGATTTTCCTGGTCAAAAGCCGAATTACGGGAAGCCTAAGTGCTGCAGCGCTGATTGAAAGCTGCTTGCTGTGAGAATGAAACAGAGAGATGGAGAGCTGGCAAGAGAAAGTGTAAATTTGATTACTGCAAAGTGTTTCTTTAAGTTATTAATAACGTCATACTGCTTCGCCACTCATTGACCTGCCCGCCTGAAACTTAAGATATTTTCTGACAGGCTTGCCCCGAACCTGGGTCAACCTGTGCATCAAGTACGTCTACAGATAGTTTATTAAGTATCTGTAACATTTCAAAAGCTTATTAGTTGATACCCAACAATTCAACTGTTTTGCTTTATTCTGTAGATGTTTAATAGGTCATCTATAAATATATTTTCCTGAGACCTCATACAAGGACATCACATTTTGAGTATGCTGCACCTTATACTCAGTTGTGCTTAACTTAGACCTGTTGTCCTCGATCATGGACACTTTTTCGTGCCATCTAGTGGTAGCAAAAGCTCCATACACTAGTACATGTAAAGACAAGATGGCAGCCATTTCTGCCAAGTCAGTCTGCAGCTGATCCCGGCACAAACGTGGACAAGGGACAAAACATATCAAATTTGAGTAATTTTAGCAACAGTAACAAGCTAAGACACTGTTAATTAGGAAACAATTGTTTGAGGACATTGGGACTTTATTATTGCAGCCTTTCACACAGGCCAATTAGGTGTGACAGACTGTTCCTACACACAAAAAGGACATTCCTAGTTTGGAGTATGGAGCAAGGAAAATTCATAGTTTCAGAATTAACAATGTTCAGGCATTTAAATGAACCGTTCTATCCTTCGTTACACACTTGTGGCTCTTAAAAATAAACCCAGTGTCCCCATATGAGAGCATCATTCAAAAACTACTTCCTGTTCAAAGACAATGCCTGGTTTTCATACTTAGCAG
Source organism: Epinephelus awoara (assembly GCA_035609425.1). Taxonomy (NCBI): domain Eukaryota; kingdom Metazoa; phylum Chordata; class Actinopteri; order Perciformes; family Serranidae; genus Epinephelus; species Epinephelus awoara. The sequence goes on along the minus strand of CM069316.1, from coordinate 17,158,735 downwards.
AAATAAAAAATGCCTACCAAACAAAAGTTCAAGTCTCAGGAGGACATGTGACTATTCATGAACATAACTACATAATAAGCTACGTAATTTAGTTGAACTTGAACTATTCACTCAGCCTTTATGCAGTTGAGTAAATAGTTCCACTCAATCATTCTAAAATATAAATATATAGCTATATTCATGAACTCTCAGGGCTTCTGTACGAATAGTCTCACTGCTTATTTTTCCTTGTCATCCTCCCCACTTTAGCTCTTGCATGTACTTTTTGGTAGGAGCGTACAAATATCCTTTCTTTTAGCATTTTCAGAATTTATCATGATGTCTTTTCTCTTTGTTATTGGCTTTCACTTTGTCCTGCCTTTCACCCCATTTGGTTACTCTCTTCTCGCTCCTCTATTTCATCCCACCTGTGATTGAGAGCATAATTATTCAACCGTTAAAGGTGGAAAGGTGGTTTTATTTAGCATTTAAAGTGATATTGTACAAGAAAAGAAAGGAGATGTAGCAGTGGTGAGGTGACTTTGAGTGTTCTTGAATGAAACAGCTCACTCATATAAAATAAAGCACCATGATGAACCCAAAAGCTCACACACCCTTTTATATACACCTTACAAAACTGAGGTCAACAAACCCAACAACCTTTCCACAAGAGACTGTGAAGTGGTTGTTGGAGGGACACTGTTTTCTTCTCACAGAAGATACCTGCAGCATATCCACTGTTTGCAGATATAGCTGTGTTAGCTACATTAGCCAAAGACTATATGATTGCAGTGAATGGCCTTTACAGAGATGTCTTACCGACACAGAAACACTTGACTTCCTGATCCTGACATTTAATTAACTAACATATGTTTATGTGGCTGCCACATTAAGGTCAGCTCAATAAAAGAGTCAGGAGATACACAATATAAAGCAATGCTAAATACATTGTGTAACTGTTCTTGCTAGCTGTTGTGATAATGCTGTTCATGAGACTTCCATATAAAACTGGTGGGTGTTTAATGTATTTCATCATGTTTTATATTTAACTGTGTGTGTACCGTGTTTTTCATTGACAGTTTTACACTTATTGGTTGATGTGAATTTAGGGTTGAGTTTTGGATATTAAGCTCAGTGCATAATAAGGAGAAGAGAGAAGAAGCAATGAAGTAGTCTGTGGCCCTGTTCACAGCTGGTTTACACTTAATCAAGTGATCCGATGAAGTGGGCTTTTCTACGCTGTCTGTTGACACCTGGGATTAGAATGTGTCACGTGTCTCGAATGACCACTTGTGATCGAATCTGTCTTCTCGCTCCATCCATCTGCAGTGGTAGCAGGCCAAGCAAAGCACCCCAGACCTCCCTCTCCCCAGCAACACTATATAATAACAGGAAACAGGAAAAAGTAATCACATTCTAGGCGTAAATCATACGGGCTGATATGTACAAAATACTCATATCCCTACAGATAAATGCAAGTTATTCATGTAAGTCTTTTACATTCTGTCCTGTGAATGTAATAAAATTGTCTCTGTGTCTTTAAGTGTTTAAAGGGATCGTATTTTTTTTAAAAATATTTCTAAGATGGTGAAAACTTGATTGCGCATTAGGTTCCTTTTGACCCACCAGATTCATCTGTCATAGGCTTAATTAGTCAACCCCCCAAATCTGTCCTACAAACTAAAAACGTTATGTCTCACAGTAGCAGAATGTCAGGGCAGAGACAAGGAGCACCTCTCCAAGGTTTGTGTATGCCGATGTCCCAACCTTCACCTGTGGTCATGAGCTCTGGGTAATGACCTAAAAGAATGAGATCGCGGGTACAAGAGGCCGAAACGAGTTTCCTCACTGCCCTTACCACCTCTGAATGTGGTCTGAGCAACTGGATCTTTGGATGCATTAAGGACACATTAGGTGCATTCACACCTGCTGTACTTAGAGCTGTCCACCTGTGATCTGATCACCTGAGACGCATGTTAAAGGGCCAGTGTGTAAAATGGGTTGAAAACCGTTAAAAACAGTGACATCAGTGGTCAAATTCTAGATTGCAGGGCTCACTCGCTCACCCCTCCTGTTGGGTAAATGACGGTGGCCTTGTAGGACCAAAAGCCTTGCACAGACACAAGTTTTTCAGGAGTTGGTCTATCTAGCGACGAGGTGAATGTTTATTTAGAAATCTAAACCATGTTATGATATTGTAATGAATCCCTCACAAGCAGGAGACCAGAGTAGCGTTCGGGAACAAGGCCCGTTTATTTGAGCACTCCAAAAACTCCAGGGGGTAGCACGTAAAAGACTCCGTCCCAAACTACAATATTATAGCGACCCTGCAGTAAATGTTCTGTTATCATGTCAATGTTCTGTGAGTTGATGACATGTTTGGGATTGAATGAGTATAGTTAGGGGGGCGGGGGGCGAGTGTGACGGGAATGAGGGCTGTGTGAGTGCCCTTGCCTCAGTAATAAACGGTGGTTTTGACATAAGACTAAAATTTTCAGTACGTCCTGCGCTGTGATTTGCGGAGGGATACACCGGTGAGCAGGCACAGACGTAGCCTGTAAACAGAGCTCAGCTGTTTATTTAGCCTAGCAATATCTCCGGACTGTAGCAGCTGCAATGGACGACTTTGAACGCGATTTTGAAGAGTTTCTTGTAGTGGACACAGATCCAGAGCCATACCTGTTTGAGTCGGAGTACAAAGATGAGGAATCCATGTGTTGGAAGCTGAGCGGGCGAGGAGAGAGGCTGAATCCTCCGCTCCCATTTTGCTGCACAGAATGGGATTCGGTGCTACCATCATTGGGGAGATATATCATCAGGAGGCAAAGCGCCGCAGAGAGTGCATCACAAGGAGTGAAGTTGCGTCTTCTTTTCCTCACAGATGACGGTTCTGGTTCATTCTCTCCTGTTGCGTGGTAAGTGTGGTCCATTTGCAAACTTTATAACTAAAAAAACTTTTTACTACTCTCTATCGACGAACTACTAACACTCTCTGCTGTTTCCTCCTCCTTCTTCCTTCCTCCCGCTGTCTTTGTTGGTTTATTTGTACACGCGAAACGCGTTCTCTGGCTGGCTGGACTGTCCGCTCGGGCTGCCGTACATACATGGCGGCGCAAGATGGCGATGTCTCTAAAGCAAGGCACTTGCTATACATATATATATATATAAAAGCATAATTATAAGGCTACAAAAAAACAAACAAATTTTATTTTACAGCGATTATACACTTATATAAACATATTAATGGGTAGAATATTTAGATTCAGATTCAGATTTGATAATAAACCATGCCAAATATTACACACTGGCCCTTTAATACCAGGCGTGAACGGGGCCTGAGTGTGGAAGATCGAGTTCAACACCACCACCACACAAATGGATGAGGCAACTCTGAAACACTAACTTGAAAAAGAAAAACTGTTGATAGGGGTAAGTGCATTTGATGAGTGTTAGAAGCAACAGGTGACTGTCTTTTGTATAGAGAGTAAAAAGAAAGGGCTGAGCACACATTCCTGGGTAATGACAGTGACTTTGGTGGTTGACAGCGTGTTATCAACCTTTACTGCTCCGAGTGCGTTAAAGGAAACTGCTGAGAACTTTAAAGTGCTTAAGTGCTTTATCATTGGATGCCACAGGATGGCATTGAAAACAGAGCAGAAATCAATGAGAAGTGGTCTGTTATAGAGAGTCTGAGTGTTGTATAAGTGAATGCAGGAGAGAAGCCACTGCGTCATTTGTTCTCTTGTAGGTAAACTGAAATGTTTACAGGACTGTAGTGGCAGGTGGTCAAATGATGTTGAAAACAACTTTAAATTAGATAAGTTGTTTTGCAGAGATGTTTTTCTTATCATCCCTCTTACTTTTCTCCTTGTGTGTATGATATTTGTTATGCTGTATCTAATTAGCAAGTTGAACCTTTCTGCACATCTTTTGTATACACTTGGAAGCTACCCAGAACTCCCACAGTCTTGTATTTTGTCATTTAAGTAGCTTCACTGGAGCAGATTGGGGTTAAGTGCATGGTTATTAAGTATTTAAATGGTATTCAGCAATCTTATTATGATCATTATTTCATCATAATTGGGTTTTTCCTCTCTCGATCTTCCAGCTGAGTGTTTTTCTCATTTAGCAGTGATCCAAAATCAAAATAAGCAGATATGTGCAAATGGATTTACTTAAACGTCTGTGATCATGCATATACACTCATATACAGTAACCGACCAAGATCTAGGGAGCATAAAAAGCCTTGACGGCTTGGAGTGCTCACACACACACCGACACACACACACCATAACAATACGTGCATGGGGTGCTTTGGTAGCGGACTGAACATTAAAGGTGCTGCATGTAACTCTGGAGACAGACAGTTGATTGTTGAGTCTCTTTCCTCCGCCTTCCTAAATGCCTATTTATTTAAAATAAAACACATAATTCAGGTGCCATGGTGGCAGTCGAAATATTTATGACCATGCTTGCTGCTTCTATCTGTGTGTAAGTGTGTGTGTGTTGAGGGTGTTTGACAACTTAACGTATGAAAACCTCAACAATATTACAACTCTTCTCCCCTGACTGAAATTCTTATTCGATCTCAGACTTTATTGCCTTGATGACAATGTTGATGCTCCTCTCGTTTAACCTAATATAGTCATATTTAGCTGTGGCTGTTGCGAATATCTGCTTTGCAAGCTAAAAATCTTCTCCAGTTTCTCCCCAAATTCTATTAAAAAGTGCAGCGTAGATCCCAGCTGAACGATTTGATTGAATGTTTGCTCCTTGCTTTGTGTTGCTGTGTGTGTTTCCTCATGGCCAGTTGTGCACTATGATGATGAATGTGTGGGAAACCTACAGCAAGTGTTTATCGCTGCTTTGCTGCTGCCTTTACTGTGCAGTCATTTCATGTCACTCCGATATGAATTCCAGTATTTCTTTGCAGGTATTGAAGTTTTGTCAGAGGTGACAGGTCACCAAGGCACCGTGCCACCCACCTGATGCTCTCCCTTTGTCGTTTCATCCTCCCTGCACAGGTCTGCCTGCAGCTTTTCTGTTATAATTCAGTATAGCGCAGATGGTTGAGATTTCACACGCTGCCTATTTAAACACAGTGGGAATACCATTTCCTGCTCAGGTGGAGAAAGTAAACAGAAGCACCAAATGAATCCCAGTTTTTATCTTCAGCATATTTTTTTTCTCATGGAGGTCTTAGAAAAGATAAATTTGTTTTTGTCTTTTTAAGGTAGTGTGAAGTGTGTGTACAGTGTGTCTGTGTGCATTTGCATATGAGTGCGCCTGAGTGTGTGCAAGTGGGGACTTGCTGGAATGTATTGTCTGCAGCATGATTAATGTTTCTTTAAACAACCTGTGTGTAGTTCCTCAGTTGGCCAGCAGGTGTCACTGTGTCATAGAGAGAGCAAGGAAAGGCAGGCAGAGACGAGAAATTTTGGATTAAAACATTCAACACTGTTAGTTTTTCACAGCTTAATCATCTGTTTTCTACAGAATCACTGCTACATGCAGCTGATCAGGATGTGTACACTTATATTTACTTTTTCGGTGATATGTTTATGACTCCATTTACCACCCTCCCTTGACAGAGACAGAACATACAGTCATGACTGCAGAGGAAATCGATTAGGTGTTATGGCTGAGGAATATCCCCAAGTGTGTGCTTTCTGTGTGTTGTGTTTTATGATTGTCTTTTTCCATGCTCATCCCTATACTCTAATGAGTTTATGTATATATCTGTGTTTCCTATAGTTTTATCTTTACCAGAATAGAGGTTAGAGGAGGGAAATCTGAGTTTCAGCTTGGCCATAGGGGATCTGCTAATAAGCACACTCAGTCGATACCAGCATTCTTACTTACTGCAGCTCAGTCTCCAGAATATAATGTTGGTATTGTACGTCTCTGCAAACCGTGGATATGTTACTTCTGTATGTTTCATACACATGATGTTGTTCAGATTAAGTGCATGTGTGCTGAATTTTTAATCAAGAGGACCTAGGTGAGATGGCAACCAAGTAGCAGACTTCTGTTCAAGACCATCAAGAGCGGGTATTGGTTTATGAGAGTTCAGGATATTTCCAGCATGTTTTCCTAACCCTAACTAGGTGGTTTCGGTGGGTTTTGTGCTTATACCTCACCACGTTACTCACAGGGTTGCAACAATATAAAATTTAGAGTTTAAACATTAAGAAATGTAAACATTCAACATATCTGCTCATATGAAATGTATAAATTTATCTACATGTAAGTGAAACCTACAAATGTAACATATCCATAGTTTGAGGTAAAGTACTACGCCAACCTTTATTCTGCTGATTGGGACTGGATATTGTCAGACTGTTCATACATTTTCCTGTCAGAAATTTGTGTATAACCCATGTTTTTGGTAAGAAGCAGTCTAGACTATAAGGTTGGGGTGTGGGATGTAGAGTGTGGATACCTGACCTGAGCCCGATGGGACCCGCTGGGTTCCGACGTATCGGGCCAGCTTCGGATAACAAATAAGACATTTTTCTCGGGTTTGGTTTAGGATACTTGACATGCTGCTGTGTTGTGCTGTGGCCTATTCAAGTGCTGGAATGTATTCCTTTTGTGACAATGCCTGAGCGCAATACAGACGCCGCTTTATTTGAGTGTGTATGCTGCCCTGCGCCGCTGTGCGTGCGGCTTGTTTGACCGTGCATAACAGCAGCCTTTTGATGGTTATTTACACACTGTCCATGCGTGATCACAGTAAACAGACAAGCTGTAACCATGATAAAAAATAACTGTCAGGTAACAATCTGCGTCGTGCTTGGGTCGGGTTTGGACTAAAAAATCAGAAGATCTGTCGGGGGCGGGCCGGGCTCAGTTATAACTGTCTCGGACTTGGCTTGGGTTCGGTCAGGACTTCTAGTGGGATGTGTCACAAAATACAGGACTTTCCCCTAGGAGACTGGTGTTCAGAATGGTGTTAACTTTGAGTTATTTTAAGATGCGTCGTCACCATGTTTCTTCTCTTGAATCTAACTTACTTACCAAAATTATTTAGTTTAGTTAATTAGTTTTATGGTATGTAACTTTATTTTCCTAAAGCTAAAGTAGTCCCACCATGTTTCTCATTTCTAAACCTAACTCAATTAGATTTACTTGCCTAAACCTAACCAATGTCACTTTACGTAAAGTACGTAACTTCACGTTAAGTTTGTGATCATGGGGCGCTAATTTGTTAGATATCATACATGTCGTTGTATGAGGGTACATTGTTAATGTATGTGCATAAGAGAAAGAAGGAAGGGGGAAATAAGTTAGGTAGCTACTAGGTATGGTTAGATTTGCTGAAATTTTGTTTTAATCTAGCTAGCTAGGTGTCTGGCTAGCTAGCTTTTTCAGTCAACAGCTAATTTTGATATAAGGATGTAAAATGAAACACTAGGAAGCCAGTCTACTTTTCTGTTAAAGTTACAATCACCAGAGGACAAACACAGATCCTAAAAAGAATCCAAAACACTTGAGCTCCTTCTGTATGTTAACAGTTCTTCTGAATAGCCCGTGGTCTTCAGACAGCCGATGAAACAAGCAAAGTTACAATTATTCAGTCAATCAATACAAATCATATAAGGTACAATTCCAGTGACATGCAAACTCTGCAGTTCCTTCAATTTGCATTTTGCAATATATTCCCTTCCTGCTCTTTGACTGTAGGCTGCTGCTTTAAAACTGTCCATGTTTCCAGTTGTACTGTAGGTTGCAGTGTTCTGAAATCCATGGTTTCTGGTTGTGAAATAATTTTACTGTAGTTAAAAAGAGAGGTATACGCTACAGAGTGACAGAGTAGAATAGAAGCAGTGGAGCAGAGTATGTGGAGTCAACCTATAAATGAAGAGATAGAGAAAGGAAAGCAGAGAAACAGAGGAGCTTGAGGAGACGGTGGCTCAGTGTGGCCTTGTTTGCTGCTTCATTAATCTTGCCTCCAAAGGGCTGCTCTTCAACACAACTGTGTGCACAAACGCGTGCATACGCAGTGTGCCACAATGCTGCTTTACAGGTAAGGCCATCTATATCCGTGTGTTAGGCATGATGCGTGCACACTGCGTGTGTGTCTTTGTTCATTCTGTTACCGCTCTACTGTGAACCTGTCCTGAGACACGAGTGCATGTCAATGTGTGTACACATTTCTGTGTGTGCAGTAGAAGCTGCTGACTCCACAGCTCATTACAGACCACTAGGGAGTCCTGTGGCCTCCAACTAGCAAGGAGGAGGAGGAGAAGTGCGTGACCCAAACATGAAGGAAGACGCTGGGAAGGAGAAGCGAACTCTGCCAGGGTCCCGCTGGGCACACTATCTACTACAGTGACAGCTCCAAACTGCTCACCCTGCACTCCTACCATACTTTGTGCTCGTGTAGGAGTGGCTTCAGCGCGTAGTTATCATACATTTTCAACATTTTGAGTTCTCATACTGTATCTTTATTGAATGGCAGCAATACTGTACTTCTTTTAAAAGTGACTTTCCTTAATAGATTTTCAGTGAATTTCAGTGATTCATTCTGATGACTCCCAGCTTGTGCTCCAGTGGGTGGTGAGAGTCAAACAGCAGGTATTGGTCCACGTGTGACCGTTTTCTGTACACCTCGATGTTTAGGCTTCTGTCCTCTTCAATGTGGACTGCACAGTCTAGAAGGGTAGATTGTCTCCTCCGACATCCTCTCATTTGAATTTGATGTGGATGTCTACTGCATTAATGTGTTCTCTGAAAGCTTTCGTGTCCTTATTTTGACCCAGGTGGCTGGGAGCAGTTCTTGTGAAGGTGGTCAGGGCTCACTTCTCTACATCTTCCATGTAAAAGTTGGCCACTATAGGGGACACCAGTGAGCCCGTAGCACAGCTGGGCTTTTGTCTGTAGAAACCCTCTCTGTATTTTAAAGTAGGTGGTGGTCAAACAGAGATCAAGCAGGTTGCAAATGTGGTATGGGTGAAGTTGAGCCTGTTGGAAGAAGTTGGTCCTACAGTTCATTTACACATATTACCTATATTTACTTTTGATACAAAGCTGGGTGAAAATCTGCAAAATATTCCTTCAATATCAAGTCTATAGCTTGGCTCCTTTTAGTTGGTAAGATCAGCCTCTGCTTATATAACCATGTTTGTTCAGGTTAGAATACTTTCATTATGCTGTAATGTTGTTTTTAGTGATCTTTGAGACACCTTCTGGCAGACACAGTCTATTATGAGTGAGACATGAGCATGGCTGGTGACAGAAAACACCAACATACATCAGACAAAAACTGTTGAAAATCAGCACTTCACATAAGCTATGCTGATTGTTTACCTCTTTAAATGCTGTGGTGTCTGTGAGGATTACTTTCACCTCAGGCTAGATGACATTTCAAAGTAGGCAGTTATCAAGATGACAAGTGACGAGTGCCGGAATGAGAACTTAACAGGCTGTGAGGAGAGGAGAATGTGACCACAGGCAGAAATTTTGATACTGTACTTTAAAGAGTTTGTTCAAACTGAGATGTGAGTCAGGCATGAAAACGGATATTCAAAATTGTTGAAAAAGTTGTTTTTTTAAAAAATGTTGCTGGTTTACGGATTTGGGGGAATAGAGAAGGCTTTATTTTCATCTATTGTGAGCAGGAACTGGTTGTAATGATCAAACATCAAAGTAATTGTTATAGATTTCCACTATCAAACATGTTTTTAGTTAAGAGTATCATTTGTTTTTATTTTCAAAGTAAAAGTGCATCTGTGTATCCGCCAGCAATCGGACATCTTACTTAAATCAGATATGTGCAACGGCCCCGCCTAAAGCAAACTATACTTACTGGAGACATTTTTAAGCATCTGTTTTACGTGCCTTGTAAGGTTATCAAGCAAAACACTAAATTCAAACACATTTTGGACTTAAGCTTGGCCTGAGGGGGATGATGGTGATCAAGGAGTTGGGCTGAAGAAGGTCTTTTAAGCCTTGAGGCAGCGTGGAAAGGAGGTGAAACTTAGAATTAAAGTGCAGATGGAGATAACAGAAGCAGACATATTAGAGATGTTTTTTTAATGCTTTTAGCCAATTGGGATTTGGACTATGGAAACAGGGCTGATGCTTGGGGCATTTAAGGCAGATTTTATACATTCAGTGAAATTATTATTTATTTGTGCTGTAGTTTACATATTTCCTTACAGCAGTGGTGCCCCCAGAAATTTTTCATAAGGGTGGCCAGATGGGACCTCTGGGATGGCACACCAAAACCAAAAGCCATAAACTGAGCAGAGCATTATGTCAAGCTCAGCTCACATCCCAGCTACATCAGCTGATCTCAAACAGTCCAATCAACTGATGGAGCAGCTGATTGATCACATTCCTTTTCTCTGCATCCAAATCTCATTCAGGGCGCCCTATTTAAACTGCTCTGGCCTGCCTACTGTTGCTGCTTCCTCTGCAAGCTGCTTTGCAACCCGCCTCCACCCCAGCTCCTCCTTTTCATGCTGTGTCTGACTTATCAATGTCATATCTGTTTGTCATTGATGCTGCTCTGTTCTGTTCCCGGAGGGTCTTTGCTGCTGCTCTCCCAGCCTCAGGCTTTCCATGTACGCACATGGAAGGGCAGGGAGGTGTGCTCTCTCTGCCTCAGGCTTTCCTCATATGCGTGTGGAAGGGCAGAGAGGTGTGAGTGTAATGAAATTAACTGTTAAAATAATCTTCCGAGGATAACTTTCCGTGTAATGTAACATCATAGCAATTTTCTCTCCCTCCCTGTATACCAGCTACATGGAATTATTTTTCAACAGAGTTTAAATCTGATATGTTTGAATGAGAGAAAAATAGACAAAGCTTTGACTTGAAGAAGTAAATTGCTAGCACTCATGGGTACCCATAGAACCCATTTTCATTTAGATATTTTGAGGTGAGAGTTCAAAGTACCCCTTCAAAAATGGCCAAGCCAGTTTAGCTTAAATTTGAGGAATCATGTAGCCCCCTGTCCAACAACCTATGCCCACATGGTTGGTACCAATGGATGCCTTTGGTTGTCTAGTTTCACAAGATATCGCTACCTTCGCGCTAGATTAAAAAATGAGTGCACCACAGCCTCTTAAAGACAGCAACAGACAACAGCCTCTAATTATTTCGGAGGCAAGGGGCATCGAGTCCTTTTGACCCCCCCAACAGGGGCGCCACTGCCTCACAGCCTCAATGAGGAAAACACAATTACAGTTTACAAGGTTTGAAGGATTGAGAGCAGGCTATAAAAGGTCACTAAGGCCTTATTGCATTAGTTTGGCGGAAGTGGAGAAAATTCCCACAGGGGTTGTGAAGTATGATATAACTTGCATTATTACAAAGTATAAGTTTGTAGCTGTCGACGCTGCTCACTCATAGATACTGATGAAGTCTGTACTGGTGTTCATTACTGCTGCAGGCTCTTTGTTTTTGTAATGTTTGTGGCTGATGGGAAGCAGTGTGTGTAATTCAGAGATGTGTGATGTACAGTAGTTGTGTTTCATCTGAGTTTGAGCCCTCATCACATTGTTAAATTATGCGTTAGTGTGGAGAAATGAGGACTACCATTCAGATATTAAATTCTGGATGAAACAGCATTATGGCCTAAAGTTCAGGGATGATATGACGGCGAAATCAAGAGTAGAAACATGGAAATGAAGCTGGAGCCATACTGGCAGCACAACAACAAACCCATCCCTGACCCCTTCTCTACACAGCGGCGTCTGAAGTTTTCATCCATATTGAGCCAAAAGACCCCAAAGTGCTCATCGTCTCTCCAAGCAGAGAGCATGAGGAGGGGAAAAAAAACCCCCACAACAACATAATAACACTCTAACATCCTCCATTATTCCAGCTGAGACATCTGCTTCTGTAATGAAACCAACAAACAAACATGCATAATTCAACCAGCCAGCCAGTTCTGCATTGAGTGGAAATGAGCACAAAAAAACAACCCCCCAAAAACCAAAAAAAATGAGAGTCCAATAATTATTGCTGCAGAAAAATGATGAAGCACCACACTTACACCTAAACAGCCTTATTTACACTCATTTGTTAGGAGCAATTCAGGAGGTGAAACACTCAATTGTGTGTGTGCGCGCAGAGTGTGTAGTGCACTGCTACAGAGACAGTTTGTTTTGCAGATGGGAAAGTGCTAGTGTCATTTTTTATGACAAAACCAAACATTCCGTTGCAATAAACAGTCGAGCTCAAAATTAGGGCACTAACAGAGAATGAGAGTAATGATGATGTTGCAACAGGGAATAAACCTGGGTGCAGACCACACACACATACACAGCGCTGAAAAAAGGAGCCACACACTGTAGCTCTGTGAAGGTAAACGATGCAACGATATAAACCCTTAACATTACATGTAGTTTTAGTTTATTTATTTAGTTGCAGGTTGCTAACTTTGCTTTGTAAGGTTAGGTAACGTGAGCTATCTTGGTAATTAGAGTATGCTAGTAGCTATCCCTATGACTGGCTGGCCAGCCAATGCTAGCTAGTCATTCATTCACAGTATTAGGCAATGGTCTTGGGACATGCCCGGAACACCTCCATGGGAGGCGCTTGGGAGGCATCCTGATCAGACGCCCGAACCACCTCAACTGACCCCTTTCGACGTGAAGGAGCAGCAGCTCTACTCTGAGCTCCCTCCAGATGTCTAAGCTCCTTACCTTTTCCCTAAATCTGAGGAAACTCATTTCGGCTGCATGTATCCGCGATCTTATTCTTTTGGTCACTATTCAGAGCTCATGACCATAGGTGAGGGTTGGGACGTAGATGGACCATTAAGTCGAAATCGAAAGCTTTGCCTTCTGGCTCAGCTCTCTCTTCACCACGGTGGTCTGGAGCAAACGTTACCTGTTTTGGCAAACTTAACAAAAATTGCACAAGGAAAATGAGGAAACCTACAGGGAGGAAATGTTTAGACTGTCTTGGGGCTGTAATGAGGAAATCGGAGCACAAATTACTATTAAAAAAAAAAAAAAAAAAAAAAAGTAACAAGGCATCCTCTTCCTCCTCCTCCTCTCTATTTTCCATGCTGCTCCACTCCCATACTCACTTCTCAGTTTTTATTGTTCAGTGCAACTGAACAACTTGGCATGGGGATGGGAAAACCAGAATATGAAAAACGAAGTCAAGGAAGACAAAGAGAAGACATGAAGAGAATGAAAAGAAGACAAAGAATGACAGCGATTGAGAGAGGTGACAAGCAGATAGTAGGAAGTAAAAGGAACGGCCAAAAAAGGGAGATGAAAGAATGGAGAGAGGGCAACGAAAATCGACAATTAAAGACAAGGAGGGAGAGATGAATTATGCATCGGTGTGACTGCAGAGGGCAGGAGGAAACCAATCTGGAGGGGAGAAGATGCCAGACTGATACAAGCTCCATTTATCTCTACACTGACCTTCTCTATCTTTCCCACACCTCTGCTAAAACCAACAGTCTGAAAGAGAAGGTAGAAGATGACTGCCGAAAAAGATGAGCGTGTGAATGTAAGACAGTGAGCAGGAAAGAGAGTGATGTGTGAATACAAAATACAGTGGACTAAAAGAAGCCAGAGTGTGGATAAAAATAAAGGACAGCGAGAGGGAATAGTGTAAATAGAGCGAGGAAGATGAGGCTTTTAAGGACAGAGGAAGAGGAGAATGAAAGCAGATGAGGGGAGGAAGGGATAAACTGACTTGACTTTGACTGCAGAGGTGAGAGGGGATGATGAAGTTGATTGCTATCTTTCTTCGGCTTAAGTGGAAGTATCGCTCCCTCTGCTTTGACCTGGGCAAACACCACAAACAGCAGCTGCAGTCATAACACACACTTAAAGGCCTTAAAGGGATACTTCACCCACAGATTGACCCTTTGTATAGCAATTGCCCTGTTACCCTGGATTTAAGGACACTTTTCAGGTCAGGAATTTGACTCCATCCCAGGCCACTCTGTCCATGCAAGCAAGGGCGTAGGTTTCATTGAGGGGACACATACCATTTTGAGCATCAAACACTTAATTTTCTGCAGTTTATGCACCAATTTTTTCGCATTAATTTATGGTGTAAATGTCTTTACTTTTATCAAAATAATCTGCTACTTTCATGTTTTCGTGATGTAGGCTGGCCGTGTCTGGACAAAGGGCTCAATAACAAAGTCTACGAACTTGGACAATGGAGACCATGGGGAGTATGTCTGTGCCACAGTCAGATGGCTTGGAAGGTTGGTGAGTGATTTATGTACTTAACTTCAAGGACTCCTGACATCATGAGGCTTTACACTAACATACCCCATGACGGTAGTTTGGAGGCCTTAAGTTTTTATTCACAAACCCATGACGGCACTTCTAACCTTCCTGATTGTCTTCTCATCGACTTAGACAAATTTGTTGTGAAATACAGCTACTTCAGTTTTGAAAATAATTTCTATTTGCAGGTTTCAGGCACTAGTATGGGCATTGAGTCAAGACCAGACATTTGTCTAAGACTCTAAAATGGTAAAGATTGATGGATGACATTTTCTATATTTATGATGGAAGTCCTGATGAATTAGCAGACTTTGTCATTCTATTAAACAGTTTTGACGGTAACTTACAGTTTACATCGAGCTATAGTACTGAAAAAGTAAGTTTCCTAGACATATGGGTTATTAAAAACAATGGCTCTATCACTACAAACTCTACCCATCAGTCAATTTTTCCGATTGAGAAGGATTTGTCACTGCAAAGAGGACTTTATAGAGAAGGCTGTGGTTATGAAAAACAAATTTGCACAGCGGGGATACCCATCACAGTGGACTGACCAAGCGTTCGAGTTGGCTCGAAAAAAGACGCCCTCGGACTTACTTAAAAAGAGTCAAAAAACAAAAGAACTTTTTTGTTTCATGCATCACTGGAAACTGTCAAAACACTGGGCCAGACCCAGAACTTTCTCATCTATTTTGCAGATCCATCCCATTCGTAAACAAAAAGGGGGATCGAATGAGAGCGATCGCTTGGTCCGTGCCAATTTTGACCACAAGACAAGTTCATCATTGTTTTATGTACGATTCGTTGACCTAACCAGGTCATTTCAATTTAAAGCTCCAATGGATTGGAATAATCTTCCTCTTTCACCGCGATCTGTTACCTCTTTCCGTGTCATCTATATTCACATCTCAAAACAAATTGCTTATGTTTGTAATTTGATGTAATATAACTTGTTTTGTGCTGCTGTTATAATTAATTTATTATCCAGGTATTCTCCCATCCCCACACAGGTAAAACGTTTCCCATCAACAACGTCATCACCTGTGTGTCCACACACGTGATCTACCTGATTCGATGTCCATGCGGGCTTGCATATGTTAGGAAACCTACCAGAAAACTCAAACAGTGCATCAGTGATCACAAAAGTACTGTATGCAGAAACAATAGGAACTATCCCATAATCCACCCAGAAAAGCCAGAAAAGGGTGAATTGCCCACTCCAGTTTGGGGAGGAGGTCCTGCCTCAGGTGGAGGAGTTTAAGTATCTCGGGGTCTTGTTCACGAGTGAGGGTAGGATAAAGCGGGAGATTGACAGGCGGATTGAGGCGGCGTCAGCAGTGATGCAGGTGCTTAACTGGTCCGTTGTGGTGAAAAGGGAACTTAGCCAGAAAGCTAGGCTCTCGATTTACCGGTCCTATGGTCACGAGCTCTGGGTAGTGATGGAAAGAATGAGATTGCGAGTACAAGCAGCCGAAATGAGTTTCCTCCGCAGGGTGGCTGGGCTCAGCCTTAGAGATAGGGTGAGGAGCTCGGACATCCGGGGTGGACTCAGAATAGAGCCACTGCTCCTCCACATTGAGAGGAGCCGGTTGAGGTGGTTCGGGCATCTGGTAAGGATGCCTTCGGGACACCTCCCTTGGGAGGTATTCCGGGCATGTCCAACCGGGAGGAGACCTCGGGGCCACCCCAGGACACGCTGGAGGGATTACATCGCCCGGCTAGCCTGGGAACACCTCGGGGTGTTGACGGTGGCCGGGGAGAGGACTGTCTGGGCTTCCCTGTTGAGGCTGCTGCCCCCGCGACCCGGACACGGATAAGCGGAGGACGGCGAGTACGAGTACGAGTACAATCTCATAATAGTGCATTTCATTTGATGCACAGCACATGGGTAATGTGACTGATTGCAAACTCACAGCCACCCCTACTTAAGACAGCTCTTTGTTAAAAAACTGTTTGCCTGACAAAGGTCTAGTTACCAAAACATTGCTGCATTAATCATTATTTTTGCAACTTTGACTGTGTGCAGCATTTTTTCTACAAGTTGTGTTCTGCTCGTCCCTCTGCTAAGCACCTGTTTAGAAAGTTTTTAGTAAGGTGTCAGCAAAAATGCATGTGTTTGGTGAGTACTGAGCACACAACTGGATAAATGAAACTTGCATTATACTACAAGTTGTGTGACAGTTTGTTGTTAAATGCGGCCCCCATTTATTTTAATTCATTAAGAATTTTCTCAGTTTTTGGATTCTTTGATTACCATTTAGGCATACAAGAAAAACAAAGTTTCCTTCACCAATTCAAAGTAGCACAGAGTGAGTAACTGATACACAAATGCTCATTTTGTGGGTGAAGTATTCCTTTTATTTTTTTTTCTCAGCCAGCTTCTTACTATAAGTGATGGAGTACATGAACTTGCTTTTTTCTGCAAAAGTTGGAACAAGTTTGGCATGTCAAATCTGAACTGCACTTGACCCAGACTGAAATTACTAATGCAATTATAACTTCTTTTTTTTTTATCAAGCTCCAGTTAAGGAGTCACAGATGATGAGTGCCCAGAGAAGGGCAGCTATTACGGGGATACAAAGATAGCCAATCCTGTTCTGTCTGGATGACAGAAAACTCCTCACCTCCAAAATACAACATGACCCGAACATGACCTCTGTGACCCTAAACAGCTTGGCATTGCTTTGTCACTGCGATGTCTCCACAAGTAAGTCCACGTGTGATCCGACCAACTAAACCGACCCATGAGTCAGCCGGGTAACAGAGGAAGCTGGCCGGCTTATTAAGTAATGACTGCGTGACCGGTCACTCAGCCTGCTGGACAGCCAGTCAGTGACTCAAGACGGACAGATAGACAGCCAGTCAGCCAGATTTACATCCAGCCAATCACTCTGTCAACAGAGCAGACAGTCAGTCAGTCTGCCACCAAGTCAAATGACAGACAAACAGTCAGCAAACCACTCAGCTGTTCAGTCACTCTGTCAGATTTGTCACAACACAACCCTTCTGAGCGACACAGCAAGAAAGCAATTTTTGCCAGCGCCAAACACGTCAACACGCGGCACAGAAGAATGGATTGAATTTGTCAACGAGTTCGAATGGAAGGAGGGAGGAAGAGGAGAAAACCCAGCTGCATGAAAGACACAAATCACAATCTCAGCTTGACATGAAACAAACAAAAGAGGACGGGGCATAATGTAGAAGTCAGGACACACGTGAGCACGTTCGAACTGGGCAAGCAAGCGATTAAAAATGCATATACACGAGTGAACAGACGCGCGCACACAGGAAGTGACACATAAACAAGGCCACACATGAACACACACACGTCAGCGTAAAGAATAAGAAGTGATGGGTGAACAAAAGCGCCATCATATTCACATCAGAAAGGAGATTATATGCTTCATACAAATGTATTTTAGGATGACAGGTGGACACACACACATGTAGTCTAGAAGCACAAATGCACAGACATGCAGGCTTATTCAAAAGCATGCTTTTTAAAAACACCCAAGTAAACAAGCTGTGACAAGAATTCAAAAGACATAATGGCATCCAAATTCCCAGGGTGGAAGCCCAATTATTTACCCCGTACAAAATGCTCATTGCAGGCTGTTAACTCACACAAACACAGCTCAAACCTGTCAACGTCTCCCCGGATGATTTTATGCTCTTTTGGCAGTTTTCAAAGTTGGAGAAACGGAGGAGACGTTGCCTCTTGAGACTCGCAGACAAAACACTGTCGATTTTCAACCATATCCAAACAGAACCCAGAGCTGCTGCTGTGGTTGCTTCATCTTCTACCATTTCACACACTGTCTGCCAAGAAATGTCTGCTGCACGTCTGTCTCCTACGTCTCCTGTTGCCTGTTCACTCATAAAATCTTGTCTTTATTGAAAAGTGTTTAAATTCAAACCATTGGAGTTTTTGGGGGTTGATACAAGTGTAAATATCCTGAAGCAAAAACAGCAACCACAGATCTGTGTATGATAACAGCAGACAGGACAACTAGGAAGTACATCTTAAACCGAAACTCTCAAAAAGTAGTTCCTGACTTTGCCTCATGAGGCCTCCTGTGACTGTTTGTCATGGCTGCCAGTGTCCTACCCACTCTTATCTTCCAGCACCACTAACCAAAGCCATTTTCATGTCATTCCCCATCCGTCCAGCAGCCGTCACTGGAGAGCTGTCCCGGCTTCAGACTTCACCTGATCAACCACCTGATCCCACAGCTGTTGCCCATTTCCCCTTTAGCTCCATCAGGTTGCACTGCAAACAAAGATTAGCCACAGGATAACATGGAGCCCTCAGAGATGTCTCCAGACTACTCTCCTGACCTGGTAAGATCATAATTTGCTAAGCATGCATTAAGTCTGCAAGTGGTGGATGGCATGAAGATGGAGTCGTCCATGTTTGTTGTGTGATTTCTAATCAAGTTAATCTCAGTGCAAGTTGTCTAGTCTTTGAAAACTTTTTTGGAAACAATAACAGAAGAACCAAAGAGCATCTAGAGGGAACGGTTATAAAGGAGGTGTACTTATTACTTCAGTTTGTATACCATGTGGTCTGTTTTACCAAACCAAAATAGTTTTTGGATGTGTGATTTTACAGCCTTTGATAGATTTGGGATGGTTGTGCCCCTAGTGTGGACTGACATGTCCGTCACACATTTGACACAGGAGCTTTGGTAGTAGCTAATGGGACCATTTAATGGTATAGTCCATGTTGGCAGAAGAAATATGTTGCTTTCAGGAGCATCCAGTCTTTTGGTGGCAATTATGGCTGACAAAGCATTTAAAAGCTATGGTTACAATTTTGCTTCTGGTTATTCTGACTGATTAGACTACAGGGTGAATTTGCCTGGAGCAAATGTTGAAATTTGCAAACTTTACAAACGAATAAGGATGATAAAAGAGTAGCGTTTCCCACCCAAACAGATGCAACAAAACAAAGAGGAGGGTCAGACAGATCTCAATCACATGAAGTCTGTGCACACCCCAACACAGAAGGAGTCTAATTGGTCAAAATAAGTGATCCTGACACCTCTGTGGGTGGACCGTGCATGTGAAAGGCCTTTCAAGGTATCAAAGTTAAGGTTAGGCAACTTTGAGGCGTATAAGTAAATAGAATTCACTTAACTTACACATACACTTTCCATTTAGTAAAACAAACTGGAAAGATACAGGGTGATCATTGACGTTAAAGGGACAGTTCACCCCCAAATCAAATCTGGATTTTTCCTCTTACCCGTAGTGCTATTTATTAATCTACATTATTATTATGTGACTTATGTGAGTGTTGGAGATATCGGCCGTAGAGATGTCTGCCCTCTCTCCAATATATGGAACGAGTTCTCACGTCACAGGTGTCTCATGTTGTTCTGAGCTGCAGTGATGGAATCAGAATGCATAAGTTAAATTATGAAATTATAAATTATATTAAAATCACGTGTTACGTGTTGTCTTTCTGTTTACATGTCGACTCTGGATCCTTTTTTCTTCAGTGATCTGATTGGTCAGAGGTCGGGGTGTTGACAGTCTATGGAGCAGGTAAGCTGATCAGCACATGTTGCCACGGTGATTTATCCTGATAAAATGAGAACCAGCTTTGTAGTAATGAAAACCCAGAGTTAACCCCGAAGTTACCTCGCTAACTTCAAAGTCTGCTTCGTAGTACAGGCCTCAGGTGATGCTTTTTGGAAAGATTCATTAATGTTGAGTTTTTCAAATGTATTTTTTTGGCACTTTGAGCACCACAAGCTGAGTGCCATCTAGTTGCATTATAGTGGAGAGAAGGCAGACATCTCTACAGCTGATATCTCCAACACTCTGCAACTCACACCAAAACAATGTAGATTGATAAACAGCACTACAGGTAAGAGAAAAATTATGTATTTTTGATTTTGGGATGCACTGTCCCTTTAAGGTAAGGCAGTTAAAACGTGACAAGTGACTTTGGGGCATTTAAGTAAATAAAAATTACTTGACTTGATATAAACTTTCCATGTAGTAAAATAAAGACACAATGTGATCAGTGACAACAGACTTAACTTGTAGAAACCTGTCCTTCTAATTTATGAATCTGGATTTGGGTGTTTACTGATGTTGGTGTGTTTGTTACGAGGGCACTTTAACACTTTCCGATAAAACAGATGAGATTACAAAGTTTAGATCCGACTGTCTCCTCTCTGCTTCTGCTCCCATTTGTTTTTCTTCTTCCTTTGTCTTTGTTCCTCTGCGTTCTTATCTTCCCTTTCCCCCCTTTTCTTTTCATCTGTTTTTTTTTTTTTTTTTTCAGTTTCTGTGGGCTTTCTCCAACTTTCTCTCATTATCTCCTTCTATCTCTCTCGATCTACCCCCCTTCTCTTTGGCTGTGGTCCTGTTTGGCCCATTCTCTCACTCTCTTAGATCACTGATCTCTCTGTGCTGAAGCCTGAGGAAATCAGAATCCAGCGAGGCTGCCTCCTTCCACAGCTTGACATCGATTTAAACAAAAAAGACAAAAAAAAAAAAAAAAGAAACAAATAAAAACATGCTGGCCTGCTCCGACCAAAACACAAGTAATTTCTGGTTGAACTAGAATCACAGCTAGAGGACGCAGGAACTTAAACTTTTTGGAATACTTTAAGGATGTATTGCAAAAGACAAAACCACATATTTGTGTTTCCAGTACATTTGGGAAAGTAGGGCCTGAATCTAATGGAAGTAATTTATGGAGAATTCCTGTGAACTTGTGGCCCTGAGTGTGAGAAAGATATTCAGATGGATATATGGATTTGTTTGTAGCTATGCAGCTGTGGAGGAGGGAGCCACGACTGACAGGAGCCAGTGGAGTGATGAATGAGTGGTCAACATGCTTCTGGCACACACTCACACACAACTGTTCTATTACATGTCTGTACCGAACATGCAAATACTTCTAGATGTGAATATGTGAAACGGTTGTGCCCACATTGTTATGTGTTTGCATTATAATCAGATCTAGAATGTAAGAAGTACTAAAGAAAATTTGTTCATTTTACTTTTCGTCTGCAAAAATATTCATTAAGTTGAAGCACTGTACATGCCATAATGAGAGACAGATAACTGTAGATAGACAAGGAGAGGCAGACTTAGACAGAGATAGACAATAGATGCATGAAATAGATTAGCTTGGCAACCTTTACTACCGAAAGAGCCACCTATGCTTTTTGCAGATGATGTGTTTCTGTTGGGTTCATCACACCGTGACCTCCAGCATGCACTGGGGTTATTTGCAGCCAAGTGTGAAGCGGTCGGGATGAGAGTCAGCACCTCCAAGTCTGAGGCCATGGTTCTCTGGGGGAAAACAGTGGATTGCCCGTTTTGGGTTGGGAGAGAGTTACTGCCCCAAGTGAGGGAGTTCAAGTACCTCAGGGTCTTGTTAAAGAGTGAGGGTGGAATGGAGTGTGAGGTGCATAAACAGTTTGGCCAGAAGGGAGACCTGAGCCTGAAGGCGAAGCTTTTGAGTTACTGATCCATCTACAGCCCAACCCTCACCTATGGTCATGAGCTCTGGGTAGTGACAGAAAGAATGAGATCGCAGATACAAGCGGCCATAGTTTCCTCCATGGGGTTGCTGGGCTCAGCCTCAGAGATAGGGGGAGGAGCTTAGAGTAGAGTTGCTGCTTCTTTTTGTTGAAAGGGATCAGTTGAGGTGGTTCGGGCATCTGATCGGGATGCCTCCTGGGTGCCTCCCATTAGAGGTGTGGGCATGTCCCCATCATAGGAGGCCCCAGGGCAGACCCAGAACATGCTGGAGGGATTACATATCTCATGTGGCATGTGAACACCTTGGGGTCCCCCAGGAGGAGCTGGAAAGCGTTGCTGGGGAGAGAGACGTCTGGGATGCTTTGCTCAACCTCACTCTACATACATTTTACAACAGGAATGGCTCCTATAGAAGCACTGTGGTACTACAGAGCAACCCCAGCCTACAAACCATATTACAGACATAAGGCAACATGCTTGTTTGGTACAGACTTTAGACTCTACATAAAGATTGATGACTCATCTTTCATGACTCACCCTATCATCTTGCTCTGGTGACTTCATTCAAAGCCATAGTCTGCACAGGAGCGACCTCTGTGGTATGAAGTTTCCTGCCCATACACCCGTCCGACCAAATTTATTGGAAGAATGAACACTTGAACACACATCAGCCTGATTAAAACTACCTTAAATGATAGACGTGTTCCATCAATTAACAAGGAGAGGTCAGGCTTTATGACCTATACTGCAGCCAGCCACCAGAGGGCGATGGAGATGCTTTGGCTTCATTTTTGGGGCACTGTCAGGTCGTCCATCACTATTTAAGGTTTACAAGTTAAGTTAATGCATATGTTTTTAGTAATTTGCTAAAAATATATTTACAGTGTTTACAATTATTATTTTCATATTTACACGTTGAAATATTTGCAACAGCTTTGTTGGATCTGCCTCAGTAATTCTCACACACATTTACCTCAGTCTAAGTCTTTCTAGCTTCTCATTGGTTAGTTAAGAGACATGTGACCCATAACAAGGAAGTGTAACCAAGAAAGGTGGTTGTTGTGAAGCTGTGGAGACTAGTAAAGTGCTGCTTAAGAGAATATCTGCCTCAAGACCCTAGCAAAACTCACATCATCATTTTAATATTTTATTAATGAAAACGAAAAGCAAAAAATCCCATTCCTACCTAAAATCAAACTCCTATCGTCATATCAGTCAAAATAATATCAGGTTGTTTTGTTTTTTGTTTTTCTCCGGGAGCCATGGATAATATGGTTTCCATGCCAACTCACCCAGTATTTATTCAGAGCATTTCCCAGTTCATGTCAAGGATTCTTTCAAAAAATAAATGATGTATGTTTTCTGTTAAATTCATGGGACCTTGCAAATCCGTACAGCTCTGCTCCACATACCTTTTCAGTTGTGATGTTTTTTTAAGTTTGACCCTTGGAGCTTAATTTCATAATTTTTGCGATTCTTTTTATGTTTTCTCAGCCTCGTCACCAAATTTGTACTGAACCTCCAAGAATCCCTGAGGACTCTTTGCAACATGTTAATACTTGTTGCTGAATTGTTAAGAACCTCTAATTTTCATGAATTTTCTCCACTAGTTCTCACTTTCTTAATACTTGTAGTATTAATATAGTTGTCACAAAATGTTTTTGTACATTTTTAATTTCCTTGAAAATTGTTTTTTTATGGAAATGTGTTAATATTCATTACAGATACATGAAAAATTTAAGGATGTCAGGTTTATGTACTTCGTTAATCCTCCCTCCAACCAGCTGACTCACACACACTCACATAATAGTCAGAGTAAATAAATGTGCTTAAGCTGCAGGTAACCTTCACTCCTCTGTGAAACATCTGTTACTGCATTGCAGAGGCTGCTGGAAAGCCGAGAGAAAAATAATTTTTTTGTCTCTCTGCACTAAGAGAAGTTATTTTGTCGAAATAAATAGTGTAGAAACAGGGGCGCAGAGGTGGGGAGCCTTGACAGACAGATAATGTCGAGGTCAGATTCTGAGGCTGGAAAATATAAAGAGTAAACTGAAAAAAAGATGCGGGGGGGTACGTGAGGAAAGTCAGCGTGGCATGGACAGGAAAAAAAAAAGAGTAGGAGGTAGGGAGTGAAAGGAAGAGAGAGCGTGAAGGAAGTCAGTCTTCCATTATGAGACATTGTGAACGTATAGGTTTATAATGGAGCACAGGTCAGGTTTGCAGGTCTGAACATCAGAAGAGCATCTTCAAAAGAGAGGAGAGGGAAGAGAGCAGGAGGGATGGCGGCGTGACGAGCATTCATGGCCACAGATCGTTTACGTGTGTTTCACATGTTGCAGAGGTCAGGCTTGAGGGTCAGAAACTAAAACAGATAGAACAGAGCAAATGTCTGAAGTGGATCAGAGGTCAGGTTTAGGTGCCAAGCCAAAGAAAGAGCAACGTGGAGGCAATGAGGGACAAAGGGGGGAGAGACGAGGGGAGGGCGTAAAATAAATTTCAGTGTAAACTGTTACTGTGTTGGCACAAGGTGAAAAATGGAAGACGTTTGTTGAAACTAGATATTTTTGACCAAATTCTAGGTATTGATACTGTAGGATTGACCAGTGGTGCTTTCACAAAATAGTGACATTTTTGATAAATCATTTAGTAATGTGGATATAATAACTAAGTGGATAATTTAACAGGTAGAACAGTCTGGTAAGTTCAGAAAATTACATCACTTTATCGTAACGCTATGGGGTGCCGTTTGTAAAGTGGCTCACACTGAACACAGCAACATTTTGCCACATTTAGCTTCAAACAAGAATGGAGCGTGATATTTACAGCAGTATTTGAAAAATGTTAAATATAATGTCACATTTGAATCTAAATATTAAATGTTAACATTTAGATTTAACATTTAACATTTAGATTTAACATTAAACATTTAGATTTTGATTTAACACTTAAATTTAACATTTAGATTTGGATTTAACATTTAGGGTCAACATTTAATATTTAGATTTAACTGACATATTTAATACATTTCAAATATTGCTGTTAATGTCATAAAAAGTGACTAAGAAAATTCACACCACTTTTTTTAAACATTTGAAGCTAAATGTGGCAAAATGTTGCTGTTAATGTAAAAAAAAATACACCCTACTGTTTTTTATGCACAACCCCACACTGGCGGCGGCAAAACGCTTGGTGGTGCTTCTGGATGCGCCGCTCTGTAGCACTTTATGCCACTGTCCTATTTCCAGCCTTGCCGCCCCCAGAATTCAATGGATGAAGAAGAGACTCTTTGTTGGATCGAGAAATATCCCAAGCTAAATGACCCAGAGTCCCGTCATTGTAGCGACCATGGCCAAAAAGATATTGCTTGGGGAGTCAGTTGTGGATTGGTTCCAACAGCCACTGACTTTCACTTTCTGTGTGATTGAAAAGCCAGACTGAACACCCGTGGTAATGTCAATCTGAGCCTTCCATTTAACAGTTCAAGGACACACTGTTTGGTCCCCATTACAGATTTGGGGATTATTTTGCCCAATAATAAGTAGTGACTGACTAATCCATCCCGTCATTTTAAGTCGACATAAAGGGAGCAGTCAGCTTACAGTTTTCCAAAACAGAAATGTTAAGATTAGCGGCACTGAACTTTTCTACCCTTGTTCATATTTGCCGTTCCTGTTTTTTTGTCACTGTTGTCTTGGCTCTGGCATTAAAAGATGACGTCTGTGCAAGCAGCCACCAGTGACTGACACTGACGTGATTAAATTAGCTAGCTGATACAGTAAAAACTAGGGCTGTGCCGATGGATGATCCATCACTGATGGTAGTCAGTCATTGACCACCCAGGTGAATTGTAGGCTGCCAGATGGGGAAGAGGTACCTTTTTCAGTGACCAAGCTTGTCGCCGCCATCGTAAGGATTCACCAGGTCACTGATCAATTTCTGCTCACATCTGCTGGGCTCACTGCCTTTTTGGTGAATAAATATTATGGGTTCCAACTGACACATCCCAAGTAAGTTATTAATAACTTACGGAAAAACTGCATGCAATCGTTCACCTTCTCGATGTCATCGATGGATGATGTCATCATCCATCGGGATATTTGGCAATGGACAATTTGGTAGACATTGCCCAACTCAAGTAAAAACTATTCTTTAAGATACTCGCTTACACTTGACTGGTAAATTAACAGTATACCCCTTAAGTAAAAGACATTCTGACAGTGTGATTGGACACTAGAGTCTCTGCCACCTCTGCTGGAATTTGAGTGCAGAAATGCATGTGGGGTTACAGATTTCTGCTTCGCACATGTGCCAAAGTTGACATGATAACACACACCTCTGCCTTGTAAAATGACAGTTATTAGGACAACACACACACAGATACGGGAGACTTGGAGAAGTTTAAAATAACAAGGCGGAGATAAAGAGGGGAGTAACAGAGTAAGCGATTTTCTCCTCACACCAAAATAAGGTCAAATTGGGCCGTTTTGAACAAGTCCTTGTCTGACAATCGAATGTCAGTGAAATGAATAGAAGTGCTTGGGGCACTAGAACGAAAGAGAGAAAGTTGGGGGGACTGCGAAAAACAAAAGGAAGGCAGGGAAATACTGAAAGAAAGAAGGTGAAGGGGAAACGACACAAGAGGAATACAAAGGGGGGAAAAATATCCAACTCCGAAACACCAAACGGGGACGCAAGGTGAAGATACAGACATAAAACAGGTGAATTAGAGCGAGGAACAAGATGATAGCGATGAGACATTGAGAAAACGTGTGAGTGGCTCGTCACATCTGGCGCTGAAATGGTTTTCCAAAAGGTCAGGTTCGTGTTAGAGCATTAGGGATAGGTGGGGTAGCGCTAGTTCAGGTCCTCGCTGCCTTTGGGGGCTTTAGAGGTATTAGTCATCCAACATTTAACCCTCGCTGCCACAGAGACAAAGGAACAATGTCCCTGGAATGAGCATGTGACTTTTATCGCACATTACCATTTGTCATCCTTTACAAAGGCTCCACAATAGATGAGAGGAGTTGCCAACGGTGTGACTGACTCAAATCCTCCTGAGAGTACGGGGCTTGCATGGGAGTTTGATGTATGCAAATTGGGCCTAAGTAGTCATCACGCTGAATGCTCATCCCCTCTCTGTCTCTCCGTAGCTCTGCCTCTTACCTGAAAAAGGAGGAGTCATTCTTGAAATGACACGCGGCGCTCTTTGTGTATGGCATTTGCGTCCTTTCTGGTAATGGCTCATCAAGAAGATATCACAAGTGTTGGTGCTGATATCATTGGCTGGATTAAACACATTGTGTGTGTGCGTGCGTGCATGTGTGTACGGGAGCTGCATGATAATTAAGCACAAGTGATCATCATGTGGAGTGCTGCCTCTTATTCATCCAGTTTACCTGTCCGTCTTTGTGCTGTTAAGCTTGTTAGAGGCGTCTCACACACACACAGACACACACACACTGTACAAATCATCGACAATATTGTATTATGCATTTTGATTTGCTCTGCTTGTTCCCTGCACCTGAGTGTACGCCCATGCACACAAACAATTTCCCTGAGTAATCGGCTTATGGCAGCGTTTCCATTATACTGTATTTACAGGGTTTACATGAGGTGTTATAATTGCAATGGCAGACTATGACTTGTGCGTGTCACACACTTTAAAAATCAACGCCATTTGTGTCAGCGGCTCCGTGAGATGAGTGGTGTTGGGTTCAATGTGATTGGCTGTATTAACCTCATTCGCAGCACGGTGGTGTGCCTGCCAACGGCTATTTAATTCTAAGTGGTAATTATGCAGTGTTAAACGGATGTGCCATTTTCTACACATCAGTGGGTGTATCGGACAGCACATATTTCCATTACGGTAATTTTTCAGCATAACATTAACAACAAAAGTTGGACATGTTGCAAAATGCAGCCATTTTTCTGCTTCTCTGCCGGTTGTGGCTGCTGCACATTAAATAATTTTTAGGCCACTTTACATTAGACTTGTTGATCTAATACAGCTGGAGGACAAATCCTGATAATGTGGGGGAGTGATGGGCGCATTATTGTCTACTGGTAATTACTGTTTATGGCTGTGCTCCCTCGTGGTGAGGCTGGAGTTTGACCACGCACAAACACTGAAGGCTGAAAAGTTCACTGTTTGTTTGTATTTGTCGTTTCCTCTCGCACTAAATTAAATGTTGGTAGAATTTATTGCAGAAAAATCCGCGAGCTTGTGCAACCCTCTGCCTGTTTGTGTGCAGCTGTGTACTTCTTTGGTTCGGAGTGTGTGATTTTGTTTGAATGTGACCTTGCTGAGACTAAAAATTTTATTTCTGATGTTCAGTCAGGCGTGTGGGTTATGTTTAGATATCTGAGCTGGATATTTGAGTTTTGCTGTCAGCATGAGGTTGGCAGGCAAGCAGCAGAGATTCCAGGAAGTGACTGCACTCGGCTAACGCTGGGGTCACACTGGAGGCACAACTGCTGCAAAGTGTGTGGATTCTCCTTGGAGTGATACCCACTACCTGTCCGCACTGATGTTAACCAGTTGTGCTGTTCAAACAGGAAGTGCTGCGGCCTGAGCTCCGTGGCTTTTGGCAACGACTCTATTTGTTTTGCGAGCGAATCTGACCCAAAAAACATTGATATTCTTATCTTACTATATAATGATGAAAACTCTGTCTGTGTGTCTGTGGGTGTGTCTTTTCCATGTTTTTCTCCTCACTGACTTAATTAATCCATGTGAAATGTGGCACAGTGGTAGAGGGTCATGGGAGGATGCGAATGAAGCAATATTACATCAATTGGCCAAAGGGGGGTGCTATAGCAACCGATTGAAATTGCAAACTTTGAATGGGCATATCTCATGCCCCGTATGTTGTAGAGACATGAAACTGCACAGAGATGCCTCTCCTCATGAGGAACAAATTTGCCTCAAGAACCCATAACTATTGGTTATATAGATTTTCTGCCATTTTGATTTTTTTGAAAAACACTTAAATTCGATCTCTTCCTAGGAAGCTTGAACGATCTGCATGAAACTCAGTGAACATAATCTAGGGACCAATATCTAAAGTTCCCTCTTGGCAAAAGTTGGAAAACTTACTAAAACTGAGCTTCTATAAGGCAATGAATATTGCGGAGGGCGTGGCTCATCACATAAAGGTGTATAACATCTCAAGGGTTCCACCCATCACCACGCAACTTTGTAGGCATATGACCACACATAATCTGAGGGGACCCCTCCATCATTGACCCCATCAAACAAAATGGGGGCGCTAGAGAGCTAATTTCTTATCTAGGCCTACGGTTCAGTTGACTATTTAATTTGCAATTTCCTATGACCTGTATCCCAAACACACACCATGTGAAACTATACATGGGCAACTGTGCACCCAATGGGTATGGACTAGTCTGTTGTGAATGATATAAAGGATATACTAGATATGATATTAATGATCTGACACAATTTGTAACACAAACAGTCGTATAAGGATATTTTGTTGGGTGAACTTTAGAAGTGCAAGTAGGCTGAATGTTCCCCCTTGCCTTTGGGTAAGCTTCGATATCTGTCTGCTGCTAACTCAGATAGGCCACACCGAGTCATTTACTATCACCTCGTTGGATTAAAACACTTCTGAGATCAGAAGTGTTGACATCAGTATCATGACGGAGGTGGGAAAACTGAAACCTGCTGTTTGACGCAGTGCTTTCAATTGAGATTTTCAAAGACTTCTAATGTGTCTGTAAAATATGTGTGTGTGTGTGTGTGTGTCTGTGTGTGTGTGTGTGTGTGTGTGTGTGTGTGTGTGTAAAATCTTTGTGTGTGTGTCAGGACGTGTGCCTGTGAGACAAGGACGAACAGAAAGTGTTGCCCTATCACGTTGCAGTCTCGTGACCACATGACATTTGGGACAAGAAAGATTATTAGAGGCTGCGGGCCATGCATACACAAATACATACACACACACACACACACACACACACACACACACACACACACACACACACACACACACACACACACACACACACCGGCCTAGCTGTCTAGATGAAATGTCTGAGACCATATTTGAACGTGCTAAGTGTTTCCTAAAACAAAGCTGCTGTAGGTATTTCAGAGGAAAACTTTTGAAATTCCCAAATCTAGTTTAAATATAAGGAGGGCGCACAGAAATCCTTAACTTTTTTAATAGGGACCAAATTTTAAATGGCTTCTCCTATTATCCCTGTGATGAAAACATAGTCAGAGTATTTTGTTGAATAAAGTTCTGCCTCAAGCAGCAAAAAACAGACTAATCCAAATGTGTTACCAGTGAAACCAGTCAAATCTCTTTTTAGTTTTCATCCAAAATGGAAAGAAGTTAAACCTCTGGTTGTAAACACACATGAAAACCTTTTCCTCCCAGCTCCTGTCTCAGCCTCAGTCCTCAGACCTCTGTGCTCTCAGAAGGGAAAAAAAATCATTTAAAAGGAGGAGTGAAGCTCCCATTAAGTGGCAGAGACAATCAGAGCTTCTGGCTCGGCCTTGATATCTGAGTTGGTTTCTATCCCCTGTCTTTAATAAGGGAAGGAGAGAAATTCAATACACTCCTAGATAAAATAAGTCCATTGAAACTGGTTGACAATTATCTGGCTCCATCCATCCCTTGAGTGTTTCTGTGTGTGTGCTGGCTTGACTGTGCATGCACTTTCTAACCTACATGTGTGCCAATGCTCATATTATATTCCTGCAGGCATGTGTATGTTCACATTGTTACCATACTTACACTGTGTGCCTGTGTTTGTATGCATTGACACGTTATTTGCAGTAAATTTCACAGTACAGTGCATGTATGTGCAGATGATTTTGACTCTGTTTGCGTGAATACACACGATGTCCTTGAGGCTCTGTTCTTGTGTTGTGGATTCACACACACGTTCATAATGTGGAGAAAATAGAGAAAATATTATGAAAATACAATAAGACCTCAAGAGGAAAAAAAACTAACTGGACTGATATACTGTAGGTCTATTCAAAAGATAACACACTCATTCCCTGGTGTGCTGGAAGAGCGTAAAGCGAAATGCAAGAACAGAAGAGATGGGAAACAAAGGGGGGAGAAATGGTGAATTGATTATTAAACTCAAGGAGGGATTAACTTCTTATCTGTGTTTACGATTTTGAGGAGTAAAAAATAAAGAGGACATTTGATTTAATTCAGAACATACAGGAAGCAATTCTGTCAAACTGGGAAGGGGAAAACAAAAGTAAGTGCAAAAGAAGAGGAGGAGAGGGGTGGGAGGGCAGAAAAGGACCTGTTCAAGGCTAAATGATTAATTGAATCATAAAAGTGCAGATCTCCACCAGGTGGCCACCCAGTGACTGTGGAGGCCATTGGAGTACAGTGAACTCATTGTCATGTTCAAGAAACCAGTTTGAGATGATCTGAGCTTTGTGACATGGTGCGTTATCCTGCTGGAAGTAGCCATCAGAAGATGGGTACACTGTGGTCATAAAGGGATGGACACAGTCAGCAACAATACTCAGGCAGGCTGTGGTGTTTAAACCATGCTCAGTTGGTACTAAGGGGCCCAAAGTGTGCCAAGAAAATATCCCCCACACCATTACACCACCACCACCAGCCTGAACCACTGATACAAGGCAGGATGGATCCATGACACCAAATCCTGACCCTGCCATCTGAATGTTGCAGTAGAAATCCAGACTCATCAGACCAGGCAACATTTTCCAATCTTCTATTGTCCAGTTTTGGTGAGCCTGTGTGAATTGTAGCCTCAGTTTCCTGTTGTTAGCTGACAGGAGTGGCACCTGGTGTGGTCTTCTGCTGCTGTAGCCCATCTGCTTCAAGGTTGGACGCGTTGTTGGTTCAGAGATGGTCTTCTGCAGACCTTGGTTGTAACCAGCAGTTATTTGAGTTACTGTTGCCTTTCTACCATCTTGAACCAGTCTGGCCATTCTCCTCTGACCACTGGCATCAACAAGGCATTTTCACCCAGAGAACTGCTGCTCACTGGATGTTTTCTCTTTTTCAGACCATCCTCTGTAAACCCTAGAGATGGTTGTGTGTGAAAATTGCAGTAGATCAGCAGTTTCTGAAACACTCAGACCATGCCACGTCCAAAGTCACTTAATTCACCTTTCTTCTTCATTCTAATGCTCAGTTTGAACTTCAGCAGGTCGTCTTGACCATGTCTACATGCCTAAATGCATTGAGTTGCTGCCATGTGATTGGCTGATTAGCTATTTGCATACATGCCTCATCTATTTTTTACGTCGTCGTAAAACGTTACACAAGGCTGATCCAGTTTTCCCGCTAACAGACACAAATCTTTGATCCATGTCGTCCATGACTGGGCTTTTAATGACATCAACTTTGTCTGTAGTAGGAATTAACAACAATAACGCAATTTAAAAAATGACCAAATCAACAAAATCTGCAAGTCCACAAAATCAGGCAGGTAAAATGCTCTGCTTCTGATACCCTCTCAGTGTGGTATGACGCTGTGTGAAGGACGAATCAACCTTGTCACAGCTGTGCCTGGTGAAATTGTCCCTTACAGTCAAGACATATCATACCATATCTGGTATGGAATCAAAGTGCAGATGCTTCACTTCAAAATAAGACTAACTTTCTATTCAATTTTTTTGACCTGCAACAGACAGTAAGGCTGGTTGTTTTGAGCAAATTTCCAGAAAACTTGTGGCCCTGGTTAAGAGGAGTGAGGAGTCAGCAGTCAATGACGGAATGAACAGGAGTTTTAAACTATTGTGAATCAGACACTCATTGAGCAAACAGTCACAAAAATATTAGGCTGATTGGTCCAGTAGTTTGCAAGATTAGCTGTGGACAGACCGATACACATAGTTCCACTGTGAGCCTCTCTGTCTGCTGTAATAGTACATTCACAGGGTAGAGCATGTATGCATACATGTATGAGGCACAGCAGGTGTGAAAAGGCTCTGTGTTGTTACTGTGAAAAATGTGAGTATCTGCATGAGTGCTTTTGTGTGTGTGTGGTCCGGTGGGTAAAATAAGCATTGATTTCTTTTTTGTTTCAGAGCAGCTGGGGTTGTCAGGTCCTTTTGCCGGATCAATAATTCCAGCACATTACCACGCTCATACAGTAGCTGACCAGTGAGGGAATGAGTCACTCTTTGCAATGAGCCTGTGTGTGTTTGTATGTGTACGTACCTTGCAAGAAACTCATCTACAAATTTGCCTTGTGTTTTTTTTTTTTTTTTTTTGCCAGAAGCAGAAAAATGTGTCATGACTCTTTGATCAATCGATGCTATTAATCAAAACGTCAAAGCTGCAGTTCTGTAGGAATAATGCAAGTTTGCATTTAGGGTGTATGTGCGCATGTGTGTAGGAGTGTGTGTCTCCAAGCTTTTAAGCGTGAGAGCAGGAGACAAAAGATTGAAAACTGAAAATAAAACCTGAACAGAAAATTGAATTTGTTCATCCGACTGTGGGTGCAAGAGCAGTGGAGGGAAAAAAAAGTTCTCAAATTTTTTACTTGAGTAAAAGCAGCAATACCCTATTGAATTACTTCAAGACAAGTACAGAAACCAAATCCGAGCTCCAACAACTGTGCTGT
Source organism: Epinephelus awoara (assembly GCA_035609425.1). Classification (NCBI taxonomy): domain Eukaryota; kingdom Metazoa; phylum Chordata; class Actinopteri; order Perciformes; family Serranidae; genus Epinephelus; species Epinephelus awoara. The sequence goes on along the minus strand of CM069316.1, from coordinate 17,125,436 downwards.
TTTGTCAAGGGCTGTGTGTTTTTGTCAGGTTTGGTTGTGGACTACAGCGGAGAGGGAAGTAAAGAAGCTGAGTTGCAAACGACTCTCTGGGACTTTGACAGAGATACAAGCCAGAACTTATTTTTCTCTTGTTATGTTTTACTTTATCCATGTTTCCTGCTCCCTGTTTGCTTCCTCTTTTGTTCTTTTCTCCCTAACATACATCTTCACAGACTGGCAGAGCGAAACACACGGATATATGCAGCATAGACACCAGAATAAAATGTTGGCATTGAAACCCATTGTACCCATAGTTTGCAGAAACGTACATTTGTGCGTTCAGATTACATGTATTAGGGGTGGGAATCACTAGAGGGTCCGCGATTTATTTCCTTTTTTCAACCATAAATTATATTCCCCAAAGGAAACTTTGTCAACATATGTTTCATGTAATTAAGATAAAGTTTTCAGTCTATTCATCTCACTTCAGCCATTTTTTTTGCAGCAAAATGTAATAGACTGAAAAAGCAACTGATTATATTATTCTGGTCGGCTACCTAAAGTTTAATTTGTATTTGTAGCATTGATAATTTACGTACATCTTCTGTACTGCCTGGTTGAAGATATGTGTGAAGCATCCATGTTTTAGAATTTGTAGCTTCTTGGCAGCAACATCCATATTGAAAGCGTATCCTACTGTTATGGCTACATATGAATCTGACAAGGCATGGATGAAACTGTAACTGCAACATGACAAGTTTGTGCAGGCATACAACCATGTGACATAAATTGTAGTTGAACAAGAGTTTGGGTCACGTCCAGCTGTGTTTGTTTCAACCAAACCGGGTATTCTAAGCCAAAACATGATGTTTTCCTAACCCCTGCCTAAACAACTTATTAACCACAACATTAAATTAGACTTAAAACAGAAAGAAATGTAGCGTTTCAGCATATCTGCAAAAGATGATTTTATTGTGCTACTTTGCTTAACAGTGTTGACAAGTAACCTAAAAACATCCTCAAAAGTAACCTAAAAACATCACCTCACATCAATGTGACAGGATTGACTGAGCATCCAGCATCGGTGACTGCACAAAGAAGTCTTGACCTCAGCTGCAGCTAAACAAAACTAGGTGACTTCAGAATGTACAACACGCTCTCATTCCCAACTCGTCAAATACTGATTCTTGGTCAGTGGCCCTCGGCATCAGATACCGATGCACCGAGGCACCCTTTAGCAGGCATGAGACACACTGCCCAGCTGCAGTTTTTACACTCCAAGCATATAGTATCAAGAGTGAGAAACTCCCCAAAGGGTAGGTTGGTCAAACAAACTGTGGACTTTCACCTAGGAGACCGTTGTTCATATAGTGTGCTATGCATGGCATATTATGCTACGGACATATGTGACATGATATTAGTAAACCCACTTATTATTTAGATATTTTTTGGGTGCTTTTTGCCTTTATTTAATAGGACAAATACAGCATGAAAGGGATGACATGCAGCAAAGGGCCATGGTTTGGAATTGAACCCATTGTCACTGCAGTTAGGAAACAGCCTTTGTTCATGGGGCATCCGCTCTACCAGGTGAGCTAGTAGGTGCTCCAAACACACTTATTTTAAGCCAATACCTGATATTTTTTTTCTAAACCTGACCACATGCTTTTGTTGCCTGTACTTAAGGAAGTAAACCTAAGAACAATTTTTGTTTTTACCTATGCTCTAGGTTTATTTGAAAACAAGCTTTATGAATTTCAGTGTAAAGTGTACATTTCCTGTGAAAACATACTTTTATTTTGAAAAAACACAATGCATGTAACAAGTGTAAATTGACATGCCGTCCCTGAGTGTCCATAACAGACACTGCAGGGGTACATTGAGCGTCATAGTTGGACATGTAGGGCCACTGACTATGCGTTGGTACTTGACGAGCTGGGAGTGAGAATGTGTTGGAATGTGTGTGTATTAGTGGCTAAAGTTAGCCAGCCAACAAAGAACAAGCATGTGAATAAGACAACTTTGAAAATAATGAGACACACAAAAACATCCACAGTGACTACAATCATTTTCTAAAGTGTACTTTCTTTCTTTCCACCTCAGCAGTGAGATATCTTGGAATCATTAGCTCTGTGCATAATGGCCATGTTCCCGTTTGTTACATGTACCGTATGCTTGCATGTTCACTTGTGACAGTTTTGATGGACATCCTCGCAGGCAACCTGTCCCGTCCCCTGATAAATCCTTCATGCTGTCAGTTCCCGTGGGAGCAGGCGATGAGACGAGGAGATAAATGATGTCAGCATGGAGATTAGAGGGAGAGACTGGGGGAGAAAGAAACAGGAAATGAGACAACAGGAATGGAGTTGGGGTTTGGAGATTGGAGCTGGGAGTCAGCGAGATGGAACAGGAGATGTGGATGCAACATTAAAAGAGGAGGTGTAGTGAGATGGAGCGGTAGAATAAAAAAAATTCGGCAAACGGAGTGGAATGAGAGAGATCTTGTAATGTAGATGAAGAAAGGAAGAAAAAAATCTGGATTATACTTGATGTTAGATACAAGGAAAATGTGGCCACTTGAGCTTCAGCTGTGAATATTTAATAAGTTGCGCCGCACATCGAGATGTCCATTTATGCTGACTTCTTTTGGTTGGATGATTATGAAAAACTTGAGTTGTGTTTCAGAAGGGGAGACCTTTTTTGTGGCAGAGTTTGTTTGCCAGGTCTGGGACAGCAGGCAGAGTGTTTTGTTTAGTCACTGAACAGTGGGGTAATGTGTTTTTTTGTTGTTTGATCACTGCAGCGTTGTTCTTGTTGGTGTCTTATAAACCCATGTGGGTTGGGCATGTGTGCACGATACCAAAATAAAGAAAGAAATCAAATCAAATGCACAGTGCATTCAGCAGGCATTTTGATAGTGACATTTGTTTGTGTGTGTTGGCTCTGCTACACTGGATTTCAGATGAGATAGTTAGCGACAACTTTCAGCCTCAAACTGAGGGCGTTCACAGAAACAGTTTACAGAATCATCTTGTCTGAGTCAGCCCTCACTTTCAACATTACATTGTGGCAAAAATGAAAAAAAAAACTGGTCCACTTTTGAAAAGCTGCAAGCTGCTGTACACGATGAATATAAAGAAAGTATGTAAGAGGTGGATGGGTCAAACAAAACTGGACTTTCACCCAGGAGTCCCGACCAAATGTCAGTATTGTTTTAATGTATTTCCTACATTTCCTCTGATACTGAACACCCTATATTAAAGCTGTAGTTGTGCACCTGAGGGTCACTGACCCCTTTCACACTGCCTGTTCAAGGCAGGAATATTGCGCCATTATTCCACCTACAATCACAGAACGGGGGGACAGCATAGTCTCACCTCTAAGTTGGCAGCGATGTTAATAACGGTGCTGAATCAACGACTGTGTAAAAGGTACAGCTGGCAAGACAGTATGATGGACAAGACGGGTTTAACGTTTTGACAACGTTAGGGGTAGGAGATTTAAAAATCAGCTAGCAACAGCTTGCGACTTACTGAAAGAGGACAAACAGTAGCTGGAAATGTCTGCAAATTGGGAAAACAATGAGGTCCGGGAGCTCCTTACCCTCTGTGCAAAGGACGAGATCAGCCGCCACGTAACAGAAATAGTAAATGATTGTTATGCTATTGTAATTCTATTGCTTCGTAGCGGCTCTATAGCGTGATCTCTGTGTAAAAAGGGCTACTGTGTTATTTCAAATCAGTGTGCTAGAGTAAAAAAGAAAACAGGAAAGTAAACAATTCATGGATTCTAGTCTGTATGTGTGCTTGTGTCTGCCTAATTTAGGCTCCCTCCGGGGAAACATTTCACAGTAACGACCAATTAATTGGGGATGGCTTATGCAATGGGAACAAAAGCTGCGTCCCCATTTGGGAAAAAGCTGATTTTTGGGTCGGTAGATAAAGGTTAGTGTTCAGTTAAAGTTGGGGTTAGGCCAAGGTCAGGTTTAGGGTTAAGCAAGTAGTGGTTAGGGGTAGCGTTCGGGTAAACCCGCCCTGTAATGAATGCAAGTCTATGTAATGTCCCCAAAAGTAGCATAAGTATGTGTGTTTATGTCCTTGTACGTGCTGCACAGCGAGGAACCAAAAATGTATTTTAGCAACATAGTGAGGACATTTTGGCCGATCCTCACTTTCCCAAAGGTCTTGTTGAGGGTTAAGACTTGGTTGTAGGGTTCAGGTTAGAATAAGGGTTAGGTTTGCCTCAGGATGCCTCCCTGGCGCCTCCCGCTGGAGGTGTTTCAGGCACGTCCCACTGGTAGGTGGCCCTGGGGCAGACCCTGAACACACTGGAAGTACTATATATCCTATCTGGCCGGGGAACGCCTTGGGGTCCCCCAGGAGGAGCTGAAAAGTGTTGCTGGGGAGAGGGAGGTCTGGGGTGCTTTGCTTGGCCTGCTGCCCCTGCAACCTGGCCTTGGATAATGGATGGATGGATAGGGTTAGGCATTTAGTTGTGATGGTTAGGGTAAGGATAAGGGGCTAGAGAATGCATTATGTCAATAAGGGTTCTCACAAAGATATAGGTACAAGAATCTGGGTGTGTGTGTGTGTGTGATGTCACCTTTAACAAGAGAGGATTATCCAGTAGTCACCTAAAAGCTAAATTAAAATTAAGACTAGAGGTTGAGTGAAATGTTCCTGTCTTCACTTAAAGACACAGCGCCGTCAGAATCGTCACAGCTAAGGGGAGGCTGCAGAATATTAATTTCAGCAGTGTGTAGCCTACAGTACACAGGCTCATCATGTATATAAACCTAGTGAGCCAATCTAAAGGGATTATGCAAATGGATGGGAGGAGACAGGATAAGAGCAGCTTTAGTGCCACTCAGCAGAGAGGGGTTTCTCATGTTTTTGCACTCCTGTTGCACAGGTTTGCACTGCTGCTGCACTCAGCTGCTGTTGCCTGCTACAGTCAACAGATGGTGCTGTGGTACTTCAGTTGCCACACACACACACACACACACACACATGCTGGCATTTAAAACCAGTAGACATGAACGGTGAGCTGGAGCACCATCAGAAGATCGAATTTACAGACAAAAGCACGCTTACATCTAAAAGCAGTGTGTTTATGCAACTGAGACATTGGATTACATAACTAAGACGTCCCCCATGCCTGCATTTTTGCTGTCATGTCAAGACGGGAGCATTGCTTGTATGGGTGTGTGCGTGAGAGAGCGAGGGGAGAATACGTGCGAGGGGTTACGTGCTAAGCTTTAAAAAGTACAATTTGGATCTCTCCTCTTTCTCTCCCCTCTCATTTTTCTCTTCCTGTGTCTTTAGACTGACAAGTTTGATATTTGGGCTGCATACCCCAACTCTCCATTTTTCCCACTTTCTATGATATCCATTTTAAGCCTGGCTCCTTCTCTTTTACTCTGCTGTCTCAAGCTTCCTGTTTCTCTGTGGTTTTTTTGCCCATTTTCCTCGTTCCTACCAGCTCCTGTTTTCAGAGAATACTCACTATTTCTCAGGACAGTCTTTTGTAGACTCTATTCCAATGCTCCCATCTCCTTCTCAGCTAAAAAAAATGTCCAACACTGTCTGGTATATACACACACACACACACGTACACACGTACACGTTTGCACACCGTGCGATCAGGAAAATGCATGGTTACAGTGCACGTTTACACACACAGACGCAACCACTCTCTCTCACACACACACACACACAAGGGTCTGGTTTCTCTATTAATTTCAGCTTAGTTCCATTTAATTTCCAAAGAATGAGGATAATGTAATATCCAGCAACATCTGATATTCAAGTCACCAAGTCGAGTGTTTTGATAAAGGTGTTTTTCCCTCATCTCGTCTAATCTCACACCCTCGCTTGAATATGTTGTTGCTAACTGACGTTCCCCCTGACGCGCCATTTCAAAAGTGATATGACATTTCAACTCACATTATACGACACATTTTAAAAAACTGCACATCATGAGAAGAACGTGTGCTGAATAGCTGCGTTGCCGGGTTAGTTTGTGTCCTTCAAGAAGAAAAGTCGATTCATTCCTCATGCCAAGCCATTAATAATGGATTGTAAATGTCACAAAGTCATGGGAAACAAATCTGAATGACGTACATGAGAGAATAAAGCAGCCTTCCTTGGATACTGTTCATACACCTGCCCCTGACACTGTGTAAAACTCAGCATGGAGGCAACTTACAACAAGACTCCAGTGTACAGTAATACATGTGGAATATTGCGCGAAACATGGTTGAATTAAAGAAAGACTCCACCTGCACACATACCAGTGTTTCCCTTGCACATGATTTATTTTGGCAGCACACAAAGAGTCTCAGGAGTCTCTCTGTCACTATGCAGGTGTCACAGGTGCTCCGTGATAAAGGCACTCTGCCGTAGGGCTGATATGCAAACACATTGCAATTCAGAGGCAAGGGTGAGGGTAAGTGAAGGAGCACTACACATTTCACGGGGCTCCCTAAAAACTTGGTATTTCACATGGGAGCGGTGCCTTCAGTCCTGCGTCACACAAAGTGTATTATGCCATTGGCTCACAACTTTTTGGACAAGCTAGCAAAACCATAACCTAAACAATTGTTTATTTACCTAATCTTTGCCTTTACCCTAAGATTAAACCAACAGGAGACCTTGCACCTTTGAACAGTCTGCCTCTCTCCAGAAAATATCAACTTTTATTAATTTTTAATGTGTACATATACCAGACTTGTGTTTTCATGTGTAAATATGTACATCTCACTCATGACTTGTCTAGAGTTTTTCAGAAGTTTTTTTTAAATCTTTCACTCATATTCCACAAGACACTCTCAGGACCTTTATCTTCCATATTGTCTGACTTCTCTCAAAGATGTTGAGGTTCTCTTTGGGAGTGACGAGGATGGATAGGATCAGGAATGAGTACATCAGAGGGACAGCTCATGTTAGATGTTTTGGGGATAAAGTCAGAGAGGCCAGACTGAGATGGTTTGCACATGTTCAGAGGAGGGATAGTGAATGTATCAATAGAAGGATGCTGAGGTTGGAACTGCCAGGCAAGAGGCCTAGAGGAAGACCAAAGAGATTTATGGGTAACACTTTACTTGAAGGTATCTACATAAGAGTGACATGACACTGTCATAACTATGACATGACACGATCATGAACCTGTCATGAGCATTATGTACGTGTCATAAACGTTTATGACTGCTGTCATTAAGTGTCATTTGGTTTTTGTAATGACAAGTTGACATTGTCTGGGTTGTCTTGATTGTGACAACTTGACATTAACCTGGATGACATTACCAGAAGTTGTCTTTGTCATGACAAGTTGACATTAAATTTGTTTGGGATGTCTTTATTATGACAACTTGACATTTTAACCATTTACCAGAAGATGTCTTTATGTTAATCTCATTGGAACAACCGTCTTCCATCTCTAAAGTCATCATCTACATTATGGTTATCATTATTTTTTTTTTCAATTTTGTATTACTTCTTAGTCTGGAACTCTTGTTCAGTTATGCAGCAAGAGGGTTCCTGGTTTATATCCAGGGTGTGGGAGCCCTTCTGTGTGGAGTTTGCATGTTCTCCCCGTGTCATCGTGGGTTTTCTCTGAGTACTCCGGCTTCCTCCCACAGTCCAAAGACATGCAGGTTAATTGGTGACTCTAAATTGTCCGTAGGTGTGAATGTTTGTCTGTCTCTATGTGTCAGCCCTGTGATAGTCCGGTGACCACATTATACTGGAAAAATGTACCACTAAATAGTGCTAAATTATATTGACATTTAGATGGAATAAATTATGTCCAAAAATAAAATTTGACTCAGATCTGAGGTCTGTATTCTGATATCAATGCCGTAACTTGCATCAACAGATGCTCAGACTATCAATTTCCATGTACGTGTTTAAGTCAGCATGAATACTATATTCTGTATGCCTTCATGCTTGTATATTACTCAGACTGATTTGCCTCATTGTCTAAGCTTTAGAAATAAAAGTAACCCATACTATGTAACTCAATCCCTCTTCTCATTTACATCAAATCAAAGAAATTCAGGATTTTCGTCTGCATTCAAACCAAGATGCACACAGGCTATTATATAAAGTACAGACGTGCACTCAGAGCACGAGACAGTAATGGAGCTCGCCGAAGCATGCACTGCTGCATCCTGCAAAACCACACCCATCTGGATGAAACACCAAGTTTTTAGGGAACCCCAATGACTCACAAGGCAATGACAGTGGAAGGAGACAACAGCAGATAGAGAAAGTGAGGTCAGGTAACCAAAAAACAGTCAGAGCTTTCTTTTATTTATTTCTGTCTGGCACCCTCCAATTATAGTGTAACAGTTATACTACCCTTTACCATACCTTAACAACACTGTGGTTGCCAGGCCAGGTTGTATCAATAACACAAAAAGACATTATTGTCAACATTCTGCATTCTGTTCTCATGGCTATTTCACTTGTCTACATTCCTCTGCAGAGTCTCTGATTCTTACATTCCTGGTTGAAGGTTTTAAAACACAATGGCATCGCCACTAACATGTGAACAATCCACTGTTTTGTCATGGCAGAGTAAAAAGCAGGCATTACTGACAGTATTGAACTAAAGCTATAAACAGCAGAGGAGAAAATATAACCAACAAAATGCTTTTTTCCAACACTACAGATAATATTAAGTCAAGAAAATCAGACATTAAAAATGGCTTTGCATTTACATTGGATCACAAAACTATTGGTTCTGGAAAGGGACTGTATGCTACCCATAGATGTATGACACCTATTAAGTTCAATGAAAATGCTCATCTGGCCCATACACAAAAAAGTTTATAGCTTCCGAGTTTAACTTTGCAGTCATTTCTGTTTGTCATTGATGCTGCTCTGTTCTGTTCCCGGGGGATCTTTGCTGCTGCTCTCCCTGCTGTAGGCTTTCCATGTAGGCACATGGAAGGGCAGGGGGGTTTGCCTCTCTCTGCCTTAAAGCTTTCTACATAGGCGCATGTAGGGGCAGAGAGGTTTGCTCTCTTTCTCTGCCTTAGGCTTCCCATGTAGGCGCATGGAAGAGGGTTTCTGTGTAGGCCTAGGAAAGGCAGAGAGGCCCCAGAACAGAGCCATAACAAAAAATACAATACTGCAAATGGGAATTAAGTTTTCTTTGACTGAAGTGGTCCTGACTGAACTGTACTCTACGTCAACCTCCATGCATCCAACAAACTGTAAAGAGCAGTAACACAAACATTGTTGATGCATGCTTATGACATATGCTTGCAGGTGAGCTTGCCACATCTGGCCTCCAGCAGTGCTTTCTTCAAATCTTTTATTTTTAACTGTTGTCATTCCTATGAGTGCAGTTAGTTTTTTATCTAGAGCATCTGCTTTGGAAACTTTCTTGGACGCCTCTTGTATTTTTCTGCCAGAGCTTCTGCCATACTCCTGCTTTGCTGCATTGTCATGGTCCCAGATTTCTCTGCATTGCTTTTGTTCTGTGTCTCTCTCTGCTACAATGTCTCTACAATCTTGCAGTCTCTGCAAGCCAAAATACAAATGCCTGATTATCTTTTTGTACATAAGTGGAGTCTCAGACCCACTCAGACAAACTTCAAACACATTTAGAGAACAATTTAGCTTAAATTGCAATATCCAGCAAGTCTGGTCTTCCTTCAGTTATTCCAGTATTAAAGTAATGATCTTTGACACAATCATGAAGTAAATGTCTGCTGTTCTTTATAACACAACCAGGATTAGACATTCTCAGCACATGAGTAGAACAAAGATGACAGATTATTAAATAAGAATAAATTAACAATCCAAACTTTATATTGAAATTTACACAGATGATACTGTATCTGTTCTCATGGCATTCTGCTAAGAAATATACACAACAGACACAAGATGCAGTCATGCCTCAGACACATACACAAACAAGAGAAGCCTTAAAACAACACAGAAGCAGATATACTTTACACAGGTAGAGAACTGACTCCGCACCCCCGTACACACACACTCACACACGACAAGGAGCAGCTTCATGTAATTACAAGGGGAAGCACGTTGCACTGGAACATGGATTGTGACATGTGGAGCAAAACTGGAGTCTTCTATGAGGTGCTGGAGCTCAGTGAGCACGATGATGTGAGATCCAAACCCTCAGGGGAATACATGTGTCCCTTGCTATACACAGAACGCAGGATGAACAGACAGCTGTTGTGTGTATAATTGTGTGTGTGGCTGAGATGTGGGTGTAGAAGTGTGTGTGTTTACGGTATTGTTCTATGAGCACATGCAGGCAGGTGTTTTGCAAATATGTGACTTTTTTTATGACAGTGAATAATAGACATAAGTATTTAAATGTTAACAGATGCTGAATCCATCCGCCTTCATCCGCTTATGTGAAGCTAGGTCGCTGGCAGCAGGCCGAGCAAAGCACCCCAGACGTCCCTCTCCCCAGCAACTCTTTCCAGCTTCTCCTGGGGGACCACAAGGTGTTCCCAGGTCAGATGAGATATGTAATTCCTCTAGCAGGTTCGGGGTCTGCCCCGGGGCCATCCTGATCAGATGCCCGAACCACCTCAACTGACCACTTTCAATGTGAAGGTGCAGCAGCTCTACTCGAGCTCCATCTGGATTGTCCGAGCTTCTTACGCCGGAATTCCACTGGATGCGTGTCCGTTGTGGAACGGCAGCGCTGGTTATCCACTGCGTGCTCCGCCGTCCGTCAACACCCACTGGCTGCGTTTGCTGTGCAGAGCAGAAACAAATTGCAAATTCAGAATTTTAATATTTCAGTTTAACATTTATTTCAATGCTATTAATTCAGTTGTGTTTTAAAATTCAATATTACCTATTTAATGGCCGTTAAAATTCAAATACTTGTGTCTCTCATTTGCCTCCATACTTTTTCCATGTGTGAATCTGTGTCCCTGCATAAAGAATGTAACCGCCACTTGTGTGGTTAAGTCTTACATGAGCTGCCTGTGTTGCAGATGTGTGTGTTGTATTTACATGTGTTGAGAGAAGTGGGAACAACGGGAAGCTAAATGATGGTGATGGATGAGCGAGTCATCTGTAACTCACTTTGAATTTGTTTTTCCCGGAAGACAAAGAGAAGAGCATTATGAAAAACTTGTTTGCTCAGTCAATCCCTTGTTGAATGAGTGAGTCAGCCTGTGTCTGATAGCCTTCAGCAAGCCAAGTATCACTAAGATGCAACGGCGTCCTCCAAATCTGAATTTGCTTTCATAATGCCACTTCTCATTTCTGCTCGAGAACTATTAGCAGAAAGGAAAGCGATGACACAGTGGAAGTCCTTACAATTCACATTATTGCGACAAATGTAAATTAACTCAATTCTGGCTTGACTGTAGTGCAATCAACAGAGCTAAATGCTTGCTCTGAGGCAGAATGTAAATTATGCACAAATCTGGCTTCACACTGTTAATAATAGATTTAACCCCTCCAATTCCTTTTGTTAAATAAAGCCAAGATATGACTAAGGTTCAGTGCACAGTAATTCAGTGTAAAAAGTGCTGCCCTTCCACAAAAATGGTGGGCTGTCTTCCTAATGTACCACTATTATTAACGGAACAGTACGTGTTTAAATACAAACAGTATTCTTATTTCAAATTACAGTGATTTTATGTTGCTGCCAAGCAGAATAAAATGCCAGCGTTTACTAGATGGAGATGATGTAGGATTGGAAGCTGTAGAGCATTTTCCATTTCTTGACTGACAGAGCAGTTTGCATATGTAAGGCACACTCAAGTACGGTTTTGACGTGTGTATATTCATGACAAAAGGAATGGAAAATCACTATTTTGCATACCGCCACTTTGTGAAATCATAGTACAGTAAATCATGTTTTCATATTCTACGGCAGACGGCATTCATCTTTCCAGCTCAGTCAGGAAATCCTGATATAGTGGAGAGTCTGTGTGCATGTGAAAATCCAGGTGGGCACTGCACCTATTGTGTTGTTACAGTACACAATGCCAAACAATGGCTGTTTTGGGTGGATTGAAAGGGTCAGGATAAATAATCACTATCCATATTAGCTGTGCTTACACTAAACACTGCTGGCTACAAAAGCCAAGTTAACAATGAACTACTACAAATTGGGCCTGAGCCCAGTAGATAATCTGTATCCCTGTGTGGAGACTCTGCCTCAGTGGGTGTTTGTGGTCAGGTATAAACTCAGCAGTAGGTGGCGGCCTTGCAGAAACCCACCATTAGTAAAATAATTTAAACTCTAGAGTAATTTTTGAGCTCACTCCAACTCCTGCAAACACTTACCTGCACCAAATCATCAAGTCAGCAGGTGTTGCCTGGGTTACAGTTTTAGGAGTTTAAGACCTTTCTAAGAACTCTCACCCAATGTGAAGGTTTTAAAGGCTATGTTAATGGAGGATTTACCCTGATGGTGATGTTCTTAAGATTGTTTTGTGGATTTTTTCCACCAGGTGACGCCTGGAAGATCTGTTCGAGAGACTGTTTTGGATTCACAAGGCTGGTGAAGTTTTGACAGTGTTCGTCATCTGTTCCTCTTACTTCAAGGGAAACTGGTGAGTTTTTTGAACATTTACTAAGCGTCTTCTTCCTGATTGTTTTGCTTGATTGTTTGTGGTGGCTGTGGCGACTGAACTGGTAAAAGTTTGTGAGAGTAATGTTGTCTAACTTGTTCTTTGTAAGAGCTAGCAGCTACTAAGGACGAGGGCAGTCACTTATTATTCAGTATTGACTGTAATGACGGTGTTTCCCATACATTCATTTATCTGTGTCTGTATTAACATAGCTGGAAGCTCAACATGTGCAGAGACATTAACTCACGCTGTTAGTGTTAACTGCAGCGTGAGTCCCGTAGCAGCATCTGCAGATAACAAGCTCTCATATATAGGGTTGTTTTGTGAGTGGACAAAATACATTTCTGTACAACATATAGACTGCAGACTTTCACATACATATATGATTGTAAATAAGGACCGAGCTATGACCGAGCTAACTGGCTGTGCTTCCCGGGAACTGCCCATTGGCCCGACATCCCATTGTTCCGAAATCCCGTCGTTCCGAAATCATCATGATGCCCTGTGGTTAAGGTCTGGTTAGGTTTAGGCACAAAAAACACTTGGTTAGGGTCAGGAAAAGATCATGGTGTGGGTTAAAATGAAAAAGAAATTTGACATACATAAGCCGTGAGCCTGCTTCGCCTCAAGCCTTTCCCAGCTGACCCAGAGCTGGTCGTGGCGCACCATCAAGGTAGAAATACGCCCACCGGGAGCCATTCAGCACCACGGACCGTCAGACTAATGGGATGGGATCGGCGAGGAAATGAAACCTAAACAGCCAATCATCTCTCTCACCGACAAGCTCTGCTGGCGATTCAACATGCTGAATCGGCCGAAAAGCCACCGCCGCCAAAGTGCCAAGGATGCGGGACACACCACAAAAACTAGGCCGACAGATGCTCACTGACGGGCCGACTTTGGTCGACGGCCGACCGTCGGCTTGGTGTGTCAGGGCCTTAACTCAGTCCTGAGCCAGGTCTGTAATCCTGTTCCTGTTTCTTCACCCTAACATTTCAGAATGTACATTGTCCTCAATGCAGTGAACACACTTTTAGTTTGACGTGTTTATATTTTCTTTGTGTGATGTATGTGTACTCTTAAAACTCCTTCAGATTGAAAAAGAGAAAGAGAGTTCTGAGTTTAAATAGTTTTTGCCTGAGAGAGCTATTTGACATCAAAACATGTCTTCAGGCTGACTTGTTTTCCTGCGTGCAGCGTGTTGTTCAGAATTTGGATATATTATTCTTTAAAAAGGGATCCTGGCTGGTTGATTTTACTACAAATTTAATGTTAATACATCGCAGGACAACATACCAAACATATTGTTGAGAGAATCAATTAAAACCTACCTCACTGTCAATATTCAACATTCAAAACTGACCTGATGCCACGTCAATGATTATAAGTGTACATGGAAACAAGGCTGTAAAGTATCTCTGTTTCTTTTAACGGTTGTAATCAATAGCAAGGACACACTGGTGTAACATTCCTGTGGCACTGGAAGCTGCAAACATTTATACTTTTAACAAAGGAGCAACATACTGTAGTGAGCAATAGGGACAACTCTCGCTAATTGCTTCACACCAATGCCACAACTAGCACTTTCCCTGAACGCCAGTTTAATGTTAATTGCAAATGAAAGAGGTGCACTGTGCATAGAGCTACAGTGTGTGTACTATAAAAGCAACGCAGTTATTGTTCTCTTTCCGACTGCAGCAATATAAGTTCACTAATTCCCCGAGAACTCTGCAGAGATGTGAAATTTTAGTGGATTGTGTTCGCTGGTAACAATATTCAAGTAGACATTTCCCATGTTTTACTAGATGTAGCAATAACATGTAACATCCCATGTTTATATTACACACTCGATTTCTCTCTCAAAAACACACACACACACACACATTGTATATAGGTCACAGTGAGTCATTTGATTTGATTAGCAGATGGCTACTCCTTTATCCACTGCTTAAAGGTGTTTCCATTCATATTATACAACTGTGCGATCCAATCATCAGTCTTTACCTTATGGCAATGAATAAAGGTGTTTCATGGTCAGTCGGCAGCCTTCCATCTCCACATTCAAACAACTTCTCATAAAGGCAGTAAAATATGCAATTTCACAGCTGCAGTCTGAGCACCAGGATGAAGGCGGATACTGATAAGCGTAAATGCTGTTATAACAGTCCAGTCTCATTCCCAGGGCATCAAATAAGGCAACTTGGTAAGTGGCCATCCATGTGTTATTCTAATGCACAAGGCACTCAGTGTTTGTCTAAGATGAACCAGCCTTTCAACAAATTCTTGATGCTGACACATCCCCAAGGGTTGTGAGTGTCCATCAGATACACCCTTTTGCTGGGGATCCTCTGTAGCATCTTTTCACCTGTCTGTGCACTTTTTCTAACTATGTGGATGTGGATCAACACAAATGGATGGATTCCTCTATGAAACCATGCTGTTTTGATACACTGCCCCCTACAATTTGGGGGAATCTCAGTTTTTTGCGAGCAGAAATCTGCACGGAGTATAAAAGATAGGGATACTTGATAATATCGGCACATGATCGGTATCGGCTGATATCGGCTCTATTGGCCAATACTGAAATGTGCATCCTCGTTTTGTCAGATTTGTAAAGCCATGCATACGCCTGGTTTCATTTTAGAAGTAGTCAACCAAAGAAAATCTTGGTCGACTAAAGTCACACATAATCTTCAACTAATCGATTAGTCGTGGGAAAGAAAAAAAAAAAAGAAAGAAAATCTGCACGTTATTTTTTACTTCTGCGGTGGTGTGTCTGTCACTCTGCAGTACACCTCCAAAACACTAGTCGGCGGTGGAGGACCGTGTTCAGTGTTGTAAAGTTTAGTTCAAATCGAACTTTATTTATATCGTTGATTCAAAACACACATTAAACATGGCTTAATAGAGACAATTTCAAACACATGTACGCAAACTGGCTTTACTGTATTTCGCAGAACTGACAGACAAACACTTCCCCCACCAATACAACATGCTAACGTTATTAGCACAAGTCTATGGTGTTTTATATTGTATAAATTAGCCTAGTGTCTGGCTATCTTTTCCTCTCCTCATATAAAACCAGGGACAACAGAAACATGACAAAGGTAACGACACTCAATTTGGCTCCATTACAACTCACAACAGTCACCGACAAAACAACTGTCTTATACTCAACACGATTTCCAAGCAAATACAACATGCTAATGTTATTAGCGCCAGCCTATGGCATTTTACACTGTATAAATTAGCCTAGCGACGAGCCGAGATTTCCTCTGCTCACATGAAGCCAGGATAAATCCCAAAGTATAAATCCCTGAAGGATAGATCACACACACGACTTAAAATGCTATTTTAGTGGAGGCTTTACTGTCTAAACAACTTATCGTTTCTTATCTGTTAAATAAAAGTAAATACAAGCTTCGTTTCCACTGAGGGAAACGGTGTCAGTATATAGAAACAGACAGGAAGATTGCGTCAACGCCACGCTGAGCCTGAGGGTAGGCGAGTCCAACTTTCTGTCAACAACAGGGGTGTTTTGAAAACACCCCCATTTTCACAGGTTATTCAGCCTGTCCCCCCGCCGCAGGAAAAAATGGATTAATCCTGGAAAGCTGTTGATGTAGCACTTTTCTCCTTATGAAAGTAACACGGTGATTATTCGACTAATGAGAATTTGGTCGGACGAAAGCAAAGCGACCAAATAATCGACAAGTCGACCAGGAGACTACAGTCCTACATCTTATAAATCTTTTTCATTGCAGCGCTGGGTGCACATGCACAGGCCTCACTTCCAAACCCGCAGTTCTCCATAAACGAATGTTTAAATTCTCTTAAACATCTGTTTACATATCAGTACTTGTGCCCCTCCACCACGCATTACACCTGTCAATGACACGTCTGCGAGGTTCTCCAACGGTGCCAGAGCAGCTGTCACTATGCACGGCTGTGGTTATTTGTAGCGGCCGTACCACTAATTCCTCCCATTTCTGCAAACCGCCACTGCAGTATCTCAAATATCATTATAATGAAATGTCAGAAGGATGATTAATGATTCATTTACAGCACTTATGTTAAAACAGATTTTATAAAGTGCCTTACAGATGAAATGAATCATTAATAGGGAAATTAATGTAAATAAAAGTAATGATGAAATTCATCACTCATAATTTGAAATTAACTTTATGAATGCACCTTTGATTGACATGTTACAGAGCACTGTGGAGACTGCAAGAAAAATTACACAATCTGTGAAATTGGCAAATAACCTCAAAACAAGGTTACCGGTCTCTTAAATTATATCCAGTCTCCTCCTTATCAAATCACATATGGCCATCTCAGCTAAAATTGCCTGGTATGAAGTATACTTGAGGTGCACATTTTCACCACAGTGCCCCATTTATAAATACTGGAAGTGGGACTCACAAGAGCACTCACGATACGATATTATCACGATATTGTGATATGCCAAGTATTGCTATACAATACACTGCGATATATTGTGATTTATTACCTTTTTTTCTCAACTCAAATTTATTTCCCCAAAGGAAAACTTTGTCAACATCAGTTTACCTCATAAGATACATTTTTCAGTCTGTTAATCTGACTTTAATCATTTTGCTGCAAGAAAAATGTGATGCAAAGCAGACAGACTGACCAACAGCGTCTTAAAACCTGTCAGAAATGCTGCATACGCCTGACAGACTGAACTGTTGGCAGATTTAACACCCCTGCGAGGCCAGATTTAGCTCGAGTGAAACGCTTTGCATGCAGGTATTCCGCTTTCTGAATAGCATCACTTATCTGTTACGATGATAAAATTTCGTCAGCAATCCCCCATTCTTGTGATGCATTTTGGAGGAGGTCTGGGGTGTTTGCTTCGGTGTGGCTTTCATGTACTGCTCTAGTCTTTATTTTTAGGTAACTTCCTGCCAAATGTTGCAGACTGAGACCTCTGCTGACCTCACCAGGAAACAAAAGCACCATCTAGTGGCCCGAAAGAGCAATTGATTTTTTTATTCTAGCAACAAAAGTTGTATTAAAATGTATATTTGCAAAAATGAATAATGTGTTTAATAAAAGGTCAATACTTGACGTCTGTGTATCGATACAATATCACCAGACAATATATCCCAATACTGTATCAATTTTTCCCCCATCCCTAATAACTACAAGTTTATGTGTGGGAAAAGGTGTTTGCATGGTTTTTGCGCGTACACATGCTAAGAAGCCATAGTAAATTAAAATCAGTAATGCAGATAAATTAAAATGTAATGTGGTTCAGTTTGAAAAGTGGCCACTTGGACTTGTCTTGAGGTCTTTTGACTTTCACAGTATTTCACTAATGTGCCCCACATTAAACAACAATTTAAAAACCGTAGATTCTTTATTCCTCCAAATGATCCTATTACTGATAAAGACAAAAGAGGTGCACACAGAGTCTTTAAAGATATAAGAGCCACCGGGCAAACAGAGTCCCACACATCTCACGACGTAATTGGGCTGTCAGAGTGCAACCGAGACTCCTTATGACCCATAATGGCCATGCTTACCAATACTTTGACCTTGTGCACCAGCGATGATGAAAGAGGCTAATTTCTACTGTGTGGGAGGCCACTGTGATGCATGGCATAATTTTTAGCCTGCTTGGAGATGCTCTCGGGACGTTCTGTGTATCGCTAAAGGTCAATTCAAAAAAGGTCACACGCTGATGGAATACACAAATATCCAAAAATATCAAGTATGGGAGGGACTTTAGTGCTATGGCCGTGAAATAAAGAACATATCTGCATTTTCAAACATATGAAAATACCTAATGAACACCAGTGTGGACGTACATTGTTTAGTGATTTGTTAAAACACACATAAAAGCAGCACATATATAGCAGCATATATATCTGTAATGTACAATAGCTTTTGTTCCTCTCCCTACTCTTTCAAAAGTGCACTAAAACAACCCACACATACAATTGCAAACTTCTTGCATTCAGACCATATGTTGTTGTTGATCTAATGACATCTGAGTTGTGTATGTGAAACTCAAGCCCAACTTAATTTCATCGAGTCATCTCCATCTCCCCGAAGTTCTGTGTGATGTAACATGTTTTTCCCACTCCACACCAACTGCTCTCAGTCAAGAAACTTTCTGGACATGGATCAGAGTTTGAAGATGTTTGCGCGATTAAAGGCGTGTGTGAGATAATGCGTGCATAATCTGTGGCATAATTAGACCATAATAGCGGGACTCCCCTGGGAGAGAGATGGAGAGATGCAGGTAGAGATCCAGGCAGAGATAGAGAGAGGGGGAACAGGGGAGAGAAGAAAGGAGACAAAAGGGAGGGTGACAGAAAAAGACGATGATAAAAGAGTCGTGGAGTCAGTAGAGACATGAAGAGAGAGATAAATTAAGCAGAAGCCACTGAAATTAAGGCGAGAGACGCACTGACAGGGCTAAACAAACACTGCCATTTGTATTTCATTCTGTTTTGTTGGTACACAATAGACGCATCCTCTCTGTTGTGTCGTGTTTCTGCACTGGGGCCATTTCTCTGGGCTACATCTTTTATACCTTATATGAATGTGTGTATAAATGTATGCCTTCACATGTCTTAGTGCGTGCATGTGCATGCACGTAAGCGTATGTGAGATCCTCTTGGCTACAGACGCCAATCTGTGAATAGGAGTGGGATGAGAGCAGCTCTATTTTGAGGTCTGGAGCCATGTCCGTCTGTCAGTGTGGGGAGAGAGATAAACCATTATACAACAAACACACACACACACGCACACACAGAAAGAGGGGGGGCTGAGTAGGTTTGAAAGCTTGTTTGCTAGTCTTCAGAAATATACATTTCATACGCTGCTTTTGCGGTATTGTTTCTGATTAACACTGATGGGGTTCAGAAGTTAGAAAACCAAACAGGCCGAGGGCCGCAGTCCAATTAGGTAACAAGAAATTGCAGTAAAGAAATGCCAAAGAGATGTTTGAGTTAGTTTACCAACAGTTTTTCCACTATCACCATGGATACAACGTAGGGCTGTCAGCGTTAACTCGTAAATTATGATGCGATAACGTCTGATCATAAGGCATTATTTGGTTTCTTGTAATCGTCTCTACATCACACCCTAGTCAAGCTGTGTAGTGTCTCTCTGCTTCTTGCTGCCACAGTGATGGAAAATAAGACACCACTGTGCTTTTTTAATGGGTCATTTCTCTTTAATATCTCAGAGACAGTTCAGTTGACAAGTCAAAAGTAAAATGCACCTGCAGAGAAAACACAGTTAGTGTCTCTCCGGGTCACCGCTGCTGTTGGTCAGTGAAGGAAAGTACAGCAGCTATACCCTCAGCATCAGAGCGCGATGTAAGTCCATGTTGTTTAGGGTGCTTTCAAATCTAGAGTTGTCTCGCTTTGGTCTGAATTGAATCAGGGACAGATGTTGTTCCAAAGTTGCATAATTGCCTAGAGTTGGTTCGTGTTCTCACGGCAGCATTTACAAGCGGACCAGATCAAATACCTTGCTCAAGAAAGCTGCACAAACTTGATTGTCACATGCAAGATAAATGTGACACTTTCTAATGTCACAATGGAGGGACAACTACGCAGGTTGATTGTAGCGCTGCTCGTCGTGGACTATATTGCTGTCATTGTTCATTTTAGTCAAACCATACAGTTTGAAAACGAGGCGCGGCTCCAACTAGAAAACAATGTTTTGATGCATTGGATGTGCTGAATGTGACCACCTCTTCAAAAATGTCTCAGTCTGGTTGTTTTGATGCACACCAGAATGCGATTGCTGTGATCACACCTGCCCAAACGACCCGCACTTATGGGGCAAATGAACTTGAGTTCGATTGAACCGGACCAAACAGGGCAGGTGTGAAAGCACCCTTAGGTCTCAGGTGCAAACCAGTGTCAGTGGGAGGATCATCGCTGTGATGTGATGTGTGTTTCTCTGTCTGAGCTCCTCCAGGAGTTTGGGTCTTGAGAGAGTTATGTCTGCCGCTGCAAACTGATTAACTGGTTATGATTTTACACACACAAACACACACACACACACACACACACACACACACACACACACACACACACACACACACAAAGATTGCGTTTGTTTGTTGAATGAATCCACCTTTTGAACTGAACTGAGCTGTGGTCTATTTGATTGCGCAGTGCTGGGTTTGGTGATGTAATCATTTGCTGTGTGTGTTATTGTTTTGTGCCCTATGGTTGGACAGAGCTATTTTCTATCTATTTTATAGTTATTTGTCAGACATGACTCTGACTGGCACCCCACTTTATTTAAAAAGCATTAAACCTTTTAACAGATTTCCAATCAAGACGCAGTGGTAAGAATTGATTTACCTTGTTAGTGTGGGCTTCAAAGCTGTTTAAAAATGCAAAATAATACAATTTTAAAAAATGCAATTAAAAATGTGATTAATTTGATTTAAAAAGATTAATCATTGGCAACCCAAATACAAAAATTACCATCATTACTTTGCATGTAGATACAGTTGTTTTTGTCATGAGAACTGTCACACCACACATGAATATTAAACAGCAAAAAAGTGACATTTTTTACATTTGGAACAAGATAGATTTTTCTGAACTTTCGCGCCACAAATTAAGGCATCAATCAGTCATGTGCAGAATGACGTGACATCACATCATAACAATGGCGGAACCATAGAAATAGAACCAGAGCAGAATGGACATTTCCACTTCAATCAACGTAGCAGGATAGTCACCGTTATTATTTGAACCATTGTGTTAATCCTGTAGTGCACTGACTTCTGTTATTTTGTTAGTGCCTACATCTGTCAGCACGCTACAACTGACTTGAGGCACATTGGAAACTTGCTGAGCTGAGGTTTTTTGGATGAGTACACATCTAACTAAGATATTTGACTTTTTCCTATTCTTCTGTCACCATTGATTGGTTGTTTGTTAAAACATGATTTACTGTAGCTGCCTCTGAAGAGTGAGGGCGATCCACTGCTTAGTGGACAGCTGAGGGGAACACATCACAGGAGTAAACAGCATGCAGATCAGCAAGCTTTCACAACTATGGTGATTGTTAGAACAGCGCACTCACTGAATAGACGACTAACGAGACTAACTTAAAGGGTTTTGGTGAGTTTTGTTTTGTTTCCATCTAAATGTGATTGGAGTGTGTTTTACCATCCGTTAGCAAAGTAATCAAACCAACGTTAGACTTACCCCCAATTTCCACCAGATGCGTGTTATTTGCGTCTGCGCTCCGGAACAGCAGCAGAGCTGATACATTTCAATTCTAGTCAATGTGTGTGCTTCCACCGGCAGCGGGTGTGCTGCGTTATGGCTGCGTTATGGCTGCGGCGCCCCGGAGCACTCCGCAACAGATACGCATGACTTCTATTTTTGCCGGATGCCGGAGCACAATGCAGCAATTCAGCACAGATCGTGTGGGACAGGAAGTCGTGCACAGAGACAAAATAAAACATCCGGTTAATTTTCGAAATAAAATACACAGTGTTCACGGCGGATCATATTTTCCTGCACTACACCTTGAAAACTACATAATGGGCAGAGGCAGGCCTGAAGTCAACAGGTCAGAGGTTTCGTCATTTCATCCCGTTGACACCATGGACGAGGAGATATTAATCATGGAGGTGCACCGAGATGTCTTCTGGCGGAGCTGCACCGCTCCGCACAGTAAACACACCCAGTGGGTGTTGACGGATGGTGGAGAACGCAGCAGTTAACCAGTGGTGCCGTTACGCAACGGACACGCATCCAGCAGAATTCCGGCATTACGGCGGATTTATACTTGTGCGTCAGCTCAATGCACATGACCTATGCCACTGTGAGCAGTTACACTTCCAAAACACTAGTTGGCTGTGGGGTTTCCGTAAAGTGCTGTAAAGTTTGGTTGATTCAAAACACACATTAAACACACATTAAACATGGCTTAATAGTGACTATTTCAAACACAAGTACACAAATCAGCTTCACTATAACTCGCAGCATTCATAGACAAACACTTGTCTTTATCTGGACACATTTTCCCCACAAATGCAACATGCTAACATTATTAGCACAAGCCTATGGCATTTTACATTGTATAAATCACCCTAGTGGCTAGCAGACTTTTCCTCGACTCATATGAAGCCAGGGACAACAGCAACATTTAACAAAGTTAATGTTACAAAACTCAGCTCCATTACAACACACAATTTTCACCGGCAAAACAACTGTCTCGTGCTAAACATGTTTTCCAAACAAATATTACATGCTAACATTATTAGCACAAGCCTATGGCATTTTACATTGAATAAATTAGCCTCGCAACTAGTGGAGTTTTCCTCTCATCATATGAAGCCAGGATAAATCACACAAAAGACAATAAATGCTATTTTTGTGAAGGTTTTATTGTCTTCAAGATTTATTGTTTCTTATCTGTGAAATTAAAGTGAATAAAAGCTTCGTTTCCACTGAGGAAAATGGTTTAAGCTTACAATAATAGAGAGGAGGTCTCCGTCCCCGTGACATGTAGTTACATTTTTGGGGAGGTTCACATCAGGCTATGGTGTAGGCTCTACGTCGACTCAGAAGTATAAATTTCACTTTATTTCGGTGAAAGAGAGAAATTTGGATCGGTGCACAAATATATTTTTCTGTTTTATCAGAAAAAAAGACGAATAGACCAAAACAGAGCTCTCAAACCAGTGAGTGTGATGAACTACATGGCCCCACTGATGTGTGTCATCACCATAACACCCAACAACAATTGGCATTTTCTCGTGAACCACTTAAATAACTCTCAGCAAACAGTTCAGTGTTGTTTCTGTCCGTTCTGTTTCTATGGGCGGACATGCTGCAACTGTCACAAACATGCATTTTCATGGAGTTTCTTCAACATGCCCTCGGTGTGTGAAAGTCCAAATAGAATACAAAAATTCACCAGAGGTATAATGACCATGAATACAAAGCAACCGTCTTCATCCGTTTTTTTAATACAACACAGCACATTCTGTCCTTTTCAAGCTTATTTTTTTAAACCCAAACCCAGAGTAGTCAAATCTCCATTTCTCAATCTGCATCGACCCTAACTCATTTAAAAGTCGAATATGAACCAATATATTTTTATCTGATATTTTATCTTGTAGATATACTGGCCTCAAAAATCCAGGAATGGTTGGGTTTTAATAAATACTCCTGCTATTAAAGTTTGAAAGTTAGAAAATGAAATAAGGCAGGAGAGGAAAGATGGGCATGAATAGAAAGCAAGGAATATGGAAATGGCAAAATATAGACGGAAGAGATGGCGGGTCAGGGAACTGGAGAGGCGACTAAAAACTGAGATATAGGGGAAGTAAGTCACTTTGACACAAGGGAGAGTTCAGTATCTGAACATGAATAAACAAACATATGCTCAAAATTTTACCGCATCTTAACACCCTCTTAACGAGCTCCACAGGGCTACATACAGTAGCGTCTTTGCACTTCCTCATGTGGAACAATAGATATAAACAGTAAAGTAAAATTAAAGTTTGTGAGAAAAGGTGAGTGGGAGGGAGAGGAGGCGGGAACCAGACTGAAGAGAATGTACAAAGCATACGAGTTGAGAGATTGAGTTCTTCTCTACTACTTCGGTATGATGTTATTACACCTGCTGTCTCACACACACACGCGCACTGTCACATCTAAGCCTGCATTGTTGCGATCCGGTAAGACAGAATAAATTACTCTGTCTTACCACATTACATGCATGACTGCATATGCACACACACGCACAAACAAATGCACACGCTCACCCTCACCACTACCAGCGCATAGAGGAGCAGGCACAATGAATACAATCGCTGTAAGAAAATACAGTACATCCACACACAGACAGATACCAGGGTATAAGAACTAGGTGCTCAGAGTGAATCCAGGTTCAGCACAGACAGACCTGCGTGATGGCAAAATGACTAAATAGTTGGTTTTCATTCGAATACAAACGCCTCCATTACGCACAGCCAAGGCTGCTTTCACCGTCCATCACTCCATAACAGCACGCAAAGTTGCAAAGTAATTTTGTATTCTCTCTCCTCGACAAATACGCTCTTTCAAACCGTCCCTGTCTACCGCTTTCAAGGATGTACAATCAAAAAAAATAAAAAATTCTCGCTATGTTTGAGGGCGCACTTATCTTTGGCTTTTGTTAAGTGACCCTGGAGAGTACATCGTTTCTGCAGAGGGAGCGTTCTCAATGGCTCCATAACGGCTTGAGAATCAAAGCACAGAGGCAGAGTCACAACAGTTTAAGAATTGCACAAGAAGACGAGACTCAAGAGGATTCATTTCTTTGCTTACAATGAACAATCAGGGCATGTGCCAGTGAGATTAGGGGATAGATAAACGGCGGCCTTTAGTAATTGAGTGAAAAGATTAATTTACATGTGAAAGAGCAAACGACTACACATCGACGCTGTGACTGTAACTACCCCAGGAGGGTAGGTGTAGCGGGAAGCCTCCCAGCATGCACCAGTCAACGGCATCCAGTATTTATTATTTTTTTAATTGTGTTAGACATTTTGTTCTAAACTGTTCCCACAGATCATCTGTCAGTATTAGGAGCAAATATGATGAGACCTCGAGTGTATAAGTGTGTAGGTTTTGTGACTCACATTCAGATGTGAATTCAAAGATGATGGTCTGTTGATGCTCTACAGTGTAGGTTCTTCTTCGACGAAGAGCCTACACTGTACCCTGCGCTATAGTCTGACATGCACCTCCCCAGAAATGTAACTACATGTTGCAGTGAGGCAGACCTCCTGTCTATTTTTGTAACTGAAACCATTTAAACCAACTAATTTATACGATGTATATGAATATGCCATTGGCTTATGCTAATAACATTAGCATGATGTATTTGTTTAGAAAACGTGTTTAGTATAAGACAGTTGTTTTGTCGGTGAACCTTGTGAGTTGTAATGAAGCTGAATTATGTAACGTAACGTTACCTTTGTTAAATGTTGGTGTTGTCCCTGGCTTCATATGAGTCGAGGAAAAGTCCGCTAGCTGCTAGGCTAATTTCTACAATGTAAAATGCCATAGGCTTGTGCTAATAATGTTAACATGTTTTATTTGTGGGGAAAATATGTCCAGATAAAGACAAGTGTTTGTCTGTGAATGCTGCGAGTTATAGTGAAGCTGATTTGTGTACTTGTGTTTGAAACTGTCTCTATTAAGCCATGTTTAATGTGTGTTTAATGTGTGTTTTCAATCAACTAAACCTGGATTATCTTGAGTAACTGGGTCTTGATTTCTGGAAAGAGACATTGCTGTTGAGTTTTTCAAATGAATTCTTTTGGCACTTTGAGCATCACAAGCCAAGTGTCATCTAGTTCCATTATATGTGAGAGAAGGCAGACATCTCTATGGCTGATATCTCCAACACTCTGCAACTCACAACAAAACAATCTAGACTGATGAATAGCACTACAGCTAAGAAGGAAAATAGGATTTTTTGATTTGGGGGGCAAACTGTCCCTTTAAAAGATTCATCTTGTTGGTCTTTTTTAATAAACTAATTTATGATTGACCAATTATTTAATTTTATTGTTAAAATAGAGATATTGCTGTGTTATTCTTGGTCAAAATTAATTCATTAATGTATTCACCACAATCTGATGAAATTTTATAAAGTTCATCCCTGATTATCTTACAATAAAAGCTGTATTACATAGGAATACTTTACATTTTTATCGTGTTGCTCAGCTATTCAAACACTCCTCAAGAACTATATTGTATGTCAGAGCATGCACATTAAATGATTAGAAAAGCAATAAGCAGCTTCAGCCTACATTTCCCCCTTTAGCCGTTCTTAAATCACTGTAAAACACTGTGTGCGCCGGCGAGACATCATCAGTGGAGTAGAGCACAGTAATAGAGGTGGTGCACTTCCCATCCTAGATTTTTAGTCGAATTCAGCTCATGATGATTTGTGAGGCCAAAGCCTACACAAGGCCAAACTGTTGATAGCTGTATACTCGCTCTCTGCTGCTGTGAGGGACCTCAGCAGTTATTGTGCCAAGTGCGCTGACCTTGGAAGACGTGGAAGAGTGGGGGGAAAAAAGATTAATTTTTTCTTCACACATGCAGCTCTTATACGATGTTGTACTGTAGGTGTGGAGCTGCTCCGCAACTTGAAACTTATGACAACCCCACAGAGGAGAATGTGACTGCGTGGATTATGAGAATCTGTGCTCCCAAAATTTTATTATGAACACTAAATTCTTTATCTGGGGAGCATAAAACTAGCGTTGTATGCAGTGTCCAATATTTCCTCGGTGACAGATTCATCATTCATTTTGATCAAACGATCCGACTGAATAAAAAATTCACGTTTGCTTGTGCTCATCCACACAAATTCAAAATATAATGTCAATGTATCATACCAAATGATGAAAAAATGTAAATTTCTACATAGTTTTAGGCCCAAATAATATGTAAATTAAGACTGTCACCATCAATAACAATCCATAATAATTTAGAGCTGAGTTGAATTAATTCAAATGTCAGCAAAGATTTTTGTTTCAAACATTTTTAAACCAAATACTTTTGTGTAGAAGTGAGACAATTAGTCAATTAACTAGTCAAAATAATGAGCAACTCTGATGGCGTCTTTAGGGACGGCAGTGTCGGTCAGTCATCTCAACGACAGGTCAGTCAGGGGAGACTTGTTCTGAGAGAAAAGAATATTTATTTACATGTGCACATAAGTATGAGAAATGTGAAAAGTCTTGTCACATATTCCAGGAGGGTGGTAAAGATGTAGTAGATTAGGGATGGATGTGTAGATGGATATAGCATAAAGAAAATCTTCCTGATTGAACTCATTTGGATGGATTGTGATTTTAATAAGAGAAATGTGATGTGTGTTTGTGTTTTACAGTACGTTACTGTAAACTGAATATTGTTGGTGTTAGTCCTACACAGCAAGATATTTCACCTCGGGCTCTTGGAATTTATAATGGATGTGTTTCCCCTTTTGACATTTTATTTTGCAAAACATGCTAAATCAGTTCATTGTAAAACAACTTGTGGTTGTAGCCCTACTTTTGGTTTTGGGAGTTGTGGCAAGACAGTGTACACAATTTGAAGATGGCACCCGGGGCTCTTGGAACTTATGGGTGCTTTTCCAGAGGTGTGGACTCGAATCACAGCGAGTCAGACTCAAGTCACAAATGTAATGACTTTAGACTGGACCTGACAAAATAAAGAAAAGTACTTGCAATTCAACTACGACTTTAACACTAATGACTCGTGACTTCACGTTTGACCAGGCTTTTGACTTTGACTTGCTTTTAACGCAGGATACCTTCATCCAAGCCCAATGATTCGGAGGTATGCTCTTTAAAAGGTTGCCACAAACCACTTTATTTCCCTTCATTTCCTGAATCAGTTAACATTAACACTATTCATTCCTATCAAGTCGACACTGATACCAAAGATAATTTTGTTTATGTAAAAATACTAATTGCAGTCCACAAAACGTGGGTGGAAAATCACAGATGAAGACACAACAACCTCCAACTACCTTGTTTCAACAAATAAATGCAAATTTTATTTTATTCAGGTTATACATGTAACATATTTTCCTACTCTGTTGTTAAAATGGCATTACATTTGGTGTTGCAGCCCTGTTTCACTCCGAAGTCGTCGAAATCTGGCACTTGGGCAGTGGCTTGTGGCACCAGACACTGACGAAAAAAGCCGTCCTTTAACGGCATGATATGTGGCTGGTAGCTGTTGTGCGCTCGGCGGCGGGGAAATGTGGCGGAACAAGGACGAAAGTTAAGTTAAGGTGGCGAAAGTCCAAGTAGGGCAGGTGCGACCGGTGGTGGATGGGTCCAACAAATATCGACTTTCCGGGAGAGAAGTCCCGTAAGATTATAAAGCCAAACCCGCGTATTTTTTCGTAAACCCAACCACGTGCTTTTGTGGTTGGAGACAAAAAAAAGTCAATTTGCCGTGTCGTGCATTTATTTTGAAAGAGACTGTATGTGAACGGAATTTCCTGTGAAAACGGAAGTGTATTTTGGAAGAAGACAATGCATGTAACAGGCTGAGGTTGACATGCTGAATAAGAATGAATTCTAATATGAGGTGAGACTTGTGTAGCTATAGTGACGCCACTGACACATCCAATCAGCTGAATGTTTTTTATAGTTTGCATACATTCCTAGTCAGACTCCCCTGGTTCTGGCTGAGTTTTCTGTGTGAGTGTAACAATCTTGGCAGTCAGCTTTGCTGGCGCTCCTTCTGCTCGCAGCAGTACTGAGTCTCAATCTGCTAATAATGACAAACACACTCAGTGGATGCAATGCAGCCGCAACAACAAGTGGGCATTTCAGCAACGCGTTTTCTTCAACACAATGTTTCTGCCACTCATAAATAATTCCTGTGCAGTATACAGCACTGTATGGCTGCCAAATTGTATTTTCATTGCAGGCCAGGGAGTGCAGACTGACTGAGGGTTCAGAAAACAAGATGGACGATAGAAATGAACGCTTTACAAATACTTGCCAGCCATTGTCACTTGATTGGGATGTATCAGTCTTCCTCTCGTGTGTGTGTGTGTGTGTGTGTGTGTGTGTGTCTGTCTATAGGTGGATGCTGACAGTTAGTTGTCTGCTACCATCTATTCTCATTATCTTGCTGTCTGCCTGTGCCAAGCTGATTCTGTCTTCTGCGACACCCTCCCTTGATACAGGTCCTGAGTGTGCTCATTGTTGCATTTCTCTCTTGTCAGAAAGTGAGACGTAGCAGAAAGAGAAAGAGGGAAAGAAAAGGAAGGAGAGAAAGAAAAGATTCTCACTCCAGTTCCTCTCCGTCATTGACACGGGCTTAGAGAAGGACAGTGAAGCTGAATCTCAACACATTTCAGTGACACATTTCAGTCTCATTCCAGTTGAGACAGAGGACAGACAGTCGGGGAGAGGGAGACTGATTTGGTCTCGGCCAAGAAAAGGATGGAGAAAGAGGGCAAAGGGAGAGGAAGACAGGGGGACAGGCGTGCCCTCATACATTTTGATGACACAGTCTGTTACCCTGTAGATCCCTGTGCCATGACATTGCAGAGACGTGGCGTGATGACACACACACACACACACACACACACACCCTGTGGATGTTGCTACTGCTGCCCACCTGACAAGTCGACACGGCTCTGCCTATCAGTGCTGACAAGGACATCCATCCTCCGTCCTAGGGTGACCGCACACACATAGAGAGCCATGCGGATACACCACCTTAGACACACCGCATGGACATGAAAACACATTCACATGCGGTACATACTGTACAACGACAAACCCCTACCTGACATCTCCCACAAACGCACACCTGGCTGTAAACACTGGGCTTTCATCACAATCCAACAAAACCTCTGACAGCGGCGTCACAGCTTGAGGAGGCAGAGCGGGGGTAAAACAGTTTTCAGAGGCCAAGTTTACTAAACTCTATTGATAGATGGGCTTTGTTATCCATCTCAGGGGACTGAACCGTGGTGCTGCCTCACCCTGCTCACAATAGGACCAGAAGTCAGCAAAGAGAGGGTAAGGTGAATGAAAAAAATAAAATAAAAAAAAATCAATGTGTTTGAGGTGGTCTTTCTCCAGTGCGCTGCTTGAAATGACCAATCACACAGCACAAGGCCACAGTCTGTATGAGATTGAAGCTGGAGCATCTGGCAACAAAGGGGAAACTCAGTTATTGTTGAAGTTAAAACTGTCATCTGTGATAAGATTATAATTGGAAAGATTTTGAATAACTTTACTTTGTACTATGCAGTGTTAGGAGAATAAAGCCACAGCTTGATACAAAGGGACTGTTTCTGTTCATTCAACGGTTCAAGCTTGAAGACACAGACCATTTCACTGCTGGAAACGACCTTTTTTTAAATAAAACTACGCTGTCAATGCAGCAGGAAGACACAAATATTTTTTAAATTGGTGCTACATGAGCAGAGAAAATGAAAGCTGTGGCATTCACTTTTGAGGTAGAGAACCTACAACTACCAGAATGCACCGTGCCACATCAGAATAATAAATACTTCTTCTGGTGAGTGATATAACGCGAGCTTGTCTGATTTGACAAAGAAAACAATTTGGCAGCCAGCTGGTAAAAACAATTTTGAATTACAAAATATGTTTCTGACAACATATGACAATTGGTTAATGCTGATTTGTGTCTTATCACCACTGCTTAGGCTGCTTTCAGACCTAGAGTTCGTTTGCTTTGGTCTGAATCAGGGACTAATTTTGTCACAAAGTTGAATAATTGCCACCTCCTGTTCACAAATTCTCATATTATAGCCAAACAGTGGACTAAAATATGTTTCTGAAGACATTTTAAGGCAAATCTGGCATCTGGCAAATTTGAGCAAGGAGATCTTGACGCTAAGATTTACATGTACTACCCAAATTGCTATGATACAAAGCTGCTTTAAAATCTGTAGAGTATCCATTTAAGATATACGAGACGAGTTGAAACAGGCAACTACTTGCAATGCACCAATCTGCTGCATCCTAAAAACCTGCCGGTCCACACCAATGTAACTAGATGAGATGGTGTATCATCTCTATGCAACAACTCTCTGTGCTTCTGTTCTGATTACTATTGAAAAGTGGTGACAGCATATAGGCAAACACCAGCATGTTAGGCTTTGTTAAAACTCTATTGTGCACTTACGGTTGTGAAAGTGTGCATTTATCTGGATCCCCTGGATATAAGTGTGACATCTTTCTCTTAATGGAGCCGATGTTGATTTGATCAGCTCTTCGTTGCAGCACGTTAACTTGATTTGTACTGTTTCTGATGCGCTCACAATTGTATTTGCGCTCACTCATGGGGCCCAAGGGAGAAATAGCAGTTGTGAGCGAGCACTGGGGGTGTGTAAGTGTGTGTGTTTTGTGTGTCCGATGTCCACGTCGACCTACAGTGTGCCCGTCTTGATGAGGCTTGTTTGTGCTTCATCAGCTGTGTTAAGTTTGCAGTCGGACTCTGGTCACGCCTTCAGAAAGCATTACCACAAACACACACACACGCAAGTGCAAACACAAATTATTGAGGACACGGGAACAACAATACACGGATACACACCCACATATGTCCGTGAGAGTAACAGAATTATGACTGACAGGAACAGAACAGATTGTGATTGTTAGAGAGGAAGACGGTGATGGATTCAGGAGCTGCTGTTGTTGACTTGGAGACTGTTGGTCCAGTGAGATGCAGATTGACTGACTGACAGTGGACAGAGATAATGAGATGACATGAGTGAACGAAAAGGATGATGAACTTGGGAGGAAGAAAAAGGTGCAAATGGGAAATGTAAGGAGACATTCACATATGGTGTGTGTGTGTGTCTGTGTGTGTAAACCACCTTGATCAAATACAACATGCATTAAATATAGCAAAATGGGTGGTTTCACTTGTTACACTTTACCATGAAATGCTCCATATGTTACGCAAATTACAAACATGTATCCAGAATGCAGAGACATTTAACTGAATTTATTGCTGTGTGTAATTAACATGATGATTCTGACACTTCCTTATGGCTCCTTGGGACCAGTATTCTTTGCATATGAGCTACGCGCACACACGCACACACACAAAAATGTGATTATAGCGGAGTTTAATTACGGGCAGATCTTGAGGATTCAGAGGAAACAGACCGTGGAAGTGCAAAGGAGGTTGAAATCCAGCGGGATTTGATCCAGACAGAGTGGGATTTGTGCTGTGACCCCATGTCCGTACAGTTGCACAACAACTCGCATACAACATAAGCTGCAAAAGACTAAACAGGAGAACTGCTCATGAGATACCTCTCAGTTTCCGAGTGTTTGTGAGAGTGTAGTGTACAAAGGGTCAAGCGGGCTGCTGCATCGATAATACTGGCAATAGGAGACTCGGCACATATTGCATGTTTCATACACAAGAATAAAATACAGATAAGCTTACATGGGAATATGGAGAATACATGCAGCATATTCATAGAAAATAAAGTTTTTTTTTTATTTAGAACACTGACTCATTCATATTTTTGATTACATTCATTTCTACCTTGAGGCTATAAAAGCACAAAAGTCAAAACTCACTAAATCCAGAAACGACCTTATACATTTAATTTGTGATCCAGAGTTCTAAGAGGTGTGGAGGATAAGGGAGACAGAGGGGGAGAGGTAAGGCAAAAATACTGCTTAAAGGGATAGTGCACCCAAAAATGAAAATTCAGCCATTATCTACTCACCCATATGCCGAGGGAGGCTCATGTGAAGTTTTAGAGTCCTCACAACCGCGTGCGGATCTAGAAAAATATTTATGGGGTGGCAAGAGGGGGGCAGGAATTTTTGAGGGGTGGCACATACGGGAGTGTGTGTGCGCAGTTATGGAGCGCTAGTGTGAGTGTTGCACCTATAACACGATTCACAGTTAAGTGATTCATCATTTAGATTATAATAGGGATGCACTGTAATATCATCACCTGCCAGTGGTCCCTCTCTGGTGTCTACCTGCTCCGCCATCTTTACTGACTTTCAACCTGTGTCCCTGTCCAACATTTATGATAGAATTTCACACACTAGATCCACGACCTGCCCCTTGGACATTGGTCCTACACTAAACCTGTTATTTTTAAAGCCATACATGGGCTGGTACCCCAGAATATTGTCGAACTTCTCTGCCTCTATACCAGCCTCCGATCTTCAGAACAGTGTCTTTTAACTGTCCCACGATCGAGACTTGTGGGTAAAGGAGATCGTGCCAAATGTTCCCCCTCCTCTGATATTTTTAAGACAATTCTGAAAACGTACATGTTTTCAATGGCCTTTGGTTGTTTGTAGTGGTTTTAAGATTTTATTATTTTATAATCTTTTCATGTTTTTATTTGTTTTTACCACTTTTATCCAGCCCTTTGGTCAACTGCGGTTGTTTTAAATGTGCTATGTAAATAAACTTGACTAGACTTGATTTGGCACGTCATCAGTATCAGAGGATATTGGCTTGAAAATGAAATATCGCAATCGGCCAACGTGCTTATAATATCGGTGCCTCATCGGTATCAGAGAACATCAGCTTTGAAATGAACTATTAGAATCGGCAAAAATGCTTTTTCTTATTTTGCACAATGAATGAATTTTACATACATTGAAAAATATCGTATTACATGTCTCCATCTGCTGGTGAGCCATCACGATAAGAGTATGCATGCATAATATAATGTTAATTTCACTACAGAAGAGACTTGATGATCACTAAAATTAGAAAAAGTGATTATATCTTTATCGGTATTGGTTATCTGTTATTAGCCAATTTAATTGTTATGTATCAGCATGTCGGATATCAGCAAAAAATCCAATATCATGCATCCCTAATTTATAAAATGTCAAAAATTTGTGAAAAAAACACTCATCACAATTCTCCAGAGCGAAAACTGATGTCTTTAAATGGAGGATTTCTTTGGATTTTATCTCTGTTTTTATTTATTTTACCCAAAATGGTTTTTGTGTGTGATCAAGGGAATATTGAGCAAACAAGCATTGGGGTTGTTTTGATAAGATATCCCAGATTTCTTTTTTAATTTTCATAAATCATGTTTTTTAATGGCATACTCAAGTGAATATCAATCAAAGTGGTGTTGGTTTATTCATTTTAAGAATGTCTTTCATCTATTTTTGCAAATGAACTCTTAAATTGCTTCTTTTTTTTTTGTCCAACCAACAGTTCAAAACCAAAAGACCCTTAATTTTCTTTCAAAAATGACAAAGAAAAGCAACAAATTTAACATTTAAAAGGCTGGAACCAAAAAAATGTTTGACATGTTCGCTTCAAAAATAACAGAAGCATTTAACCGATTATCAAAACACTTGGTGATTATTTTCTTTTGATCAGCTAATTGTTGCAGCTCCACATACATACTACACTTCTTTTTAGATTCAACCTGACTCACACTTTCCAAGCATAACATCATCTCATGTTTGTTGCAAGTTTTTTTGATTATCAAAGTAATCCAGTGATAGCTGTCTGTACATCTGTGGGTGTAGTGCAAACAGGAATTTGTGACAGCTAATTGGGTGTACTTTTGATGGTGCCAATTTGTCCAAATTTAAATATAGAGTAAAAAACTCCCTCCCTGATTCTGTGGCTGTGAAAACTTCCTCCAGAGCCCTCTAATGCCACATTCATATCTCATGGGACGAATAGGAAAGGTGCCCATGTTAACAACTCATAAGTGCTCACATTATTAAGATGGTTGTATAAATACTGACGACAGATTAGCTAACTATAAAGTATTAGGTTAAAAGAGAGGCAGTTAAGGTCAGGGTAATGTGGAGGGTTACATCTTGCTTGTTATAAAGTGAATCCATGTATAATGAATTATAAATGTCTTATCGCCATTTATTTTTCAATACAGTGTTGCGTTGTAGCAGGGTCCAGATAACTGTCATGTTGATTGTCATGTGAGTTTATCTTGTACTAATGGTAAGCACAGTTTGCAGGCACATCATATATGCTACAAAAGGAATATGTCTGCAGCTCTACATGTCTCCACAACCTTGCAAACTGTTGACTAGTTGGTTTGTGTACAACGTATCCATGACTACGCACAGAGCTGACTGTAACTAGGCAAGAAGCTGTGTGTCGCAAACTGGGGTAAAAACACGAAGCAGCGGCTCTACTCCGAGCTCTCTCCGGATGTTCGAGCTCCTCACCCTATCTTTTAAAGGCCAAAACACGCCAGTGCCGTACGACGCACATCAAAACAGATGTCCCCATTATTCCCTGTTTACAAACCCACACTGGCGGCGTGTCGATGTGACGTGCTGAGGCACTTCTCGCTATTGTCCTATTTGCCAGCGTCACCACCCTTGAAAAAGCGCTTCTTCTTCAGAGAAAAGCCTATTTTGTACTTCCCAGCTCCGGTAGTAGCAGCTCTGTTGAAGAGCAGAGAAGAAGAACTTTGGCGCCATCTATCGTTTGTTTTACTGTCGCTGTTTGGTCTGGTCTGGTTGTCGTGGTTGTCCTTCGTTGTGTGTTTTCTTTCTCTTCTTGCATCTTCTTCCTCATCTTTTGTTCTAATTGGCAATGGCAACCAGCTAGGCACATTACTGCCACCTATCGAAGTGGAGTGATCAATAGAATTCCAGTTGGCGCCCCGCAGCGCAATGCTTTCTGTTGGGGGCGGCACTTGACTCACGTCAATGACGCTGCCGTCATGTGATGCCGCCGGTGTGTTTTGGACTTAAGGCTGAGCACAGCCACCCCACGGAGGAAACTCATTTCGGCCACTTGTATCCGCGATCTCATTCTTTCGGTCACTCCCCGAGCTCACAACCACAGGTGAGTAAATCGAAAGCTTCGCCTTTTGGCTCAGCTCCCTCTTCACCACAAGCATCCGGCGTACCTGGTCTTATTCATGAGTGAGGGTAGAATGTTTTAATCAGAAAATGCTAAATTAACAGTACAGTACCCAAATGGCATATGTGGTTTCTGTATCCGTATCAAATTCAGAATATTGTCATATTTGGAATGATAGTGGAAATTGAGTGTGCATGTAAGCGTAGTCAGTGTCACACTTTGGAAAGCCGTGGTATAGGAAAAAGCATTGCATGTGAGATTACAGCATACAGTCGGAGGTCTCATTTCACTGCACGCTGCCGGCTTCTACAGCATACTCCTATTTGTCCATGCATAATGTACTTCATCTTGAGGATTTCTGAAGGGTACCTAAGCATTAAATCCTGTTTACTGTGTGGTAACAGTGCATTTACAAAACAGGGGAAACTCAGCCTTTTCTGTATATTGGGTCCTGTTTATTCTTATTTTTGAGCAAAAGAAATTGAAGAAAAGCTAATTTATTTTTTAGTTTTCTGACAGAATTCATACCGTTTGGAGATCCTGTTAATACTTTTTTCTGAATCCTGCCAGAATTGCAAGCATAACTGCTTGTTTTTTATGCTCGAGGAAACTGAAACATGGGCCGAGCTGCCAAAGATGCAACATACATGTACAACTCGAGTCAGCAGGGATCTCCCTATGTGATGCTATTTTTTTCTTGAAAACTTGAGTATTACTTGTATCTGCACACGTGTGTGTGTGTGTGTGTGTGTGTGTGTGTGTGTGTGTGTGTGTGTGTGTGTCTGCATGAGGGAGAGGAAATGGGTTTTGTGTGCACACAGGTAGTAATTTATCCCAGCAACGACAAGCTGTGTTAATGTCTTTGTGCACAAGCGCTACACATCCAGCTGAGACTGTGATACAGCGCAGATGTGTGGTGCTTTATCCTCCACCATTACATCAGTAGCATCAGAGGTTACTATCTGGAAGACTGGAGATGTACGATAAGGTGTGTGTGTGTGTGTGTGTGTGTGTGTGTGTGTGTGTGTGTGCGGTAGAGCATCTGTGATTCTCAAAATGTGTCGTGAAACAGACAGATGTAATGGCTGAATCCGAGTAAAGGGGACTGAGGGAAAGATGTGGTGAGAAAATACGAGCTGAAAAGAATAAAGAGACAGAAAGAGAAGGAGTAGACAAATATGTCGTGGAAATACATGCAGTATGCTACAGAGACACAAGTAGAGGTACAGTGGGAGAGAGATTTTTAATCTAGGCAATACATCATTAATCATACTTGGTGTAGACTACAATAAATGTTCCAAGCTCCGATAACAGGGAGAAAAGTTAAGGAGAGTTCATTATTCATGTATTATATGTTCATACAGACACAGTACAGTACACAGTATTTGGGCACTAAGATGCTCAAACAGTTTCCCTTGGCAAGACACCTCATATTTCCAAAATGTCAAACTATTCCTTAACATTTTCATGCATAGTGTCAATCACAGTGGACAAACATTAAGACAGTTTTCAAAAAGCTAAAATGTAACGTTTTGGGTGCCTGAAAACGCAACGATTCGAAAACGGGTTCCAGAGTGTAACTTTTTGGAAACGGCAGCGTCTCCGTTGTCATGTAAACTTGCAATATGCAGTTCCTCTGAAAACGGACTTTTTGCACATGCGCATTACGGTTCCAGTCACTAGGCATGCCGACCGTCACAACAACAATGCCAAGCTCTGTTTGTGCTGCTCACCCTGTTGATTTGAAGTGAACTGTAGATCTGATCCTGTAGCAACTCCACCTCGTCATCCATCCAGACAAAGTAATCTGTGCGTGCATTCGCCATTGTGTCTTCTTTGTTTTGGTTTGTAATCACTGCGTTGTAGAGGAAGGTGTTTCAGTGCAGGTGCATGGCGTCATGCCGTGGTGTTGCTTTGCACATTTACACTGCCACCTATTGGCCTGGCGTGCATACTACAGCGTTTCCAGTAGATTTTTCGGCTCCGTGTGAACGAGGATTGCTTCAATAACGTCGCCATACAAACGCAGAAGTAAAACGCAAAGGACAGACTTTTTAGTTTTTAGAGAAACCATTGTCATCTAAACAGGGCCTGAGGTGTTACTCATGTTTATAAACCATATTCTGCTAGATCTTTACTGATTGTACACACA
Organism: Epinephelus awoara; assembly: GCA_035609425.1. Lineage (NCBI taxonomy): Eukaryota > Metazoa > Chordata > Actinopteri > Perciformes > Serranidae > Epinephelus > Epinephelus awoara. Next base: position 17,087,332 of record CM069316.1, on the reverse strand, counting down.
GTTTTTGTTTTTCTATCAGGCTTTGTTTGGCACCATAAATGTATGTTTTCCATGCCAATAAAGCCCATTTGAATTCAATTTAATTAAACTGCACTGTATTAAAAGGCAGTGCGCCTCCATACCAAACAGGTGTTCAACGTACCATGGTTTCTGTCAAATATAAGTTTTGCTATGTTTGGTCAGGGCTGAACACAGCCCAGGTTTTTGTTGGCCAATGGTGCCTCACAATAGCATTGCGCCAACAATGCACCTGACCAAACCTTATTTTAAAACCTACACACCCATAGGGGCACAGACAGACACAAGTACCTATTTACCATGGGCACTGGCTGAGAAAATAACGACTGCTTCGGGCTGAAGTAAAGCAGAATTTATAATTTTGCGTTTAATCAAAAACTGTACCTTGTGGAAACAAAGCTTTTATTTACTTTAATTTCACAGATATGAAACAATAGATTGTGGAGACAATAAAGCCTCCACAAAAATAGCATTTTAAGTCTTGTGTGTGATTTATCCTGGCGTCATATGGGTAGAGGAAATCTCTGCTTGATGCTAGGCTGATTTATACAATCTAAAATGCCATAGGCTGGCGCTAATAACGTTAGCGTGTTGTATTTGCTTGGAACACGTGTTAAGTATAAGACAGTTGTTTTGCCGGTGAACCTTGTGAGTTGTAATGGGGCTGAGTTTTGTAATATTGTCTTTGTTAAACGTTGCTGTTGTCCCTGGCTTCATATGAGTAGAGAAAAAGTCCACTAGCCACTAGGCTAATTTATACAATGTAAAATGCCATAGGCTTGTGCTCATAACATTAGCATGTTGTATTTGTGGGGAAAATGTGTTCCAGATAAAGAAAAGTGCTTTGTCTGTGAATGCTGCGAGTTATAGTGAAGCTGATGAAGTTTCTATAAAGCTTTATTTAATGTGTGTTTTGGGTGTGTTTTGAATCAACTCAGCTTTTCAGAACGTGTGTAGGCTGTGGCGTAGGCTCTGCAAAGAGCTGACTACAGCATAGTGTAAATCCAGCTATAGTAATGACATTATTGCATCAAGTGTAAGATAGTGACCCTTGTGTAAATACACATTCGGCTTACCTTGTTTTGTTTTCCTGTGACCCATACAATACAGATATTCTCACTTAAGTGACTAGGACACCTTCTCTTTGTGACCACACTTTCATTTTCTGACAGTAAAAGGGCAGATATACCTGCTTCCCCATAATGCCCCTGTCGCAGTATTTTGAGGAACTAAAGAAAACAAAAATCATTAATGAATTTAAATGTCAGTTGGTATTCCTCTTGTGTGGGAGTGAAAGACAAGATACATTTTTTCAGTATGAATGATTTTTCATCCTCACTGTAAGGGTTTTTCTCCTCATCAAACACATAGCTTAATAGATAATGATAACAAACAAGTTTATAAAAAACAGTAGGAAGACACTGAAAACACTGAACATTTCTCCTGATGTCGCAATTATCACATGGCATAGGTCAAGCCAGTAAACAGCCCGAAACAAATACATCAGCTTAGGCAGACTTTAAAAAAAAAAAAAATAAAATCTAATATAAAAAACAATTTAGTATTTTGCTGCTGTGGGTGCAGAAAGAAGTGATACCGTCTGAACATCAGATCTGACAGCAGATCTGACAGCAGCCCTCCTGATCAGAGACTGTAGGAGTCTGACTGCTCCTGAACTCCTACAGAGTTTCTAGCACCACCAGATGACTATTTCTACCAAAATGAAATATCCCAGTAATTATTAACTTGGCAGCAGTATTAGTGCTGCAGTGTGAAAAGACCCTCATTAACCTCCACTGGGCTGCATATCAGGTTCAAACTCCAACTGCTTCTCACTTGAGAGTGCAAATACAAGAGTGTGGCTGTGGTCCTGTAGTATATCAACTGCAAAAGAATGGCCTCTGAAAAATGCATGATAGCTGGAAAGCTATCAGGCTGTCACCAGTTTGCACAGTGATCTGTGAAGCAGATATTAACTCGATTAGACTCTTCAGACTTTGAAGTTTGCAAAAACAAAAAAAAAAACAACAGTGAAGAACGGCAGATAAAGCAGAGGAGAAAAGAAGAGGGAGATGGAGAATTCACTGTAACAGCTGCATCATCTCATATCCTCTGTGAGGCAGCTGGCATGAGAGTTTCTGAGGAGGGAGAGATTTGTAAAACATGGACATTACAACAATGGCTGGAGCATAATCTGCTCAATCCCATTACTGGCTAGAACCATCCACAGAGACACACACACACACATAGATGAAAGGAAGAAATCTGTCACTGTGTGTGAGAGAGAGAGATGTGGGAGGGAGAAAGGATGGGAGGAAGACAAGGAGGACAGGGGAATGCTAGAGAGAGAAAGTGACAGAGATGAAGGGGAGTGTGTGTGTACAGTATGTGTGTGCATGAAATACGAGAACTTCAACAACCTCAGCTGCATAATGCGACAACATGGGAAGGTGTCAGCATCACAGGTGGGACAAGGCAGTTCAACAAAGAATATCGCTTTGGACTGCATGCAGTAAGTCATTGAAGTGTCAAGCTACTGTGAAGCTGACTGACTTTTTATTTTGTTTTCAAAGGGATGACTTGGTTTCTATGGAAGTTTTCCCATAGATGTCCTCCCTTATCCTGGTTTAGGGTTGCTCATTTTCTTAGCTACACAAAACTACGTTTTTGTGAGCTCTATAACTGGAGGACTTTTCTTGTGTTGAGATGAGCCTCTAGAGCGCCACGTCCAAACTCCACCATCCAAACAAAAACACTGGTGGTTGTCACCATGGTTAAAGGGACAGTTCACCTCAGTATCAAAAATTGAGCATAGCGTTAGTTCAGGCAGGACACGATGTTAAGCTCAGCTCACATCCCAGCTACATCAGCTGATCTCAAACAGCCCAATCAACTGATGGAGCAGCTGATGGATGGAAGGGAGTCAGCTGATAGATCGCAATTCTTTTCTCTGCATCCAAATCTCATTCAGGGCGCCCTATTTAAACTGCTCTGACCTGCCTACTGTTGCTGCTTCCTCTGCAAGCTGCTTTGCAACCTGCCTCCACCCCAGCTCCTCCTTTTCATGCTGTGTCTGACTTATCAAAGTCATTTCTGCTTGTCACTGATGCGGCTCTGTTCTGTTCCCAGGGATCTTTGCTGCTGCTCTCTCTGCCTCAGGCTTTCTTCGTTTGCATATGGAAGGGCAGAGAGGTGTGCCCTCTCTGCCTTAAGGCTTCACACGTAGGCGTGTGGAAGAGGCTCTCTGCGTAGGCGTAGGAAAGGCAAAGAGGCCCCAGAACAGAGCCATACCGCCAAATGTAATACTGCAAATGGAATTACAGTGTTCTTTGATGAGTTGCCGGATGTTGGAGATACCGGCCGCAGAGATGTCTGACTTCTCTTGAATATAATCGAATTAGATGGCGCTTGGTTTGTGGTGTGCCAAGCAAGATACATTTAAAAACAGCATTGTCTCATTCCAGAAATCATGACTCAGTTACTCAAGATAATCCACGAACCTTGTTGTGAGTAATTTCATGTAGCAACTATCCTCACTTCTAATTCTACTTACTCTTTGGCTGAACTACAACCACACTGGAAGGCAGTGTGAAAGGCCAGTCTTCACAAAGACCTGGTAGATGCGATATAGTTTGAATATGAGAATACATGCACATACTTTCAGTCTGTCCTGGAAGGGGTTCGTAGTGTTGCACTCAATTGTTCAGATTAAAAGTGACAGAAACAGTTTGGTGTGAAATGAAAGAAGACAGCTAGAGAGAGAAGTTCAGTTGTTGGTTTCAGAAAGTTGAGAAATTGTCAAACAAATCTACTTAATTGTGTCTCTGGAGACACTACAGTTTTTCTCAGTTGCTTTGGTGCATTTCTTGAATCATCATCCTTCAGGTTTGCAAAACACAAGTTGCGTTTCTCGAAACAATTCGTACAAATGGCACAATGGATTACGTGCAGAAGCTCGTCACTTGCATGAAATCACTGATTTACCTCTCAAAAATAAGTATGTGTCAAGTTACGTGTCAGTCCCATCAGAATGACACGTCCTTGTATTACTTTTAACAACAAGATTGTCAGAATGCTTGGTTATGTTGTCAGTATAGAAGTGTACTTAAAGCATTTTCTGATGTCAACTATCAACCAGGTCTCACTCCAAAGTCAGTGAAATCCGGTGCTTGGGCAGTGACTTCTGGCATCAGACACTGACGTAAAAAGCCGTCCTTATATCAGCATGGTAGACAAACTACAACAGTGCCCAGCGGCATCAGGGGGAAACCTGGTGGGACCAGAACAAAAGTTAAGCTGGAGAAAGTCCAAGTAGGGTGGGTGGAAGCGGTAGTGGATGGGCCAAATAACCATCGACTTTCACCCGGAGGCTGGTGTTTGCTTCCAAACCATGTTCTTCTTTTCCAATACCCAATCATGTGCTTTTGTTGCTTAAGGAAAAAACAATAACAATTTGCGGTGTTGCACTACTGTGTGTTTGTTTTGAAAGAGACTGTATGTAAACAGTAAATTTCCTGTGAAAACAGAAGTGTATTTTGAATGTAACGGGCAGAACTTGACACGGTGTCCCAGAACGTCATCAACCAATGCACCCTGGGTACCTTGCACATCTTATCTGGACATGGAAAGTCCATGACCAAAAGTCGATTTGTGACGAGGTCAGAGTGACACCCCGTCAGCAGAACTTTGCATGAAGCGTTGTATGGGGAATTACAGTGCAGCCTTTCTATACCTCGTGACGTTCCTGTCTGTTTGGTCACAGATTCTCCATCCGCATCACAACGGATACCTTCCTTTGCAATGCAGCGCAGAGAGAATCTTTTTGGAATGTCTTATCCGTGAGATAAGATGCATCTGTTTGATAACACTTCACGCATTCCCTGTCATTAGTGAAAGTCAAGATTCACCTGAGAGCCATTCATCAATTCAGGACACATTCACAAAAAAACAAGTCTGATCGAGATGTGTAGAAAATATGCTTGACAGATATTAACAACTGGTTCAACCGCTTTGCATGTAATGAGTCACGCAGTGAACGAATGCCTGGATGTTTTGGGGGGTATGCAGCAGAGAACCAGTATAATATATTTTAATCAGTGTGACATAAGCAACTGATAATGTAGGAAACAGGAGACAATTGTACACAAATGTGCCAAAGCATTTGGAATTGGTTCAAAGGAATGATAAATTGCTTTTATGATCTGCACAAGTGACTAGACGATGTGGAGGTGTGAAGTAGTTTGGAGAATTTCAGTGCTGATCTGCCAAATGTAGCAAAGCGACTGAGGAAAACTGTAAACAATCCATTTCCCTCCCTTTGAACAGAGCTGCTCCTTCGACCCATGAATCTAAGCAACTTAAACTTACTGTTCAGTACACTATATAACTGCATGCTGTAAAACTGCCATTTTCAAACACTTTTAGTGTCTCGTCGAGGTACATCTGAGTTGAAATTGTACAACATCCCTGGTGCAATATGTAGCAGTACCGTAGTTCTTGGTTTCTTGCTTTAAAGGCTGTGTTGCATTATTCTGTGGCCTAGATGGAAGTGTATCTCTCTCAGTGTAACAGGATTACCAACTAGTCAGAGGGTCAGAAGTTGTGTGTTGAAGCACCCCCTCAGGACTATCGCAGTGTTGACAACCTAGGCTAAGAGGAAATTGAAATGATCTCAGACAGGCTAAGCTGTTGATAGAGTCAGTAGCTCCGAGGAATGAGCTATTACGCAGACTCTTGGAGATTGTGCATCCAATCGACAATGTTCATCTTGAGTATCTTCTTTTTCCCCCTCCAGCATCCAGGTGAAAACAGCCCTGAGAATGGGTTTAAAATCTGCTCTCAGACTTACATTATTGCCGTGGGCTGTTACAGTAAGTTGTTAAGGTTATAGCATTGATACCCGACTTTATGTTTAATAAAAGATAGCTGGAATCTAGATAGGAAATTGGAAAGCTTGTGTGGGATAAGTCCGCAAGCAGTGAAACTCAGTGAGTCATTTAATCGCTGATGTTAATGGTGCACCCATCCTCTCCTGGGCTTTACCATTCACTGGCTTATTAACAGAGCTGTTCACAACAACAAGATGTTGGGAGGGGGTGGGAGTGTCTCCATATGGTGTGTGCTTGTTATTAAAGGTAACACTCCTATAAACAAGATGACAAAGATTTATAATCACATGGGATGTTGCGAAGCAGACATGAAGAACTAAGACCTTGTGTTGTACAAGAATCAGTTCACCCTGTAGATCTTCCTATGTTATTCTTTTGAGACTTCTGTCTGATTATATACAAGTACACAGATTCACAAAGATGTGACCGAGTGTTACTGAGTGGGAGGACAGGGATAAACTTTAGACCTTGTGCACATCTGATATAGGCCCAATCCCAAATCTACCCCTTAAATCTTCCACTTGGTATTGAGTGCCCTCGTTTGCGAGATAACCCTTGATGAGGGAAGTGAGAAATATTAGGTTAGAGATCTTTCGGGCGGGTTTTAAGTGTTGGAAACCACTTCTACGACCTCAATTCTGTTTTGGGACACCACTAGCCTAAATGTGAACGAGCACAACCGTGCAAGTGGGTATTTCTAGGGGAAGTGTGGGTATTGGGACAGGTCCTTAGTCTCATGCTAATGATCTTTCCAAAAATGAAGGCCCAGGATTGCTGTGAAAGGAAGGGCTCAGGGAGTAACTGTGTTTTGTTAATGAAAACTGTGATGATAAATTACGCCACTAAATCTCCCAAAGTGTTACACACTGAACCTTTAATCATGGATTGCTGTATTGTGGCTGGAGTGATTGTATCGCGAGATGGGCTCGAGTTAATTGCTGAATTTATTCACTTTGGCTAGTTTTGTCTTTTCAAGGTCCCACGAGGCTGCTGCATATGAACATGTCCTGTATTTACGGAAAATCAGCCTGCACTACTCAATTACATGAGTAATACCAATTGTGTTACTCAGAAGGGGCCATCGGAAGTCAGACCCAGCCATTTCTTTTCAGGAAACACTGTGTGTCACTCTTAATTAACACAGCTTCATTAGCCACAAAATAAAGTTCACCTTTTACTCCTCTCTGTCTCATTATGAACTTCATACTGCCGATCCTGCATTCTGTAAAAGGATGTCATTTTAATTAAGAAAACTTAAATCCCTAAACTTTTCTTCCATAAAGTGTAACGCTGCCCTGCTTTCATTAACCTCAGCAAGACCTAACTTCTCACCTCCTACTTTACAGTACACTCATAAAAATAATACACAACTTTTAAACATTTTTAACAGAGTTTGGACAGCATGTCTGGTATTGAACTTGAATTTATTTGTAATTCTAATCATAACTTCTGTGTCAATTTTCTAGCACTATATATTTTCTCTCCATCTGTTTATTAGGCAGTAATCTAATTTTGTTTGATCATACAGTTCATTTTCCTCCTCTTCCTTCAAACCTAACAGAGAAATCAGAGATTAATGACACTTATCGTCACACAAATTTAAGGAAGGAAGTCTCCTACCTGCAAATAAATGATGGAATTATGCAGTCAGTTCACAAGTTATGAATGTTCATATATGAAACAGCAGTTATAGTCGACACTGACTCCAATCCTTTATGACATTGTTGGTCTTTTTTTGCCCTGAGTCAAGCCTTTCTTCTCTCCTTCACTCAGATCTGCAAACACCTTACCCTCCTTTAACCTTAACATAACAATTTGACGGGTGACGCTTGTTTGAGGCGGCGAGCTGCCCGAGAGAAAGTGCTTGATGTTTCACTCAGACCAAAGAAGTCCTTTAACCTCAAAGATATGTGCTCACCTGCCTGACCGGAATTGCCATTTGATGCCCCTGCTGTGCTGGGGGATAAACATTTTTAAGGTTACGGTTTTTCTTTGCAGTGCCAAGTCGCTGTATTCTCACATCTTCTACACAGAGAGACAGATGGTTTATTTCATGCTCTCTGTTGTTCAGCTGCAGTCATGATTCTTGAACTTCACACCTCAATTAATGCCACATTGGACTGTCATTGCCATCTTTAGAGCTGTGCTGGGGGCATGGCTCCAAAAGTGTGTGCCAGTTACGATGCATCGTTAGGACTTATTATTGATCTAATTGAAGGCTAGCCTGGACTAAAAGTTTTACACATTAAACTGGTGTTGTCAGAAGGATCCCAACAGAGATGGAAACTTGGTGAATTTGAATTATTGTCCTTGTCTTTCTCTTAAGCCCAGTTCAGACCAAAGACTCACAATGTGACAAGCTGAAACAGACCTATACTTGCACTGTGCCATTCTGCAACATTCTAAAGGCCTGCCAGTTCACAGCAATGCAACTAGACGAGATGGTGTATCATCGCTACGCAACAAATCTCTGTACTTCTGTTCTGATTTCCAGCTTTTCAGGCTGATTTTGTGGCTGAATATAATTTGTTGCTTCTTAAAATATGACTGAGGATAGTGATAGTGATACTGGCTACAGCTGCATTTGTAGCAGTGATGAAACGGTGAAAAACATCAAATGTATTCATAATAAATACACCACAATAACATAAGTAAGCAGCACCAATTAGTTAGTCAATGAGAACTTTTGTTCACTAAACACTAGGCTACTTTCTTGTTTTATTTGTGTCTAGCCTGCACAGTGATGTCCTGCCAGGGGGTTGAGCCACGAGGACGCCAGGATGTGCTGTTGGTCTCAGCGTCTGGGAAAGTCTGGTTTGATTGTTTGGATAATTAAAAAGTCAACTTAACAACATTTGTATTTTGAGTGTCAGGGCTAGAGCAGACTGAGTGGAGGGAATATTTTGTGAGAGTATCGGCCGACGGCCTGTATAGGTCTGGCAGACGATTTAGAGATAGTTGGAATATGGATGAGCTGGAGGAGGAGGATGAGAGCTGGAGGGAGAAGGAGGGTGAATAAAGCAAAGCGGTTTAAAGGGAGTTAAGAGAGTGAGGAGAGATGGAATGTTGTTGTGAGGTCTGATGAAGGTGGAGTGAAGAATATGGATCCAATAAAGCTGAAGAAAATAATAAAGAATCACGTTGCGGAGGTTAAATATGCTAGAATTTTGAATGATGGCAATTTGTTAATTGGGTGTAACTCGGAAGAGGTGGTGAGAGTGGGCGAGCAAGGAAGTAAGGGGTGATCTACGGGATTCCTGTAACGGTAGAGATGAGGGACCTAGTAAAACATTTAAAGGAAAAGTGTGATGCAGTCCAGAGTGAAAAACGGTTGACTAGGGGAACTGAGAAAAAAGAGACTGAGTCAGTTTTAATTCAGTTCAGTACTAAAGAGTTACCTAAAGAGGTGTTCTATGGGTATATGAGGTACAGTGTGAGAGAGTTTACTCAAAAACCAATGAGATGTTTGTGTGTGCAAAATGTGGAGGAGCTCATGAATATGGGGAATGTGGAGAGGGAGTAAGGCCTAAATGCTTTGACTGTGGAGGGGCACACAGTGCAGCCTACTGGGGGTGTGAAGTAATGAGAAGGGAGACTCTCCCACAGGGAGAGTGCGGGAACAGAGTCAAGAAGAGGCAAGGGAGAGGGACAGAGGGGAGTGGAGGGGAAAGAGGGACCTAGTTATCTTCATTGCAGGGGTAATCAGTGCAACAGGTGAGGTTAGATCAAAAACTGAAAGGATTCAAATTAACAAATTAACAAAGGCAGCAGTTCAGCATTTGGGTATGGCAGGTCTAAAATCGGAAGAGGTACGAAATGGTCTTAGTGTCACATCAGCAAGCCAGGAAGTAAGTAGTGTGGGATGATCATACTGATTATGCTACTGTTACAGTGGAATGCAAGGAGTTTATTAGCGAATGGTCAGGATTTTAAGCAGTTTGTCGATAGGAGAGATGTAAAACCAGATATACTGTAATTTGTATTCAAGAAAGCCTGGTTAAAGCCTAGTTTGGATTTTGTCTTATTTGATTATATTGTTATTAGACGAGATAGAGAGAGAGAGGAAATGGAGGAGGCCGTGCTACTTTTGTCAGAAGGGCTATAGGAAAGGAACAGGAATATGTAGTAGTGGAAGTATGGACAGATAAGAAGAGAATTGTGGTAATAAATTATAATAACTCTTGCAGACAGTTAGAGCTAAATGGGCTAGAGGAAATAGAAGGCCTGGGTGGAGATAATGTTATTTGGTGTGGGGACTTTAATGCCCACAGTACATTGTGGGGTGGAGAAAAGACAGATAATAATGGTCAGGTAATTGAGGAAGTGTTGAGTGATAGGAGTTTAGTATGTGTGAATTAACACTCTGAGCCGAGTACATACGTAGGTCCAATAACTTGTCAGAAGAAGAGAAAATGAGTAGAGCTGAAACTAAGAGATTATATGGGGTTGTTCAAAGGTAAGGTAAGGTCAGAGGATACGTATAATGTTCCATTTACAATGGAAGAGCTAAAAAGTGCTCTGGCTAAGTGTAAAAGGTTCGCCCCTGGGAAAGATGGCATATTTTAAACCGTGTTAAGTCAATTAAGTGAGAAGGGACTGCAGAAGCGGTTGGGACTATCAAAGTTTGGGAAGACGGCAAGATCCCATCTTGCTGTGTAGCAAAAACAGCTGTGAGGAAAGAGAGTGCATGTGAGCCTAAGTCTATCTAAGGCTGAGGGGAAATGTCTTGTGTGGAGTGGGATTATTGCTCAGTGGCAGCAACTATGGGAGAGAGAGACTAAAGGCAGGCATTTCTTCTCAGTGGCCAGCAGAGTAACCGACCGAGGTAAATCTTGTGGTAGAGAAAGGATGAGTAGGAAGGAGGAAGTCACGATTTCAAGACTGAGAATTGGCCACACTTTCTTAAATAATACACTTCTCATTGTAGGGAAACACCAAAATGGCTTATGTTCTGAGTGTTGAGGAGCCTGAGACTGTGCAACACCTCATTGTGTCTTGTAGAAAATACAGTAATGAAGAGCATGAGAGAGCCGGGGTTGGAGGAGGTGGGAGCAAAGAAGAAGAAGAAGCTGAAGCTGATTGGTTAGGGGGCGGGGCGACGACAATGGAGGTGAGCAGGGGTGTGTGAGAGCAGTTGGCTTCAGGTCGTCTACAAGGCTGAATTGCTGTCTACGAACTTTAATAAGAGTCATATTGAAGTTAAAAGACACAGTGAGTTGCTGCTGCTGCTGCTGTGAGTTTAATGCAGTGTGTTAAGACTGTCTGAGTCAAGTGTGAAACTGCAGCTAATGTTAAGCTAATAGCCGCTCTAACGCCGGGCTAGCATGTTGGCTTTGGACATCATTAGCTTTGATGCTAACAGCCACGCTGTCCATACTGGACTTTATTAGCCTGGGTGCTAACCGTCAGCTAGCGTCCCTGGGCCCTGCTTCCTTATATCGATATCCTCCCTGATCCACCGTCAGTATTTGTTGTCCTCGGTGTGTATGACTCTGGCCTTGTCCCAGTCCATATGATGGTTTTCTCTTTTGCAGTGATCTGTTATGGCTGATTTGTAGGTTTCTTTTTGTGCCTTTTTGTATATTGATCTTGTTTGTCTTATTTTTGTCTCCTTCTCGCATTCCTTTTGATGTTCTTTTTAAATTTGGAGTGGCGGCTAGGATTTAGGAATGGCGGCCCGCCACTCCTAAAGTGAATGTAGAGGAAACACTGTTGGTATAGATACGATAACGATATATCGTTCAGCCCTAGTTCCCGGTGGTGTCTGTGGTGTTTAAATGGTCCATGAGTTTTTGGGTGTGTCCTGCTTTTATTTTTTCCACATGTGTGAATCTTTTTTATATGCTTGCAAAGCACAGCCTGCTGGGATGTCTGGCTCGAGCCCAGGTAGACCGGCCCCTACATTATGCCGCTCCTGGTAGTATGGCGAGAGACGCACCAAGTGAGAAATGAGCCAGAAGTCCTCTGCGTATTTGGCCTACCATGGCATTTTACACCGCTCAGAGTCCACAAAATAGGTGCGCTTCCCCGTGGAATATCATCTATCAGCCACCGACCTCACCTCAGAGATTCCACCATGGATATCAAGGGTTCCTACGGAGCCTCCACGCCCGAAACAACACCGTAGTGTTACGGCATTCACCCACTGTCCTGTGAGTCGGCAAAAGCCGGGGGTTACTTTCCGTTTCATTATTCCTTATTTGAAACCTTCGGGCTCGGTTGATTTATTGTTTTGAAACTGAACTGAGTCAGAGCGAGCAGTGGATTTTCTTTACCTCCTTGTTTGTGGGAAAACCTGGGGTGGAGTTTTGTTTTGTTTAGCGAACTGTGTGGATTGAACGGAATTGAACTGTGATGTTATTTGGAAATCCCGGAGTCGAATTTTTTGTTTGAACTGGATTGAACTGACTGAACGGAACAAAGCATTTCTTTTCTTTGGTGAAAAAAATATATACTTTCCTGGACCTGTTTTATGGGTTTTATGGTTTCTTTGTGGGGTTTGTCTGAGTAAAAGAAAAATATTTGTTTCATGTATCAAACCACTACAAAATATATAGGCCTATTTTGTTTGTTGAAGACAAGAAGAAGATATTGAATTTGTTTACATTTTGTGCTGCTGAATCGCTGATAAGCTTTTTGGATACTATTTAAATAAAAAACAAACCTTATGGGACAATTTGGATGCTTACTTTTTTTTTTCTTTCTCAATGCTTTGCAAAGTGTCAGATCAGACTCGGTATTGGACTCGGTTTCAAAATAAAGGACTCGTATCAAATCGGATGCAAAAAAAATGTGATGGGGACATCCCTTTTGTTATGTTAGTATATAATGAAGCCGTTGCGCAAAATAGTACTTTAGTTTATTTTTGGTTTGTCTCAGCCAGCATCTAAAGTTTACAAGAATTTGCCAAATTTTAAGATTTGTGGCAAACTAAGAAACAGATTACACACAGACAGCTTTCATTTTAGCGTGTTTTTAACAAGCTGTTTGCTTACTTAACAAGCACGCTATGGTCACTGGCCATAAAAAACATGCACAGGGAAATATCGCTGTTTATGCTGATATGAAAAGAAGCTTCCACAAGTTAACCACTGCCAACTTCACCCCAGTCACTTCACCCCAGTCAGCGGTGCTTGTTAGTATTTTGTTAACAAGTTTGATACAGCTTTTATGATAGACTATGACCTCACAACGACCTTTAACTGCTTGAAAAAGTATTCCTAAAAGTAGTGTTTGGAGTTGGAACCAGCAACCCCAGACATCCATTTGCAGAGCTGCAACACACCACATGCATAATAATGGCAAAAGACACAAAAGCTGTTTTTAATATGAATGTGTCTTTTATGAGTGTGCCGCTATTTTCCTAATCTCCATAAACTCTAAATGCAAAGTGGCTGCTTCTCTCAAAATCAGTTGTGCGTGTTACAGTATGCTTCCTTGCAATTTAAAACTCCTCACACACACTTGGTCTCTTTATGGACAATATTAGCCATGATGCTCCCCCTCCCTGTCTGATGGTATTCAGTGAAAAGTTATGGGTTTTTTTGCTCCAGACAAGTCCCCAGCCACTAATAAAACTCCTGACCAAGCAAGACCTAATTACACTGTAGTCGCTGCTCTGCTGCCTCTAGAGACACTGTGGAGAAACTACCCTGCTGTGTAGTCTGCATTTGTGGGTGTGTGTGAGGCAGAGAGAGAATGCATTTCAGAGTGTGTTGCACTGTGTATGCACCTCAGTGTTAATAGCTACTCATAGGCTTTTTTGTGCACCTGGCTTTGTTTGTCTGTAGGTTTAAATACTGTCAGTTTGTGTGCTGGTGCATTACGAACTCTACATCCATCATGACAAGCTTCTTATTTTAGTTACTGTGAGTCAGCAGAAACATAAAAGTGTGTCCTCTGTTTTCCTCTCCAACTTTTCTTCCCATTATCTGGGTTATATTCACTCCAAGCTGGTCCCACTGTGATTCATGATGTCTGGGTCAGATTAAATATCAGACCTGCACACTGACATCTTAACTTCTTCCTCTTATGACCTCTCTATCACAACACACAACTCGCCTCTCAGTCTTGCTCTGCTGTTGTTATGCTTCCTCCTTCACGTATCAATTTAAATTCCTCTATTTTTAAATCTTCCTGTCTTTCTTTTTTAGTCACTTAATCACTGTCCCTCTCACCATTTCCCCTTTCACCCATCCTCGTCTATCTTTCCTGACTTTTGTTTATCTCTGTCCTTCCTCTATATCTGAGTCTATCTCTTCCTCCATCTCCACATCTCTATGTCCACATTTGTCTCCTTTCATGTCCCCCCTTCATCTTACTGCGTCTTTTTCTTCTCCTCACTCCTCCTTTCTCCATATCTTCTGTTCTCTAATTGACCAAAGCTGAGGAAAAATCCATTACACCATGACAGACTTTCTGAAAAACGAATAGCTTAGGCGAAAATGTCAAAGCCAATGTTGTGTATATAATTTTCATCACGCCATCCTACATACCATTACGGGCTGACTCATATTTGTCTGGTGCAAGAGTTCAAATAGTTAAGTTGTTTTGCTAGTCCTTTAAGTAACATTAAGCCCATTAATGAACTTCAAAGTAGAAAGAATGTAATTTGAAGGAAAGTAGAATACTGAGAGGCATTGTGCATGTGCATATCTATATACATTACGTCTGCCTTTGAATTCACATCACAGCATGTAATGAATCACAGAGTTATGAAGAGTCTTTGTCTAATTTCCACTTCATCGTTTGACTCCTTCCTTTAGGTACCAGGTTCTTTTCTGTGTCGTGTTCAGCTGCAGATAATAGTGTCAGGATTCTCAGCTGATTGCTGTAGCAGCACAACATAAAACTGCCATGACATCATTTTCAATGTGACAGTCGCTGAATCCTGTCATTGGCAGCCAAACAGAGGAGCGTCAGGGCTGTTTTAAAAATTTGGGTTGAGTGCATTAAAAGAAAACTTGCAGTTGCTATTGACGGTAGTTTACCAGCAGCTTAAGGCTTCTAGTGTTGACTAAGCTCACTTGGAACCTTGACCAAGATGATACAGGTAAGACCCTGATCAGACAGAGTGCGTTTTAGCGGCCTAGGATGGCTTTTTGTAATTGTTTTCAATGTGTAGCAATTTGCCTGCTGCCTTTTGCGTTGCCGAGCGCCTTGTGTTTTTCTGCTCTGCATCTCACGTTTTTGCAGGAGTAGGCTCTCTGTGGTGTTGGTGACGACATGTGGCATATAGAGCTCATGACTTGTGTTAAGCTAACACTTGCTTACGCTTATTTTTATCATTGCCCTAGGCAAGCTGCAAGACATATCTGAACGAATTGTAGCCTCAGCTACTTTTCAACCTTTTACCAACTGTAATTAGGCTCAACAATTGACAGCAGATTGTCAAACTGTTCCTGAGTCATCTTAAAATAAGCCTTTCGACCAACCATTAAGGCGAAGCTCCTGGACCAGCTGGTGATACTACCTGTGATTTCTCCTCTTCAGAGGATCTCATGTACCAACAGGGATCTCTGGTTCTTTGTGATCAACGTACCAGCGAGCGTACCAGTGATTCAATGCTTTGACAACAATTTGAAAAAGACGTAGAAAGGTGCAAGAAGCACTCTGTTTGATTGGGGCAGGCTTCAATAAAAAAAAAAGGCAGCGTGATGCACTTTAGGTTTTGCAAAAAGCATGTTTTCTGATTAGGCCTTACAGGGACTACCCACAACTTTTGCTCATGGAAAACTGGAAGAGTGAGCTGAGTAGAGCCTTCCCTACCATGCAGGGAAAATATGGCATAAATGGCTGCACTTTTTTTGATGGTTTCCTTTTTAGGAGGTTAAAATGTTTCTGGAGTTAGTGCAAAGTACCTGTTTAGTGAACGCAACCAAATGTAAAGCTACTAATAATCAAAAATGCCCAATGAAATTTGTAAAACGTAAGCGACGTAAGCAATTAAAAGCCTAATCCCACTACAACACCCACTTCCTTTTACTTGCCTGGTGTGGCTACACAGTTTGACAAATAAAGGTCTGTCTCTATTAGAGACCTGGTCTGGTTGCCATTTCCCGATCTTTGCCAAGCAAATGTTTTGTGTGAAAGGAATTAAAGGCCTGTCCCAGATATAGGCCTGTAGATCTCAGAGATTACAGCAAATAATAGCCTGGGCTATTAACTGAAGTTTTATGGTGTGTGTTATAGATGTCCATGTAGTTGCATCTACTCTCATCAGTATGTCCACAGCAGCAGTCTCGTGATCTGAATTGGCCAAAATATGACAACTTAGTCAATGTAATGTGGTTAGAATGAGTGAAAAAAGAACCAGTTGTTGTTTTTTCCGACTTTCATAAAATGTCTAGTGTCTTAAAGAAATAAATGGGCGGCATAAACTAATGGACAGAAACACTTTTCCATTTTTAAACTTGAAAACGCAGAAGAGAGAAATAGTGAATTGAGTGGACTGTGTGCTGAAGAAGAGAGAAGATAAATAGACAAAGTAGAAAGTGACTGTACAAGACGGGACATGAACCATGGCTTTCCGCGTACAAGTCACACACTTCGTTGACCCATTCACCCCGACTGCCTCCGTAAGACATGTTGTGACAGCATAACAACATCACGCTGCTTCTTTCCTACTTAGCAGAGACGGGAAAATACTCTCTCGGCCACAAGACGTTACTTGTCAGGAAAGTGCCAGAATAGGTTGTTTGAACAAAGCAGCATTAGTCAGGGCAGTCTTGTATTAACAGAGAAAAAAAATGCAACATTATTCATAACATAAACTGGGTAATCCAGTCACGTTAACCTAAATCTAAAATTAACCTCTGAATTTAACCACCCTGACTTCAATGAGTAGTAACTTCAGCGTGTGAGGACCTTTCATTACTCTGCCTCCAGTGAAGAACCATTTCACTACTACTAGTAGTTTTATTTAAGCTTTGTGTGTGTGCGTGTGTGTGTGTGTGTGTCCTGCATGCCCGATTGCATCAATGAACCACCCACACTGCAGGCAGAGCGAGCTCGGAGTATGAGACCCTGCTTGCTTCCAACACATTTATAATTCAACATACTGTCACTGCTCTACTCATCTCTCCTCCTCTCTTTCTCCCACTCCCATCCTCTCTCATCTCCCCTCTTCTCACCTGTATCTCTTTCTACCCCCGTCTTCTGCACGCCCTCTCCCTTTCCAACAACCGCACCTCTCACCCCTCACACCCTGTCTCACCTCCTCCTTCTGCTCTCTTTTTCATTTCATTTCCCCCCTCTCTGCTCCCCTGCGCTTGATAATATTATTTCCCGGAGCAAGGGATGGCATTAGCAGTCCATATGCTTCGGCGCCAACATGCAATATGTTGGCACATGACAAGATTGTGTCCCCCCTCTGCGAGCTGCAGAGAGTGAGAGAATGCTAGCATCAATACCATCCACCAGCCAACCGTGACAGGCAGACATCCGCCACATGATAAGCATGGTGACTATTCCCTTTATCCCCTCTTAAATGACCCCTTATATTCTTCTGTTTTTTTGTTTTTTTGTTGGTGTGTCTTGCATCCATCCTTTGTACCCTGTGACAATAACGACATTTACATATCTTATTGATTAGCCCCAAGGAAATGTACAGTGCTCTCAAGGGATTACATGTGTACTGTTCCCTTGTTTTCTCTTTTCCCATGCTGTCCACCTCCCACTCATCCTCTCTGGCTGTCTTCTTTTCAGCCTCAATGTATCATTTTCTCTCATTGTTCTTGTCATTCTCTTATTGTTTTATCTTTCTTCAATATTTTTGTGTCACTCAGTTTTTAATTCCCGCTGTTTTTCTTTGTTGTTTGCTTGCATTGATGCTCTTTCATCCTCCTCTGCAATATTCTGTCTCTGTCTTTCCCTCACCAGCCCTGCTGAGTTTCTATCCCTTCATTTTCTTATTGTCAGCGTTATGTCTACCATGTTTTGATGACTGGTGACAGTTTTTATTCAATATACAGTATGATGTTCCTCAGCCAACATATATACAGTATTTGAGGTAAGCCGCAAAACCTCCCATAACAGAACTTTTAATCCAAAGACGAATAACGCTGACAAGTTAAGACTAATCTCTAATATATAAGGCACTTAAAGCGTCTTATGTACCCAGGAAATACAAGGCATTTTATCCCAAGGGGAATGCAGTGTGCTTTAGAGAAAAGCAAAGAACATTAAAAGTATATAAACACACGTATACAAACAATTAGAACAATTAAATCAAATTAAAAGCACCAACACAACAAAACAGTTTTAATCAAATTGAGAAAAGCAGTTTTTTTTTTAATGTACTTGTAAATTATGTTCACGTAAGAGCCCTTCTAATGCAATCTCTAAACCTCCAAACATACAGATGCGGGTAATTGGGAGCCATAGTAATCCCAAAGTACATTCATTTCAATTTGGCAAAGCACTATCACAAGAGGGAGGACGTTAGATGGAGGACATATTCAAAGAGCTGTCTCAAATCCGTCCCACATGGGTCGTGAAGTGCTTGGTGAAATAATTGAAAAACTACAGCAGCTTTTCTCAATAAAATGTAGCAACATTCTAAAATTATCTGTCATTTTCTAGCAAGGATGTTGAGGCACACTAAGGCTAATATGTAATCTTAATATACCCCTTCCTCCCCACAATATAATATGCTAATGTTTTTAGCACAAACCTATTGCATTTTACATTGTACACTGAACAAAAATATAAATGCAACACTTTTGTTTTTGCTCCCATTTTTCATGAGCTGAACTCAAAGATCTAAAACATTTTCTATACACACAAAAGACCATTTCCCTCAAATATTGTTCACAAATCTGTCTAAATCTGTGTTAGTGAGCACTTCTCCTTTGCCGAGATAATCCATCCCACCTCACAGGTGTGGCATATCAAGATGCTGATTAGACAGCATGATTATTGCACAGGTGTGCCTTAGGCTGGCCACAATAAAAGGCCACTTTGAAATGTTCAGTTTTGCTTTATTGGGGGTGGGGGGGGGGGGGTCAGAAAACCAGTCAGTAGCTGGTGTGACCACCATTTGCCTCACGCAGTGCAACACATTTCCTTCGCATAGAGTTGATCAGGTTGTTGACTGTGGCCTGTGGAATGTTGGTCCACTCCTCTTCAATGGCTGTGCCAAGTTGCTGGATATTGGCAGGAACTGGAACAGGCTGACGTATACGCCGATCCAGAGCATCCCAAACATGTTCAATGGGTGACATGTCCGGTGAGTATGCTGGCCATGCAAGAACTGGGATGTTTTCAGCTCCCAGGAATTGTGTACAGATCCTTGCAACATGGGGCCGGGCATTATCATGCTGCAACATGAGGTGATGGTCGTGGATGAATGGCACAACAATGGGCCTCAGGATCTTGTCACGGTTTCTCTGTGCATTCAAAATGCCATCAATAAAATGCACCTGTGTTCATTGTCCATAACATATGCCTGTCCATACCATAACCCCACCGCCAGACGCCATGGAATGTGAGCATTTGCCCACTTAAGTCGGTCACAACGATGAACTTCGGTCAGGTCGAGACCCCGATGAGGATGACGAGCATGCAGATGAGCTTCCCTGAGACGGTTTCTGACAGTTTGTGCAGAAATTCTTTGGTTATGCCAACTGACTGTTGCAGCAGCTGTCCGGGTGGCTAGTAAAATGTTTTAGATCTTTGAGTTCAGCTCATGAAAAATGGGAGCAAAAACAAAAGTGTTGCATTTATATTTTTGTTCAGTATATAAATTAGCCTAGCAGCTAGCAGACTTTTCCTGTATTCTTAATTCTTAATAAATCCAGGGACAGCAGCAACATTTAACAACGGTAACGTTATAAAATTTGGCTCCATTACAACTCACAAGGTTCACTGACAAAACAACTGTCTTACACTAAACACGTTTTCCAAACAAATACAACATGCTAACGTTAATAGCACAAGCCTATGGCATTTTACATTGTATAAATAAGCCTGGCTCTTCTCATATGAAGCCAGGATAAATGTTTATCCTTGAAATGCTATTTTGTGAAGGCTTTATTGTCTTCACAGTTGAAATTAGAGTAAATTAAAGCTTTGTTTCCATTGAGGGAAATGGTTGCAGCTTACAAAAATACAGGAGGTCTGTGTCGCCGCGAAGTGTAATTACATTTCTGTGGAGGTGCACATCAGGCTATGGTGTAGGTTATGGCGTAAGCTCTATATTGATGCAGAGCCTACGGCATAGGTACTGCGTCGTTTCAGTGCAGAAGTGTTTAGTGCAGAAGTGTTCACTCCTATGGGTAGGGTGTCCTGACCTCCTCACATATCGACCTTTGGGTCGAAGGTGATTCTGAGCCACATGAAAGGAAAAAAACAGACGTCAGACCAACGACTCCATTAAGTGAACATGCCCACACTCTTAATTATGATACACTGATATATTTACTCAGATATCACATATTCTCTGAAAAAAAAAAGAGAAATGCATTGTCTGTTTTCAAAATACACTTATGTTTTCACAGGAAATGTACAATTTGCATACAGCCTCTTTCAAAAGAAACATACTACGTCAATGCAACACCGTGAATTGACCTTTTTTCCTTCAGCAACAAACGCTCATGGTTATGTTCAGCCAACACGCGGATGTGGTTGGGTTTAGACCACTAAAGCATGTGGTTAGGTGTAGAATAAAAGAACAGGATTTGGCTTTACATTCATACAGGGAGCAAACACCAGCGTCCTGGGTGAAAGTCAGTGGCTGATAGACCCATCTGCCACCACACCCATCCATCTACCTAGACTTTCGCCCCCATAACTTACATTGTAGTCCTGCCGCCTTTCCTCCCAATACTGCTAGGGACTGGCTGCATATGATGCCAACATGAAAGGGAGGCTTTTTTGTCAGTGTCTGACGGCGAAAATCACTCCCGAAGCACCGATACTCAATGACTTCAGAGTAAGACTGGGTTGGGGGTACCTGAATATCAGTGCTGACCGGCAGGGTAGGAGCATAGGTTGCTAACATTAGCTTACAGAGCTTTTCTAGTGGCTTGGCAATGAAGCAGTGTTCTTTTAAATTTACAGACACGGCTAACGGCGTCCCTACACCCCGGCCAAAATGGTTGCTCAGCGATTACATCAAATCTAAAGCCTGGTAACTTTACAGGAACCTTCCTCCTACTCCGCTCTCTCAGTGGAGACACAGCGGTTGAGAGGGCCAAGCGAGAGGACGTTCTTGTAGTAGTTCCTGCCCCCCAAATAGTACCAGGAACTTCTTCAGTGGAAACGGGCCTATACATACACCACTATACTCTTACACAAACACTACCATACCCTCTTATATTTATCATCATGTTTTCTTTTATTTACTGTCATACTGAGTGTAACAGAGGATATTATATGTATCTAAGTATGATAGTATGTACATGAAAGTAACAGTATATGTAAAACAAAGTTCTAATATATGTATGAGAGAGTAATATATTTGAAACAGCCTGCGGAGGCTCGCGCACTGCAGTGCTTCAGTTCGGCGTCTGGTATATTTTTCACACGAGCCGCGAGCGCTTCTGTCAAGCTGGATAGAGTGGATCGTACCAAACAGGAAGTTGGACACAGAAAAGACGAGAGAATCTGGTCAATTTTCAAAATGAAATGATAACAGCATGCACTGTGGAATGCGAGGAGAAAATACCGTGTTTATAATTTAAAATAAAACAACAATGCATAACCGAACATATTTTTCAATACCCTAATCACTTCATTACAATTTTAATTTTGTGTCACTGAGTCTACAGACATAACTACATAAATAAAATGGTCAGAACACAGTTAAGGGCGCCGATTGAAAACTGCCTCCGCTGCTGGGCACTGCGTTTCGGTCCCGGTGTGTCCAGGCCGTGAGGCGCTGCAGTACACGAGCCGCTCCGCTCTGCTCAGTGGCCTGTGTGGACAGTCAGAGGCCAACTGCTTCACTGTCGCTCCCGGTCCACCATCTCCTCATATTATGATTAGGGAGTGCGGGCCAAGTCCGTCCAATCCCGTTTCTTCTCGCTTCATCAAAAATAATCAATCAGGAACTGAGAATCCAGTACTATTTCCGTTTCAATCAAACTCCCTTCCGTTTCAATCAAACACTCACACAAACAACTATTCTCATTCACATACCCTATCATTCTGTCTTACATTCACTGTCACTTTACTTACACATGATTATTTGCATTCACATGTAAAACTAATTTCTCTTACATATGCTATTATTCTGTTTCAAATATAATATTATTCTCTCATACATATATTAGAACTTTGTTTTACATATACTGTTATTTTCATATACATACTATCATACTTATATACTATTATCCTCTGTTACACCAGGAGTATGACAGTAAATAAAAGAAAACGTGATGATAAATATAAGAGTATAGTAGTGTTTGTGTAAGAGTATAGTGGTGTATGAATGAGAGTATGATACTTGTGAAACCAAGTATGAAATATGTCTCAAAGGGCCTCTCATACATTCCTGTCATATCACATTCATCCCTGCATCTCACCATCTGTCAGAGGGCAAAATATTACAGATTATGATTTGGACTTTGGAGTTACAAAGGCGAGCAGTATCTTGCTATATAAGTACACTATCAGCAACACGCAGCAATGCTACCTTTTCAAGGCTCAGTATTTACCCACCTAAACATGGGCCTTAATAGTCAGTCGGATAAAGTCTGCTATTTCATAGTGAATCATTTGTCCGCTGATAAGGACAAATTGCAGGAATGTATCAATCAGGTCATCTGTCAAAGACTAAATTATGTTATGATTGAAACATCAGATCTGAGATCAAGATGTTTCATTTACTCCATAGATGAAGGAAGTATGTGTTTGTTACATGCCTCAAGGTCCTTATCAGCATGTATGTGATGTTTCACGGTGGTCCAGATTATGGGACATCTACTGTATAAGTAGATAAGTAGTCAGTACTTGCAGATACACCTATCGACATTTAATCAAGCCATCATGAAGCAGAGACTTAAAGTGCAGCAGTAGTAGAGTATCTTCTCATCTGAAATGTCAGCCAACTAAAAGCTCAGCACTGTTGCTCATTTCAGGCTGCACTCTGTCTCAAAGTCATTCACCACAGATGTCAGCATACATTGATTATAATATAGAAAATTAACAATCTATCGCTAATTATTTTTACCCGAGCTGGCGGAGGTGGAATGAGTTTGCATTAAAACTCTTGTCACAGACAAGCTGTTTATAAGTCTGTGACTGAGAGCCAGTGAGGGAGACAGAGAGACAGAGTGTAGAGTTTAGGACATACACACAGAGCCAAGTCTGGCTTCTAATTCTGAATGGAGAAATTAATTCTGCCTTATAACCCTCAGTGTTCGGGAGCCACAGGGACATGGTTGACCTTTGCACACAAATGCACGTGCATACACATGCACACATATCGCTTTTAGCTGTGGGAATCCACATTGAGTCATCTCCCAACTGAGCTCCACAAGAGCTGTTCACGACAGAGGGAGCCCTACAGAGAGGACAACAGATAAGGGGAGGGTTTAACTGTGTAAAGATGGAGGGGAAAAGACAGAGATACATCAACAGAGGGGAAGAAAGGGTTGAGAGTTGAGCTGTAGTTGGTAACTTTTAAAAAAAGTGTAATATTTGCTGAAATTGTTTATATTCACACAGCACTGAATGAGACAGATAATCTCTAACAAATTAAACTTTTCTGCCCAGTTTATTGCCTTGTATTGTTTCTAATGGCCTTACAGCATGTGAACAAAAAAACTAATCAGAGCTGAGGAGTTTCTAATGCAGCTGTCAATCACTGCTCATGAACTGCGGTCAAACTCGGCAACGCAGATCAGATAGAATCAAGATTCTCCTACTGCATTGCCTATTTCTCACCTCAAATGTATGTAGAAAGTAGGGATGTATCGGTCGCCGATATTAGCAAAAAACGTGCATCGGTATCGGCTTAACTGACTATTTGTTTTCTGCTCTGGTTTTTTGAGAGTGATATTTTTATTTGGTTTACACTCTTACAGTTTAAGTTAAGAGCACTGATGGCATTGTTTTGGGCACAATTAGTGAAATTTGAGCCATGGATGAACTATTGCTTGTTTAAACAGTTGTACAATATTGTGTGCCTTTGCACCAGGCTGGCACTGACACTACAAAAATAACTGAAAAGGAAAGGCTGCATTGTTTGTTAAATGTCAACAATGGCTTGTGGTGTTAATCTTTTTTTTTTATTTATTAGGGGCCAAAGCACAAGTGTGTGGAGTCTTGCTGCTATTTTAATTTCAGTGTTAGACATTTTAAAGATTTCTTGTGTTGATTTATTTCTATTTATTAAGGGGCCAAAGCAGCCAAAGGAAACCAGCTATATTTTTTATTTAATGTTCAAGTTTAAAGTTTGTTTATTTAACCCTGTTAACAATAAACAGGTCACTTTCTCATACCAACTGTTGTGGATCATTCTAACCAACCTAAATAAGTAGTTGTTCTTGTTAGAGTAATATTGCTTGATCAAACCTTTTCTAACATCACTGACAACTAAATAAGTGAATATGTATAATACGCGCTTGGATCGGATTGGTATCGGCCAAAACTCAAGGCTGTAATATCGGTATCAGATCGGGAGTGAAAAAGCTGGATCGGGATATCCCTAGTTAATGGCGAAGTGGTCATGGGGGTTTGCAACTTATTGCCTATGGATGGGGTGGACATTATCCTGGGTAATGACTTGGCTGGGGCGAAGGTGTGGATAGATGTTCCACCACCACTGGTAGTGACAGCTTCACCTAGGTGTTTTGATGGGCTGGATCAGTGTGCAAGACAACATCCTAATGTTTTCACTCTATGTGCTGTGACTCGAGCAATGAGCAAGGCTAGTTCAG
The DNA here is from genome assembly GCA_035609425.1 of Epinephelus awoara. Taxonomy (NCBI): domain Eukaryota; kingdom Metazoa; phylum Chordata; class Actinopteri; order Perciformes; family Serranidae; genus Epinephelus; species Epinephelus awoara. Next base: position 17,062,542 of record CM069316.1, on the reverse strand, counting down.
GCAACAGTGGAGAGTCAACACAAGCTGATTCCTCAGAGTTGCGTTAGAGAGCTTGTTTCAGAGCAGGCAGTAGACCCCACTTTAACACCTCTGTTTGATATGGTTTGCCCTATGAGCAAGGCATGGGAGCTGAAAAATTGCTGCTTTCTTCAATAGGGTGTGCTGCTGAGGAAATTGTCTCGTGTTGTTGATAATGTAGAAGTGGACCAGGTGACTCAGGTTGTGGTGCCAGCTACATTCAGGCAGTTGGTGTTGCGCATGTCACATGATGGTGTGGCTGGGCACTTGGGAGTGAAGATGACCTATGATGGTGTGCTTAGTCTTTTTTTTTTTTTTTTGCCACTGTTGAAGCGTGACGTGTCTGCATATTGTAAAATGTGTCACACATGTCAACTGACTGGCAAGCCCAACCAGAAGATCAAGCCAGCTCCATTGTGTCCAATTACAGTAGTGAAGAACCCATTTGAGCACTTGCTTATGGATTGTGTGGGTCCACTGCCAAAGAGTAAAAAATGGCAACTGTTACTTGTTAACTGTTATGTGCAAGAGTACTAGATACCCAGCAGCATTTCCTCTACGCTCTATTGAGGTTAAGCCTGTGATAACAGCTCTGACTAGTTTCATCTCCACTTTTGGCATTCTGAAGGTCATACAAACAGATCAGGCAAGTAACTTTATGTCTTGAACTTTTGTTCAGGTGCTGAAGCAGCTTCAGGTGCAACATAATATCTCTGGTGCTTATCATCCAGAGTCTCAAGGAGCTCTGGAGAGGTTTCACCAAACTTTGAAGTCAGTGCTGAGGTCTTATTGTACTGAGCTGTCCCATGATTGGGAGGACGGTCCTCCCTGGCTGTTGCTCGCAGTGCAAGAGGTTTGCCAAGAGATTACAGGGTTTAGCCCTAATGAGTTGGTTTTTGGTCACAAAGTCCGTGGTCCTTTGGCAGTTTTAAGTGATCACTGGAAAAGTGTTGATCGTCATTACAACAACATTCTGACTTATGTGAATGACTTTTGTTGCTGTTTGTATACTGCTTGTACAACTGCCCGGAAGAAGCTTGGTGTGGCTCAGGAGAAAATGAAGAATCTTTCTGATCAGAAGGCTAAAGCTTGCCAGTTTCAGCCAGGTGATCAAGTTTTGGTATTGCTGCCAATTGTAGGCTCTCCTTTTCAGGCAAAGTTTCATGGACCGTACACAGTTAAGAGCATAATGTCTGAGTGTGACTACCTTATCCATACCCCTGAGCGGAGAATGGTGTCATATCAATCTACTGAAGCCATATTATGCTGGGCAGGCAGATGTTGGGGCTGTGAAGGGGGGTAGTGTTGCATCACTGCAAGCTGTCACCTTGTGATGGTTCCTGCTTCTAAAATGTGAGAACCTGCTGCTCCTCTTGGTCTTACTTTATGGTAAACTTTGTGTAAATGTTCATGTGTATCAATAGCCATTTTATTGTTTCGAGGCTCCGTATGTCCTCTGGAGCCAAGATGTCCACACACACAAAACACATACACACACATCAGTATGTTGTGTTGCCAGGAGTAGCAAAGGGAAATTCATTGCCCCTGGCAGATTGTGTAAACAGCCTTCGCAGGCAATGACACATTTGATTAATTGAATTCTGCCACCATTTTGCCACCCCAACAAGGAAGACGTGGGTGATTGTCACACATTGCACACATCAGCAGTGGGAGGCCTTGAGTTTCTCATCCTTGCACACTGAAATTTAAGATTGATTAAACCAATTTTGTATGGTGTGCCATCTGTATTTAAAAATTATTTGTCCCGGAGTCACTAACACAAATAAAACATATGACACACACAAAGATGCACATGGTTTATGAGGATTGTTATGATAGAATGAGTTTAATGAGACTGTTTCCTGCAGTGGGTGTCCTTTTGAAGTAAATACTGAAAATTGAATACAGCACCATTCTGAGATATACTCACGTAACACAAACCTCAACCCCAAAATAGCTAAAAATAAATCAAATTAGTCATATTAAAAAAACACAACATTATTTCTCTGTGACACTCCTTCATATTTTCTTACTTGAAATCTGTCTCTCATACTCTGAGCACTTCCACACTCCTGTTTAAGTCGGTATGTGTGATAACATTGAGCTCTTTCTTTGCTTGGAAGATATAAGGGAAAACGGGGACAGAGAAAGTTAAGGAATAAGAGAAGGAAGCTTTACGAATTGAAAAAGAAATTGTCGTAAGGTCACCCAGAGGTGGGAAACTGTCTTCTCTAATGCACTTTCCATTTGTCAGAGAGTATCAGTCAGACGCACACACTAAGAGGCACACACACAGGCAATACTGAGCGAATAAAACACACTGTCACCCATTTCAGGCATCATTACTCTGCAGAATGTTCCAAATTTGTTGCAGATACAATTTTACACGCTTTAACTGGAGAAACAAGCTGATGCGGAAAACTTGTACCGAAGAAATAAGCTGATGCGGGAAAATTGTACTTGTTAGGAAGTTATCATTCCTAACCTGACAGTTAGGCTTAGGGTAGCGTTGTTTGACCCAGTAGCCAAGTACTGTATTACGTTTTTTTTCCCATGACTTTTTAAATGCCTTTTTTATGACGTATTACAATGTGACTTTTATGACACTATTCTATGACATTTTTTCATCACAGTTTTAAAGACATATTCTTCTATGACATTTGTATTTACATTTTTACAGCAGATTTTACCATGCAGATTTTGAGATGTCATGATAAAGCTTTGTCATAAAACAGCACTCTATTCCATAACCTTTTTATGTCATACTTTACTTTGACTTATTTATCACATATTTAATGATATTTTCATAGCAGATTATACCATGAGGGTTTTTTTTTTACATTAAAAAAAGCTGTTCATTAGAAAGGCCCAAAAATAAATAGAAGTGGGGAATGACGAAGAAGTGGGCTGAGCTTAGAATGCAGTATGCAGCCAAAGATGGTGATGTTTTAAATATGAGCATGACACTAAGTATATGGTATACTATATAAAACATAAAAGTAAAATAAAAAGTATATACATACAAAAAGTCATACTATATAGAGTATAAAAGTAAAATAAAATATAAACATACAAAAAGTCAAACTATATAGAATATAAAAGTAAAATAAAATATAGATATACAAAAGTCAAAGTATATAAAATATAAAAGTAAAATAAAAAATAAACATACAAAAAGTCAAACTATATAGAATATAAAAGTGAAATAAAAATATAAACAAACAAAAAGCCATACTATATAGAATATTCAAGTAAAATAAAATATAAACATACAAAAGTCATACTATATAAAATATTCAAGTAAAATAAAATATAAACATACAAAAAGTCAAACTATATAGAATATAAAAGTGAAATAAAAATAAACATACCAAAGTCATACTATATAAAAAGTAAAATAAAAAAAGTATAAACCTACAAAAAGTTATACTACAGTATGCACTAAAAGCCATAAAAAGTCATACCATATTGTGCAAAATATTAAAAAAAAAAAAAAAATCACACTAAGATAAAAATATTAAAAATGCTGTCATAGTGTAGTATGCCATTAACAATGTCAGAGAGAAACATAGTGTTGTGTATAACAGAATAGTCATAAATACAATACTGTACCACAATATAGTCATTATTACTATACTTAAAAGTCAGGGTTAAGTATGCCTTAAAAATAACCAATAAAGTCATATTGTAGTATGTTAAAAAAATGCCATAATCAGTGTACAGTATGGAACAAATGTCATAAAATGTCACAGTAGCGTATGCAATAAAAAAAGACATATTATAGTATGTCATAAAGTCATAAAAACTCATAGTGCCAAACAGTGCCATATGAAGTCATCGTAAAGTATGATATAAAAAATGCCACAAAAGTAATATTAAAGTTTACCCTTATAAAACAATGAAATACTATACTATGACTTTTTGATTATATTTTTGATGACATACTATACTAAGGGTGTCCCCGACTAAGAATTTTCATAGTCGAATCTGATTTGACAGATTTTTCCTTTAACCAACTAATCGTTGAATCATGTTGTTTTCCACCCTCATTGATTAATGAGCTCATTTGCATCAGTTTCCGTTCCAGAGAAAAGAGCTAAAACACCCAAATAAACAAATTTAATTCTTCAGTTGGCATAATAAGATAATAATAAAAGTAAAAGGGTTATCATTTTATCTTTATCTTTATTCCTTTAATTTCATCAAGGTATGATGCTCTGAGCACAGGGATCGAGTTTCCTGCATCAAACACTGCCGCCTGCTCTCCGGCCGCACTCCCACAATTCTGAAATTTGTTGTGCTACAAAAGCTTGAAATGAATGTTCAGCTCATTTTTTTTTATTTAAAATGTCACTGTCTTCATTTATTATGTATAATTTTGCTAGCAGCAAACACATTTAAAAAGTGACGCTTGTCAAGTCTTTTTACGCGTGCTGTCTGTGGTGCTGAAATCCCCACTCCCAGCCGCACTCTGGACCACCACTATGAGTGTGTTGAGCAGGTGACAGTTTGCGGCCGTTTTCAAAACACACTTGAGTCATGCACTCCAAAAGAAAGTTGTTGAAACTTTAAACAATAATATATTGTACAAAACGTGGGAAACAAATGTTGACAAAAACGGTTTCATATTAAATTCAAAAGATAACAAAAAACAGCCACAAGTTAGAGGGAATAGTATTAAAGCGATAAAACTTGGCACTGATCCACAGCCTCAGACGGATGCGCTCAAGCGTGCTGTGCACACAAGCTCTGTCGGTAGGCTATACTATATTTTCACATTTTTAATAATGCAATTTAAAAGTTTTGATTTATATTGATAACCTACATTTTCCAACAACAAAAAGACTACATTTAGCACCAAAAAAGTATGTAAATAAATAAAATAAAATAAGTAAATAAATAAATAAATAAATAAAATAAGTAAATAAAAAAACGAATATCGAATACCAAATTTTCATAACGAATACCTACCCATAGAAACGAATATTCGAATATTTGGGTACAGCCCTAGTAGAAAGCCTGAAAACGGTTGATTTTCGAGTCTCATCTGAGTTAGGTTTTGTTTGTCTCCGCCCTGAGCCCCTCCTACCAGACGAGCACGTGAGTATTTTATCCTACTTGGTTCTATTTCTCCCTCTCTGGGAGTCTCGGCTCTCCCTCACCGCGCAGCAGCCCTCCCCATCCCTCCCTCACTGCCCCGCACATACTCCCGAGCCTCGGCTCTCCCTTTTTTTTTTGGGTTGTTTAGCTGTGCTGCTAAATGCTGGAATAGCTATTTTACCTGGTGCACTGTTCGCCATTGCTGCTATCTCTCCCCTTCTGCCAGCGGCACGGGAACGTGCATATGCAGTAGAACAGCCAATAGGAACGCAGTAGTCTGAGCTAACCTTTGATTGGTTGATGCACATCGGCACAATACGGGTTCTTTAGAGGCTGAACACAGAGTCATGGCGAGGTGCAGAAACCTATTGTTTGTCTCAGACCACTTGATTTACATTATGCTTAGAGGAGATTATAAAATTATAATTATTATGTTATCATTTTTACTCAATTATACCAAAACAATGTTGCCTACTGGAGCCTTAATGATATTTTTGATCACGTACTATACCGTAACTTTTTTATGATTTTTTGACCACATACTATACTATGACTTTTTGATTATATTTTTGATGACATACTATTTTATTTTTGATCACATGAAATCCAAAATACTTTGACCTTTTTTGTAATATTTTTGGTCACATACTACACAGTTACTTTTTTATATGTTTGATAACATACTACTATGACTTAAATATCATATTTTTGATCACATATTTTATGGTGGTGTTTTTGTGATATTATTATTATTGTTGATGTCATTGTATATAGTGCTGCATAATTAATCTAATCGCAATTGCAATGTCAGGCTGTGCGATTACATAACCACACAAAAGGCTGTGATTTGCGATTTAATGTAAATAAATGTTAACGTGTGTGCCTGTGAATGTGACTACCTCTCCTGCAGTGTGTGGAGTTTGTTGACATCATGCCCACAAGCTGTTCTATACTGTAGGTACAGTGCCACGTGCTGCGCTGCTGTGTGAGTAGCGTGTTTGACTGTGCACAGTCTTTTGATGGTCATTAACACACTGTCCATAACAATGACTATGTCAGGCCAGTGCCCCCCTGATATAATGTAGGGCAAACACTGAATCAAGCAAGAAGATTCATGATACCTTTTTTTTATTATTATATTGTAATCGCAAATCGCGATATTGTCCACTCAAATTGCAATCACACATATTTATCAAATTGTGCAGCACTAATTGTATAGAATGTCAAAAAAGTCATTGTATAATATGTTCTAAAAACGTTTTTCTTACTATGTGACTTTTTTATCGTATATAAATGGAATACTGCACTATTGCTGTTTTTGCACACTATAGTATGACGTATTTACTATTCACTTAGATGAATATAAGAATAACTCAATGAGCCTTAGTCGTCCTTACCTTAATACATTATTTTATGAGAAAACAATAAGATTTTGGTACAGCATGTCAACATGAACACAGATAAACTCTAAGGTCTCTTAAAATACCAAACCATGATAATGCACAAATCATATATCTCCTTATGTCCAATAATTTTTTCTAATGTTCCCCACTTGTTCTTCGTGAAATCAATATCATTGTCTTGAGCTGCCCAACAAGAGGTTGCTTCAAGTGTGTGCAATTGGGAAAAACAAAACAAACCTCAAACACATCTCAAACCAAAAGATATTAACAGCAGATTAGCATCTTACTTGTTTTGTATCTAAGGATACAAATTGTTTAGTGATTAATACCCTCATCTTAACACAAAAGATAGCATGATCACAGTAAATCATAGCACAGTAACAAAATACAAGACGTGTTAAAAGTCCTTCAGTTTTCATTGGTTATAGCTTGAGGGATATACATACTTGCAAAACATACATGTAATAGGTTATGGACAACTCAAAACAAAATAAAATAATGAATCAATGAATATTAATACATTAAACATCATAAAAAATCTAACATAACTTAGCAAATTATAAGATGAATAAACTACATCCCTTTTGATTCCCTTAAACCCACAGGTTTTCCCGATCTTTATGCAACTCGACTAATTACTTTGTCCATACCATCTAAACATTGCTTTAGAATACTAGAGTTGCATAGGGGAGTGGATTTAAATCAACATAAAAACAATAATAAAAAACTACCGTTAACATTCATTAACTTATTGTACAAGAAAGGGTGTGGCACAATTGCTATTTCTCTCATCAGAGATTCTACAATTGAGCAAGGTTACATTTAAGGAACAACCTTAACTGAATTATGTACTCTGCAAAGGAGCCACATAGTTTGCTTCACATTAGTCTGAGCAAATGAGCAATTACTCTGGTCAAGTCAAGAATCAGTTTGTGTTGAAAATTACCTCTGCATTGTGTGTGAAAACAAGGTACTTAATGTAGAGCAGGGATATCGACAATTGAAGCTTGATGATGGAGATTAACCTGTGACACTATAAAATCAACTGCTTCCCTTTGTGGATCTGTGAAAGGAGGTCAAGTAATGAACTGCAAAATAACAACCTTGGTTGGTCTCACTGAACTCATCTCCCAAATCACAGTCAAACAAGTCCCACACTGCTAAAGTAAGTTGAAGTGGAGTCAGCATTGATGAGTGGGGTGAAGTTGCCAGTTGCTGGCATACCCGACACTCAGTCAGACTGATGTTCCTGGCGTAGTTAACCATCACTTGCCATCTCCTGATGTGCAGTAGTGAACTTTGTCTTCTTCCATTAGGTTTGTTTTGTCCTCCAGTAGTGCCATGGTCAAAGCACTCTGATTAGTGTGTTAAAGATTAGGATTCTTGTCTGTATTGCAATCAACTGAGCCCTCGTGCTGTCATTCCAAAGAATGAGAGCGCCTCTGCCTGTGCCAGTGAGGAGGAATGGGGGCATTACTCCGACCACAACCACATTTGGCACCTTCAGTGCCCTTGTTTTTCCTCTGTGGCTTTTTCCGCAGCTTGTGGCATAGACCCATTCTGGCTTTCCTTCCAACTACAAGGCAATTCTTGTGGTTAGCAGAACTTAGCATGGACCTCTTCACCTGAGAAATAAAGAGACATGAACACAAAACAAATTAAACACACAAGAAAAACAATCTCTTGGCTTATAAGCATGGATATCCTCCTAAAAAGTCATGGATTAGTAAGCCCTAAAAAAGTCATGTAAGGAAAAAAAGTTCATAAAATGTTGTTATACAGTATGCCAAAAAAGTCATAGTGTAGTATTTCATAAAAGGTCATTGTTTACTATGCCATAACAAATCTCATTAAAAAAAATCAGGGTATAGCACGTCATAAAATTTCATAGTCATACTTTTTGTACTCTATCAAAATCATCAGAAAGTTTTTATATGGTATGTCATAAAAGTCATAGGATAGTATATCAAAAAGTGCCATAATACATAAAACATAAATCATTGTATTATATACCACAAAAACCGTCAGTGTCATATGACAAAAGAGGTATACTTTATTGTAAAAATGCCATAGAAGTACTTCATAAAAACATTATTAAAAAAGTCATAGTACAGTATGAAATAAAAAAGTCGTAGTATAGTATGTTATATAGTAAAATTTAGAAAATGCCACACTAATATATGTTCAGAAAATATCAAAGTGGCATTAAAGCCCAAAAAATATCAACAAAATTAATAGTATACTAAGTCATGAAAATGTCATAGAATAGTATGCCACCAAATTGTCATTAAAGAAGTCAGTATCCTATGGCAGAAAACAATGTCAGAAAAAAAATCCAAGGACACTGTGCTATAAATTTGTCACAAAAAGGTCCCAGTTTAGTATGTCATGAAAAAATTTCATTGTATAGTCTGCCATAAAAAGTCATAATATAGTATGTCATAAAAATGGGAGAAGTCATAGTATAGGATGTCGAAACAGTCATAAAAAGTCATATAAAACTGTATAAAAACGTCATGAAGAGTGACGGTATAGTACGTCATATAAAAAGTCATAGTATAGTATGTTATAAAAATGCCATTAAAAAGTCACTGTATGTTAAGTCATAAAAAGTCTCAATGTAGTATATCAAGAAAAATGTCAAAATACTTCATAGTATAGTATGCCAATAAGGGCCACCGAAACAGGCCAAAAATAGTTAATTAAAAAAAAGGAAAAAAAAAGAATTAAAGTATAGTTTAAAAGTGGCATATAAGCACCATAAAAATGACACAAAAATGTCCCAGTTTAGTATAACATAAAAAAAAATGTCATAGTATGGTACATCATAAAAAATATCGTAAAAAGTTATAAAACAATTTGTAATAACAAAATCACTAACCATTAACAGTTTTATAACCACCATGGAAAATTTACATCTGTGAAACTATTGACAGAACACCTTGAACTGCAAACAAGGTTTATTATGACTCTTTCTATTGTGATTTTTTTTGTCCGTTAAGGGTTTTATATTTGTAAAATATGTACCAGGGACCCAAGAACATGATCAAGGTCCTCATCTTATCTTAACCCCCAGACACCCAGAGCCTCCTCACATTTAGCATGCTAAGTATGAAGGACTCTGTGGCCTTCCAAAATACCACACCATGACAATGCACAAACCATACATTCCTTCATGTCTAATAATTTTTCCACCACCCAAGCGAGGTGGATCTGCAGCCCCAAGATATTGTGCATCACAGCAGAAGGCAGAGCGAGGAGGGTTGGAGGAGAGCGGTGTCTCCTGTGTTTCCTCATGTTCTCAATAAAGCTCTGGTGACTGAGCTGCACTGGCTTATTGTGAGATAATTTCACAGTTCTGATGTAAAACAAGAGTCAGACAAGTGACTTATCAAGCCTCTCTGTCACTGCACACTCAGTCGCCGTAATACAATAAATGATTGAGTGCATAAAACTGCTGGCATACATGCATCTGGAAATGTGACCACCAGTGGCAAAACATGCAAGCACCTGCCAAGTGCTGCACTGTGGGAAAGATAATTTTATGTTTCTAGTGAAAGTTTGTCGAACTGCCTCCTCTTGCAAATGAACATCTGTCCTTCTGAAGTGAGGCTTTTAAAAGACGTGAGAAGATTGCTGAGTGAGTGGCCAGTAGTATCAGTAGTTTAGGCAGAGCCATATATGCACTTTTATTTGTTGTTGCTTTTTCTGGTCAAGTTGAGTTGGTTGTTGCTGATGGTTTTATATCAAGTCCCCAAATGGTTATTAAAGATGTTCCACAAGGGTTAATACTAGGTCCCTTGCTATTTTAGAAATTAAAATTTTATAAATAAATGTTAATTATTTATGCTGATGATACCATCTTGTATGCCATCCCTTCTTGTTGGGAACATATTTATAAGGAGGTGATATGACCTGACACCACCATATCCATATATCTGATTAAATCGGTCTTCGCCTTAAAGTTACATTCTGCATTAACTAGCATACAAGTAGCTTGTATGATTAGTTTCTGTTGCAGCAGTGGTTATAAGTTTTCACAAAGAAAGTGGTTTGATACCTCTTATGCTTAACTTATCGGTGTGATGATGTTTTTAAGTTATTAACATTAACTTTCATTCTTCAAAAGCTTACATTAAACAAGATAATTATTGCTTTGTTTGCCAACAAAACTAACTTCGGTTTAGGTAACAAAACTAATAATAATAATTTAACAAGTGCTACTTTAAGAAAATGTTCTAGTGAAATGTTCATTTTCTATGCTGATGACACCATCTTGTACGTCATCTCCTATTGTTGGGAACACATTTATAAGTAGGTGATATGACCTGACTCTGTTGCAGCAGTAGTTGAATGTTTTTATGACATAGCTTGGTTGAAACCTCTTATGCTTAACTTGTCGGTGTGATGTTTTTACGTTATTCACATTTTTTTTTTTTTTTTTTTTTTTTTTATCATTAAACAAGATGATTTTTGCTTTGTTGGTTTGGAATTGGATTTATCATGAATTTAGACCTTTCACCTAGGGTGCTTTCTCACCTGCCCTATTTGGTTCGGTGCAGTTGTACTCATGTTCGTTTGCCCCCTAAGTGCTGTTTGTTTGGGCAGGTGTTAACACAGCAATCACACTCAGGTGCACACCAAAACAATCGGACCGAGACCTTCTTCAAGAGGTGGTCTCCGTCTAGTTACAAATGAACTCAGTTCGTTTGTGGTGCGAACGTGTTCCGACCTCGATCCGAACCTACTGCGGTCACATTACGCTTTGTTGGGGTTAAACATGAGCATGTTACAGTCCTGGAGGATTATTAATGTGCACCTCCTCCTGTACTGCCCTAATATGCACATTCAGCACATCCGATGCGTCAAAACATTGTTTTCTAGTTGGAGCCGCGCCTTGTTTTCAAACTTGTATGTTTTGTCTAAAATGAACAATGACAGCAATGTAGTCCACAATGAGCAGCGCTAAAAACAACCTGCGTGGTTGTTGCTCCATTGTAACATTAGAAATCCACCAAACCTGCCTCCTGTCCTGCTCGGACTTTCTGGTGATAAATCATTAGACACAGTGGTCACTATCGATTCACTGGAAGTAACAAAAGTAAATCTTCGGAGCCTCTAGCACAAATTTTCCATTCATCACACTATTCTCACATCTTGATATCACATCTGTAAAGAAACACCAAAATATGAAAATGATGATTTTTCAGTGTCTTTCCCTGAGTATTTCATCATTGTGGACAGGAAAGGCCCATTAAAGATTTTTTTCCTCCTCACAAGCATACAAATGAATAAAAACACCATGAAACATTTCATTATTTTATTTGTGTGGTTTCAAGCAGAGTTTATAGTCTGTGTCATTGTCGCTTTAATGACTTATTCATAAACCCTGTCAGAGGCTGAATCTATTTTAACAAATATACAGCGGTATGACAGTTCTGCATTTGGCCCCACTGAATTTTTCATAACATGAAACAGAGTGGAGAGGTAAAGGAGGAGAGAGAAAAGACGGGTAAGGCGTTAAGAAGAAAACACATAGAGTGTGAGTGGCACACATGAATAAAGGACCTCTATCTCTTCTAAGGGCAACATGCAGACATTCAAGGGGAGGGCCTGATATAAGATGTGTCCATGACCTGCTTATTGTTTAGTATAAGTAGTGTAGTGTAAGGACGCTCACAAGTGGAGAAAGTGTTATTTCCCTTCTTCTTTCCCTCCATCCTTACATCTACCAAACCACTGGACACAGCTTCCTCTCTCATTATCTTTTTGTCGTTCTCCAGTTTTTTTTAATCTTTTCTCCTGTGCTACTTTATCTGACTCTTCCTCTCACACACTCTCCCACGCAGCATTATTTTCAAAAAAGAGGACGTCTTTTATCAGAGTTTGGAAACCTTCTTCCTTTTGCCTGTCTTACTCTCTGCAGCTCTATTTTTCCCCCTCAGTATTCTTCATACCCTCTCTTCCTCATTTTCACACGTCATTCAGCACTGAGTCATCCTCTCATGTGCATTCAGCATTTGTCCCTCTGTTGGGTCCTTTCTCTCAGCCAATCACACCCTCCGATATAAAGCCCTCCCACATCACCTCTCTGGGTCGCAGAGAAAATTGGAAACTTGTCATTGCTCTTCTAAGATTAACTTTCGCTTATACTGTACATTATCAGAAACAGACTCTAATGTCATCTGTCTGTTGCATTAAGTAGCCTGTCCAGCTATGATATGATGGTAAAGAGAGACACTATATGGACACATATCAGACACTATATGGACACTTGACCATTACACCAACAGGGACGATAATGACATTGTATTCAAATACGTATACTTTAATATGGAGGGAATCTGTGCCCATTCATTCTGTAGAGCACTTATGAGGTCAGGCACTGATGTTGGACGAGAAGGCCTAGCTCACAAACTCTGTTCCAGTTTATCCCAAAGGTGCTCAATGGGGTTGAGTTGAGGGCTCTGTGCAGGCCAGTCAAGTTATTCCACACCTCATCAAACCGTATCTTTATAGTCCTTGCTTTTTGTGGGGCACAGTCATGCTGGAATAGAAAAGGGCCTTCCCCAAACTGTTGCCACAAAGTTGGAGGCATAGCATTGTCCAACATGTCTTGGTATGCTGAAGCGTTAAGATTGCCCTTCACTGGAGATAAGGGGCCTAGCCCAAACCCTGAAAAACAGCCTCCTCCACCAAACTTCACAGTTGGCACAATGTAGTCAGGCAGGTAACGTTCTTCCGGCATCCGCCAAACCCAGACTCCGTTGATGTGCTTAACACCACTCCATCCTATGCTTGGCATTGGACTTGCATGAAGCTGCTCGGCCATGGAAACCCATTCCATGAAGCTCCCGCTGCACATGCTTACATTAGTGCCAGCGAAAGCTTGGAACTCTTCAGCTGTGGAATTAGCAGAGCGTTGGCAACTTTTACGCACCATGCGCCTTAGCAGTCGTTAACCCCGCTCTGGGATTTTACACTGTCTTCTGCTTCGTGGCTGAGTTGCTGTTGTTCCAAAACACTTCCACTTTCTAATAATATCACTTACAGTTGACAGTGAAATATCTAGCAGATGTGAATTTTCACAAACCATTTTATTGCAAAGGTGGCATTCTGTCATAGTACCACGCTTGAAGTCACTGATCTCTACAGAACAACCCATTTTGTATCACAAATTTTTGCAAATGAAGACTGCATGGCTAGGTGCTTGATTTTATACACCTGTGGCCACGGATCTGATTGAAACACCCGAGTTTAATAACTAGGAGGCGTGGCCAAATACTATTGTCCATATAGTGTAGTTTGACATTTTGGGAAATCTGATTTGCATTCCTGTCAAGTGGTCAATATTTCGAAAACAAATTCCCAAACACTGATATCAATTTGAGGTGATTACAACTCAGAACATGATGCTATTACTGTAGATAACAGGCTGCAGACAGAGTGCTTGACAACTGCTGATCTAGTCTGGGAAACACACTCAGCCAACAGACACACATGCTGTAAATTCAGAAGATAAGAGGCACTTTGCAACAACAGAACACAATACAAAAAGCTGCCACTTTGACCCACACTTAGTATGATCCTACCCACATACTGTATATCTGGTGGAGGTTTGGAGACTCATAACATGATATAGTGTTTGCATATGCAGACAAAGTTCCAAGTACTACAACATGGTGAGGGAGTAGTTTGTTTGATGTCGTGACTGATCTGAAAGTGGACTAAGTGTTTTGTCTGTTGGAGTGCTTTTTAACACTGCTTTTAAGGGATACCTGCCCCATCATCCAACCGTGCGTGTTGTGTTTGTATGTGGCCTCAGCCACTCTCCCTAAATAAAAAAGGTCTTTTCCCTGCAGTAAAAGCAGAGAAAGTACAAGAGGCACAAACGGGGGGCGAGATGGGGAAAAAAGGAAGGAAAAAGCAAGAAAAATAGCATCAGCAAAAACAATAAAGAGAAGGAGGACAGTGTGAGGTGAGGGGAAAATAGATTAAAAAAAAAAGTGTACTGCAGTTCAGCAAAGCAATTTCAATTAGTCCATATGAAAGAGCGTTCCTTTTGCTCTGCTTTAAAATGTCATTTGTAATGGCCAGGATTACCTAGGCATTGTGTGATTGAGCTTTTGCACACTTTGAAGCAGTATACGGCTCGCTAATAAAATAACAGCAATAATTATGGACAAATGACATCAAAGAATAGTTTTAGAACAAAGAGAACCGTTTCAGGAGGTTTATCACTATACTTTTTTTTACAGCATTTTCTAAAGCAAGGTTTCAGTTGTGCAGGATGAATTAACACAAAATGTATTACTTGTAAAACTGGTTGCACTTGTGCTGTCTTTCTACAGAGACTTGTTTTTGGAGTCAGGACTTACAAACACTACAAAACAAGTACAACCTTTTTGGGGGGGCGCTGACCTGTCATTTTATAAATGTTGCCCTCAGTTCACAGAATTGGTCGGTTGAAAGTAAAAAGCAGCGAGAGAGCGAGATAAAGGAGACAGCGTCATGAATAAAATCAGTGTTTACGAGTAGCTTCACCTTTAGATCTGCTGTTGATATCAAGCATTTTTGTTTGTCACCCTTTGAAACCCACCTGGGACTTGATGTGCCCCTGTTTCCATTGTAAGATAATGTTATTACCCATTCACTGTATATATTTACCCTTTAGTTCCCCTAATCCTCACTACTGGACCTGCAACGAATGTTAAGTAGGGATGCTGCAATAATACTACGGATTCTGTTTCTTCATACAAAACAGGATGCATTTGTGATGTAGAAACCTGCTAATATCCAAACACTTGGCACGGCCATATAAAGGGCATATTCTGTTTAGATTTTCAGAATTAGGCCTTTTTCCAAATTTAGCATTTTCAGATCAAGACATGTGGGATATGCCAGTATTATTTGGGTTTTAATAGCATTCTGTGGACATGCATACAGCGCATTTGGAATATGCTACTCAAATGGTTTCTTGTTAGTCTATGGTTGGCTCTGTGCCTGTCATGGCTATCTATGTATATTGTACACAAACCAACTTGCCAACAGTTTTAAGGCTGGTGACAAAATTGCATGCCCAAAAGAAAAGGCCACATTTTTAGTGTTAAAGAGAAACACGCCTACTTTTAACCTCCTGAGACCCTGACATATGAGGATATGTGGACATCACATTTTGGGTTTACTTGACCCTATACTTCATTCAACTTGACTTAGACCAGTTTTACTAATTCATGGACACATTGTTGTGCCATCTAGTTGTAGTAAGAGCACAATACACTTATCTATCCTAAAACAAGATGGCAGCCATCTCTGCTAAGTCAATCTGCAGCTGATCCCAACACAAAAGTGGACAAGGTCCAAAACCTGATCACATTTTATGGTTGAAACTTGTTTATTTATGATATATATATAATATTCATAGTTTGATATGGCAACAAATTTGACCAATTTTAGCAACTGCAACAAGCTAAGACACTGTTAATTAGAAAGTACTCATTTGAAGACATTGGGACTTTATTATCGCCTTGTTTGAGGACACTGGGACTTAACTATCATCTCGTTTTAGGACATTGGGACTTCATTATTGCCTCATTTTAGGACATTGAGACTTTATCGTCTCCGTTGAGGTAGGGCTGGGCGATAAATCGATTTTATCAATTAATTCGAATTTGTAGTTTAGGCCGATTTGTTTTAGTGAAAATCGAGTTTCTAATTAAAATCCGCCGCTCCATGCTGGGCTCCCGTAGGTCAGAGTGGGCTCCCCCCACGCGCTTGGCAACATGGCAGCGAGCGGAGAAGAACTCGTTCTCAAGAAAGGGAACAAGTTCTTCAGCGCTTTTGTGTGCACACCTGTGTCTATGTGCGTGTGTGTGTGCGCATCAGGGCCGAACTCCGCCGTGTGCGACACAGAGAGCAGAGGAGTATTTTAGACGCGCACCGTGTAGGGACATAAATGACATGCCGTTGTGTAAATAAGTGTTACCAACGCCAAGCTGGCAGACCCACGATCCATAGTAAACCATAAACCACAGTAAAGGAACCTCTGAAGACCATTAGCTCCTTTAGCTTGTGTTAGCTCGCTGTGGCAACAACACATAAACAATTGGACTTCGTCTGCGTTAAAGAACGGCACTTTATTTTCAGCACTGCAGGGATGATGCACAGCCTCAGTGTCTGACTTTTACATAGAGGGAAATAACTCATAAACAGCATGCAGAACTGCGTAGGCTTCTTCACTGTGGCTGCTCGATGTAAACAACATAGCACATGCCTCACTTTCTTCCTGGGGAGCATCCATCTGACGTCACACACCACACCCGGCGCGCTAACGTCTCATACCTCCTACATCAACTACACACATACACACACACACACACACAAGCCACACACATCAGGCTCAGCCTGTAGCATAAGGCTATTTAGTTTGTTTAATAAAAGGACAAGGTATAGACCTGTTCTATAGGAAAGGTAACCTTAAATGACTTCTGCTGTGACCCAATATGATGGTAGGGAAAACACTGCCGTATGATAAGACAGGGGTCCAGTGGAAAGCGATCACAGATGCAGTCGACTCGCCATGTATATTGCTAGAGATATGGTGCCCATATATAGCCTACTGTGGAAAAGCTGGGGTTTATTCACATGCTGAAAGTTTTGGACCCCAGGTATGTGCTACCAGGCCACAAATATTATTTTTTTTAACTAGGAGAGGAAAAAAATCATGAATCGGATTTTTTGTGAAAGAATTGGAGATTTTTTTTTTTAGGCTTTATCGCCCAGCCCTATGTTGAGGACATTGGGACTTAAGTATCATCTCGCATGAGGTTATTGTGATTTTTTAATCGTCTCATTTGAGGACCTTGGGACTTTGAGTTGAGTTTGAGAGGCTGATATTTTCATGGTCTTCTTCTTTGCTCCTTGCCATCGTCTGTGTGGCACAAGGCCACTAGCACTGTTCAATTCTTGGAAACTAGGTGTGCTTGGATGGAAATAGTGTCATGGGGATTGTAAAATTAAGCTGTATCTTAAAAATGAAGTTATGTTTTGATGTTTTCATTTTACATCAATGATATTGGACTGTGGTCATCGAATCAATATATCCTTCCAAATCTATGTTACACCACCGCCACCCCTGTAAGACACAAGAGAAATATTTTTCCTAAAATCCCCCCCCAATGTTTTCTTTTTGTATAAATGTGCTCCTAAAATAAAATCCCCATACTAAATTAATGAAAGAAATCTAACTGAACATCCCTGAAATGTGGTCTGCGCCTTGAAAACTTTATATTAAAAACTTTGTAAGAAATATATTGTGTTGTGGCCCATGAAATCCCTCAGTTTTGGATAATTTAAAATAATATTGTTGTCCCTGGGAAAATAACTATTGTTACAATAACTGATAGCTTCTTTTTTTCAAGTGATTGGATTTTGTCAATCTTGTTATTTATTTTTCACTTAGCGTTGCCAGATGTCTGTGAAACAAGTCAACATTTTGATTAATTTCAGATAAGCTCAGTCCAAACACGTCTGCATTCAGTAGCTGGCTGCTTCTACCTGTGCTTCAAATTAAATAATTTTGGCTGCCCACCAAAACAACTTGTTCCCTATTACCACCCAGCAGAAGTCAAACCGCCCTCTCCGTACACAACTCTCTTCACTCATCCTCCAAATGCTGAAAGAGTGAGTGAGAATGTGTATGTGTAAAGGAATGTACACATTCCACTGCAGGGACTGGAATCTGTGTTATACTGACAATGTGTGTGTGTCAGTATAAAGTAATGTACATGTATTTGCATGCATGACTACTTAAGCTGCATAGTTCTGTATGTGTGTGTCTTCCGAATGCTAATACACAGGTCACTCAGGGAACAGTATCTCTCCAATTTAACACAAGCAAGTACAGGCTGAAACTGGGGCTGACAGCGTGACATTAATTTGAAACCGAAGGCTCAGTCTAAAGGATAGGTGTAATATTCATTCTGCATACCTGTGCCCTCCCTGTAGTCAAATGGAGTCAGCTGTGCTAAATGGAAATTGATGCAGACATTAGTGATGCTGAGTTGGGAAGATGGCTCAGACTGGAATACAGAAAAACTTTGGGTCTTCAAAGCTGCAGCAGGCAGGATTTTTACTACTGACATTTGTTGTCAGCAGTGTGTGTTTGCTGGTTGACAACAAAACAACTTAATTCACTGGGCCGACTGCTGACGACCTTTAAGGTGGAACATTAAGTTGTAAAGTTACGCAATGCATGAGTTGGTGACGCAAATCAATCAACACACCTTAAATTTCACTGTGACAACTTTGACCATTTAGTTTTTATAAGACATGCACTTTTAGTAATGAGAGGATCTTCAAGCTTTTATAGATATTAATTTCAGTCAGACTATGTAAACGACATATATTCTAATCCTCACTTGGAGAAAAAAAAAAAGTGTTGTGGAGCGTTGTTCCTGTGGGCTCTTGTAACACTAAACCCCCGAACTTGCCTTAAAAGGACTAAATGCACAAACCCGTCATTTTAAATTTCCCATGGAGAAAGACTCTCACTGCAGCCTGTTTTATTTTGTTCTGGAACTGTCTACATGTAACCCTGCTCTGTGAACAATAAACGAGGTGCAGACTTCCATCTGTGTCACCGGTGATGAGGAAATATAGTGAGTGCTGGATGGAACAGCCAGTGACAACAACCCCACCCACATTCACGAGTACTGCTTAAGTAATAATCTTATATGACAAAAACTCTGTCTGTGGGTGTGTCTGTGTGTCTGTTCCACCTTTCTCTCCTCACTGACTTGGTCAATCCATGTGAAATTTGGCACAGTGGTAGAGGGTCATGGAAGGACGCGAATGAAGCAATATTACATCAATTGGCCAAAGGGGGGCGCTATAGCAACTGACTGAAATTGCAGACTTTGAATGAGCATATCTCATGCCCCGTATGTCGTAGAGACATGAAACTTTGCACGGAGATGCCTCTCCTCATGAGGAACAAATTTGCCTCTGGTTATATATATTTTCCATTTTGGATATTGAAAAACACTTAAAATCGATCTCTTCCTAGGAAGTTTCACTGATCTGCATGAAACCGGTGAACATAATCTATGGACCAATATCTAAAGTTCCCTCTTGGCAAAACCTACTAAAACTGAGCTTCTATAAGGCAATGAATATTGCGGAGGGCGTGGCTCATCACATAAAGGTGTATAACATCTCAAGGGTTTCACCGATCACCACGCAACTTTGTAGGCATATGACCACACATAATCTGAGGGGACCCCTCCATTATTGACCCCATCAAACAAAATGGGGGCGCTAGAAAGCTAATTTCTTATCTAGGCCTAACCGCCATATTGATTTTTACTAAACTTGGGAGATATGTAGAACAGGACGCCTCAAGGTGACTGGAGAAATTTAACTCTAATTGGCAACTGGGTGCCGCTATAACAACAGAAAAATGCTTAAAGATGGCTAAAATGCAACTGATCGCTGTGGCTCCCCCTGTGACCCAATGTTTTGTTTTTTTTCTGATTTATTTTGTATGACTAAGTCATGGTATGGTATGCTGTACATAATCACGGAAACTGTCAGTGTGTCATTCTGTCAGTCAGTCATTCTCATACTCACTGACATGGTCAATCTATGTGAAACTTCACAGGCATTGAGGATTGGCATAGGTAGCAGGTGACAAAGCTACCAATGGGTATGGACTATTTTAAATTAACCTACAAACAACAACAATGTATGTCAACGGCATTAAAGATGTTTTCACATATCCCTGCAATTTAAATAAGTTGCCAGTTTTCCACGCAGAAGTGTTGTTTGCACAACGTCACAGTGATTCAGTCTATACGGTGTCTCTGAATTCACACAGCATAACTGCGAACGGGTTTAGCACCATCACTTAATGACTAATGTGAATTGCAGCATGCAGTGATATTGTAATGTCACCCTTCATGTTGCACAATGAACAACAAAGTGGTATCAAATACAAGCAGCTGTCAGCATAACGAGCAGAGCTTTAAAGAAACTGCAAGCGTCTGTCTTTCACTCACGATTTCTTCCTCTGACACGTTGCTTCATCCCTCTCTCTGTATTTTTGTTTTATTTTCCTCTTCTGTCCCTCTCTCTGCTTCACTCACTCACATCGCTTGTCTCTCTCCCTCAACATTTCACGCCCCTTTATGTGATTGCTCTCACATAAAATCTACTGCAGGTGTTCCAATTTATGTGTGTACTTGTTTACATGGTTGTGTGGAAGTGCGCAGCGATTCTCTCTATCTTTGAGTTGAATACTGCAGAACCAAAGCAAGCATGCCCAAGGCTACACTTATCCCAGCTTCCCAGCCACTCCAATAGGATGCAGCTTGCTCTTTATCCTGAGACAGGGAGTTTGCTTTTTTTCATGTTTTAGGAGGCAGTTGTGTTTTTTTTACAGTCTTTCTCTCTCTTAACCCCCCTCATAGCAGCTGTGAAGCTTTGGACCGTGAACATGGTGTAGTAGACTTTCGATTGCTTAAAACTGGGGATTGAAAGAGAGGACAGACTGAACGAATTAGGGAAAATAAATGAAAGTGTAACACGGCTATGGTTCAGAAAATGGTGCCAGGTGAGGAGGGATTTGTGACGTTAAGTTACCGAGCGGCACATTTGCGATGCATGCTTTGCTCAACAGAAATGTCCTTTTGTTGGAAACTTCTGCAAGGTATTACACAGTGTAACAGCTCCACCTTCTCGGGGCAGGGTGACTTGATGGTAAATTATTGCACACAACTGATCAGCAGCTATGTATCCCGGAGGAATGTAATGAATCCAGTCAGTTATGGACAGCCAATATTGTCGGTTTGACCTTTTCCTTATTCCACATTCCTCGCATGCTCTGAACTAAAAGTTAACTATGTTGCATTCACTGTAAAGCAGCAGACTGTGGTCACGCAGATGACTCATTAAATTTGAAGAGTTTTTCACTTTTCTTGCAGCTCTCTCTCTGCATGTTCTGCATACTGAGTTGCCATTTTCAATTAATTTACCCTCAGCACTCTTAATTAACCAAAGTATGGTCAAAATGGACCTGGAGGGCTGGAACACTTTGGAGAAGTCACTGCATTTTGCTATAGTAAACACATCATGCCCCTTTGTTTCCAAATAAATAATACTAATAGTACTAGAAATGAGAGAAGATTTTGAACTTTATGGTACTGACTTGTGGACTTAGGACAGACTGTTTTTCACCATCTTTGTGTCCAGGAGTTTGTGGGTGGGCCTGAAATCATTGCTCGATGACACACTGGAGCCATCCTCATTGTTACCCCTCCCACACACTACATAAACACTAAAGCATCAGTTTTTCTCCCCAACTCGTAACGTAGCTTTTTTTAGTACACATTCTCACTCTGACCTTGTCACATATTAATGTTTGATCATGGACTTTCCACGTCCACATACAACGTGCAAGGTACCCTGGGTTCATTGGTTTTTGACGTTCTGGGACACCGTGTCAAGTTCTGCCTGTTACATACATTGTCTTCCTTCAAGATACACATAGTTTTCACAGGAAATTTAACATTTACATACAATGTCTCTTTTAAAATAAATGCCCTATGTCGATAACACACCGCAAATTGATGTATTTTAGCTTTCAACAACAAAAGCACGTGGTTGGGTTTACCAAAAAATGAACAGGGTTTGGCTTTATAATCTAAACACAAACACCGCTCTCCCAGGTAGAAGTCGGCGTTTGTTGGACCCATCAACCACCCCTCCCGCCCACTCTTTTCGGTCTTTCAGCGCTTTAACTTTTGTTCATGTCCCGCTGCATTTCCCCTTGATGCCGCAGAAAGTCTGTTTTCAGTTGACATATATAGGGAAAAAAAGAGTTTTTGGCTTGTGATGTCATAAATAAATGTACAGTAAAGGCTCATTTATACTCGCTTTACATATTAAAATAGATATGATACGATATGCTTTATTGCCCCCACAGGAAAATTTGTCTTGGACAGATATGTCCATTTCAAATGTTGTAAACATCACTGCCCTCATACTTCCATGCATCCTGTATGTATGTTTGCTTCTTCCTCATCTCCTATGGACATGTCTCGCTTGAACTACGCTAAACTGCCTCCACGATCTCCGGTGGTACTGCTCTAGTTCGTCCTCATCCGTTAACTTTTCGGGAAACGTGCACAAAAACAGACAAAATGAATGTAGTGTACGGACAGAAGGCTCCATCCATCTCTGTCTCAGTCTAACATTGAGCATATATGAGCCCTTCCTCTTCCACGAAATAGAGGAACAGAGGCATCAGAATGCAGTACAAAGGTCACTGCTACAGGTCACCTTCTGATAATGGCTATTTTTCAGGCTTATGGTTGACCAACATCATTATCTTTGTCTTTCTTGCGTGGCTATAGGGTTAGGGGCTATATTGACGTCTATTGGTTCGGCATGCTTATGGCAGCACTTGAGTTGTGTTTCTCATTTTTATTAAGACAGGGATGTTTTTATAACAGTGCTCGTGTGGGCAGGAAATTTTTTGAGAACAAAGGAGGGAAAACCCTGTTTTCATATGTCCAGGTGGACTAGGTCTGAATTCAAAAGCCTATAGTTTACTTAGGTAGCTATCAGCAATTAGTTATTACAAATACCTGCACTCACATGACTTGTTATAAGAGCCCTACACACAAATATTTTAACCAATAACCTGATCTAACCCGCAAACTGCCAACCTTATGCGTTAAAGTAGCCCAACTGTCAAGACTGCTCTGTGTGTGTGTTTGAGAGTGAGTGCAGATAGAGGGAAAGAGAAGGTGGAAGGTGGACTATTGCATGCATGTTTTCATAGTTCATTACCACTACTATCTTCAAAATTGTGTTTTGTCACCCTACAGGCTGTAAGGAGCTGGATTTAATCCAGGGCAACAAAAACATGCAAAGGTCCGTTTCAAAAAACCAAAACAAAAAGTCATAGTTGTGTATGTCAAAAAAGTCATACATTAAAAAAAAACAGTTTTGTATGTTTAAAAAAAAAAAAACAGCCCTCACAATCATAGTATAAAATGTTGGACGTTTACTTTTCGAAAAAAAATCATGGGTCAGAAGTGAAGATGATGAAATCATCAAGTGACTGTGAGCGAGCTTTTGAGAAGACCTTGAACTTCTATACAGTTAAAGAGACGTGACTTGCTTTTTATTAATGATGCAAAGACAGGATGAAAAACTGGACTCAGCTGGATTAATTTGAAGAACTAAGGACAAAAAAAGGAGATGGAAAATAATTTATCAGTGTAAACTTCGTATTTCAGTATAAAAGTTTGATTTGAACGTGTGTGCAACTCAAATTTTGATGAATGTATTCTCTGTTTCATGATATAGACAGCGGGAGGTGGACTGGTGTTTACTTGGACTGTGGGAGCAATTGGAGAGTATTCAGGTCAGTCCAAATCTCTATCTTTTTATTCATGAACATTATACAGTTTTACCAGTGTCAATGCTAACTTTACATCTAGCCATACATTATTTTATTGTTGTGTGATTTTTACTTAAGCTTTTAGTTGTGTTACATGTTAAGAGAGGTGCTTATATTTGCCATTTTTGGATATGTAGTGTCAGTGGATGACATCTGGGAAGAAGAGGAACATCACAAGACCACCTGAAGGAGCATCTTCTCTGTGCTGAAGCTCCGATGTAGGAATTGTATTCTCTGTATCATCAGCTTCTGTGTTTCATGCTGAATATTGAAAACATAATAAATATTTTAAATTGACGGGTTTCTTCATTAAGAAAAAAAAGATATGAGGGAGAGAGATTAGGAGTTGTCACAGACCCATAGTCACAATATTTCCAGAGAAAATTCTCCACAGTATTGATTGGATTAATCTTCTGTACTCTTATGTCAATTTGTATTTGTAACGTGTTATGAAATAAGGTACACTTCCAGTGGAATGTAATGTTAATTCAGTTACTCTAGTTTGTGCATTATATAAAGAGTGCCATAATAAATATATGTGTATGATTAGGGGGCCTGTTTCTGTACCCAGGGTCCTCGTCAGGATGCTGTAGATGGTGTGAGACTAGATATTCCTAAGTATTGGAGGGGATATCTTAATATCTCTGGAGTTCCTGCGCGTCTGAGGTAGAACAGTATGCAACGCCCAGGTCAGGCCGCCAGTGACATGGACACCATGGTACATGAAGCTACCCACCCCTCTACATTGGGCACCTGTTGACATTAAGGTCCCTGCTTCTTCTCAAAGTCAACTATCAGCTCCTGACTTTTGGTAGGTGGGGGTGGGGGGGGGGTATGTGTCTTTTTTATTTATGTGTTAATGTAGTACCGACCAGATCACAGGATGTGTAGCAGAAAGGTAGCTCAGTGTGATGAACAGATCTTTGTCATTCCTTAAATTCCAAACACTGAGACTCCATTTCTACTTGTTTTTAAGAAAGTTGTTGAAGGACTTGTTTTTTTGGCGGATGTAGCTGGATAGAAAATAAACTGACTTGTGTGGTGACTTGTAGAGTGTTCAGTGTAAGAGTCTGTTTTGAGCTACAACACTCAGAGGAAAGACAGAATAGCTGTCTAATTCAATAGCTCAGTGTTATAGGAATGACTAGAGATTCTGATGTTGTGGGTTCAATACTTGTCTATGCTCTATGAATTCTGAATGCCTTTGTCCAAATGAATTGTGTGATTTTTCTCTGTATATTTCCATGTACTGCACGGACTGCCATGAAATTTGATACTGGTATTCATGTCCCCCTCAGGACAAGTCAAGATTGAAAATATTCTTATAATGATGATGTTGATAGATTAATAGAGTTTAAGCCTATAGGTGTTTCTCAAAGTCAAGGCAGATGATATAGAGAAAACAAAGGTTTTTAAATAAATCGTTCACAGCAGAGATGGATCGCTAAGTGTACACCTCCCCTCACTATTCACTTGATAATTGCTTTCATTCTGTCAGTTTCAATAGGTGTATTTTTTTGAGAGAATTGCGGTGAGAACGGCCACAGTAAAGACATTAGAATATCCTGCAGGTCGAAGCATCACTCTTTTGTTGTGCGGTGAATATATTTCAGAGGATTACCCAGTGGTATAATGTACAATCGCCACGATCAGCTGTTTCAGAGCAGCACAGCTCATCAGATCCGCTATTCATATTATTGTATTGGAGTGTGTGGTGACACAGAAAATATGTATTAAAATATGGATTGCTGTTGTCTTTACTTCATTACTCCACTTACACTCAAATATGATCCAGAAATATGTTCTCTATAAAAGTCACGCAATTCTGACAATACCAATACATTTGTTTAAAGTCTACAACATTAGTGAGTGTTAAAATGATCACAGTACCCTGAAACCTCCTTGGTCTGCTGAGAGTTAATAACAATCACGTGGGGACACTTGTTAGCCTGTTCCAATGTGTGTTCACTGAATGCTTGGGAGGACTCTTGCCTTACCCATCCTGCCAAGGAAGGATCCTTGACTCTGAGAAACACACTATGAGTGTTTCCTCAAAAGGCCGAATTTGAAGGACGTTACGCCATCGACCCCTGCTGAAGGACTGTTCCAATGTCAAGGATCCTTCCGAGTTTCACGAGGGACCGAGTCCTTCTTTCAGAGAAATTCCAAGGATGCATGTATGGATCCTCCGCAGGTATAAAATCCCCACAATGGTTTGCACAGTACACGATTTGCTGGAAGTGAGGGCGGGGCCTTCTCAATGAAACCTGCACCAGTGGCGCTCAGAAGGATTTAGATTAGTATGTCATTTATTTGTACTAATGTCTCCACCTGAGTTTTTATCATACAAGCGTGAAAAAAATATTGACAGACACATAATTTACACTTTCCAATGTGTCCACTGCCACGTAAGGATATTTTTTGAATAAGGTGATTTAGATAAAGTGTACAAGTTTTAAATGACTCATTCACAGCAGAGATGGAGCACTAACTCCCCCCCCACTATTAACATGAAAACGACCTAACTGTTTCCATTATGCCAGTTTCAATAGGTTTATTTTTCCGGGGAATTGTGGTGAGAACGGCCACAGCAAAGACATTAGAATATCCTGCAGGTCAAAGCAACACAACTCATCAGATCCACTATTCATATTATTGTAGCGGAGTGTGTGGTGACACACAGAAAATATATATTAAAATATGCATCACTGTTGTCTTTACTTCATTACTCCACTTACTCTTAACTATGATCCTGAAATATATTGTCCCTAAAAGTCACGTGATTCTGACCAAACTGATACATTTGTTTAAACTCTACAACACTAGAGTGTTAAAATTAACTCAACCCCCCTCAGTCTGCTGAGGGTTAATGATGAGCATGTGGGGACACTTGTTAGCTCTGTTACCTGTTCCAATGTGTGTCCACTGAATGCTAGGGAGGACTCTCGCCCTAACACCCTTTGTCTTAAAAGCAGAGAGCCAGCCTTCTGAACAGCTTTCTCCAATTAAGTCCTCCTGCTAGGACACCTTAACAGCTGACTTTGGAATGCCTTTGTCCAAAGGAGAGACTGAAAACCAACAGAGACAGCTCTTGTGTCTCCAGTTCATTAGCTCAGTGGGGTAGAAGGTTGGCTTGAAGATTGGAGTATCAGGGTTCAATTCTCAGGTAAAGTTCCTTACAACTTTTAACTTTCTCCTTCACACACCAGCTTGCAAAACAGACTAAGTGTTTCTGGCCTGGTAGCTCAGGCTGTTACAGAACCAGTTGGAGGTTGTGAGGTTGAATGTTCTATCCTAATCCAGGCCAGGTGAACTTTCAAGTCTGCTGTCCAGAGGAGAGATTGTAAGGCTCCGTGAAACATAACAAAAGTGCTAGGTGGAATAGCTCAGGCTGTCAAAGAGCTGCTTGGCAGTCACAAGATGGGAAGATCGATCCTTATCCAGGGCAGGTGAATTTTCAAGTCTGCTGTCCAGAGAAGAGAGTGAAAGGCTCTGTGAAACACAGCAGAAGTGTGAGGTGGAATAGCTCAGGCTGGTAAAGAGCTGCTTGCGAATCAGGAGTTGAGAGGTTCGATCCTTATCCAGGGCAGGTGAATTTTCAAGTCCGCTGTCCAGAGGAGAGAGTGAAAGGCTCCGTGAAACACAGCAGGATTGTGAGGTGGAATAGCTCAGGCTGTTAAAGAGCTGCTTGGCAGTCACAAGATGGGAAGTTCAATCCTTATCTAGGGCAGGTGAATTTTCAAGTCCAAACACCCAAATGAAAAGGTTAAATGCACCTGGAGAAAAGGTTATCTGTGTAGCAGGATAGCTCAGTGGTTAAGGCTACTGGCATAATTGTGGGAGCAGGGGTTCACATCTGATGCAGGAAAGGTATCTAGGACGGAGTAAGGTGGTTAGTAATAGGGAAGGTAGCTATGACTAGATAGTTGGGAAGGTGGCTAGGACTAGGTAGTAGGGTAGATGGCAGGGTGGGTAACAGGAGTGGTAGGGTATGCAGGAAGGTCGCTAGGACTATGTAGTAGAGTCAGTGGGAAATTAGCAAGGAATAGGGAAGGTAGCTAGGACTAGGTAGTTGGGAAGGTCGTTAGGAATTGGGCAGGAAGGTGGCTAGGACTATGTAACTAGGCTAGGAATAGGTAAAGCAGGAAGGTAGCTAGGGCTGGGTAATAGGAAAGGTAGACAGGAAGGTGGCTAGGACTAGATAGGGAAGGTGGGAAAGTGGTTAGGAAATGGGAAGACAGGAAGGTGGCTAGGGCTAGTAGGGAAGGTGGTTAGGAATTGGGAAGGCAGGAAGGTGGCTAGGACAAGATAGTAGGGTAGGTGGGAAGTTGGCTAGAAATAGGGAGGTGGCTAGGATGAGGTAGTGGAGCAGGTGGGAAGGCAATTAGGAAGGTGGCTAGAACTAGATGGTGGGAAAGTGGTTAGGAATTGGGAAGACAGGAAGGTGGCTGGGACTACATGGTTGAGAGTGTGGCTAGGACTAGATAGTAGGGTAGGAGGGAAGTTGGCTAGGAATAGGGAGGTGGCTAGGATGAGGTAGTAGAGCAGGTGAGAATGCAATTAGGAAGGTGGCTAGGACTAGATGGTGGGAAAGTGGTTAGAAATTGGGAAGACTGGAAGAGGACTAGATAGTAGGGTAGGAGGGAAGTTGGTAGGGAAAGTGGCTAGGAATAGGGAAGGTGGGAAGATGGCTAGGATAAAGTAGAGCAGGTGGGAAGGCAGTTAGGAATTAGGAAGGCAATTAGGAAGGTGGCTAGGTAGTTGGGACGGTCATAGATGGATACTTTAACTTAGTTCAGCGCTGACTGAGGTGGAAAAGAAATACTAATGTTAAAGTAAAATGTTCACCTACGTATCACTATCCCTAGCCACCTTCCAATTCCTAGCCTAACCCTAGCCACTTTATCACCCACCCTACTACCTAGTCCTGGCCCCCTTGCCGATTTTTCCTACCTAATCCTAGCCACCTTCCCGCCTTCCCTAGTCATCTTCCCACCTTCCCTATTCCTAGCCACTTTCCCTACTACCTAATCCTAGCCACCTTCCCACCTTCCCTATTCCTAGCCACCTACCCTACTACCTAGTCCTGGCCCCCTTGCCGATTTTTCCTACCTAATCCTAGCCACCTTCCCGCCTTCCCTAGTCATCTTCCCACCTTCCCTATTCCTAGCCACTTTCCCTACTACCTAATCTTAGCCATCTTCCCACCTTCCCTATTCCTAGCCACATTCCCTACTACCTAATCCTAGCCATCTTCCCACCTTGCCTATTCCTAGCCACTTTCCCTACTACCTAATCCTAGCCACCTTCCCACCTTCCCTAGTCATCTTCCCACCTTCCCTACTACCTAATCCTAGCCACCTTCCCAACTACCTAATCCTAGCCACCTTCCCACCTTCCCTACTACCTAATCCTAGCCACCTTAGCACCCACCCTACTACCTAGTCCTGGCCCCCTTGCCTATTTTTCCTATTACCCAGTCCTAGCTACCTTCCCTATTCCTAGCCACTTTCCCTACTACCTAATCCTAGCCATCTTCCCACCTTGCCTATTCCTAGCCACTTTCCCTACTACCTAATCCTAGCCACCTTCCCTATTCCTAGCCACCTACTCTACTACCTAGTCCTGGCCCCCTTGCCGATTTTTCCTACCTAATCCTAGCCACCTTCCCACCTTCCTGCCTTCCCTAGTCATCTTCCCACCTTCCCTACTACCTAATCCTAGCCACCTTCCCACCTTCCCTACTACCTAATCCTAGCCACCTTAGCACCCACCCTACTACCTAGTCCTGGCCCCCTTGCCTATTTTTCCTATTACCCAGTCCTAGCTACCTTCCCTATTCCTAGCCACTTTCCCTACTACCTAATCCTAGCCACCTTCCCACCATCCTATATACACACACACCTTTCCTGCATTGGATGTGAACCCCCTTCTCCCACACTAATACCAGTAGCCTTAACCACTGAGCTATCCTGCTACACAAAGAACCTTTTCTCCGGGCGCATTTAACCTTTTCATTTGGGCGTTGGTCTTGAAAATTCACCTGCCCTAGATAAGGATCAAACCTCTTAATTCCTGATTCCCAAGCAGCTCATTACCAGCCTGAGCTATTCCACCTCACACTTCTGCTGTGTTTCACGGAGCCTTTCACTTTCTCCTCTGGACAGCAGACTTGAAAATTCACCTGCCCTGGATAAGGATCGAACTTCCGACCACAGATTTCCCAAGCAGCGCTTTACCAGCCTGAGCTATTCCACCTCACACTTCTGCTGTGTTTCACGGAGCCTTTCACTCTCTCCTCTGGACAGCAGACTTTAAATTTACCTGCCCTGGAGAAGGATCAAACTTCCAACCACAGAACTCCCAAGCAGCTCTTAAACAGCCTGAGCTACTCCACCTCACATTTCTCCTGTGTTTCATGGAGCCACGGACATTTTGTGCCAATGTTTAAGTTTTAGTGTAACATAGTCTCTTCAATATATTTCCAATCTTTAATGATGCAAGTATCAAATAACATTTATTTGCTGACAACCAAATGAAAAATAATAGAGAAAAAGTTGAGAAGCTGTAGTCCACCTTTTTTGTATACATCCTCATGTATGAACATTGTGCCTTTTTACCATGCCATGTAAATGCTGAAATTGCTTTATGTAATGTAGCTGACAGTAGGAAGAATATTAATTTTCACTGTATTCACTTGACCCCACAAAGTCATGGGGAGACTCGACCAATTCCAATTTGTATACCTTTAATATTTTTCTCAGCCAATGGCATAATGACTAAATTATACACTGAACAAAAATATAAATGCAACACTTTTGTTTTGCTCCCATTTTTCATGAGCTGAACTCAAAGATCTAAAACATTTTCTATACACACAAAAGACCATTTCTCTCAAATATTGCTTACAAATCTGTCTAAATCTGTGTTAGTGAGCACTTCTCCTTTGCCGAGATAATCCATCCCACCTCACAGGTGTGGCATATCAAGATGCTGATTAGACAGCATGATTACTGCACAGGTGTGTCTTAGGCTGGCCACAATAAAAGGCCACTCTGAAATGTTCAGTTTTATCACACATCACAATGCCACAGATGTCGCAAATTGTGAGGGAGCGTGCAATTGGCATGCTGACTGCAGCAATGTCCACCAGAGCTGTTGCCCGTGAATTGTATGTTCATTTCTCTACCATAAGCCGTCTCCAAAGGCGTTTCAGACAATTTGGCAGTACATCCAACCGGCCTCACAACCGCAGACCACGTGTAACCACACCAGCCCAGGACCTCCACATCCAGCATGTTCACCTCCAAGATTGTCTGAGACCAGCCACCCGGACAGCTGCTGCAACAGTCGGTTGGCATAACCAAAGAATTTCTGCACAAACTGTCAGAAACCGTCTCAGGGAAGCTCATCTGCATGCTCGTCATCCTCATCGGGGTCTCGACCTGACTGCAGTTCATCGTTGTGACCGACTTGAGTGGGCAAATGCTCACATTCCATGGCGTCTGGCATGTTGGAGAGGTGTTCTCTTCATGGATGAATCCCGGTTTTCACTGTTCAGGGTAGATGGCAGATAGCGTGTGTGGCATCGTGTGGGAGAGCGGTTTGCTGATGTCAATGTTGTGGATCGAGTGGCCCATGGTGGCGGTGGGGTTGTTGCAAGGATCTGTACACAATTCCTGGAAGCTGAAAACATCCCAGTTCTTGCATGGCCAGCATACTCACCGGACATGTCACCCATTGAGCATGTTTGGGATGCTCTGGATCGGCGTATACGACAGCCTGTTCCAGTTCCTGCCAATATCCAGCAACTTGGCACAGCCATTGAAGAGGAGTGGACCAACATTCCACAGGCCACAATCAACAACCTGATCAACTCTATGCGAAGGAGATGTGTTGCACTGCGTGAGGCAAATGGTGGTCACACCAGCTACTGACTGGTTTTCTCTCTCCTTTGCTGTAGAGCTTGTTGATTGTATTCACAGCCTGAGTAGGCAGGAAAAAATGTCATGTCAACAGCGTCCATGAGAGATACCAATGTTTCAGAAGAGTTCCTTAACATAACTATAAAGCCCCAAAATGTGCAAAACTTCACTCTGTCTGCATTTGCGACATCTCTGCTGACATTACATTATCATGAGCATGATGTGTCACACTGAGTAAAAAACATTCATTCCCTCATTTGACTGCAAACAAGCTCCACACTGCTCCCTCTGTATTCATTTGTTCTCTCAGCCTGTATAACAGGAGCTATTTTCAAATTCTCTACAAACTAAGTGAAATGAGTTTCTTAAAGTTTGCATATAAGGCTTTGAGGCAGTTTGTTCAAGTCCAGCTGTCTTCATTCACACATTCACTGCTTTGGCTCACCTTATTGCTGCGATACGTCAGTGTTGCCACCATATTGGACTGGCAACACTGGCCCCTAGCGTTTCAGAGCAGAGAATACAGCTCATTTTTTAAACGATTATTTCACATTATAATACACATTTACAAGTTTTCTGTTTTGTGAAAAATTCAGAACACATACTTATTTATGCTTTACCCACACTTCAATGTTTATATTTTACCTTTTTAATGTGATAAATCAGGTTCATCATTAGGGACAGGGGAGCAATACTGTTGGCAATGTACTGGGCCGTCGTGATCGAAGCAAAACCCTGTAGGAGTCCGTTCACTCAAACCTTGAATATTCAACACTTTTGTTCCACTGATCGTGGCCTTGGAGAGTAATACCTGCTTTTGACTTAATACCAAACTAGTTTTCCGTCATTGAGGGGAAGTTAACGATTTTATTAAAAATTACATAAGGATTAAAAGCAGTGTTTTTATACTTGCAAATACCATTGTAAACATGCAAACTGCACTTGCCTTGACTGATGAACCATCACCCCATACAAAAATATTTTAAAAATGAGATATGTCAGGAATCTGACATACTACTTACTTTAACTGAGCTCACGTCTGATAAAAAGCAGGATTTAGTTCTGCTGGACAAAGAAAAAATAAGAAGGGATAATAAAAGTACAAGGATGTGGCACGCTGGATTATTCCTTCTGCCTTAAATATATGTGGTCTGTGTTTTTCCTTGACCCCCCTCAGGTTCCTCCGATCCAGAACAACTCAGATGTCTGTCTCTGTCTCTCCCTCTTACACATGCACACACACATGCACATGCCTAAACACAGGAGAAGGAGATATACTTGAACACCAACTTAACTAAAACAGACAAACCACTATTGGCTGGAGGAAGACGGGGGAATTGTGTGGTGGTGATCTACAAGGGCAATTCTCCATTTGGAGCAGCGCATTAAACATGCTTTTAAAGAGCGGGTGATAAAATGTGCAGCTTGGGGATTGGAGAGATGAATCCTTCTCGACAGAGTTTTCCCTGGCCTCTACAGCTCTAAATTACTAGGTTTGGAGGTGGCCAGGGAAGACTGGAGAGATCGAAAAGTAAATTTATTTCCCTGTGATGTGGAAAAGGCTCAGGAAAAAATAAACAAATCACACAGAGGGAAAACAAGGAAAAAATCGAACAGGAAGATGATCAGATATAGTGTGCAAATATGAACAATCAAATCATCACTTCAAATTCATATAAATAAAACTGCTCACCTGCAAAAAGACTAATTCTCTCATGAATTATATATAGAAATGCAGCACTCCAGGAAAATGACTACAAGAGTTAGAGTACTTGTGAAAACATTTCCTCCCAGGTGCAACAGCCAAAGGGTACAAAACTTATTCAATAAGAATTCATTCTGATTACCAGAAATAGAACAAATTATTCTGTGGGTCTTCAAAGCACTGGCTGGCGACTTAAAAATACTCTGGAGGGAAAAGTATTAATGAACGAGCCCACGGATGTACAACAAATTTCCCGCAAGGGACAATAAAGTTTATCCTGATCCTAATCTGATTCACCAAAACAAGTTCACAACCGACAATACTTTGAAAGCGCTCTATCCAGAGCTTAGCATCGCCAAAGACACTTGTGATTGGTTTCAAGAAGAGCAGCTTGCAAAAAAGTACGGATGTAATAACTGTGCGCGGGGCAGTAACAACATCTGAACACAAGTGTTACTGGAGATGCATGATGTGTTAACAGCAATGTTTCTCGGCTGTCCACTTGTGTTCAGATCATCGAAACGCATGTTGATATCAGGTCTAAACAGGCTTTTAGGGGTGCCCATGAGAGCATGCAGGCTCCCTGGCCAGTCACAACCAAGTAAGGTAACTTAACCTAACCCTAACCCTGTGATCAGTTTGGTTGGATAACATCTGTAAAGTCCAAAGAACAGCACAATTTAATTGTTTTTATGCTACTGCTGGTGACACTGATGCCCCCACCTACACATACCTCAATTAGAGAAGCTAGCCCTCAACACCCAGACCCTCCCGCCCCAACCTCATATTACAAGAGTTGACTATTTATTTAATTTTTAACTTTATTTTCATTCAGTTCTTTATTACTCCTTAATACCGGTATGTATTATGATCATTTCTATTATTTCTATCATTTATACCTCATCAAGCTGTGTGTGTCATCCTATTTTCTTACTCTGTCCTTGTGTTTGTTGTGTATACAGTTTTTTTATTGTTTCTTTTGTACCTAATAAGTCACCACTGTGTTAATGTTGCAATTCATTTTTATCAACATTCAAGTTAACATTGGGCTGGAAGCCGACTCAGCCGATGGAAGTCTCGTGTGCGTGAGCCCATTCTGGGGAATAAAAGACAGCAACAAGCAAGATCACTTCACATTTTTACCCTTCACCACACAATGACAGGACTATCATGCAGTTTGTTGACAGGTTCAATATAGTAATAGCTCCTTAAAAGATAAGAATGGTTGCATTTGTCTCACTTTTTTTTTTTTTTAAACCCATCTGATGCAAGAAACAGTTGGCCCCCGGGTATTTTCACGTTGTTCTATCTGGCTCCCATTCAAAAAAGTTTGGACACCCCTGTAACAAGCCTTTGGGGCAGGAGCAGACACACAAACTGCTGGAGTGGAACAGTTCAGAAATCCAATGGAGGTGGGATTCAGAGAAGAGTCCAGTGCAGGGCTCCAGTTCAGTATCTTAAAATCTCTCATAATAAACGGGGGGAAAATCTGGTGAAACCTGTAATTTCAGGTCATCAGCATCCCTCATTTAACACAAAAGCAGACAGACTGCTCTCACCTTTTTACTTTGAGTATTCCAATCTTATGAATTCCAACTTTTTTCACAAAGTTGAGATTTTTTTTTGTCCCAACAGTGGCCCCGTGACTTAACTGTTCAAACCAAATACAATTGTTTTCACTGGTGGGAGGCATAAAATATTCTCTGATCCAGCAAAGAATGCCGGCCTCAAATTGAATCAAACATACCTGACCTAACTAAGTACCACAGAAATGAACACCACTAATTAGCACCTCCCCTCCGTGCACTCCACCTCATTCCCCTCACTCCCCACTGTAAAACGCATTGAAATGGATTTAAACCCTCTCAAGCCAAAAAAAAAAAAACCTATTGTGTTTCTGTTCTTGTTTTCCCACCAATGACCAATCAGGTATGAATTCATCCAGAGTGGTAGGAATATCTCAGCATGTCGCCCAAACCCAACAGTTAGAGTGATCACAGTACCCAAACCATGTGGTGCAGCGGATCGGCAGCTGCTTCAAATTATAACTTCAAAAAATATATCAAGAGGCAAACAAAAAAGAAAAGCTCTTGGATTAAAACTGGACATGTTTCCAACCTCTGATAACAATAGGGGGTTTGCTGTTACCCTCTGCGCTGCCTTTTTTTTCTTCATCCGGCCCTTGTTGCTGCATTCATCAGAGCTATGCAACCTCTCAGAGGGGAATCAAGGGCTATGAATGGTCATTGATTGGCGGAAAGCAGACGAAGAGGAGTTACCATGGAGTACTTGCTGCATACGAGTCTGTTATTTTCTCAAAGAATTGATAATAATCCGAGAAAGTAAACTTCCCTTTTGTTCAGCTATTCTTAGGACATATAGGACGTATATAATACAAGCTATTTATTAGAGTTTAAAGGCTGCACTACAGTATTAGACTGTTTGCATGTATATCGTGTCTTGTAATGGTATCATTTGTGCGTAACGGCCATAAGACTCACTAAACACACAGATTTCAATTTCAAATTTTACTGCAAAAAGCTCTGCGCTTTGTAAAGCACCAGCAGTATATATTATGGTGTTCAGCAGACTGTATCAGAGCTAAGCAGGCTTTTAGTATGGCCTTGAGGGTCTGAATGCATATGGAGTAAAAGAAGGACAGTCTTTAGGGTGGCATGGGTTCAAAAGGTTACAGTGAGTGTAAAAAAGACTTACTGGCCACTGTGCAAATAAAAACACATCTGCCAACACATCTTCCGATAGCAGGCTCAACCCCTGCAAACTTTAATGCATAAAAAGACAAGTTTTTAGGACATTTGATACTGTTTATATTGTAGTATTGCTCCGGAGTTGTCGTTGAAATGAGCAGGTAATGACGGACCAAAATGGGGATTTGAGGCTCAGGGTTTTCAACTCGGGCTCCCTTCATGTAGAACCACCAGCTGTCAACTTGGCTCACCACCAGCCAGGGTTTTACAGCTCAGTACACTTAGAAATTTGGTTACCACTATAATTTGGGGTCACACACAATAAGGGCAACCGCAGACCTACAGCTAAATTCCTAGATCACTCATAAAGATGAAAGGATGGGAAAATTATTGAGGTGAATGTAATGGTTAAGAGCAGGGCGAGCAGAAATGAGATGCAGCAATGTTAAGTAATAATCAGGAAAGGAAAAAATTACCATAATGATTAGGTTAAAAAAATAAGTATGTTATCAGTTATGATTAGATATAAATATAATTAGCTGTAATTATCTTTAAGGTGGAGAGCGAGGTGTATGAAGAGATTTAAATCTTGACCTGAGTTTCTGCTTATGGCTTTACATCATTTCAGTCGAATCTATGAACGATTAGGATGTACTGAGGCCTAAAATTTTCATCCATGCACAGTTGCACAAATTTGCCACAATGCTATTCATACAAATTGCCCAGACAGACCGTATCATAACTGTGATATGAAAGCCAGGGTTTTAAAGAAAACTACATCTTTTTTGTTTTTTCACCATCTATATTAAATACTTTGTGTGAATGCTGTTTCCATTAAAAATAGCATTTTAATAACTGTGTACACTTAAATTACTCTGCCATGTGGAGTATTACTTAGCCCTTTGAAAACAACTGCATCCTGTCTTACAAAAAAAAACCAACCCTGATGATGTCATTAAGGTTTTGAAAGTCTGTGTTAAAAAAAAAAAGTCCATTCAAAATTCCAACAAGGGTCAATTGAAAGATGCTGTTATTAAGGTGCATTAGAGGTCATGTACAATTAAATGTTTTGGGCAACCAATTCACAGGAACAAATGTTGCCACTGTACATTTATGAAAACCATTGATAAGTTACATTTGCATGCTAAAAAGTATGTGATACATTTAAACTTTACAATTCTTTACATTTCAACAAAGCTGTGGTTGGGTTCAGGCAAAAACACCAGTTGGTTAAGGTTAGCAAAAAAAAAATCATGTTTTGCTTTAAAATACCCGGTTTTGGTGGCACAATCCCAGCTGGAGACACAGCAAGTCTCGGGGGGGAAAAACAATCGTGATTTCTACCACTATCCCTGGTGGAAACACAGTGAGGGAAGGGCAGGGAGGTGTGCGCTCTCTGCCTCGGGCTTTCACCGTTCGCACATGGAAGGGCAGAGAAGTGTGCTCTCTCTGCCTTAGGCTTTCCACATAGGAACATGGAAGAGGCTTTCTGCGTAGGCCGAGGAAAGGCAGAGAGGCCCCAGAACAGAGCCATATAGCCAAATATAATACTGCAAAAGGGAATAAAGTTTTCTTTGACTAAAGTGATCCTGACTGAACTGATTTTGTTGTTGGTTGGTCTCAAACATTGGTCTCCAGTTGTTTTCTGCTTGGCAGGCATCTGACCAAGGTGTCATGCAATCCAATTCACCCTCCACCTCCCAATGACAACATTAGCTCATATCCATGTAATGTGAAAAAGTCACTTCAGAAACTAGATCAGCCCATTGTCATTTTGAAGTCATCAAATACCGCCGCTTTGTCAGTGATTTCGGCATCAGATACCTGACGCCAAAAGCCACCTTTGGCAGTGGTATGATACGTGTGTGGGAAGAATGACTATGTAACCCGGCCAGACGTAACCTTTTGCAGTGTTATGATATGCCGCCAGTCAGCCGGCTGGCACCTGATGCTGCGGTAAGACGGTGTACGGTGTCAAGTTAAAATACTGCCAGTGACGATGTTATATAAATAGCTGGAAAATCCCTATTGGGTGGCCTGGAGGGGTGGTGGATAGGTCCAGCCCCCTTTCACCCGGGGGCCTTGTGTCGACTTCCCATATGAACGTAGAGCCAAACCATGATGCCTTTTTCTAAACCTAACCAGGTGCTTTTGTTGCCTATTTTTAACCAGGTGCTTTTGTTGCCTAATTCTGACCAGGTGCTTTTGTTGCCTAATTCTGACCAGGTGCTTTTGTTGCCATCCCGGCATTGGCGTCCTGGAACATCAACAGCAGATGCAGAAGGATACTTAGTGTTGATGTGATATGTATAAAATGTATCCACGGTTTGCAGAAACGTACAGTGCCAACATTTCCTTCAGGCAACTGGGCTCGTTTCCTGGATATTTTGGCCTCGGCTGCAATGATTTTGGTCATACTTCTTTTCCTCTGGACCTTTTAAATCAAAGACATTCAAGGACGTGCAGTGCGGAATAAACTGACTTTTCCTGTATGTGTTTTCAATGACCACTAATAGTTATCATGCTAGCCTAGCCTCAGTTCTAATGTGTAACCTAAATCAGCACCACTATATGAGTACTTGCTCATATGTTGAAGTAAAAGACTATTGTCCCTGTCATATATGACCTAACAGCACCTCTCCAAACCTGCTTCT
This sequence comes from Epinephelus awoara, assembly GCA_035609425.1. Taxonomy (NCBI): domain Eukaryota; kingdom Metazoa; phylum Chordata; class Actinopteri; order Perciformes; family Serranidae; genus Epinephelus; species Epinephelus awoara. The sequence continues at coordinate 17,023,562 of CM069316.1, read as the reverse complement.
CCAGTTCTGTGCTTCACCTACTACTTTAGCCACATTATTTTTTCATCACCACCTTTTCCTCTTTTCCATCTCCTCTCCTTCATCATTTCTTCCCCATGACACTGGGCTACTATGAAGAGCCTCTGCACAAAAAGGACTACAAAAGAAACAGATTCACAGGGCCACTGCATTGTCAGCCTCCACAATAGACCTGATGAGATTGAAATCGCACAAACACACACCTACACACACACACACACACACACACACCCACCCACACACACAGTTTTTCCATTGCAGGGGGTAGAGTAGGACAGGGGATGAGACTGTGTGGTCAACCCTGCTACCTGGCAGGAACACAGCAACGTGGCGTGACACAGCTCCCCTCTGCTGTGAGGCTGTAGTGGAAGCGTATCACAGCGTGGCACGGCACTGCTAAATTGGACCCACCCGTGGAAAAAAAAACTAATACACAGTCCTGGACAATAGCTCTGATGAGTCATGAAAAAATGCAAATTGACCCCCAGGTAGCGTGGAACTGCTACTGGCACGCGTTGTGACATGGAGAGTTATTGACAGCTCTGTACTGCAGAAAGTGAGCCGAAGAGAAACAGTCCAAGGATGAGCAGATGTGAAAACGAGAGAAGCCGACAGAGGACGGAGAAAGAGTGGGAGAAAGAAAGAGATGTTTTGTGCGTGGGAGAGGAAGAGTGCAAGACAGAGACAGACAGAGAGCATGCAGGGAAAATGAAAGAGGAGAAACAAGACAAGGAGAACATGACAAAAAAGTATGCGTGAGGCAATGTGACACACACAGGCGATGTGAGAGCAAGAGAGTGAGACTGCAAAAGAAAAGGCAGAAATTAGAAAAAAAAAGAGTACGCAGCAGTAAGAGAAGGAGAGAGCGGCAGAGATAGAGACAAGAGGGAGGAGAAGAGGGTACAAGACAGCTTTTATTACACAACATGTGCTGTGGACAGATGGTGGTGAATTATGTATTAAGGCTTTTACACTGCTCCTGTACTTTTGCACCAGAGTAGAAAATGAGCCTGTGTGTGGAACAAAATGTTTAGCTAAGTTTTCACATCTTAACCCAGGGGGCTTTTTTATAAACAATTACACAACAGAACATACAGGTGAACATCTACACTAAACTAGTCAGGCACATAATTAATTTTATAATCTATTTTTAATTCTAGACATTTTATTTTACTGTAATACAATTCAGAAAGTGATTATCAATTGTATATTTTTACAATTAACATTGTATCGTTTCGGGATTTAAAGGATAAGGCTGGTGTTATTCTGTGTTTTACTTATTGCCAACAAATTTAATGAAAGACCAAACACAGTAGTGCACTTCCCTACTTCCCTGTCAGCTCCACTGTAAGTTCATTTGTGTCTCCTGAAGATTTCCTAAAACAGCTGGGCACTGAACATCACTCAAACTGGATTAAATAGTGCACTTGGATCAACAGGACCATACAGGCACTCCAAAAACATATAGATAAACGAGGAGGGAAATATTTAAGAGCCTTTATTGTCATGGGTAAATTGTTAAAAGAGCCAACATGTTTTGACCACTGCAGGTCTTCACCAGGGCTTTAAAAACACGCACTACAGGTATGGCCCACCTATTTTCCTTCCTTGTTTTTCTACTTTTTTTTGGAATGCTTTTGATAAGGCACACCTGTGAAGTGGAAACCATTTCAGGTGACTACCTCTTGAAGCTCATCGAGAGAATGCCAAGAGTGTGCAAAGCAGTATTCAGAGCAAAGGGTGGCTATTTTGAAGAAACTAGAATATAAAACATGTTTTTGGTTATTTCACCTTTTTTTGTTAAGTACATAACTCCACATGTGTTCATTCATAGTTTTGATGCCTTCAGTGAGAATCTACAATGTAAATAGTCATGAAAATAAAGAAAACGCATTGAATGAGAAGGTGTGTCCAAACTTTTGGCCTGTACTGTATGTACACACACATATGAGGTGATGTCGCCCCACACCATCGCCACCAAAAGATACTCTATCGGTGCAGCAATCAGCAAAGCGTTCTCTGCATCTTCTCCAAACTTTGACCCTACGATCCAAGTGCCGTAAGCAGAATCTGGACTCATCCTCCACATGTTCAGGTTCCAGTGCACATGTTGCCGACACCAGCGCCAACGGGCCTGACAGTGACGGGCAGTCATGGCAGGCCTCCTGACTAATAATAACAGCAGCAGTAGGAGGCATCAGGCAGGACCACGGCAGCAGCATAACCACGTCACATGATCCAGGTACAGCTGCGATACAAGGTAACCTACGAGACAGTGGAGCAAAAAGGCTCCGGAGAAGAAGCAGAGTTAGTGACATGCAGTAGACCCGAGTTAGCAAGATGCAGTATCAGGACATGAATGTTAGCAAAGGAGAGAGAGAGAGAGAGAGAGAGAAAAGGAGAGAAGGTGCTCGGTGTATTATGGGAGGTCTCCGGCAGACTAGGCCTATCCAGGGGCTGCCTGAGCCAGCCCTAACTATAAGCGTTATCAAAAAGGAGAGTTGTAAGTCTAGTCTTAAATGCGGAGACAGTGTCTGGCTCCCAGACCGAAAGAGGAAGATGATTCCACAGAAGAGGAGCCTGATAGCTGAAGGCTCTGGCTCCTCTTCTACTTTTGGAGACTTTAGGAACTACTACTACGAGTAACCATGCATTCTCAGTGAAGTGTTCAGATTCTGTTTACAATATTAATAGTTCAACAAAAATCAAAAATCAGGTTACCAGTGCAGGTGCCTTGCATCATGAAAACAGTACGTACGCACTGCATGGTAGTTAACAATCTAACTGCCTTACACATTACAACATGACAGGTGCAGGCTGCACAATACAATTTACAGTAAGAAATATACAATGAATGCATTAAACATGGCATAACTAGCAGCACGTGTACCCATTGGGGTAACATACAACATCTATGTACCTGCTGGGGTAACTTCTAACATCTATCTGAGATAAGTGCCCACAAGACTGACTGCTTAAATCCAGTTCTTCACATCATGGGAGAAACTGTGATAAATTGTGGTAATTTCTAAAACCAGAGAGAGAGGTTGAGTTTTTAACAGTTTTGAGGTAATATGGCATAATATGGCACAAAGGAAAACGCAAGATCACGCAGCTGCTGTTGTTTTCCCATTGAATCTGTTGATGTTTGCCATTCTCCCAAAACTTGTTCATGTTTTGAATGGTGATTCTTTTTTTCCACTTCATCATGTCTTTTTATGGGTTTATCTGTATTTGGGTAGGATTTCTGGAACACTGAATTTATTTGCATGAATATTTTGCAATGATTGGGCAAGAAAGACGTGATACATTTTTTTCACTAAGTGATTTCGGTGGGATGTGGCAGTGCATGTGAGAATGTGTTCCGATCAGATGAGACAGAAATAATATCCAGGTCATAGACACAGACACCCTGACAACGTTTCTAATTCTTGACGGTAGAGCGTGACCATTAAAAAAAAACAAGTCAATTTCTATGTAGTATGGATTAATTGTCGAAAAAAAAAATATCTTAAAAGTGATTATATTTTTTCACAGGTATGTCTAATGTCATGTTGAAGCTGCAGGACTTCACGGGTGAATTATTAAAATCCAAAGTGGCAAAGGCATGAGCTCTCATTGCTGTCACACCTCATTTCAAATTCTCAATTTCTGTCAAATCAGCATCACATAATTATTATTCTCTTGCTGCTGATTCTCCAAATCAAGCAAAGGCAGGTCTTCCTGCAAGGATGTGACATTACAGTTTGGCTCTTTAAAGAGCTTTATCCAACTCTTCTGACACATAGCTCGGAAAAACAGAAATTGGTCTACTGCAAAAAAGCACAAAACCACAGTGCAAGCCATTTGGAAGAAATACGGATAGAGGGAGGAATGAAAAGAGCTGGGATGACATTTGCTTCACACCCAAGTGAGTTTGTAGTCATGCAGTCGATTCTGTTCGCCCCCCCTGTCCCAGTGATGGACTTGGAGCAGCCCACCCTGTCTGCTGCCAGTCATATTGGCCTTCCTGGCACGAAGGCCCGTCAGAGGTCCTGCCAAGGCTGGGAACGCAGTAGTTCTCAGGCCAAGGGGGACACATGCTAGTAAGGGAATTTGGCAGTAATGGAGTGTAAAGAGAGACTCAGAGAAAATGGCGGGGGGGGGGGGGGGGGGGGGGGGGGGGGGGGGGTGTACAGAATGCTGAAGGCAACAGAGGAAAACGGGAGGACAAAACGCAGACAGAAGACACCATTTGTAAAAGTGAAAACCTAAAAATGCGTTCAGTATGATTAAAATGAAATGATTGGAAGTCATCGTCTGTTTCTTTCCAGCTCACAACTCTCTCCAACTCTTGTCTGTAAACAACACCCTTAATGAGACACCATCTCTCACTCTGTCTCTCTCTCACACACACACAGCGGACGGACACGGACATACACCCTCTTCAATGCAAACTCATACCTCACACAGCATACGCAAATGTAATAAGAGTTTGGTGTTTACACTGTGGAGACTGATGGCTGTTATTAAGTCAGGACGTGTCCTGCGTGGTTAGATAAGTTTATTTGGAAGTTGCCTTGCATGAAGGGCATTGCACAGGCATGTTCCACAAAAGACCATGCACACACATCTAATCTGACAGTTTGATCATGTATAATGCATGTGTGAGAATGTGTGCCATATGTGAAGTGACTGTATGCATCTGCAAACATTACAAGGCACATACTGTTTACACTGTTATCTCTGAGGTGTATGACTGCAGAGGATCATGTTTTTGGTTGTGTGTGTGCCTGTATGTGTATGTCTGTCCACAGCTAATCTCGTAAACTACTTGACCAATCAGCCTAATATTTTCTGTGCACATGTATGACTGTTTTTCAAGGACCTCTCACTGTGGTGGTGACTCACAATTATTGGAAAAACCCATTTTATTGACTGTATTATACCATCACTGACTGCTGACTTTTCACACCCCTTAACCAGATGGTTTTGGGGGTGGGACTAGTTTAAAAAAAAAATCAAATAGTTTTGGCTAAAAACAAGAAGCCTTACTTACTTACAGCAACTTACATCCATAGAAAAACTTGGTCCCATTTTCATCTGGATCATCTGCAGATTAAATCCATACCCAATATGTTATCATATATGTTTTTCTATCCCTTTTTTTTGCGATCCTAAATGTAAGGGGGCCAGGAGGGACAATTCCAGTGGGCACAGCTGCACCGTGTTCTGGCTGCCATCGCTGTGACCTGGTTTTGTTCTGTCAGCTGCACGGTGTTAAACCACACCAGGAGCCTTTCAGCAGCGAAGCATTTCGACCTGAGAGCACATCTCTCTGCCCTTCCATGTGCAAATGAGGAAGCTCATGCGCCTACATCGACAACCTAAGCAGGGAGAGCAGCAGCAAAGACCCCCCCAGGAACAGAACAGAGCAGCATCAATGACGAACAGAAATGACATTAATAAGTCAGACACAGCATGAAAAGGAGGAGCTGGGGTGGAGGTGGCCGGGAAAGCAGCTTGCAGAGGGCAACAGGGTTCCCTAAATGAGATTCGCCAATTGGTTGTATAGAAAGGAGTCATGTGATCTATCAGCTGCTCCATCCGTTGATTGGACTGTTTGAGATCAGCTGATGTAGCTGGGATGTGAGCTGAGCTTGACCTGATCGTGTCCTGCCTGAACTAATGCTATGCTTAATTTATGAGCGACATGGATCAAAGATTTGTGGCTAGTTTTTACTCAACTACAATTGACAGCTTTAGTTACTAGTCACTTTTCTTAAGACTTTACATTAAACATTTGAGAAAAAAAAAACAATGTATTGTACTGCAGTTTCACTTAAGTACAATTTTAAATGCATGACTTTTACTCATGACAGAAATTTTTCACTTTTTTTTGGTACTTTTCACAAAGTAAATGATCTGAATACTTTTTCCAACACTGACTACACTGGGGTTCAAACCCAGGATGGGGAGCCCGTCTGTGTGGAGTTTGCATGTTCTCCCTGTGTTAGCGTGGGTTTCCCCCAGGTGCTCAAGCTTCCTCCCACAGTCCAAAGACATGCAGGCTAATTGGTGACTAAATTGTCCGTAGGTGTGAATGTGAGTGTGAATGGTTGTCTGTCTCTATGTGTCAGCCAAGTGATAGTCTGGTGACCTGTCCAGGGTGTACCCTGCCTCTCGCCCAGTGTCAGATGGGATAGGCTCCAGCCCCCCCACGACCCCTCACAGGATAAGCAGTTACGGAAAATGAATGAATGACTACACATCATCACTATCACGTTATGCAGATGCAACTCACAGAAACACAAGATAAGAACGCACTTGCATACACAAGCATTCATACATGTATGCATGTGAAGGTCAAACGCACACAAGGAAAAGACAAGAACATGCATGCACACACATGCATATATGTTTGAAAAGCACACAAGAAAAAAAACACTTTCTCTGTGTATCTTATTTTGCATTAGCTTCAGTGTGTGTGTAAAACTACAAATGAGTGAAAGCATGATCTCTATTGGACCTGCATGCTCATGAAAGTGTGTCTGTGCCCACTATGCATGTCGTCTACCACTGCCTCCTCACTCATTCTTTATGTCTGTCTTATCACGCACGCACACGTGTGTGTGTGTGTGTGTGTGTGTGTGTGCATATTGTTCTGTCTCACTCACTCACTCACTCACCTGTGCAGAGATGCACATCAGTTTACAATACACACATACACAGAGGAACAATACACTGAGGTATATTGTCGTTACTGCAGCTTCACTCTGATGTAAAACACAGGTTTTATCTCTTCCATATACATAATGTAAGATACAGTACAGTATAGATGGGTGTGCTAGTATGTGTGTTCATCCATCTGTGTGTATGATAAGAGTGACAGATATATGCGCATGATGTTTTAGAGTTTGCCTCTGGCAACGTATTTATAGAATGAGGAGCACAATGCAGTGCAGAGACTATTTTTTTCTTCATATCCTTGGAAGCTATTCAGCACCTGTTTACAATATTCAAATCTCTGTTCTTGTATTCATGTCTTAAAATATGTATGGCATTATTGGGTTGTGTGTTTGCATGGTGGTGTGTGTTCTTGTGTGAATGCGTTCTTGTACCAAATCTCCTGAAAGGGATTGAAAGATGAAAAGGAAGGAAACATTTTGCCAGGCCTCACTTTCTTCATTTAAGGTGAAATGTATGTGTTGGGAAGGCTGTGTCACTTTGGGTATACGTCTCTCCGCCTCTTTCTGAACCATTCAGCTATTTTTTATTTTTCCCCATCAGATGCAACTCCCCACTGTGAGCGTTTTGACAAATAAAGTCTTCTCCCGACTTGCTGAGGTTGCTTTTACTTTAGCTGCTAATGACAGAGAAAGAATCTTCATGAGGGAGGAAGGGAAAAAGAGGCGGTAAGCAACCTCAGGAGAATTTACCATCATCAAATTCAACTTGAAAAACAAAGCAGGTCTTAATTAATACTAAATGAGTAATTGATGAACAATGCAGCAGAATGTGTTTAGAGGAAGCTTGTTTGATTATGTAGATTAGGGATGGTGAGCTGTCTAACTCACAAACAAACTCACAGATAAACACTTTAATGCCCAGTCGTGTGTGTGTGTGTGTGTGTGTGTGTGTGTGTGTGTGTGTGTGTGTGTGTGTGTGTGTGTGTGTGTGTGTGTGTGTGTAAATCACCAGCTAGTGTGTGTGTGAGTGTGTGTGTACGTACTTATGTGTGAGAATGACCGCATCTGTCAACAAGGGGATAATTAGTAATTAGCATTATCATACCTGCCTGTGCTTCTTTGGACCCAAAGTTATTGTAATGCAGGTGTTAATGTGACTGTGTGAATATTCTGGGGAGTCCAAACAAGTAGCAGGGTAAGAATAAAAAGCTGTTCAGGGATTTAGCAAAAAAAAAAAGGTCCAGACTAAGTTTGCAGTGTTTGTGAGAATGGTATGTCGTTAAAGTAAGTGTACTCAGATGATTTACTTACTTAGAAAGTTACACCATATGCTGAACCAAGATTTGAGCACATTTTAGAAAATACTAAGTTAACATTAAGTATGTTAAAAAAATAAATCAGTATTTGCTAAACTGAAGGCAAATTACTTTAGAAAAGAACCAGCGTTGGCAGTTAGCCAACGAGAGTAGCCACTGGGACTAACCACAGACAGTCTACAAGCAGTACGTTTACATGCAGCTTGAGAAAATCAAATTATTAGCTTAGTCCGACTGAAACCAGACTTTTAAATGCATGTAAACAGCTTAGTCCGACTGAAATTGGACTATCTGTAGCTCGACTAACACACCTAGATAATTCAATTGAAAACTGAATTATTGCTGCATGTATCCACTTAGTCCGACTGGAGTCGGACTTGACGTTCTGCACATGCACCACTTTTTCTTTCGCGGGCTTTCACCCGGAAGAAGAAGGAGATGACATAGCAGTAGCTCAGTATATAGCAGTGCAGTAACTCCCGGAAAAACAAACAAACAAACACCATGGCGACCAAGAAGCAGAAGACGCACTTCTGGACGGACGAGGAAACTACATTCATGCTCCGACAGCTAAAGGAGCTAAACATTTTGAAGTTTATAAATGGTAGGAAAACGCGAAAGGCAGATTTATTTAAAAAAAAGTTTCTGAACAAGAACTGGAACTAGTTCAATATGGACTATATTAAAAAGGACACAGCAGCGCCTATAGAAACGCAGTCAGATGTACTTGGTCAGAAATTCGATTTTCTCTTCTGCATGTATACTCAGACAAGACGAGAAGTCAGTCTTGACTGATTAGCTACTGCGTTAACCGATTCCCCCAAACAAGTACCATAACATATCCACATACTGTATGCAATACATACAAACACCCACATACATCTCCACAAACAGGCTCACACACACACACACAAATGTGCATTAAATAGGAGTATGTACAGAGGTGGGTGAATGGGCAAAAGCAAGTAACAGCATAAAGTTTTGGAAAATAAAATTATAATATTAACAGATAATAGTTAGAATGATTACAATAGTAATGAAAGGAAATATTTATATAAACATCTGACACACAATTCTTCATCAGCACAATAATGTGGTCCTGACTAGTCCAAATCTGATCCACCAGGCACAGGGCCAGTGCCAGTCTGCTGGGCCTCCCCAGGTACCCCGTGTCCTAAAGTTACAACGCTGAATTGTGGGTTATTCTCTCAGGCAAAGACTGCAAAATGTGGACTTATGGAAAATGTGCAGAAAGGGATCAAAGTATCTGCGAGAGCCCTCATGCGCTTGACAATTTGACAGTGGGACAGCGATGAGCCGGTGAGTGTGGAGATTGGGATTTGGCCAGTTAAGTTCTTTTTATGGACCTGGCTTTGTGCACAGGAGCGCTGTCTTGTAGAAACAGGAAAGGCCATTGCTGTAAAGCTGTAAGCACACCACTGGCTCCCTTATAATTTAATATATTAACTTACTGTGTGCTGGACTGTGGCATTACATCTCTATTTTCAAATGAAGAACAAAGATCAAAACACAGGGATGTAAACATAATTTTGGGCAGATTTTTTAAGAAATACTTCGGTAAATAATATCTTAATCAAACCATTTCCTTTTACTTCAACGTCAGGATTTTATCCCATTTGGCCTCGGGTCATAAGTGGACTTCTCCAGCCTGCAGATATTTTGCTTACTGGTATCAGAATCCAAAGTAACCTGGTGTTTTTCCTCCACCACAACACTTGAGTATTTCATATCCAATCTGCATATCCATAATTTCAATTCCCCAGATTCCTCACTCCTCATATGCTTATGATCTAGAAAATGAGAGCGGTTGAGGTATTACACCGAGACACTGGGATGGCAAAGCTTTGAAAAACACCTTTAAATTTAAATTTGTTTTGAGCTCGCTCCAGCGAAATTTACAATTCAAATACCAAATACGTTTGACAGCGCCAAGGCGACTGAAGCTCACCATCTGATCACATTTGACTAGGCTTTAAACACTCCTCACAGGTCGCTTATCATAGTCAGAGAGCCAACACCATAATTATATTTGATATCTGCAAAAAACCTAGAGATACTGCAAACTAAACTACCTGTAAAGTCCCATTATTGCCTATTCAGCTCTAATGGCTTGGCGCCGTTAATGCCAACAGACCCACAGAGCCTGCTCAGAATTTAATAGGCTCGGATTTAAATAAAAAAATAATGGGGTAAAAAGTGGTTTAATATTTCTAAAAGTGCAAACTGAAACAAAAAAAGTTAATTCAGAATATGAATATGAATATGAGGGTGAAGACTGTGACCTCATTGATGAAAGATTTAAGGTTATCATAGGCTTGGATATTGGTTTTTTTTATGTTTTTTCTTACACTGCATTTTTACATTTAACAGTGCTGTTACATCTAGTCTTTGTCAAGGTTTTTTTTTATTTGCAGGATTATTTGAAGGAAAAATAGTTTGACAGAAGGGCGAGGACACAATGGTGGAAGATCAGTGGAAAGAGAAATAGGTGAGAAAGGGAGGGCATGAATCATAGAGGTATAGATTTTATAGAAAAGTACAAGAACAAGAGGGGAGGTGGAGGAAACACCGCCTCCCTTCTCTTTGCCAGGCCGTGACACAGAGAGGAAGATGGAGTAGCATCAGTGCCAAAATACTGCCAGCAGGTAATGAGAGGAGCATGGATGTAGAACTGCCTCTCTTCCTCATCTTCCTTCTCTCATCCTGCCATCCTGTCTGCCAAGGCTGGGTGGTGAAAGTCTTTTTATCTCGTTAGAAGTCATTATCACGTGTCACTCTGTCACTAATATACCTCAACTTCCCGCTCCCAGCTCCACGGCCGGCTTGAGAGAGACGGAAAGAGGCACAGAAATGGGCGAAAGGACAAAAGAAGTGAGAGCAGCACTCCAGGAAAGATATGGCAACAGGGAGCAAGAGAAATTGTGCGTGTTTATGTGTGTGCGGCGGGGTAGATGCCCACTTGAGCGTGTGCATTTTACACCTTGCGCATGACTGGCACTGAATCCATTTAGAGAGGAGAGAGGTTCTCAATCTGACTGACAACTCTTTCCACATAGTTAAGAATCACAAGCAAACAGTCCGTGTGGGGGAGACTGCAGTTATAACTCTGTGATGCTGAGGGAGATAGAGGCAGCAGAAAGTCGACTGGATTTCACACACGATCACGCAAACATCACTGGCTTAGACCTCTCATTCCCCTCTGCTCTGAACGCTGCGCCACACAAGCTTATGGTGATATTACACTGCGTGGTATAGAGAAACACAGAGCTTCCATGCAGGTATGCTGAGAGGATGTCCAGCTATACGAGTACACAGTTTATCCAGTCTTGTCTGGTGTTATTTTACTCCACTGACCTTGAGGACAAAATGAGTTCTACTTTTTCTCACTTCTCGCAGGTAGCCTTCCATTCCACTGCACTCTCCCCAAAACAAATGTTCTTCTGTCTAAAAGGCATGCTATATGCATCAACACACAATGAAATTCACATCAGCAAAATGGGCTTGATGCTCTTAGACTGCAGAGGCTGCCCAGGGAAGATGAACGGGTAAAAAGTAAAATGCAGTATTTCCACATCAACACACTCCTGTCAAAACAAAGATGCAAAGTAATTGCAAGAGTGTCAGCTAAAATTTCTGAGGTATAAAAGGGTTTAAATACAATTCCATTCTGCCACTAGATTTTGTCACGCACTGCTTAGACGACAAACAGCTGGTACGTCGTCAGATTCTATTTATTATCTATGGAGCTTTAATGAGTTTAGTTTTAAATATGTCCTCACAGACTGTGTTGACATTTTGTGACAATTCACTGGACTCATATTACAAGCTGTGGTTAACAGAAATGAGGAGAAGGAAATCTATCTATCTATCTATCTATCTATCTATCTATCTATCTATCTATCTATCCATCTATCTACACAGGTGCATCTCAACAAATTAGAATATCACCCAAAATGAAACTCATAAATTATATTGATTCATTACACACAGACTGATATATTTCAAGTGTTTATTTCTTTTAATTTTGATGATTATAACTGACAGCTAATGAAAACCCAAAATTCAGTATCTCACAATATTTGAATATTGTGAAAAAGTTCAGTATTGAAGACTCATGATGTCACACTGTAATCAGCTAATTAACTCAAAAAACCTGCAGAGGTTTCCTGAGTCTTTAAATGGTCTCTCAGTCTGGTTCAGTAGGCTACACAATCATGGGGAAGACTGCTGACTTCACAGTTGTCCAGAAGACGATCATTGACACCCTGCATAAGGAGGGTAAGACACAAAAGGTCATTGCTAAAGAAGCTGGCTGTTCACAGAGCGCTGTATCCAGGCACATTAATGGAAAGTTGAATGGAAGGAAAAAAAAAATGTGGTCGAAAAAGGTGCACAAGCAACATGATTAACCGCAGCCTTGAGAGGATTGTGAAACGAAGCCCATTCAAGAATTTGGGGGAGATTTACAAAGAGTGCACTGCAGCTGGAGTCAGTGCTTGAGCCACCACACACAGACGTATCCAGGACATGGGCTTCAACTGTCGCATTCCTTGTGTCAAGCCACTCTTGAACCAGAGACAACGTCAGAGGCGTCTTACCTGGGCTAAAAACAAAAGGACTGGACTGATTCCACACGCTAGTTAATAACATGTTGGGCTGGAAATCCAAAGTGTGGGATCATTTTGAGAAGGTGAAGGACGAACCCAAGGTGACATGTAAACTGATCTTCATTGGTCGACTACAAACATGACGTATCATCTGAAACATGGAAGTAGCTACATGCCCATTAGCCCACAGCGTCATTAACAGGCGAGCCGCCTGTGTGTGACGTGCACTTGTAGATAAAATATAGGCCTATATTAATGAAGGTTCATTAGTATGGTTTTGTATTTCTCTGTAATGTAGCACATCGTTAATGTCACTGATACTATTCTTTCTCACACCTTCAACTCAAACCATTGTGTTGCCCCGCCCAAAATATATCATTTAATAATTAAATTAATTTTGTAAAAATGCGGGCAACTAGTCAACTCTGTGACAACTATTGGTCGACAGCGAAAATTTTTAGTCGAGGGCAACACGCATATACATAGAAGTACACAGTACTTCGTAACGATTAGAGGTCCTTGAGCATACAGTCAAAAATGTGCACAAAAGAGGTGAGTCTTTATTTGGGTCGTCCATCGTCCACCTTTGGATAGTTAATAAAGTATTTGTAAAATTTCAACAGCTTATTCGCTGTAATTCAATAATTCAAATGTATTGCTTTATTTTTTTAAAAATTTAACAGATTATCTTTGTGACAATTCATGAACATATCAAAATATTCTGAGACTAATGTAGCTAAACTTAAACTATTCACTCCATCTGTGCAGTACAGGTTGAGTGAATAGTTCAAGTTCATATATACTCATATATACTGTGTTATATACACTCTGTGGCTTAACATGTTGATATGTCTCCTAATTGCCACCTCATAAGCTGTTCAAATGTTAGGTCTAGAGGTGGACTATCCAAATAAAGTGTTGGCAAAAATATTAGGCTGATGGGTCCAGTAGTATAAGAGAATAGCTGTGGACAGACTCACGCACACACACACAAACACAACCAAACACGATACAATCCAGGCTTATTCCTGGTGGAGATAATGATCTAAATTGAACAAAAATTAAATTAGTAATGACTAAATGCAGACAGTTGCTGTCAGAGGGAGACATACACATACCTCCCTGTGAGCATAGCAGTGGTCACAGCATGAACAAATAGTAGCTTCCTTCCTTAAGCTGTAATAATGTGCATAAGTGCTTTTATATGAATATGAGGCAGGCTGGTGAAAAAGCAGAAAATCCCTCACTGCATGAATAAAACTCTGGAAAAATGAAACAAACTGCCCGGTGGAATACCATTAGTCTGAAATCAGTGGTAACGGTGTTCCTCGGGGTGCTGTATAATAATATCCTATGTCGGGTTGTGATAAGCAGGAGGCAACAGGCACACCCATTAAAACCAATTGACAAGTAGGATAACAAGTACTGGTGAGTGTCAGTCTTTCTTTTTCTGTCACATACACAGTATACACACAAAGAAAAACACTCTTGCTCTGCAGTCCTGTCTCTGCTGTTCTTATGTATTTTCCTTTATTTCTTTTTTTTTTTTTTTTTTAATATACGTCTCTTTCAGACTCCCAATTGAGCAGTACCCTTAAAGTTCTCAAACTCAAAATACTCCCTTGCTTACCTACCTATCATCAGTTTTGCTTGAGCCCCACGAGTACTGAACGATAAATCTCATGCAGCAAGCTTAAATTCACTGAGCGGGTTCAAATTCAGCAAGGTGAAGGTTGCTGGAGTTTAATTAATTTCCATGGTAATAAGGATAGAAGCAAAGTGGTGTAAAAGTCATAAACGTCACACTGTGAATTTATTAAAAACAGAGAGAGCTGGAAATGACTTCACCCTGCCATCCATTCATTTATCAGTCCTTTTTCTAATACAAGATTATTCGGTGATGGGTCACATAGACTCCATCCAACAAGCACTGGGATAAACAGAGAATGCCCTGCAGATTACACATAACACACTGTAGCAATGAGACTTTCACTCTAGCATTCCAGTCTGGTCTGACTCCCAGGGTGTCAAAAACTCAGATACGGACACAAAATGCCTCCTTTAGCATCATTCCACGTCATAATTAGATGTACAGAGTGACAGAAGTAGAATAAAGAACACAAAGGTCTGTTTAGGACAGGTTGGGAGGCAGGTAAATTGGTCCAGCAGGCACAGGACTTTGACCCAGGAGACCTGCGTTTGTGTCCGGTGTGAATCAAAACTCAACAGTGAGTTCTTTGACTAACGACTCAAATGACTGACCTGACAGTCATAAATGATGTGAGTGGTTAAGTGGTTTTGTTAACCTAACCACCAACCCCCTGTGTCATGATACAATGCAAAAGAATGCCTAGGCGTCCAAATATGACAAGTAAAAATAGGGTCAGGTAAGAATTCTCAGTTCATCGCATGTCTTCATGTGGGAGGGCACCAGAGCACACAGAGGAATCTCCACACTGAAGAGCCTTTGTTTTTACACCAAAACAGCCTTTGTCCATTTCCGACACATCACCTATCTCTGTCCATCTCTCATTTTCAGCTGCAGAGACTCATCCACACATTCCTCACATCCACACTGGACTATTGCAATAGTCTCCTCTATGGTTCATCATCCAAAACTCTCAAGAAACCACGATATATCCAGAATTCAGCTGCTCATACATCTTCTCACACACCAGTGACCACATCAGCTCTGTCCTTCATAACCTCCACAGGCTCCCCATCCCCCAGCATATCCACTTCAAACTCCTCCTTATCACCTTTAAAGCTCTCCACAACCTGGCTTCCTACCTGTCTGACAGTTCAGTGACAAACAATATCTACACCTGGTACTCAGGGTACCACTGCTCAGTCAGTCAGTCAGTCGGGTTTGCAGTGTCAGACTGAATGTGTTCGAGACTTCAACTCCTAGAGAAACTAAACAATACGGACCTACGTTGCGCTCTGATGCCAAGGGTAAGGCTAGTGTACTCTTCTTCACTGACCAACAGCAGTGGTGGCTCTGAGACACACGAATAGTCTCTTTTTCTCCACAGGTGCAAATTACTTTTGACTTGTTAACAAAAGTGTCTGAGCGTTTTTTAACGTGAAATGAGCCATTAAAAAGCTTAGTGGTATCTTATTTTCAAAGCAAGTGGCAGACAGCTGCTGTGGCGACTTGTCTAGGGTGCGTCGAAGGGACAAAAATAGCAGCACGCGATAAATGTGATTAAAAAAACTAGCACATTATGATCAGACCTTAATTGCATTTCAATTAATGTGTTAATGCTGACAGCCCTGATTAAAATATTAATAGGCGCAGCTTTAATGCTAGTGAGAATAAAAACAATATGTTCTTATAAGCATCCAATATGGTGGTTGGGCAGCTGGGACCTACTGTCAGCTTTGGCAATTGGGGAGGGACCGATTACACACTCCCAATTAGTTAAACTGGAGGTGTGTTTCCAGGATGGACTCACTTATATGGGCCTTAAGTTGTGTTTATGTCCAGGACCACAAGGCAATACCACCAAGAACTGATTTAACAGGATTACAGAACCATGTGTTTGTCAAACAGTAAGGCTTTTTGAGTCAGAAGTACAGTATACCACACAGAGAGCCTCTATCCCAGGACCCGACCCCTAAAAATAAATTGCTACACCTGTCATGCATGGACTCGGAAGCCCATTTTGGTTAATGTCTCCTGAAAGAAAAAAAAACAAAAAAACACTCCCTCGTCTCCTTCCCACCTATGCCCCCCCTCCCTCTCTTTCCACTCCACTCCTTTCAGCTTTGTGCTGGGTTTGTATTTTGCGAGTACAGAGCAGAAGGTTTCTGTCACTGGGGAGTGTCAGCATGTCTCTTCACTTGATATGCATTAGATTTTCCACACTTTCTGGCAGTTATCTGATTCCAACTCAATACGCTGCCGAGGGAAATTGAGTCCTAAGGCCAGCAGAGAGAGAGAGAGAAGTTTTTGGCGGCTTTTTAAATTCATTACTGTATTCTGCTGTGGTCTCGACGGAGGTCGCCTGGCAGCACAAGGCCACGGAGGTACTGTATGTGTTATAGCAATTGAGAGAAGGGGGAGAGCTTAGCAAACCATGCTGCCACAGCAATACGAGAGCTGTTCTCTTCACCACACTTTAACACAACCTGCTAACTTGTTGAAACTGTGCGAGGGAGCAGCAATACAGTAAAGATATTAACGTCACAACCTCAAACTGTATGAGGAATTCAGTGTTGACAGGTGGGAACTCTTGTTTTTATGTGAAGGACTGACACGAGCCACTGAAGTTTAAATTTTACTGTTATAAAATGTACAAATCAGGCTGCATTTCTATTTACATTTGATACCTTTGAATGTCCACTGATCAATCAATCAATCAGGTGGTTAGTCCATCTAACACTTTGGTTCAGAGCAAAATAATCTACTTGGTGAATCACTAATTGAGCATAGCGGTAGTTCAGGCAGGACATGATGCAGGGTCTGACGTTAAGGTTTTTTCCTACTTGCCCTGCCGAGCAAGTACTTCTCAAATCTACTTACCCCATCTAAATTCTTACTTGCCCTGCCTGAGAGGTTCTTTTTCTGGGTGTGTGGTGCATATTTTCGCTCTTAACTTATATCTTATGTCAGCAGAGACGCTCAGCCAATGGAGGCAGCAGCACATAAAAAAGCAGCACACTGCAACTGGCCCTTCCGAGGACAGACACAGGAGAGGAAATACATAATTACAGGCCTGGAGTTAAGATATTTTTAGGGCAAGGCCACTTTGGCCTTTGATAAATACAAATTTATTGGGGCATCACGGTCAAAATGTGGGGCACCAAGGCCAAAACCAATGGCGCAATAACAGTATGTGCTAACCACATTGAATAACCACAAAACAATATATGTGTTGAAAAACAGGACTGTGTTTATTAAAACTGGATATGCATGACTGGGGATATATCTTGTTTCTTGTTGTTTTGATTCATGTCCCTTATTTTTTAAGTCTTTGAAATCTCTTTATTCTTTAATCTCCTAGTTATTAAGAAATTATTATTAGAAGAAGATTCTTTATTGTCCTTTCTCAGCACATTACATACATTTGAGCTCTGCATTTGACCCATCCTACTGTATACACTGGGAGCAGTGGGCAGCGTCCGGGGACCAACTCCAGTTCTTTTGCCAATGCCAGTGGTCAGGGTCACTGACAGGTGTATTCACCTAACATAGCCTACATATCTTTAATCATAGAATTATTTATATGTCTATGTACATTTTTACATAAATCCCCAATATTTAATTTGCCTTTAAAAAAATCCTCTTCCTTCATTTAATTTGACAGTGTTAATTGTATTGTATTATATTGTATCTTAAATGTGTGTTCAATTTATTAAAAGAAAAAAACAAAAAAACATTTTGGTGAACCCTGCAGCAGAGTGAACCGCCTTCCTTCTCAGAGGATCTTTGTCCCATGAGAGCAGGCACTCAGCTGCTCCGTATCCGCATTTAAAACAACTTTCACTGGCGATTTGACAGTCACTAGAAGCACATTATGACCCTTTGTAAAAGTTTCTGTGTGGTACCTGGGTTGTACATGAGCTAACGTTAGCGCCTAAGGACTGAGAGGCTGTCCGGTATGTGTGGGTGTCCGAGTCAGTGCTGCTTGTGCAATCTGGCATGTCTGCGCAGGGTCTTCTTGCCCGTCGACTATTTTTACTTGCCCCAGGCATTCAGGCAACTGTTAATGTCGGACCCTGTGATGTCAAGCTCAGCTCACATCCCAGCTACATCAGCTGATCTCAAACAGTCCAATCAACTGATGGAGCAGCTGATTGATGGAAGGGAGTCACCTGAATGATCACATGATTCCTTTCTATGCAACCAATTGGCAAATCTCATTCAGGGCGCCCTATTTAAACTACTCTGGCCTGCCTACTGTTGCTGCTTCCTCTGCAAGCCAGCTCCTCCTTTTCATGTTGTGTCTGACATATCAGTGTCATTCCTATTTGTCTTTGCTGCAGCTCTCCCTGCCTTAGGCTTTCCATGTAGGCGCATAGAAGAGGCTTTCTTTGTGTTCCTGACTGAATTACATTGGCTGACCACATGCTTCAAAGATGACAACCCACTTTTGATTTTAATGACCCATATTGCCTTTTGGATTTTCCCCTTATTAATTTCTAGCTTTGTTACACATTTGTATTTTCAGTTACTACCGGTGTTCCTCAAGGTTCCCTTCTGAGTCCCCTTCTGCTTATCATCTACTTCCTCTCAGCTACCGTAAATTTAACATCCACTTCCATTGCTATGTGGCTGATACCCAGCTCTAGCTGTTCACCAAACCTACCCCCACCCTCCCTCTCTCTCTTACTGCCTCAAGGAAATCAAATCCTGGTTCTCCTGCAATTAAAAAAATGATAAATCTGAGTTACTCATTGGCACCAAATCCACCTGAGCAAAAATTGACAGTTTCGCACTTGATACTGATAACTTCTCAGTTTCCCCATCCCCGCAGGTTAAGAGTCTGGGCGTCATCCTTGACAGCACTCCATCAGTCCAAGCTCACATCAGTAATGGCACGGTCTGCCTATTTCCATCTATGCAACATTAACCACCTTCACCCATCTCTCACACTGCACAGTACTGCCATTCTTGTTCATACCATGGTTACATCCCATATTGATAGCTATAATTATCTCCTTTTTTTGGTCTCCCTCTCAAGTTCATCCACAAACTACAGCTGGTCCAGAACTCTGCCACTCGCATCATTACCAGAACCCCCTCATCAATCACATCAATCCTGTCCTTCAGCAGCTTCACTGGCTCCCAGTTAAATGTCACACAGACTCTCTCAGGTCTTCCTCTTCCATCCACCTCACTACCCCGCCAGCCCGCCAGACCACCATGGGGTCTAGAGCCTTCAGCGGCTATGCCACCCAGCCTCTGGAACTGCCTTCCACCGGACATTCATAGTATTAACTCTCTCTCCACTTTCAAATCCCACCTCAAAACTTATCTCTTTCAAATAGCCTATTCAGTATGACATACTGAACACATATCAGCTATTTACACAGAATTTTATTCACTGTAAACTTTTTTTTTTTTTTTAAATGATACTTTATTCTTTGTGTTGTTGACTTTTTTAATCTGTTGTTATTTTCTCTATCTTTGCCTGTAAGGTGACCTTGTCGTGAAAGGCGCCAATAAATAAAATGTTTTATTATTATTATTATTATTATTATTGTACATGTCAGCCTATAAACTACCAGGAACAATATTTTTGCCACGGTCTGTACAAAGCCTTTACATAAGTGCATGGGTACATGAATACATTATACACCACACCATACTTACATGCATCCGATATATCCACATTTACACACACCTATACACATGACATTTACTGGTGTGCTTTGTTGAGTGATGCTATGGCAGAGGGGACAAAACTCCAGCCCCAGTGTGCCCTTTTTCAGGCTAGGGATCTGTATCTGTGACCAGATGGAAACAGTGTGAAGAATGGGTTGAGGGGGTGCCTGGGGTCGTTTTCTATGTTGTGTGCTCTGCGTGTAGTGGCTTTGCTTTTGAGGTCTGAGAGGTTGGAGGCAGGAAGGCAGATAATTTTGGAGGCATTGTGTGTGATGTTCGCTCCTACTGGAGGCAGTTATCATGGTCAAGAAAGGGGGGGGGGGGCACAATAGAAGAGAATGGATTGGATTACTCTTTTGCAGAGCAGCAACAGAAGGTGGGGGCAACAGAATGTGCTTTGAGTTTGTGGATGGCAGAGTCTTTGTTGGCAACAATTGTGGACAGTGATGTATCTTTCAAAGCTCGGTTTATTGTCCAGAGGTGAGTCCGAGACATTTAAAGCACTCCATCTCCACATTGCTATTGCTGATGCAGGTGGGGTTGTCGGCAGAATTATGTGTGCTGGCAGTGTTTGTTTTTGTTACATTTAGCTGCTGTTAATTGTTCATGCGCCATTATGTAACATGTGAGTCCTGGTAGCCTAACACAGTTATTTTTGTAAGGAAGAGTTTGACATTTTTGGAAATACACTTATTTGCTTTCTTGACAAGAATTAAATGAGAAGATTGTTACCACTGTCCAATCTGTATGTCAAATATGAAGCTAGAGCCAAGTGGCCGCCAAGCTTAGCTTAGCATAGCATAGCATAAAGACTCGGAGAAACAGCTAGCCTGGCCCCTTCCAAAGGTCACAAAATCCACCTACTGGCACATAAAGCCAGCACTACAGTGTTACATTTGGAAAGATACAGCCTCCAGTTTTTGTGTTAAGCTTAGCTAGCTGGCTGCTAGCAGTAGATTAATATTTAGCCCTCACACAGAAGACAGTATTGATCTTCCCATCTCACTCTCGGCAAGAAAGAAAGTCTATACTCTTCAAAATGTCAAACTGTCCCTCTACTTCAGTGCATTTCAATTCTAGTATGTGTTGCATGTCAGTTTGTAGCTTCTGTGTTCAGCTCAGTTTAGATTGCTAAATGCTCCCAAAGACCTCACCTGACATCAGGGTTTCATTTTATGTCAGTCTGCATCAGCTTTACTGTTGTCTAACAGCAGAAAACTGATGACTGTAATATACAGTGTAGCTGTGTGTTTAATATGCTCTATGTTAACCTACCAATATTAGCACAGTAACACAGCAGCTCTTTTATTACATGCCCAATTCTCAGCCATGATGAAAAATTATTTCAATCTGCATTGCTTGGCTGAAGCATCTCTCAAGTAGCAGCAGGAACAGAGAGTAAAGTAATGTGACAGGTGATAAAAGAGAGCTGTGTTAATCGACTGCTCGTGGAAGACCACTTTATACTTGGAAAGAATCTGTGCCTTGTTTTGTTTTGTTTTTTTACAGTGTTGCCAGTGTGTAATTTTATCCTTCAAATAATGTTTATACTGCTTAGATTGACAACTCTGTTGGTATGCAGCAAATGCAAGTATCCAACACATGATTATCTACAATGAAATCCAAAAGGTATCAATACATAAGACGCTTTTGTGCACTGAAAGTAGGGGAGACCAGGGGCAGCTGCAACACAGGATGGTTGTAACTTATTCCTCTGATCAGAAAAATACTAGGGTGATGACACTTAAACTGGACATGCACAGTTCGACCCTCCCCTCCTCCAGGAGACATATTAAACATCTGCTGCTGCATTTACTGGATAAAATCCCCCAAAAGACTTATGGAGGTATGAAAGTATATAATAATATTAAATAAATAATATATGTAATACAACGCATACTTTTTTAGAATATTATTCTTATTTAGACAAAAAGCTAATTAGTGAATATGTACATATTTTTAACATGTTCAACCGTTCGTCAATCGTGTAGGAACTTTCCCCAGGGTTGGGGTCAGACTTCTTCAATCCAAATAAATATTTGGAACAATATGTACCGGTACATATGTACCGTAAAACTTCAATTAAAATCCTCGTCCAAATTAAACACCTGCTCCCTTTTACTGGCTCAGCGTGGCAACACATTTTGACAAATAAAGGCCTGTCTCAATTAGAGGCCTGGTCTGGTTGCCAAGCCATTACTTTTATAGAATTCTTTGGACGTATAAAACGGGATTGTTGACAATCCATTTGAGCTAACGTTAGCTTGCTGCTAAAATTGTGCACACAAATAAAAATGTTTTCATTGTTAGCTCGGTTGATTTCATTTCACTGAAACTTTTAGCACCAGAGAAGACCCCAAGTCATTCAGATTCACCAGTAACTCCTGTCTTCTGAAGCTGTCACAAATCAGTATGTGTGTCCACTCTTTGATTACCCGGTAGGTTATTCATATTCCTTTAGTCCGTAAGGGTCCCCAGATCAAAAGAATCAAAAGTGTTTTTCATAAAAATTAATCCAAAGAATTATGAAGATTGTTTTAACAGGTTAAAGTGGTGTTGTGTGCGAATGCCGGGAAACAAGTGTCATGACACATATTCGATATGTTATCTAAAGCCTATTTTTTATACAATATTCATACTGGTTCAAATAAGCAATTTATTTGATTGTATTTCCTGATCTTTGCAGAGCAACAGTTTTGTGTAAAAGTAAATAAAGGCCTGTCACGAAAATAGGCCCGTTGAGTTCAGTGATTTAAGCAAATAATAGCCTGGGCCAATAATTGAAGTTTTACAGCAAACATCTTTAAATTGAATGGGTAATGAGCAGAAAGATGTAAGTTTATTATTAAAAAAATGGCTGGTTGAGTCCAAATAGTCTCTAAGTAACTGAGAGAAATGCAAAAAGTGTTGCAACTGTCCCCAGTCTCCCCTATTTAGGCATTTTCTGATGTGTCAAGCTGCCTTTCTGGGGATATTTCTTGTTTAGTGTTTTATACAAACTCATCACAATGTCAGGTGCTCAGTCAGAAATGAGGAATGGCCTAGATCTGCGTTTGTAGCTAAAACAAACCCCAAGCAGCAGCACGAACATGAACTTCACTGAGTAGCATGACAGGTGATCTAACAGAGCACTGCTTAATCAACACACCAACAAACCACAAGTGGAAGAGCGCTGCACTTTGAAGGGAAATCACCTCTCCCTGAGCTTTCTGTTATTCACCGAGCTGACACTGTGTTTCTGTTACTCTGTTTGTTCCTCTCTTTAATGGTATGGTTCTTTGTTTTTAACTCTGATTTTCATTTTCACGTTTCATACGAGACTAATCAACAAAAGCTGTTTTCATCTTTTTTTTCCCCAGCTGTTTTAATAATCACAAGGCACTACTGTTCCCATACTATCCCCGTGTCCCTGTTCAGCCTGGGCCTCTCTTCCGTTTTCTCGCCTCCTTTCCCAATTCCTCTCCTTCATTTTCATACTCTGTCTGTGTCATTTTACCCATTCTCTCCACTCCTATCTTTCTCTGTCTCTCTGCCTTTGAGGACCCGTTAGCTGACACGTGTGTAGAGAATAGCTTCTGACAACTCGGGCATTCCTCTCATCTGTCATCCTGCCCGCCTGAGTATCTGTGCTTGAGAGAGGGAGAGAGACGGAAAGAGGAGGCACTAGAGGCCCAAAGAATCAAAGTGAGACTACCAGGGGAAACAATTACTTTGAAGGAAAAGGCTTTTGCATTTTGTGGCTAAGTGGTTCTCTTGTCATTAGGAATTATCCATTTATTTAGCCAGTCTTTGTTTATTTAAATACTTCCTTAGTCAGCAGGTGGCAAAAAGTGATTGGCTCCAAAAGGGGCACAAGCTTGTTTCTTCTACTCCTTCGAGTGACTCACAAAGGTAATCTCTTTAAAAGACAATTAGCTCTATGTAAAGCTGCTCTAATCAAATTATTCTATGTTAAAGCTATAGTGTGTAACTTCTGTCGCCTACCAGCGGATAATGCGTTATTACAACTAATAAGCCGGCGGCACTTCCATGTACACAGAGTAACACTCGCCACACACCGTCTACACAGAGTAGCACTCGCCAGTCGCCACACACCGTCTACACAGAGTAACACTCGCCAGTCGCCACACACCATGTACACAGAGTAACACTCGCCAGTCGCCACACACCGTATGCACAGCGTAACACTCGCCAGACGCCACACACCGTGTACACAGAGTAACACTCGCCAGTCGCCACACACCATGTACACAGAGTAGCAGATTAGCACAAGTCTATGGCATTTTAAATTGTATAAATTAGCCTAGAGACTAGCTGACTTTTGGCCTACTCATATGAAGCCAGGATGAATTACACAGGACTTAAAATGTTTTTGGGGGGGCTCTATTGTCTTCACAATTAATTGTTTTCTAACTGTGAAATTAAATAAAAGCTTTGTTTCCACTGAGGGAAATAGTTTCAGCTAACAAAAATAAACAGGAGGTCTGTGTTGCTGCGACGTGGCTACATTTTTGGGGAGGTGCACGTCAGGCTGCGGTGTAGGGTGCGGCGCAGGCTCTACGTTGACGCACAAGTATAAATCCCACCTAATGTATTAACTGCATTTCCTGTCTTATTACACATTATGGAATGCTATTCTTTTCTAACAATTTAAATTGTTCCCATGGGTGAGCAGTCTTCATCCTTCCTATCATTGGCTGGCACATGGCTGCACTTCTTGGTGTATCACTGGCAACAACTGTCGATTAGTGGAAAAGCATTTTACTACAGCAATGTGTATTATGTCACCTGCATGGATGTGCACTTGAGATACAATACATGTAAATCTCTCGAATCCAAACACTGCCCCATTGTACTACAAGCTACCTTTATGTTAATATATTACCATTGCACACAATGAGACTTAAAATAGCCACCTTCACAAGTGCAGTATAATGTCTGGTGTCATTAAAGTGATAATTGCAGTGCTGTCGGTTCTGCATAGTGTGAGCTATGTCCATAATAATCTGTCTTCTCTCAGTTGTAATGAGCAACATAATACTTAGGTGTAAAGTACTCCTCTGCCGGTGGGCAGGATCCTGGAATGACTTGCACAGCCTTTGGGACTTCCAGACCTCATTTTGAAACCTTTGCGGCAGCCTCGCTTCGTGTTGTGGGAAGCTAACAGTGCAGGGAGTGAAGGTCCACTGGTTCAGTCAGGCTCTCATTACTCTGTAAAGGGAACTGAGTGGATGAACTGCATTTTCTCTGTGCTGGATGAGAGGGTCAACTATTCTTGCGAAGGCCTGTAATCAAAACCCATTTTGTACTCCCACAAAATTACACTGTGTTGCTCTGCCAACCAGTTTGATTCTATTTTGTACGCAAGGAGTAGAATCTAGGTGTGTGTTTGAGTGCACAGTACACGCATTTCTGGATTCAAGCTCACTCCTTTAGCAAGCATGTAGATTTGTTTGTTTCCCCAATTTCCAGGATCCAATCTTCAAGGCTCCGCTATGGCCCTGCTTTCATCAGCTTTGAATCCTGGCATGAATAAAGATGCAGTGTCACTTCATCACAGCCACGTTCACATTACAAAGAATGTCATCTCCTTGATACAAAATTAAAATCTTTTTGATTGTTTGTTCTCTCGCTAGTTTAATCCAATGACTGCATATAAAGGTGGACATGTCTGCATTTCCTCCCACTGCCAAAATATCCTGGATACTGCCACCACCATCTTGCGCTGGTGACATCATTTGGAAATAGAGTCTGCACAGTGGTATTTAGTATTGAGTTCCTGTCTACACATTCTTCCGACAAATCGTAAGGAGCGCCATTGATCACGAGCACACTGATTGGCACACAGAGAGGTCCATCATGATATTACACACCATTTCCATAGCATCAAATAACTAATTATAACCAAACTTACACCAGCATCAAAAGAACTACCCAAAATGACAGAAATCATCTTAGTACCATCTATACTGCAGCCAGTCACCAGGGGGCGATCAAGGTGTCCTGGCTTCACTTTTTGTTGTTTTGATTCCTCCTATCTTTTATTACCGATTCTGTAAAAGTAACATGATCGGTGCCGATTCCCCGATCTGAGGATTGGATCGGGACATCCCTACATTTAAGAGTACTGTTTGCAGCGGAAATGCTCGGGTCTAGGTACCATGCCTTAAGGGTTACTTTTGGTTCCAGAGGTACCCTACCGAAAGTGTTTGATGGAAACGGGGCTTATCTGACATGTCTCATCTAATTGTCAGATTACTGATTAGAGGGGTGCTCCAGTGATTTAGAACTGCATTGCCATAACCAGGGGTAGGCGTGAAGCTCTGGAGCCCCATGTGGCTCTTAAGCTCCTCTCCAGTGGGTCTTTATCATTTAAATTTTCATTTTTAATTGCTGTAGCCCTAAAGTGATTCTTAAATTTTTCAGCAGTAAAATTGTATAACCTACACACTCAAAAAAAAAAAAAGTTTTAACATTCCATCAACAAAGAGTGTGTGTCATAAATCTATGGCCCAGTCCCTTCTCCTAAATTTTGGTGACCCGAAATTTAGGTGGCTTGTTAGTGGTGGAGTCTCCCTTGCTAGGCTAGCTATTGAGTCCAAATCCAAAAAAGAAAAAGTCTTAATACTGAAGAGCGAGAGGACAGATTTCTTTGCTTTCCTCGCCAACACCGCACTGTTTAAGTACAAAATAATCATAAATAGCCCAATGCAGAGTCGCCACCTTGTGTTAAAACATAATAATGGATGCTCATTTAGAAATATTAGTAACATTTATAGATTAATTTAGACCTAACAGGCCATATTACCTTTATTATGAAGCACAAATATATATTGTGGCTCCAAACAAATAAAAAAAAATAAAAATAAAAAATGGGTCTTTTGATAGCAAAGGTTGCTGACCCCTGGCCATAACGTTAGAGGAGGCACAAGAGATGTATAAGAGATGCATAAAAAAAAAAAAATCAAAGCTCCAGAGGCTGAGATATCCTGACTTTTAGTACCTAGAGCCTACATTTCCCATAGTTCAACTGCTTCTATTCCTGCTCTTTCATTAGACTGTTCTACCCCCTAAATGCCCAAATGCCCAAGACTTCACATGATAAAGACATTAACATTAGTTAACTGAACCGTGAACTGTTTTCTACCGGGGTATGGCAACACCCCTTGGACAAACAACACACAAAATTGCAGTACACAGCAATACAAGAACCAGTAGTAATAAAAGCATCAATTTGTTGAGATTATTTATGATTATGATTATAATTGCTGGTGATTATTTTGGACAGCAAGGCTTGGTTTGATACTTGCTGCCTTGCTTCCAAGCCCCACAGCTTACATTGTGTTTTTCTTTCTCTCTGAAGGTTTTTTACTGTAATTCATAGAAGTGTAATAATTTATTCTGACATTATAGCAGGGGCAGTCTTTACTTCAGGCAAGGCCTCTGGTATAATATGCTGCAGGGATGCTTTGAATGGTTATTATATGAGAAGTAGACCTCTTTCTTTATTTCAAATGTAAACCGAGATTTAAGTGACGTGAACTTTAGTGCTTTAAAGCACTTCAAAAAAATATATTTGCCACATAATACCATGTCAAGAGTTTGTTCCCATTCAGTCTATACCTCTTTCAAAGCAGGCTTTAAAGGTCATTCAATTCATTATATACCGTGAAGGTTATTTGTCCTTAATAAATGCATCATGTTTATTTTTTAATTAAAGAGTGTTAAAAAAAGCAAAGTCCCTCACAGGGAGAGGCTGAAGCCCGGTTACTTTATTTAGTCTGTTTATTCATTAATAGGCAATATTGAATTTATGTTCATTAGCACAGGCTAATGAGAATGTCCTGCTGTGTGTGTGCCGGCGCCTCTTTGTTCACGTGAGTGCCAGCAGGTGTTTGTGCCCAGTATGTGTGTGTCCTAATCTACATGTGTTCCTGTGCACAGGTTTTTGTAGGAGTATGTGTTGTTTGTGTGGGTTTGGATCCTCACATATATACATATGCTGCTACGTACATGTGTGTTTCTCTCCTTTTCTATAATTTGCAGTGTCCTCAGAGATGCTGAGCAAATCTTGATACATTATTCATTCCACTCATCATTAAGGTCTCGCTGATGGTGAACAATGTTGGTGCACAGGGGGAGTGTACATGCGATGGTGATCTCAGGTCTTGTAAATGCAAATGAATCAAAAATGTACTGAACTGAATGTCCGAACAGCTGCGAGCACGACAGACAAACTGAACCTTCATTACTTGTAAGTCATTAATCATTAATAATGGGATTTCTGACAAGTGACATGTAGATGAATAAAGCTGACCTGCTGGATTTAGAGATGAACAATTAACTTTTCTATCACCAGAGAAAGCATTTTCAGCTTTTCACTAGTTTACAACAATGTGTACAGCACATTAGAATTGACAGGTCCCTGCTATGAATGACATTGACTCTGACAGGAGGGTGTATTACAGCTCTGAAATATGAGTCAGCTGTGTAACTTATGAGAGATGCGAGGAATTGCCTTAACTTCACCTTGTCTTATCTTACTTTATTTTAAATTAGTTTGTGAGAAATGGTCGACAAAGTAAACTTCTACTGTACGTGTTTGCCGTGGAAGATCACTTGGTATTCAAAGTCTCTCTTTGAAATCTCACTTTTTCTTCTGGAAAAACTTTTTGTCGCCAAAACAGCTGTGGTTCAGAAAGAAAAGAATCCATCCAGCTCTTTTACTAACTTTCTTTTCCCCCACCTGTTTTAGCTGCTTGCACTCATTTCCCCCTTTTCTTCCTGACTCAGGAGTTTAAGCACTGGGCCCATACGGAGTAACTAATGGCAACTGTCTTTTTTTTTGTGAAAAGGCTCCAGTCTACCACTTTGTAGAGCTGAGTGGTCCAGGAGGTATACCTTACACATTAGCCCATTGTCCCCCTGCCATTTGTTACCACTGACAGGACCCTATGCCTGTGAATTACAGCTAATACACCTGAGCTGTGCTCTCGTTTAAATAGCAGCTGCTAAAGAGGCTTTCAGCCTATTAAGCTCATCGAGGTTTAAAGTATCTCTGCTCGAATGGTGCCGAACAGTCTGTGGAACCAGCAATCACTTCAATTCCAAAACAAAATTAATGTTTGTTAAAAGGTAGATGAAATTACAACATCAACAACAAAGGCTTTGGGATTTAAGGTTGCTTAATATATGTTGTTTTTGTTCATTTGGTCAGGACAAGAAGAAAAAGCAATTGCCTGAGTCCAGACCTTTAAATTTGTCAACTCCACCGGGTTCAAGTAGACTGATTCATCTGGCATCGTCACATGAAACAGCAGTTTCAAAAACGACCAGTGAGCACCGCAGGGGGACTCAATGAGCCAACTAGTGCCACGGACCAGGCTAACACCATTGTTAAGCTGTCATCAATTGTTGGCAAGTGGCACAGTGTTGACAACAATGGCAAATGTCAAAGACAAGATACACCCTGCTAATGAGATTATTCTAAATCAACAAGTCTTCTCAATATCACTCTGCATTGTAATTTACTTTACTTTGCTCCGCTCGTCTCCAAAAACCAAGGCAAATCACGTATGTCGGCACTGCTACACATCAGTGTGAACTTAAAATGATGTTAGATTCAGGCAGCTAGGTGGTTCTTTGGTGATTAGTAAGGAAAGATTGAATCCCTCTCCCCAATGGATATTGGTTTGTGTGGACAAAATATCAGACTGAAGATGGAAATGGAGTGTAACGAGTTTATGATTCTGTCTGATTTAAGGCAAAAAAAAAGCACTGCTAATTTTAGTCACTCTCCTGGCAGTTGAAACTTTGTGGGTGCAAAAATGATCAGTGTATGGAGATAAGAATTTGCACAACCCAGAAAAAGCAGCCATGGTGTAACCACTCTTGCTACATACACAATTAATCAGATTCCTTCAGAGTATAAGAGTACTAAAGTTATTCATGAACAAAAGAGATGTCCTGCACAATATGACCACACAGGCTGTTTGTACAAGCAGTACATACAAACCATATTTAATTTATTTATTTAATTTTTGGCAGCAACCTCTAGTGGTCATACTAATTATGACAGGAGCAAAGGGGAAAGTCAGATGACGTACAGCATGAAGAGTGACAGAGTCTGCTCAGGGCAGTAGGGAGGGGACAAAACGGGGCTTTTACTTTGACCAGTGGTTTTCACATTTAACCACATTTGATAATGTGCCACATCTCATATGAGCTATCCTGTTGTCCACCTGTGGGGGCGCTAATTTAGGTAACACACCTTTTTGTCGCATCAGAGGGTAGGAAAACATGACCTATTTGGTTGTATGGGTTAAAGCAGTGGTTCCCAACTGGTTGGTCACGATCCACAAGCGGGTCCCGGGTCCATTCGGAATGGACTGTAAGAGACTTGAGAACATGTCAAGTTTGTAAAAAAAAAAAAACAACAACATTTATTTTAAAGAACAGTGTATTTCTGGCTAACAACTTTTATTTTAAAGGGCTATTTTCTGCTGTGGAGTGAATGACTTACAAACAGATACTTGACAGAGAGCACACAAGCTTGACGACATGGCCAAACAAAAGTATGATGCTGAATGTATTAAATTGTATGGACCTTGAAGTAATGACTAAGGAGAAATCTGGACCCTGTGGCTGAATCCGTTGGGAACCACTGGGTAAGAGGACTTGTTGAACTCTTCATGTCCTAGCCTCGTATTCAAACAAGTGTCCAGTACATTGTATGACTTTGAATTTGGCAAGCCAATTCAATTCAATCAACTTTATTTGTCCCAAAATAGGGCAATTCAGTTTACAGTCTCCAGCCGACTATCAGTCACAATCAATATCCTCTCAATCACTCAGTTCACTCTGTCAGTGCAACAAATTTGTGTGAACCCAGAGATAGCAGCAAACACCCAGGGCCCATACATTTCCCATAGTGCAGTGAAACACACAAAAGAAATAAGGCCTTGGTGAATAAACACACACATATATTGTTAAGTAAATACTTTGTACACATTGTGGCTGTCAGGTCTGTGTCTAGTTGCTGCTACCAGCTCTGCTAATTCAAAACTCGCAACTCTACAAAAATGAGTAGGCACGGTGCATATCGAATTAAACACCAGTATGCCTAAATACAGCCTCACAGAGCTGCACGGCTCTGGACTCTCAGGCCTGATTTCCAATAAAAAATTAAGGACAACATTGACATTTACAGCATTGTACATTTTCTAAATTAATAAACCACATTTAGGATACTTTCTATAAAACAATGAATGAATATACTGTGCATAAATAAGGTAAAATGTCAACCCAGTCTCACTTCAAACTTGTTAAATACCAGTGCTTGTTCGGTGGCACTCAGCATCAGATGCCTATGGACTGAGGCACCCTTCAGCAGCAGCATGAGACGGGAAACTATCATAGTAAAAAGTGCAAGGAAGTCCACATATGATGGGTGGTAGGGGAGGTGGATAGGTCAAACAAACTCTGGACTTTCGGTCCCAAGATTGCTGTTGGTGTATCGTGTGAAACCAAAACTTAATCCTGTTATTTTGACAACAACTAAGTGTGCTAGTATGTGTACATTCTATGCTAGCTACATGTGTGACATGATTTTACATTTCGTTAGTGACAAACATACTTATTTTAAGCCAAACCATGATGTTTGTTTTTCCCAAACCTTACCACAACGTTTCAAGTTTATTTCAAAGAAAGCCTTTATGCATTTAATGAGCATAAACTATACATTTTCTGTGAAAAACAGAAGTTATTTTAAAAAGACACAATGCACGTAACAAACATAAATTTACATGCTGTCCCTGAGTGTCCAAAACTGACACTGGAGGGGTATCTATAAGCCCTATAAGAAAAACACTTCTGGTATGGTACCTTTGGTCACAGCGACCCCAATAAGAGTCAGGGTCTGGGGGCCAACTGCAACATCTCTAGGCCTGGAAAACCATCAACTGAGCTGAATACGAAGGAACCCACGTGGCAGGAAATTCAGGACGTCGTCCGCAAAGCCAAATCATCAGCTGACCCCAGCCAAGTGGTATACCATATAAGGTGTACAAGAAATGCCCAAAGCTCCTTCAGAGGTTGTGAAAGATCATGAGGAAGATCTGGGCCAAGGGTACAATTCCACCAAGCTGGAAATTGGCAGAGGGATGTTTTGTTCCGAAAGAGGAGGGGTCCTCCGTAATCTCCCAGTTAAGGACAATCTCCCTCCTGAATGTAGAGTGCAAGATCTTCTTCTCAGTGCTGTCAAGAAGGATCACCTCTTACATGAGGCAAAACCACTACATCAATACATCCATCCAGAAAGGTGGCATCCCAGGCTTTTCGGGCTGTCTGGAACACACCTCGATCAGCCAATGGATTCGAGAAGCAAAGCAGAAGAGAAGTGACCTAACAGTTGTCTGGCTAGATCTCGCTAACGCTTACGGGTCAATCCCACACGACCGTATCCAAGAAGGACTGGACCACTATTACATCCCAGTGGCGATTCGAGACATGATCACCACCGATCTGGCTGGGTTCAAACTCAGATTTACATCAGCCCTTTTCACCACCAGCTGGCTGGACCTCCAAAAGGGGTTTCCAACAGGGTGTACCATCTCCCCCATCTTGTTCATCATGGGGAATGAACTTACTAATATCTGCAGCAGAGGACATAACCCGGGGCCCTAAATTGGAGTCCGGCATTGTCCAGCCAGTGCTGCGAGCATGGACGATATCACAATAACAACTGTGACTCATGTCCAAGCAAGATGGTATTGGAAACTTTGGGCAGCATCGCCTCGTGGGCAGGGATGCTGTTCAAAGCCAGAAAGTCCAGGCGCTTGGTTATTAAGAAGGGCAGAGTCACCAACAAGTTCAGTCTCCAAGTTCAGGGTGAGGTCATTCCATCCATTGAGGACAATCCAATAAAGTGCCTGGGGAAGTGGTTCAACGCATCATTGACAGATGGCACCAATGTTGCTGAGGCTGTGAAGCAGACTGAGGAGTGGCTGAGGAAGATTGATAAATCTTTAGTTCCGGGTAAGTTCAAGACCTGGCTGTACCAACACGGCCTCTTGCCCAGGTTCCTTTGGCTCTTCACTGTCTTCTTCACCGAGGAAGACCAACAAGCATATACGAACATGGCTGGGCATTCCCCCAAGTTTCTCCTCAGTGGGCCTTTACATCGTCATCAGTCGAGTACAAGGTTGCGAAATACAGAGTCGTGTTAAGCCTGAGGGATTCCAACAACGACCTGGTAAAACAAAGAGGTGTCACAACCAGGTCCAGGCACAAGTGGGCTGCCAATGCAACTGTGGAGCAGGCAGTGTGCTCTCTAAAGCTGCGAGACATCATTGGCAACCAATGCCTCCATCGGCAAGGCCTCGGCTCTGTTCATTTCCAGTCTTGGGGAGATGCAAATGCAAGGACCAGACGAGATACGGTGCAGGCGGAGGTCCAGAACAGAGAGGAGGAGAAACGGAGAGCCAGGGCAGTGGAACAAGGTTCCCATGGGGCTTGGACAAAATGGGATCTGCCCAAGCGCAAGGTCACGTGGCGAGAGCTGTGGCAACTGGAGCCTTACCGTATCTCCTTCCTCTTGAGGTTGGTATACGACACCCTTCCCTCGCCATCACATCTGCACACATGGGGGCTGAGAGAGGATCCAGTCTGCAAGCTCTGCAGCCAGAAGGGGACTCTGGCACACATACTGTCTGGGTGCAAAACAGCTTTAACCCAAGGGTGGTACAGATGGCGCCATGACAAAGTTCTCCTCTCACTCAAGAAGGCAAGAAGAGGCCAGCTGGCACAGTCTCAGGGAAAGCGATCACTTTCCTTAAGAAAAGAGCCTGGCCTATTCCGACCACACGAAGAAAGCCCAACATTCTTCAAGCCGCAAGCTCCTGGGAGATGAGTGTTGATGTAGGAAGGAGGCTGCAGTTCCCAGGGGTGGTCCAAACAACCCTCCGGCCAGACACTGTGCTGTGGTCAACCAAAGACCTGAAGATAATTCTGGTCGAACTGACGGTGCCATGGGAAGAAGGCTGCGAAGTGGCCCATGATTAGATTAGAGGTTGGCCCAAGTACCAACATCTAATCCAAGACTGCAGAGACAAGGGCTGGCAGGCGTGATTGTTCCCTGTGGAGACTGGGTGCAGGGGCTTCCCAGCCAAGTCGGCATGGCGTTTGCTGTCAGGTCTGGGCCTGGATGAGCAGAACAGGAAGCAATCTGCTCACAGGATGGGGGAGGAGGCGGAATGTGCCTCGTGTTGGATTTGGAGCAAGCGAGAGGAGGAAGGCTGGAGGCCAGGAGCAGGTGGGCAGTGAGTTGGCCACTCACTGCCGGCCCACCAACCAGAGAGTGTTGTGGTTGAGGGCCGAAACACTCAGTGACAAGTAACACTCAGTGACACTCACCCACAAGTGTATGCAACGAGGATCCAACAGTAACCCTTCAGACATGGTACCTAGACCCTAGCGTTCCACGATGCTTTATTTTTCTCCAAGGGAGGATTAGAATATATGCAGTTCACATAATCCAGTCAAAATTAATATATATTTTTAAACGTAGTTCCATTTATGTCACCTTTAATAAGGAAATACAGCTCAGTGGCCTTGCTTTACAGTGTCCGCCATGAGACTGTGAGGTGTTGGGTTCGATCCCCAGCCGGGTCATACCAAAGACTCTAAAAATGGGACCCATTGCCTCCCCGCTTGGCACTCAGCATCAGGGGTTGGAATTGGGGGGGTTACATCACCACATTATCCCCGAGTACAGCACCGCTGCTGCTCACTGCTCCCTCAGGGGGGGAAATGCGGAGAACAAATTTCACACACTCAGGTGTGTGACAATCAGAGGGACTTTATATTTAACTTTAAACACTTGAAGATCCACCCATTACTAAAAGTGTGTGTCATCCAAGAGAGACAATGAAAACTAATGCAATGGTCAAAGTTGTCAGTGAATTTAAGGTGTGTATCGGATCCACATCATCAACTCACACATTGAGTAACATTACAAGTAAACGTTCCACTTTTAAAAGTCACAGGCAGTCGGCCCAGTGAATTAAGTTATTTTTTTCTCCAACTCCAGCTACTGCAAGAGGCAGCAAAACATCTTTTCATTTTATAGTTACAGTTTACTAACAAAACATGAGCCTCAAAACTCGTCCCCGAGCAGAGTGACCGTCAGCTATTTACCAATCAACGGACTGCATTGTTCACAGTTCCACCTTTGAGTACCAGATCTGTGTGCTAGGTACCCCAACAGAGGGGGGACCAAAAATAGGGACAGTACAGAACTGTTCCATTGGTACCATCCACAACTTTTCACAGTGGAAACAGAAAAAAACAAGTATACCGAACTGAATCGTATCATTCTGTTCAGTGGAAACGGGGCTTATAGTGTCATAGTTTGACGTGTAGGACCACTGACCAAGCTTTGGTATTTGGCAAATTGGGAGTGAGAATGTGTTAAAAATATAGATGGACTACAAGCCTCTACATACTAAACATCCACATTCACTGAATCAACAATAAAACCAAACAGATACATTGCAAACTGTCTATAAGAAGCATCTTAAGCTCCATTAAAAGGTAAAATCTACTGGAATATCAATGTGGACCTATCAGTGTCTCTAAATATGATAACCAGTGAGCCTCACTCTGCAAAAGTAAAATAACCTTCACCCTACCTCATCTACTTGGTTCCCACATTTTAGAAATGAAACTGGGCAATTACACTTGTACACTGTATCCTCTCCCACAGTAAACTGAAATTACCACTGATTACATAAACACAGCACGAGTTACTCTGGCAGAGCTGCTAAATCTTTTGTAAAATCTACAGTGAACATGATGTGCGACTGGTCAGTTTGTTTGTGTGCCCGAAGGGACGTGAATTGCCAGTGTGTTTATCCCCAAGGGAGGCGATGCACTGATTCCCAAGAGAGAGCAAAGAGAGATGCAGACAGTGGAAATTCGCCAGGGGTGGTGGAAAAGAATAAAAGTCAATGAAGAAAAATAAGATAAGGGAATAAGAGAAACCACAACAGTCGAGATAAAAAGCAAAAATGATCTGCCTTTCCTCACCTACAACTTTTCCCTTGTTACAAGCAAAGATTAATACATCAATATGGGCTAAAAGCTTTTACCTGTATTCACCTAATCACTGCTGAATATCCCTAATCTTCACTGTATGTACTGTAACGCCCTGAGAAGAAATGAAATGCAGACAATTTGACAGAGAAAAGAGAATCACAGAGTGAGGTAGAATTATGACAGGTAGAGTTACACGACGATACGAGTCGTTCCCAGAGGAAATTCCAAGCTCTATTTCACTGCTGATGCCTTGTCACTCCAAAGCCACCATCTGTTACCTACCAGCCACTGAACTCTTCAATAATCATCAGGAATTAGCATAATTTTATCCCAAGTTAGTATGATATCGCTATAAGCAACTACTTTTACTTGTTAAATGCCCTTTGATAATAAATATAGGTACACATATTGTAGTTTTTTTTTTATAGACTGCTCCTGTTCCTTCCCAAAACAAGAAATGCCATTCAGCTGCCTGAGATGTAATATGCGGCACATTTTAGCTGGCAGCTGCTGGGTAAGAGCTCAGACCTTTTGTGGTGGCCTCCAAATGCTGCTCTCAGTAAAGACTTTGCCATTAGCAGCACCGTTGTGATGCAGAGACAGCAGATGGGATCGGTCAGAT
This sequence comes from Epinephelus awoara, assembly GCA_035609425.1. NCBI lineage: Eukaryota > Metazoa > Chordata > Actinopteri > Perciformes > Serranidae > Epinephelus > Epinephelus awoara. The sequence goes on along the minus strand of CM069316.1, from coordinate 16,986,882 downwards.
GGGTGTGTGAGCCTGTAAACTCGCTTTAAGGTAGTATTTATTGACTGGAGTCCCCACATCCAGGGATGGATTGAGTGATAAACCAATCTGAACTCAATTTAATCATCTCTGAAGCTGTCAAATAAATGCATGTACGATACGTATAGTCATGGTGCTCTATGGTTACGGGGGTTTGATGACGGATTATGTTGACTAGGCCCCAGAGTCCGCACTACTGCTTGTAATGAATATTGTCCATGGAAAACAAAACAACGATATGAACAAATCAAATGACGAAAGAGAGAGAGGAAAGTCTGTTACATCATCGAGGGAGAGTTAAAATAGATATGTTATAAGTGAATACATTAGTTTATTCTGATATCGAAGCCTTTGCCAGATCCTTTTGCTCTGGTTGAAAGAAAAATGTTGAAAGACATGTTTTTCATTTGATTTTTGTCTGAAAACGATCTGCAAGCACAAAGCATTCACAAACCCCCTAGTTGGTGATTTACCCACTGGTGCCGGAGAGAAACCTTTCTCATAAAAGCTATAATTGCACGGTGTACAGGCTGCTGTAGATTACTGGCACCTTTTTTTTATATCCCAATTCAAACACTGGTTATAGATAATGGAACTGTGGGAGAAAGAGTGAATGAGATTAATCTAACAAGTCAATTGTCAAATTAAATTGTATCAGTTGATCGCAGTCAGCAGCCATAGCCTCTGGTGAATCCTCTCTCTTTCTCTTTCTCTTCTTGTTTTCCCAGTCTATTACAGTTGCACAGCGTGACTCGATGAATGAACAACTGGCAGGGAGCTAAAACTCCCCGAGGACCTGAGATGTCAACCAGATGGAACCAAGATGGAGTAAGCCTTTGTTCTTCACAACAGGCTCCACTTCATCAAGTCTTGAAGCTCTGTTTGCCCTCCGGACCATTAGGCGGTGGAAAACAGGGCCAGGTAGCCCCTCGCCTTGAATGATTTCACCCTACAAGGTCAGTCCATTTCATATAAGGAGAGTAGAGGGTGACACGGGAGTGGATTTTCAGTCCCGTCCCATCCTACTCCCACAAAAATAATCCCATCCTGTCCCAATCCCATGAAAAAGGGAAAAAAAATCCTGTCCCGTCCCAATCCCACAAGAATGACTCCCGTCCCATCCCGCTCCTGTGTTGTGTTTCAGTTACAGTAATAAAAAAAAAAATATATCTATAGTACATGGATCACACAATGCCTACCTTAGTTAAATATAAATCCAAATATGGCATCTAATGTTGTGTTTTGATGTTTATTGCCTAATTATTTTAACATTCACTCCACCTGTTGTGATGCAGTTCAGAATGACGAACACATTTGATTCCTGATGCGGTCAGACAATACGTCATAAGAACCAGTTCTGAGAGAAAAATGTAGTTAAAGTTTTGCAGTAGAAGCAGTGTTTGGTTCCTCTGACTGATATTATTATATATGGCATCATTAGATTATTAATACTGAAGCATCAGCGTTAGAGCAGCATGTTATTGTTGTGGGAATCCCACGGGAATCATGTGACCCATGGGACTCTCGAAAAAATGTCAGCCTCTAAAGGAGAGGTTGATCTTTTAGTTGGAAGATGCCTGCTGAAACACTGTTTTGTGTGTATTCAAGTATAACTTATTTAGGCTCAACAGAAAGGAGGATTTAGGAATTATTAATATCTTTCTGCATTTTAGACAGCTATGTTGTTGCTGTTGAGCAAAGTCAATGAGATTTGTGTCAATATAAAACTTCTTAAATATTCAACAAGACAGAACAAAACTCACTGAAGCAAAAAAGTCTCAAAAGTATAACTTAAACCAAACAAATTATTTGTGTAATTGTATGAGCTATTGGGTCTTTTATCTTTTTGACAGTATATCTTTTTGTTTACAGTTCCCTCTGCTTCTTTCTCACTAATCAGACTTTTTCCCCAAACTGTCAGCTCTTTACTTTTTGTTCGCACTTCTGACACAAACTTCTCTCTCTTCTTTTTTTTTTCCAGGGGTGTGTCCCCATTGGCTAATGTTTTTTTTGTTGTTGTTTTTTTTGAGTGACAGCTCAGTTCCCCGGACACTGTTCAATGTAGCAAGCTCAAGCTTTGGCACTGGCAGACATGGGCATAGACACAGTAAATGTACAAAGACACTGCATTGACCACTTGGGAAAGCTGCTGCGATATGTCAGCGTTGCTGCCATATTGGACTGGACAAGACAAGTACAAGGGACGGGGGGAGCCACGGTTTTTCTGGATCAAAACCCCTATAACATTTAGATTTCTCAGCTGGTTTCAATGATTCATTTTTATACTGTTGTGCCAACAATCAAATTTTAACATTTATTTATGAAGCTCTAGCAAACGTTCAGTCAGACAATAGACAAGACAATACTTTTCATGCTCATTAAACATGGCTTAATAGAGACAATTTCAAACACATGTACGCAAACTGGCTTTACTATAAATTGCAGAACTGACAAACACTTGTCTTTATCTGGACACATTTTCCCCCACCAATACAACATGCTAATGTTATTAGCACAAGTCAATGGCGTTTTGCATTGTATAAATTAGCCTAGCGTCTAGCAATGTTTTCCTCTTCTCATATAAAACCAGGGACAACAGAAACATGACATAGGTAACGACACTCAATTTGGCTCCATTACAACTCACAACATTTGCTGACAAAACAACTGTCTTATACTAAACACGTTTTCCAAGCAAATACAACATGCTAACGTTATTAGCGCCACCCTATGGCATTTTACACTGTATAAATTAACCTACCAGCAAGAGGAGATTTCCTCAGGATAAATCCCAAAGTATAAATCCCTGAAGGATAGATCACACACACAACTTTAAATGCTATTTTAGCGGAGGCTTTACTGTCTTCACAACTTATCGTTTCTTATCTGTGAAATACAAGTAAATACAAGCTTCGTTTCCACTGAGGGAAACGGTGTCAGTATATCGAAACAGACAGGAAGACTGCGTCAACGCCACGCTGAGCATGAGGGTGGGCGAGTCCAACTTTCTGTCAACAAAGGGGGTGTTTCAAAAACACTGCTCGGAGTCCCACACTGATCCGCTGTTCTAACACAATGATGAGGTCAGTTTATTCAAGTACTGTACAATTAGTACAATTACACAGTACTTACTGAAGTATTTCTATACTATGCTACTTCTGCTCCACTACATTTCTTAGGCAAATATTGTACCTTTACTTACTTTTACTTCAAATACTTAAAGTACATTTTGCCAATAATAATTCTGTACTTTTACTTCAGTTAGATGTTTCAGAAATGAACAAGGTGGCAGCTTTTGAGAGAATATCTTACGGCCTAATAAATGTGGTAGAAAAACATAATAATAAATGGGGAATGTTTTCTGTGGTTCCACTCACTACAGGGGAGCCAGTATATAATACCTTCCTCTCAGTGTTGTCATGTTTTTGATCGAGTATAGTGAGGGTGAACCCATGAGTGTTTTTAATACACTCTTTTCTCAATACACTCTCTTTTAAGTGTACAATATTACTGACGACATGTTTATATATATATATTACTGGGGGTGATCCTTTGTGAGTCCTAAGAAGTTTTTCCTGCCATTGATTATTTAGGTTTAACTTTATCCCTACTGTCAAATCCTTTTGTTTGTTATTATGAGTTATACACTTTATAAAATTTCAACTTTATCCATCCTATCCTATGATTTTTGAGGTGGTTTGGTGTCATTGGAAAATATGAAATTCAAAAAAAATTAAGTCAAAAAAGAATCCAGAACTTTTAGATGAGATTAAAAGCCTTCAAACCATTTAATGTCAACACTGTTGAATCACTGATGTCTGTAGTTACTATGCTCTGCCTTTGTGAGGTAGTGTAGGCCTGTTATGGGGGATATACTGTACACGATGTGTATGATGTGGTGGCCTTAAATAAAGCGGAAAAATTTAGCTTGTAAAAACTAAATGATAGCATAAGAAGTACTAGACACCATGCTAATCACCACTGTAATGCCCTTGTGGGTGTTTCTGCAAAACTACGCAACTTGTCCGAGGTATTTGTATGGTTAAACATGGTGTCTTGTAACAAGAAAAGAAGCATTGTGATCCACAAAATGTGAGCTAAGATGGTCACACAGCAGTTATTATTGCGAGGTTTGATATCATCCCTACCTTCACAAATAATTCATTGAGATTCAAATACTAAAGATAAATACTGCGTGTTGTTTAGAGATTACTCATTTCAGCCTCATTGTACGTCTAAAACAGGAAGCACTTACAATAAATCAGCATTTCCCATCATCTTCTTTGTGACTGGCAACTAACTCAGTATTATCTGAATTGCTGAAAGTTGAAACAAATGTGAAGAGGACAAAATGACAGAACAAATAGAGATGCTCCCATGGATCATCTGCACATCAATGACGACCTTCTCAACCTTCTCTCATGTCAAAATAAATCCATACAAAGAAACATGCATGGAATGATGCAGCCTCAGGCAACATTTCATGGTCTGCATGTGAAAAACACTGAGATGTAATTGATTGATGTTTTCTATGCAACTACAAACTGAGAAGGACATAGATTAAAGCCTTTCATCGAAGCCTTTTGTTGTTGACATTCAGAATATCAAATTTGCGTGTTACAGATTAGAGTTATTCCTTTGAAGAGACAAAAAAGACATTTCATGATCAGAAGGGAGATTAATTGGTTGCTGCCATCTTAAGAAATCTTTGTTAAGGAGAGCAGCTGCAATATTAATTGGTGCAGCGGTGGTCCATTAAATTTTCAGTTGTACACCGTCAGTCATCGTGTAAACTCTTTTGCCCACATCTCTGGGAATAATACTCCATCAATGACATTTTCTAATATCATCTTTGTTGTATAACATGTAACGTTATTGTTCATGGGATGAAAGCTTGATCTACCTCCGTACTACATTTATGACAGAGTTGATCGCAATAAGATAGAAGACCACATAAGTCAACTGTGCGTGCAGCTTATTAAGACTAATATTTATATTTATTGTAAGATGGCATCCTCTAGGGGTCGAAGTAATTATTACATCAGGAAAAAGAACTGACATGACAGTCCACGTAATGTTTCATAAATGTCAAATAAGGCAGTATAAGCCATTGGGTCCAGATTTCTCCTAAGTCATTAGTTAAAGGTCCGCGCACTTAAATATATTCAGCATCGTACTTACTTTTGGCCATGTTGTTGAGCTAGTTTGCCGTCTCTGTACAGTAGTTGTCTGTAAGTCACTCACTCTACAGCAGGAAATTCATTGTACTAAAAATAACGGCTGTTTTTTACAAACTGCGAGTGACTTGACTTGTCCATTCAGATTGGACCCCTGACACACTTTTGGATGGCGAACTGCCAGTTGGGAACCACTGCTTTAAATAGCCATATAAATACCTATACTAAACAGCAATAAAAGAATTCAAATACATAACTTGAAAATAAGCTAAATGGGGAAAGGACCTATTTAACAGAGTAACTAATCAGAGGATTAGTGGCAGAGGCAAAGCAGGAAAGGGCAAGCGTCATTGTTGATCACCAAGCCCACTATCAACCGCCTGGCGTGCTGTAGTAAAGTGACACATATCTCCAGTCTGAGAAGACCCACGGTGTGTCGAAGGTCTTCCTGGAGAATGATCTGTGATGCCGTCATCTAACTACACTGAGCACTCTAATAAAACACCCACACCTTTATTAGCGTTAAAACACAATTAAAAGCTGGTACTCCAAAAAATTCTGGAGCCGCGCAAGTGACTGCATTGTCAACAAAACAGTCCTGCAAATATTCCACAACAAAAAAACCTTGTGTTAACAAATGAGGGCAGTTCCTTCTTTCTTTAAGCCTTCTTCACTTTCCAGTGCACATGTAGTGCAGCTAAATGTACTGGTGTGTATGTGGGGGAGTTTGGTCTGCAACAAACGATAAAGACAAATGAAGGTGAATTAATTTCCATTAACAACCGAAACATTTAAACAATACCTTTACATATAATGTCCATTTTGGTAGCTAGAGCTCTAACTGCCTGCATGCTAATCGCTTACGCTAGCATGCTGGGCACACACTATACAACTTCCAAACACTAAACAGCAGCTAAATCAAATGTATTGATGTACTTATGCTCAGGGACGCACACAGTTCAGCACACAACACTGGCGACTTAAACAACTGTCAGGTAACTCTGGACACAACCTGTCACTACTGAGGACTGAGCAGGAAATGAGGTGAGGAGGAGGAGCTGTGATGTCATGGGACAAGAAGCCTGTCATACACACATGACACCTGCCAAAAGTCAGCAGATGCCACCTAACATAAACACTGGGTAGACGAGAGGAATGGTGAATGGGTCAAACAGGACTTTCACCCAGGAGACTGGTGTTTGCATCCCAAAGTCAGTGTTCACTCTGTAGCTTAGTATGCCAGTATGTGTAGTATCTGATGTATTATACGTGATGTGTAACATTATATTAGTGATAAAAGTACTTATTTACTGCCAAACTATGTTGTTTTTCCTAAACCCAACTTGGTAGTTTTGGAGCAGAACAGCTACTGTTTCATGACATTAAGGACGTGTTTAAAACGGTGATAATAAATGTTGAAATGTTGGCCTCTAAATCTAAGTGTTGTTTTCTTAATTTGACAGGGACAATGCAATTTAAGTATGGGACATATGTGTTGCACAGAGAGTTTATAGCTATTGGTAATTTTGAACTCTTGTCCCTAGTTGGGCGTTTACATACAGGCCTAAAATGTTATTAAAAATATATAGTCTTAAAATTTATACAACCACAATACATTATAAACATGGAAGGCACAAACCACAATCCACACACTACCATACACATACCACAGTACATATACCTCAACACAAACATCACAACATATACCACAATACATCTACTACAACAGACATACCACTATACACTTAACACAATACACCAAAACACTTATTCTAATACCCTACAAGGTTTGAGCACATTCAGCTAAGAGTGGGTACAACTCTGGTTTGCTTTTAACCAGCATTTGACCTTTGTTGTGAAGGAAAATCTGTAATCAAGGCATGTTTTCTTTCATATTCTCATTTTGAGAGCAACCGTTTAATGTTAATACTCCCATTGTATGCAACATGCCTGATCACCTGCAACACACACTGTAGCTGTAATGGCAGAACACAATTTCGGGCACCCCATCCCGATCTGATGGGGCACACACATAAGGGCACATACATAAGGGCAAACTTAAATTGCTCCCCTTTTTCCGCTTTCTTCTACACAGTATGTAAATAATCAATTGAATAGGAATTTGTTTGACTGTGGTTCAAAGAGAAACAAAAGGGAAAAGAAAATGAGGCACAACAGAAAAGTGAGATCCTTTCTTCTTTCTACAACTAACCTTCAGGCACTGGTGAATTTATAATTCATTGCTCGTTAATATATTCCATAAAGAACTTTCTATGCTAAAGGGCAAAGGGTGAAAAGCAATATACTATACTAGGTGACGTGAGGTTTAGTTATTTACATGGTTTCAGAAGTCTGAATGTAAATTAAATTGTGTGCATTAGAGGAAAATAACAGAATAAAGCATCATCTTAGCTTCAGCGTGGGGTGTGTTCATCCCTTATGATGCCATTACATAAGGTGTGTTGGTGCATATCTGTCTGGATATACCAACATTAATTACAGACATCAATTCATTAATATTCATCTCTGCTTCAAGTCGCCCCAACGGTAACTAACGCCCACCTGTTTCTGTGATACAGATTGGATTAGGGTCGGGGAATGGCACTCGGTAAAGACGTTTTTCTTTTGGCAACAGCGATGCAGAGCAGACTGTGTTAATCCTGAACGTCCAACCTCATTCAAATGGTCATTTATCACTCTGACTCTCAAAATCTCAAAGCGGAGAAGTCCTGTAAGTGTCATATGGATCCTACATGGGACAGACTTAATGCTGATGTGTAAGTATCAGACAGTAATTGTTCGCATATGTGAAAAATTAAGAATGAATGACTGTTCTCCCATTCCCTTAACTCCAAATCAAACCAATTTAGCAAGAGAAACATGGAGGAATTTGAGTGATGGTAAAAGCGGTGCAGATGTGTGTTTTTGTGTGTGTGTGTGTGTGTGTGTGTGTGTGTGTGTGTGTGTGTGTGTCTGCAAGGACACAGACACAGCTAGATAAAGAGAAGAGAAAGAAAGGAGTCACAGGTAAATTGAAAATGTAGGGGAGAGAATCGCGTAACCTTACTAATGTAAGACTCAGGCATGCGTAGCATTCAACATTAAACGTCCCTGCTTTTCAGAGAGGCTGCTCTTTGATAATTCAGCTACTCATCACGCAACATTAGCGATGTCAGATAGAAAAATATAAGTAAACTATAATACAATTTTCTTTGAAGCACCATAGATAGATGCTAAATGTGAACAAAGCATTCCCTTTTTTTTAGTGTTTTGCAAAATGCAGCATCTATTTCTTCCACTTACTACTGTCTCACAACCACAAGAGCATTATAAAAAGAGATCAGCCGTCACCTGACTGCAGTCCCCCTGCCCTTGGCCCCCACAGTGGCTTAGCCGAAACTTAGCATAATTTGCCTGTTAATGAAAAGGTCGCCAACTGTATTATTATGCAGGAAGGCTGTCTGCTACAGTGGTAATGTGTGCAAACATATCAGAGTTAATCAGGAGAAAAAGCCTGCAGAGCAGCAACAAAAGAGAAGAAGCGAGGGAGAGGTCCCAGTGACCCAACAAAATTTCACTGATGGATGATTTTTCAGAAGAGTAGAGAGTATCCAGGTAGGCTACAAAGAGTCTGTGCACTTGTACGGTTTACATTACTGTAAAATCTTTTTTTTTTTTTTAAACCAAAATTGGTGAAATTGTCTGTTATCCAACAAAACTGCAAATTGGAAAAAGAGGGGGGGGGGGGCTGAAGCAGTAGGTTAGTGCCTTTGGATACAGGAGGGGCATTCAACGTAAGACCTATGCCAAATCAAACATGTGAAGTGTTGACGTACAGGGTGCGGGTGGAAATTGGACTACTGTTGGTCGAAAAAGGAGAGGTGGAAGGCGTGTCCATAGGCAGAGAGAGAAGAGGAAAGGCAAAAGTCTAGAACTAAGTGTAGGGGCTTTGAATGTTCAGCTTGTGTGAGAGAAGAGGATGCTGAGGATAGATGGAGGCAGATGATTTGCTGTGGTGCCACTAAAGGGAACGGTCGGGAGAAGAAGAAGAAGAAGACTGGCCAATATGGTAAAAAAAAAAAAAAAACCTATCTGAAGACATTGCAGCTATCTATAAACACACCATTTTGTAGCAATGTCCTCACTTTGAAAATGAACTCAACCCCAGAGTTTTCTGAAATTCTAGAGCGTGAAAAGAGTAGGCAGAGCAGCTAACTTCCAATTTAGCCCTCTGCTAACTTCTCTTCTTCGCTAACTTTCAAAATGTTATCGGACCTAATAGCTTGAATTCTGAGAGAGAAATGAGTCATTTTGTTGGGATTGTGATGCTGAAAAAAATGTATTCACTGATATACAGACCGCTCTTAAATAGGGTTGGGAACGATTAACTGATATGACCGGCTATCCAGACAAGCAATATCTGAACAGCCGAGCTGTGGCGGCACACAGGTATGCGACATGTCAGAGGAGAAACGAGCCGTTCACATTTCCACAAACCTCACGCTTCAAGAGGTAGTCACCTGAAATGGTTTCCACTTCACAGGTGTGCCTTATCAGGGTTAATTAGTGGAATTTCTTGCTTTATCAATGGGGTTGGGACCATCAGTTGTGTTGTGCAGAAGTCAGGTTAATACACAGCCGACAGCCCTATTGGACAACTGTTAAAATTCATATTATGGCAAGAACCAATCAGCTAACTAAAGAAAAACGAGTGGCCATCATCACTTTAAGAAATGAAGGTCAGTCAGTCCGGAAAATTGCAAAAACTTTAAATGTGTCCCCAAGTGGAGTCGCAAAAACCATCAAGCGCTACAACGAAATTGACACACATGAGGACCGACCCAGGAAAGGAAGACCAAGAGTCACCTCTGCTTCTGAGGATAAGTTCATCCGAGTCACCAGCCTCAGAAATTGCAAGTTAACAGCAGCTCAGATCAGAGACCAGATGAATGCCACATAGAGGTCTAGCAGCAGACCCATCTCTAGAACAACTGTTAAGAGGAGACTGCGCGAATCAGGCCTTCATGGTCAAATAGCTGCTAGGAAACCACTGCTGAGGAGAGGCAACAAGCAGAAGAGATTTGTTTGGGCCAAGAAACACAAGGAATGGACATTAGACCAGTGGAAATCTGTGCTTTGGTCTGATGAGTCCAAATGTGAGATCTTTGGTTCCAACCGCTGTGTCTTTGTGAGACGCAGAAAAGGTGAACGGATGGACTCCACATGCCTGGTTCCCACTGTGAAGCATGGAGGAGGAGGTGTGATGGTGTGGGGGTGTTTTGCTGGTGACACTGTTGGGGATTTATTCAAAATTGAAGGCACACTGAACCAGCATGGCTACCACAGCATCCTGCAGCGACATGCCATCCCATCCGGTTTGCGTTTAGTTGGACGATCATTTACTTTTTCAACAGGACAATGACCCCAAACACACCTCCAGGCTGTGTAAGGGCTATTTGACCAAGAAGGAGAGTGATGGAGTGCTGCGGCAGATGACCTGGCCTCCACAGTCACCGGACCTGAACCCAATCGAGATGGTTTGGGTGAGCTGGACTGCAGAGTGAAGGCAAAGGGGCCAACAAGTGCTAAACACCTCTGGGAACTCCTTCAAGACTGCTGCAAAACCATTTCAGGTGACTACCTCTTGAAGCTCATCGAGAGAATGCCAAGAATGTGCAAAGCAGTAATCAGAGCAAAGGGTGGCTATTTTGAAGAAACTAGAATATAAAACATGTTTTCAGTTATTTCACCTTTTTTTGTTAAGTACATAACTCCACATGTGTTCATTCATAGTTTTGATGCCTTCAGTGAGAATCTACAATGTAAATAGTCATGAAAATAAAGAAAACGCATTGAATGAGAAGGTCCAAACTTTTGGCCTGTACTGTATATTGTACTGCATTATGATAAACTTTATTCCAGAGTCAAGTCCATATAAGATACAAACAAAAACACGTAGTAAAACACTTGTTTTACTGATTGGTTCTTAAAACAAAAATTTTAAAATTTTACTTGAAGTTCACTTCACTTAAAGTTTAAAACTTCTCATTTTTATATTGATCCCATCCAACAAAATGATGTTCATTCAGCAAGTCTTTTTGTTGTTTGATTTTGTTGTTTGTCTTTTTATTTTATTTTTGCCAGTGCCATACAGCAACAATGCTTGGGGATGTGGTCTTTTACAAATTTGAAAATACTGTAAGAATGTCACTTTTATAGAATTCTTTATTTTATAATGTATGATTAATGTCTACATCAACAAATGTTAACCATAGAATCATATCGAAACCTATCGAATCTTATCATTCCTACACTGTATCAAATCGTATCGGTCCCACACTGTATCGAATCGTTCTGTATTAAAAATATATTGTTTTTGAATCGTATCGTAACCCGTGTATCTAGATACGCATTGAATCGTCTACCACAGAGAGATTCCCAACCCTACTCTCAAACAATCAAACCCAGTCATCTCTTTTTTCCCCATTATCCAATCAGATGATTTGAGAAGTAGGCCTTCTGTGGTGGTCAAGACAACAGTTGGTAAACGATGGAGGAAAAACTGGTGGAAGGGGTTCCTGGCGCTATACAGCCCGACGATAGACAGCAAGTTGTCAAACTGCCCCCCCAGTCGTCCTAAAATATGCCTGGAAACAGCCATCATGGAGGCGAAGCTCCTGGACCAACTGGTGGTACTCCCCGTGATCCACCCTCTCTTTTTTACTGTTTCATGTACCCACACAGATCTCTGTTTCCCTGTGCCCAGCAAACCTTTTACTGACAGCCTCTCACCCTCAACTAAAGCTACAGCAAGTACCCTCTGCCTGAATATTTTAGGAACTAGCTACTAACCACTAAACATGGGAAGGTTAGTTTAAGGACGTGATGGGGCGGTTGCCTGGCAACAACAAAAAGGCAACACGAACATTTTTTTTACTAGTGGCATTCAGGCGGAAGGGGCGGAATAGTTTCAACCTGTAGAGGGCAGTCACTATGCATATTTATAACAATATGCAATATTGAAATACTTTGCACTAACATGTTAAGATTTGGTCCTGAATCCATCTACATAACCACTACATACTGATATACATTCAGCTGAAAAGGGTGGCTTGGGGGTTTAGTTACTCTTTGAAAGATCTTAATTCAAAGTGATAAACATTTGCAGTGTACACTTACCTCTCACCGACCCCCCTTGATGCAGTTGCTCAAGAAGTGGAGGGCAGTTTGCCTACAGGGGATTTCCCTCCCTGCTCATTTCCCTCATGCCTGGTTAAACATGATGTATTCACCCTGTCATGTCTACCTGTCCCCGTGGAATCAACAGGGCATGGACTCATAAATGTACAGTAGTAGCCAATGCAGAAATGTGGCATTCTGCGTCCATCCCATATATTATACATGAGTACTCGAGGCCCGCTGAAGGAGCGTCTCTTGAATGGTACTACAGTAAAACAGTTACATAAACACGCTTGTTCAATGTTTTCTGTCCAGACTGTTCTCTACTGTACTATTTTTGCATAACAATACATAATTGGACAATTCTCGAGTGACAAGTGCAGAGAAAACACGCAACATATCAGGCCCTAATCACAATGTGTAAGCACAACAAAACCCATATATATGACCACATAAATCTGATGCTATTCAATTCGACCATATCTCAGGTCATAAAATGTGACACAATTGCATTTGCACGATTATGCATTTCAAGAATGACACACATAACACCGCCTTTGCTAAACACTAAGATAGGTTTGATTGAGCCGTAGTCTCTGGCATACACAACGGAGTACTAGCCCTATATGTGATGTAGAGGTGTGTGTAGCAGTCTGCTGCCATTTGCACGTGGAATAATCGAGGTATACACAGTGGACATCTACAATCAGAGGCTGAATATCTATCATCATACCTGTGCTGCTGTCTTTAGATGGCTGCAGGGATGTAATGAACTGCAGGAAAAGGTTTCCACACAGTATACAGCAACTGGGGACAACAGATACTGTATATTAAACCAAAGCGGAGGTCTCAACAAAACTGAACACTAAACGGCATAACAATATTAGCTGTTGCAATTATATTGCTTTGGATTCCGTTGTTTTTAAAAAGGTATACCCTGAAAACATTAAGTTCAACAAACACAACAAATCAAAATGATTTTGTGTTTAGTAACGTGTCGCATCCCAGAGGAGACAGTTTGCTCTTTACACAGGTAGGCTACAGTGCTCAGCCTCTGAGGAGACACTCTCTATAATTGCTTCATCACAACACATTATGCTCATGTAGTGTGTGCATACTGTATGAGTCTGTGTGTACTCATGCCTGAGTGTCGGGCTTGAAATTCAGGCTTGTGCGAGTGTCGTCGTGCAGATATGATGGGATCTCTGGGGGCTTTATTCAACCCCATCTCCATCCTTTTCTCTCGCTCTGTCTCAGTATCTGTGATCACAATAAGCCTCTGTTTTGTCTCAGCTCATGTTCTGATAACAGCTAATGTGGAATCACAGTGAGTCTCCCTGCTTGCCCCTTAGAAATTATTCAATGAATTAATAATGGAATTCTGACACAAAGCAAAGGGTGAGAACGTGTGGGAGTAGACCTTACCTAGGATAATAAACACCCATCTGTTTTGATAAACATGTCTGTATTTGTTACCTATGTGCATCAATTCAGCCATTATCTACTCACCCTCATGCTGAGGAAGGTTCTATTCTGGCTCTCAATAACACAACAAGACGACACCTTTAGACTCTATGCAGCCTATAGCCCTGTGGTGGAGAGTCGTGTTTTGCCTCCAAATTACATTTAAAACCTTGGCAGTAAATCTATCTAAGGTGGACAGGACTTTCACCAAGAAGATGCTGTTCATGTCCACTGTGACACCAAAAGTCAACATTTAGTTTTCTTTAACCATGAAATGTACTGTAGTTAATTTTATAGCACACATCACATAACGCGGTCGTTAACTTACGGTCACATAGCAAATATTCTTATTTCATTCCAAGCCATGAACTTTTTTCTCTACCTAGCCCAGTTTTGTTGCCTAAACCTAAAATAGTTTTGGTGACAATACACTTCCTGTGAACACAGAAATTTGTTTTAAAAGACATTAGATTATTAGAATTAATAATACTAAAATTTAGTCTTGTGGCTTAAACCTAAAATAGTTTTGGTACCTTTACGAAAATCATTCTGGTGGCGTTTCCTGTCAACACAGAAGCTTATTTTGAAAGACACTGTAGCATGGAATGAGCAGATATTGAAACGGAAAGTGACACAACCAAAATTGATGCAAGAGAGATCCCAGTGCGTCGTGGTTTGAAGCGTAGGCCACTGGCCAAGCTGCAGAGTCTTTGTTAATGCTGCACGTGTGGTCAAACTGGTGAAGATGAGTCTTTACTTGCTTTCAGTGTGTGTATTTGCATGTGTTTTCTTCATTTGCAGTGTGTTCAGGGCCGCCACCATCATTATCAGCAAAATTTACTTAAAGTATCAAAAGAAAAAGTGTTCACTCTGCGTCCTTCAGTTTATTAGAAAAATCACCATTTGGAGATACGCTGGAGACCGCTTATAGTGATCTAAGTCTGTCCGGGTCAAACTGATCACTAAAAGCAAATAATTATGTTTGTTTTATTTTTACCTTTTCTTTATTTCTCATATGTTAATGGCATGAGTATAGGGCGATAAAAAGGACAGCTTTGCTATTTACTAAATTGTATTGACTGTATCAACAAAACAGCTGTTTCATGTCATGAGGGCAGCTTCCACCACAGGTGCTTTTCCCATGCTCAATTATTTTCTGTCTCTATCATTTGCAGACAAGCAGCCACAAGCTTCAAGGAGACAAACATTATGCTTTTCATTGAGAAGATGACTTTCTTTTTCCCCATCATGATGTCAGTGTGCACGCAGAGCCAGCCTCAGGTAGCCAGCTGGAAGCAGACGGATTACCGCGAGGCAAAGCATCATGGAAGTAAAGAGAAAAAAACAAAAAACAAAATGAAAATACAATTACTGTGGTTTTAAAGTGTTTTTCCATGTGTTGTCGTGTATGAAAAGACAAAAAATTAACACTGTAAGTGGACTACTTGATTACTTTAAGCAAGGTATTTTAACAGCGTTTTTGTGGGAATGATTCTGTCCCAAGCTCTCCAATCTATGTAAGCCGTTGATCACTATAACTGTGATCATTTAAAGCGGTTTTCCATCATACATGGACAGGAAGGGGGTGAAAAATTGTATCTATTAACTATAACAGAATAGTCCATAATCCAATATATCCCTTAGAGATGTGGGCAACATAAGTACAAAGTTGCATGAGTCTGAAATACTAAAGTAAAGTATATGCACCTTGAATTTGTACTTCAGCACATAGCTTTTACTCAGTGTACACCAGTGGTTGTGTATGAGATCTGTGTTCAATGATGCACTCCCACATGGATTAAACTGCCTTGGGCTGTGTATGAAGTGAATATCAATTTAGATCCTCTTTCTTCTCCACATGATCATCATTTCTGCAAAGCTTTTATCCGTTTTGACCTAATAACACGCCAATGCATGACTCAAGAGCTCAAATTAATTGCAACTCAAATCATGACAGAACACCACTCCTGTCTCAACAATCTCATTTTCCTCTCTTTTCTGTCATGAAACAGGTTATCATTTGAATTTGCCAGTAATGAACATCTGGGCACTTTATAACTAGAGGTGATTGGGGACCATTTGCTGCAAGGATTCAATTAAGTATCATCACTGGTTGGCATGCCAGCGTTGGCTACACTAGGCAGAAATGCAAGGGAGTTATGTAAGACCATGTTTGGCTGTGTCCAGACTGTGGCTGCCATGATCTGCACAGAAATTAGACACCAGTCTGACATTTTGCAAAACATCCTCACAGAGTTTGGTGCTGAGATTTGGAAGAGAAGGTCAATAGATGTCTGTTAGCTTAGCTTAGCATAAAGACTGAAAGCAGAGGGTAACAGCTAGTCCTCTCTCTTACAAAGAAAATCCACCTACGACAATTACTAATCAGAAACACACAAATCAAAACATTATATCTAATTTATCTTATCTGTACAATCTGTGCCGCCTAAGTAGAAAGAGTCATCATTGTAAGGTTGCAACGCGACCAGCGGAGACTCCAGGAAGTCTTTGTGCCCTGTCAAGAAGTAGTCTATTAATTAACCCCCATGTAAACCACAATTTGTTACTACGTGTTTTTTCTACAGATTAAACTAAACCAGCTATAATGAGCTAATTAGTTAGCTAGGGAGCTAGGCTAGCTGTTTGCTTCCTCCCAATCTGAAAATCCATCGGTAAAAAACAAACAAACAGAAAAACTTTTTTTTCTTCTTCCTTTACCTCTCGAGGCACAGCCCGGAGTTTTTCAACTAATGGAAGTGCAGGGGCTTCGGCGATCGCTCACGCCCTTCACTTCTGGCGGTGCCCCCAGGGAATTGCCGTGTTGTTTACAAATACTTTGGGTAGAAAACCAGCAGAGTTTAGCTACATATCACATTTTTCACGTCACTATATCACCGTGTAGACTAATCTGATGTTTGTTGAGTCTATAAACACAATGATTGAACAAATGTTCCTATTTCTGTGTGCACGTTTTGTAATTAACATTAGCTGGGCTAAACATTAGCTGTTAACGTAAGCTGTTAGCGGTGTCTGTAATAACCATACACTGTATAAAAATAAGGTAATAACTCAATAAACGGTCTGTGAATAAAATATTTTTTCCAGCGGATATCTTAGTTACAACAGGATTGAGCTAGCAAAGCAGTTTTGTGTTGCTATGTGTGGTATTTATTCAGTTATGAATAAGTTCAGTTATCTTCCTACAGTGCGAACATGTTTGAATTCAACATGTCCTAAAAAGTGCACAGTTTTCCCCTTTTCCTTTACATTCTATTAGGGCTGCCCCAACTAAGAATATTCCATTAGTCGTCATTTAGGGCTATAAGTCGACTAGTCGACCGCACGTTTACGATATTAATTTAATTAAATGATATATTTTGGTCGGGGCAACACAATGGTTTGAGTTGAAGGTGTGAGAAAGAATAGTATCAGTAACATTGTTAACACTGTGCTACATTACAGAGAAATATAAAAACGTACTAATGAACCTTCATTAATATAGGCCTATATTTTATCTCCAAGTGCACGTCACACACTGAGCGAGCCGCCTGTTAATGACGCTGTTGGCAAAGCAGTAATGATTATGCTTAGTGGCTAATGGGCATGTAGCTACTTCCATGTTTCAGATGATACATAATGTTTGTAGTCGACCAATGAAGATGAGTTTACATCTCACCTTGGGTTCGTCCTTCACCTTCTCAAAATGATCCAAAACTTTGGATTTCCTGCCCGAGATGTTTTGTGCTTTACTTTTAAAAACCTTCAATTTTACTTTGATTAATTTTAATACATACTAATCTGTTTATTACTTTTGCCATTCATTTACATCATTTACACAAGTTTCCAAGAGCAACCACGAATGCATTCAAAACTTTTGAAAATATAACTTATTTGGCAGTCATTAGTGTCTACATTTTATGTCATAGTTTGTATTTAGTGAGGCGAGATAATTTAAAAAAATCTTCAACCTTTGCTGCTGTCAGACACTACGGTCACTGCAGTAATTGCAGCACCGCACGATGGCGGAACACACAAAGCAGTTGCCAAATCCTTGTGTAGAGTGAATACAAGATAGTGAGAGCATCTGTGAAAAGAATATCATGGATACCAGTCTAAACCCACTGACTGATGTCTGCAGTGTTTGAAATGAAGCATGCGGCGAACACAGCCAAGCTCCCACAGGTTCGGCAGATTGGTCCAAGCTGAAAGATCAGATAGCCATATGGTGGGCCTGATGCTATACTTTCTCTGTCTCCCCCCTCCAACACGGAGCAAACTGTCCAACGATGAGTCAGGCCTCTCTGAACAGTCAGTCATCAGGGGAGACATCAAAGGAAACTCCAAGACTTCATCAGAATGAATATTCTCCATATGCAAACACGCAGCTGACCAAAACAAAACAGGTTAGCGCGGCCTGTATTTGAAAAGCATTTGCAATTCAAATCACTGTCTCGCACATTCACTCATAATGAGGCTCATATTTGTTGCAGCAGTTTAGTTTGTGAACTCTTGAGTTGGCTGCCAAGCCAGCAGAATCGGGTTTCTTATACTATCTACTATGTCTAATAGTACAACTTGGCCTCTGAACAGCAAGGTCAGCTATTGCTTAAGAATATCATTGCTGATACACTTCCATCTCTGAATTGCTGACCAGGCTTGAAGAATCGACCTGTACAACCAATGCTGAATTCTGTGGTCAGGGAATATAAATTTGCAAGCTACGTGTAGATACATGGTTGTATTGGTGAGAAGGCAAATGTGTTTCGAACAGGTGCATAGATTTGATAGCGACAAGTGACATGGAAAAATGGAGCCTCCACACTTGACTTAAAATATTCTGATCACACACATCATGGGTTTTATTTTTTAAGTTCTTTGCCATCATTCTTATCAGCAATAACACTGTACTTACAAAGTTGATTCATAAAATCTGGAAATATCACCATTAAAAAGTAAGTCAGATTGCGCCACAAAAACAAGCAGTTTTAAATGAACTGAAGATTTACCGATCAGTTCTGAAACTTCTGACTGTATGACTTATTTTATTAGCAGATGTTTCCTGAGTTTTCACAGAGCTGCAGATGTTTTAACATTCAATTATTCTGACCGGGAGCTCCTGTGTTAAGCAGGGCTGTAGTCTACCAAAGAAAAGCTTGGTCGACCAAAATTGCACATAAAAGTAGTAGTGGGAAAAAAAAATCTGCAGGTTATTTTTACGTCTGCGGTGGTGTGTCTGTGTCACTCTGCACTTACACCTCCAAAACTCTAGTCGGCGGTGGAGGACTCTTAAGTGCTGTAAAGTTTAGTTGATTCAAAACATACATTAAATATGCCTTAATAGGGACAATTTCAAACACAAGTACATAAATTGGCTGCACTATAAATCGCAGAACTGACAGACAAACACTTGTCTTGATCTGGACACATTTCCCCCACCAATACAACATGCTAACATTATTAGCAGAAGTCTAATGGAATAATCCTGGAAAGCTGTTGATGTAGCACTTTTCTCCTTATGAAAATAACACTATGAGAACTTAGTTAGACGAGAGCATATCTACCAAATAATCGACTAGTCGACCAGGATACTATAGCCTTAGTGTTCAGACATGTAAAATTACTGTTTTTGTCAAAAGACCCTTTTAGGGCCAGGGTCACAATGATGTCATTTTTTTTAGCAAAACATGATTCTCCACCGCAGGGCTGGAGGCTACATAGGAGTCTTAAAATGTAGTCTTGTTGTGCTATTGGGAGCCAGAATAGAAGGAGTCATGGCTCAAAACTTAAATTTTATCACATACTAACTGCCACTGCCCTTCAACCAAAACAAAGACAGCTATAGAAAATTGAGATAAGACAAAAGGACTGTATAGAGGCGATCATCAAAAATGCTCACATGAGCAGTGTGCACCTCATCTCAGATACAGAGAGTTATATTTCGACATGAATTAACAAAGAGTAAAGTTTTACACATTCACTCCACTTGGTGCTTTGCTGCTCCGAGAGTGCGCTGCTTTGAATAACTCAAAGGTCCATTCCGATAGGGTTACGAATTTATGAACGGTCCAATTTGTGCCAGATTGTGCTCCGACACTCAGAATGAGTATTTCTGAATGCACTGCTTGCATGATCTTCCTCCATTGACAAAAACAAGCCAACAGAACTTGCTAGCTAGCTCAAGCTAATGTCCTTGGAGAATTGTTCTGTCTCCAGCTAAGCCCCGCCATCCAAAATCTGTCACTGTTTATTAACAGTAAAAGGGTCTATAAAGTGTGGCTCTTAAGTGTGTAAACAAGTTTCCCTTTTAGTTCAGTTCCCTGTTGGAAAGGGCTGCTTGCTTGGAAAGGACTGAGCATATGACTGGATCAGTGACACTTGGATTAAAATGTACAAGTCGCGTTGGAGTTTGAAAAGGAATGTTTTGCTGTTGGTAAATGCTGATCCCTATGACTTCAATTCATCACGAAATTCCTCTGTTTTTTGATTCTTTGTTCACCGTAGGCATTATGAAAATTCAAGGTAAGCCAAGGTGAAAAAATGACACAGAAGTGGTCATTTGGGGGATGAAGCATTCCTTTAAATCTGTCATTTTCTTTATTTATTTTTAAGCCAACACAGATGAGAAACCCTAAAAGTACTTGGAACAGAAGTTTGACCATCTACAGTTTCATGAAAACCAAGCAAACTCCCTCTGCTGTGCGACGTGATCAAAAGCTCCACAACAAGCAAATAAGTGGACCTAAACTGTCAATTGTAAACATCCATTACAGTTAAAAGACTCCCTCATGTTTCCTGCCCCATTGGAGCAATGTTGGCGTGTTCCCAGATCTCAGAAATTACTTTTAGATATTGCAGTGTTATCACAACCAATAAACCGATTATCCTTTAACCCCAGTCATATTCTCCCCTCTTCCTGCAGTCATCAAGCTACTTTTAGCATTGGTGGTTACTAACAACACCACTTGGAAATGGCTACATTGGGCTGTGTGATAGTTAATGACAAATGAAAAGATGGGTTGATGTTGGAAACCCCACATGTACCCAGATGGCCTTTTTGTATCTGCGGGCTATATCAGTGGCTGCAACTATAAACAATTTTATGCCATCTGCTTCGTGATGGATTTGAGTCCATCTGTCTAATCAAGCATCTCTAGGAGCTTGTTCATGTTTTGGACGAAGGGTTAGAAATGATGATCAGTCAGCAGCCTTACATATATAGCATACATAATTATGTACATTTAATTATGTACTGTATAGATTTCATCTGTGGTATGAAATGTTATCCCGACAAGAGCTCACATCCTCCTCCTTCATATGGACTGTTTCGTTCAGCTGTGGTAGGCCACACTGAGTTTATATATATTATTTATACACTGCAGGAGAGGGGCTATTCCCTTTTTGTACACTATGCTCCACCATAGCACATTAGATTTAATGTAAACTATTTTACTCTTTCCTCTTATATGGGAACCAGGGGGAAGGTTTGTAAGGGTTTTCCTGAGCACACATGCTCTTTTCCAGCATCCAGAAATACACACACACACTCACCCACACCTAGTGGTTGCTCTGTCTTTTGCTATATTCTCAATTTGAGCACAGAGCAGCCTCATCTATTGGTTTGTTTAACTGTTTTTTTAAGATTTCTATTTGGGAATCCCACAGATTGTGTCATCAGGATCAGTTTACCAGTCACAGGATAAAACTCAATCTGTGAAAGCGATTTTAAAATGTCCTCTGTGGCTCTGGAGGAGCTTCAAGTACGAGAAAATAACATGAGTAATGTCAGCGGGGCAACCTTGTTACCTGGAAATTACATTTATATCGTGTTAAATTGTTTTCCCAAATACATTGCAGGGACATATCTAACCCCTGCACGTATTATGTTCCAAGGCAATGACTGAAGTGTTACATTCTGCACTGTTTGCATCCCAAGTGCTGTGTGTGGTTCGGTTTAGTCAACAAAAGCACAGAACTGTACAGTACACTTAACTCCATATGTGAATTATGTTATTACAAGCTGTTGACGGACACAGAGCAGGAAGGCTCCGAGGAGTGAGAGCCAGCAGTTTGGCTGGCCCATTGGTTAATATGTTTGAGGGATAAAAAAAATCCCCATACCCTCAACTACCACCTTCTTTTTTAAGAGCAGTAAAAATGAAAATGAAAATGAAAGTGGGCATTGGCACTCCTTTTGACATATGACTGCCCTAGGCTCCCCATGGCAATCTAAAAAATGCCATCCAATTTAAAGGTATCAGTGGGGTACAGGCATGGAAACTTTGAAATTTATGAGCCTACAAGTTAAATCACACAGTCACAACATTATTTTCTTACCTAACTTCCTCAACAAATTCAAACTCTATTAAAACGTAATTCCAGCTAGCTGCCATACATTAAAGGAGAGACTGAACTTGCAGAGATAATGAAAAACAAGTATGTGATGGTAAACAAAGTATTCATTCGTTGTCATTGAAGGCCGCAGTAGCTTGGTCTCATGATGGATGTAGGCAAGATGACCGTACTTGGCCCCTTGAATGGAAAGTTTACATTTAAAAAACACCCAGATGGAACTCTTGATAGGAGCACAATTCTTCGCAATTTTTGTAGTAAGGAATATTTGTACCGTCAGAATACTTCAAGCTTGAAATATCACCTCAATCCAAAGCATTCAGCATCGAACCTGGAGGTCCGATCTTGCACAGCCTTTGATGCTAGCGCTAGCAGTCAGGCTAGTCAAGTCACACTTGAGCAGGCATTCAGACCCAAACTAAGTAAGTCCACCTTTGACAAACTAACGCCCTTGCAAAATGAATTGCAATAGACTGCAGACCAGTTGCTGTGGCAGAGGACAAGGGGACAATTGTGTCCCCTTGGTTTGGTGACCAGATTGGCCGTAGTATCTTGAATACCTGCTGTGCTTTACCAATGCGTAGCTCTATGTCCTTATCTTCTCCTCCATTCCTGCTGATTTTGCTTCCTAGGTATGTTCCATATCTTCTGTGGCCACCCCCTTCAGTGCAATGAGCCCAAGGTTTTTCAAGTTTCTTCTCATTGTCTTAGTTTTTCCAGCACCAACCTTTAGTCCACGCTGTTCACGCATATCCTGTAGTATATTGGTCCTCGAGACTCGTGCTATGTCGTCTGTACCCACTGGGTTCAAGGTCCAAGTCGTGGTTTCGGTAAAATGTTAACAGGTTTTTCTAGAGCTACAATGGACTTGCCTGTTATACCAAGACAATAATCCTTTTTGACTGGCTGTAGGCTGCGAGTGTCTAACCATAAAAGGCCTTAATAATGGGATTATCCTAAAAACAATGTATAGACTCATACAAAAGTAAGTAGAGACTCTACTTAAATGAATAAACTGAACCGTCACTTATGACCCTCTGACTGCCTCTTCTTTTCGTCGTCTTGTTTTCTGTGATTTGGACATTTATAGGAGCGTAGCCCCACAGTGTTAAAGTGAGGTCAGGGCTTCACAAAAAGGTAGCGACCAGGTGTCAGACCCTAAGCAGCAGGCATCCAACAGACACAGCATAAAAAATCCACAAACATAGCGAGGCGAAACACCAAACAAAAGTGAATCTGGGGTTGGCTTTCACTTTCAATTTCACTTGTGAGTTTATTTAGAAACATACATAGTAGACCATGGTAGACCTTTAGCAACCTTTAGCAACACTTCCTTATGTCAGTACAAAACGTTATCTGGGCAACGTTATGTTTCCTTCAAAATATAACTGCCATCGTAAATTAGTTGTATAGAAACAGAGTTTCTATGAGACAGGTTGCAGCAAGGTTGTCAAGTGTGTGTTTGGGTTATTTTTAAATGCAAAACATGCTATGCAATTGGTGCATAAAGCTATGTAGGTGTTTACCGGATGGGAAGGGTCTAACAAAAAGATGCTATCAGTTGCATCATGGAAAATTGTAAAGTCGACTTTTTTAAATTTTAATACCGATAGCGTTGCTGTACTCATTTCGACACCTTTCTCTAGTCTTTATGCCTCCTGTTCACAGTGGATGCCTCAGACAGATATGCCAGATCTTCTGTCCAAACAAAATCTCCAACCTTCAACTATACAAGAACACAGGTAGCTGGAGCATCACCAAGGAAATCACACATAGATAACTGAGATGGCAAGGCCGTGTGCTAAGAGTGAAATAGTGCCGGATGACGAGAGTCACCTTAAGATGGACGCCATTACGCAAAAGAAAACCCAGAAGGCCCAAAACCAGCTGTAAAGAACTGTGACACTGGAGTTGGGAGAGATGAACTTGTCATGGGGAGAGGCGCAACATGGTGCCAGGGACTGAATGCAATGGAAAGATCTCATTGAAGCCTTATGTCCCATAGGGGGTGAAGTGGAGTAGGTAGGTAAGTATGCCTCCTGTACTCTCCATGTTGCCACAGTATTTTACATATTTACCATGGTGCACTTAGGTTCAATTCACACAGCAGAGCTTAAAATACTGAAGAAAAATATGCTTTAGTTCAATTAAAGAGGTGAAGTATTACCCACAATGGGATCATTTGTGACACTGTTACAGCCTTTGAGTACTGTAAAATGAGTCATGACTGAATCACCTTAGAAATCTGGCACACAGTAAAGCATGTCTCTACCTGTCCTTTACTAACAAGAAAGAACATTGTACTCAGCTATTGATTTTTTAATGGATCTAGTATGCCCCCCCCCAAAATCCTTCCCTTTACAAAAACTCTCTCACGCTCTCTGTTTGCTATACCAAGTGCAAGGTGAGCCATGCCAGGCATTGGACTACAATTACTGCATGCAAGATTCACATTCACAAGAGGATTGAGGCTGTGGGTGATAAATAACTGACTGCTATTAATCTACTTGAGTTAAGCACTTGAAAATCCGTGTATCTGTACTTCAGTAATCCGGTTTGTGGTTTTGCCCTGTTGGCTGTAGTCTTATATTATATTTTTCTATTTATTTTTTTCACCTGACTTTGCTCCTGTAAAAACATGCCTCAGTGCTCCTCTCTTTGCCTCCACCACAAATCATCCAACCAACCCATTCACACCACCAACAAGCAGTTCTGCACACATACATGTTATGGACTGCATGACCAGGTAGTTACATCCAACACACACACACACCCACACACACACACACACACACACACACAGCTGGCTAACAAGACAGCTTGACATGTGCGAGCAGGTTTTGCTGACCAGAGGGGGTTTCTAACTGACGTTAGGAGAAATCCCACAGTCATTTAACTCTTGGCCCGGCTGTTTTTTACACCGGCTCTCTGTAGACTGCTTAACACAAGCTGGGCTGTCAGGAGGGAGAGACAGAGTGAGCGAAAGAGAGTGTGCAACACAGCTCTGCATACGCCTGTGTACGGCTCTGTGTGCATGTGTATATGTCTGTATTTACCTCAGGTACATTTGCGTTGTATGTGAGCACTGCAGTGTGTGTGTGTGTGTGTGTGTGTGTGTGTGTGTGTGTGTGTGTGTGTGTGTGTGTGTGTGTGTGTGTGTGTGTGTGTGTGTGAAGCAGGAATGTGCCTGTGATCCGTTAGGCTGGGTAGGTGTGATGTCAGGGTATTTCATTCATCTGTCTCCACCCATTGTACCCAAAGAGTCCAGGAGAGGTTTGGAGCCGGTGTGAGATAGAACAAAGGTTACAATGGGCTTGTTCGAGATGAACTGCGCCTTGCTTGGAAAGTAGACGAGAGCAGGCGGCCACAGCGGGGGGTGGTGACATAAAGCCGCGGTGAAGTCGGACAGTTTCCCGACAGTTTCCAGCAGCCTTCGGTCCATACAGGAAGTCACAGACACACTTACATCCTGTCTGGAATGATGTCAGTTCATTAAAAAAAAGTGATCAGACCCATATATCAGTTTGTTTTCAGTCTCCAGTTGTAGCCTAATTCGTAAAACTTGACAGGCTAATCATAGCTGACCCCTACAATGAAATCACCTGAAATCAGCACTGGCGCCTTTCATTTCTGCTCAAGACTTTCCTGCCAACATGGCGGTGTAAACAAACCGAGTCACGTGATGTCCGGAGCTCTATAGCACTAGGGTTACAATATCAGGTTAATTTGAGATGAGCCAGGCCTGCACAGATTCGATCACCGGCGATCGGCGCACAATAAATGCCGATTTCACTTTAAAGCCCTGGAAACCGAGCAATAGCCTAATTCGTAAAACTTGACGATTTAATCTGTCTGACCCCTACAATGCCCCCAGGGTGCTTTTCAGGAGTATTGAGACAGCCAGAGCTGACAATATTCCAACATTGCAATAGCCCGACATCTACTATTTGCTTCTTTCCTGCTAACAATGACAGAATCTAGTGATATATTGCACCATGGCAAAATAATTACACGACATATCAGCAGCCTTACATATAACGTAAAATAATTTAAGTAATTTTCTTATCCCACATTTGTTTCACGACTCATTGAGTGAGCAACATACCTTTACTAGCTCAGCAAAATCCACGCCATAATTCAAAGGTCAAACTTGCCTTTTATGAAAATTAAACTTTCAGAAATCGCAATAAAAGCATTTAAAATAAACATTAAAGTTAGTGAGTGTCAGATTCTGTACTTGATATGAAGTGATCACTACAGAAGCAGAATCCGTTGCCTGTGGGCTCCCACCGCTCCGTTTTCTTCTGTTCCCTTTTGGCAAGTTTTATGGCAGTAATCCACCTCCGCCATCTTTCAGGATTCGATAAAACGCTCTCCCATTCGCATGTCAACTGTTCTGACACCCCGGGGCACAACAGCTGTCCACCATGTTCACTTTTATATGAATACAGCCCAGAGAAGAGACGAGTTAGCTGTTATCTGTCTTATGCTTGGCAGTCAGTTGAACAGTGCATTTTCCTGCCAATATGAGTTGTTCTGAGCTTGCATGTTGCATGTCTCGATTGTGTGACGTCAGCTACCAGAGCTTTATTAGCACTAGGGCTGTCACTTTTTCAAAAACTCAAGTTCGAACGAATTTGAAATGACCCGTAATTCGTTCGGATAAATTCGAATTACAGTGACAGGTCAATAGGGCATGCAATAGGTCAAGATGATAGTGAATTCTTTGAGCGCCCTCTGTTGGATCACACGGCGAACGACATCAAACGGTCTGATGCGCCTATAGAGACTGCAGCTTGCATTTCGAACAGGTAATTACAGCTCGAATATGAACTTTTCACCCCTCCATCGAACGAATGTCCGAAATTCGAATAAAAAGTGACAGCCCTAATTAGCACAGGCATAGCCCTCTACCTGGGGGCTGTGACGCTCCTACACCACTCGCTAAAGAGGGTGTAGGATTTCTGGCTGCAGGATTCCACCTCCCTATATACTGTCAGGTCCGCACTTATTCTGTTAGGCATGTCCTGATTTGCCAGGTATGTTCATGCATTTTCTCTATGTGCTCATTATTAGAAGCATTTTACCCAAAGAGTCCAGTAGAGCGTGGAGTGAGCCTATGCTTGTAGAACTAAGGTTACAATAGTGTAACCTGTCTTTGGAGTCTGGTGGCTTTGAGATAACGGTTTCAGTTCCTTGTCAGATTGGGCTTTCTGATGGTGAGGTAAAATGGTAAAAATCTTCTAAATATAACTTCTTTGGTGGCTAATAGCTAATGAATAGAGGCAGTGATTGCTCAGCGCCGATTCATTTCATGTACCTGACTTAGGGGTTTTCTACCTGGAAGTTACATTAAACAAATATTGTGATTTAGTCTATTGATACTTATCCTTTGTTTCCGCTCCTTTGACACACAAATTGCATCATAAATAATCAAAGTTAACAGTAAATTTATCTAATCTGAGATGCAGTTTATTTCTTAATGGACGCACACACAAGAGCTGCTTTCTTATAGCTGCAGGGTTGCCGAGCGTTCCCACTCTATTTGTACTGTCTAATCCAGGAAAACTAAACTTCCCTTACCCCGGGGCCACTTTGCAACATGACAGGAGGCCAGGGGCCAGTTAAAAAATAACCATTAATAATTAATATATAAATTATTAGCACGGATCGCTGTTTAAAGTACTAAGAAAATTCCTGGTGTGAATCAATTTATTTTCACTGTGAATTAGAAAATGGTCGGCAGGCCACCTGGGACCCTATTATTACTGGTCTAATAGTAACAAGAAGAGTAGTAGTCTACTGGTTGTCTGGTGTGCTTTCCTTTGCAGTTATTATTAAGTAGCATCCTTTTTACAGTCAAGACTAAAAATCTAAAGTTATTTGTTAATTTTGTTTTTGTAGGTTTCAGACATCTGAAGGTGTTTTCCTTTGAGTGTGGTCTACAACATTTGTCTCTGGTTTATGACTTCTATGCTACATGCATGCAAAGGTTGGCATTATATCCTCTTGTGGCAAGTTAAACAATAATCTGCATCCTCTGTAGACCTGAGCTATATTTTTGTTTTAAATGGCATTCATATACACTTACCAGCCACTTTATTAGGTACACCTGTTGAACTGCTTGTTAATGCAAGTAGCTAATCAGCCAATCATGTGGCAGCAACTCAATGCATTTAGGCATGTAGACATGGTGAAGCTCCAAGGGAGGAAGGGTGATTTAAATGACTTTGAACAGGGCATGGTTGTTGGTGCCAGACGGGCACACACAACCATCTCTAGGGTTTACAGAGGATGGTCTGAAAAAGAGTGAGCAACTGTTCTTTGGGCGAAAATACCAAAGTATGCAGAAGACCATCTCTGAAACATGTGGTGGAACGGGAGATTCTCATCATGAATGTGCAGCCGACAAATCTGCAGCAACTGTGTGATGCTATCATGTCAATATGGACCAAAATCTCTGAGGAATGTTTCCAGCACCTTGTTGAATCTATGACACCAAGAATTAAGGCAGTTCTGAAGGCAAAAGGGGTCCAACCTGGTACTAGCAAGGTGTACCTAACAAAGTGGTCAGTGAGTGTACAGTTATGCTTGTACATGTGTGTATCTGTGTCTGCTGGTGTGTGACGACTGGTGTGTGTATTTTGGCATTTCAGTGTGTACATGTGACTGTGTCAACTGTCCTTTTGGTGAATCCTTGGCAGCTTGATTGCCGAGGCAATGTGCCAATGTGCCTGGGTACATTACACAGCACTCAAACAGTCTTGACCGTAAAAAGCCAAGGGGACAAGTCTTAGTCCGATGTGTGTACATGCGTCTGCCTGCGTGTTATGTGTGACCGTGTGTGTGTGAATGATCACAGAAAGATCACTGAGAGGTTGACAGTTTTTTGGAGAAAAGAGCCAAGCTCAGCTGTCTGACAAGTCTAATTGATGCAATGCCAAGAAATCTGTAACTGCACCGTGTCAACTACGTCGCTCAGTGAAAAGTGGAAAGCAAAGGATGTGATATATTAAATTTATGGACTTTTGTGGCAGTGTTATCACAAAGAAGGGAAGAAATGAGGATAGAAGAGTGTGCAAGCCTATAGAAACGTACCATGTAACAAGAGGAAAGACATGGGGAGAAAACCGAGATTTAGAAAAAAACAGGAAACTGTAAAACTGATAAAACATGACGGAAAGAACAGGAACAGTCAACAATAACAGACAGGTGTGCAAAAGGGAGAGGAAAGCAAACTGAACAAGACAAATGGAAACAGAAAATGTTACAGGAAGAAGCCATACAAATGAAATCTTTTAGCAGAGCAACCTGCCAATGTAAAACCACAGGAGGGATGGGAGTGTGTGAATCAACAGCTGAATACTTTAAAATTTGGTTTCACAGAACCAGAACACCAGGGGAGAGGACGGATTAGTCTGAGAAATTCATGTCTTGCTCCTAATAAGATTTTGATATGCTTGTCTGCCTATTGCTGCGAGAGCTTAGCGTCGCACCAAACATACAGTATATCTCCCATTGTCAGCGAGCTCGGTAATACACTTCCCCTCACCTGGCTTTGTTACGCTGTAATGAGAAGTGCATTTTGCTTGATATCTCACTGGCTCACACTACCGACGCGGCCACTGTCGCGGCGTGTCTGCATTGTGATTTTCCGATGGGAAATTAACGCAAACTATGCAGAGACGCAGGTGAATGACTGGGAATGAGGCGAGAAAAGAGGACAGAAACAGTAAGATGAGGTGAGAGTAATGAGCATTTAACAGTGATTATAAAAGGAAAAGAAAGAACAATAAGAGTCAGGAGGGTGAAGGAACAAGTGATAAAGATGTGAAGGAAAAAAAATGGAAAAAAATAAATGCAAAAATCCAAAAAAATAAATAAATAATAAAAAACAGGCAGATTTTGTAAATTGTAAATGATGCCCTCAGGGCTATCTGTGTACCTTAAGGCAAGGTGAAAGGGGACAAAGCCTATGCTGTAAGTATTCTGTGTGCAAGCGCTCGAGGCCTCTCTCATCTCTCCTTTCCTTTCTCAGCCGGTTTTGCACATCCAACATTAATCTCCACCATCCATCACTTTCTCTTCCCATTGTTCCCAGCATTTTTATGTTTAACAGGGGATAAATGAATTTTTTTTCTAATTTTGTAAAAAAAAAGGTGACTCAGAATTTGCTCCCATATGTATCCCTCTCAGCTATCAACTACACTCTTGTATTTCATAATGGGGTCAGAGGTCAGTCGTAGTAAAACCTCCCTGGAAAGGAATAGTTTCCAGGCCGTGTCATGAATTAGACAGATTATTTGGCCCACATGGAGCGGAGAAAATAATCTCAGATTTTGAGAATAAAGTCGTCATATTAAAAGAATTAAGTCATAATTAAAAAAAACGTATAATATCATGACAATGGGGGCAGCATGGTAGTGTGGTGGTTAGCACTGTGGTCTCACAGCAAGAGGGTTCCTGTTTTGATCCCAGGAGGGAGCCCGTCTGTGCGGAGTTTGCATGTTCTCCCTGTGTCAGCGTGGGTTTCCTCCAGGTGCTCCAGCTTCCTCCCACAGTCCAAAGACATGCAGGTGAACTGGTGACTTTAAATTGCCCATGGTGTGAATGTGAGTGTGAATGGTTGTCTGTCTCTATGTGTCAGCCCTGTGATAGTCTGGTGACCTGTCCAGGGTGTACCCTGCCTCTCGCCCAATGTCGGCTGGGATAGGCTCCAGCCCCCCCGCGACCTCCAAGAGGATAAGTGGTTACAAAAATGGATGGATGCATCACGGGAATGATGTTATAATTTAATGAGAATAAAGTCATACTTATTCAAGAAAAAAAATGTAATATTATTTGATTTGATATTTATTTTGAACATGTAAAAATAAAGTCATGAACAAACAAGCAGTTAGGAAAAAATAAAGTTGTACTTACTAATTATGACTTAGACATTTTAAAAGGAATGGGAAGAAGTATAAACTTCTTGAATCCTGCCCCTTCTCCATAAATCATTGACTGAGGCCCAGTTTATACGACAACAATTTCAACTGAAAACGGTAAACTTTAGTTGCGTTTTGGCTGATCGTTTACACGACAGTGGTGTTTTGGGTGCCTGTAAACCCAACGTTTTGAAAACGGGTTCCAGAGTGCAATTTTTTGGAAATGGCACCATCTCCATTGTCATGTAAATTTGCAACATGCAGTTACTCTGAAAAAGGAGACTTTTCGCACACGGTTCCAGTCACTAGGCATGCACGAGAAAGTCGACCATCAGAACAACAATGCCAAGCTCTGTCTGTGCTGCTCACCCTGTTGATTTTATCAACGCTTCTCCAGCAAAGTGTAGATCTACTGTGGCAACTCCACCTTGTCGTCCGTCCAGACAAAGTAATCACCATCACCATTGTGTCTTCTTTGTTTCGGTTTGTAATCACTGCGTTGTACAGGAAGGCGCTTCAGTGCAGGCGCGTGGCGTCATGCCGTGGTGTTGCTTTGCACATTTACACTGCCACCCATTGGTCTGGCGTGCATACTACAGTGTTTCCAGTTGATTTTGCAGCTCTGTGTGAACGGAGATCGTTTCAATAACGTCATATAAACGTGGAAGTTTTTTTTAAAAAGCAAAGGACAGACTTTTTTTAGAGAAACAATTGTCGTCTAAACAGGGCCTGAAATGAAACAGACAGCTTCCTTATATAGATATACCTATACCTAAGACTTTTCTAAATATACCATTGTTATTACCCGTTAAGCCTGTCACACAAAAATAACCCATATGTATAACAGTAATTACCAAATATCTATCCTGTCTAAAACTGTCTTAGTCAGTGTCTCCAGGATTTTGCGGCAAAAAAAAATTAGATTTGCGGCCCAAAACCCTTGAATTTGTGGCCAATTGTCAAATTTTGCAATAAAAATTGCGACATTTTTATGCGATTTTTGTGGCTAATGACAAAAGGAGAGAAAGAAATTAATCACTTGCCATAATAATCATACTGATTACAAAAATAGTAGCAAATGTTTTTTATAGTTCTCTTCTTTAGTTTTATTTAATGAGTTAGAAAACAAGGGCTCCAATAACGTTGCAAAAACTCCTGAGTGAATATTGTAGCTCTCAAACTAGACAATGTGACTGTAAAACACCATGAAAGGGGGAAAAAAAATGGCAAAAACATAGTTTCTTCCAACACTAGAATTAAGATAAAAATATTATATAATGAAAAAACTCTAATGGTCGGTGATAAGTAGTGTTTAACTTTTGACTGAACACTAAATTAAAACCCTCGGCGCACACTGCAGCACAATCAAACAGATGTGAAACTCAGAGCATCAGAAGTATCGCTGACACCAGACTCAGAGCAGACTGGTGGAACTGGAAAATGCATATTTTACATTTATCTGTTTTATCATTATTTTGAGTCACATTGTTGAATGAATTTAGTCGTCTGTGTTCAAGCAGGATAATAGCAGGTTTCCATTGTGCGTCTGGCTTTCTATTTCCTTGTCGGAGATTTTTTCATTTTTAATTACATGATATATTCTCCCTTAACTCACCAGTAAAAAATACCTTTATTGCTTTTGGCAAATCTGGCACTCTGCTTTCTGGGGGTTGTCAGAGCATATTTTAAAGTGCAACCACACATCTGATGACCTCTTGGACATGTCTGCCAGCTCTGAGTGCGCTCGTTGTCAGTATCGGACTGGTGGGGGTTAGTGTTGCGTTTTTTTTTTTAAAAAAAAACTAAAAAAAAAACGCCGAAGCTTCGAATTCCCCCCACCCCCAATTGAATCCTGTGCCAATGAACGAGGCTTCAAAGCTTTGAATTTTTTTGATCAGCCCTACTATGGACATTTCTCTGTGTCCTTAATAAATTTATTATCATCAATATTCTTAATATTATCTACCGACCAAGAATTGATGATCTACCACTGTCACAATCTAACCTCACAAATATAGCATCATATTTTCTACTTGAAATCGAATAAAAAACAGACAGGCAACACATGAACACCTTGAGACTTTAAAAAAAAAAGGAGTTACTTCAAAGTCTAAGAGGCCACAGGACCTGATGCTGAGAAGGCCTGGGGGCATAAACACATTTTGCCACAAAGAAAACAGCAAGAAATGAAAATTGCGTTGAGGCTGGAGGACACTGATAAATGTTCTCACTGTGAAAAATACCGTTAACGAGGACAAATAAAGCCCCTCTCTAGACATTGACTCATTCATTTAACATTATTAAGGTAATTCACATCTTCATGGCCAAGTTAGATGAGATCTAGTGCTTGGGTATTTAGATGTCTGCACCACAGTTTACGTTTGTTGTCTTGCAGTCTTTCTCATTAACTGGACACCATTTTGGTGAGGTGTGAAAAAGGAGCTATAATGGTAGCTTTGTGCAACAACAGAAAATCAGTGCAGTTCCTTGTTACTATGTGCACAAAAAGATGTCAAGACATTGACATATGACACCTAACATTATATAACATGAGACGGGTTTCGAATGTGAGGTGTGAGTTGCGTGAAATCATAGGTGTTGCATGTGTGAATGACGGCATGTAATTTATTCTATTAATGTTGGAAAATGTGAGGTGAAAAGGCTCCAAGACAAAGGGAGAGAGAAAGAAAAAGAGAAAGACAGCCCATTTGATTAACCTGAACGATCGAGGCATCGCACCACGGAGATAAGCAACTCATCAAATTGTAAGAGCACTTCAATTGGAATCAGACAGACAGAGACAGACACACACACACACACACACACACACACACACACACACACACACACTTGTAAGTGACCCAATCAACAGCAGCCTGTGGAAACAATCCTAAGTAGCATTATTTGCCTCTTGACTCAGCATTTCTGCACTAACAGAAAGCCAGAGAGACAAATGCTCACAACAAAAGCCTGCTATTGATCCGATGCCTGCTGAATCAAATGCATACAGCGGGCAGAGAAAGCCAATTTGCAGAACAAACAAAGATTTTCCAGTTAGGCTGTCTTAAAAAATTGCACTGACTTCACTAGTTAACATACATTTTCTTGCAAATACTGGTGCTACTGTATGAATCATGACTGGGTACACACCTCACAGCTATTCCTGGATCATTAGGAATGCATTTACATTAGTGTTGGGGTGAATTGACAGATAACTGCATAGTTTCACTTGACAGATCAGTGCTTGTAAAATGCTTGTAACATCCAGTCACATCAGCCTGAGAGCCAAATTGCTGGAAATCAATGAAAACTCTTTTTTATTGTTGGATATCTGGGGTTCTACAAAGAGTGTAAACACTTTTCAAAAATGAGAAAAGGATAAAAATGTCAAAATATCACTACATATGCAAGCTAATGACACTGAGACTACATATGGAATTAATAATCTATTGAAAGGTGACAGAATGGATGACCATAAAACAAAGCGCAACCCCAAATCATTAAAGCTTCAAGTAGAGCTTTGAGTCTGTCAAACAACTTCTAAGACATGAGGTTTGAGTGCTGTGGCTCTGCTGTGCCCCTGATGGTGAAATAAGCGTACAGTTGAAGTATGAAAAACCAAGTTTGGGTCAAAAAAGTTCAATAAAATGAGCAGAAAGCCACTGATGCCTCTTTCCCAGCATTTAGAGTGAACAGCCACTTAATTCCATTAAAGCTGACAGTTTATTTTATGACCCAGCATCAATTCAAATACTGTTAAAGTTAAATACATTTAAACCTTTAAAATATCCAAGCTATTCATTTTTATGCTGTCTGTTAAAAGGTCACACAATAAACTTTAGATTTTAAAGGGAGTTGCAATTACAAACTGAACTTAAAATAATTAGTTGAACATTTTGGGAATTGCACTTGATAGCTCTCTTGTAGAGAATTAGAAGAGAAGATCAATACCACAGTCGTGTTTGTCCATTAAAATATAAGGCTACAGCAATAAGCTGGGTAGCTCAAGCCCCGTTTCCACCAACACTTTCAGTATAGCCCTTTTTAGATAGGAGTTGGGGGGGGTGAGCAAGTAACAAAACATGGAGCTCAGTGTGTGACAGACAGTGACGTGGGAGGGAAGCCGCGGCTGGTCAGTCCTTCGGCAATTCTCTCGTAAGTCGGCCCGTTCCTCACTGTTCCTGTCATCTGCCGGTTAATGGCCTCTTTGTTTGTGAGGACAAAGAGGGTGCGCAGTTCCTTGCCTCCCCAGTTACTCATCTTTGCACTGTCTGTCAGGTGTGCGTTTCCCTCTTGCTACTAGCTGCTCGCTAATTCCTGCTATCAGCTGTTTCCTGTTTATCCACCGAAAGTGTCTTGCTCGTGCGGCATCATCGACAGCTCCTCCCACAAGTCTTCATCAGCCCCTTTCCATTGCGGCAGGCCGCCACGGTCTGTTTTAAACTAAAAACCAAAAATGGGGACGGTGCGGAATGGTTCCATTGGTACCATCCACAACTTTTTGCACATGATTTAACATTCACTCGGTCATCAAGTTATAAGGACACACAGCCATTTAGTCACTCTACCAGACACACAAATTCAAGTCAGCAAACCAAACACTCTGATGGCCGTCCAGTTACCGGCCAAATATTCATTTATTCAGTAAACTAGAGGACGAGCCAGCTAGTCAGTCACACAGGCAGTCGCTCAATCACCCAGCCGTGCAGCGGGCCCGATGACTGCCAGCCATTCTGTCAGCTTCAAAGCAGCCTACGTCATTTGGTGGTCAGCCAGGCTCCCAGTCAGCCACCCAGCCAAAAATCCCAGTCAGAAAAGTCACCCAAATATTTGGCGGGCCAGGCATTCCCTCACCCGGTCTGTCAGCCAACCAAATCAGCTTTTCTGCCAACATTGCTACTGGATTCCAAAGAAAGAGAGCGAGCAACAGATTAGCAGGAGAGAAGGTGAGAAAACAGAAACGCACATCAAGATAAACAGGGAAGCATACTGCTTAGCATTCAGCAGCAGGGCCAGCAGATGGTATAGTATTCACTGCATCCATTCAATAATAGACAAGCTATAAGAAATGAATATGTGAGTGTGTGTGTGTGTGTGTGTGTGTGTGTGTGTGTGTGTGTGTGTGTGTGTGTGTGTGTGTGTGTGTGTGTGTGTGTGTATGTGTGTGTGTGTGTGCGCGCAGGTGTGTGAAGGCATGCGAAATCACTATGGTGAAAAATTTCATTTTGTCAGTTTAGGGAGACAAAGCAGGTGAGAGGAGGCGTCGATTTGGGAGCAGACATGAAAGCAAATCGAGTAATGAACACAATATTAATATTTCATTTTAATAATGGGACTGAATTAGCAGAAATGTGGCTGTAATGGGGAGTGACAGCAGATGACACAAGAGGACCTTTGATGGCCATTGTTTTATGAGGCACAGTGCTGCCAAGAGCACGGCGTCGTAATTACACACAGTGTCTGTGCACACGTGCCAATACACTCATCTGCACATTAGAGAATACCATAGATACTGATAAATGAAAAAGATGAACACACACACACGCCTGTATAGACATAAAACCTTTGGAATATTAATTTGCTGCCTCACGATAAGAGATGGAGCCTTTTAAATGGGTAGTTGAAAGCCCATTGTACCAGCAGCACCATCAGGGACAGGTTTTTTGTTCTTGTAATAAATTACGCCATAACTGTGTGTGTGTGCATGCATATGTTTTTGTGTAACAATAAAATAAGGAAACTGTACGAACCATGAAAACAACAACATTATGGTTTGATATGGCAGCCAGGGGAGCGAGTATTAGAGGTGAAATGGTATGGATCGGAAATTTGGCAGGGAATATAGACGCAAAAATAACAGGCAAAGCAGAAGGCTCAGCAAATTCCTGATCATTTAACAGCCCTCTGGGGCTCACACCTACACACCTTTAACTAATTCAGTTTTTCTTCTTCTTCTAAAAGACATCTATATGCAAGTATTCTGCATTATTAATTCATATCAAACGTTCTGTGCTGGTGCTGGGAGTTGTGTGTGACACTGATACAGTATAGCACAGCAAAAAAAATAATCCAGGAGCAGCATGGGGTTGCATCCCATTTCATACCAATACTCAGTGCTTACATTTGTGTTATTTAAACATGAACACCCTCTCTCTTTAACCCTTAAAGGGCCAGTGTGTAAAATGGGTTGGAAACCGTTGAAAACAGTGACATCAGTGGTCAAATTCTAGATTGCAGGGCTCACTCGCTCACCCCTCCCGTCGGGTAAATGACGGTGTCCTCGTAGGACCAAAAGCCTTGCGCAGACACGAGTTTTTCAGGAGTAGGTCTATCTAGCAACGAGGTGAATGTTTATTTAGAAATCTAAACCATGTTACGATATTGTAATGAATCCCTCACGAGCAGGAGACCAGAGTAGCGTTCTGGAAAAAGGCCCGTTTATTTGAGCACTCCAAAAACTCCGGTAACACTCCAGGAGGTAAAAGACTCCGTCCCAAACTCTTCTATCGTAACACACACACTTAATACACACATACTCATTCACAGTACCTAGCAGGTACCCCCTCCCCTCTCTGCTCCACCAATCTCCAGCCCGCACACTGACTGACAGCGTAGCTTGTAAATCGAGCTCAGCTGTTTATTTAGCCTAGCAATATCTCCGGACTGTAGCAGCTGCAATGGACGACTTTGAACGTGATTTTGAAGAGTTTCTTGTAGCGGACACAGACCCAGAGCCATACCTGTTTGAGCCGGAGTACAAAGATGAGGAACTCCATGTGTTGGATGATGAGCGGGCGAGGAGAGAGGCTGAATCCTCCGCTCCCATTTTGCTGCACAGAATGGGATTCGGTGCTACCATCGTTGGGGAGATATATCATCAGGAGGCAAAGCGCCGCAGAGAGTGCATCACAAGGAGTGAAGTTGCGTCTTCTTTTCCTCACAGATGACGGTTCTGGTTCATTCTCTCCTGTTGTGTGATAAGTGTGGTCCATTCGCAAACTTTATAGCTAAAAAAAACTTTTCACTACTCTCTATCGACGAACTACTAACACTCTGCTGTTTCCTCCTCCTTCCTTCCTTCCGCTTCGTTGGTTTATTTATACACGCAAAACGCGTTCTCTGGCTGGCTGGATTGTCCACTCGGTCTGCCGTACATACATGGCGGCGCAAGATGGCGATGTCTCTAAAGCAAGGGTAGAATATTCAGATTTGATAATAAACCATGCCAAATTTTACACACTGGCCCTTTAACTGCATAGTGTTGAACGTGAATATAAGGATATTGCTGAAGGTGGAAGTGGTACTTGGATACTTAAAGGAGCTATATGTAAGAACTCTAAAGCAGTTTAGAGTTTAGATTACAGTCGTAAAATCATCCTAATATGTCAGAGACTAAGGAATAATGTTCATATAACATACTGATCTTACCGACAACAATAGTACAGCCAGAATATTTGCATCTAAAAAAATAATTTGTAGTCTGCAAATCATGTTTATGTTTGGAATTTGTGTTTTGGCCTGTTGCGCCACCCACCACCGTCTACCAGTCACGCAGTCAGTAGAGTCTCAGCATCAGTTACAGTTACGACTGAGCTACAGCAGCACAGCAAGCAGCGTTAGCAGTGTCCCGGTACATAGCATTAGCAGCCGGCTCCTCCTCAGCTGTATCCTGGCAGCAGCGTTAGCAGTGTCCTGGTACATAGCATTAGCAGCCTCGAATCTAAATCTAATCGAATTCTGGCCACATTCTCACATACAGCGCCTTTAAAGAAGTATTTCACTGCTGGAAATACGGTCTTTTTGTAAAACTGGGCTGTTTATTTAGAAGAAAGATGCAAATACTTTTGACATTGGTGCTACAAGACCGGAAAAAAAGGCTCAAAGAGTAGAAAACCTACAACTACCAGAATGTACTGGGCTGCACTGGACCAATAAATACTCCTAATGGTGGATCTGCTGGGTTGTTCATTAATTTTCTGTAACCGCCTGCCCTGTTAGGGGTGACAGTGGGCAGGAGCCTATCCCAGAGGCGATGTACACCCTGGACAAGTCGCTACTCCTTTTCGAATGTGTAAGTCAAACTAACTATACACTGACAGTTGCTCGTCATAATTTGTAAATAGGACTTTATTTTTGCCTGCTTGTTCGTTCATGTCTTTTTTTTTAAACATGTTCAAAATAATTATCAAATCAAATAATATTACATTTTTTTTCTTGAGTAAGTATGACTTTATTCTCATTAAATTACAACATTATTCTCGTGATCCAACCATTCATTTTTGTAACTGCTTATCCTCTTGGGGGTTGCTGGGTGCTGGAACCTATCCCAGCTGACACTGGGCAAGAGGCGGGATACAACCTGGATAGATTGCCAGACTATCACAGGCCTGACACACAGAGACAGACAACCATTCACACTCACACCAACGGACAATTCAGAAGCACCAATTAACCTGCGTATCTTTGGGCTGTGGGAGGAAGCTGGAGTACCTTGAGAAAACCCATGCTGACACGGAGAGAACATCCAAACTCCCAACAAAAGGGCTCCCCCACCCCAAGGTTTGAACCCCCCACCCTGGGTTCAAACCAGGTTTAAGAGCCTTACTGAAATTTCATTATTAATTAGTTACACTACTCATTACTGGAAAAAGTAATATAAATGCCCAACACTGGTAACTATGGTAGATTTTGAGTCTTTTATTTAAGATTACCTCAGATGCTCTGAAGAGAAGTTCAATCATTCAAAGTGAAAATTCAATCAATTCAATTGGCTTCCTCTAAAGAAATCAGAAAGTGTGTTTGTAGAGAGCAAAGAAACCCAATGACTCTCACAAGCTACATTTGATCCTTCACTGGAAACTTGTCTCCTGCAACCGAGACACTGCTGAGCTGACAACTAGTCGCTGCTTCCACAAAGTGAATCAGACTGCTCAGTCAGACTCCTTGCTTTCAGCGGCTGTTGTGCTGTACATGCTGAGCAGCTCTGCCAGCAGAAACTATTCCAACCTGGGTTTCCTCGTTTTATTTTGCACACTGCTGCCGACCTGCCTGACCTGCACTGATCTCAACTCCGGCAGCTGAGGTCTTTGTTGGGTTGGCACAGCAGGTCATCATGACTGTTAAATGACTCTCCATCATTTTTCGTTGATTAGTATAGATAAATAGAAAGAATTGCCATGTGCTGACTGAGAACTTGGGGCGAGCCAGCCAGAACACATCTCACCACTTGCTGTGTTGGCTTTAGGCTAAAAAGTTTTCTAGTCCAAAAAAATACTGGAGACTAAATGTCTTTGAACACACTACAAGCATCTTGTAGACAGCCCGTGCCGAACGTTTCCCACAGCAAACTAAGCTTGAATTAATAAATGTTTTTCTCCTATTTTCCAAGCTGCCACTGGTTCTCATTTTGTTTAGAATATGAAAGATAGTTTTAGTCCTGAAGCTTGAGACAAGAAATTCATTGCTGTGACAGTTTCTTTTATTTTATCCAAGTTATCATTTTGTTGTAAGCAGTTTAAACACACTATACTTTGAAAATTCTCCATTGTTGTGTTCATATGAAGAGAAAACAAATACAATGTATTACAACAGTATTTCACTGCTGGAAAGATGGTCTTTTCATAATACTCAGCTGTCTATGCTGTAGAAATAATACAAATACTTTTGAAATATTATTCCTTGGTATTATACTAAAATTCCTTCAACAGAATGTTTGGTCAAGAAGTATTTTATAGGAAAGACCGTAATAAATTACATAAAAAAACCAACAGGTTCATGGCCAATACTACTTCTATTCAAAGTCATTTTTGTGTACTTTTTCATTTCCTCTAAAGCACTTTATTCAATACAGAAAAACATTTTTTGAAAGGGTCATGGAAGGCAAGGAGTTCATTGACACTTCCCAAAGACTGTTCAAACAGTTAATAAACTATCCACTCATTTGAAGTGGGAGCAGGTGTAGCAGAGGTACAAAAAGTCACTGAGGTTCTAACAGTTGAGACAGCAAGGCCAGAGAGACAGAATGTCTAAACATCTGTTTACATTAGATATCAACTTCTCTCTTATGTTTACTCAAGCAGGGTAGTATTTCCAGGGCATAAACTTATAGTTAAAATCTGTGTCGTGAAGGAGACGATGAATTTTCAGCCTTACAGTCACCTTCATTTCCAGCTGAAGCCATTAGTGCCGCTTTGGCATGGTCTTGAGAAACAGTTGCTGGAGGGAATTGAGTGAGCAGGCTGGCTGAATGCATGGCTGGGGGCTGCAGCGCTAGATACTGAGCCATAGTGAGGGACCCCAGGCGGCAGAAAAAGCCATGGGTTTTGGATTAAAAAGAAGCAGCATTTAGCTACAGATGTTTACAGCAGAAATAGACATTAAGAGTGGCAAACAAAAGACAGTCTGATGATGATGCCCCTCTTCTTCCACTGCCAACACCCTGTCCTCCAACAGTCTCCTACTAAATAACATACAGGAACGTAATGGAAGTGAAACAGATCCAAACAAACATTAAAATTTTGACATTTAACTCAAGTGCAATACATGCTGACGTGTCTTGGCTGTAAATCCACAAGTGCGGTCATTCAAGTCAGAATTCCAAGTCAGAAACTGAGTTTGCCGGCATAAACACACCTGACGTCATGGAGCAGAATGACATTTTCATGTTGTGCTTGATAGAAATCTTCACTATCATGCTATCTTCATCTCTGTCGACAGCATAATGGATTAACACAACTGGACGCTACTAGCTGTTGGTTTACACTATAACGCTCTATAACGCCATTAACATAATTAAGCCTT
The DNA here is from genome assembly GCA_035609425.1 of Epinephelus awoara. Taxonomy (NCBI): domain Eukaryota; kingdom Metazoa; phylum Chordata; class Actinopteri; order Perciformes; family Serranidae; genus Epinephelus; species Epinephelus awoara. The sequence goes on along the minus strand of CM069316.1, from coordinate 16,944,968 downwards.
TGCTAAGCCTCACCCCTTTGTGATGGTCAGTGAAGCTGTTGGAGTAAGCATGGAGCCTACACTGTAGCTAACTGCACTCCATGAAGTAATATTATAAAATGTATTGAAAAAAACAAAAAAGTGGTTTCAGAAAGGAGCAGACAGAGGTCTACAGTCTGTGTTTGAAGGATATATCCAGGTTTAGCTGATTCAAAACACACAATAAACGTGGCTTAATAGTGACTATTTCAAACACAAGTACACAAACCAGCTTCATTATAATTCGCAACATTCACAGACAAACACTTGTCTTTATCTGAACACATTTTCCCCACAAATACGACATGCTAATGTTATTAGCACAAGCCTATGGCATTTTACATGCTATAAATTAGCCTAGCAGCTGGCGAACTTTTCCTCTTTTCATATGAAGCCAAGACCAACAGCAACATTTAACACAGGCAACGTAACAAAATTTGGCTGCATTACAACTCACAAGGTTCACCGACAAAACAACTGCCTTATACTAAACATGCTTTCTAAACAAATACAACATGCTAACGTTATTAGCACAAGCCTATGGCATTTTAGTATAAACAGTGTTTCCCATACATTCATTCATCTGTGGCGGTGCGCCACGAATAAATTATCTCCGCCACAAATAGATTTTTCACCAACTCGACTTCTCGTATTCTGACTTGCAATGGGTTGCAGTGTAATACTTCTCAGCTTTTTGTCACTGCATTGTGTATTATTATAAAACTGCAGTCAAAATTCCAATAGCTGCTTTGAAAGAATAAGCACTTGTAAGAACACAGTCAGAGTCTCAGTGCATGTGTTCTGCTGTTTTATGTTTCATCCTGTTGTTGTTTTTTACTTAATAAATGAGTGTTTGCAGGCTTTTAGTTTGATTATTTTCTACCCTGACAGTTTGTTTTTGGAAAAAAAATCCATCATCTCCCATCATGCATTTTTGTGGGTTCTGGTTTCATGTATAAGCTACAGAAGAAGAGAGATTTAGAGTGTCAAAGATAGGTATTGTAAGAAAGCCAAAGTCATAAGCATGTGGGAGTGTGCGCAAGAGAAAGAGAGCAGGAGAGAGAATTAATGAAAGCAAAACAGATAATGTTATTGAGGTTTTCTTTTATTCATCCTCATGTTATATTATTTCTGCAGTCTTGACGTCTTGTCAGGGTCTCTGGCTCCTTGATAACTGTGTCCACTTTTCCCACAGGGCCGATTCTAAAGGGCTTTTATTCAGCAATAACACCATGTTCTTATCTGGGGAGTACAGCCGCTCACACGCGCACTCCACACACGCACAAACACACACATACTGACAAAGATACACAAATTTGCTCATATTGCATTATGCTTCTGCACATTGCTCACACTCTCACATGCACATGTTCACAAACACATTAACAGCAGTAAAAACACCAAAGCTCCCACACATGTATACTCTATAGGCTTATACGTGACGACACACACATCCATATACAACCACCAGGAACATACTAAATATTGCAGATTATTTTGAATCTCCATAGCAACAACTAAGCTAATACTCATAGCATCACTTAAAGTTATCTGTCTGAACACGGAGCTGTCACTCATGTAGTGTTGTTGTGTCTCTTACATAAGCAAATGAAGGAAAGATACAGGTTGTGACCCTGTGTGGGGATTCATTACCATAAATGATAAAAAGATACCATAGATGCAAATTACAGGCTTTGTTCTTAATGAGTCCTTTCAGTGAGAGTGTTCTACAGAAATCAAAAACATCTTTGTCAGAATAGCAATGCTGAAAAAAACAAAAGAATAATAATTTCCAACTATGACATGTTGAATGTTGAAGGAATAGATGGACATTTGTTATTGTTTATTTCATTGTTTTTGTAATTTATGTATATTTTTGTGTTTTTTTTACTGGTGAAAAGGGTTTTGTTTTTGTGTGTGTGTGTGTGTGTGTGTGTGTGTGTGTGTGTGTGTGTGTGTAAAAAAAATGTTTTTCAGGATGAATAACTGTCTGTGGCTTCATCTGAGCAGGTAAATTACACTGTGGGGCTGTAGGCACACTATCAATGAACATTCGTTTGAAATTTGAAGAAGATTGCTCAAAGTATGACCATTCTACAGTGTTTTTTCCATGAAAAAATCCAGGCGGAGCTCCGAAAGACAAGTCCGTCACTCGGCTTCAAAACAGTACTTTCAGTGATGAAACAACACTCAGCCAGCTTCAAACATTGTACCTTATTGAAATCAGGCGTGATTATGATAGCTGATGTTTTTTTGACACAGAAACACCATAAAATATCCCCAAATAAAGCCATATGAAACGTTAAAGTTATGATCCCACTTCCTAGACAGTATATTTTAGCCAAAAATAGTGGTAGGACTGAGACTCTTACCTTTTATAAAACAGCTACGTGCCTGCTAACGGCTCCACATAAGATCGCGAGTAATCCTTTAACTTTTCTCGTCGAAAAAAGGCACGACATGACTTGTCACCACTCATCGCGAATTTGGACTTTGTGTGTTTAGGCTGCTCTGGTGCGAAATCCATAAGAAGTAAAAGAAAAACAAAGTTACTTTTGAAAAATTGGAAGCTTCCTGAATCCGGCAATACCAAACATCACATGGTTTGATGACGTAGTGTGCCTGGGAGATACCATTTAACAGAGGAGGGGGAGAGCGAGGACGTCAGCGTCCTGGCGGAGTTAGAGAGGTTTAAAAAAAAAAAAAAAAAAAAAAAGCAAATTGCAATCATGAATATAAAATTGGGCAGCTGGATCCTTGTGGCCTGAGGGTAGAAGCTCTTTCTGAGCTAAACAATGTATAGACTCATGCAAAAGTAAGTCATATCTGTATTTATCTGCTGGGATCACCATTTTCTTACTTTCTTTTGTATTTGCTATGTTTGGGATGTTCCTGGGCACAGGGGTTGCGGGGAGCTGGAGCCTATCCCAGCTGACACTAGTCGAAAGGCGGCGTACACCCTGGACAGGTCACCACACTGTCACAGGGCTGACACATAGAGACAGACAACCATCCACACTCACATTCACACCTACGGACAATTTAGAGTCACCAATTAACCTGCATGTCTTTGGACTGTGGGAGGAAGCTGGAGTACTCTGATTTCAAACCTCCCACCCTGTGCTGAACCAGGACCCATCTTACAGTGAGGCAACAATGCCAACCACTGCACCACCGGGCTGCCCCAACTCCATGCCCCTTTAATTCATTCACATTAATGTAGTGCGATTTATAGTTATAGCTCTGGCAAAAAATGTCTCTTATCACAGTCAGTCTTTATGACAAGCAGCAAATGCTAAAGAATAAAAGGGTCACAAAAAGCACTTGCACTCAGCTTGTGAAGAGTTTAAATTAATGTATTGTATGGGCTTTCACTACACAAGCATACATCAGCTAATTTAAATTGGCTGGTAGAGTGCTTTAATGTTGAGTAGAAGCTGGTTGAAAGTGAGTATTTCATATACATCATTATTGCACACTTGACCTCAGGGCTGAACAAGAGAAAAAGTGCGTGATGGTCTGAGTATGAGACAGCATTGGTTTGTAAAATTAACAGTAAGACAGCGAGGGAACACAGTTTTTGAGTCTTGAGTTATAATCAGAGAGACATTTCAGACTTTTAGGGGTGGCCTTCATGAGCTTTACATATCTGGGTGTGTTTAAATGTGTGTGGGGGGTATGTTGGTGGGTATTTGAATGCAAACATTGAATACAGTATGTTGAGAGTACTGTACGGTGTGTGTGTGTGTGTGTGTGTGTATAATTTGTTGCTTTCATGCTGATTTCTGCTCCTCTCCAGTGGTCTCCTCTCAGCAGTGGACTAACCCCACTAGCGCAGAGCTGCCAATCAAAATCAGTTACACACACACACACACACACACACACACACAGCACTAAAAAACACTTAAGCTCATATACACACCCACACTGATTTGGTCAAATATGGGTGGGTGAAGACACACTAGCATGTATATGCACTCAAAAATACACACGCACACACACAAATTACTGGAATACAGAGAATTCATTGAATTCCTGTCTGCTGCTATGTTTATATGATGGGAATCAAAGCAGAGCGATTAAGAGCACATCAGGTGGAGATGGTGTTGATATGGATTTTACATAAATTCACTGTCTGAATTAATAAAGCCACTGTCCATTTGTATCGCAGCATCCACATATTGTGCCCATTAATAAAAGCCCAATTGCTTCGTGTTTGTTTCCAACAGTCAGGTATATTTAATTCATGTTTATTTTGCTATTCTGTGAAGACAGAATAGCAAAGCGGCAAGCAGAGTGAATGTGTGATTAACTTAACCGTTCATTAATTCATATATAAATATAACGCTCTGTTTCTTCGACCAACAGGACTCTCGTTTTAGTGTAGAGCGTCAGACTGAATTTACGAACGCACCATGTCAGGTCACTAACTCTCCGGGACCACGAGTGTGACTTGAATAAGCAAACACTGACCAACAGGACCAGACTGGCCGACCCGTATGCTGTCACTCAGTGGATGGATGATGTCACAGGAAGTTTTGTGGTTGATTACTATGCTAATCTTACAAAGGAGGACGACACTTGAACGGTTTCCTCTGGTTTGTTTTGCTATCAAAGCTAACGTTAGCTAATGTGCTAAAGTTATCATCAATGTACAAGGGCTGACCCGCATGCCATTTTTTAACATTCGGACCTTCTGCAGAATTTATAACGAATATTCAAATATTTGTTCACGGCATGCAGGCGTGCGGGGGGGTGGTGCTGTGGCTGTGCTGCTCTCTCTCCGGTTTTACGTACAGGCTCGGCTATTTCAAAGACTCCTTGTGAAGCACTCCTCCGGGGTTTTTTCGGACCTAATTGTATTGCGGAGTTTTGCACAGCGGCGACCGGATCTTTGCTCTCAAACCACAAAAAAATGTGATGGAACAGTCTCCTTCAGTACATTATTCTATGCTTTCTTTTGATTTTCACTTTGGCTAGTCATCCTGTTTAATTTGTCTTCTGATTAAATCAGAACCGTTAAAACAAGTTGTAGGAAGCCTCTGCAAGTAATTGGTTGCTGGCAGACACTCTGTGCTGCAATAAAATGGTTAATCAGCAGTGCCATGCACTGTAGAGCCGATGTGCTGCTGGTTCTGCCAGCCTGAATAGAATATAATGTCTACTGTTGTGTACAGCCTTTATAGACTGAGCTGAGTAGTGATGCGCGGGTCGACCCGTAACCAACGGGACCCGCAAATGGACCTGTGGGTCGGGCAGCAGTGATCATCTGTTAAATCACTCTGTAAATGATATTTTGACATTATTATTATAATCTATGAATCTAGTAGAATCTAGAACAGTCCGTGGTCGTTTTCAAAACACACTTGAGTCACGCACTGCAAAAGAAACTTGTTGAAACTTTAAACAATAATTTATTGTACAAAACGGGGGAAACAAACGTTGACAAAAACGGTTCCATAATTCATATTAAATTCAAAAGATAATGAAAAAACAGCTACAAGTTAGAGGGAATAGTGATAAAGTGGTAAAACTTGGCATTGATCCACAGCCTCAGACGGATGCGCTCAAGCGTGCCACGCACACAAGCTCCGTTGGTAGGCGATACTATATTTTCACATTTTTAACAATGCAATTTAAAAGTTTTGATTTTTATTGATAACCTACATTTACCAACAACAAAAAGACTACATTTAGCACCAAAAAATAAGTAAAACAAATAATAATAATAATAATAATAATAAATAAAAAATTAAAAAATAGGAAATAAAAAAAAACGAATATCGAAGACCAAATTTTCATAACGAATACCTACTCATAGAAACGAATATTCGAATATCCGAATATCTGGGTACAGCCCTACAATATACAGGACAGTGTGAAATGGGGAGACAGAGAGAGTGGGGGGACGAAATGCAACAAAGGGTTGCAAGCCGGAGTCAAGCTCGTGACTGCTGCAGCGAGGCATCACCTCTATACATGGGGCGCCGGCACTATGCACTAAGCTCCCGATGCCCCCAATATTCATCTTAATACCTCCCCAATTTCTGATGAGGTGGACATGATAAGCCTTAATACACATAACGTTATTCATCCCTACAACAGGAAATACTTTCTCTCTAACCTGATATGAAGTGTGCGATGCACGTGAGCATTTTTGATGATCGCCTCCATCCAGTCCTTTCGTCTTATCATATTTAACCATAGTTGTCTTTGTTTTTGTTGACGGGCAGTGGCGGCTGGTATGTGATCAAATTTAAGTTTTGAGCCATGACTCCTTCTACTCTGGCTCCCAATAACACAACAAGACCACATTTTAAGACTCCTATGTAGCCTACAGCCCTGTGGTGGAGGGTCGTGTTTTGCCTCCAGCTAACAAATATAGCCCTTAAAGGCTCTATATTTGCCCGGCCCTCCTTTAAAAGCATTATGCTGAAAAACATGCATAGAAGCCTTAGTGAATCTGGCTCTATGCATTTAAATAAACACTGTCACTCCTGATGTAAATGTCGTTACATTTTTCACCTTTGTTTCTTTTGTGATTCAAACAGACAAAAAACAGTAAAATCATTTTTTTAACATATTCCATATGAGCCCACTCCCAACGTCCCCATGGATAAAGCACACCCACAGCAGCTGTTATAACCCTACCTAAACACATTATCCGTCATCTGCATATCTACATTTAAAGATATTATCAGGCAAAAAAAACAACATGAAATGCTATAAATCCAGACTTACCATTGAGAGTAACCCACACACATTAGCATATAGTACTTAGTGCATTTAAAAATGAACCAAGGGTTAAGAACTGCACTGTGAGGGAGAATATAACAGCATGCATTGTACTGTAAGTGAGAACAGTACGGAGGAAACAAAATTAGAGCAGCCAAAAAAACACTACATAACCCTATATATAATATTCCAGGCCCATGTGTTAAACAAATGTAAACTTTTATTTATTTTTTTACAAGCCAAAACCACTAGAAACGCCTGGAACCCACATTATCTTGCCCTTTTTTTTTTTTTAACAGAAGACATCTTGACATGTCACAGCAGAGGAAGCAGAGATGTAAATTATAAAACGAATAATGGCTAAACCCTCTTTAGCTGCTTCAGTTTCAGGGTCCTGGTATTATGGTAATGGCAGGTCAGTATCACCGCTTACTGGAACATTTGAGCAGATCAGAGCCATTGTTAATGTTATAGGTAACACCTGTGCTTGTGTCTGCACTGAGAAAGGCCTATTGTGCAGTTGCCCAATGGCACTATTGTCAAACATCTATCGCATGCTATGATAATGTGCTCAGGCTTCTCTCATACAAAAGGAAGATGTTTCTATTTATAAATGCTGCATAATTGCACACAGGAGATTTTTAACATAACCTATTTTTGCCACTACATTGCAATTATGTACAGAAAATATGTTCTGAGCGAACAGGGATATGCTGCAGTAAATGTTTGTAGATAATTGGTGTGCTCTGTACATTTGTGCAAATATTTGAAAGGCTGATTCCAAAAGGAGAAATTCAACATGTAGGCATGGCGTATACAGTAAAGACTGAGATTCTCTCTCTGACCAGCTCTTGCCAAATTACCTGGGGCAATAAGCAAAATTCATCATTTCTAGATTGAAGGAATTAAAAAAATTGTTATGTGAAGAACTAGAGGTGTAATTTCATCTGGAGTGTAGCATGACGTCACATACCCTCTCTCTGTGTTGATCTCCAGCCCCTTGTTTACAAGCTGGTCCGGCTGCACGTTCATGTACGTTCATGTGAATCGCCGCCTCCTCCCTCCTCTCTGAGCCCTTGGCCCTCCCTCCCTATAAAAGGCGACAGCCAGTCAGCAATGGCAGCGTGTATTTTCGAAGCGAAATGGCAGAGTGGAATGAAACGTTCACCTGAAGACGACCAGGATCTGACATTACCTCTAAAGAAACAACGGTCGTTGGCAAAGAAGTTGTCGGATAAAGAAAGGGACAGAACCCGGATTAACATTGGCCTTGCATTTCCAAGGTGGAGAGCACTGCGAGAGCTAAAGGGTTATAATTTAAGGTAGCCTAAGTAACAACATAAAGTCAAATGTCTGTTTTCATTAGTGTTACAGTAACTTTAGGCACATGTCGCTATGTCGATTGAATTAAATTGAGGTAGGAACCCTCTTCATTTGGCCCTGTGCCCTTGAAAAAAATATCTGCCCTAAGGCCACAGTAGCCTTGATGCCCTGCCCGTACTGCCCCAGTTTTGCCGTTTTCTCCTCTGCCTCTTTCCTGTCAACACGGTCCGCGGTCTCATTCACCGCTATGATTTATAATCGTGGTCAACACAAGCACATCGCACTCGCGGTGCTAACAGCTAAGTGTTAAAGACAAACTAAATGAAAGCTGTCTGTATGTAGGCTAACACTTTATCTGAACATGTACCTGAGGCAGCCGACCTGCAGACAGTGAGTGTCCTCAGTAGAGGAGGGACAGATAGCAGGATGAATGACTGATACTGATGTTTGTCTTCATGCTGAGATAATGTGACTTTCTTCACTCAGTATTGTGATGTCAGGAGGAATGTTTATATTCCAGTGAGATATTATTGGGTTTTAAATAGTGACTTTGTTGTTGTAAACATGACTGTTGCTGCCATGGACTGTATAAAACTATATCCTGTGTAATTGACCTATAAGGGAAGCATCAGGAGGTGTGTGCATGTGTGTGCGTGTGCGCGCGTGTGTGTGTGTGTGTGGGTGGAGGGGAGAGGGAGATGCTGGTAGAGAGACAGTGTGTTGTTAGATACTGTTAATGTCACTTCTTATGCTTCTGTGCATTGACAGCTCTCTTTTAGTCTGTTTCTGCATCATGTTGAGGAGGGCCATGCCTGTGTATATATAAATATATATATGTATGCAAAGAAAAAAGTGTATTGGTTGCTCGCTGCTAAAAATATGGCCCGTCGACATTATCTGGTTCTGAAACGCGGCCCAGTTGAAATAGTAACTGAAAAGCCCTGCTGTAGTTTTTTGTTAGCTATCTAACAACACATCAAAAATAGGCTAATTGTAAGCCAGTCTTGTTCAGTGAATCAGTTTATCATGTACACTCAAAATATTTAGGCCTAATATTTAAAGAAGCAACAGACAGCATTTTTGCCTATATATATATCATTATGAAAATAATGTGGGTTGCACAGGGTAGTATACACAGTAAAATCAGACTGTCAGTGTTTACATAGGTTACTTAGTGACTTTGCAATAAGCTTCTGCCAGCGGGGACAAATTTTTGCGGAAAAAATCTGCTTTATGGCAGGAAATGCGTCATGTATTGCCAAACTGGTCGGTCAGCCAATCAGGGACTGGAGCTGGTCCTTATGAGGAACTGGCCGGGGCATGAGATAGTTGAGTCAGGAGCACAATGGCTGACGGACAAAGTTTGGAGATAAGTGAAAAACGGCCTCCCAAAAGAAAACGAGCTCCTCTGTCTGAGGAGGCAAGGATGCACAAAAAGGAGAGTGATAAAAGAAGAGGAAAAACAAGAGTAAACCTCAGTCAGGCGTTCAAGAGATGGAGGGAGCTCCGTGACCGAAGAGGCTTCATAACCGATATCCAGCTAGCTTTCTGTCTAATGGATCAGTAAGTAACACGGCTAAATGTTAGCTAGCTGAGAGGGGACTGTACTGTACTGGCTGCTAGTTCATTCCTAGCTGGCCAGCATCCCAAATCGCCACAACCAGGGAGCGGTGAGCGAGTGTTGGTCAGCTGACATCCTCGCTGCCATTCTACGGCAGCCCTCGGACAGTGATTTTTCAACAGTCACCAGCTCACTATACATTATCCCTTACGTGTCAACTGTTGTTTGTACTGACACTGTGCATATTGGTATCATTTACTGTGAGTTGTTTGTACTGGTACTGTGCATTCTGGTATAATTATTTGCATTACTATTTGTTTTTTCTTCAGATAAATCTGGTAATTGTTGCTCGGTCTCGTGACTCATTTATTTAGTATAGTGTCCACACACCTTCTCATTCTACATATACATAGAGGTATACTGGTGGCTTTACAGCCTACATTTTATTGATTATCTCTGATCCCCACGGTCAATTTGGTCTTTGCGACAGTGCGAGCAACACTGCTGACGCTAGGTGGCGCCAAGCTAAAAAAAAAAAGAATCCTATCTGTTGTTTCTTTAAGAATGTTTGCTTATAAATACATGAACCTGGTTGTTCTATTTTTAAAACACATTTGGGTTTATTAGTGCTATTAAATAAATCACATTATTACTTGAGCTTGTTTTATTTATTCATTTCACAGATAGTTATACATCCTTAGTCCTTAAATTCATTATGAACATGGACTTAAAATCACTGTTTTATTTTATGGCCCTGCTGCCCTGGCTTTTGGCCTTCGTGCCCTCAAAAAACTGACAACACGAAAGGCCAAGTGAAGTGGAGCCTGTGGAGGAAACACCGGGACCGTCTGAATGTAGGCGCTGCAGTGCTGGTTACACAGATAGGTAATGAGGCAGGTGGGGGGTTGGGGGTGGAGAGCAGAGGTAGAGGGAGGTGTGGCTCATGACACACTTTGTTTTGGTCTACAGGTAGTGCACAACAGCAAACCTAGCGGTGAAACGATTTCACTTTTTGCCCCTTTAATCACACTGTCACAGTATTAAACCGTGGATGCACCACAATGTGATATGCGTTCATCCACAGGAAATAGGTGGGGCTAGAAGCATGGTGATGTAGTTACTGATCAGAGAGCTAGTCGCTGATTAACTGCAGATGTCACCACTAAGAAAGCAGAGGTTAAAACTATCATAAAGGAATGTATGCACAAAACATGGCAGGAATACTGGGGCTTAAGTGACACAGGAAGACATCTTTCCAGTATTCAAAAACATGTAGGTGCTGGTAGAATGGTAGGCCAAGGGAAGAGATGGTCATTTCCTGTCTGAGGATAGGACATACAGAATTAAATGAAACTCTCTATGGAATAGGGAAGCATCCGACTGGACTGTGTACTCATTGTAACAAACTGGAAATGGTCACACATGTACTATTAAACCCCATTTCTACTGAGCAATACAGATCATTTCAGTTCGATAAGTTTTTTTTCCTGTTTCCACTGTGAAAAGTTGTGGATGGTACCAATGGAACTGTTCCGTACCATCCCCATGTTTGGTCCCCCCTCTGTTGGGGTACTGTTGGGGAACTCTGCCTGTCTGGCTAACCATAAACCCGCTAGTCGGCATAGCTGGGCAATTTCAAGTCGGTCACAACAGCCCCTGGAGCTTCACTCTATTATATCTCTAGTGTTATGTTTACTTCTCCTGGCACCATTTTGTTGAATAAAAAGCTATTTAAGAGGGAAAAAAGTCTTTGAGCTTGTCAGCTAGACATTTATGAAACTTTCCAATTTGTGTGTAAAAGTTTTTCTCGGTGCACGGTGATGCAGTGGTTAGCGGTGTTGCCTTGCTGTGAGAGGGTTCCTGGTTCCTCCCAGGGTGGGAGGTTTGAAATCAGGGTGGGGGAGCCATTCTTTGTGGAGTTTGCATGTTCAACCCGTGTCAGCGTGGGTTTTCTCATTCTCTGATCATGCTGATTCCAGCACACTTTAGCTTGAGAAACAACCACATTATTATGACACTTGCTTAGTTACTGTAACCTGGTGCCCTCTAGTGGCTATATTAAGTATACAGGCGCAGAGGAGGAAGAGACGTGACTTAACAGAAAAAGAAAAGCGCAGATTTGTGCATTCCAATACCCATACTACAATGCTATATGGTATGCCAGAAAAAGATTTTGTATATCCACATACATAAAAGGTGAATCGCAGTATGCCAAAAATGCCAGAATGTTCCACTACATCAACTACTGGCTACTCTCACGCACAATCCTCTGTGCAGCAGACGATACCTCACGTCAACTGAGCTGCAGACAAACAGCTGTCAGAAGTCGCAATGACACAGAACTGTAGATATAATTTCACTGTCAGAAATATAATTTTAGAATCTACAATCCGTGCAGTTATAACTTAAAGTTAAACTACATACATTGCAAACTAACATCAAAGCAAGAGGGTCCAAGTTCAGGGCATAATATAATGAGAAAGTGGTATGTCCCCATTGTGGGCATGCTACATGCAACAGTACATACTTTTTAAGGGCAGAGCTGCAGTACACACTAAAAGTAAAAAGAAAAAGCATGCGATTTGGAACACACCCGATGTCTATGTAAAGTTGTACATATATCGGAGAAGCCCCTGTAAGGTGGGTGGGTAAAACAAACACAGAACTTCATCCAGGAGACCAGTGTAAGTGTCCCAAAGTCAACGTTGACATCTTTTCATAACAAACTAACCTAGTATGCTAGTTTCAGTAGTATGCTATGCTAGTGATGTATATGACGTATAGCCCTGTATATGACGTACATAGCCATTTCAAAACGTTCAGGACGTGGACTATGACCATTAGAGCAGTAACATACGACATTTTGGGTGCAGCCATAGAAGTCGTTTTGGAAGTCAATGTAAATTGACCTTTTCTGTCATTGAGGTATGAGAGTGCTTTCACCAACTCCTTTGGAATTAATAACTCCTGTTGTGTCTCAGCCCTTCAAACTTCCCTAAACAACAGGCCTCATATCGAGAATTCATTATTGTACATTTCACCACATGACAACTTACTAATTCACTTTTTTAATAATACTTCTACCTCTTTCACCCTCCTGTTTTGTTTTGTTTTTTTAATCGCATTTGCAAATTCCAATCCAATCTTCAGACTATTTTATCTAACTCCCCTGCCTTTACAGGCTGCTCTTTATCATTGGTCTGAGACAATATAATTTTTACTTTTACTGGTATACAGCTATAGAATTGGGGGCATAAGTCGACCTGATAATATCCTCCTAAGCCTCTAGAATTTAGCTGATTAAGCAGTGTCCCCTATAATTGCCTCAGCTGTAAGAGAGATATGGAGGGTATTCTTGAATTACAGCAATGTATTAGCTTTTTTTTTGTTCAAAACTTAATCTAACTAAATTCTTAAGAAGAGGAAAAGGAACTGAGGTACCTAGCAGAGCAGCAAAAGCACATGTTTTACTGTTGATGTCACAGGTTCAAACACTGTATAGCTGACAACCTTGATTGCTTCTGATACAGATTTCTTTTCAAGAGTTTCAGTTATGTAAGTGTGTAGTCACACTTTCAAGTTTGAACTTTCTGGAGACTGTAAACATCAAACACATCAGTATGCCTTTTACTTCGGGAGAATACTTGTTTTTATTCTTTCGGCAGAGGTAGCAGTTCGTCATTTGCATATTTAACCTTCTCCCGCGCTCCGTCTTTCTCTTCTCGGTCTATCATGTCAAATCAAATCAGACTGAGAACAGCAAACAAGTCAGCATTCCATTTACTTAATGAGAGATGCTGGTGGCCCACTTCCATATTAATAAAAATCATATGCTAATTATTGTTTTGAGCCAGTTAATTAAAAATAAGTGAGTTAATAAGTGTTTATTTACAGCGCTCAACTGAGTCTACAACAAGCTCACAGGTCAGAAATATTCCATCCTCATTAGACAAAGATCTATCAAACTTTAATGTGGCTACACTGGTCAGTCAAAACAGATGATACGCAGGGTGAAGCTGCTCTGTGTTCTGGGTATAAAGCTGCAATTAGCTGGATAGCGTGTTATTTGCCTTGTTTATTCATAAGGGATAAACAAATTAATGCACATTCTTATGTATGCAATACAATCACTGCAGTTTTTATTCTGTTTCAGGTGGACTGGAGTCTTTTAATGTACCTAAAATACTTTGTGATGATGTTTGGATGGTTTGTTGACCCCTATCAGTGTGTATCTTTCAGGCTGTTCTAATGAGGCCTATTTACAGTTCGTGTTATTCGAATATGTTGGTCAGTGCATGTGTGCATGAACACATCAAGCAGTCTTCAGTGAATGCTTTGCACTTCCCTGTACATTGCATATCTGAACTTATGATATACTGCATGTACATTTGACTTTTAGTTGTTACTTGTTAATATCTATAAGCAGATATTTACATATGTATGCAGAATCTGCAGTTAGAAATACAATATCTTGGTATCAGAAACATTCTGGTTTCTGTTTTTCAGTCTGAGTAGTATTGATCTTTGGTTGCCTGCAGGTGAACAGTCCATGTGCAGAGCAAAAGAAGCAGAACACAATGGCTGAAATGCTATCCTTGAATCTATTGGCTATCATCTGACAACAAGTCAGCTTTTTTTATGAGGGTTTTTCAAATGTATCTGTATTCATATGCAGATAGCTATTAAAAGAGATTAGCCAAAAAGGTTTAGACCTCTCTCAAGTTGCTAATGGAACCGTAAACAACAAGCAGCACGCAGGTGAGGAAGTCTTGGCTTGGATATCAACTAGCTATACCTGATCTCCTGAAATACTGGCCAATACACCCAGAGGCTTTATCATCTTCATATGATAGCTGATGGGCTCTGAGACTGATTAGTTGTGTACATGACAAATCAACATTTGAATGTGTTACTCCCTATATTAACATACATTAACTGCAGTTGTTATCGGTATGAATTTTAATGGTTTTACTGGTTGATAATTGGCAGCTTCATCTCTGCCTTAAAAAGTCAATGAATCCATGCATTTAAATCAAAAGCTTTAATTAATATAGTGTACATACAAATTCACACTTTCTGAAATACATGCATAGTAACTCCTGCATCGAATCGACATTGTACCTATGATGCAGGCTCTGCGCCAACAAAACCTTTTCCCTCAGTGGAAAGAAAGCTTTTATTTACTTTTATTTCACAGATAAGACACAATAAATTAAGACAATAAAGCCTCTACAAAAATAGCATTTGTAAAATGTTGCTGTTGTCCCTGGCTTCATATGAGTAGAGGGAATGTCCACTAGCCGCAAGGCTAATTTATACAATGTAAAATGCCATAGGTTTGTGCTTATAAAGTTAGGATGTTATATATTTGTGGGGGAAATGTGTCCAGATAAAGACAAGTGCTTTGTCTGTGAATGCTGCGAGTTATTGTGAAGCCGATTTGTGTACTTGTTTGAAACTGTCACTATTAAGTCCCGTTTAATGTGGGTTTTGAATCAACAAAAATTTACAGCACAACCCTGGCGCCGACTAGTGTTTTGAAGTTGTAACTGCAGAGTAACAGACACACCCTCCCACAAGTGTAAAATGCTCACAATGGCGTAGGCCATGTGTGTAGGCTACGGCATAGCGTCTGCTGCACATATATAAATCCCGCTTTAGGTTAGGGAAAGATTGTGGTTATGGTACATTAAAAAGGTATGGGTTAGGCTAGACAACACTTAATAAAGGTTAGGTTAGGGTATGGGTACGTTGGTAAAAAGCAAAAGTGGTTGAGTGATGGAGTCATCATATGCCCAACCACCACACTCTTACTTTCTGCCTTTCTACATAGAAAACTCTGCTCTTGCTCTGAATATTGGCATTGGACATAAAATGTTTGCTCTGACTTTGTCCAACATGAACATAATTCATAGAGATATGGGAATGGAATAAACACTACAACTCCCATTTAGTGTTTGCCTGTTGGCCTGCCATATCACCTCCTCTAGATTTGTCTCCATCTGATGTCTTGGGGCTGCTAATATAGTACAAAAGAAAGCATAAAACTACACTGAACAAAAATATAAACGCAACACTTTTGTTTTTGCTCCCATTTTCCATGAGCTGAACTCAAAGATCTAAAACCTTTACTATACACACAAAAGACCTATTTCTCTCGAATATTGTTCACAAATCTGTGAAATAGTGAGCACTTCTCCTTTGCTGAGATAATCCATCCCACCTCACAGGTGTGGCATATCAAGATGCTGATTAGACAGCATGATTATTGCACAGGTGTGTCTTAGGCTGGCCACAATAAATGAAAATCTGAAATGTGCTGGGCTGGTGTGGTTACATGTGGTCTGCGGTTGTGAGGCCGGTTGGATGTACTGCCAAATTGTCTGAAACCCCTTTGGAGACTGCTTATGGTAGAGAAATGAACATTCAATTCAGGGGCAACAGCTCTGGTGGACATTCCTGCAGTCAGCATGCCAATTGCACGCTCCCTCACAACTTGTGACATCTGTGGCATTGTGCTGTGTGATAAAACTGAACATTTTAGAGTGGCTCTTTATTGTGGCCAGCCTAAGGCACACCTGTGCAATAATCATGCTGTCTAATCATCATCTTGATATGCCACACCTGTGAGGTGGGATGGATTATCTCAGCAAAGTAGAAGTGCTCACTAACACAGATTTAGACAGATTTGTGAACAATATTTGAGGGAAATGGTGTGTATATAGAAGAAGTTTTAGATCTTTGAGTTCAGCTCATGAAAAATGGGAGCAAAAACAAAAGTGTTGCGTTTATATTTTTGTTCAGTATAGATGGGAAACACTATTAGTATTAAGCTGTACCCAGGTCAGATGACGCAGTTAGACCTACTTGATAAAACCTGACCGGATTGTCACTGAGGCCTCAGATACATCAGATATAAACTATAATTTACATTACAGGCGGTTTGGAAAGCATTTGTAGTGAACAGTGCACTGAAAGCATAAATGTGAAATATTGAGGCCAGTGTATTTTCAAACGTGATTATGGTAATCACAATTGTTACCCTAAATTGCAGTACAAAGGCCAAAGTATACAGAATTAGCAGCATGTTATTATAAAAGTGATTATGGAAATTAGCACAGAATTACAATCAAGCTCAAATTGTTTACTGCAAGCTTTGATCTGCCCAGTAGCTGCAGCATTCGTATGGAGAGACATCAGACCAACCAGTCTATTGTGTTTTTCTGTGTTATGCAAAAACTGTTGAGTTTCAGTGAGATGCTTTTGTGCTCGGTTGTTGAACCGTCAACCTTCATATCCATTGTGGGTTTGCATTTGTCTGTTTCAATGCGCAGGAAGAGAGAATGATGCTGTTATATCTGTACTATAAACACTGTTTGCTTGTGCTTAGTGTGTGAGTGCACAAGTGTATGTAGGATTGCATAAGAGTGTGCATGCATATGTGCTTTTGTATACTTATGTGGGTACGAATTAGTGATGCAGCTAACAAGCGGTATTAATGGCAATACTGGGTCCCAAAAAAACAAAGGCCACTTAGGGAGAACTAAAAGCCTTCAGAGAACAATCATTATGAATCCAGCAATGAAAACACCAGTGTGTGCCAATCCTCAGTTCAGTTTCTCTGCATTATTCATTCGCTGACAGCAAAACAAATATTAACATATCAAATATTAACATAAATTCCCACGAGACATTCATACCACTCCAGAACTAAAAAGGGCAATTTAATGCCACATTTGAAACTCAAGTTAAAGGAATGTATTCATGTCAGTACACGAGATGTGCACAGTGTTTCAATGGAAAACAGCGGGGAGATGATTTAACATAACATTGTTTGGTGATCTGCCTATAGAGGCTAAATTTACCTTGAACATAATTCAATTCGTGCATATTGCCTGAGATTTTCCAGTAATTTCTGCACTTATGTGCGTGAACAGGGATCTTCGAGCAAGAAAATGGGCCAAGATTCAAGTCAATTGGCACGTTTTCTGATAATGAATAAGACGCTGATATTATTACTGTGCATATTTCATGGAAATCTAGGTACAACTTTTAATTTTCTGAAACTGCCGTCATGAGATTATAACTCATTTAGGCATTAAAGCTGAAAAACACATTTTACTCTTTTTTTTATGATAAAAAAAAGGCTCCATGAATTTCCACAGCACCTTTAGCCCTGTTTCCACCAAACACTTTCAATATGGTACCTTTCGAACCAAAGTAACCCTTCAGACATGGTACCTAGACCCTCGCGTTTCCACTGCAAACAGTACTCTTTCATGTGGACAGGGTTGTTGTCACTCACTGCTCCGTCCAGCACTCACTGTATCCTCCTTTATCAGTCTGCACCTCATTTATTGTCCACAGAACGAAACTGCACACCAACATTTTTTGAACAAAATGAACGTCTGTTAATCTGATCTTCTATTACTCATAGTGAGTAAAAAGCCTATTTCAAAATCAAACCTCACATCATAATTAACATGTTAAATGGACAACAGAATCAAACCCTCACATCTCTTTTGTCTAATTTCCAAACAGTGAGGCATCAGCTGGCTGAGGCCCAGGTCAGGTCCCTTGACTCTTATTATATTCCGATACAATCACTAATTAAGCTCGGCACAATACAAAACAAGCTGTACTGTAGTACAAAAACAATCTGTGATGGTTATGAAATATGTGCTGTCTTTCCTTCCATTGTATCTCTCTGGCTCCTAAGGGATTATTTTCTTAGTCTGCCGGCCTTTTGTTTCCTCAATGATCATCAGGAGACATGAGGACAAAAAGAGGAAATGACCTTTTGCACCCTATTATTCACAAGTGACAAGGATTGCTACAGCACTCAGGGGAAAATTTCTGAAATGTTTTGTCTCCCGTGTCTACCATTTGTCTAGTTATCAGTGCCTCTTACAGTACTGATCCCAGCTGCATCGACTGCCATTAAAGTCTAATCCTAGTTTTAACTAGGATTAGACTGTTTTCATTCCAAAGTTGTCAAGTACCGGCGCTTGGTCAGCTATATCAACGTCACGCATAGAGGAAAAAAGGCATCTTTTTGCCGTGGTATGATATGCTGGTAACTACATTACAGAAGGAACTAAAATTAGGGGAAGTGGATGGGTTCAACAAACACTGGACTTTCACCCAGGAGCCTGGTTCTCACTTCCTGTACAAATGTTGAGCCAAACCATGTCGTTTTTTGTCCAAGAACCTAAAAAGACTAGCAGAAACTGAACATTTCCCATGAAAACGGAAGTGTATTTTGAAAAACAAACAAAAATGCATGTAACAGGCGTAAATTGACAGGACGTCCCAGAACGTCAACAACAGACAAACCAGGGATACCTAGCCCGCCATATGTAGATGTCCACTGACCAAACAGTGATATTTAACGAGTTGGGAGTAGGGTTGGGATTTTAATGATTCCGATTCCTTACCGATTCCTTCTTAACAGTCCGATTCCTTACCGATTCCTACATTATATTCACTATACTTGCTATACTTAAATAAACACAAATGCAATCATACAAATACAAAAACTTTATTCTAACTGTTGCACAGTACAATTAGATGAAAATACACATTTGTGTGTGGTGTGTATTTCAAATTTAGAGCTTGTATCATCTCCCTGAGAATATATAACAACAAAAAGTGATTCTCTGATTTCTACAGTAACACTATTACCTCAAATTAAGCACAGCAATGTAATAAAAAATACTTATATGAATTTATGCTTGGGCACTGTTACTTATGTGACAACACCTGAACAGAACACACACACACACATTGGCTGTTTGTTTCTACCGCTTGTTTCTACCGCTCCCCTCACACAAACTCAGTGCTTTAGTAATTGAATAACGTCGGGCTCGGTCAGCTGGGGCCGGATCCCAACCCTAGTTGGGAGTGAGAACGTGTTATGCACCCTCAGAGGATGAAGCTTACGGACTTGGTAATCGGCTGACTTTTTCTTCTGGTACCAATATAATGTTGGCATTTCTGGTTTTGAGTGAAATGTCTCAACAATTATAAGATGGACTGCTACAAATTTAGTACGGACATTCAAGTTCTCCTTTAGAGATAATGTGAATAACTTTGAACAACCTCTTTACTTCTCGTAATATTATCACTTCGAAACGTCACTGTGTCCTATACTTCCATTTATGACTAAATACCTGGAAAAATAATTACCTTCCTATTAGCCTCAGTTATACTATGGGTTTAGTGCTCAACACGCGAACATTTTAGCATTGTCACTATGCCTATATTAGCATGCTGAAGTTAGCATTTAGCTCGAAGTATTGCGCCAAATGCTGCATTCCATTCACCTTAGAAGTCGGAGGTTGGAGCTGGGAATGACATCACACGAGTTGATGACTTTTCATTACAACAAGTTGGAAAACCAACAGGTTGTTAGCAATACCAGGTCAACCTACGTTAGCCATTGTTAGCGATACTAGTCGATAACAATACACAGTGCACAGTATTGTGTGTACAGCTTATTTAATGAGACACAAATAAGACAAAAGTGCTAATAAACAGTCTGTTGCTACAGCTTTCACGACTGTTGATGGGGAGAGCAGCCATCTTGGATTTCTAGGTCAGGGTAGGTGAGGATCTTAACAACTCTCCGAGTCTGAATCCATCTTCAGGGGGTGTTACAGTAACAATTTCGGAAACTCCAACTTTCCAGAGCAAATGGAAATCAGCTTTGTGTGAAGGTAACCAGGTACCACAAGCAAAACGAACAGGTGGCACGGAGATATGTAAATTTTTGCTTGTAAAAAATTTATAGCCAGATTACTTATACAATACAAGATGTTTCCTGTCAACTTGAAAAGATGTAAATTATACAAGAGGAAGTGGCACCTGTGTTTGGTGGGACAACTGAGACTACAGTGTTTACAGCAGAGGCGCAGTCTAATCCCATGTGTAAATATAATCCAGCTAAATCACCTCTGGATATGAGATGCATTTTACTGTGTTGCCAGGTGTAGAGGAAACCTGTTGAGTCTGCCTGTCAATCTGTCTCCTCTTCTGCCTTCCCAATATGGCATCGTGCCTCTTTTCTCCTACGTCTATCAACCTTGCGGTTTCTGGTCTCCCCATTAGCCTCAGCTACAGGGATCAAATCCTCAGGTTTAATTGTCTTCTGCCCTTTGGACTTATCCCCGTTCCCAAACTGGCAGGGTGTCT
This sequence comes from Epinephelus awoara, assembly GCA_035609425.1. Classification (NCBI taxonomy): domain Eukaryota; kingdom Metazoa; phylum Chordata; class Actinopteri; order Perciformes; family Serranidae; genus Epinephelus; species Epinephelus awoara. The sequence continues at coordinate 16,924,138 of CM069316.1, read as the reverse complement.
CTGGGATTTTAGGAATCCTTTACCCTTTTAAAACATTCATTCACAGGGGCAATGTTTAAGCCACTCCATGACATCCCCTGGACATCCGCAATATAGCTCAGCTTAATACATTATTTAATCCCTCCATTATGATAAGGATAACACAGAGAAGACGAACACAGAGTGGCAGAGTAGCGAAAAGAAAGGGGGAGGGGAAGATGGAAGTGGAAGCAAGAAAAAGAGGGCTCGACCTGACGTGTTACCGGCTTGTCTGGCCCTCTTTGATAGCGGCAGTGTAATGGTTGACCCCAGTGGGAGAAGAAAGAGGGCAATATAGGTGTGGGGGTGGTGGGGGTTGAGTGCGAGTGGGAGGATAGTGTTTGACACTGGTTTGACCCCTTTCATGGAGCGATTGGCTACGGCCTTTTCTTACAGAGAGACATGAAGGTGGGAGAAATGTGATGGCAGTAGGCAAAACAACAATAGCGCAAAAGGGAGAAGTTAAAGTAGGTAAGAGAGCTGAGCATGAGAGGCAGGGAGGGGCAGATAAAAAAATGTGCATCTCCAGATAGCTAGGCCATAAATCTTAACTTTTCTTTTTACTGATGTCATTGTAATGAGTCAGGCTGCCCAAAGTCCTGAAAATAAGTCAATATTGGTTCAACTCAGGCAGCAAGAGAGGGCTCTAAATATAAAAGATGAGTGCATGGACTGTAAAAGGAAGAGATGATGAAGAAATAATGAAAAAAAAGAGGAGAAATGATTACACCGAATATAAAAGTAAACAATAGAGAAACTATTAATAATGGATACAACAGTTCAAAACCCTCAATACACACACATATATGCTCAAAACACACCTGGCCAAACACGAGCACACAACTCGTGGCACCTAAACAGACAGACACTATGCTCCACAAGCTTCGCATTGGACTACAGTAGCAAGGAGAAGGTGGGGCTGCATTCACACTGAATCAGGCATTGCAGCGATTAGCGACAGGGTTGTGTGTCGATGCAGGAGTGTCACTTAAATTACCCATTTGACCCTTTCTGCAGTGCCTTATCTTTGGTCTAAAAAGGATGGAATTTTAAAATACATATCTATTTTCTCAAAGTGTTTTATTTCTCATACCCTGAGCCAAAAATCTCCACTCCAGTATGACTTACATGCACCAACTTTAAAGTTTTATTCCTATCTATATTCTGAAGGTTTTTTACTGACTTATCATTCCTTGTCTGATTTATGTAACATTTTATCCTAAAAAACATGGTGAAAATTGATTTCTTATGGCTGTAGAAAGCATTTTCTGATTTATGGAGTGATACACAGAGCACATATTTAGATTCAGATAATGCCTCATTGGTATCCTTAAATATATTTTTTTCGAAAGCTTACAATACAAAAATATAGTTGTCTTAATGTAAGTAATCAACTTGGGAAGTTTTAGGGTGATTTCTATTAGTTAAAAATCTTACCCTTTTCACCTAGGGTGTCTCCCCTTGGCCCATTTTCTCACCCTTATTGGGAGAAGCCCCTGTATCTATGTGCTGATGTTCCAACCTGTCACCATGGTAACCAAATTGCAGGTCATGGATAACTGCACAGTGCATAACTAGCTTAAAATGTGCTATGATCAGCAGACACACTCAGCACATTTGTGTAGTTGAACTTTTGAACTCACAAATTGAGCATAGCGTTGGTTCAGACAGGACACGATGTCAAGCTCAGCTCACATCCCAGCTGCATCAGCTGATCTCAAAACAGTCCAATCAAACCAAGGGAGGAGCTGATTGATGGATGGGAGTCAGCTGATAGATCACATGATTCCTTTCAGTGCAACCAGTTGGCAAATCTAATTCAGGGCGCCCTATTTAAACTGCTCTGGCCTGCCTACTGTTGCTGCTTCCTCTGCAAGCCACTTTGCAACCTGCCTCCATCCCAGCTCCTCCTTTTCATGCTGTGTCTGATTTATCAATGTCATTTATGTTTGTCATTGATGCTGCTCTGTTCTGTTCCCGGGGGGGGGGGGGGGGGGGGGGGGGGCCTCAGGCTTTCCATGTAGGCGCATGGAAGGGCAGGGAGGTTTGCTCTCTCTGTCTCAGGCTTTCCTCATTTGCACGTGAAAGGGCAGAGAGGCCCCAGAACAGAGCCATAATGGCAAATATAATACTGCAAATGGAAATAAGGTTTTCTTTGATAAAAGTGGTCCTGACTGAAATGTCACTTTGACCATCACACAGTCTTGGGATTGGTCTCACCACAACCAAACTCAACCAGAGTTTAGGCTTTGTTTTTAAAAGTACACAGCAAGAAAAGAGGAGCAAAAGACATTTGACGCAGAAAGAAGGGTCAAAATTGCTATTTGCAAGAAAAAAAGGGAAATGACAGAAATGAGGAAATGAAGGAAAGACAGAGAGTAAAAAGAAGGAGAGGAAACTGGAAAGCAGATCAAAAAAAGAAAAGCAAAATAACACAAAGAAACCGCCAAGCAACTGACAAAGGGTGAGAATACAGAGATAATAGCAGAGAAAATGGCCCTGTGGTCCACAGCAAACTTAATTGATGCTAAGCAGGCATGCTGGAGCCGACAGGAGTCTGGCCTGCATCCATTCAACGAGGATTTATTAGCCAATACATAAATACCACACACATACACTATAATGAATACTGCTGTGGACACGTAGGAAACTAAGGGGCAGGAACAAAAGACGGGATGCAACAAAGGTAGAGAATAACACAGGACTGGAAGGCGAGGAGGATAGAAAGACGAGGAGAAGTACAGTAATCAAGGGGACAAAAAGAGGCAGAAGAGGAAAATGTGGTTTGTTATGAAAAGTCTGTCTTGGATTCACGTAGACTTGTTGCTTTTGTCTTGGTTTCACTGTCTCACCTTCACTAGGGTTGGGTACCGAAACTTGGTACTTTTTGTACTTGGTACCGATTCACGTCGGTACTACCGAGTACCAATTCACTTAAAATGAATCGGTGCCAAATTTCGGTACGTGAGGTGGAGGCGGAGTGAAAGCGCATGACTCTACATGAATTTCACTCTGACATGAATTTATGTTTTCAGTTGCTAAAATAAATGACAGTATGACTAAAAGGGAAACCTCTGTATTTTCTAACCTGGACCCCATTTCCCCATGTTTTTACGAACTGATGGAGACAGTAATTTTTTAAAGCGGTTCAGTACTGAGAGAGACCACTCCAGCCACAGCCGTGCATGGCCATTAACATTCCAGAATTTTGGCCATATCAAATAACTGCCAGACGTGTGCTCTTTGAATAGCCATATCAAAGCCGACATTTAAACGGCAACAAAACACTTCAGATTAAATAACTTGAAAATAAGCAAAATGAAGAAGCAGTCTGTTGAACAGAGTGACTAATCACAGGTTTAGTGCCAGAGGCAAAAGGAGGAAACGGACCTGGTACGCCGTGTTAATGCAGGGCTACTCAGAGCTTTACATCTGTCCAACTGACGATAGGCCTACACACTTATAAACAGCGCCTGGATGAGGATCCTGACCACGCATTTACCAGGCGGTTAAATACCTGGCATGTGTTCAGCCCCTAATTTCCAGGGCTGGTACCTTCAGTTATCACACAGGCTAGTAAAGTCACTTATGTCAGGCAGGAAATCCAAAGTATGGGATCATTTTGAGAAGGTGAAGGACGAACCCAAGGCGACATGTAAACTCTGCAGGCAAACATTTGCCTATTATTTGTCGACTACAAACATGACGTATAGGGTTGGGATCCGGTTCTTTTTTGGAACCGGGTCCAAACTTCTGGTTCCATCACATTTGGAGTAACGGTTCCTGCAAATGGTTCCTACATTGTAAAAAAAAACCTGTCACATGCATTTCCATTAGAGTGCGGCACGGGCCGCATATTTCTGTCCAAACCTGACTGAGACCGACATTGTTTAATGACTAAAGCACTGAATGTGTGTCACACAGTTGTTATGGTTACAGGCTATTAAACAGGCCAGACGTGCGCCGTGGGTGCTCAGCGGAGGGGAGACCTCCGTGTTTGAGACGGGAGCAGGCGGCGGGAGGTCCGAGGCTTCCAGCGAGTGGAGCGGGAGAAACAAACAGCCAATATGTGTGTGTGTGTTCTGTTCAGGTGTTGTCACGTAAATAACAGTGGCCAAGCATGAATGCATGTAAGTATTTTTTGTAACACTGCTGTAGTAGTGTTACTGTAGAAATCAGAGAATCACTTTGTTTTTATATATTCTCAGGGAGATGATACAAGCTCTAAAGCTGAAATACACACCACACACAAATGTGTATTTTCATCTGATTGTACTGTGTTAAAATAAAATTTTGTATTTGTATGATTGCATTTGTGTTTATTATATACTTGTTTAAGTATAGCACGTATAATGAATATAATGTAGGAATCGGTAAGGAATCGGACCGTTAAGAAGGAATCGGTAAGGAATCGGAATCGTTAAAATCCTAACGAGTCCCAACCCTAATGACGTATCATCTGAAACATGGAAGTAGCTACATGCTCATTAGCCGACAGCATCATTAACAGGCGGCTCGCTCAGTGTGTGACGTGCACTTGTAGATAAAATATTGGCCTATATTAATGAAGGTTCATTAGAACGGTTTTGTATTTCTCTGATGTAGCACAGTGTTAACAATGTTACTGATACTGTTCTTTCTCACACCTTCAACTCAAACCATTGTGTTGCTCCACAAAAAATATATAATTTCATAATTACATTAATATCGTAAACATGCGGCCGACTAGTCGACTAACAGCCCTAATTGACGACTAATGAAAACTTGACTTGGAAAATTCTTATTTGGGGTCAGTCCTACTAATAATACAGTAGTATTTACAGTAATTGATGCACAGACTCAGAGACAATACTTGTTAATTCAGTGTCACCCCCTTATCTACATATGCCCACCAGTGCAGAGCTGACTCAAGCTTTGGCAACATCACCATGCTACAGAGTCCATGAGTGCACATTATAAAACTCTTAATGAGGGCAGCGAGACAATTGCAGGGGTAGCGAGGGGAGGCAGATGGAAGAGGAGGAAGTGTAAAAACAGAGACAGAATGCAGAAGTTGGAAGGCAAGAGGGATGAGAGACAGAGAAGAAGAAAGACATTAAGGCAAGAGGGAGATAGGCAAGGGGCATAGCAAGGAAAGTCCGAGGAAATGAGACAGAAAGGAATCCAGCGTGGCAGAGAAAAAGCAAGGTGGCATGAGGAACGACAGACTGAGGGAGCAAGAAATGCAATGGCAGACGAATGAACAAGCGAGCGAGGACGGAGGAGGAAGAGCGTTGAGAAGAAGACGTTGGCGGTGTACAGATTTCTCCTCCATTACATTCTGAAAAGAGAGAAACAAGGGATGCAAGGCAGAGATAAGAGGAAGTTGATTAAAGAGGCACTGCCAAAGAAAAGAGGCCCTGTATTTAGCATTCTCCTGGCACCAGGGAGGCTTATTTTCATGTCCTAGTTTGTCAGAATGAGAGGGAGCCAGAGGGTAACGGCAGAGGAGACACAGGCAGCGAGCACACAGAGATAGTCATGTTACGTGATTGAGACAGAGAGAGGAAACAAATGGAAAGCAGACTGAGGCAGAGATAGAGAGAATGGGAGAGCACTTCATCTAATTATCAAACCCTTTGCATCGTTCCTCTGCCACACGCCACACTTCAAGGGACAAAGTGTAAAATCACATTGTTACGCACTGATGTTGACAATTACATAAGAAAAGACCCTAAAATAAGAGATATGTTGCTTTTTTTCCCCCACGGCAGCATCTCATTTGTGACGAGTATATTGAGTATGTTGAACCAGCTGTATGGCTCAGCAGGAAGGTTCGTCACAGGAAAACTGCACAGTGTGTGGTCGTCAACCTGGTTTTGGTGAGACTTGCAGGTAGAGAGGTTTTTAGCCTGGGGTTCACATTAACCACATGTTATATTTACTCCTCGATACGCTGTCATTTTTTGCCTGCTTTGCTTGTGATTTCTGCTCTTTCCTTATTTATCCACATTTCTAGTACCTTCTAGTACCTCTTTTTTCCTCCTCTCCTAAAATTGTGTTCACTATGTGGATAAGCAACAATTTTAAATGAAAAGTAACATGACCCATTTATCAATTAACATGAAAATATAATGTGCATTGTAGCCCACTAATCCCTATGTTAACCAATTTTAGGTATTTAACACACTACAATGAAATGAGATACCTTTTTAACTAGAATATCCCAAGAATTTACCGTCTATACGAACACACCTTTAAAGCTACTCTTACCTTTCTTGCATTTTACACAGCACTCAGAATAAGTTTGAACATCCACAACTCCCGCCTCCCTCCAAAGTCCCATCCCCCTCCTCCTGTAACTCCCCCCTCTTCCATGACGTCCTATGATAGCAGGGTAATGTTAGATACACGGAGGAGGAGGGAGAGTGTAACATTACAACCAAGACTGATGAGCTTTAAAATAAGGTTAGACCTATCATTGCATTCGGTCCGAGCACATTTTAGACATAATAAATTTCTCTCTTTTTTTTATGTGCAAAATTAACGCACATGAAATAACATTTACTTTCTTTTAACGTTCACTTTTCCCTTTAACCCTTGAAAATTCACAGTAATTACTCCTTTAAATTGGTGACCACACTTATCACTGAAATTCAGGTTACCATGAACTCAAATTTACTTCAATCTCAAGTTTATACCAAAGTCAATGGGCCTACTCATATCAAGTACACACACACACACACAATCCGCAGTTGTGTATTTACCAGTTAAAAGAAACCTAGTTGGAGGCATGAGCATGCTCGATGGTGAGGCCCAAAACTTAATGGCTGTTTCACTTAGAAGAGCAACAAAATAAATGTGTGGTACCTTATTGAAATGTTTTGGATCCAAACTGCAGCTCGACCAGACTCAGGTCTTCGGGGGAAGAAAAGATGACAAGCAGGTGTCCAAGAGGTGTAGCCTCATCAGCCTCATCAGCCTCTACCAGCCTCTCCTCCTCCCGCGGAGAAAGGGTGGGGTCCAGGGGTCCAAAACAGCACAGTCACGGCAGGGTATAGTCCAATTAAAGTCCAGCATGGCCTTGCTAAGTTAGCTTCGAGCTCTGTCTAAAAAATCTTCAGGGTTTCCAAGTTGAAAACGAACTACAAAGCCTATGGCGCAGGCTGTGTTAGCTTTACTGTGGCTACAAGTCCATTCACTTTGATAATGAATTCTGACATCAACACCTGTGTAGCTAACGAGCTAATTAACACTGTGGAGCTAATATACACACTTACGGACAACTGTGTGACAAACTTCGAGTAGAATGAGGATGAATATCTTGCTTAAGACTGCGGAGCAGATAGTCCAAAAGTCACAAACTACACGCTCTACTTTTCTGCACAAGCGAAGCGACCACCATGACTTCATGCTTTCACTCTGTCTTGCTCGCTTTGACATCTCCGTGATCCGACACACCTGCACCAATCAGCGACCAGCATTACCCTCGTTTACACCATGTTACCGAGATGTCTTCTGGCGGAGCTGCACTGCTCCGCACAGCAAAAGCAGCCGGTGGGTGTTGACGGACGGATGCGTGTCCGTTGCGGTCCATCTCGGTGCACTGCCATGATGGATATCTCCTCGTCCACGGTGTCAACGGGGTGAAATGACGTCTGAAAACCTCTGACCTGTTGACTTCAGGCCTGCCTCTGCCCATTATGTAGTTTTCAAGGTGTAGTGCAGGGAAATATGATCCGCCGTGAACACTGTGTATCTTATTTTGAAAATTAACCGGATGTTTTATTGTATTTCTCTGCACGACTTCCTGCCCCGCACGATCTGCTCTGTGCTGAATTGCTGCGTTGTGCTCCGGCGTCCGGCAAAAATAGAAGTGCTGCGTATCTGTTGCGGAGGCCTCCGGAGTGCCGGAGCTGAGACGGAGCCGGAACGCAGCACTGCCGGAGCCGGTGGAAACACACACATTGACTAGAATTGAATCTAATCAGCTCCGTTGCCGTGCCGGAGCGGAGATGCAGCCAACACGCGTCTGGTGGAAATTGGGGGTTACAAAGTCGACAAACAGCCTTATCTTTGTTCGTAACTTTGCCATCCACGGCGTAGAACCCACAATACTTCCACACGCTGCTTCTCAGATGTTTTGGTGTCGTGATTGTCCGCTCAGGACGGCTTTGCTCGCTATTGTCCTCCATTTTCAGTGCAAAACAACACATTAACATTAGCTTAGTTTAGTGATAGGTCAATAGGGCATGCAATAGGTCAAGATGATAGTGCCCTCTGTTGGATCACACGGCGAACTACATCAAACGGTCTGATGCACCTATAGAGACTGCAGCTTGCATTTCGAACAGGTAATTACAGCTCGAATATGAACTTTTCACCCCTCCATCGAACGAATGTTCGAAATTCGAATAAAAAGTGACAGCCCTACCGCATTGTAGGTGGGGGATAGGCAGTGTCGTAAGCCATCCCCTCTGTTTAACGATGGTTTAGCCGGGTCTCCAGACTTGCATTCAGTGATGAACTGATTAGAATTTGGTGGTCAAAGGTCAAGGTCACTGTGACCTTGCATCAGTCTTATTCTCTTGATCACAATATGTCAAGATGGCCTGATGGGAGTTTCCTCAAATTTGGCACAAACGTCCACTTGGACTCAAGAATGACCTGCTTAGAATATTGGTAGTTATATGGTTGAAGGTGAAAGGTCAGGGTCACTGTGACCTCACAAAACATGTTTTTGGCTGTAATTTAAAAATTCATGTGCTAATTATGACAAAATTTCACACAAATGCATGATAGAATAATACGATAAAGTGCTGACATTTTCAATTCAAAAAGGTCAAAGGTCAACATGCTCCAACCCGTCTGTGTTCAAAGGGCTCAAGGGTCAACACTTTAAATACAAATTAGTTACAAAAGCATCATGAACAACAAGTATCGTTCTTATTACAATAGTAATAGCCACTGTTCCGGCCTTTGTCTTTATTTCAGCAGAGTCTGACACAACCAAACTTGATGCTGTTTGAATTGCTACGGAGTTACTGCAACCTGGCAGGATAGTTCATTTTGGTTGTAGAGAATGGGAATGGCAGCAAGATTTGGCAACCAGTTCATGTGTAAGCTTCACTTTAACCGTGGGCAGATAGTGTGAACCAAAATCACAATGTTTCCGGCATAATATCACCAGGATTCAATACACAAACTCTTTGTTTCAATGTCTGGGGCTTTGTATGCCCACTCATCCACCCAGATGTCTGTGCAGTATAAGGATGTCACAACACAGTGTGTAGGAGATCACCTTTTCCCTCTATTCCCGCTTTGTCCTCACCTCTTTGTGTTCTTTCCTCTCCTTTCTCCTTCAAACCTCCCTCGCTCCCTCTCATCTCATCTCTTCTCCCACTTCCACTTCACTCCCCACCTCTCCTCCTCTCTTCTATCATTGTCTCCCCTCCTTCCATTGCAGTAGCTCTTCTCTCCTCCCCTGTTGCTCTCTCGAATCCTCTCCTCCTCCCCTCTGTGCAGCCTGTAGGTGGCACAGAGGCATGTAAATTGGCACAGAGTGCATGAGAGTGATCTGAAAACCCATTTCTGCTCTACAGCCGCCATGAAAGACTCCGCTGTCATATCCCCTCAGTTCCACCACACTCCTCTCGGCTTTCGCTCTTTTGCTCGCCATCATCCTCGCTCATCCTGTCCTCTCCTCACTCCAATTATCTATTTTCACTCTTTCTATCTCTTCCCTCCTTTTTACCCTCTCTACCATCTCCTCTCACTCATTTACTTTCTCATTCTTTCGCCTGCTTTATCTCCAAGCTCTGATCTGATATTCACTTGTGTTTCTCTTCTCCTTCTTCCTCCATCATTTTGCTTCTTCCTTTCTTCCACTCTCCTCTCCTCTCCGCTCCTGCCCTGCCCTCTCCTCTTTTTGCCACTTGTCAGATTATTTCATTGCCTCCCAGGAAGTGTGTACTAATAACACTGCACTATTTGTACACATAGACAGGAGGAGATGAAGACGGGAAAGGGACGATGAAGGTAGATTTGTTTAACAAAACAAAACTAAAACAACTCACATGGGGAATTTGGAGGCCTTCATTTCCACAGCACTTATTCCATCAGTACAAAAACAGTAACTTTTTTCCAAAAATAATGTTTTCATATGAAGTAATGTCAGTCATTTCGTCTTTGCTGTGCTCCTGATGTTACGCTATTGTCAACAAAACTCAGCACTTCCCACTAAAAGGAGGGTTGCAGGACTTTAAATCTGAAAATTCTGCAGGAAGCGCTGGGTTTTATTCATAGTAGCTTTTTAGTAAAAAAAAAAAAAAAAAAGGCAAAGTGAAATGCCCAGTGTGACTCTCGCTGTACTGATGGAATTAGTGCCGTGGAAATGGATAATATACTGAATTCATCAAGACAGAAGGTAAACATGGGACCAGCACTGAGTTTGCATTAAATGGGGAACAGGGGAAATTAGAAATAAAGTTCTGTTTTTCTCTGCCGCTGAGGTAAATAAGCAGAATTCATTTTGCTGCACAGTGGGGTGATTTCATGGTTGGGTTTTGCTTTTTCAGGGGATTTAGTTGCAATACTAAAAATATAGAATATTGCCATCTTTGAACAAGACAATTACACGTTAAATTTAATATATGTGTGTCTGTCTTTGTCAAATCTGTTTATTGTTCATAAAGTGAACGGTGGTCTGAAGGCAGGGTGAGGGAACACTTACACTTAAAAATGTTATAGTAAAAGAAAAAATCTTAAGTCTGTCATGTTTCCATTCGTTTGTCAAGCAAATTTTTAACAAAGGTTTGGAAAGAGCAATAGATAAATGGAAATCAGGTACATTTAATTTCTTTGAGAGTAAATAAACAAGGTTACTTGGAGTAAAATATAATAGCCTCCTGAGACCTGAACTTTTGTTTGGTACGCATTTTTAATTCTCCTAGCTATTTGGGATCAATAGAACCTGACAACTGACTCAAACGAGATATAAACAGTGTCTTAATTTTTTACTGTAGCTAAAATTGGTCAAATTTGTTGTCATATCAAACTATGTTAACCATAAATAAACAAGTTTCAACCATAAAATGTGATCAGCTTTTGGACCTTGTCCGCTTTTGTGTCGGGATCGGCTGCAGACTGACTTGGCAGAGATGGCTGCCATCTTGTTTTTACATGAATTAGTGTATTGTGCTCTTACCACTGCTAGATGGCACAAAAAAGTGTCCATGAGCGTGGACAACAGGTCTGAGATAAGAAGAATGAAGTATAAGTTCAAGTTAACCCAGAATGTGATGTCCTCATATGAGGACACAGGGTCTCTGGAGGATATGACGTGTATAATATAACAGTATTGTATAATATGTGAGTGCTTTGCTTGTACCTTCGCAATCTTTGTTTCAGCGGAGCCGGTGTTTGGAGAGAATGAAAGAGGATGGCTATGCAGATTCAATGGGTGGAACAAACACCTAGCTGGGGGAGTGTTAGCTACCCACCTTGGGGGAGGTGTTATTTCCCCACATGACATCATGAAGGGAAAATCTCAGATTCGCCTGTGTGAGCACACGTTTTCTGAAAGGTGGATGGACTTTTCTCATTTCAAAGGCTTTGTAGACAGGCAAAGGACACATTTTTGTTAAAAAAAACATGGTAATGCACATTTTGTATAATATGTGCCCTTTAAAAAGCGTGGTTTCATCACCAATTGGCTGTAAAGGCTATGCTTTACACATGGCTGTAATCTGCCAACACATTCTCACTATCAACTCCTCAATAAAGGATGCTTGGTCAGTGGCCCTACACTCAGGGAGAGCGTGTCAATATATGTTTGTGACATGCTTTGTGTCTTTTCAAAATATACTTCAGCTCTCAAGGTAAATGGACAGTTTCCATTCATTCGATGCATACTCATAAAATAAACCTAGAACATAGGTAAATAAAATCATTTTTAGGGTTTACTTACATTGGTTAAGACAAAAAATATCTTTGGTTAAGTTTAGGCAACAAAAGCATGTGGTTAGGTTTCGAAAAAACATTGTTTGTACATTTGCTACCAACATAATGTAATGTCACGTGACATATGTCACTAGCTTAGTATGCTACACATACTAATGTAACCGTTGTTGTCTACTCTAGTGTTGCCTACATTGTGTTGATATGAAGAGGCCGAGACCGTAGGTATCTTTGGAGGTGCCAGTCAGAGGTAAAAACAAAATCCTCCGTCAATTACGACCACATAATTCGAGCCCCTACACAAAAAAGAGACACAGGAATACGTTAGCATAATATACAATAAGTTCAGGCTGAAAAATGAACTTATAAAATAGCTTAACAGCGCTAAAACACTGAAATTACTACAAGAGCAATGTCGCTTCCCTCTCCCATGGAGTACAACAGCAAAAGGGGAGAGGTAAGGTGGAAGACACCCCTTTATAGGTGGGGTACCCCCAAAGGTGAACGTAGGGGTCATGGGCGGATCTACCGGGGTGGCATAGGGTGGCAACTGCCACCCTAAAAGAAAGCCCTGCCACCCCTGCTGCCACCCCAGTTGGCAGCAATGAATTCAAAGAAAAGTTATGGCCAATTTGCCTTTTTACGAGCGCGAATCTCCAATGTCCGACTGCGCTGAATGCAGCACGAAATAACGCCATAGCGGCGAGACACCGCTTTGTTTGGAAAACTGAGCGGAGCCAGAGGGGTAGCCTATTCCAGAAAGAACTCTGAGTGTGTTAACCCTGAGATGAGGGAAACTCTGGGTTTCAGTTCCAGAAAGAGAGGTAAATCAAACTCTGAGTCAATCACCATGGCAACTGAGTCTGTGAACAGGTGAGGTTTTTCTCTGTCTCCTCCCTCTTTGACACTGTTTCATTTCCTCATACACTCAGTCCGTGTCAAAGCTTGTATCGAAGCGCATTCATTAGCGGAGATTTACCGTCTGTCACAGTCTAAATCTTGCTGGATATTAGTTTGTTTCTCAGGACTGTCTTGAGTTACTGAACTTATACACATCAATCATTTCTTGGGCATCAGTTTTTGCGAGAATTCATCCTCACCTCAGAATCAAACCTCTGTCCTTTTTATATTTATTATTGTTTATAACACTGTGCACAAGGATCAGACTGTCAGTCTGTTAGAGCAGCTCCGACATGTATATTGCACATAATGTGTAGGTCTCATTATTTACATTTTAAAAATCGGTATGAAGCCTTAGACACGTAGTTTCAATGACTAATGATCTCCATCACTGATGTCATTGGTCGCACTGATGGAACATAATTCCTATAGCCTAATATTGGGGATTATATGTTAATATTTCTGAGTGAGCAATGGTGCAGCATTCCAGTGTCTTTAAATTTACTACATTTGTAGCTGAAATAAAGTCACTGAATGCTGTTGAGTCAAGATACAAATAGATGTCCAACATTTTAAAATCTACTGTATTTTAACCTCAACGTCTTTTCGAGTGCAAACCACCAAACATATTATTACTGGGTCAGACTGCGAGTTTACAGTCAAGTCTTTATGTCTTTGATCTATAGCCTAGCCTATATGTTCTAAATCTTCATATTTTTCAGTTGCTGCCTCCTGTGTTTTTCCCCATCAGATTAAATCTGAATAAATATATTATTATATATTATTAATATAATGTAATGTATCTACAGCCTGATAGTCAGATTTGATCATTATCTTCATTAAGGAAATGTAAGTCTGATAAATGATGAATAAACGGACAACACTGAATAATACTTTTTTATTAACTTTATGGTTAATTTATTTACACTTTCCTCGCTCTGACTCAGGCTCTTCTTTTAAAGATAAATGTGCACCATCTGCTACACATGCATTGATATCTCTACATCCACTGGATTAAAATGGAGGCGCTGTCTTTTATTTGTGAGTGAACATACTCAAGAGTTGACTAACTCAAGTTTCCCATCACAGGGTAAATCAACTCAGAGTTCAGGGTTAGACTCAGGGTTTGTTGAACCTCCTTCAACACTTATTCCTAATATGAACTGTTTCACATGAAACCTCAAATGCAAGACATTGATTGCATGAGATGAAGTTTGTCTGTATGAGTTTGTAAATGGCAGCCCGTGCCCTTATGTAGTGTGAACATACTATTTCTCATCAAACTGTGATAACTATGATTAAATACATTTGCCATATGTTGCCACCCCTCAAAAATTCATGCCCCCCTCTTGCCACCCCATAAATATTTTTCTAGATCCGCCCCTGGTAGGGGTACAGAAGCAGAGTATCAAATGTTCCACATATTGACTATGAAGGCCTAAGCGTGCAATCGACCAAGTTGCAGTATTTGACTGATTGGGAGTAAGGCCGGGTTAATTCCGCCAGTAAACAGGGTAGAAGAAGTAGAGGTTGCAGACTGGAAACAAAGTATGTCGCCTCGGCCATCTAACCCGTCTACGAGAGAAAAATGGAGAGGTCTCCAGGAATTTGTTTCCACTGGGCAATTGTTCTCGACGTCAGCTAGGACGGGTCGCCAGACTATCACAGGGCTGACACAGAGACAACCATTCAGACTCACATTCACACCTATGGTCCATGTAGAGTCACTGATTAACCTGCATGTCTTTGGACTGTGTGAGGAAACCGGAGCACCTACAGAAAACCCACACTGACATGAGGAGAACATGCAAACTTCACATGGAAGGGCTCCCCCATCCCAAAGTTCGAACCCTATGGAACCAGTAACCTTCTTGCTATGAGGTGACAACTGCACCATCATGCTGCCTAATTCTTGTACAGTAGAGCTAAAAAAGAAGCAGAACCAGAAGGTGGCTCAGAGGGAAGAAGTTGTTTAAACCAGTTAACCTCTGGACAGTACTGCTGGAGCTGAGCTGTGTTTTAAGTTAATGATGAAAGTTGAGAACCACCAGGCTAATTACACACGTTTCGTCATTTTGCTCCCTTCTCCGTATAATCTCTTGATGATCTCTCTCTTTTTCTGCCACTTTGCCATCCCCATATCCCTCCTCCTCCTCCCTTCCTCTCTCTCATTCTCATTACTACTTCCCACCTTCATCTCCTCTTCTCCCCTCCTTGCTCCCTTCCCTCCTTTCCTTCAACGGCAGCGCTGCCTTTCACATTCGCTTTCCCCATATTTTCCTCTCATGTGATTTCATCTGTCATCCCTCCATCCCTCTCTTCTCCCCTTCTCTCTTTCCTGTCCGCATGCTTGCCCGTTCATTCGTTCACTCTCCTGCCACCTAATGGGCTGCTGTTGCTATGGTAACACAGGATGAGCATGCTTGCATTCCAGCATGAGAAAGACGATAGCTTGTAAAGTGTCTCTCTCGCCCTCTTGTTCACTCTCTTGGTTTCTCGTTTGCACACCCTTTTCTGTCAAATCCAAACACTTTTTTACATGAATGGTTGCCGATGTTGCAGAAGCAAGTACATGACACAATGTAGAAAGAAATGGGACGATGAAAAACGAGACCATATATAAACCCAACACTGATTAATCTGATGCTGAATAATTAATGCCAGTATTAAGTGGGATGGCGAGCATACATAAATGCATTCATACATAAAATTTACATATAGATTGTACTCATACGTACTGTGAATACACATCAGGTTTACAGGACTATCATTAGACAGCTGTTTCCCTGACCTGAGGGCAGATATTCATTTTTTCTGTATTTTAACCCTGCAGAATTCAGACTATTCCTTTCCATATAAATTCACAGAATAAGGAAATATTTTTAAAAATTGGGTAAAAATTAAAAATTGGGTAAAAATGATTTTACCCAGGTAAATAAATTCCTGGTAATAAAAGTTCCTGGAAATGTTGGTGGAAAAGGGGCTAATGTAGAGAAATAAATTTAGGGGGGAAAAAAGCGTTTGTCAAAGCCACATGACAGTAACGAGTGACAACATCAGTTCTTTGGGATCAATCCCCTCACTGGGATCAAAAGATGTGCTCAAAAAAACAAAAAACAAACAAACAAAAACAAACATGTAGGCACAGTTCCTTAGCATGTCCTCCCAGGTGTCATGCTTCCATTACTGCTGATTAGAGCCGGAGCTGACAAATACCCATGAACACTGCGGAGTCACTCATCCAGGGAATGAATGACGATTGTAATCTATCCATTAAGGACAAAAGCCAGGATCATCTCATGGCTCCTACCTCTTTTTCTAAGCAGTCAACAAGGGCATTTTACTGACTTGAGTTATGGAATCAAAGTTTGATCCAAATCAAAGTGTCGGGCTAAATCTGTAAAGTGTCTCTGAGGCAGGTTTTATACAGGTGCGATGACCTCATACAGCCAAGCCAATGGTGTGTGAGCATTTTCCTTCTATGGTGAAATAACAGACTTGCATCTATTCTGAAACACCACCATTTGGATCAAGTCTCTCTCCAGCGATCTTAAAACATCCTTTATTCTTTCTCTCACGCTCACTTTTTCTTCCGACTTTCTCAAAAGCACAGAGAGGGGCAGGATTTAACTGTGGTGCTATTTCTCAGCACCACAGTTGACTTTGCCCCTTTTCTTTCTAAAAAGGAACATAAGTAGATGGACTGCTCAATAAGGACATAAAGCTGTTGTAGCTTATACATTACAGCACTTTCTGGAGGAGCTTTGGAATAAACTGGTTCCCATTTATTCTCATCTGTCAAACTGCTATCTGACAGCTTCAGTCATTGGCTGTTACATCAAACATGTCGCACAGGATACAAGAATGTCAAATAATATCAAATAACGCCACAGCTGACAATACCCGGCCCAGTTATTTAAAAAAAATAGAGGAGCTTGTGCCTGGAAGAATTCTGATGTAGAAGCATTTTGTATGTAAATGATCTTGTTGGTGTCACGGATGGCAGCCATGGTGAACTGATGTACTTGTTTGTAATTCAGAGGAAAAATAATTAATATGATAAATTAATACTGTGAAAGCCAATTTAAGACTTCATCAGGGATGGGGGTTTTTTTCAAATACTAAATTCCAGCAACAACTGAAGGGGTTTGTTAACTGCCTTTGCTGTGAAATAAGGAGCTTTTCCTCTGTGAGAGACTTGAAAGTATGACAAAGAAAAGATATTTTCTGTCACCTTTCTGTCTGACACTTCTGCCACATGCTGATGGGATGCTGGTTCTCCCCGAGGCTTTCACACCACAAAATGGGCATACATCAATCCTTCATCGCCATTTTTGACTGGGGAGCAGTCAGCAATCCACCAATACAGGCTGAGCAAACTAATCAGAAGGCAGATCGATGTAGTGAAAGAACTCTGATAACCCTGAAATCATGTGGCATTGCTGCAGAGAAACAAATATACAGTAACTAAATCAAATCTGTCGTCCGCAGCCAGACTTTTAATATGTCCAGAAAATGTAAACTGAACTTTAAATGTCACTCTGAACCTCCTTCACCACAATGTTATTTTTGAAAAGCCATCTGGACGTTCTTCAATTTAGTGTGCCACTGTGATTATAACAGCTGTTTAAAATACAAGCAGTGGTGGACAACATTCATCTTTTACTAAATTTAGTACGACATGGTAAAAGTGCTCCCTTACAAGTAAAAGTCAAGCATTCAAATCCTCACTTAAAGAAGTATTTCATTGCTGGAAAGATGGTCTTTTCTGACTGAATTAGTCCTACATAATTAGGAAGGTGGAGGCTGCTTTGCCATGTTTAAATGGACTGCCTTGTTGTGAGAATGAGCTGTGATTGGTGCGTGACTGATGTCAGCCAGTTACAACTGGTGCATGACTTGCATGTCCTGCATGAACTAATGAAAAGTTTCATTTCATTCACCTATACTCTCCATATAGTTACGATACAGAGCTGGTTGAAAATTGGCGAAGTATCCCTCTAAGTAGAAGAACCTATCATCAGCAAAATATCCTTAAGGTATTAAAAGTGTTCATTATGCAGTGAAATGGTCTCTCTAACCACTGCACTGTGTTACTGCATGTTGCATATGAATTTCCATATGCTGTAGGCAATTTGAGCGGTGATGCCATTCCCCCTTGACCTTGTCAACCTGCCATCACTCTACATTCCCTAGTTCCAGACCCCAACCTGTTATATTTTAACCAGCATAGCATTTGTAGCAACCAGGAAACTCAGAGCAAGTACACATGTAAAATCATCTAACATGATGCTGCTCAGCCAATCAAATCTGCATTCTGATGCACAGCGACTCAAATGAATGAGACACATACAGAAGAGATGAAACGAAAGACAGAAAAAAAAGTCATTTCACTTGGCGAGTTCTAAAGAGAGAAAAGTCAACATCAAAACCAGAGCTTTTAATCAAGAATGGATAAACTCTTACATGTTCACTCTTCCCATGGGCAGTTAAAGACTAGTATCATCATATGTTCAGAGCCCCTGGTGATTACTCGAAGCAGCGATGTGAAGCAGAGAGCATCTTTTGAACAAACGCAGGGTTGATTTGCAAAAGCAGATATCTGTTTTCATTTAGTTTTCCTAAATCATGTTGTTCTGTGTGTTTGCAAGCCAGGGGATATCAGTCAAACTGGTGTGGGTTGTTTGGATATTAAAACTAATGTTAAAAAGGTACAGACTGCCTATGATTATATTGTTAATACTGGTGTATAGTTAGGTAGTAGAGTCCAGTAGCTCTGAACGTAAGGTCAGGTACAAAATTCCCTCTAACCTTTTTCTTTGATAATAAAATAAATATTGGATAACTGTTGCCCCTTTGGGTTTTGGTCTTATTTTAATCCATCTGAAACGTCTCAGGAAATCTTTTTGGTGGAACTGCTGACAAGGTGAAAACGCTCATGCCATTTGTAAAAGGTCGCAAGCTGACAAGGTTGGAAACCACTGGTTTAATTTTAATACACCGTATTTCCATGTCCCCAGAGCCAGTCCGCGACTGAAAGAATGAGATTGCCAATACAAGCAGTGGGGTGGCTGGGCTCAGCCTTACTGATAGGGCAAGAAGCTCGGACATCCAGAGGGAGCTCGGAGTAGAGCCGCTGCTCCTTTGTGTCAAAAGGGGTCAGGATGCCTCCTGGGCGCCTCCCTTTAGAGGTGTTCCAGGCACATCCAACTGGTAGGAGGCCCCAGGGAAAACCCAGAACACGCTGGAGGGATTACACATCTCATCTGACCTGGGAATGCCTCAGGGTACCTCAGGAAGAGCTGTAAAGTGTTGCTGGGGAGAGGGACGTCTGGGGTGCTTTGCCTGGCCTGCTGCCCCTGCAACCTGGCCCCGGATAATGGATGGATGGATGGATGGACATTGTATTTTATACGATTATAACATGTAAAATAATAAATTAAAAAAAGTAAGTAGTGACTAAAGCTGAGTAAAAAGTACAGTATCTCCCTCTGAAAGGTAGAAGAGTAGAATTAAAAAGTAGCGCAAACTTGAGGTTCTCAATTACTGCACAAGTACATGAAAATGTTGTATTTAAGGGTGCTTTCAGACCTAGAGTTCACTTGCTTTGGTCTGAATCAGGGACAGATGTTGTTACAAAGTTGCATAATTGCCTAGAGATGGTTCGTGTTCTCACGGCAGCATTTACAAGCGGACCAGATAAAATGCCTTGCATAAGAAAGCTGCTCTTGATTGGTCAGAATTTCCATGTGGGAGAAATCCAGAAGTAAATGCTGTGAATGGCTCAAATAACACTAATAAATAACATAAAATAAACAAAGTTTACAAATGAAATTAATGAATTTAATAAATGAATCACTTGGCCATAATATTGCTGTGGAGGAAGAGAATGTTGCTGATCGAATGCAGTCCCAATCCCGTGCGCCTCTCTTCCAAGATGCGCCCACAGACACTATAAGGCCTGCTCTGAAGGTGCACTGGATGCGGGGACACTAAGCTGGGAAGTAGAGGGCTCAGTGCACCTTCAGACCTTGTTTGAGCTCTTTTCCACATCATTTGTTAACTCCATCCTGTCACTATAGGCTACATCCCGATCCCGCAGTGTTTTTTTTAGCCGCCCGTTTCCTGCCCGCAGCAAAGTTCAAACCGCCCGCTCCTACAAGATTTGGGTTGGGTCCCGTGGGACCCAATCCCAATGCAGCCCTCTAGTTCACATTAATAATCCTCCAGGACTGTAACATGCTCATGTTTAACCCAAACAACCAGACTGAGGCCATTTCTTCAAGAAGGTCTCAGTCCGGTTGTTTTGTTGCACACCTGAGTGTGATTGTTGTGTTTACACCTGCCCAAACAAACCACACTGAGGGGGCAAATTAACTTGAGTTCGACTGAACCGAACCAAACAGGGCAGGTGTGAAAGCACCCTTAATACATTGCTTGGTTATTTTCTGTATTTTCAGTTTACTGTATACTCGACTTTGTCCAACCTTTTGTGCACACAGCACAATGCACCTTTATCGACAAAAGGGGGTATGGATATGTTCCACCATTGGTCTTTATGGTTGCGCTGGTAAAATAGATTCCTAACTGTTGCCAGAGGCTGTTACAATGCAGAGGGAAAAAAGATGGGCTGGTGGGAGGAGAACTTACAGAATAGAGAGAGAGATGACAAACAGAGAAGAATTGTGACTAACACAGAGCTGTTGAAAAGTACAGGGGTCGAGAGCAATAAAAAAGACAACAACAAAAAACAACCTCAAATTCTATGGCAAAGACAAATGCATGATGGGAGATCTCTATAATGGCTACCGCTATGGTCTCAGTGTTCAATGCAACGATGCCTTGGGGTTATTATCATGCACTGCAATGACAACGTAGGGTCCAAACACGACCTGGCAAATCACCGTAGAAACAAATTCCATTATCACTGCTCGTATGCATTCCCAGTTCAATTTAAGATAACAGAGGTTTGTGCTGATTGATTTTTGAATGAACGACTTCCTGGAGACAGATGCGTATTTGCGATTCTGGGTTTTCTCGCCACTTAATGTATTTGCAGACTGTTTTCTTTTCTAGTGTAAACACAAATGAACATTTTCAGGAGGGAGTGGGTGCAAAGGGAAGAGATGCCTCTTCTCTGTCCTCCTATTTTTTGTTTGGTTTCATTTGGCTTGCTAAGTCACTAAAACTCTTTGCATTCCTCCACGAAGTTAGCTCTCTTTTAGTCAAACAATGCAAGCCCTTGACCCCCATGTGGGCCCCCAAAAACATATGTTCTGACACCTACGCGACAATAGTAGACACACTGTAATCTCAACCCTGTTTCTGCACCAGACACACACACTGTCTCCTTCAAACAGCATCACATGCTGCAGCAGCAGACAGATCAGAGGGCAGTTTGTAATTCCATTAGCCGAAAGGTCAGTTTCTCTCCATTAGCTCCGCACCATCTGTCTGGACACATAAACTCTGTTGTTAACTTTAACTTTATAAACAATGTATTAAAACATGAGTGTAACTACAAACAGGCAGCCGCAGAATAGCAATGAAGCAGAAAATCAATTTGAAATATAACACTTGGAATAAGACGGGTCAAGGGTGGGTGGTTTTAAGCATTATTGCTCTGCATGGACATGTGTGTATATATATCTGAGTCAGACCCTGTCACAGATCAGAGTATTGAATCTGTCGACATTAACAGACATTCAGCAGCTTTACAAGAAAATGAGTCCACTCAGTTATCCCTCCCTTTCACTCCCGTCTCCAGCTAGGTGACATTTAATGGATGCACCTCAACAGAATGCTAACAGAGCCCTGCAGCCACTGGGAGGGATAGAGGAAGGAGAGCAGTGCTGGATTAGATTTTTTTCTCTTTTTTAAGTTAAAACAGAGCAAGTAGAAGAGGAGAACCGCAGGATGAGCCAGTGAATTTAACCTTTGAGGGAGGGAAATAACAGATATGAAAGTCGGAGAATTATTTCTGAGAGAGACCAAGATGGATATTTTGGGCTGAACAGCAAAAAGAAGTGAAAGGTTGGAGGAGACTGAGGGAGAGAAAGGAGGAATGTAACCAGACTGAATGAGGAGGTAAAATAGGGGGAGAGATGTGGCAGGTAAAATGGGAGCAGAGTAGAGGAAGAGACTGAGAGAAGATAAACTGTCTTCATGTATTTCTGACCTCGAAAGCACCGATGTTTCAGGATGGCAATGGCAAAAATTGTCCATTGTGTTGGAGTCCTCATGAAATGAATCCTGTGTACCTGTGTTAGTTGATCACGTCTCTCGTTATACGCCAAATATGTGTCCACAAAAAATAGAATCACCACATCAAAATCCGTCTTTTCTTTTTGTAAAAAAAAAAAAAAAAAGGTTATAAGGTTTCAAATGTTTACTGACTCACTCTTTCACGATGTGCGTGATGTCATCGGGTTATTCTTGTCCTATTTTTATTATTGTTACTATTATTTCAGTCACTGTGTCTGTTCATGGGCCAGCCCAAATGTTGTTGTAGTAATGTAAAAGAGTGCCAGCAGATGGCAGGAGCTACATTTGAAGTACTGCATGCAAACATACAAGCTGCTATATCCTCCACAACAAGTTCCTGCAAATGTTTCACAATAAAACCCTTTTTATGAAATGAAGGGATTCTCTCAACCAAAGCTATAAGGGGCTTTTAATTTGAAACACATGCAGGAAGTGTTGCGTTTGATATGGCAGCGCAATGCATTAACTTTATCGAAAAAAAAAATCAAACATGCTAGGCTTCCTGTTGGAACATCGTGAGGCCTCCCAGACATGGCATCAGTTGTGGTCTACTATGACACACTGCACGAGATGAAACGATGGATCGTCATGTGACACTCATGGCTTTCATGATCCGACACCGTACAACGCTGCTTCAGGCTATAATCGGGCTGATATCATGTAGCGTGATCCCGGCATTAAATCCTTCTTGCTACTGTACATCGCTCAAAGGACTCAAGGATTTTAACTTGTGTTGTGTGTGTGTCAGTGTGAACACAAAACTGACTACTGAAAAAGATAAAATGCAACTACCTATCTACCTAGGTATTGAGAAAGTGAAAACAGATCCAGTAGGATATAGAAGTTGTAGGGGGGAAAAAAGATGGTGGACAAGTGAAAGACTAATAAAAGAAAAGGAAAAGAGGAATTTGGGATCTATAAAAACAAAGCTGATGGTAAAATGTGCGCTGACCCATGCATGCAAACATTTTGGAGACAGGAATCTGGCGACGCAGATTGTAATGTAGTGAATTGAAGCCAGATTGTAGGAATGAAATGTGAGAGGAATCATTACAATGTCTCTCGCACGTGACTTATAGATTCACTTTATCATCAACACACAAACCAGCTGTGTTATTTGTGCTTGTTGCTAGTGAGCCGTAATTGTTCCCCAAACACCTTTCGACTGTCATAGATAAAAGCCAACTCACATTTCAAATCAAATACTGCTCAATATTTCATCAGCTCTGTCTCACCATCACACTCCCCACCCCCAGAGCGCAGAGGAGAGGGTCGAACTGTATGCCGCTGACACTCGTGGTCATTTGTTGAGCGCACCGCAGCTGTTGAAATGCCAGACGATGCCAGGATTCAGGGAAGTCGGGCTTGCCTTTCCCTGATATTAAGCGTGAATATCCTGAGTCACTTCAACCACGTTAACCTCTAAAAATATCATAATAAGTTATAGCAATCCAAGAGTGTCGATAGTTTACAATAATACCCTCTAATACAGTGTATAAATCACCAAGTACAATTGTAGTTTTCATGTTTTTTTTGTGTGTAAAATCACTTTACACTTATTGTGTAACAAGTGAGGCACCTCGTACATACAATATCCCTCTAAAATACTCCCCCCCCCCCATGTAACAAGCTTCTGAGAAAAGATCATACAGACACACTTTGATTTTAGTTAATAATTTAAGGCATGTGTGAGTAGTGTCAGGTTGGAGAGGCCTTCCTGGATGAACCTCCACTAAACCAAAGGTTCATTTGTAGTTCTCAATTATCCATGCACTGGGTCCTTCCTGTGTGCTTCTCACAAATCTAAAACTATGACTGGAACTAAAAAAATTCAAAACCACATCCAACCTGTTGGTCTATTGTGTTTGCTGACAATAAAGCTGGACTGAAAAGCAACAGGACTTTAGGACATACATGCCTTTGTGCTGTGCTTTACAAACAGACATTGTCTGACAGTGTGTATGTATTTGTATTGATATTTGTATCAATACTGTGTTTAAATATATTTTTAAAATGTATATTTTTATTAATACTGAATATTAGTTTATTTTTTTTAAATGTACAGTATATTTTTAATGTACTGTATATAAGTAAATTTTTGTAAAATGCATATTGTTATTAATACTGTATGAGTATATTACTGTATATAAGTTAAGTTTTGTAAAATGTATATTTTCAATAATACTGTATATTAGTATATTTTTTTAAATGTATAATTTTAACACTAATATATATATATATATATATATATATATATATATATATATATATATATATACACACGTTTTGAAAATGTCTATTTCATTGATAATGTATATTAGCATATTTTTTTATACCGACTGATAAAATAAATTAGGGCTGCACAATATATCGGGCTGATAATCTGGGGAATTCATGTCATTATGTGTTATTCCATTCCATTGTTGTTTTTGTTGTGTAAACATATATCAGTGAGATTTGGTTAGGTCAGAGCTATGGAATATTAAATCATCCATATTTTCTCACTACACCTTAGCATGTCTTACCCTCAGGTGTGCATAAACTTAATGGTATCGGCCATGACAAGTGGGTACTTATCGGTCAAAATCCATATCTTGCATCCCTTTAATTAATACCATATATTTGGATACTGTACATATTGTTCTTTGAGTACTTCTACTACTTTCTTTTTTTATCTGTTTTCTTTGTATTTTCTCTCCTTTTTTAAAAAAAAAAAAGCTTCCCAGTGATTTCTGTTATCTCACTGTCTTACATTCTTGTATTTATGTTTTCACTTTGTTTAACTTGTGTTTTTACTTGTTTTAACTGTGCGTAGACAAAAAAAAATGCCTTGATGTGATTCATGAATGTATCAATACTTTCAAAATAAAGTTTGATTGTGATATATTTCATTTGGTTCAGATGGAATGATGAAGGATGTTGCTGATGTTTCTTCTATCTCGAGCAACCTACAACAAATTGAAACTTTAGAACATTCAGTTGTTAACTCAACAAAATTGTAAGTAAGCAAAGTTCAGAAACCACGGTGCCTTTTTCAACATCCCTTTGGCCTTTGAAATGGTCCTGACGGAAAAGAGATGGAGAGAGAAATAATGAAGAGCTGAGTGGAACGACAGAGGCAATTTTGGAAACTAAATTAGAAGGAATACAGCAGAGATGCTGTGAGTCAGCAGGGAGTTGAGGTATTTCTCAAATTGGCATTCGAGGTTGACAGTTGATTTTCCCAAAGTGAACACAACGGTCAGCTGTCCTGTACAACACCCACACAAACACACTTGGCAAACAACTTCCACCCATACCGCCGACATACACAATCCCATAACCATATTATCACTATGCACTGTCATGCACGAGCCAACCACCTGCAAGCAAACGAGGTATGTACGTGCACCTTTACTCACTCGATTGCACATGGTAAACAATGATGGATAGATTGCCTCACGCCGCCCACATCTCAGTGGAAACAACCACGAGCAAAGGAGCATGATAAAAATAACCATATACACTACATATACCATACATTATACAGCACTTCTTCACAGAGTGGAGTTAGCGAGCACACCAGAGGTGGCTGTTCAGAGCGTCATGCTGGTAAAACACATTTTATGGTAATGAGCATCGAGCACTCAAGGTTGTCACGCTTTTATCTCTTAACGCGTATACAAAAACATACATACTGATATATTTAGGATATTTGGGGGAGTTGTGTGGGCAAGAGTTCTTTGTCTGGATATGTCATTCCCCATACAACGCCATGCTTATCACCATTTTCCTCCTCCAACTCGCACCCTCTCTTTTTATAACCTTCACTCTGTCTTTCCATCAATATCTCTCGTGTATTAGAAAGTGGTGTACGGCTACAATCACAGTTCTTTTGCTCTCCACATGATATTACAGTCTGTTACAGGGAGATATAAAACACTCCGCCCGGAAAAAGAGAAAGACTTGGGGGTTGGAAACACCAGAGGAGAAGGTGGAGCTCTCTTTAAAGTGCAAATTGATTAGACGGACTTTCAGCTGAGTGCGTGTAGCTGTTCAAGAGGTCTATATGTGCATGAACTGTGTGCTCTGTATGTGTTTTTTCCTCCGTGTCTGCGTGTTTTATAGTATATGTGTGCTGTATGTATTATACAAATGTGTGTGTGAGAGTAATTGTATTTATGTGAAAAGAGGGATTGTGTCTACTTGAGTAGCCCTGTAGACACAGATGTGTGCATCCTCCTGTCTTCCTGAATAAATTCATGTGAAGGTATATGTGGGTGCGTGCGTTCATGTGTGTGTTGCAGACAAGAAGACAGGGTCTGGATAATGGGGAGACAGAGGGTTCTGGTCTATTGGTCTATCGGTATTCTGGCTCTCTGCCTGGCAGAGAGAGAGAGAGATTCTGATTGTGTGACACAGAAGGAGGAGGAGGAGGAGAGAAGAGAAACCAGAGATGAGCAGTTTTAAATTTAGGAGGGTGTGAGACAAGTGGACAGAGAGGGGCAGGAGAAGAGAGGCAGAGAGGCACACTGACAATTGAGAACAAAAGGCAGAGAGATAGGTGAGAGCACGAAGAAAGAGAACCAAAACAATATTCTCAGCGGGGAACCCTAAAGGAGGATCAGCTTTGGAGAAAAAAAAAGAGTCTGGTGAGAGAGAAGGAAGAAAGATGCAAAACCAGAAAGTCAGTGGCAGTAACATTTGATCCTAACCCACCTCACTCATTAATTTTACCCCCCTGTCCCTCACCATACAGCTGCTGTAGCTGTTTACTCCTCAAGCATGGGGGCAACTACATTTGTTACCATATAAAAAGGTTAATGAAGCAGATAAAGAATACAGGGCGTGTGGGATGACCTCGAGACATTTGTGTGTCCTCACAAAGATCCACCAGTGTGACACAGTGTCCCTGATTGCTGGGGAGAATGGCTAAATCAAATGTCTGGACTTCACCACACTTGCAAAATTGTGGATTTTATGGGCGCGTTCCCAGAAGTCTGCGAGTGCTGAGATCTGTCCAAATTGGAGCTTTGATTCTCTGTCCAAACCCGAATGGTCGAAACACAACTTGCTGGGTTCAGGCAGGGTCGGGCCGGGCTGTAATTTCTTATTATTCCTCCTTGGCTTGGACTGGGTCAGGTCCTCGCCAATTTACCTTTTTTCTGATGTTTGTTTTTATGGTTTTAATGAAACTGGCAGTTCTGGTGCATAAAGGGCAGGAGTTGCATTGGACTAAATCAAGAGGGGGTGGCATTTTAGGGAAGGAGGTAGAGTGACCAAACAACGGAGCGCTGTAATGGAGAAGCGGAGGGTGGAAAAGAAAAATAAAGTGTGCACTAGAGAGGAACGTAAAACAAAAGAAAGAGAGAGGGGCTGCAGTGAGGCGACTGGGTTGGTGGCCTTATGGGCCACCATGCACTCTCAAAGACAGAGACCCAGCAAGAAGAGTTACCTATTCTGCCAAACCTGTGCACTTGATGACTGTTGAAATAACAGACCAAAAAAGAAGGAGAAGTGGTGCAAGGAAATATGTCAGCCCTTAGCTTGTAATAAATGTTTTAATATGAAAAAATATATTTTCTTTTACAGTAGAAATGTAAGTTTTCTGATCAGGCTCGGGTCTAAAACTGCTTCAGTGGTTCAGGCTCAGAGAAACTGTTCAGGTTCATGTTTGGGCCTGATTTTTTGGACCCAATCAAAGCTCTAGTTCAAATCCACAAT
The DNA here is from genome assembly GCA_035609425.1 of Epinephelus awoara. NCBI lineage: Eukaryota > Metazoa > Chordata > Actinopteri > Perciformes > Serranidae > Epinephelus > Epinephelus awoara. Next base: position 16,896,316 of record CM069316.1, on the reverse strand, counting down.
TATTCCAGTCCACAAGGGCCCTCAAGTGGACTTTCTGCTTTCTGGCTCTGATTGTGCACACCAGCTCCCATAAAAGCTCTTTTTCTCTGCTCCTATGGCAGCTCGACTCCTCTCCTCACCACTGATTTATAAAGAGAACTCTGTAGCTGTTGCTGTCTCGTGTGTGATCAAGAATGGATGAAGAGAGACTCCTTGTTGAGGTGAGAAATATCCCGAGCTAAACGACCCACACCATAGACTGGTGCTGCAGGTGAGAAATTAACTTAAATTAGGGGATGTCCACGCATGATTTTAAACTAATGCATAGGTGGAGAAAGTTCAGATCTTTCAGTAAAAGTAGTAATAACTTTGTGTGGTCATCAGTTTACGAGTTGCAGCTTGACACATCCAGTATGTGTTGGTGGCAGTACTTATCATGTGTCTCGCATCGCATTAAAGAGCCCACTTGAGGTGCAGACTTCATAACACATTATGATTTAATTACCCACAATTGAATGCAATACAAATGTGAAGTTGCAGTTTTTCCAACTGCCTACTGAAAGAAACAAAATGAACTTCTTATGAATATGTAAAATAACATCTGTATTAAAATGTTTCTTGGATTGTGTAGGCCAAAAGTAATGTTCAACCACATCATGATGCAGAAATATGTAGTGGTTAAGGCTGTAGACGCTTTCAAAATGTCTTTATTATTGCAGCACATCCTATAAATACATCCTATAATACCACAATGTGTGTAAATAGCGCCGTCCCTATTAACAAATGCTTGTGTATTTGAATGTGGGTAGATTATATGTTGCACAGACATGAATGAATATCATTATATTCAGCCTATGCATGGGATTTATGTCTTGTTATCTGCAGGGACAGATGAGCAGACGGAATGACAGCAGCGATCACCGTATAAGTGACTGTAGTTGTCGCTTGAACGTTTTCACAGCAATGAGTGAAGCAGACGTGAGGCCTGTCTGTCAACGGCTTACAGTCTCTGCCCTCGCAGACTTTACATGATGACAGTGAACACGTCACAGTGCGTAGGACTGTAGTCCACAAGGGCTTAGTCCTAAAATACAGAAGTTGGAAATTTGGATTCAACGAGCAAGTGGAGCTTTTTGCTTTTCCCTTTATATTCAGTACAAAAATACATGTCCTTCAAATGTGTTTTCAATTCCTAGAATAACTGGAAAATATGCTCACCTTTGTAAAGCAAACACAAACCCACCCACTCACTGTCTCTGCTTAATGTCAACCCTCCCCAAGCACATTTATCGAGTATCTACGAGTCTATTACAGAGGTGTTATGGTCGGGCAGAGCAGCTGCAGTATAATCCTGACATGACAGGGCCTACCTCCCGGAGCTGTGATGTCATTCACATCAGACCTCCCATGTCCCCTGATGGCTACACATAGCATATACACAGACGCACATTTAGAGACACTCTTACGCAAACAGTATGTCTGTGCGCATTCAGGCACATTAACAGATTAAGCACAGACGTTCTGAGCGCACATCCTCAACCAAGTGAAAGGAATGGAAGCTAAGAACTGCCATAGGGGGCTAAAGGTGACAGATAATTAGCATGATCTCTTTTCTTATGCTTTCTTACTCACAGAAAATTCTCCCTCTCCTCCATCTGTCACCGTCTCCCCACCTTTCCCTCCGCTTCCTCTCTTTTCTGCTGTCTCCCTCTACAACTTCCTCCCCTTCCCCTATCTATCCTCCGATGACCCCGAAGATAGAGGAACAGGAGATAAAAAGTCAGACAGGGAGAAAGTGAAAGAAGAGGAAGGAAGTGAGGCAGAACTGAGTTTGAGAAGAGAGGGGTGGAGGGAGGCAGATATGTGATCACTCCTCAGAGTGCAAGACCCACTTTAAAGAATCTCTACAGTAGGTAGGAGAATTCTTATTCAGAGAGGATTACCTGGTATCCTTGTCACATCCCCAGTACCAAATCATCCAACACAGATTCAAACCTGACAGCTATGAAGAAGGAAATATTGCTTTGACTGTTATAATCCCTCTGTAAAATAGAATAGGAAGAAAGTGTAAAGACTTTTTTTCTTTACCTTCTCAAACTCTACTTTAACTTCCTGCACTGAGAGACAGATGGATGGAGAAAGTCACACAGACCGAGAGAAAAGTGCAAACAGCAATAAATGGTGCAATTTCTGTATTTAACACTGACAATCATTGCACCACTACAACCGAGAACATTCTAAGGCCAACGATAAGTACAGAGAGAGCAAACTGGTGAAACAACTGACAGTCAATGTCCAGGTTCATTCCAAAGCTCTCAGCGCAGAATGCCGAAGCCGAAAACAGATGAGTAGCCGCAAACAGTTTGATCGTGTGCAATGGTACCATGTGGGAGCAGGCAGAGGGCGATGTCAGGCGAGCAGCGAATCCAAAACCACGAGTGCTCACAGGAGAAGCTGCCACACCGGTGCAAAGCCAACCATAGACAGAGATGGGCTTGCCAAACGTCCAGAGGTGGATGAACAGGTAAACTCACTATGGAGAGCTGGGTGAAGATCTCTTCAAACAGCCACAGGGAACAGGTGAACAGAAACCAGGGAGGCAGAAGCAGAATTCTTGGCTGGGGTCAGAAGACTGAGTGGTTTACCGGTGAGCAGACGAAACAGGAGAATCAGGGGAGTGCCTACTCTTACATGATGAACTGAACAGGTATGCCTTGAAGTTCGGTTACCAGTAGGAAAAGGTTGTCCATGTGGTAAATACTGAACATACGAATGGAAAAATGAGATGTAGATTATACTGCACGAGTTGTGTGAGAGCTTGCTACAGATGTTTTGACAAAGTTTTGTTGTTGTTTATTCCCATTTAACATCCAAGACTTTTCTCATTTTTTTGATTCTTTGTTCACCTGAGGCGTGCAAATGAAACAAAGTTTTCTTCACATGTTCAATGTAACACTGGGTGAGTAATTGAAATACAAATGGTTATTTGAGAAAAGAAGTATTCCTTTAAATGTAGATTTTAAATCGGCATATATATAGCCCTTACAGTATCAAATATATACTTATATTTTCTTCATCTATATGTGTGTGCAAGTAGGCAAACACTAAAACTAGACACAGCAAGCTTCACTTTAGTTTCCTGGCCTGAGGGGCAGCGCTCTAAAAGGGCAGTCAGAGTGATCCGCATCACATTTCAGACCGAGACACACACACACTCACGGATACTCACAGATGCATAATGTATGCAGGAACACACACAACATTGTCCAACAGTGCTTATGCCTAGTCAGTATAATGCCTGAAATGCCCTCATCCACCCACCCACGACCAATCGTGTAACTGTTATTAAAGCTGGAAAGAACATTCTTTAACACATTTACCCACACATAAACGCACACATGCGCCTCTCATCTCTCGCTAGAGATGCCTGAGGTAAGCTACCTTTAAAGACAGACTGCACATTAAATCTGCAATGAAGGTAAAGCAGTGACGTGTTGAAATCGTTGAAGTACAGTGCAAGTATTTATGCCCTTCAGTTACTCTTTAAGTCAGGTGAGCAAAATCAGATAGTATTTTGTTAATCTCATGGGTACCATAAACAAATATTTCATTCACCTCCATTTAAGAGGTTTAAGAGGAAATCTTAGAGCCCGATATCTCAAAAACTGAATAGCATGCAAGGATAGATACCACAGGGGGGATGATAAAGGTATACAGGTTTGATTTATGGAGGAACTCTTCCATATTGTGAGGTAGGATTATGGCTGGAAGAGCAAGCAAGAGTCGATGAGCCAGATGTTTTCTTAATGGGATGTGTATAGCACAGGTGATTAAGTGTTGTTTTATCATAATGCCCAGGGTCTCAGCCTTGGATCGTTTTGGATTGGCATAATTTGCCGGTTTCTTCGGAGAGTCCCACAAGATATTTCCCCTTGGAAGACGGAGGTCTTTTTTGTTTTGGTGGGTGTGAGATTTTATCATCACCATTAACAGCAGATGAAGTGGGAGTCATTATAGTTAAGGACTCACAGAGGGATAACACTTTCTCTTTGAATTCTTCCAAACAAAATATAAACTTCTTGTTGTTTTTGGGTACATCTTTAAATTTTGTTCAGTAACTTTTAAATGCTTTGAGTATCACAAACAAAATTCTATTCATTAATACTGTTTTGAGGCAGAGGTGTGGATATTTCAAAACCTGTGCAAATAAAAACAAAAATGGCTGGATGTAGAGGGAAGTCCAGTGGTGGTAGATTTACTCCACAACAACTAATACTACTACTTTTTACTCCACCACTGCACATATATCCAACAGCTGCACTTACAGTTTGACAATACAAAACTACATTCTGTAGAGCCTGAAATGATCACATTTTAAGCATTTAATAGCCATAATATCAGTCTGACCTTCAAAGTAGCCAATCAGGATATCTTGAAGGTGGGAGGATGACTGATTGATTGAACAGCTAACTGAAATGCAACTAGGAGTACGGAACAGTTAGGCCATAGTGATGCACTAGTTCTTTCAGATGACAGTAAGATTGGGTGTTTGGCAGATGTGTTTTTCAAAAACAATTCTCCTTTGTGTAACCCCTAACACTGCAGTCAAGAGGAACAGAAATAACATACCGCAGTTTTTACAATGAGTGCATTGCTGGACCTGATGGGACAGGTCAGGAAATTCACTTGCATTTAGCTATAGTCTGTGATTGGGCTAAGTGTTGTACTTTTTTCCCTACAGTTTAAACCTGGGGATATAAACGTGTCTTACTTAGAATAAAGTGTCATATATATAAATAATGTAGGTATTTAAGTATTTCAAATACGCAAATACAAGCTCTTAAAGTATTTTGTTTTAAATTACATCTAATTTTTTTAATGTCCATCAAAACACAAATTTCAAAATACTTGAAGGTGATTCAATGAATATTTTAAATACATTTAATTGAAATACTTCCCATCTCTGATCCACAGATGGGTATGTGGGGAAAATACGATTTCATTTTTGTTCAATATGGGCAGGCCAGTGCTTTAGAATACAATCTGGATACAATATTGCCTTTTTAAAACAGCAATCGGGATCTAAAATTACTTCAGATGAGCTGAAAACGTTTCCTGAGCCTGAGAGCACAGCGAGCCACTGATAATGCATTGAAGAGCATCAAAAATGCATTGGTCTCAGTAGGAAAGACCAACCAGATCTACAATGCCACTAAAGTACAGCCTCACAGTCTCTGTCTGTAGAAACCCCGGTAATATGTTACCTTTGAAGAGCAATAAATGTGGGCTGTATCGCAAATCACTTGCACGGATCCCATAGTCTGCGTGTTATTTAGTTATTTATGCCTCATGGAGAAATGCCTCTCCATTCCTTCCGAGCAGCACTTATTAGTGTCACATATGGAAGATTTCTCCCCTCAGGTTGTCATGCCAATGTGGAAGTGCAGTAGGAGTTTTAAATATGTTTGACTGGAAGGGAAGCAAAGCTCTGTCGAGTGTGTGAAGGAATGTACGTGTGTGAGAATTTGATCCTTTGTGTGTGCTCGTGTGAGGTGTATTGGTCCGTGCATATTTCTGCACCCAGCATCACTGCTTATTACATTATAATATGATTCATGCCTCTGTGACTTTCGTATGCAGTTATTATGAGAGATGGAGTGTGTCCAGAAGCACACAGTATGCGTGGGTTCATATAGTGCACGTACCTTTATGTGGCTTAAGTATCGTGTGTGTGTGTGTGTGTGTGTGTGTGTGTGTGTGTGCGCTCGGTGAAAAGACACATTCTCCACGAGGCCTTTCTGCAAGTTCCAGGGAATCTGTGCAAAGTGAGACAGAGGAATCGGGGGTTTAGCAGGAGAGGATGCCCAGACATGAAAGCCTGCCGTAATGGAGATAATAGGCTCTGGATCGACGAGTGGAGGCCAGTAAATTAATGGGCCCTCCTTGACACAAAGTCCATTTGTTAGTTTTGAAGCGTTGTGACAGTTAATTACTGAGGGTTGGCTTCAGTGGACCACTCCACTTAGGGCGCCTCAGAGAAGAAAAACATTTCCTGGTGTGTTGGGAGACAGAGAGGACAGCTTTAGATGCTGTGGTTTAAGTGTGTTGGTGTGCGCGAATGTGAGACTTTGTTATTAAGACGGTGTAGGTTGCATGCGTTTATGCTTCTGTGTGTTTAATCTATAGGTATATCCAGGCAAAAATGTTCCTGTTTTTATTTGTGCTTGCCAGATAGGTTTGGAGGAAATTTCTGCCTTGATTATGTTTACTGGCAAAATTTTACCCAATCAGGAAGAGTGACATCTTTATCCATATTTTTCAACATTTAAGCAAGACCACAAGTTTCCGTAGCCAAATACTTTGGGTACCCTTCACATAACCATAAAATCACAAATGAGTCTTGTTTGCCAGTTACTGATTACATAGGAAGAATAAGTAGAATACACTGACCGAGACATTGCTCCATAGACTGTATAAAGGTAATGGACGAAGCTACCATGATGTCATATTTGGCTGTATGACTCTGTTCTGGGGCCCCTCTGCCTTTCCCAGGCCTATGTGGAAAGCCTAAGGCCGACAGAGTACACCTCTCTGCCCTTCCATGCGCCTACATGGAAACCCTAACCCCCAATTTCCACAAACTCCATCTGTGCCGCGCTACACAGCGCAGTGGATCTGGAGTGACCGGCGGCACGTACCCTTGCCTACTGGATGCATTTCTGGAGCGCCACATCGCATAGCGGAGTCGCAAGCTCACGTGAGAACTGCAAAATCACGCCACAAAAAGCAATTGATGAGCCAGATCAGTAGTTCATTCAGAAGGAGAAAGAGAGAGAAAACCAGTTTAACTTGAGATCGCCTCGCTGTTCACATCAACATTACTTCACAATTTTCAAAAAATTGAGTGTTTACAATCCGTAGTCTGTGCATTGGGTTGTATTTTGAAATTTACCAGATGCTGTGTGCGTTCCGTTTCTGGTTTGGTGTGATCTGAGCCACGTGGCTTGACGTGCAATGGACGCACAGTCACTGAAAAATAGACCTGGCGTGTACCTCTGATACGCTGTTTGCTGTGCTCACGTGATATTTGTGATATTGGGCTTTATAAATAAAATTGATTGACTGATTAACAACACCACAGGTAAAAGGAATAATATGTAATTTTGATTTTGCGGTGAACTGTCTCAACATAGCAACATTCTTCAATAGTTAACTGCACCTTGTAATCATGACTTCTGTCTCAACTGATAATGACATAGATGAGATGGATACATCAGCCACTACTGAGTAGTCAGGGCAAAACAATGCACCCTGACCAAACAGAAGACAGCAGGCATGAACACAATATGAGAGAATAATGAAGTAAAAGTTAAACCGCATGCTGTCTAATTATCAGGTGACACTGATGAAGGTAACATCATTTGTACCATCCCCATAGTGACTGGTTGAGCCCAGTAGTGGTTTTCATCAAAAGCCTGCCTTTATATTGTAATTCACAATGCATAAAGTACAATTTCAGCCTTGAGAGGGTTTGTTTGAGAGACAATAGTTGTCTACTGTCACATAAAGATGTTGAGTATCTGCTGCTCTCTGTCACAATATTCACTAATCTTCAAAGATAATTGTGCTGTCTGTTGGTTTCTGGGCTTTGATGTTGATGCCTTAGAGCACCACAGAAACACACACTCCAGAGGAATCAGTGTCCAAAACAAACTGTCATCTTTCTGTCTTTGTGCTCTTTGCACAATAAACTCCTGATTTTATTGTAAAATGTCAGAGGAATTATTCTTAAAAACTGTCAACTGAAGGCCCAGGTGTCGTGCCTAGAAAACATCTCTGTGGTCATGTAGCACACAAACTAGTCTTCAAAGTTGGTATTCCTCTCCATCCCTCTGTTTCGTTAAAATAATCACAAAGTAGTGATTTGTATTCTCGTTGAGAAATAGTTTTCAAAGAACACCAATTAGTTGTAGGTTTTTTTTCATTGCCACTAAAGGCAGTGAAGAAGGTTATCTCTGCCTCAGCATACAGACCCAGTTTGTTTGAGAGAAAGTGTGTGTGTGATTGGAGTAGTTAAGCTGTGACTTACTACATTTAGTTTTCTTAAATTCTGACTGGAGTCTTCCTGTCAGTTTCTCCACTGAGTCAGCATCTGGGCCACTAAAAGAGCAGCAGTAAGTGTTTAGTAAGCTGGAGATTGAGAGTCAGGATGGAACATTTTGTTTGTTTACAAGCCTTTCTGTTTCTGTAGAGGACTAGGTTTCATTGTGAAAAGTTTGCCCATTATTTTTTGATTAAGACCTCAGTCTGAAAAGGTTTCCTCTCGCTGTTAACTTATTCTAAAAGCACCTATTCAAAATCTTTCTTCAACAGATGAAATTCTAACCCAAACTCTTCCACCGAGGCCAGGCTAACAAGGTTACAGATTTTCTATGTTCAGTTTTATTTCCATGCGTCACATCATTTTGTCAGAGTTTTGTAAAGTGGCAGACGTCTGATTGCACTAAAACTCTCCAAATGTCAAACTAAAGTGACAGATTTGATGTTTGTCACAGTGATTTTGGCAAACAGAGACTGTAAGAGCCTCCTGTTCTGTTTAACTGACAATGAAAAACTTTCAATGGGATCAAAAGTGGGAACCAACCTGCTGGTAAAGCCTTCAGAAGCTGCCTTTAACACACATCATCACTTATGTTTTCTTGTTTCTAATGAGCACTCAATGAGCACTTACTGTCTGGGGCGGTTCCCTACACTATTATTACTGGTTAAATGCAATGCGACGAAAGGATGGACTGACACGATCATCAAAAACTCTCACATGTTCTGTTTTTTTTTTTTGTTCGACAAGTTTTTGGCATCGGTCAGAAGCATTTAGAGAGCTGTTTGACTAGGAATCAGTGAAGAAAATGTGGCGGGGGGAAGCATTTGGGACAAGACAGAGGAATGGGTCGCACAGTATCCTTGTGGATGACAGATTAAAGAAAAGCATAAAAAAGAAACGGAAAACGGATTTACTGTGCAAAGGCCTTAAATCACATTTGCAATTGTGTAGAGGTTAATAAGAGTTCAAAATCAAATTCAAAAATGTTTCGAGGCTTATAGCTGAAACAGAGTTGATTTATTACTTCATCAGTGAACTCAGACAATTAATCAGCAACTAAAGACTTGGTGGTTCTAGCTTCTTAAATGTGGAGATTAACTGCTTTTTTGTCTGAATCTCTTGAAGATTTAAAGATATCTGTTTGGAATCTGGGAAACTATGATGGGCATTTTTTTTTATATTTTCAGATATCTGTAAACTATTAAATGACTGACTTCCTTAAGTTGTACCATTTACAGAAAAATCAAGTCCTAAATGTCCTTTTTTCATTGTATCCCTCTGTCTGCTAGCCCCTGAACCCATATACAGAAACACTGCCACCAAAGCAAACAGGAGCACTTGAGAGAAATAGATTGCTATCAAAACACAACCTTGGAGACAATCCGACAAAATGATGTTTATCCCTTTATTTATTGTCAAGAATATCAGACAATGGCCTGTGTTTCGCCTGAGGCTATGAACGTATATGAGTGACTAGCAGAGAGAGTTACACTGAGATATAAAGTGTGAAAGAGAGAGATCAAAGCCGGATAGAAAACATTTCTCTAACTATATTCAGTTTGAGCGAAAGCATAAGAAAATCTAAAGGGAAGCTGAAGAGGGAGGAAGTGAAAATGAAAGAGAGGGAGAGTTGCCGACAGAATTAAGGAGGGAACTCCACTCATTATTCAGCAGGCCCTTCAGATCTCAAACCCTGTCAAGCCTCCTCTGTGTTGAAAGAGGATAAAACAGGAGAAAATAAATTTGGGAATAAGATCATCCCCGAATTCATTAGAAAACCAGTCTGACCCCCTGCCAATCAATTAAGTGGCTCTTTACACTGTACTGACAGCTCCTAACTATGAGACTCTGGCAAAACTTATGTTGATAACAAACTGTACGTGCCAGACACACAGTGGACTCTGCTACTTTATGCTATTCATTTGCAATGAATGAACTGCAAAGAAGCTGTTTAAAGGGATAGTTTGGATCGTTTAAAGTGGGGTTGTATGAGGTACCTATCCATTGAACAATAAATTGAAATAATACTGTATCGTGACTTCAGTATCCCGATAATATTGTATCGTGAATCCTCTGGTGATTCCCACCTCTACTGAAAATAGGAGCTGTTGGTCTACCGCTGCCTTGATCAGTTAGTTTGTTTGTGTTTTTGTGAGACTTTGGTGTTTTAAAGCGTTCGTTCAAGTTCACTAAAGACACACAATAATATAAACCAACTAACTGACTGAGGCAGCAGTAGACCAGCAGCTCCTGTTTTCAATAGAGGTTGGAATCAACAGAGGAGTCACATTATGATATTATCGCGATATTTATCATGATTATTGCAATTTTTTTTTTTGTTTGTTTGTGATCAACTTTAAATTAACACCATTTATTCCGTACAGGTATGTTTTGGGTACAGGGAAGGTAACAAATGGTGTGAACAATTGAATAAAATAAACTTTTCAGTCTGTTCATCTCACCACAGCTTTTTTGTGCAGCAAAATGTATCTAGTTTGTATTTGTAATATTAATAATTTATAATCATAAAAACATCAATACTTGGCACTATGTGATGATACGATATTGCCACGCAAAAATATCGCAATACTATGCTGTATCGATCTTTCCCCCCACCCCCTAGTGTTCAACAGGTTAAAAGCATTGTTTTGTCACTCGAGTGTGGTGGCTCTGACAAAAGCATAGATGGGGAACTGAAGTCATTACCGGCTTCCCCATTGGCTGTCTGTAGCAAGGTAAAGCGGTAAAAATATTGTAAATATAGCATACACTTTGATTTTTTTAAGTGGGAATTTTTTTAGGAGGCTAAATTAGGCTTTGCTGCTGCCCCTGTCCACAGCAGTGCAGCGCTAAGCATCTGGGAAGGTTTGGGGCACTTGGGCATCCACCATCTACTGCAATGGTTCTCATGGCACAGTGGTGCGTTATGATGTCAATCCAGGTGTGCCGTGGAATTTCAGCAGCATTTCAGCAGTGAGAGCACCGCAGTTAAGTTTAGCACAGACATTTAAGGATGTGTGTGCGTGAGGTGAGAATCCGCCCATGTTCCTCCAACTGTAGGGCAAGTTTAATTTCATTTCGTTTAAGTACAAATTGCCTTTGTTAAGATGTACTAGCTTCGATGATCCTCGTTTAGGTTATGTTAATTAGCTTCTTCTACCACCTGTAATCTTATCGTAAATGGAGAGTTTATTAGACTTTTTTTTTTTTTTAAAGGAATAAGGTCGGATGTAACGATTTAAAAATTGTACGTGCATATTTTGTACAAATAGAGTTTAAATATATTTTTCCATTGTTAATTTTCAAAACCACACACCTGACGTCAGTGTTGTGAACTTCCTGCATTTGGAGTTTAAAGTATCCTCTCCAACCTGACTCTCTGATGGAATCATTCACTCCATAGTTGCCCACCCAAACCGGTGTATCCCAGAGGTCCCCATTCTCACATGTAGTTTGATTTAATTTAATTCAAAGACCTTCACGGGAACCTATTTGTTGCCCTTGGGAATTATTTGTGCGTCAAGCTTAGAAATGTCAATGTTCTCTGTTGAAAGTGTTCTGTACTTACTTTATTCAGTCATTTTTAACATTAAATATGATCTGTTGGTTCAGTAATCTTAAGAACCTAATGAGAAAAACTGTGAGAGTGAACCCTAAATTCATCAGTGTAAATGAAAATAAGTGATCTTATATCGAGAACCATGCAGGAAGCTCTGCACAGTGAATTTAATGGTGGTTTTACCTTCCCTGAGCTGGAATTTACAGGCATATGAGGTATTTTATTCCATCAGCGAGTGAGTTTTTAAACAAAAATGTAATTTAGTCTTTGGATAGGGCAGGACTGCAGCCTGGTTTCTGGCACTAACCTGCTAGTGTACTAATGTTTTTTTAAGTGCTTTACTTTTCTTGATGTATTATTCATTGGCTGATGTTTATAAGCCAAGTTGCTCCTGTGAATTGCTCACAAATTGCTCCGATGGGCCTCCAAAGTGCCACATAATGGTCAAGCGACGAGACAAGACGGCTGATATACAATCAATGTTTTGGCAGTAACTCATTATCTGGCAAAGCAACTTCTGGGAAATCCAAAGTTATCTTGTTTACATGTTGTGTGTCCTTAGCTGGCTCGCTGGTTTGGGTTTAATTCAACTTTGCACTCTGCAGCTTCACTGTAACGGCAGGACGAGCGGGGAGGAAATTTATGGGGACTAGGCTTACAGCAGCTCGGCCCACTGTGAGACACTGGCAGCTGCAAAGACATGGAGATGTCTTTAATCCACTGGTTAAATCAATCCTCAGCGTCTTGGCTGGGGATCGGTGAAATAAACACGATTCTGCATTTGATTGGTCGCTGTCGTGCAACAGGGAGCAAACTTGCAGCCATTGCAGACTCCCAAATCTCACAAACAAACTTTTGAACTAGTTGCTGCAGCCTCGCATGAGCTCAAACTCAGGTTTTATAGGCCTGTTTAGGTAAAGTGATAAGTTTCTGTCTAAGTCAGCCAGTGCACCAGCGTGTGAGTTGAATGTTAGTGGGGAGCACCAAGGCTGTCAACAGCGGGGAAAGCTTCCAGCCTAAACTACAAGAGGGCTGTGGAGCAGCAACTCTCTACTGACTGTAGAGCACTGAGTGATTTTACAAGGAGCAGCAGTGTGTGCAGCAGCAGCACCATGGAGAGCTCCTCTCCTCAGAGTGCAAGCACTTGCCTGCTGATCCGCACACCGTCTCATGACACTGACTTTAAAACAGCATTGCTGGGTTATCCGGGGACAAAGGATGCATCAATTTTTTTTTTCTTTTTAAGCAAAGCAAAATTTGCGGTTCATTCTCTCTGGTCTCAGCCCCCTGCTCAAGGTTTGAGTGGAATAGCTGCTGAGTAAAAGCGAGAGCTCATTTAGTTTGATCACAAAACACTCAAACCAACAACCTCTCCCAGTTTAGGCTCTAGGCTATTGTTACCCTTCAACTGAGATGTGATTTAGTAGACCAGAGAATTACAACCTGGAAATAAGCATCCTACAATAAAATACCTATTGTACTGTGCAGCAGGAATTATGGTCAAATAATGTGCTCGCTGGAACTTTTTTATATATTTGTACATCAGCGTTTGATCCTGACTTCAGTTGAAAAGCACCATGTATGTCGCACATGCTCAGGACTTAACACAAAGATCTGTAACTGCATCTTTCACAAAATACACCTAACCTCTGATGGCATACACACAGACGTCATCACATGTCACCTCAACTGCTTTATTTCCTGTGCTGAATTGTTTCCTGCCAACATTTATACCCCTTTGAAGTTAGTTTGAATATTAAGCCCCCACATTCTGATTGGCTCTAGTTTATAAAAGTCAAACCACTGCAGGACAAACACTTGTCTAAAATCTGGCTTTTATCCAGTGACTGAAGAAAGCAGGGACAACGCTCATCACGGGTTGATGTCAATCGAACTGCGCACACGTGGGTCAAGAGCAAGCGAACGCACCTTTCCAAAACCAGACCCTATCCACTCTCACTCCATCGTTTGTGGTCACCTTCACTTCCACTCCTCACCAGCTGGTTTGGGACTCAGTTTGGGGATTCATTTAGCCCAAGGATACTTCAACATGCAAGCTAGAGGCTCAAACCGCAGATCTAATCGTAGATTAGTGGACGACTGCTCTACTTCCTGAGCCACTACTGCCCTATAAGTAAGCATATAATGTACACAAATCGATCAAATTATCAGTCTTCCCTACAGTCATTCTGCTGTTCTCTTACTAACCAAGAAAAGAAAAGTTCTCACTGACATGACATACCTAAAACTTATACTATACTATACTATAAAACAGATGAAACAACCCAGTCTCACTCCGAAGTCATCGAAAAAATGCCGCTTGGTCAGTGACTTCCGGCGTCAGACACCAATGAAAAAGCCATCCTTTCACATCAGCAGGATATGCAGCCGGTTGCCTATGGTGCCCGGAGGCATCAGGAGGAAACGCAGCTGGACAACAAAAGTTAAGGCGGCAAAAGTCTGAGTAGGGGGGCCGGAGGGGCGGTGGATGGGTCCAACATCACTGACTTTCACCCAGGAGGCCGATGTTCACTTCCTGTAAGATTGTAGAGCCAAACGCTGTTCTTTTCTCCTAAAGCCAACCACGTGCTTTTGCTTCTTTCTGCAAAGATTTAGATGCTGTTTGTTTCCGTTCATATCCAAACAATGTGTATATATTTGCTTACAAGCTCTAGTACATACACTGCCATTGTTAAAGACAACAATTACAGTTATTTGAAATGCACAAGGGATTTAAGATAGACCCTTAACATCTGATACATATATATATATATATATGTACCGATGGGGTGAGCAAAATGAATCACGCTCAATTAGCATGTAATGTCAAAACGAGAGTTTAAAAAGCCTCAGAAGAGTTGACATGATGTAGGAATTAAAGGTTTAATGTCTGCTCAACTGTCTTTCCATTTGTAATCCAGCAATTAAGGAGTCCTCAGAGATTTCTTTGGACCTGTTACTGAAAGACTTGGCAGTGACCTTTACTGAGTTCAGACATGTTTGCGGGGTCAAACTAACACAGAGCCACCTAATTATTCCAACAAAGGAACAAGCTAACAATGATTGCAGACCCACCACAAATTAAACCAAGTCATAATTGGTAATCTCCAAGACAGGCAGGATTCTCCTCCTCCTGTTCTTTTATTGAACCTGTATCTGCTGTGAAGGTTCTTCCTCCACAGAAATGTCCTCTGTTTAAAGTGAAATTAATCAGAAACAAGACAGACTGTGAATAATTTCACTTACGATCCTTTAAAAATTTGAAATTCAAATACTTTATGCTACAGTCCCGGACCAATAAGAATCAGAGTGTTTTGCCTTCACCATTGATTTTCTGTTTGACAGACAGTCGAATATGCGGACAGATAGAGAAAGTCAATCCATAACTCAAAGCAGCTGACGTGTAGCTATGCCTGTAATCTGTACACGTCAGTGTGCGGCGCTTTTTATTTTGTATCTCCTGAAGCGGCACATGTACATTCAAACACTCACATTCATGTAGACGCACACACACTCTCAGCCATTTGTTAAAGTGATTCATGAATAGCAGTATTGGGAACTGATGACTCGTGGCAGCCCCGATGTCATCCACAGATCCTCCTTTTCCTTATTCACAGCTCCACACACACATACACACACCGGCCCAACCATTCACATCCACCCCCATGTTATCCATTTTCATTTGTAGAATTTATACCCTGCACCGTCGCTCTTGGCCTCCTGCTTTAAATCCATAAGTTGATTCACAGCTGATGCAACCCAGTATTGCTGTTGTCCCCCCCTCCACCCCCCTGTGATTGGTGGTTTACAGGTTTATTACTGGGGTTTGACATATCTTTCTGTGGGTCAGTGGGCTTATTACTGGATATACCACAAATCCTCACGATGATTGACGGAGGATCACAACAGCGCTCGTGCTGGACACTGTTAAGATGTAAATACAACGCTGTAGAGGTGCAAACAAACACGGCCCTCAGCACTTTAAGCTTTCTTATACTGCTTTAGAAAATACACAAATGTAATGATGCAATTAAAGGGAATAGTTTCACATTTTGGGAAATATGTTTTTAACTCAATTACTGAAAATCATTGATGCAAATTATCCTCACTAAGCTCCATTTCATCCATATAACTACATACAGTGGGCTGTTATGCATACACAACAAATATAGATCCTATAATTAACTTCAGAAAACAGCCCCCAGAATAATACATAAATCAAGAATCTACTAATCATTTGTTCATATCATCCTACACCTTAACATTTCCAGACATTGTGTAATTAAAAACCTTGGAAATACTTTTTCGAGTTGTCAACAGAAACCTTCCTGTCTGTATTTTTAACTTCTTTTAAATTAAGAGAGGGAAATTATAATTCAAGAGGGCTGTTTTGTAGTGTAACTTTAAAGAGGCAACAGATAGGATTCAGGTTTTTTTTAGCTTGGCGCCACAGCGTCAGCGGTGTTGCTCACACTGTCGCAACGACCAAATTGACCGTGGGGATCAGAGATAATCAATAATATGACTCTATTAGACTCTCTAAATTAAATTAAATGTAGGCTGTAAAGCCACCAGTATACCTCTATGTATATGTAGAATGAGAAGGTGTGTGGACACTCTACTAAATAAATGAGTAAAGAGACTGAGCAACAATTATCAGATTTATCTGAAGAAAAAACAAAGTGATGCAACTAATTATACCAGAATGCACAGTACCAGTAGACAGTAGACACAGTGGAATTACACCAATATGCACAGTAAACAGTCCCGATTCTAGAATAAACCGTACCGTATGGAAACGATGCGGCCGGTTGGAGCTCAAATTGAATGGGAACAAAATTCAAGCCTCTTTGGTCACGGAGCTCCCTCCATCTCTTGAACGCCTGACTGAGGTTTACTCTTGTTTTTCCTCTTCTTTTATCACTCTCCTTTTTGCTCTTCTTTGCCTCCTCAGACAGATTAACTCGTTTTCTTTCGCTAGGCCGTTTTTCACTTATCTCCAAATTTTGTCCGTCTGCCATTGTGCTCCTGACTCAACTATTTCATGCCCAACTCCTCGTAAGAACTCGCTCCAGTGTCTGATTGGCTGACCAACCAATTTCACAATACATGACACATTTTCTGCCGTAAAGCAGATTTTTTCCACGAAATTTCAGCACCGGTGGCAGAAGCTTATTGCAAAGATTGCAAAGCCACTAAGTAAGCTATGTAAACGCTGATAGTCTGATTTTACTGCAACCCACATTATTTTCATAATGATACATTTAGGAAAAGATGCTATCTGTTGCCTCTTTAACGCCTGAAACAACAAAATTCGTGATTGCAATGATGCAATTAAGCCTGCCAATTAAGGTTCAGGGGAGCAGCCTGGGCCTTACCTGCCCCATGCTGGGGGGGGTCTCATATCAAGCAATAGGGTGGAGAGGGGAATGGAGATGGTGTACCAGAGTTTATTGTCAGACATCAGATGAGCATAAAGATAAATAAATTAATCAAACCCGCTCTTGATGATCTCCAGCACTGGAGTACAACCCAGCAGTTTCCCAGCTCCTGGATCCTCCGCTCCACTACAACAACAATCACAATGGATCACCTTCACAAACTCTCCTTAATTCTCCAAGATCCTCCGAAGAAGGGAGAACTCACCTCAAAGAGCTTGTGACGATCAATCTAAAAGAGAATGACTTGTATGCAGGAAAATGCGCTGTGCGGCTCAAACCTCCTCTGCTCTTGCCACTCTCCTCCACACTGGCTTTGTCCTCCTCTCACACCTCACAGGTGTATGCACTCAGCAGTTAGTCTCTGCTGCTCTGATTTGACCACACCCCACCTTTACAGTCACACCCACTCTTCTGCTGCCACACCCACTCACCAAATCCTCCTCTGCTCAGAAAAAAAGGAGCATCCTGCTGTTTTCAGGCTGTCTGCTACAGTTTATTCATGAAACAGGGAAGTGAGAATGTAAAATACAGACAGACAGGCAATAATAAACCTGGGGTGTCAGCCTGTTCCTTTTTCGGTTATTAACTGTGAGAAAACTTGTGAAATAATCTTTCTTTCTCCAGATGTATATAACCAAAATAAAAGTTATTCATTCATTAATTCATGATGCAGATTGCAAAATGACAGAATATAGAGAGAGTAGTGAGGGGTGAAGAGACAGGCCACAGAAAATGTGAAACATGAAGACCCGTGTATTTTAGCTAAGCTAAGCTAACTGTCCTTCTGGCTCTGTCTCCACAGTTTGTGTTAATCTCCAACTCTCAGCAAGTGAGTGAGTAAGCATATTTTCCAAAATGTTACACTATTCCTTTAAGGCGAATTCACAAAAAGTCGGGTGTAAGAAGAGTTCGGGAGGCGAAAGAGAAGGACGTTCTGCTAACTTTATCTGGCCTGTGATCTCTGTGGGGATCTGCAGAGCAACATGCGTTAAACTGGAATATTTTCGGATGCGGTGTGAGAATGAGGAGGAAATAGATTAAGGCGTTTCACCAAACTGCTGTGTCTGAGCTGTGAGCTGAGCCTGAAGGTGAAGCTCTCAAATCACCTGTCAGTCTAAATTCCATCCCGCACCCTCAGTCACGAGCTTTGGGTAGTGACCTAAAGGACGAGATTTGGAATGTATCAGAATGAATTTCATTCGAGGTGTCTGGGCTCATCCTCGGGGACGGGGTGAGGAGCTCAGATATCTGGAAGCGCCTCAGAGTATAACTGCGGCTTCTTTGCATTAAAAGAAGCCAAATGAGGTGGTGCAGGCATCAGATCAGGATTCCACCTCCCTAAAGAGACACACTGGGCACGTTCGACTGGGAGGGCAACACAAGGCAGAACCAGAACAGGCTGGAGGGATTGTATATCTGATCTTGCCTGGGAGAGCCTCAGGATCCCCCCAGGATCTACTTTATCCACAGTCGAGAGATGTAGAAGCGTGGTCTCCAGTTACCACACTAGCCCCACTGCTACAGGTATCACCATTCAGAGAGGGCTTACAGATTGATGTTCAACCTAGTTCTGAGTTAAAAATCTAAATTTATGTTTGAACGTAATAGCCTAACACTTTTTACACTGTACCCCAATGACAACAGTTCATACCATACAGTACAGTACCTAATGGGCTCCGGTTGGTTGAAGGCAACACATAAAGAAAGTGGAGTGAGTGGAGTGGTGGTAATGAGTCAGGCAGCCCTAGGCTCCAGAGGAGGGGACCCATAAAGTCTGAGATTGATAGAGTTTTTTAATGTGTCCAGAGTCACATCTTGTTAAGGGCCCCTATAATTCCTACCAGTGCCTGTGGGACAGTATCACTTCCTCAAATCAAACTTCCAGTTTATGACAGTGAAAGACGGGTCAGAAAAGGACAATATGGCCGTGTTGACTTAAAAACTGCAGCTGTTCTGGAAGATTTTTAATTATGGACGTACTTTAACACATGGAAACCAGAGATCTTTGTAAGCTAATCAACCTTTTACTTCAGCAGCAGCCCCATATCCGCACCAACACAGATGCCTTTTAGCAGAAGCAGCTGGAAAACAAAATTTCATATTTGTCTGTTTTTGTAAAGGACACGCTGAAGGGCATGTCTGCTACCTTTCTCATGAAATGGAGCACCTACCTCAGGGGGTGAAACTAGGGTCGCGAGGGGAACGCCATACAAGTGGAGTACAAAACAAGCGATGAACAGGCACTAATCTCAAACAACCTAAGGTCCAGTATTTGCATGCGGGAAAACAGAATTTACTCTGAATGTATGTGTGTTTGCACGCTCTAATACCACACACACACACACAATAAAATGTCACTGGTAATGGTCTTTTTCAACTTCTTTGACTGTGACATTTAAAATCTTTAGAAAGGCAAGGCCAGTTCGCCCCAGGGTGGCGCAGAGAACAGCGAAACCAGCCACAGTATTGTTTGCAATTTTAATTGCTAATTTGATAGCGAGGGACGAGATTAGATTTGGGTTTTAATTTTTCAAAGGAAAGGCAAATCGGTCGGTGCTTGTACTCCCCAGCAAGGAATTCAGCAATGCCATTTATTGTTAGTGGTTTTCTGAGCTGTACTGACTGCAGCACACAACAGGAAATGACTCAGCAGAACAGAGGGCATCCTGGGGGGAAGGGACGAGAGCTGCCATCCAGAATGGAGCCTCCATTCCAAACTTCTGTCGGTTTCCCTGCATTTGAATCAATAGGAGTTGCTGAGGAAAGAGAGAGCGACAACTGAAATAAAATTCTGCATCTTGTCTTATTTGCAACACTTCCACAAGAATTCTGGGGTTTCAACAAGAAAGGAAACACATCAAAGTTTTCCAGCAGTCTCTGGTTTTCTTTGTTCTCCCCACGAGGCCCAGGACTTTTGTCTCCATCTCCCTGCGAGTCAGCAGAGCCAACTAAGCACCAGCCATTCACCGACTCCACCAGACCGCAGGGGAAGGATGAAAATGGTTTTAACAAAACGGTTTCAAACACAGCCGATCATCTCTTTTTCTGTCTGCTCATGAGTGGAGCAGAGCCTCAGTCTTTAAAATAATGAGTGTGAGCAGGGGGAGAATTGGACATCCCAAATTAGGAGAGAAACGCCAAAGAAGTATGAGAGAAGTACTAATAATGAGTATGGAATCATTTCAACAAACGAGACTCTTCAAAAGCTGATACATTAAAATCATCTGGCATTTTAGGCTCATTTTGCAACACATGGCATATATTTTACACATACTGTCAGGGCAAAGGCTTTAAATAATAAAGAAGGCGTGCTGTGCTGATATCTTAAAACTCGTCTGGCAAAAAATGTAAGACTGAAATAGGTGGAAAGATTCTCAACATGCTAGCTTCACCTAAAGTGATCATTTCTGAAGTATGTCACAGCAGCCTACGAAAATGAAACACGAGTTGAGGCCACACAAAATGATAAGATTACTCGATAATGGAAATGGCGGTAATTAGAGGAGTTTTATAACAAACCGTGATGAGAAAGCTGTTTCAAAATCTCATCTCAAACATGAAATCTGGATGTTCTGTCAGGAAAGACCAAACTAGGTATTTCTCCACAATCTGGGATCCTTTGATGTAATCTAATTTTGTGAGGAGCAAAATTGGCAGGCAGATTATCATCTTAAACTTGTAATATTTGGTTGCTAGATAAGCACCCGCATTGCATGAAATATGAGCATGTAAAGCTCACAGGGAGCGTGATGAATGTACAGTGTGGATATTATTTCCCCCTACCAACGTGTGCACAACTCTTCATTACTGCTGAATTATTCTTGAGGATGTTAATGCTACTTCAGGAGGCCCTAATCAGTATTTGTAGATTAACAGTGAGTCACTTTACCATATTCAATATGTTTAATATTGTTGATTGTAGTGACAAGAGAGTCACAGAGAGTTATTGTCTTGTTTTGGCATTTTGTTTATGCCTATATTGGATACATGATAGTAGAGAGTCAGACAGGAAGGCAGAAGAGCGAGATAATAAATAAATGTATTGTACAGTCGTAGAGTTTTGTGCAGCTTTAAAGATTGCTTGTGGTGAAATGGTGAAACTCTTATCTGATTAAGTATGCTCAAATTAAGTGGAAAACTGCTTTCCTGTATTTTGTGCTCCATGTCAACACATTAAAACCTAACTATGGTGCTGCCTGGTCACTACCAGGTAGGGGAGCATTACAGCAGGGTATGGTTCACTGAATTCATGACTGCAGCCACACACAGCCACACATAGCCACACACACACATAGCCACACAGACACAGACACAGACACACAGACACAGACACAGACACACAGACACACACACACAGACACACACACACACACACACACACACACACACACACACACACACACACACACACACACACACACAGAACTAGAATTACCACCTCCCCATCATATGCCTCCACACACCAGTTTCTTTCACAGTTTACATCCATGTCTGTGAAAACATGATTCCTTCACACACATCTTCCCCCTGTCAGCACATACGATCTATACAACCAGCACAGTGTTGAGTATAGTCACCAGTTCCATATGTGACCAAGTGCTTCTCAAAGCACTTTGCCTTTTTTTGCACCGAGCGCTGTAAGTTGAAAAGGTCCCGGTGGTGTCACTGCTGTTTCTTAAGCAGGACTACTATCTACTGTCACAACAAAGACAGTGGGGAGCAGATCGGCCGTTGGACAATGGATGTTGCTGGTGAGTGCTGAACTTTTATTCCCATTTGCTTTGTAAGCTTGAAGTTGACTGTGTAGTCAACCCTCTGTTAATGTAGCGTTATGTTAGCTACCAGGCTAATGTTCGTGTCAATATTGCTGTCATAGAAAAAAAAAACATGCAGCTCTTTTTTTTTTATTAAGTACTGGGATAAAGCACCCCCCAGCACCCTGCCAGTGCTTTTCTGCTTGAGAAAAATGCTATGTGAACACAAACCCTTACTCCTAAATGTTTTTGCCAAAATCCCTCAAGGTCCTCTTTAAATAATGAGAATAAGGCGGATGCAAGGTCACGTTGGCCTTAACCTTTGACCACCAAAATCTAATCTGTTCATCATTGAGCCTGCGTGAATGTCTGTGCCAAATTTGAAGATATTGCCTCGAAGTGGTCTTTAGATAATCATGTTCATAAAACAGACAGACAAGGTCACAGTGACTTTGATCTATGAGCTATGACAACCAAAATGAAATTAGTTACCAAGTGGACATTTTTGCCAAATTTGAAGAAATTCCATCATGGTATTTGTGAGACTGCGTGTTCACGAGAACAAGATGGATGCAAGGTCACATTACCTTGACCTTTGACGTATGACCACCAAATTCTAAAAACTTCATCATTGAGTCCAGGGGTGCGTTTGTGCCAAAGATGAAGAAATTCCATCAGGGTATTCTTGAGATAATGCGTCAACAAGAATGGGACAGATGGACAAACACTTAATGCCTCCGGCTATGGCTATCGCTGGGGTAGAGGCATAAAAGGAAGCCTTTTGAAAGGGGGGGCAAAAGACAACTTGAGAATACAAAGCGGGCAGGAAAGAAAAAATCTAATCTTTTGGCAGTTTAAACATTTTAATTAAGGGCTGCTTCCATCAAAGATGCCACAGTGGTGATCTTTGAGACAGGAGGGGTGAGGTCAATGAAAGGAAGGCAGCTGCTCAGAGACATATCCAAGTGTTACAAAGTCAGATGTGAGTTGAAGAATGACTGAGTTTGATCAATGCCTCCTAGATTTACATTCTACAAAATTAGCTGGGACCGGTGCAGATCTGGCCCAGTCAGCTGTGCAGAAGGAAACACAGCCCAGACTGGCAGAACAGAACAGAACACGGTGCTAGTGTTCAACATCCACACCAACAATGCCTCCGAAGCATTTTTCCTGGATCACTGGTGCTTTATGAAAAGCCAGGCAGAGAAGCAGAACTAGAATTATTATAAGCAGAGAGAGAAAGAGGCAGAGAGAGTGAGAGCAGACTCAGAGGCAGGTGGAAGACAGATTAAGACAGAGGAAAGGCAGTGATAAAAAGAGTGATAAAGTGGTAGAGCTGCACTCGTCTAGAGTCAGGAAAACAGAGATAGTCAGAGATTACCCAACCATTCAATGTAGATCCACACCTTACAGCAGTGCAGGTGAAAAATATTGCTTTGACTGGGAAAGTGTAAGCCAGCCCTAGATATAGTAGAAGCAACACACGGGGATGTTTATCTTTTCTAACGTTGGCTCATAAAGCAGAGGAATGGACCGAAAGACAGACAAAAGAGCAGGATAAGTTAAATGAAACTAGGATACAGAGACAGTCAGGCTGAAGGTAGCACATTCAGTATGCTGGCAGATAGAAAATGCACCAGAGAAGAAGTGCGACCGAATAACACAAAGGAAAGAAAAACATCATCCATTTAGTGCTGATGCAAACACTTACTCCAATAAGTCCTCCGCGATCGATTTCACAGCCAGAGAGAATTTGTGTTCGATACGCAAGTTATTCAGTACGACCATTCACTGTGACCATCTCAGCTAGGGTAAATCAATTAAACTAAAAAAAAAAATCAAATCTCATTTAATTTTGCCCGACCAACCCCCTCCAGAGGGAATTCGTGTCAAAAAAAAGTTAAAGGCTTAAAAGAAGGGAAGAGAAGAACCAACAACAAAGGAATGGAGGGAGTTTGAGGGAAAGCAGATGCGAAAGATAAAAAGAAAAATGTACAGAAGGCAGAGGAGAAGTGGGGATAGGGAAACAAGAGAGCAAAGAAAAGATTAAAGAAGAGACGATTAATCACAGAAAGAGTGAGTGAGTGTAGTGAAAATCGATGTGTGTCATGAACAATCTGATTCTTTTGAACAACAGGGTGCGAGTTACTATGACAAGTCAACAATGAAGTGTCTTCTTCATATGACACTGGGGGGCCACATGCCAACATCCTGATTCTAGCAAATGCCATTAGAGGCAGCAGGAGGGATATGATTAGATTTTATTTAGAGACTACTTGTGTAGTCAATGTATAATGTACTATACTGACAGTTTCAGCAATTACGACACAGAGTTATTTTCATAAAAGTTACCAACCATAGCTTTAAGGGACAATTGCACAAACAAACCTGATGGAGTTTTATTATAAATTTGAATCAGAATAACATTCAAGCTCACTCAATATTCAGCGGGGTGGTTTTGTGTAAAACCTTCTCAGACTCTGCATTTTCTCATCCAAAATAAACAAATATAAAGTAGATCAAGCTGATTCTTTAAAAGAAAAGGAAAGCTACAGTTGTGTGACTATCTCATGGTCCCAGAGAGTGAGTGGCCTGACATGGTGCGTTTGTAAATTCAGTCTGACGCTCTACACGAAAATGAGAGCCCTGTTGATCGAAGAAACAGAACGTTATATTTCTACATGAATTAACGGTTAAGTAAACCGCACATTCACTCCGCTTGGCACTCTGCTGCTGTGTCTCCCCAGACAGAGCCACTGCCACTCCCAGAGTGCTGTGCTCTGAATAACCCATCAGTACATTCCAACAGCGCTCAGAATCTGCTAACAGTCCAGATGTCCAAAGGCCCTCTGTCGGTAGTGAAACCGGGGCTAACCGGTGCTTCCTCCTCAGGCTCCACTTCACTCAGCTGCCCGAGACCCGCTGCTTCTTCCCACTTTAACCTGAATAACAAACCGAGCTAGCTGTGAGGCTAGCGGAGCGTTAGCCGCAGCATGACCGGAGGGAAGCACAGCCAGTTAGCCTCTGCTAGTCTCTGAGCTAGCCCCGGCTCTCTGTTTGGATCCAACCGGAGCACAGAGCCCTGTCTGGATGTAACAGTCCGTGTAGGTGCTGCGGTGCTCGGCTGCACAGATAGGAAACCCCTCGGCTGTCAGGATGTACCACTCTCCCACTCCACTCTCTCTCATGCAGGTGCAGAGCGTACATGCCACTTGGCCGTCGGATGTAGTCCATGTTGTGTGTTCAAATGCAACTGACACAGGGCGATTTGAGGCAACGTAGACGACGCAACAGTTGGCTTTCGTCGCAGCTAGTTCTTTGATGTCGGTTTGGTGTGTCCGCACCTTAAAACAAACCAAAAGAAATCGCAAGCTAGCGCTGGCTAATGTCTGTGGAGAATTCCAAAAACATCATACTGTTTACTTACAGTAAAAGGGTCCATAATATGAATAACACGTTCTAATTTCCAACGCGTCAAATACTGACACTTGATCAGTGGCCCTACTCATCAAACAATGACGCTCCAGGTATCCCTCCAGTATTAGTTTTGGACCCTCAGCGACAATGTGTCAATTTGCACTTGCTACATGCACTGTATCTTTTCAAAATAAACTTAGACCATAGAAGAAGAAAAAAACCTTAGTTTTTACATGCAATTCCTTAAGTTTGGAGACAAAAGCCCATGGTAATAAAAACAAACAAAAAACAAACAATCAAACAAAAACATTATGGTTTGGCTCAAAATATGTAGTTTGTTACTAAGGCAATGAGACATACGTCACTAGCAGAACATGCTACACATACTAACATACTACTATTTTGTAAAAATAACTTGATAGGCAACAATGCTTTGTACCAATGTACCAGCAGGCAGTCAACAACCTGGTCCAAACATTTGGTGAGAACTCACTTGAGCTCAGTATCACAGACACCAAAGAGCTGTGCTGTGGGGGCAGAGAGAAATCACCATCATCCATCATCATCACCTCTTTTCCAACTGCTCAGTATCCAGGGTCAGCTTGTAGTTCAGTCTTTTAAATACCTCAGAACAAAGACAGACACCGGTCTGTCCTTTTTACAGCATGTTGACTCTGTGTACAAAAAAGCACACCAGTGCCTCCACCTGCTAAGGAAACTCAGAACTTTTCATCTTAGATAGGACGATTTAACTCTGGTTTACCGTTCACTCATTGAATCCATTCTCACCTTCAACATTTCATCCTGGTACAACTCGCTCACCACCAAACACAAAACAACACTCTGCCGCATCACCAATAAAGCAAGCAAAATAATCTGCTCACCCCAAACTCCTGTGTCTGAACTGTATGAAGTTTATCTACTCTATTCTATAGACTTTTGGTTGAACAGCAGTTGTGACTTATTTCAGTCAGAGTTTGTTTCACTGAGCTTGTTTTAACTCAAGGGTTATTAATAAGTTACTATTTCATTAACTTGGGAAACAAGCTAAAGGACAATAATACATTTAAGTTAATTTATGGACTGTAAAGAAGAAGAAGAAATAGGAATCTGAATGGAGTTTTTGTGTTGATGATCCTTTGCTACCCATAATGCTTGATGAAAAAGGGAGGAAAAAAGTAACGTTTGTCAGCAGAGTGGAGTGTAGCTCACGTTTAGCAACCAAGTTGTATCTACATTTCATTCTACTGAAACATTAACTGTGTCAGCACCACATACTATATATGAACAGTTGTAGGGGCTTTTTATTCATGCTAATGGCATGGCTCTAGGGATGGCCATGTTTGGTGTATCTGTTTTCTTAAGTTCCCATGTTGTCCCCATGACTCTGATTGCAATAATAATATAATTAGGTATAAATATTTGATTGTGAGTAGAAGGTTGAACTGTAGCCTAAGTAAATGTTTTGAAGTCCAAATCACTATTGCCATTTCCTTTTTTTTTTTACTTGGTAATTTTAGAGAAATCCCATCACTGAACTGTGCCTACTGAGCTTGCAGAAATTGCCTGGGAGGTAGTTAGGAGCTGATTGCATAATGGGCCGCTGCCTTTGTAAATCAGTGAATTTGCAAACGTACTGATTAAGAAAATTTGAGTAAATTTGCAAATGCACTGATTAACGAAAGTTCAGTATATTTTCAAATGGATCAGAGAAGAAGAAAAAAAAGAGAAAGAGGAAAAACACAGCCATGCAGGCGATGTAAGAGAGGTTACACTCTGGAAAAAAGGGGAAAACGTTAGTAAATATATGTGAAAGATGGACAAAAAGTCAGAGAAGCACAGACATACTGAGAATGACTTAGAATAAAGGCAGTTACTGTAAGAGAAGACGGGCTGAAAGCAAGGAGCTGAGAAAAGAAAAAGCACATGGCTGACAGGGAAAGTAACAGCGTGAGAGAAATATATAGTACAGAAAAACAGAAATGAAATTACAGTGAAGAACAGATCAAGAGGAGAAGTGTGAGATTAAGAGTGGATGGAAAAACAAAACTACAAGAGAGGCTGAGGTCAAGAGAGAAGAAAAAAAAATGGAAAGGAAAGGGAGGCGTTTCACAGCAGGCTCCAGATTGGACGTGAGCCATTTTAATTTGTCAGTGGGTGTACAAGTGATGAAACTGATGGATGACACCCACGGGACTGAAAACTGTAATAACTACAGCGCAGAGGACTCAGACGCACACAAACACAGACACACACTTTATAGACAGATATATCCTGACCACACGAGACATCAGTATCAGCAGCTCCAGTATCGAGACCTGATGATGTCGCCCTGTGACCCATCATCACAACAAAATCTGCTCACGTACAACATCTCAAATGTTTTTCTGTGTATACGTGCCAGAGTAATTTTTAGCCCTACAGGAGATGGGTGAAACATTGTGAAACATTGTGGTCTTGTTAGAGATCAAGAAATCTATCATCATCATGATCACAACAAAAATTCAGATCAAAAGACCACAAAATTGTGTTCAAAGGCCAAGGCATTGCAAAGAAACTACAAAAACATAAAATGGGGCTAAGACAATAATGCAGAATTTTGTTTAAATGACAAAATGTTGCAACAACCTAAATAAATCAAATAAGAATTGTGTTAAAATAGCCAAACAACAAAATAAAACAAAATTCAGCTAAAAGAATACCCAAAAAATTTGTTTAAATGCCAAAGTGATCTTAAACAACTTCTCATCATATTTTGCCACTTAAGCAGAAGCCCTAGGCTTGACTAAAATTACACTGAGGGCAGCCTTTTGCTTTGTATCTTGACACAGAGGGGGTTGGCAGTAAGACGGGGTCTGCGATTAGGTTTTGGACACAAAACTACCTGGTAATGGTTAGGAAAATATTGCACGTCACTAAGTGGCACAAACACAGCTGGAAAGGCAGTGGTGCCTTACTAAAACACACCTAGCACTGAGTCGCACAAACCGTGCAACCGATGTTGCTGTTTGTTGGTCCTGAACACTGGTCTCCTGGGTCAAAGTCCAGTGTTTGTTGGACCCATCCAACTACCCTCCTACTCATGTTGACTGGACTTTATGGTCTTTTTTTAAATTCTATTTTCCGTGTTTCCAATAACATAACAGCTGCGATACATCCAGAGTGAAATACCAAAATACAAAAACTTCCATGTTGTCCATTTTACTCCCTCCCCTGGAAAAAAAGTTATATAAACCTAAAATAAAAACTAAAATGCCAGTATACAGACTAGGGATTAATTTCCCATGAGACTAAATGAAAATTTTAATTAAGACTTGTCAACTAGTCTAGAAAAAAAGGGAAACACTCAGAAAACAGTCCAAATTTAGCACAATTTACTGCTAAGTATTTGAAACATTGTCCCAAAAAATATTGTTTGCATTAAGAGCCCTTTGAAGCCTTTACTCACAATCTGCAACAACCATGTCTGATTTTAAAAGCCACTGAAGTACGAGTCACTTTGCGCCGTATAAATGTGAACGTGACGCCAACTCAGTCAAAAGTTAACCACTGAAATAACATCTAAAATAAATTAATTGCCTCTGAAATGTGGGGCACACTGAACAGATTATCCAACAGAAATGATAGCAACTCACTTTAAAGTTAACAAAACATCTAAATTATAATTACATTTAAGCTGAAATGAAGCATTTTGCTTTGTGCAATATAAACGTAAACCCTGCACATTATCTGACAACAACTCACTTAAAGTCTGTGTAAAGCAGCAAAAAATGTCTGTTATAAGTTTGTCACATCACAGAAATATGTGTCATTAATCACTGAGCCAAATTTGAAAGATTAAAAAAATCGCTAAGTATATAAAATTAGCTCTCAAAATCATGGAAAAACAAGCACTTCATTCTGCTGTGAAACGCTGGGGGCGTGTCCGGAGGTATGTCTGCAGCCATGACTCCAAGCTGCAGCCATTCAGTCCACGCCCACTCGCGAGGGAAGCTTCCTCTGTGTACTATACAAAGACATAACCCCGCACCGGCAGCCGGCGGAGAGAGAGGATGTAATCCAGGGAGGCAGAGTGTCGGTTCGGCTCCACTGACTGAAAATATTTTTTCCAGCGGATGTCTTAGTTACAACATGATTGAGCTAACTGGAGTAGTTTCATGTCATATCCAACAACGGGAGGCTTTTAATAGATGACGTCCTGATGTTAGCTTTGCTGCTGCTAACGTTAGCTGTCTGTCTCTCTTAGCTGCAGTCACTGATGCTAATCTATAATAACCATGTTAATTACAAACGTGCACACAGAAATGGTAATGTTTGTTCAATCATTGTGTTTATGGACTTAAGAAACATCAGATTAGTCTACACGGTGATATAGTGACGTGAAAAATGTGATACATATATATATATATATATATATATATATATATAGTGAAATTGCTGGTTTTCTATACTACTGCCTCTTCTTCTTCTACTGCTTCTTCTTCTTCTTCTTCTTCTCTCAATTTATTGGTGGATTGCAAACAACTTCCGGGTGAATACCGCCACCTACTGTACAAGAGTGTGTATTTATACTGCTACAGCCTCAGGGGGCATGTTTGCAGCAGGCTCCGTTACGTAACCCGGCTATGATTTAAGGCCCGCCCACTAAATCCAGAAAATTGAAACCTAGAAACACAGTTTATGGAGCCTAGCTCCACAATTACATTGTAAATGGCTAAAAGGTTTTTTTACACATTTTGAGGAGTACTTTTATGACCTATTTAATGTGTTTAGAAGAAAATAGCAGAATTTGCTTTGCACGGACTTTAAAGTTAACAAATAATTTAACATCTAAAAAAAATAAATTGCTGCTGGATCCATTTTCTAGATCAAATTACTGCCAACCCGCGCTGGTTTTGTGAGAGGACGGGGACTGCTGTCTGACAGCTCTGTAGCACCCACTAGTGTTGGGCAGCTGCATAGCAGTTAAGTGGCCTTGTACATAAATAAAACACTAATTGGTTTAACTGAATAACGATTCTGGTGTCGTCTAGCGAGGGGGCCGACATTTAATCATTTAGACATTTAATTGCACGCATCCCTAATACATACATGTATACATGGGCAGATACACATTTCAGACATACATAAGCAGACAGCAAAGTAAATCCAAATGTAAACGTAAGTACACAGACACACACGCATTCATACAAGTAGATTTATACATCGGTCACAGTTGTCTACAGCCATCTTCATTGTAATTCTAAGGTTCACTTTATTTGTCATTCTTATGCAGGTACATAAAATTAATTCGCTCTAAGTAAGAATCAATTATGGAACATCACAGTTTTAGCGTTTTCATATATGTCAGATATGGTTGCCATGTCCTGTAGAATTTACCTGCAGAGTCACCCAGCATACACCTTATTATCTCCAAGTGTAGAAAACTTATACGATCATAAGAGATCATAAGAGACGCCTCCTGCTTCCACTTCATAAGTATAAGCCGTGTAGCCAAGGGCGTAGGTTTGATTTTCACATTGTTAGGGACATAGAAGTGCTCCATGGTGGCGACCTGTACGTTGATGATTTTTTAATGCAATTTCACGTCATGTGAAACTGATCACTGCTTTATAATGCATATTTAGATATGTACACTAAATACAAGAATGTCTTGGTTAATGTATTTTCTAATGTTACCAGTTACATGAATACACAACTTCACCACATCTGTCCGTATGTGCTTCCCAGGGTAAACTATAATAATAACAATAACAGTATACTCCGAAGGGGCGTAACTTCAGTACCAGCCTGCGGTCTGCAGTTGGGTTGGTCACTATTTTTACTTACCCCTAGTCACAGTGCTGAATCTCACTATCAACATATATCCTTCACGATTCAGTCTCACCTGTGAGGCTCCTGTCTCTCCTCCATCTCCTCCTGTCTCTCTTCCATTTTCTTCTGTCTCTCTTCCTGCCTCTTCTCCTCCATCTCCTCCAGTCTCTCTGCTACTTGTCATCTGACAAAACATATATTGATGCAAGACATGTGAACAGTGGGACAATTTGAGATGCAACAGTCATAGATTTTGATTGTTGTAGCCTGAGGAAAACATACTGTATGTTGTACAATTGTGTAATTCATTAAACAACATCTGAATGTATATAGGCTAAAGAACAGCCATAATGTCAACACAAGTTAGTCAGCTTCATCATGTTAAACATAAATAAAATAAATCAACAAAAATATAAATGCTCCAAAATCATTATAATACAACTGTGTGCCAAATGTTGCACTTACACCCAATATCTGTTACATACATATGACTCAGTGTTGGTGTTTTTACTTGGCGCAGTATTCCATTCAGACTGTTTCTATCATGTAATCTTACTACAAACATTAATTTGAACTGTGTCATCACTACATGACATCTATGATTGCTGATGGAACATGTTAAGTGGAATTTCATGTTCTCTGGCATATAATATTGATCTAATAGTTGCCAAACTTAGCTCAGCTAGTATTAGCTCATTAGCATCTCATTATCTAGCAAAGAGTTGCCAAGGAACACCATTCAGTAAGCCTAACATCAACAGGTGTTTTTTTTTAGCTTATTTACTGAACCAACCGACTCACCGTTCACACTGAGCTAACGGTGACGTGCGTGTATGTGCTGTTGTCCCTACCCAATCCTATGCCTATGTGTCTAGCAATGAAGGAAAACAAAAGCAATGGCATTCGAATAGTGTCTAGGGAGAGGTATGGTCTCTGAAACTTCTCCAAAAATTGCAATTTGTGGGGAAGGGGTCAATTTGACTTCCAAAATGCACAGAAGATGTATTAAATATCGATGTCCAATAGTAAGATTTGGACAAGTCCAAAAAGTATAAATGGGGGATTCTGCATCCGTTGCATAAGGGATCTGTCCCTGGATAAATCTTTGCTAACTTTTCTTTGGATTGATGAAGGCGGTGCAAGACCTTGTATTGTAGGAGGCCATGCCTGGTGAAAATTGAGGAGGAATGAACTCTTTGAAGAATGGACTGCCAATTGTGATCTGCGATTCTGGTGGCAAAATCATCCTCCTGCTGGGATCTCATAGTGGAGAGACTCCTCTGTTGTGCATATTAATGTCTAGAATTCTATCTAAAGTTGTTTCATCTGGTAAATTGGGGAACTGGGGATATCTGCTTTGCATGAAATTTCTAATTTGTAAATAATGGAAGAAATGGGTCTGTGGAATATCACACTTTTGATTCAATTAAGTAAATGAGGCAAGCAGCTTATCTACATACATGTCCGACTTTATTATCTTTGAACTATGTCCATTACGAAAAGCATCTAAAAATGATGTGGACGGTTTTCACTGGAGTTGATTGAAAGACTAGGGCTTTTCACACAGACACTGAAGGGTGTCTCAGCAGCCGGACACCAAGGACACTGCTGAAGTAGTGTATTTTGACGCCCAAGGAGTGAATGCTGACATTTTCCATATTAAAAAAAAGTTATGCTGAAGGCTGTTTTTGGTATTTTTGTGTGCTAAAACCCCCCAAAAACAAACCATTAATCTAAAACAAGGCTTAAAATATGTATGTAAATGTAGAAATTTTGCCAGAAAAATTAATCAAAGGAAAATATTTGAATACCAGCACCAAAAAGCCAACAGAATAAACAACACAAACACAAATCAGTGCTGCAGGACCGGTTGGGCT
Organism: Epinephelus awoara; assembly: GCA_035609425.1. NCBI lineage: Eukaryota > Metazoa > Chordata > Actinopteri > Perciformes > Serranidae > Epinephelus > Epinephelus awoara. The sequence continues at coordinate 16,863,374 of CM069316.1, read as the reverse complement.
ACCTAAAATAATTAGCTACAGCATCTTCTAGAGACACAGGGTATGAGCAACCTTTATTATAACTTTTTAATTGAATGTGTCTTCAGCCATCACCAGATATTCTACTGATCCAATAGTGACTTTAATTGAAACTAGAATAATTTTTGACACTTATCTGGCAGTAAAGTTCCGAATGTTCTTTTTCACTGACACAACTGTCTGTGAAGAAATATTACCTGAGAGGACTGAGTTAAGGGTTGCTCTACATTAGTCACACGCTCTGTTTGCTAGTTTGACAGCAGGAGCCAATTACTGAATGAAGTGCAGACTTGTTTGATTTGGCAGTAGTAGGATGGGAAGTTGCAGTATAAAAAATGGGCTCAGAAATCACAGCTTGTCAGAAGCTCAATTTTCAACCAGCAGCTTGTAAAGAAAAAGGGAGACTCAAAGATTTGGTTCATCATTTAATGCTTTAAAATGATTCAGGCTCCATAAAAAAATAACTATGCTGCGATAAATATCTTAAAAGGAGCCATAACTTTCTAAGCGACTCATGATGTGTTGTACTATCAACAGTAATTATTTTTAAAGTGGGTTTTCTCTTGTATCAAAATGTGTCTCCAGGAAGCTGGAAATATTGTGCAGATAATGCTGCTACTGTTTCAAAAATAGTGTAAAATCAATACTATTTTCCTCCATTTAAAGACTGTTCTGAAACTACTGGTTGTAGAAAAGGTGAGCCAAATATATCACTGTCTCAATAGAACTGTAAAATGAATACATCACTGCTTTTTTTTAAAGTGATGGTAAAGGTAAACTGCATGTAACACCAGTGGTGCCAGCAGCTGTAATGATTTTTTAAATGAGTATCATCCTGTCGAGAATAAAACTGGGACAAAAGCAGCAGATTGTGTCTTTGGGTACTTTTCACCTGATGAATGTGCCGGAGATGCATTTTTTGTCTGTGTCCACTCCCTATGATGCAAATACGATGATTGGTACACATGTCACGGGCCACAGATTGATAGGATAAACATTTCTGGCACTCAACTGTGACGCGAGCAATGTTGTGTTACTTATTTTGTGTGTTAGCAAGCAAAAATAGCTAGAAATTAGCAAAAAAAAAAAAAAATTGCTACAGAGAGCAGCAGTACGAGCACCAAGTCAGCTAACGTTACTGCTGCTAGCATTGACGTTACAATGACAAGTGACTGCTGTGCAAGCTTAGGATATGCTGATGTTTTGTCTCAGGAGCAAATATCCTCAGTTTATGGTACATCAGCATGTGAGGATGAGATTGGCAGTGTGGAGGCTGATGAACCTGGCACCTGACTCTGTTGAATTGAAAGCATTTCAGTCAGGAACATTTTAGTCAAAGAAAACTTTACTTCCATTTACAGTATTATATTTGGCAGTATGGCTCTGTTCTAGAGCCTCTCTGCCTTTCCTAAGCTTTATGGCAAAGAGAGCACACCTCTTCCCTTCCATGCGCCTACATGGAAAGCCTGAGACAGGGAGAGCAGTAGCAAAGAACCCCCGGGAACAGAACAGAGCAGCATCAATGACAAACAGAAATGACATTGATAAGTCAGACACAGCATGAAAAGGAGGAGCTGGGTTGCAAAGTGGCTTGCAGAGGAAGCAGCAACAGTAGGCAGGCTGAGCAGTTTAAATAGGGCACCCTGAATGAGATTTGCCAATTGGTTGCATAGAGAGGAATCATGTGATCTATCAGCTGACTCTCTTCCATCCATCAGCTGCTCCATCAGTTGATTGGACTGTTTGAGATCAGCTGATGTAGCTGGGATGTGAGCTGAGCTTGACATCGTGTCCTGCCTGAACCAACGCTATGCTCAATTACAGTCCAGATTTAAGCTTCTCAGAGGGTGGGTAGCCCCATCTAAAATTCTGGAGGAATTTTATGACGTTAACGTTTACCTGCCTCTGCGTTACAGCAAAAACATGGATGATTATCATGATTTTCTCATCAGGAGACATGATTCTCACAACAAAGGCACTAAGTGACTGGAGCATTGCCAATAAAAAGTCTCAAGACACTTGCAGGAGCTTTGGGCTTCGTGTTACATGTTGTTGCTATCCACCTTTTATACCTAACTACTGATATTGATGTGATACTACTGCAAAATGAGGGAATCTGTTGTCTGCTAAATGTCTGCATGCTTCTCTGGGCTATATTCAATGTATTATATTGCATTCTATTCTGCTGGCTGTTGCTGTCAGGTCTGTTGGCTTGTCTTTGAAATACATACTGTAGGCTTGGGAACCTACGTGTTAAAGGTTCCCTACAAGTGGGCGGGCAGCTCCTGTGGGTACTTGAAATACAATCCTGTTGGTGCCACTGTTTAACACTGACTTTATTTGACAGACTTCTTCTGGAAAATAATGAAATAGATCACTGTGTCTCTGGGATGAGCAAGTACACCATTATGTGTATCTGTATGTAGAGAATAGGTGGGGTTTGAACTGTTATTATTTTAAGGCTGAAACTGACATGGGTTGATTAGAAGTTGTTATATTTATCAGAAAACTATTTACAGAACTGCCTCAGAATTGAGTTTCAGATCATTTTTGATCCAAAGAGTACAAGAACTATTTACAGAAGACGTTTTTACTTCAATAAAATCCTGTCCTTTTGGGGGTTTTTTTAAAGAAAACTACAGCACAGACTCAGAACTGAGCTTCAGATCAATGTCTCACAAGAGTAAGAGAACGATTTATTTACAGGACAAGCATCAACACGAACGAATAAACTTCAGTGAATCAATGAATGAACATAACACATGCATGCAGTATTAACAAGCATGAAAATGCATGAGCTACTTTTCATACTCAACATTTCTTTCTTTTATTGATTTTTTTTTTTTTTTTTGTACTTTCAGGGTCCAGTGTGTAGGATTCAGGGCAGTGACTGTTAACTGGCAGCCCACAGGCCACATCCAGGCCCACCAGAGCTTTCCATCTGATTCAGAGAATGTGAGGAGAGAAAGAAATGCATTACAGTATTTAGGATATCTACAGCAGTGTTTTATCTTCTGATTTTGAAACAACCCCAAAACAATTGAGATGGAAATAATTTTATTAGGATTGATTTACCAAGCCCAAATATGTGCCTTTTACCTGTTGGTAGATGTTATAAATCCAACTGTCAGCTTATTATTAGTGGTAGTGATGCGCCAGGTTCGGTAAGCTTACTTGAAAAATATCAAATGACAAAGTCCTGATTAAGTCATCAGTAACTTAAGGAAATATTGCATGAACGTTCACTCTCTCTGCCACTCTTTCTCTCTGTCACACACCCACACTGGCCCACACAAACAAATACACACAAACACTGCTGTGCTCAGTCTGTGTCTTTTTCCATGTCTCTATCCTCAGGCCTGACAGTGGTGCTACTATGTATAAAGTTAACAGTTTGCAGATTGGGTCAAGGCTGGGTGGTTGATTAACCCATATTTTGCTGATTGGGTGGTGCCAATTTTGATAAGTTAAGCTGAAATGAATTCCAGTCTTTCTTAAATGGGATGCTGCTTGAGTCATATCCTTGTGCAAGAATGGGGACAAACTCATAACTCAGTCCCCGCAATCAGATGATTATACTGAAGCAGTCCACAAACACATAATTTTACTATTCTGGACAAACTGAGCATAGCGTTAGTTCAGACAGGACATGTCAAGCTCAGCTCACATCCCAGCTACATCAGCTGATCTCAAACAGCCCAATCAACTGATGGAGCTGCTCCCTCTGCAAGCTGCTGTCCAACTCAGCTCCCTCTTTTGATGCTGTGTCTGACCTATCAATGTCGTTTCTGTTTGTCATTGATGCTGCTCTGTTCTGTTCCTGCTGCTCTCCCTGCTTTAGGCTTTGCATGTAGGCGCATGGAAGGGCAGGGAGGTTTGCTCTCTCTGCCTCAGGCTTTCCCTGTTTGCATGTGGCAGGGCAGCGAAGTGCGCTCTCTGCCTTGAGGTTTTTCTATGCAGTGGCTCTGTGAGAGTTCCTGCAAACGGCTGCCATTAGGACAAAAGGTTAGATTGTGCAGATGGGATTTCAGTTTGGTAATAACAGAAATGAGTACACTTCTGTGTCCTCTTCCTCTCCTCTCGTTCGTATTTCTGTAAAGGCAACAGGTATCATTGATTTCCAGATCTCCTTGTCCTTATCATCCCTCCGTCCAACACCACAGCATGGTACAAACAATGCACTAGAGCCTTAAAACCACACTCCCCGTTTTTCTACTCTACATTGCACGTAGTAATGTATCAGTATTTTGTTACATGGTTTTATGATTTTGTGTTTTTAAATCGCACTCTGATCTGTGGGGAACAGTGTTTTGCGCCCATGTATACTGATTGTGTTTTATGGAAGTGATAAATAAACCTGATTCAGATTATGATAATATAACACAGTGCATCACATTAAGACTGTAAATGTTTTTTTGCCTTGCAGAACAGAAGCTATTTCACAATGTCTAATGTTGTTTTCTCCATAGTCAACCTCTGCTCCTCAGGATGAGAGAACAAAGCCAGTTACTACTCTTTATCCCCGTTTCCTCTGTCTAATCCTTCCTCTCTTACATCCAGTATCTTGCACTTGATCCTTCACATCTCACTCCCTCCTCCATCTTCATCCTCACACTGCTTCACACAGCCTCACACTGTAAATCACCCGTCTGACTTTCCCCCTCTAATTCTTGGTCTCTGACGTTTTCCTGCTTCCTCCATCCCTCTTTCACCTTTTGTCTCTCACACTTGTTGTCTCTGACACTTGTTGACTTCCCCTTGGCTTGTCTCCTTAAGGAAACCCCACTGCTGCCTTAAGTGCCTTTCCATTACTCCGAAAACTCGAGGGAACTTTTGTGAGATCAAGCCTTCAAGGGCTGAGGAGTTACTCAACAACTAGGCATCCTCCAGGGGTGCCCAGAATGCATTTAGATTTTTCATAATTTCATCTGCACAATGTCACTCTGTGCCACGGAACATTCAGCGCCAGATTATTTAAAGTAAACAGAATGTATTCAGGGGATTGAGGGAATATTAAATCATTATCCTGTATGTTTTGTCAATTTTATTATTTCAAATTATCGTACCTGCTCGGAGGCTTGGGCGTTTTTGAACACCTACAAATTGCACATAAATTTACAAAGAGCGTTTCCTATTATTTTTTGTCAAATTACCTTTTTCATTGCTCGATAATGCAGCTGCAAGTAGCTTCTTTTGATGGTGCATGAAGCATGAATAAGCTGCAAGCCATCTCCCCCTCCTCCTCACTGCTTTGTTCTACTCCTCCTCTACACTTTGCTGCTTGGTTAAAAGCGCACTGTTTCCATAGAGACAGAGTTACTGCCTGACAACTTGTGGTCAAGGAAGTGCAAGAAGGAAAGGAATAACAGGTCAGTCAAACATATAGAGTTTCTATTGTGATGCTTCGGATACTCTAAACAGAGATTTTAGTCTGAAGGGGAGGGGCCTGGTCCAGGAATGAAAAACCTACATATTGCAGTAGGCTAAGTTTGGAAATATTAAATATTGGGCAGGTGACACAAGAACTGGAAACCTGTGATATGGACAGAATTATTTAAGTTGGACGTAGTCACTAAAGAGTGCTCTCTGTTACATAAAGCTCACTATTAAGGTATATCTTGGTGTGATAATGGTGCTGGTTAAAAGCTCATAGGATCTCCTCAAATACTAGGGTTCCTCCTCTTTGGAGCATGATTGCGCACAACAAATTTTGTGTTGGTATGAGCAAAGGGGCAGGAGACATGGCCATTGAGAAGTTAGAAGTTTTGAGTCATTGGTGGCGTACAAGGGTCATAAGGTAGCTTTGACAGGATTAACTATAGAGACCAGGGGTCATCAACTACTGTAGATTTGCTCAACGGCCAGAATTTTACTAAGCAGACACTGTGGGGGCCAGACTTTAAAACTATACATATGGGCGCCTGACTATGTTTAAAAACAACACATTCTCCCTCCGAACTCGTCACATAGCGACATCTGGTCATGGACCTTTTACATATAGTGCCATATGTCGTACAAGATACCCGGGTGCATTGGCTGTTGATGTGCTGGGACACCGTGTCAATTTCAGCCTGTTACATGCATGGTCAGTTTTCAAAATACAATTCAGTTTTCACAGGAAATGTACCGTTTGCTTCACCAAATGCAAGTGGTTACATTTGGCCAACACACGCATATGGGTTAACATAAATTATTTCCTTACAAATGTTTTGGGGGATGCTTCAATACAGAAAGAGAGAAAAATAGATATCCTTAATATTGTAATGCATTTTTTCCTCCTAACATTATCTGAATTAATTAATATTCCATGGGCCGTTCGGAAAGCTTCGGCCAGCTGGGTGTGGCCCGCAGGACGCTGGTTTACAACCACTGATGTAGACTCATATCAACAAGACTAACAATCTATGGCCATTATAGTAGTTATATGAGACTATATTTTAACACAGCTAAATTCTCACACGCTCACAATGACAGTGCTAACATGCTGATATTTAGCAGGTAGGCTATAATGTTTACCATATAAGTTTAGCATGTTAGCATGCTAACATTTGCAAAAGGGCAGTAAAGACAAAGCACAGTTAATGCTGATTGGGATATCATTAATTTGGAAGTATCTGGTTAAAAACTAAAGTATAGGTCAAATTGAATTTTTAACTGATGACACTAAATTAGTGCTGGGTGATAAAACCATAACAATAAGTTTCTCAAAATAATTTTCCTAAATAGAAATTTTAAAAATGGTCAATACCATTAAACCTGGAGAGGGGAGCACTTATACACTTTAAATGCTCGTATCCACCATCCATTTACCAGGGGAAGAAAAAGAAGAAGACAAGACGAGCAACCAAGGTTTACAACAAAGTTACGCATTAGCTTGGTGAGGTAATGGTGACCTTGGTGACCAAGATAATGTGAAGGGAAACATTATAACAGTACAACAACAATCAACAGGCTCAAAAAGCTATTTTAAGTTGCCATGATTGTTTCGACAACAAATAAGTGTGCTGGGCTACTATGCAATTGTATTTGTAACACAACATTAGCTACATTAGTCTATGGATAGTCGACTCATTCCAAGGTATTGGTAAGTTAACAAGTTAACGTTATGTCAGCTTTGGTTACTTGTGACTTTTCATTAAAGAGAAATTAACTTAACATGAATACAACTTCAATACATTTTCTCTGCCCGAGTCACGTCACATAGACTTTTACTGGCAATGGTGGTGAAGGCAAAGCTAACTCATAACATCACAAAAATCTATTTTTTGTTATTGTTTTGATTGAGAGACCTAGAGTGCTTTCATACCTGCCTGTTTGGTTCGGTTCATTCAAACTCAAGTTCATTTGCGCCCAAAGTGCGTTTCGTTTTGGCAGATGTGAATACAGCAATTGCACTCGGGTGGCCTTCTTGAAGAGGTGTTCCAAGTCTGGTTACAAACGGACTCTGGTGCGACGTGTTTCGACCTTGATCTGAACCAACTGCAGTCACATGACAATTTGTTTGGGTTAAACATGAGCATGTTACAGTCCTGGAGGATTGTTAATGTGGCCTCCTCCTATACTGCCTTAATATGCACATTCAGCACATCCAGTGCATCAAAACATTGTTTACTAGTTGGAGCCGGGCCTCGTTTTCAGACTGTATGGTTTGACTAAAATGAACAATGACAGCAATATAGTCCACGATGAGCAGCGCTAAAATCAACCTGCGTAGTTGTCCCTCCATTGTGACATTAGAAAGTGTCACATTTATCTTACAAGTGAACTCGTCTTCAACGTTTTGCTTACTTCCTGGATTTTTTCCGCATGGAAATTCTGACCAATCAAGAGCAGCTTTCTCACACAAGACATTTGATTTGGTTCGCTTGTAAATGCTGAGAACAAAAACCAACTCTAGGCAATTATGCAACTTTGTAACAAAATTAGTCCCTGATTCAGACCAAAGCAAGACAACTCTAGGTCTGAAAGCATGCCAAGAGGCAGAAATTACGTACTTTGGGTTTAAAACTTGCACAGAAATACTGACCATGGTTGAGATTTTTGTTTTGTCCACTTACACTGTCAGCTAAAACACTCGCCAAATGTTTAACACAGTCTGTACAAAGAGTTTCAAAAGCTGCTGACAAGAATCACATTTTCTGTGTCTATTTGTTTTATGATTACTTTGATTGTCACTGTTTTGAATTCAAATCACAATTGTGTCAACTTCAACTTTCACCCAGATGCACAAATCAGCCTCTAAACTTGAAAGAATTAATAATTTGACATTAATTGTGATAGTTACGGATAAAAATGTTCTCATCATGAAACCATTTTTTGTAATATTGCCCTGCCATATGCTAAATGGAAAGGTGAGGAATCACATCTGTACAAAATGTAATGATAAAAACTAACAACCATCATCCCTTAGGAAGAATACATTTCATCAATATTATGATAATCCATTCAATAGTTGTCAAGATATTTTAGTATGAACCAAGGTAGTGGATCGACCAAACTACCAACAGACAGACAGTGCCATCCCTGAAAGTCGTAAACAAAACAGACAGTAAGAGGGACAGAGATAAATGTGATGGATGACAATAGACAATAATTGAGAGACAATTGAGTTAACCAGTGGCAAACAGCAGTCAGCGCTTTCACTTGTTTCACTCTCATCTGCTCCTGTTGCTCTAAACTTAGTTATTAATCTAACAACTACTGAGCCACTTGTTCATTTGGTGACATCGCACAAACTTCAACTTGTAGTCTCACAGCGGATGAATCATGAAGTGCATGATGTCCATATTCACATGAAAAAGAGGCAGTAACGACTTACATTGCCTCGTGTTCTGATGCCAGAAGAGATCTGCTGGCAATCGGCAGCTTCCAGCCACAGCAATCCACAGACACACAGAGCTTAAAAGCTAGCCACAGGCCGGGTTAAATGTCTCACAGCACTTATGTGGCTAAAATAGCTTCACCTGCTGTTGAATCCAGTTGACATCTCCTGTTATCTATCAACTTAACCCACTATTGCATCAGTGCCCAGAGTCACTGTGGTCTCACACCAACAAAAGGAGTGTTGTGTGGATGTGTTGTGATGCTTTACTCGCGTATACTGTACACTTGAAAAGAGCACGAACGCTGGCACGTATATCTGCAACCTCACTTCAAAAGTGCACAAACAATCTGTGGAGGGTGCACATCCACATCGAAACTCACAAAGAGCCCAATTCAGGCTGAGACTGAAGTGCCATGCGTGCACCCTGCTGCACTGCTTACATGGTATGCTTCAAGCAGTGATGCAGTATCTGACTTGGGAATATGTCCCTCATGAGCTCTATCTCAGCAGCCCGAAACTGCACCACTATCAGTTTCCTCCAAACACACACTCTTGCATTCTAATAATTGCCAAAGTTTGGATGTGAATTGCTGATTCATTGAAGCTGAACTTGTAACAAGTATGACTGAGATCCCTGTGGGTGTTTAATGCTGATGGTTTTTAGTTTTTATGTTTTGGGGGGTTTAGATATCCACCTCTGAAACTTTGGGACTATTTTTTATTTTATTTTATTTTATTTTTTAAAGAAGTTTCATTGAAAACGATCTTTTCTGTGGGTTATCCTCAGGGTACATGGGACACTGCATCAGGATGGTGGTAGAAACTGAATATATCATCTTTGTGAGTTTGGCGTTGACTAACATTTTAAGTCCTTCATATCACACTTGTGTTACTTAAAATGATAAAGCTTCACTAAATTCTACTTAATCACACACAGGCCCATTTAATATTTCAGGAGACTTCTTACTCTACTTTTTAAGTTCATACTAGAATTTTGGGTTTTTACTAGAACCTGTCTACATGCTTCAATGTACAAACAAATTTATTTTCCTCATACTGTGCTGGAACACCTGCATTCACCCTCTGTTAGAAACTCTCCATTTAGTCTCTTTAAGCCCCCTTCCTTAAAAGCTCAGTCTGCTCAGATTGGTCAGCGTGTTAGTATCTTACCATCGCTGCACTGTGACTGCAGACAGAGGAATAACTGTAACCATCAAAGCATCTGGACCAAAATCCTTACCACCAGACATGTTCCAACAGGAATAAAATAAAGGAGAAATAAACAACATCAGCAACTAAGATTACATGTTCTCCTGACCGCAGCATGTAGCAGTGTACTTGTAGCTGGTAAATGACTAACTCAGTATAGCTGCATTTTCTAACTTGAAAAATCACCAATAAAAGCTGTAAAACCAAAATCTTCACAACTGGACATGTTCCAACAGGAATATGATCTGAAATCAGGGGAAATTAATAACATCTGTAACCAAGATTACAGGTTTCCCTGACAACAGTATGTAGCTACATGTAGCAGTGTACACAATATAAACAATATATATAACAATATAAAACAGAAACATGCCAGGAGCAGGTGACCATCAAAAGAACTCCTTTACAAGCTGACATCAGCTTGTAAACAAAGTAGAAAAAAAATAAAATGGAAACCGAGTATCCAGAGCAGTCTGAAGCCTGAGGTTTTTGCTGACAAGAATAACTTCTACATACATTTACCTCAGTATTTGAAATACTGGCCACATTTAATATGTATGAAATAAGGAAAAGCATAAAAGGTCCTCTTTAGGGCCTAAATGATGTTGCACAATCAGGATGCACAGGGAGTGCCAAGAAATTAAATGTGAATGGACAGGGTTAAAATCATTAAGGAGAGCTGTCTTTTGAAAGTGATTTACTGTAGACCACAGAGCAGGCTGTCACTGCTCTGGTGAGACTTCAGAGGTAACATGTGCCCTTTCCATCATGACACTGGGTACTGTGTCAGCCACACAGAATGTGTCAGATGCAGTATGTTGCGGGGACAGCTCTGCAGCCTGATTACTAGCACTGATGCCTTTAAATCAACAGGCTGACACAGAGAGGATTAAACACAGATTCTATCATTTCTACCCCTTTTGAATATACACAACAAGCGATTATTTACACTTCTGTAATATGACTGTTTTTGTTTAAGGGCTCTGTGTGTAAGAATGTGGCCAAAATGGTTACTGCATTCAAATTCAAAATACTGCCGCGAGTCGTGTCCGCCCCCACTCCCCTTCAGATTCGAGGTTGCTGGACAGTGGCATGCTGTAGGCTGATCTGTTTGCCCACGGGCAGCTGCCGAGGCAGGGCCGCGTCGCCGCGTCCTTGATCTGCGGTTTTCCAGCGGACCGTTCGAGCAAGTCCGGCTTCTCTGCTGCTAACGCTGCTGCCGGGATACAGCTGAGGAGGAGCCGGCTGCTAATGCTATGTACCGGGACACTGCTAAAGCTGCTTGCTGTGCTGCTGTAGCTCAGTCGTAACGAACTGATTTGCTTTAGATTTCTTACATATAGCTCCTTTAATACCGTTTTGAAGATTGCAGTGCGTCTTCTTACCGATATTTTTAATGACACCCTGCTCTCCTCTATAACCAGTCCAAACATTTACATCACTGTGCTATAAACCGGAGAGAGCTAGACACGTTTGCAAGTATACAGTGATCTTATTTGAAATACAAATGTGAGGCCGTGTGCACACGAACAAGTGGCCCATGCCTTTATCTGTGACCTCTGCTTATGTAAAGCATGTGGCTGTACTGCTGTCTAAATAAATGAACTGAAGAACACTTCCCTTTAAAGTTTGGTCAAGTTTTTAATCTCCCAGTGGTATTATTTTTTGTGTTCAAAGGAGAAAGTGTTGATATGAATTGAACTATTGACCACATTTAACGTATGGATGGATTTGTAGGTACAGTAGCTTCCGTATTTAGAATTACATCACGTAGAGTCTGTTGCATTCACTATGACATTCAAGGAGCTATTGACTGTCATATTTTCACTGTTTCTCCCTGAAATTGGCAGTTGGGTTTGATTATGGGGCACATCAGAGGTATATTACATACAGTAGAGTACAGTGCAAGCGAATGATGACACAAAACATAGTAACTGAAATACTAATTAGTCTAAAAGAGAAAGAAAAGTCTAGAAACGATTACGGGTTTTAGATGTTTTTGAGGTAAGTCAAGACACAAACTGAAATCTGAGAATGAATTTACAGATCTCAAAATAGTAAAGAGCATTACAGTGACCTTTAAAATCACCCAGCAAGCCAATAAAGAAAGTCCAAAGTTCAATACTCACCAGAAACAAATTTCTGTATGAATTTGCATATCATGTCCTGATCCACAGGGCTATTCATTGACACATATGTGCCTGGTGACGCCACTACAGGCACTATGATTTGAATACCAAACAAATGCATCCCTACTAACAAACAACAGTATTCCTGATTAATTTGAGTATGCTGCATCATTGCACGCTTTAATAAGCTGTAAATTCTGGTTTTGGAGTAGAAAGGCCAAAAATGACATGACAAAAACTAGGGGATGGAAAAAAATAGATTTACTTCAGGATCACAACATTTTGTTTTACTAGGAAAAGAGAGAGTTGACTGATTGTTCTGTTTAATCAAATGTAAATCAAAACCTTGTGTCGGCTGCTCATGTAGAACGGGAATCAACAGGAATGACAGGAAGACAATCTAAAAGTATAGGAACCAGGGAAGGAGATGTTAAGAAGCCTTTATTGCAGTGGCTAAATCATTTAAAGAGCCAACATGTTTCAACTACTGCAAGTCTTCGTCAAGGCTTTAAGGTTTTTAAAGGCTTTGAAGCCATGAAAAAGACCTGCAGCTCCCAGCGTACCACGCCATGATGCAGTACGTGAGTACGCCCTCGATCGCGGAGCAATAAAAGGTCACCAGCGGAGATGTGGACTCCAGAGAATTTGAAGGATGCCACCCTCTCTACACATTCCCCGTTGATGTAGAGAGAGGGCGGGACAGGGTACAGTCATTAATTCAATCCCGTCGATTAAGCAGGCATTAGTGGACAGTGTGAATACATGGACCTACAGCAGCTTCAATAGCAACTTCAGTTTAGTCAGCCCAGCCTAAACTCCTTGCCAGATCAGCATCTTTCTGTTGCTGCCATTACACAGATGAGACCCAGCCCACTGGAATTGTGGAGATATTTAGAGGAATGTTGGATTTCTCCATAACGCTAACTTTTTAGCGCATTAGCTAGCTTTGATTGCAAAACAAAGTGGAGGAAACCGTTCAAGTGTCGTCCTCCTTTGTAGGGTTGGTAAAGTAATCAGCCACAGAGCTTCCTGTGACATCATCCATCCACTGACTGTACAGGTCGGCCAGTCTGGTCCTGTTGGTCAGTGTTTACTGATTCAAGTAACACTTGTGGTCTTGGAAAGTGAGTGACCTGACATGGTGTGTTTGTAAATTCAGTCTGACACTCTACACTAAAATGTCCTGTTGGTTGAAGGAACAGAGCGTTATATTTACATATGAATTAACAAACAGTTAAGTAAATGGCACAGTGACTCTGCTCGGCGCTCTGCCACTCAGAAAGTGTGTCGCTCTGGATAACCAAACAGTAAATTAAGACAGCGCTCTGAATTTACGTACGGTCAGGTTTGTGCCACAGTACACTCTGGCACTCAGAATGAATATTTCCGAAAACACCACTGGTATCATCTTCCTCCATTGTTTAACACAGGCCAACAGAACTTGCTACCCAGCCCTAACAAAAACAAAAACCTGGTTACTCTATTTAGCAAATCATAGAACTACAGAAAACCAAGGCATTACAGATTTTACCAACGGCTGTAACTTTCACAGAGCAAACAAAGATTTCACACTTACAACATGGTCTCCTGTCCAAAAAGTTGCTTCTCTGTAAAGGTATGTGGATACACAGCTAGTGGCCCCCTTTGATGGTTGGAAATTGTTTTTTCATCATCCAGTGTTCAAATCCAAGTTTTGCTTTTACTCCACATAATGAGCTCTACACACACTATATTTTGGTGTCCTGTAAGCGAAGCGAAGTCAAACCCTACTCAGAACTAAGCCTGTGTATTTAATACAGTTATGAGATAGAAAGGCCTGCGTGCAACCACACACACACAAACACACACACACACACACACACACACACACACACACACACACACACACACACACACACACACACACACACACACACACACACACACACACACACACACAGCATTATCAGAGGCCTGAGATGACCACCAAATGCCTATTTATCTCTACAGAGTCTTATCAAAGCGTTAGAGGTTGCCATTGGGGCATCACAGTACTCTGCTGTGAATGATGATGAGGTCACAGCTCTTGTTTGGGAGTTGTGAGACTCTTTAAAGGGTCAGACAGCATCAGTCAGGTGTGTCAGATAATGAAAGGGCATGTCTGCATATGCAGAGGCAGTTAAACTGCTTTGAAAGGCCCGAGCTAAAAATCCAGATAAGGCCCTGCAGACCTGTTTGCATGAACTGAAGGTTTTTGAAACACATTTTTGCAGATGAAAACATTTCTTTGTCTGGGAGCAGTACAAATTGGAGCAAACAGGAATATATATATAAAACAGTGAATTTTGCTATTTTGTCCTCTGATACTTTTATTTTAAGGACATGCCTTTCGAAGTTCATTTCACATTGAAGGGACCAATTCCTGTCATTCTTTTATTTTCTTCTGAAAGACAGCACTGAGGATGTCTACCTGGCCTTGCCTTGTCGCGCTCTCTTGCTTTAGTGTCCATCAATAACAAAGCCGTATCTTATTTTGGTTTCTGCTATTGACGCTAGTGCCATGCAATCTGATGCAAATGCCTTTTCCAGGAAATACAGTGCGGGTTATCAGGGAGGAACATGCAGCGAGTTATCAGACGCACCTTTTGGGTTTCAAAGCTGCAGAATATTTGAACTCCTGACTCTTGTGTTCATACCTGTGAGTACTGTATTGTTATTTTTATGTGTTGCTCTAAACACCAACCAGCTGCCAACCCTTAGATCCTTTAAAGAAGACAATACTTTATGGGTGTCTGTCTTAAACATGTGTATATATTTGAGTATTTGAATTTTGTACATAGACTTTTTTGATGGTACTCTGCTCTACTTTTCATTCAGTAAACACACATACAATTTGACAAGGAGAAATTTAAATAGTTTATTTCTGTTAAAAATGTTACATAACAGATGGCTCAACAGTGTATCTGTCATCCAGCCACCCTTCACTACCTTCAGTTAATCATTAATCTCTTGCCCGCTCTGTTTTTACTATGTACACGTTTTTAAAAAAACATACAGGTGCCGTCAGCTTATCACCCCGACACCAGTTATAATAACCCTGTGACTTCTGGACACTGAAACAAATCCGCCAAACTGACAGCAGCGTGCACCTGATCTCAGCAGGTAAGAGATTTTTCATCACAGAATTTAACATGGACTTATTTGCATTGGTCGATATACCCACATGGAATAGATATGCAGGAGTTAAACAGTTTACAACATGAGATTAAAAGTTGTTGTTTTTTTTTTTACTTTTTTAAAACTAGAATATTTTGATCTCCTTCTCACTTGGATTCTTACTTTTTTTTTATTCCTGTGTTTTTTTAATTTAGCCTTCTCAACAATGATCCTGACCACAACTGTGAGGATGGCCGGTGTGTTGTTCCTGGTGTGTGCAGGTAAGGGTCCTTTTCTTCATCTTGGTTGCTATATAATATTCCAAATACGCTGTCATCTCAACTCGGCAAATACCGCCTAAGTCAAAATATCGTTACACTTTACCCGCTCTCTGGGGGAGATGCGCGAGTTAACTGGCATCACATGAACCCTTAAAACATGTTGTATCATTATCATGTCAAAACAACAAAAGATGTCAGGTGCCCAATCAACTACCACTGCACTGCTGAGAGGAGTGTACGTGGAGAGAAAGGACATGAAGAAAAAAAAATCATATCCATGTTGAATTTGGCAGGAGGAGAGCTGGTTATGGTTCCCTCCAAGCAGCTTACAGAGGTCACACTGATTTACACTGCTAGGTGTTCAAGCTCTATTCAGTAAAATTGAGTATTGGGGAAAGGTAAATTTTTAAGCTTGCGTGATGTGTTCAGTGTAATCTTGTAAAATGTAGCTTTTGGTGGAAAAAAGTTGATTAAATACAGCTGTTTGAAGGAGAAATTTGTTGATGTTTTCACAGCACTACAAAATAGGTATTAGAGGGGAATTACAATGTATCATATATATTCTATTTTTTGACATTTTTAAAGATGTTTTTCATGTGAAACAAGGTTATGTTAAAGGTAAACTTTAAAACTGTTCATTTATTACTTTTTAGTGTAGATTTCTGTGTTTCCCTGGCACAAAAGAAGAAATAACAACAAAAATTACCAATAAATATATTGGGGAGATTGTATCTGTCAGTATCAGCCCAGAATTTCAAAATCAGTGCATCCTTAGTTCAGTTGGAAAGTTCAACATTTTATTAATTATTATTATTTTTATTACTATTTTTTTCATTACGGATTTATATCAGGAGTGTCAAACATATGGCTCAGGGGCCAAAATCGGCCGACCAAAAGGTTCAATGCGGCCCACTGGGTGACTTTGCATACCCAATAGTGATGCACGTGTGGAAACCAAGAGCTGTCAGGTTTCAGGAGCAAGTTCAACACTGAGCAGCTTTCTTCTTGTAAAATGTTGCTTCAGAGGCATTTTGACATTTCTTTTATTTCATTTTAGTTTGGTGTGATGTCAGTATTACTACACTGGAGTGGAAGTGTGCAGAAAAATGCACATGTAATGACAGCGAGTGGTCGACTGACTGAAGGTGGAAAAACAGAGATATTGTTAAAATTGCATTTATTTTTCTGAAGGCATCAGAGGCTGTTTGTTATCTGTTTTATAAATGGTGATTGTTTTTAAAATGTACTTCTTTAAACAAAAAAGGCAGAAAGTTTGAAAGTGTTTGTTATTTATAGGATATTATGCAGTAGTTTTGCTGGTCTGGCCCACCTGCGATTGAATCAGACTATATGTGGCCCGTGAACTAAAATGAGTTTGACACCCCTGATGTATATGATTATGTATTAAAAGCAAATTAGCACATATTTATTAATCTTATTTTTCATGGTAAGCAAGGTTGTTTATTTGCATTTTGGCAATAAACGTGCAGTACTTTGGTAAGCTTCTATTCGGGGGCACGCAGAGGCTCGCCTAGGGCACCACAAGTGCTAGGACCGCCACTGTTCCAGCTCGTTACACACCGCCACCGCAAAGGGTGTCCCTGTGCATCAGTGTCTGACGCTGCGGTGCACTAACAAAGCAATGGTAGTTGACAAATTGAAAACGAGCTGAATGTTCTGTCAGTGTTTTGCGCACAAAAGTATATTCATGCAATTTTAACAGGTTTAGGACCTTTGAATTGCACGTCTGTCCATCCTGGAAGAGGGATCCCTCCTCAGTTGCTCTTCCTGAGCTTTCTACCGTTTTCTTCCCCTGTTAAAGGGAGTTTTTCCTTATCTGCTGCGAGGGTCCTAAGGACACAGGGATGTTGTATGCTGTAAAGCCCTGTGAGGCAAATTGTGATTGTGGTATTGGGCTTTATAAATAAAATTGATTGACTGATTGATTAAATATATTTTTAAAACCTTTGTCAGCAGTAGGTCTGAGTACTTTTACATGCTGTCTCCACTTTTTCCAAGTGTACATTTCAACAATTCATTATGTTTTTTGTTTTTATACACCATAAATGTTAAGTAAGCGAAGATTAAAATATTTTTGTTTTCTTTTTACAGGATCTTTTCACTTTATATTTGCATCCAATCATCTAAGAATTTTCCGTCTTCCTAACCTAGAGGCCAAATGGAAAGTTGCACTGCAAGCATGTAATAAGACGCATGAATCATTTGTCACTCTGTACGATGACGAGGACGCCAAATTCATAGATGAATTATTGAGGGCAGAGGGACCAAGTGAAAGTGTTTGGCTTGGTCTGCGTAAGGGTCGAAATCAAACCTGGTCAGACGGTTCCCCTGTAAACTTCAGTTACTCATCTGTGAATGTAGCAGACGAACAGATGTGTGAAACTATTGACAACAACGGATGGACTGGCTCTGACTGTTCAGACAGCAAATATTTCATGTGCTACAAGGGTAAGTTTCAGCATATTTGATGTTTGACAGTTTGTTTGACAGTTTGTTTGTTTTTTGTTTGTTTGTTTTTTTCATTTACATATTTGTCTGTTTAAAGAAACAGATTTTTGGATGCCTGTTGAATTATTGTGGTACATGGGTTTTCAGCATAGTGTAACAACCAACCCACAGAAGGTTCAAAGTACAAGCTTTCTCAACTTATTTGTGACAGGAGGTAACATCACCATGTATTAATTAATTTATATTTTTTGTTTATTCTGTGCAGATAATAATTACACCCTGGTAAAAGAAAATAGGACTTGGTGTCAGGCACTGCAGTACTGCAGAATACACTTTGATGACTTGGCCAGCATCAGAAACGAAACAGAAAATGACGAAGTGATAAGAAAGGGAGAGAACACAAGCTTTTGGATCGGACTCCTGCACGATCAATGGGAGTGGCAGGACAGAGGCTGCTCCTCATACAGAGAATGGTCTGGAAATCCAGGAGCAGATCCAGATGCAGATCCAGAGGAACTCACAGTTTCAGCTTCAAATTATCCAAAAGTTTTGTACAAATATTGTTCCAGTTGCACAGCATATTCCTTCTGCTCTAAAGGTAAGCAATAGATAAATAGAATTCATATGATGTCACATTATTTATGAAACACTTGATGACTTATACATACGATATGAGAGTAGCTGTAGTAATAATACTGGGATATGGGAACTTCTTCAGATGGATGACCTGTACTCAAACAAAACACATCATGGTAACTGTCAGCTGGCCGCCTTGAAGCAGTGACATTCAAATAATCATCAACCATGAAAGCAAACTTTTAATCTGTTTATAGATATTAACTTTTTTGTTGTTTTTCAATTTAAAAATAAAGAACTGCAACTTTACAAAGTAAAAAGACAAAAAGAACCTGCATTACATAACTACACAGAAACATAAAAAATGACTCCTGGGGACATCCAAACAACAGAAGAAAAAATGAACACACCAGATGTCCAACAGAATAGACCGTTACTCATGTGCATGTGGCTGAAATTATATCTCTACCTGTTAATTATACTTCTGCCTTCTTCCTGCTATCATGTCAGGTAACATGAGAATCAGAGTGGTTGATAAAAATCGAACGTGGGAAGATGCCTTTAACTACTGCAAGGACAAACACTCAGGCCCGCTGTGGATTGAGGATAAGGAAGATCAGCAGGCTGTCGAAAAATGGCTAAAATACACTTACACTGCCAACAACGATAGTCTGTTCTGGATTGGTCTGAGGCAGAGTCGTGTCTTTGGATTCTGGATTTGGAGTGAGAGGACAGTGTCCTATAGCAACTGGAAGAATGGCACACAGCCTGAGGTGTCTGAGTCTGACCGCTGTGGTGCCATCAGCGGGACAGACTACACGTGGAGGAATGCAAACTGTTCACTCCAGCTACCTTTTCTTTGTGAAGAGGAGATTGTATTCATGGATAGGGTTGGGACTCCTTAGGATTTTAACGATTCCGATTCCTTACCGATTCCTTCTTAATGGTCCGATTCCTACATTATATTCATTATACTTGCTATACTTAAACAAGTATATAATAAACACAAATGCAATCATACATAAACTTTATTCTAACACAGTACAATTAGATGAAAATACACATTTGTGTGTGGTGTGTATTTCAGATTTAGAGCTTGTATCATCTCCCTGAGAATATATAACAACAAAAAGTGATTCTCTGATTTCTACAGTAACACTATTACATCAAATTAACCACAGCAATGTAATAAAAAATACTTATATGCATTCATGCTTGGCCACTGTTATTTACGTGACAACACCTGAACAGAACACACACACACATTGGCTGTTTGTTTCTCCCGCTCCCCTCGCTGAAAGTCTTGGACCTCCCACCGCCCGCCTCCACCTTGATTAAACGCTGAAAATAAAATAAAAGAGGGAGACAGGTTTCTCCTATTTTATCTTATTTTGTTATATTTTTCCCTCTCCTCTTGCTGGGAGCCGACTTCCCACCGCCCGCTCCTGTCTCAAACACAGAGGTCTCCCTCTCTGCTAAGCACGCCTGGCCTGTTAAATCCTGTAACCATAACAACTGTGTGACACAAACTCAGTGCTTTAGTCATTAAATAATGTAGGGCTCGGTTGGGTTCGGATAGAAATATGCGGCCTGTGCCGCACTCTAATGGAAATGCACGTTGTTGTTTTTTTTACAATCTAGGAACCGTTTGCAGGAACCATTACTCCAAATGTGATGGAACCGGTTCCGGAAACGTCTTTCTCGAATTCAATGGGTTCCAAAATTTTGACATTTCTAAACATTTTGTTTGAACATGACGTTAAAGATTGCTACTTTTTATTTGCAAGTGTTTCTATACTGTAATCATCATATACAATAAGAAGTAATCATGTCTGTAGTTCATTAAAAAATAGATATTGATGACTTACAAATCATGATGCTTTGTTAATTCTTTTTTTTTTTTTGTGGTGACATGTTTTGTAATGAGTGACTTTATTTCTCTTCTTGATTTTTGTGAAGTAACTTACTGAGTCTTTAACATCAACCCAATCAATATTTCAGATCAGTAAAGGCTTGTTTATCTGTATGAGACTCCAATTGGACCCTTGTTCCACAAGTAATCATGTAGAAACCTATTTGTGTACATATGCATTGTCTGTATATTCATAACTACATATTTTTTAACCAAGAAGATTTGCTTTTTCAGCCTTTAGATTATAAATTTGCTGTGATGCAGTGTGGGACAACATACAGAAGATCCATGTAAGATTGTTGGAGAAATGTTTGCTGTGTGCATTGACTTTCTTTTTTCTTTTTTCATTTGTTTGTGTGCAATAAAGAGCAATTAATTTCAAATCCAATCATTTGGGAACTGTTATTTACTTAGAAATATGTCTTAAAGCTGTAGATGGTCATGTTTGTAAAAACAAACAAAAAAAACCCCAACTTTGTCATATTTGCTGAAATCTGCTAAATATGTTTCTCTACCTCCTTGTTGTGCTTCCAATCACATTTGCTAGATTTGCAAAAATGCTAGAATATTTTTTATATCTCACCAGTTTATGTTTTATTAAGATTTAAAGTTACCCATAATTAAAGGCGGGCCGCTTTTAATGACAGGCTGTCTGCTGACAGGGACCACGACCTCTCAATCAGAACTACCCCTTGCTCCTTGTCCTTGTCCTCCTCCTCCTTGTCATTGATGGTAGATGTATTCATATCCTTTACTTAGTTTGCCCATTCTCAACCAGGTCTGTGTTACCAAAGTGTGGAGAGTATGTGCAGATGAACAATGTTTAACCCCAAGGGGGTCACCTTAACACGGTTTTCTGCACACACTCCCCACCCTGCCGTGCCACAGACCAGGTTGAAAATTGGCAAAACATCCCTTAAAGGTAAAGAAGACAAAACACACTGCGAAAATACTCCACATCAAGCAAAAGTCTTGCATTCTTCAATGAAAAGTATGCAAGTATTACTGGCTAAATTTACTCAAAGAATCAAAAATAAAAGTACTCATTCTGCAAAAATAATGTCCCCCGTCAGCATTTTAATATTATATATGATATTTTGTTTTTTTATAGTCCTGCTGCATTAATGGTTATGTCGCATTCTACTGCTGCAGTTGTTTAAAGTTGTGTGATATTAACTACATTATATACTGTTGGGTAGTTTAATCTACAGCTAATGCATTATATTCTTTGAGATCATTGTAGTGTCATTGTTTTGTGAAAACCACAAATGTCAGTTCAGAAAAGTTAATTGGTTTATAATAAATGGGTTGAGAATTCTAAACCCAAAATGGAACACTTAATCATTTAGTTTGTCAGAAATAAAAAATATTAAAATCACCAGATTTTGAGCTACATTTTTTTTACTGGACAGGAGGGGTATGAAAACTTGGAGTGGAGCAGAAGTATATTGTTGAATGAATTGGAAAAGCTCAAGTAAAGTACAGGTACCTTGAATTTGTACATAAGCAGAGTACTTGAGCTCAGATATGTGGTTAGTTTGGCAAAGACAAAAAGGAGAAATTTGGCAATAACAACTGTCTGTTTAGCCAATCTGTTATAGAAAAGACGCACATCTCGGGTTATTTTACATCCACTAAACGTCAGCAGCATAATCAATGCAACATTAAAATGGATCAATAAGAAACAATTATGCGAAAGACATCAAGAGGGTTGATTGTGTTCAAGACAGCATAAGCTCCAACTCAGCAAAATTGGGGTTAATGACTCAAAAGAAAGGTTATACATGGTTCAAGGGAAAGTCACTGCAAAAAGTAGAGAGGGGGGGCACTGGCAATGAGAAGAAAATCAGATATCAGGTAAAAACAAAAGAAAGCAGAGATAACAGACAGATGATAACCCACAGCTAGGGTGGTGATTCATTTGAGGAGAAGGAGAAAGAAACAAAAATATGTAGACAGAGCCCTAAAACAAACTGGGAGAACTGAAAGACTGGTGTAAAAACAATATGAAAGGAACGAAGGAGGGAGAGTGAAAAAAAGGTAACCGGAAACTTGGACAACTTCCAGGGCCATTATTCACACCATGGACAAACTTGGAATGAAGGCTCAATCAGTCACATGCTCGCTCATCATTATAACTCATCATACGGCTCACAGTGTGAATGTGTGTGTGTAGGTGTGTGTGTGTTTATAGGCCTCTTGATCATTGCTCATTCAAGACGACCAGACTTTCTCTTGAGTTGTCGCTCAGCTCACTTCTCTGACCATTATGTGATGTACGTGTACACGGGTGTGATCATAGCTCATCCAGAGGAATCAGAGTTTCTCGGGGAAACACACTTCTCCACGGCATAAATCAACAGCCACTGAAGATCCTGACTTGCAGCCAAGCACATCTCTTGGTGCAAAAGCAGCAAATTTTCGTTGGCAGAGATGTAGACCAAATAAGCAGCTGATTTATGGCCCTATTTTGGATTGAATGACTGCCCAAGCCTGGTGTCCATTCAGCCCGAGCTGACTCATAAGATAACTCCACCAGGGGTGTGCCAAATGCCTGGAGCAGAGGTGGTCCATACAGTAGCTGAGTTTTATGCAGAATGTTGTATGTCTGATAATTTTGTGATAGCAGCTTGTTTTAGTCCAGAATAGTGATATCAAGAGTCAGCCATTTATCGATTAACCAGCGAGAATATTTTTGACTGGTTACGCATGTCAGGCTATAGCTAATTTTGCTACTCTTCAGTTTACTGCACTGCGCACCACCTGGGTCTGGTAGGAGCTAGCTAGCGGTGCCGCACATTCAGCAAATGCCACCAGTAATGCCGTCCTGACCCAACAGTACACAGTAGACCAGAGAGTGACCACCATGTTTCCGCAGCAATATCGTCCCGCTACTGGGGTGGCATTAACAGCAGTATTTGATAAACAATAGGTGGCACTAGCTTGCTCCCACCCAGCCACGCTAGTGTGCCATGCAGAGCAGCCAAGGCTAATGTTACCTAATCAGTGGATACCTAAGGTTGGGCAGCAGTTGTTATGTTTCCGCATGTTAACACAGCTAGCGGGCTGTCTATCAGTAAATTACCACCTTGCAGTTGTATGCCTTCGTGAATCAGTCAAGTTGCACCTACAGTTTACATCCGTGTCTGTGGAAACATGGATGCTTCACACATTAGTTCAGTATCTCTCCAAATGTCTCCCCTTCCGTTCCTGAGATATGCTGTTGAATAATGGCCAGATAAGGGTTTTGCAGAACATTATGTCACAGTGAAATTGACCTTTGACCTCATCATATTAATCTAGTAGACATTCATGAAAAAAATTCTCAAAGTTTGTGTATGAATTCTTGAGTTACGGCCAAAAACATGTTAAGGTTACAGTGACCTTGACCATTGACCTTTGACCATCAAAGGCTAATAATTCATTCTTTTGTCCAAGTGGAAGTTTGTGTTAAAATTGAGAAAAATCCATGAAGGCCTTCTGAAGAAACAGCAGTCACACGGATGACACAGATGCAAGGTCACACTGACCTTTACCTTTGACTACAAAAATCAATCATTTTAGGTTGAGTTCTAGTGAACGTTCGTGCTAAATTTGACAAAAAATTCCCTCATTGTTCATGAGTTGAGAAGAATAAGACAGATGGAGGGACGGAGGGACAGACGGACAGATGGACGGATGACTAGATGGACAACCGAAAATCATTATGCCAAGGCTTTCACTGACACAACGGCATGATTTTTCTAACAAATTAACCGGTTAGCTACTGGTTAACGGATGTTGGGCTATCAAAAGCGAAATTAACCAAAACTGACATCCATTGTCCAGAACTGAACCTAACATTAGACTAAGACATCAAAATTATACTTCAGTATTTGACCCAAGGCAGATCATTCCACCTAGACATTGCCATACTTTCATCCTTATGTTAAGATGTAAATTACTGCAAGCTAACACAGTGAACTGACCACTGTTGAGAACTACCGGTACGTGGTCTATCATAAGATGAGATGAAACATAAGATAGAACTTTTTTGCCACCCATCAAATTTGCTCATTAGTTCACACTCAAACACAGATATGTGGATTTTGTACATCCCTTCACTTATGGTTCATCATCAGAGATCAACCACAGAGCACTCAGCAACATATTAACACTTGAACACCTGTTCTTTGTGACATAACAGACAAGTACTTTATAGCCATGACTTTTCCCTTTGTACACTGTGCAAACCTATTGTCATGACTGCTGGAGGATGACTTGGGGACTGGTTTGAATGTGACTGGAAACTTGGCAGTAAGTGGCCTGGTGATTTGGTGCATGCTTAGCACGTACTGCCTTAATGTTGAGTGGGTCACTGGCAGCTCAATACCAAGCTGAAAAAATGTGATGGTGGCTTCATTAGAAGACGGGGTTCCAGGACTTGCCATCGCTATCACTATTACTTATAGCATGCATGTAAGACTGTGTCAACAGCCTTATCTAAAAAATAATACTGTAGCAACAGAATCCCATTTTCATATTAGCTTCACAACTATTATGCATGCAAAATCATAATCCCTGACAATCATAGCCACTGAGATTTAACTACTGCCTTAATTTGCCAAGGCTTCTTGCTACTGTCCTCTGAATTAGAGGATTTATCCTTTTCTGTAAAAACCTTCAGAAACTGAACACTCCTATTTTCAAAAGCCCAACACTTACAACACCAGCAACTGCATGGCTACGATATTTAGTGATACATAAAGTACACTCTCCTTCGAAGCAAGGCCAAACACACAGCTGTCAATATACCTACAATATCAGCAGGAATCCATAAGAGGAAATCTCTCCCTCCCAGTCTATCACTGTGAAACAGGCATTAGTGGTGGTTATCAGCGGTATAGATATAGGTTAGAGGGCCCCTGCTACACCGACTACAATCTTTAAAATGCTGTTATCAGGTATTACACAGCCATGGCTGATGTTATGCGGTGACATGTACTGTGTTTGATCTCACTTTGTCACCGGTAGGTGGTGAAGGTGGTGGATGGCATGACATCTGGGTGAGATGGCTGCCAAGCTGCAGACCACTTTGAGACCAACAAGCAACAACAAATGTTACCTATGGTTTGCAGAAAACATACAAGACCATCATTTATTCTGGCAATTGGTTTTAAGCCAAAATATGATCTCTTTAGCAGTGAAGCAGGAGCCTTCTAACCTATTTTTATAACGCTGATAATGACGGCACCAATTTTATAGAGTGATCACATTTATTACAAAGTTTTTGATCATATGCATTCAGCCATGCAATGCCTCAGCAATACATCCAATTGAACAACATGTGGTGATAAAAAAGTCAGAGCAATTTTCACTTGCGACACGTCACTCGATCATTATACAACTGGAGTGAGAGTGGTGGCCATATTCTTGGCAGGAAATCAAGCAGTGCTTGATGGACAGATCTCAAACTGCGGCCGGTGGAATTAAAGTGTGCAGTTTGTGGACTTTTGTGAATCGTTTTTCTGCTCTTTGTAGATGATGTGGCTCTGTAAGCCTTCATCAGCCCATGACGTCTGACAATCACTGGGACGGTTTGCCTTATAGTGTCAAGTGGTCGAGATGAGAGCCAGCACCTCCCAATTTTAGGCCCAAGCTCTCTGTCGTAAATTGCTGGATTTCTCCCTCCAGGTTGGAAGTGGGTTGCTGCCTGAAGTAAAGGAGTTCAGTTATCCCAGAGCGGGTGGATAGGTGCACTGTCAACAGTAATGCAGGTGTTGTCCCAGACTGTTGTAGTGAAGAGGGAGCTGAGCATGAATCTTTTCTAACCCTTACCTATGTTCACAAACTTAGTCGTGACCACAGAAACTAAAAGAATGAGACTGCAAAACAAGCAGCCCAATTGAGTTTCTTCCACATAGTGGCTGGACTCACCCTTCAAGAAAGGGTAAGGAGCTCAGACATCCAGAGGGAGCTCAGACTAGAGCTGCTGCTTCTTTGAATCAAGAGTTGAGGTGGTTCGGGTATCTGATAAGGACACCTCGCAGGAGCCTCCCTTTGGAAGCTTTCCAAGCATGTCCAACAGGCAGGGATTATATATATCCAATCTGGTTTGGGAAAGCTTTAGAAGCTCCTAGGAGGAGCTGAAAGACATTTCTGGGGAGGGCATCTGGAGTACCTTACTTGGCCTGCTACCACTGTGACCCAGATAGGTAGTGAAAAATGTATGGAGTAATGGATGGATGGACAGACGGACAGACCAATAGAGGGACCAGAGGCTAACAATTTTTGAGGATTTCCTTGGGATTCCTGTGGAATAGGAGTCAGTATCACTATTCTTTAGGTGACTGGGAAGGGACAGGAAAAAAGGTCAACTGGAGTCAGACAATTTTTAAATATGCAGTTTTTTAAAAAATACATCTTTATTTTTAACATTATGCTTTATGTGCTGTTGTCTTTTTTAATTCTATTTTGTTCTCTTCAGGCTTCTGTGGGCCCCTAAGAAAACACAATACAGGATGGGATGGGTTCGTCATAGGATGAGAATTTTATTAATGGGGTGGGTTGTCACTGGTCTAGAATGGCAGCCAGCATGCTTTAAGAGCACTTCATTGCACAATCACTGTGTTAACAATCAAAGGTATTGGTCTGCACGGACAGTTAGCCACTTAATGGACAGCACTAGAAAGTGTCTGGGAAAAGTGAATTATCTTCTATGAGTACCGACCGACCCCTAAAAACCTGACATAAGGAAAATACAACAGAACAGTTTGCCAACCTTTTCCCACCTTCTCCAAACTTTGAATAGAAAGAAACTGTCTTAACTCTTGTAAAAAACTTTTTTTCCACGCACGTTGCATCATGGCTGAGTCCCGCATTTGTCTGAAGGCACAAATAGAAGCCAGTGAGCGACACGATGTGATAGAAAGCCAAAGTATTAAAAAAAAGAGGAGCAGATGGTGAGAGGAAAAGCGAGAAGAGCAGTGAGGCCTGTCAAACTATTAACGTCATGGTGTGAGCCCGGGGCTCCTGGTGACACAAGGGATGAGTGGACATATTTAGCAAAGTGCTCCAAATGTATACACATGCCAAACACCTCTGCAGCAACTCAGCAACCTATTACATCGTATAAACCCACGTCTGACCCAGCACTGTAAGCTGGCAGAGACATTGTTAATGAGTCGGTGAGGGTCAGTCTGTGTGATCGTTGTATTTAGTGTCACATTCATTGACAATAGATCAAAAATTATCCATCATTATGAGATACTGAACATATAAGGATATTAAAAAGTCGACGTGTCATGGGTAAGTCCTGGTGGAATATTTTTTAAGCACTGCATTTTAACATAAATGTTAATATAACAAACGTAACATGCGTTCTTTACTTAATGCTCATACTCTGCTATATTTCACAGATCCAAAGTTCCATCCTAAACATATTATAAGCTTTCAAAATGCACTTTCATGGAATAAACTACCAAACATTATTGAAAATACTGTGATCAGAGATAGCTCTGTTTGGCTCCAAAATGATGCACACACAATGCATCAGTATAATAATCCAGTAATAGTTATGTAACTACAAATAATTTATATAATATATAATCATGAAAAGAGACTTCCTGGGAAAATTTGTACTTTTAAATTAAATATTAAAGTAAATTTTGATGCCAATACTTTATGTAAGTAAATTTGAATGCAGAAATGTACTTGCCAACAGGCAATTTCAAATAAACCCTTGGCCATTAGCACTGTAGAGACAGTGATGGAGTCTCTAACAACCATTTCCAAATTCAGTGTAATAGGCTGTTTTGGATACATATACTCATTATGATTACAGAGCAGAAAAGGTCAAGTCAGTTATTTCCAAACACAGAGACAAATGTTCTCTCAAATGAGACTGTCACAGTCCTTCTTTTACCTTGACATAAAACAACAGAAAAAATACCATCCAATAATCGATTAGAGAAGGTAAAATCAAACACTGGTGAAATTACTGCAAGGCATTGAACCACAAGATCAACCAATGAGTGAACAAATAAATTTACTCTTCATCCATCACAACTCCAGTGTTTATAATGACTTAATTCATGCCATTCAAAGCCAGTTTAGATACCCCAGTGTGCAGAAATATTCACATGCACCATCTGAAAAATGTCAGTGCCACTTTTCCCTCTCCAAAATTTCTAACTTTGGAGCTTTATTTAGCCTCTTCCTGACAAGACAGCGATGACTGGTAGGTCACTTGGGTTCAGATGATGCCAGTTTCTTCACTCCAGCTTCATCACTGAGCCTGCTACAGTGGGTTTTATTTGCTAGTCTGCAGAGTTTGGTCTATTTCTGGATTTGCCAGTCCAGTCCAAAACCAAACCAGCTGAAATGACATTTGAGAATGTGAGCAGAGCAGGGCTATATGAAGGGGGTCATATATCAGTAGAAGTAGGAGGGGGAAGAGGGGCACACATTGTCCATCAGGTATGAAACAAACATACCACACAAAACTAGGTGCATGGTCATTTCCAGGCAAAGCTCAGTATTTATCAATTGTGCAGAGGCAACGATCAAATCTCACGCTTGGTTAAGTTGGACCTGGGAGGTAAGTGTTTCCATTTCTGGCTTAGAGAAGTTACTCTTCTTGGCACTTACTACGCCTCCGCATGTCTTAAATTCTCAGGGCAATGCCTCTAAACCAAGAATATATTTGGGCATATTAGGTAAATAACGATTTTTTTCACCTGCTACATTTATCAACACCTGATTATTCCTTTGCTGTGATTGGCAGGATAAGAACATTTCATGAACCACATGCAAACCCTACTGTAAGATGATTTCTTCACTCAGAAGTGTGCAGGTTTGTAAGATAGGGATGACAAGAGGAGACGTAAGACTAAAACTGCTTAAATTCATTCACCGGCCACTTTATTAGGTACACCTGTTCAACCACTCGTCAACACAAATAGCTTATCAGCCAATCACGTTGCAGGAAGTCAATGCATTTAGGCATGTAGACATGGTCGAGACAACCTGCTGAAGTTCAAACTGAGCATCAGAATAGGGAAGAAAGGTGATTTAAGTGACTTTTGAATGTGGCATGGTTGTTGGCGCCGGACAGGCTGGTCTGACACTGCTGATCTACTGGGATTTTCACACACAACCATCTCCAGGGTTCACAGAGGATGGTCCGAAAAAGAGAAAACATCCAGTGAGCAGCAGTTCTCTGGGTGAAAATGCCTTGTTGATGCCAGAGGTCAGAGGAGAACACTAGACTGGTTTAAGATGATAATCAATCAATCAATTCAATCAATTTTATTTATAAAGCCCAATATCACAAATCACAATTTGCCTCACAGGGCTTTACAGCATATGGCATCCCTATGTCCTTAGGACCCTCACAGCTGATAAGGAAAAACTCTCCAAAAAAAAAAAAAAAACCTTTGATAAGATAGAAACAGATAAAAAGGCAACAGTAACTCAGATCACCACTGGTTACAACCAAGGTCTGCAGAAGACCATCTCTGAACCAACAACACGTCCAACCTTGAAGCAGATGGGCTACAGCAGCAGAAGACCACACCAGGTGCCACTCCTGTCAGCTAACAACAGGAAACTGAGGCTACAGTTCACACAGGCTCACCAAAACTGGACAATAGAAGATTGGAAAAACGTTGCCTGGTCTGATGAGTCTGAATTTCTACTGCGACCTTCAGATGGTAGGGTCAGAATTTGGTGTGAACAACATGAAAGCATAGATCCATCCTGCCTTGTATCAATATTTTCTTGGCACACTTTGGGCCCCTTAGTACTAACTGAGCATGGTTTAAACACCACAGCCTGCCTGAGTATTGTTGCTGACTGTACTAAAAGTACTCTTCGAGAAAAGTTTAGGTAAATTGAATAAATTAAAAATTTCAAAACAATTCAATTGAAAATCAGCAAATCCTCATATTTGAGGAACCATTCCAAGCATGTTCTCTACATGTCAGTGTGGATGTTCTCCAGGTACTCCAGCTTCCTCCCACAGTCCAGAAACATGCAGGTTAATTGTTGACTCTAATTTGTCCATAGGTGTGAATGTGAGCGTGAATGGTTGTCTGTCTCTGTGTGTCAGCCCTGTGATAGTCTGGTGCGCTGTTTTCAGCTGAACCTTTTTCAGATGCCCTGCCCTGACTCCTGTCACTTGCTCGAAAGTGCCACGGTGGATGAGGAACTGCTGATTCATAAAGCTGAACTGAGAAATTCCCTCCATGACATTTCACAACAAAAAACAAAATAAGGTGGCAGCTGGTGAAGTAAATGCCCATCGCAAGTAACAACCTACTTGCTGTTGCTGTATTGCATGTCATTTCCAGTAAATATCACAATTTTAAATGTGCTTTCTCTTTTAAAAGTAAGATTAGAAACATTACATGATAGCAGATAGGCTACTTACCAATCTTTTCTGGGAATAACATCAGATGAAAAGTTAACATAAGCCTAAATTTAATTATCATACAAACACTGACAACACGTATTCTCATCTTTATCAAAAATCAGTAGATTAACTGTTGTACTTGATCCCATAGGCCAACCAGTTGTTGTTAGTGTTGTGCTATCTCTCCAATGCTCAGATGTAACAGCAGAATCACATAACACAGCCTCTGACTCGTAAGTCAAAAAGCACAGCTGTTAGCTCTGCAGCTTTTGTAAAGTGGTCTTCCGTCAGCCATTTCCTGTATATTTTCTATTTTCTGTTACTTTCGCCGTGTATCAAACCAAACAAATGGGCCAGAATATTATCTCTTCTGCAGATATGGCCTTGAAAATCCACACACACACACACACACTCAAGCTGGGTTAAACATGTGTATACTCATTGTACAGAGAGCTCACAGAGCACATGCACACACTGAGCATAGCACAGTGAATAGATCCAAGATGTTTATTATAATTGCTAGTTGGTCACCGCCGGCTACTGAAGTCCCTGCCCCTTTACGGCAGTCACACTCTTTCATAATTAGTATTCCAGTCCAGACCCTAATGACCTTTCATGAGGTTTCTGCTGCTAATGGCCGATTTCACAATATCTGCATGAGTAATGGCGTTACAGACATGTGCAGCGTAGCGACAGCTGATTTACATAGGAAATTGCCATCAGAGCTGCCTGAGGGTCATAGTAGTAGAGTTGACGCAGAGGTAAGTGTGTGTGTGTGCCTGCATCTGTGTGTGTGTTTGGTGCTGTCGTTCACAAACCTATCTATTCTCTCACTAAACCTTTGACCAGTGAGAAGTTCAAACTAGTCACAACCCACCAATAATCACCCTCACTGCTGTGTTCATTTATGCGTAATTATGCCTTATATTCTGTTTGCACATTCATGTCACACGCTGCATGCATGCTCGCTTGTCTCGCTATTATTCCTTCCTCCTCCATTCCTTGCCCTCCTCTTTTACCTCAGCATCTCTCCTTTTCTCCACTTTCTCTATTACAGATTTAGAAAACAGCCACATTCCCGCCGCAGTTCTCTTTTACAAGACTATAAACATCCAACCTCAAGTTGTCCCTCCACTCCTCTGACAACACAAATACAAAGCCAATTTGCAAGTGTGTCTGGTGTGAGGGTGTGCTTCAGAGATTTAACAAGCAGAAAGGTGCAAAAATGTGTGTATCAGATACCAGATGCATTGATTTCCCACTCTGCTGAAGGAATTTTAAAAAAAATATATACGAGCTGGCAAGAGGTAAGAGACATTGTCCCTTGTTGATTTCCTTCGAATGTTCTTACATTCTCCTCCATTTACATTCTGTAGCTGCTGTTTTGTTTTTGCTAGCCTTACCAGCAGATTGCTCCAAAAATGCTTTAATTGGAGTTCTACTCTTACACCTATGATACTGAATGTTAAAAACATTTTGAAAATGCACAACACAGCCAAACACACTTGGATGCCCCCTGAAACAGTTTGATATGTAACATACCGACAATAATAAATGACAACATTTTGCAAAAAAGAAGAGCCATTAATGCACTGATTCTGTTCTTGTGAATTTACACAATAAATGACACTGTTTCTGAAAGGAGTTGGTTGTAGTCACGATCAATTCTGAAAACTGCTTACATGTATTTCTCTTACTTTTTAAATAACACTAAAAACTCTCTAAGAGGCATCAAGCATGAATGAAGCATCAGTCACTACGTTGCTACCGGAGACATTTCCATCACATCATGCGCCACTGCTGAACAATTCTCTTGTTTAAAATGGGGACAATATTTCCATTTCCCTTGAAAAGTGACTGTTGAATGGTGTCACAAAAGAGGTCATGCTGTTGTTTGTTGAGCCGAAATGTCATATTTGTTGAGCCAACGAAGGGCATGTTCACACCAGCCTTGTTTAGTCTGGTTGAATCGAGCCCTGGAATGTTTACCCCTTTGGTGAGGATTGTCTCGGCTGATGTGAACGCCGAACGATTGCTCTCTAGCCTGCCTCAAAGGGGTGGTCTTGCACCGCTTTCCAGCAAACTCTGCAACATTTATTTGTAGTATGAACAGTATTCAAACTAATCACAGGAGGCCTACCATTTCATGTGGCATGACATTGGTTGGTACCAAATTTTGAGTGGCAGGAGAAAATCCTGGACGCACAAAAATTGGAGATGAACAGGATCTCATCGGAGCCAGCTGTCTTCTAATCGTAGTCTTTCTTAAAACAAGAAAGGACGGCAGAGGATAACACAAACTGGAGCTCCAGGAAAACTGAAAGTATGTACCATCCTCACTAGGGGTGAACCCGAAATAAAGGTAAACTCACTCATTATCTCTAGGTTTCATTGTCTGGGTACAAGTAGGTCAATTAAGTCATCAGCTGATTCACAATCAACCAATAGCACGGTGACACACCTTCTGCGTTAGCCTATCATCTTACTGCTCCTTGTTTTAAATATGGTTCTTTCTCTGCTGTAGTTCTTTCTTGCTGCCGTTGTGCGTGCCCTCCACCTCCAGGTTCATCAGCCTCATCAGCCTCAGAGTCAGCAGCCACCACCAGTGTTTGGACTCCATGGGGGGATTTATCCTGCATGTCCCTCTACTACAAAATATCTCCCTCTGGTGTTCAAATGACGTTTTTCCAAACAACCTTTTATGTCGGGGCTTCAGGACACTTGGATCACTACGGACGAGCTGTATGGAGATATTTTGTGGTTTCAATTATGTGTTTTTGGATGTTTGAATCTGGGGCACCCAGCCTCCATTAGGTGGAGTTGTGCTGCTACCCCCTCTCCCCTTGGATCTCCGGAAGTGATGTGAGGACTCTAAAACTTCACCTGAGCCTCCCTCGGCATATGGGTGAGTACATAATGGCTGAATTTTCATTTTTGGGTGCACTATCCCTTTAAGGGTACTGACCGAATTATGTCTGTATTACGGAGAACTGGTTTGGGTTAAATCAATTGGTGCCAAATGCTGCTACCTGAGATTGTATCTGGTTGAGACAAGAGGTCGTAGTGCTGCAAAGCGCCCCAAACTCTGGAGGCCAGCCACAGAGCTCCAAGGCTGGCAACTCAACCCTAGTTTATCCCCACCAACCATGACATAAAACCTGTTTTGAAATACATTTCTGAATCTGAGCACTCACATTGGAACATGGCGTTTGCAAAGCAACTTTTTTTTTTTTTTTCACCGCAGGAAGACGTGTAGAAACAGCTCTCTGTCTCTGTCTCTCTAAGAAAAATTCAAAAGTTCTATTTACAACCACGGAAAGCAAGCAAGAACGAAACAAAGTGACCTGCTTCGTCTGTCTATGGATCTTGTCTGGTCTCTTTCAGAACGGTTGACAGTACTGTTGCCGCAGCGACACTCACACTCACACACACACACACACACACACACACACACACACACACCTACACATTCACCCCAAACACACAACAAACAGTGTGGGCTGGAATACGTCTTATTATATACTAATTTCTTATACATAGTTAAAACAAATTGTTTGTTTGGATGTTTCAGCTATTTTGTCTGGTGTGGGGAAAATATGGAAACTAAAGTCACAATTGAAAATATTGATCAGTGAGGGGGGAAAAAACATGACTGAACTATCAGTTGATGATAGGCAAGACTTGACAAATCCAATTTGACTATCTAAATTCATAGTCAGGGACTCAGCGAATCTTCACATTGGTGTGATTCAGGAGGCAGAACCTGCCCTGAGGGTAGACATGCATTATGGTTCCTATTTCATATTCTATTTATAATGTGTTTTGTGAACAATGACCCTTTTATATTTCATTAAACTGCTCAGGGGCTGTGACAAGCCTCTTGATACTGTAGGTTTAAGATGGTGGTTACATTAATGTACGTGTACTTTATGTATGGGTGCCTCCTTTCTTTGTTAACATGGAGCTACCACTGTAAAGCACAAAGCCTGATAACATCCTCCTTTCAAGGTCACAGCAAACAGTAAATTATATTATCAATATCCATGATGATAACAGGTAGGATACTTTTCTTTAGAGTAACTTTAATAGCCATTTATATCACTGTGTTTATCACCAGCCTGGATTCATATCAGCCAACATCTTGTATCTTCTCAGAAAACCTAATACAGTCACATGCATTACGACTTGCAAAGCTTCTGTTATCATATCCACATTTACTGTTATTGTCTCTAAAGTGGTTACATCTCGGTTTTGAGAAGTCCCATCACTACTCCTTATTACCATAAACCTGCACATTTCAGGCCATTAGCTGCTATCGCAAGTGGTGTCTCCAAATGGTAGTCTTAATGGGTTTTTTCTTCACTTCACACTTGTCGATCTACAGTAATACTAGATGCCAGCCTTTCATTGGACAGATAGAGCAAGTTGGTATTGCATGGGTTCAGCAAAAAAAAGTCACGGCTGAATTTATTCAGTAAAAACAGTTACCCATATCATAGGTCATCTCAAAAGCTTATCAACATAACAATGCATGAGAAGGTTTGAGATGTCAACAGGATTAACCAGAAGACAAAATATTGGTTGCCATTTCCTGTGGTCTTACAAAATCTCTTGGACTTAAAGGGATACTTCACCCCCCAAATAACCATTTGTGTATCAATTACTCATCCCGCGTTACATTGGAGTCATTAAGAAAACCCTATTTTCCCTGTACTGACTTTGGTGAACAAAGAATTCAGAAACAGAGAAGATTCTTGATGACTTTAAAGGTGCTCTCAGACCTAGAGTCGTCTCCTTTGGTCTGAATCAGGGATTCATTTTGTTACAAAGTTGTATAATTGTCTAGAGTTGGTTCGTGTGCTCACGGCAGCATTTACAAGCGGACCAGATCAAATGCTCAAAGCCAGACTCCATTGACAAAAACAGAAATATTATCTTGCTGAACACAGGAGCTGCTGGTCTACAATTAGTGTGATTTGTAATTCTGTGATTTGTAGTTGGTTTGTGCTGTTGTGTGACTTTGGTGAATCCAAACTAACCTTTTCAAACACCAAAGTCACACGATGACACAAACTACCGATCGAGGCAGTATTCCTTAAAATAAACTATAATGAAGAGACCTACAAAATGTGTGAAATATGGAGACTTGATGACAACTAACTGTTGTTATACTTAGTGCCTGTGCATATCATTATTTGGTGTATTACACCAATTACGTCTCTGCAGTATAAATATTAAAATCTCTAAGTCAAGAGATGTTATGGACATCACTTAAGCAATATGGGCCTTGGAAGAGATGCTGATCTATAAAATGCTTATCTGGATTAAAATTCAATCAGTAAAACCATTTACAGGATAATTCAGCAGGGTCTCTCTGAGCAATATTCACCCGAATAATTCACCGTCAAGTCCAGGAAGCTGTCCAACTATTTGCCTCAGTATGATATTGTAAATTTCTAATGACAATTTCGAGCTTTCCATAGCTTGACATCCACTGCCACAATAACTAATTGCACTAATGTGCCATTGTAAGTTGTCAGATTCAAAACTCTTCTCTTTATAATGCAACACATTATGCCTTCTCCACTAAGTGCATACGTTATAGGCTATAGCTAGCATTTCATTGTCAATTAGCGTTTCTCTGTTACTGCGTTGGCATTTTGTTGTCAGCGTTTCGCTACAGTTATCCTTTTTAATTGCCACCGTTTGAACAATCATGGTTGTGTCAGTAAAATATTTAGTTACTGTGAAAAAAGCAATTAGCTGTTACCACTTGAGGCAGCAATATGCACTCACCCACACACACAAGCACTGAAGAGACACATGGAGTCCCACGTATAAAACACGCTGGTATGCATTTGTCAAAACTGTGTGTATGCATACACAAACAATCGATTGTGTTTAAGCGCTTGCTGCTGAAGTCAGCAAGCAAGCAAGGTCGGCTCATTCCCCACTTTTTGCATTTAATGCTGATATTTCACAATTCATTAGTGGCTCACAATACTTATCAGGGCATTGAGAGTGCATTATTTACATTTAATTACTGATCAGTAATTATCAATTAGCCTTGAACAAAAGGAAACATGACATATAAGTGGGTGTATTTAAACAATTTGCATGCTATAATGTATCAAGACAGTGATAGTGGGAGTCTCGATTATCCCTCATTAGAAATTTGTGTTGAGCTTGCTTCTTTCTCAGGAGATGAGGCTACAGCATACATAACAGCATTCCAGGAACTGGTATAGCAGGGTTTTTCTTTAAGGGGAAATATGCCCATTCTCAAAACTCATGTATGTTATTTTAGACCGTTTAAAATATTAGTAAACATGAACAACTCTCCCAAATCCAAACACCTGAGTGCTAAAATTCAAATTTGTCTGGAGGTGCTCCACTGACATTAGATTGGGAAATATATTATACATGACACAGAGTAATATTCTGAGTGTATAGGTACATGTTCTGCTTCACAACTGAGAACATGACAACAGAATAAAGCTCATGTGGGTATATAAAAAGAAAACAAACATACTGTAGGTCCATAAAATCAGGCTCCCATTTATTGTCTATGGAGCAGCTCCAGACTTTAAACCCTATCACATCACAAGTTTGAGTCTTGCTTCTCTGGTTTCTGACTTTGAGAGAGAATACTTCATATTCACAAATATAGTTACAGTTGTATTTTAGCATGTGATGTACAAACATTCGCTGTCCTAACAAGGATTATCTGTTTAAAGTGTAAAAAAACAATTGAGAACAAGGTGCAACAGAGTTCAAGAACCGTAAAGCTGCAGAGGAAAACAGCAGGCCAAAATCTTTGTTGTAGACAATAGCCATGCAACACAATAATACACAATATCTGCGGAGGTTTTTATCATCCCTGAAAATACCTTTAATGAAAACAATGAGCCCTTGATATGTCCACTGATATATGAAGTAGAAGTAAAAATAAAATAAAAAAAATAGGACATAGTATGTAGATGTAGGGTTGTGACGACACAAACCTAAGCTGTTCAAGATTCCATCCATGTACCTTTGGCTGGATCATTCATACATACAGTATGTGTAGATCTGTATGAGACGGCCATGCAACTGGTTCAACTAAGCCTCATCTCTGAGCCTCTCGATCAGCACAAATCTCTTTCAGCCATAGCATCTTGATGCCTCACTACAACCTTGCACCCCACAGTCCTCTATCTTCACCCTGCTTCCTTCACTCAATTTCAATTCTGCACCACACTGCCAATTCACACTGCTACTGGGCTATTTTTTCATTTGCAAACACTTGGTGACTATTGTAAACTGTGACTTAAATTTGTTCTTTCTCTCCCTATGTCTTCTACTGAAAAGCCTCTTTCCACAGAGCAGTCCGGATCAGTTTGGTTCAGTCTGGGACACTCTGCAATGGTTATTTTACATTTCCATTGGCAATAGTAGATGGCTCCAAGAGAACCTTTCTACTGTGTCCTGCTTTTTCCATGTCTCCTCTGTTGAGGTACCTCGCACAATGATCCGATACTAAAACGTGGGGCTAGAAACACTGCAGTCTGTTTATTGGTCAATAGAGAATTGTCACTCTTGCTCTACAAGGATTTAATGCACAACAAACCCACTATTTTTAAACATCCCATTGATTACAACAGACTGTAAATACTTCAGCGTAATTCCTATAATTTCTGAAAATGTCGGCTTGCAACCCCATTGCATGGCCAAACAATGAGTTACAGACGTACTTCTGAAGAGGAAATACAGTATGAGCTGGATGGAGCAGTTACACAGCTAATACTATCTAGTAACAATCGTACATTTAGGAGTATTGTCTGTTGTGGAAATGCTAAACAGATTTAGAGGTTAGGTACATGTCTGGACAAGTTATGTCCCTGTTCTAACGATACTATATTCAAAGTGTTTGGTGGACATGCAGCTAAAGATAAAACATTTTCATCTATTTTATCTTCTTCTTGATTGTCTCTCGCTTATCCATAAACAGTCCCTTCCACATTTAATGGCAAACACTTTATCTGTTTCTCGACCTCACTGCATCTCTCAGTCCCATGGCTATGACGCCATCCATTCTACTTTGCGACTTGGGGACAAAACATCTGCTTAACGACACCCAAATGACGTATTTTACAAATGCTGAAATACACTCATACTTAACATCGCTGCATTAGGCCTCATATTTGGTGGCCCGTCGACTTGCCAACATGAATGGCGCCTTTTAGCATCTGGGAGAAGTTAATTCTTCCACCAGCAAAGGATGAATGCTTGAAACGTTTTGGGGAAATGGCAGCTAACAAGGCTGGGCATGTTGCCCTCTCCGCGAACACAATTGAAGAGAATAGACAAAATTGCAGAGGATGTTGAGAGGCAATTGTTTGAGAGGCTTAGCGAGTCCCCATGGCATGCCATTCAAGTGGATGAGTCCACAGATGCAGAAAACCAGACGATTTTACTTGTCTGTGTGTGTGATACATCCATCAAGATGACTTCCAGGAGGATTTACTCCCTGCTTTATTACTGCCTTTGATGAATGACGTAGATGTCCAGTAAACTGAGATGGGTGTTGTGTGTGGGTGTGTAAACTGGCGGTGCTTTATGGCTTCACTGCTTGTGTGAAAAGGTGAGCCCACTCACTGTGTCTAGTGAGATGCTGGCAAGTAAGACAGATGGTGTAGAGTGTGATGTACAGTATGT
Source organism: Epinephelus awoara (assembly GCA_035609425.1). Classification (NCBI taxonomy): domain Eukaryota; kingdom Metazoa; phylum Chordata; class Actinopteri; order Perciformes; family Serranidae; genus Epinephelus; species Epinephelus awoara. The sequence continues at coordinate 16,823,731 of CM069316.1, read as the reverse complement.
CAGACATATGTGGATAAGACACAACTTCATGAAAACATGGACGTGAAATACAAGTGGTGTCATAAATGGTGTGTCCCAGCAATATAAGCAGTATTTTCACATCTTATTGATTACCTTTGTGAGGTAATCCATAATCAGTTTAACAAGTGATCAAATCACAGAATCTTGCAAATACCTGCTAACCATATTAGTGTGACCACAGCTTGGAACTTTTGTTATTGTTGTTGTTTTATACATCAGCACCAGCAACAGCAACAGGTACCCACCTGATGACCCCAATGAAGTCACATCTTACAACAACAACAACGGAGAAGAACTATGTTAATGTACTATAGGCTCAATATATGTTTCCTCACTGAGGAAATCTCATGATCCATCATAGACTAGTACTTTGTATTCAAGGCAGATCATCAGGGACAAATAAAGTTTAAATTAAATTTATCTCAATGTTGTTGTTTTTTCATATATTTAATTAACTTTTACTGGATATCAAATTGGGTATTGGGTTTTTCTGGTACTAGTTATCAACTACCAAATTTCTGGTCTCGGGACATGACTGGGTCAGAATACCTTGAGCTTGACTCTTTTCCTTTCCACCCTTGTGCAAGGCTCTCAGCTGCCATCAAATTGAGGCTCCAGAATAGACTAGATGTCACATAAATACTGCACACCTCTCACTCTTGCAGAGGCTTGGCCCAGGGCTCACATTAGTAGTCACTTAATGCAGTTTTGATGGAAAGTTGTAATATGGTTTAACATGGCATAACCTAAACCCCATTTTTATTTATTTAAAATATTGCTACTCTCGCTCTTCCCCTTCTCTGCATCTTGCATTCAAATGCAATCGCCTCCTCCCCTTTTATTAAAATGGCTATTTTTATTTTCCATCTTTTTTTCCCTCATTCTGCTCCATCTTCACACCCATGTGGGCAAGCGTGCATGCTACACAGCTGCAGATCTCGACGTTTTTTTTCTTTCTCCCTCTCCCTAACGTACACACACACACACGCACACACACACACACACACACAAGCACACACACACACACACACAAACATGATGAAATGAGCCGCATGCCAATTTCTGCTGCCATTGGAGAGGACTATACAGCCAAACCTCCTATGTGAAATATTCATTCAGACTGTCTTTCTGTCACACGTCACGCATGCACACACACATTCCCACACACATACACACAGGGGATACACACGCACATACATACACACTCAAGCTCATGCTACACTTACACACACACTGGCACACACGTCATGCTGGAATTGTTCAGCCGTTGGGGCAGAGGTTGTGATGAATGATTGCAGATGATACAGAGAGAGAGAAAAAAGTGAGAGGGGTTGCATCAAAGAGCTCCCTTCAAAAGGATTCTCAGCCTGGCTGCTTCTCCTGACTGCTCCTCTGTACAGTGCTTGGACAGCGAGTCAGTTACAGCAGAAAAAAAAAAAGTGGATTTCTATTTTTGACAGGATGCTAACCATATTCAACAGGTTAATTATTTCTTTTCTTGCTCTGTCAGTTGCCCTACTCTATCCCCATCTGTCACTCTTCTCTTCACTCCTTTCTCTCGTGGCTTTTTCTGCTCATGTATCTTTATCCACTATCTCCCTCATTACTCCATGATCCTCCTCCTTGCCTGCTTTGCCTCCTTTCCACTGTTTTGCCCTGTTCTTCTCTTCAGTTCTCTTAAATCTTTCTTTCCTTCTCTGCCTCCCCTTATTTCTACCCCCTTATCTATGCGATATTACTATTAGGTACACCTTGCTAGTACCAGGTTGGACCCCTTTTGCCTTCAGAGCTGCCTTAATTCTTGGTGTCATAGATTCAACAAGTTGCTGGAAACATTCCTCAGAGATTTTGGTCCATATTGACATGATAGTTAGGTAGTTAGGTAAGGAGTCAAACTAAGTACAGTCCCTGCTGTCACAGCCGAGCGTGCACCATCTTAATAGCATCACACAGTTGCTGCAGATTTGTTAGCTGCACATCCATGATGTGAATCTCCTGTTCCACCACATCCCAAAGGTGCTCTATTGGATTGAGATCTGGTGACTGTGGAGGCCACTGGAGTACAGTGAACTCACTGTCATGTTCAAGAATCCAGTTTGAGATGATCTGAGCTTTGTGACATGGTGTGTTATCCTGCTGGAAGTAGCCATCAGAAGATGAGTACACTGTGGTCATAAAGGGATGGACACAGTCAGCAACAATACTCAGGCAGGCTGTGGTGTTTAAACCATGCTCAGTTGGTACTAAGGGACCCAAAGTGTGCCAAGAAAATATCCCCCACACCATTACACCACCACCACCAGCCTGAACCATTGATACAAGGCAGGATGGATCCATGCTTTCATGCTGGTTCAACGTGTTGTTCATTGACAGATGGTCTTCTGCAGACCAAATGCCGCTCAGCAGTGTATTTTATTGTAAGTGTACAATTATTAGTGTTACAGATTGTTTATGTGTCTCAAATTATTGTGTGCCATAGTAATTTGACATGTCAGAGAGTTAGTGGTTGATTTTTAATTGTTGTGTTATAATGTTAACCGTTAATAACAAGGGTATGCAGATAATATGGGTCCAAATTTGATACAATCTACACAGCTTGCCCCGACCAAGGTGCTCTTCACAGTGAAGGCCAAAATATATTTTGGTGCCTCGAAAAGTTGCAGCAATTGTATCAGCAATGTGGTGGTAAATGAAAAAATTCACATTGTACAAGAAATCACATTCTCCACTCTTTAACATTCCACCTTTTCGTTCCTCCAGCTCTCCCCTCCCTCTCATTATCTTTACTAACACCTCTTCCCATTCTATCCTCTTATCGTCTCCTGTTATCTTTATCTTTTTCTCCTGCTCCATTGTGGCTGTCCTAAACCTACTCTGCATCCTTCCATCCCACACTCTTTGCCTCCCGGGTATCAGCTAATCATGGCCTCAGGTAGAGCGCTGTCATGGACCCCACAGCACTAAAAGGACAAAGTCAACTAAACATGCCCCCAGAGGAGAAACACCTTGTCGACCTGCCACCGGTGGCTTAGTGGCCCTGACATGCATAGATTCACACACAGAGGCACAAACAGGAAAAGACACAGACAGACAGACAGATGAGCACCAACAGACATTCAGACACAAAGACACATTTGCATGCAGTGAAGAAGAAAAGAAAAAAGTAGTTAAATATACTTCAGGGGAAGTTCACGTAAAGGTAAGTAGATCTGTGCAGACAGAGATGTAGAACAAATAATATCCATGAAAGAAATTTAGCCAAAATAGATTTTAAAGATATTCTCTTGCAAATCCTTGTCCTCTTTGGCTGGTGATCATTCACAGGTTTAAAAGCACTGGCAGACAGAACATAGCAATGTCTGCATAAACACTGTACGCTGTGTGCACGCAATATATATACACACCTTTCGTAAGTACATACCCGCTATATAATTTTGGAAGTATTATGAAGCTTTTTCTTATTTTCTATCTACTACCTGTTTCAGCTAAATGGGACACGGTGCTATCTTTTACAGACAGTACAAAAGATTACTTTTTTCCCACTGGTTTCATAATCTGAGGATTGTTAAGGCAAAGAGAGCTGCAGGGATGTTTCCTTTTTTGTAGGCCAACCTGGAAGTGAGCATTGCCTTGGTTCCCTCTTCAAAAAGCCAATGGGATTTTTCCATTGGATTTTGGATTACTGCAGAAAATAAACTCTGTGGCGAACTAAAGTTGCACTAAAGAAATGCAATCACCAGAAGTAAAAGGCTAACATTAGGCTATCAACAAACTACACCAATGTTGCATGACTTCGACATGCAAGTCTTCAAAGCTTCAAAATTCATGTGTGGTACATTTACTGACATATTTTTTGCTATAGAACGTAATATGAAAATCTCATAAGCTTGAGTTTAAAACCTTATTTCAGGCATCGAACCAAGGTACTAATTCCAAAAGCCCACTGTCTTCGAGACGAGGGAACCAGAGGTGCAAAAGTTTCCAGGTTTTAGAAAATGGCCCAAAATGATCACTTGAGTGTTGCATCGCTCATTGTGACTCGAGTGCAGGTCTTGAAAATCAGACCTGTGCAGGACTCTGGAGCAGCTTAAGGTCAGGTAAAATATTCTTCAAAGGGCTCTTTCAAAGTCACTCTTCAATAAAGTCAAAGTAAAATATAAGAGCAAAGCTTATGTGTTCAAGGTTTCGTTAGGACAGGGAGAGAAACCTAATTCTGCAGATGTGATTACATCACTTAAAAGTGGGCATGACTCAGTGACTACGGCATGACACAGAGCCACAGAGAGATATGGAGCTGCAGAGGACTGACCTCCACGCACACTTCCCTCGCTTGCATTGTTTGATCAGGAGGAGGAGGATAAGGATGAAATAAATAATTAAGATCTCTGCCACACTGTTTGGAAATGTAAACAAAGTTTTTGCCAGCTGACTAATACATACCTCCTACATACTATGACATTGCTTTGCTAGCTACCTACTAGCTAAAGGTCAAGTACTGCTTTGTATAATGGCTGCAGCTAGCACCCAGGACGGCCCCAGACTTTGGTTTGGGGGCCCTCCTCAAAGTATTTCCATTTCACATGGTACTGAACCAACTTATGTGTATTGTAAACATCAGTTTAAGCACTCATGCATTTTAAGCTTAAAGTAACATATAAGCAGCAACACTATTTTTATTTAGTCTACAATAAGTACCACTTCAGTTAGGACCACTTAAGTCAAAGAAAACTTTATTTCCATTTGCAGTATTATATTTGGCAGCATGGCTCTGTTCGGGGACCTCTCTGCCTTTGCTAGGCCTACACAGGAAGCCTCTTCCATGCGCTTACATGGAAAGCCTAAGGCAAGGTTTGAACCAGGAACCCTTTTGTTGTGAGGCAACAATGCTAACCACTGCACCACTATGCCACCCATAACATTTTAAAATGTGAAACCTTTGTATACAATGACTTGACTGAATACTTGGTGGTTGGCATTTACTGACAGATGTGTGTCCACATTGCCCAGGATGCCCAGGCTGTACCACTGACTGAGAGATGCACTGCCCAGCTAGGTTAAGTGACAGACAGACAAGAGAGAGATCTACTGCAAGCTAACACATCAACTAATCGTTACTATCATTTGCTGACATCAAACTTGGAGATGAGAGCACAGTTTACCTGGCTGCTGTTCCCACAATTCACTTCCACGGTGCTTCTTATCTCTTCATGACGAGAAGGATAGCTCAATTCAGTCCTCTCACTGATGTTGTAAACATTGACACCTACTTTGACACGAGGGGGAGGCGGGGCCCTTGCGTGATGTGCAGAGAATGTGCAACTTGCATAGTGAGTGTAGGGCCATCCGGCTCTATGGGACATTTCAAGTGCTGTGGTGGTCACTGGGACCTAAGTAGCTGCTTAGCTCACTTATGCATCAGTCCAGCTCTGGTAGCACCCCAAAACACTTTGCCTTAATCTGTGTCACCGGCTAAGATTTAGTACGCTGTTGACCAGAATAATCTACCGGGTTCTTGTGATCAATTTGAAAAGACATTTTCTATTGTCATATTTACTCAATAAACTGCTCCACACTATTTATCTCTGTGTTTGAATAGTGTGTTTATGACCAGAGGCGTTAGACTGACTGTTGAACCAACTGAACTACCTGTAATTAAAAGTAGGAGTGACAAATTGTATTCTGTTCCTCTTTCTGAGCAGAGATAGCGCTGTGAGGATTAGCTCTGGTCTTAGTCCTGCCTCACCACCTGCTGTGTGCTAAGCATAATGATTTCACTCACCATAATCACTGTAGCATTTACTCAGATTTTGTAATGCAGCGCTGGTACGTAGCGGCGTATTGTGCATGAGTGGTGTCTCCTAGGGGGGTTATGAATAGAAATGTAAAGCCGGCCTAACATGGTGTTATCAAATTGCTCCTCCTGCCCTTTTGTAAATTTGCACACATACAGACTCGCACACTGTGACAGACTCAGGCCTTCTGATCACGTTGCAGCAGCAGCAGTAGCAGCAGGGGTTGGGAATGTAACAATCTTGATAGATGTTGCCCTCCCTTACAGAATCTGAGCTGGTCAAACGGAGGAGAGGAGCCCTATCGCTATGTGGCCCTATTCATTATTGATTAGACAGGGTAGGAGATGTGTGTCCCTGTGTGTGTGAGTGTGTGTGTGTGTGTGTGTGTGTGTGTGAGAGAGAGAGAGAGAGCGAGAGAGACAGAAAGATAGACATAAAGAGCGACTCAGAGCAAAACTTAGAGCACAAAAAGTGGTGCAGGTAGAGAAAGTGATGAAGGGGAGCAGCAGCATGAGAGGAGTGGACTAGTAAAAGTAAGATTAGAGAGAACAAAAAAAAACAAGTGGTACAGGACCAGACATGACAAAGGGAGAAAAAGGCGGACAGAAACAGAGGTGCTGTAAGTTGGACAGAATCGTGTAAACACAAAGCTTTGAATTCACCATATGACTGGCAGGTAAAAAAAAAATGCTTCATGCCTATATTCGGTATCCATTTCATGTCGTCACATACTTAAAGGTGTACATGCAGCTTATTGTTCCATGCCCATCACACATGCTACCAAAAACATTGCTGGTTCCCATGTGTGTACGTGTGGGTCCAAAGAGACAAAATGGTGCCATATTACATGTGGCATTCTCTGCTTCTTAAAATGTCCTCCAAAGGCACTGCTACCCATCTCAGCAAAGATGATGCTACTGGTATAAAAGAGTAATTTCACAATTTGGGGAAGACACTTATTTGCTTTCTTGCCAAGGAAAGAAGATTGATACACTGTACCACTCTTATGTTTGGATGATAAATATGTGGCAAGGGCGAGGAAACTGTTACCTTTAGCATATAGACTGGACACAGGGGGAAACAGTGAGCCTGCTTTGACTGAAGGAGAAAGAACCCACGTTCCAGCAACTGTAAAGTTCGTAAACTGAACTATAAATACAATTAAGTGTCATCACTGTCATCACCATTTTATCCTGTTAGACATTTGTTTGAAACATCATCAAACTTAGCAAATGAATTCTCAAGTTACGGCCAAAAACATGTCTTGTGAGGTCACATTGACCTTGACCTTTGACCACCAACTTCTAAATCAGTTCATCATTGAGTCCAAGTGAATGTTTGTGACAAAATTTAAAAATAAGAAATTCCTTCAAGGTGTTCTTAAGATATCACGCTCACAAGGATGAAACAGACGAGGTCACAGTGACACTTGACCTTTGACCAACAAATTCTAATCAGTTCACCATTGAGTCAAAGTGAATGTCTGTGCAAAAATTTGAAGAAATTCCTTCAAGGTGTTCATGACATATTGCGTTAATGATAATGAGATATATGCAAAGTCACACTGACCTTGACCTTTCACCACCCAATTCTAATCACTATCGCTGAGTCCAAGTGAATGTTTGTGCCAAAATTTATAGAAAAATGCCCTAAAGGTGTTCTTGAGATATCATATTCACAAGAATGAGACAGACAAGGTCACAGTGACCTTGACTTTTGACCTATGACCACCAAAATCTAATCATCGTTAATACCAAGTGAATATTTCTGCCAAAGTTCAAGAAATTCCCTCAGGGTGATTTTCAAATATCGCATTCACAACAGTAGGAAGGATTAATGGGCTGACGCCATTATTCAACAGAATAATATTAAATCACAATATTATAATACTCTGTTAAAGAGGCAGAGGAAGGTGGGCAGATCACAGTCCCCGATGCAGTGAATATAGTTTACCATGAGCTTACCAAGCACTGACATTCGGCCTTGCAGAACAGTCAGAATGCCAGAGCTTAAACTAAGTTGTGAATTACCTGCAAAGTAAAGCCTGAGCGTTGAGGTCTTTCGAGGCAGCCAAACTTTCAGCGATGGTCTAGTTTGTAATTAGACCAATGTCTCAAAATAATTGGGTAATGATTTATTGATGCTACCTTTAAGTTTGACACATCAGCACCCTGTGTCACTTCTTGCCTCAGGAAGCATATTTCTGTGCAGCACCTCAAGCAGAGAAATATTTGTTATGATTATCATTTCAGTGATCAGGCTGCACTGGGTAGCTCTGTAAAATACAAATAAGAAGGATTATGGTGCTACAAAAATGTGCAGTGAAACTTGTTTTGGACTAGGCAAGTTAAAAAACTAAACCTAGAAGCTTGATGGAGCAGGGTTTTTTTTGTTCAGTACCCTGTGAAATGCATATTTTGCACATTATAAAAAAATGTATTAGCCGAATACCTAGTCTCTGCAAGTTCCCACAGAAGTTGTGAGTTGCAGATGTTGTGAGTTGCCCCTATAACATCTACAGTGATACTTGTAGAGTAATAGGAGTTGACATATTCCCCTCTCTCAGCCAAGCTCAAGCAGTGACGCCTGTAAAATAACATCAAAATGCTCTGCGGTACCCTGAGGAGCTGTGCACGGCTGTGAAGATCTGCTCTGAAGAAATTACTGGTGTCAAGGCACATCTGCAAGGTATAATTTAAACTCTTTACAACTGTTTTAACATACTGGCATCATACTGTAAAATACAGAAATACCTTCTATAACAGTTTCTCCATCTGCCACTGACAACTCAAAAGTCATGAGTGTATCAAAATCTAATACATAAATTATAGTGTTGCTCCATGTAGTGTGTCGGTGGCTTAGTGGATAGAGCAGGCGCCCCATACATAAGGCTGTTGCGGCCCAGATTCGACTCCAGCCTGTGGCCCTTTGCTGCATGTTATTCCCACTCTCTCTCCCCCTTTCACACTTGACTTTCCTATCAATTAAAGGCAAAAACTGCCCCAAAAAATCTATTACGGGGAAAAAAAGAAAAAGAGTTGCTCCATGGTCTGACTGATAGGTAAATTATAGTGAGTGTACTACTCTAAAACCTGTAAATGCTTGGCATGACATCAAATATATAACACTAAGAACCATGAAGTGTCCGCTTGGCACCTTTTACTTTTACTCACTTCACATTGTGCCTGGAAGTAGATGGAGTTGCGGTTTCTCTTGTTACTAAGAGAGCATAAAAAACCTTTTAAGCTGTAAATGAAGGAAAGAAAACAAACCATTACTTTCTACTTGTTGTGACCATGTTTTGTTAGATTCCACTGGCAGTAACATTCAAAAGTTAGTGGGGAGAAAAAATGATGCCAATGATGTTGAAAGAGGATCCAGTTATCCACTCAGATCGTACATGTCCTGCAGATGTTATGAGACCGTGCTAAATGCGCACACACATACACAACCCTAAATCAGGTATCATGATTACGACAACTTATCAGTTCAGGTGGGATGTGGTTGGTCCCTGCTTTGACACTGCGAGCCCCCGGGGCAAGAAACTTTTCACAGCTTTTAATACCTGAGCTCAAGAGCACCACCTTAATTAAAACTTCCCCTCCCTGTGTCTCTCTCTTACATTCAAATTCAAGCTTCATTCTCTGGTAACACCAATGAATATTAGCCAGTGTTGCAAACTGTAGCAGTGTAAATGACACCACAATATAAATATATAGTTCTATATGTATGGTCATACAAAATTTAATGAAGAATTTACTTTGTAACTTGTATAAAAACTGAGTATGCACAAACACACCAGGGATTTTTCTGCATATAAGACGGCCACCTCTGTCAACCTCCGTGCTGCCTCCAGCTCTCCACAAAACTCTAAAGGGTTTTTCTGACCAGTGTTGAGCTTGGTGGATTTCTGTCATGTGTAACTGCAGTTGCAGCCGTATGATGATATGGTGGCGCTATCGTCATCAGCACAATGCACCAGGAAAGACACTGCTAAAGAGGAAGTAAAGAGCTGCCTGTTTTGGACCACAACAAAGCAGAGGAGGCCCAGTGCGTCACAGTGTTACCTCTGGTATGGATCGACATTTAGTTCATTACAATTCATAAACACATGACTGCCACATACACTGATACAAGCATTCATTCATTTCATTCATTCATTTTCTGTAACCGCTTACACTGTTAAGCAGACCAAAGATTTGCAATGAGACAAAATGAAAAAGGCAACTACTTGCAATTTCACCATTCTGCAACGTTCTAAAAACCTGCCTGTTCACACCAATGCAACTAGATGAGATAGTGTATCTTCTCTATGCAACAACTCTCCGTTCTGATTTCCACTTTTCAGGCTGATTTTGTAGAATATAATTTGTAGCTTCTTTAAATATGAATATATGAGGATAGTGGACTGTATTCATACTAAATACGCCACAATGATATAAGTAAGCAGCAGCTATTAGTTAGACGATGAGAATGTGTGTGTGGGGGGGCATAAGCACATACTGTACCACAAGCAGAAGCAGCGACCCACCGTTCGACACTGGCATACCGTGAGGACAGAAACAGAGGGCTTGGTGGGAAGGGAGCACCTGCCGCAGCATAATTTGGCCAATTATTTCATATCATTTAATAAATCCCGAAATGTGATGCATGTAAATAATGTTTCCTTGTGCCATTTGATGTCAGGGTACACATGCATGTGTGTGCAAAAGATCAAACTTATGTTTGAGCCAGGAAAAACCCTGCACACAGACGCACACATACACACTCACACGCATATGCAGCATATACTTTATACATTAAAATGTGTTGAATTAAGAGAGCTGATGGCAGATTTGACTGTATATCTGCAGATATTTGTGTTATCTTGGTATTTTCTCTCAGCAGGGCACAGACCTCCTCTTCACAGCTTGATTCATTAGGGTTTGGTGTTTTCTCAGCCAATTTAGGAAGTATCTTTCTCCATTATTTTCACATTTTAAGCAGTGGTGTAAGTAAAATTCTGCGCAGCCATACTTTCTTGTTGCAGCTCACTTAACCAGGCTGAGTATACACACACACACACAAACACATGGAGAGAGAAAGATACTTCAACCTGTTCCTGCTGACATTTATGCTCTAACACACATGCAAACAGAAACATACATAGCAAGCACAATCCTATTGTGTTGCTGTGCATGCGCACTCGCACACTACATAGCCAACTCAATGACACACCCAACGGGCATGGCATGACATGACCAATCACCAGGACTGCGGTAAGATGCCTTTTGGCACTTTCTGAATGGTGCCCATGAAAAGGAGCGTGGAGGAGTGCCGTTTCAGCTATTAGATGAAATGCCTTGACGTGGCGGAGGCAGGAAGGGGTTTGTATGCATAAAATTGTGGCCCCACAATGGCCAATTCTTCAGGGGCATCCATTTTTCACAATCAAACACCATTACGATAATGGGTTGGAGCTTTAAAAGGTACAACTCACCTGATGGGTAAAATGTTTCTGGTATTTCCTTCCTCTTTTTGACCAATTCTACCAACCTTACTGGTGAGTGTAGGAGGATAAAAGTGGGTTAAAATGCAGAGGGAGATGGAGACATTGACTGTGCCCATATGCTGACTAAAAAGACATGTATTCAGGTAACACCTTATCTCACAAAGACGTATATATGTACAAGCACAACTGTCCACATACAGGCATTAGTCTGACTTTCCAAGTTCAACCAAAGTGTATCACATCCCTTTGGCCTCAATGAGCACAGAACTAATGGGAAATATAGCTGCATGGCATCATGGGGCAAGTTTGTGCATTTATATAGAGAGGAAGTTGACAAAGCAAAGTCCACTGCTGTTCTTTTCAACTTAGACTCCGAGCCACTGAGGTGCATAACAGAGAGCGGGAAACCACATAGTCCAATTGATTGCTGTGAAATACAAAGAGACACTGTACTTTTATCAGTGGCTATACCTCTCTACCTTTGGACTGGAGCCTGAAAAGATCGGCGCCCCCTTAAAACTCTGTAAAGCTGTGGGAGATCAATATCTCTGAATATCACAAGAAGGTCACTATTTAATATTTCTATGGTAACTGACATATGCACATGCACATAAGGACCTTTTTCTAACTACACTGATTGGCCTCACTTCAGCTATAATAAGCAGCTATGCCTGAGCCTCGGAGCCACTTGTGACCACTTGAGGACAATTGTAACAATCTGCTACCATTATGTTGACTTTCATATTAATCTACATAAAAAGCCAAACATGAAACCTTTCCTTTGTTGCAGGAGTACACAGAAGCTAATTGAGAAAAACTAAAAACATAAGCTTTAGCAGTTTGTTGATCTTTTGTAGTGAATTACATCCAGTTCTCCAAAATATAATAAATAATGATCACTGAACCTGCATGTGAAGCAAAAAAGAAGTGTTTTGGTGATCTTGCACTTTCATTGCAGGAAAAGCAAGAAACATCCTCTAACTGCAATAACTATTTGTCTTTGTGAAGACAGAGAATGATAAAGTCTAAAACCATCTGCTTATTCCTATCTCTTGCTAAGATAACAGAGTAGGATGTTCGCATATTATATAAGTGCTGCTATAAAGCAAGGGTGTTTACAGGGACGTCATTAAATCGAGTCAGGGCTCCAAATGTGACATAATGACCTTCATAAGATGCCAAAAAGAAACATTCTTAAAATACAAAGTCTGAAAGATCAAAAACTGGTCTTTAATAAGGCAATTAAAAACTTTGAGGCATCAGTGACATCCAATACCTTGATTTTCTTGTCTGTGAATGGATTTAGTTTTATGCTCGTCTTTGTGCCCACACTGTATTTGAATTGTCATAATTATTTTGAATCGGTTCCATTGAAGGTCTATTAACAAGGAAAGGTCCATTTGCCTCTCTGATTATGTTCTATGAATGATAACCATTGTGCTTTTATTCTCATGTCTCAGTCGTTGGCAGGCACAATAGGAGCAAATCTTCAACAGTACAGCATACACTGGGATCCAAACCACAAGCTGAGAGAATTGTTTTATACTCAGTAGGGTTTTGCCCTGCTCGAGACCTGCGTGGGGATTTTCATTTCAAATCTTTTTGCAGGGACCTCGGCCATGTGAACTAAATCGGCATTAAACAAATTTCTTTCTTTTGAATCACACGGCAAAGGCATGCTCATGAGTAACAAAAGTGTCTCTGCCAAGTTGGAAATCTGCTAAACATGTTACATCCTTGTTAAAAGTCCCTCCAGGAAAAGAGCTTTTTCAGACTTTCTTGCCCAATTTCAGTCAGTGCTAAACTTCAAAGTTTAGCCTGGTGTTTGCTCAAATGTATTCTGAAGTATTTTTATTGCTTTAAACTAAATCAATCACACACCAAGTCCCTGTACAATGAATGACTTTCATCCCACCTAATTTTCAGATACATTCAAAACATCCCTACAACTACATTACTAGAACATTTTTTTTATTTATTTTTTTTTAAAATTGCTTTGCTTCACCAGGAAACCACGCACTGTCGTCCAAAATAATCTCTAGCGAATGTCAGCTTAAAAAGATTATTATGACCATCAGTTATAATATCAAAGCAGGTCTGTGTGAGGTTTGTGCAAATGGTTCTGCTTGGCTGATGTGGGTAGGTGCAATCAATCACTGTATTGTGTCTCTGTATTAGGTCCAGTGTGTAAGATTTAGGTGGATGCATTGGCAGAAATGGATAATGAGTGGGGTTTTTTTCTTTTTATGCGTAGTCACCTAAAAATAAGAATCATTGGGTCTCATTCATGAAAAGTGAGTAAATCTGTGTGTAGATTTGCACATAAAAGCCTACTCTACTAAAAACCTACTCCGGATTCAGGAACGCCGCGGGAAACTCAGATTTGATCGTAAACACGTGGAGCGGAGATCGAAATAATTTTAGGTGAAGTGGACAACATGTGGAAAACATTTTATTTTCTTCAGTTAGTGGTGGTGTGGCAGGGACAGGCAAAGCGAAGGCCTGGAGGGAGGTAACAGGTGCTGTTAATGTTGTCTCCGTAGTACAAAGAACCATGTCAGAGGTGAAGCGTAAATGGTTTGATATAAAACTGGAGGCAAAGAAACGCATAAGCACACACACAAAAATACAGCGGTCACCAAACAAACAGAAGATTCATTTGTGGGGTTCTGAATGAAGTGGGAACGGGAAACCAGAGATGTTTTGTGCATAATGGATAAACTAAATCAGTGATCGCTGTCGGAATGTAGAGCTATTTAACATTTATGTTAACAAATGATACTGATAACATATAGCCTACAGCAGTCTGTATGCATCGTCTTCAGATTATTTGAATCTTAATAGCCTAAAGCTTTGATACGACGTAAATTAATCATTATCAAATCAGATTTATTCATTCAAACGATCGTCCTCCTTCCACCTGCTGCCCCTGCTGAACCCAGGCATCGAGGCCGAAGAGGCTGTGATCCGGCTGTCCTTACGGATATTTTTATTATCATCATTCAACGTGTAGAAAGAAAGTGTAATCTATTGAGTCGATTTACGTAGATAATTCACAATCATGAACCTAATCTGGATCTTAAACCTGCTAATTGCCAAATAATTTAACTAAATGTGTTATATTTTTAATATTTTGTCATGTTTAGATTACGTGTTTCAAAGGCATCTGTGTATTGTCTACATAACAGAGCGCAATACGAATTAAATTTGTCATTTCCAATAGTGAAAAGCAATATTTATGTGCTTTACTAAATTTACACAAGCACTACAAGTGGTCAGGAGCAGGAGTAGATTTTGTTAGTAGCTACGAAAAGATCGGAGCTACTAAAATATTGATGAATGCGGACATGCACGTAAATTTCCGTCTGCGAACAGTTTACACACAAATTCCTTCTGCTCACGTTTCATGAATGAGACCCATTGTGTTTTCTTTACCCTAGAATGAGCTGTTTATATCTACATATGGAGCGGGTCCTCATCTGCAGAGACCACCATGTTTCTATAGTAACCCAGAATGGATAAACCAAACACTGGCTCTAGATAGAACGATTCCTTTTTCACATTTCATGTCAGCCACCGTAGTTAGCAGCTGCTGCGGGATGAGCAGCATCAGAGAAACACCCTATTTTTAAAGTGGAACAACTGCTTTATTCAGTGTTTTAACCGGTTTAAATTACTGGGTCTGCTTATTTTGGAGAGGAGGAGATCTCTGCAGATAATCCTACTCATGGTTAAAACCTCCTGAATGTCTGGATCAGAAATAAGTACACATTAAGTAATCAAAGAAAATAGGTGAAGACTGTGCATACATAAGCAGGTGCTGGGCAAGCTGGCTGTTTGCGACGTGCCAAACTGGGCAGGAAATGGGACTTTAAAATAAAGGCTCTGTGCCGGAAATTCACTGCACTTATAAATAAAGTGTTTTTTGCGAGTCACTTGTGGTCCATTCAGAATAGACCCGCGACGTAGACTCACACTATATCACTGCTGATTGTGATAGTTTCTGTGAAGTATTAGTATGTCAAAAAGTCATACTATAGTATGTCATAAAAAATCCACTGTACAGCATCTTGTGTAAAAAAAAAAAAAATGTCATGATGAGGCAAAAAATCATAAAAATGTAATTAAAAAATTATAGTGTATCTAAAAAAGTCACAGTGTGTGCACTTTTCCTGTGTGGTCCTCAATCATATGCTGGCTCACAACAATGGCACTCATTCATCAAAACTTCGAGAACCCCTGATCTAAGATTTTTGTTTCAAAATGCTCTAAAACGTCTGGTTTAGCAAAAAACATAAAATGTCTTGGGGGGAACATCCCCCCAGACCCCACTGGAGGGTTGGGTCACAGGTGCAGATTGAATATGGTCCCCCACATTGGTAAATGGGCGATAACAGCACTGCATAGATTAATTTTTTTCAGAAAGTATAGTGTTCGTCAGACTTTCATTTGATAAAAGTCGGATGAGAACTTCTGCATTATTAGCAGTTCTGGTAAGAAACAAAGAAGCAAATGAAAAAAGTAAATTTATGGGCTTATATGACATGCTTTTGTATTTACTTTGAATTCATTTCCTCTCTCCCTCTCCCCTTCTCTCCCTCCACTCCCTTTACTCTTTCTTCTCTTTCGGCATATTTAATCCATTTTCTCCCTTACAATAGACTTCCTATCACCAAGACGAGTTGGTTTAATATTCTACCTCATTCC
Source organism: Epinephelus awoara (assembly GCA_035609425.1). Classification (NCBI taxonomy): domain Eukaryota; kingdom Metazoa; phylum Chordata; class Actinopteri; order Perciformes; family Serranidae; genus Epinephelus; species Epinephelus awoara. The sequence goes on along the minus strand of CM069316.1, from coordinate 16,807,720 downwards.
ACCACATACAGCAGACACATTTTGTTTGCCAACTTGACTTCTTTTTCATTTGCCTGCTCATTTTCTGTATGATGAGTCGGGAAGCAGTTTTGTTCGACATTACTGCAAATCTTTTCCACTTCTTTGTGGTTTCTATTATACAGTGTGTGCATAGAAAATCTAAACCCAATCTAGGGTTCAGTTGTTGTGGAGTTTTTAAAAGTCTGACGCTGACATTTTTGCAATAAAGCTGCAGTTTTGTGTTAATATTCAGTATCTTTCATTTGGACCGTTTCTATGCCCAAAAGAGTCCCCTGTTTCCTCAAGAATTTTACGGTCGGCTAGGTGGAAAAGCCTTTGAAGCAGCCTGCAGACAATGGATTAACAGTCTCCTATGAAAATGAGTACCATTGAATTTTTCATTGATCAAAGAGCTCTGAAAGGCCAGACTCAGATTTCAGGAGGTTCCGACACATTATCCTCCTTCCTGACAATCACTATTGATCTTTAGCACAGAATATCAGGTAATGAGCATTTTTCAGATGGTTTTTCAAAATGCAGGAAAACCGACCTGAGCAAAGCTTATAATTTCAAACCATTTTTATCAGGGGTGAGTTAAAAATTTCACTTTGACACCTGACATGGAGGAAAGCACTTTCTTCTGTGTCTTCTGAAACATAACTATACAGAAAGAAAAAAAAAAGATTTCAGAAGGAACTCCAGATGAAGGAGGCTATAGGACAGAAAAAAATGTAACATATCCCAAATAGTGTATTGTAACAGCAGTATCAGATAAAAACACATTGTACAAGCTGTACCTGTAATTTAACCACAGCCAAAAACAGGGTGGCCCCTGAGCTGAACACCCATTTTCTATTCATTTCTGCAGCCAGCTTTAAAAGCACCACAATGAACGACAAGCAGCTGATTCATGAAATGAAAAATTATCAATACAATACATCCTTATTGTCCTATAACAACTCAAATAAGGTGCAGCTGGCTGAAGGGAGATCGCCAGGAGGCTGAAAGTTTCTAATGAGGTAAATTAACATTGCTGATGACAACCTACTTGCTGTTGGCTATACTGTACGTCATTTCTTGTTAATATCACAATATAAAACATGTTTTATAGTCATGAAGTACGAATCATTAAGTGGTTATGTCTCCAGTCTGATTTTAAAGCAACACTTACCTTTCTGGAAATTTTACGCTTTTCTTTGTTTGGTTAAAATGCAATTAATAAGCTGATGGCACACTAAAATGTAAGTGAATTCCACCAGAGATACTAACTCATAATTATACCATTCTCATATTGGTTCTAAGAAATCTCCAACCGAATGCAATGATTGGCCGAGCGTCCTGTCTGTTTTCCCCACGTGGAGGCCTCCGACTGACGTAAACGTTCGTGTTTACTCACCGTTTGGTCACAAACCAAAGTCTTGGACAGATTAAAAATCTGACCAGATGATGGTGCCAAATGTGCTCAATAAATCACAGAAGATATTACAGTTCACCCGAAAGTGTTTCATGCCAGTCTGTAAAGTAGATGTTGGTATATTTTACTTCATAAGTAAAAAACTGGGGCCCGGAACCAGCACCAGAGAAGAAGTTGGGGGATCACCAAAGTCATTAAGCTTCATCCATTGGGGACCATGACTGTCTTTACAAAATTTTACTGCAATCGATCCAGATGTTGTAGACGTTCAAGTCTGGAAACAAAGTGGCCCACCAATAGACCCACCCACAGTGCCATCCATGAGCCATGAAGCTGGCATGACTAAAACATGTTTGAAGAAAATAAGATGCTATTGCAGATCTCACAGACTAATGTTGATATACTCTGAAAGAACCTTGTTGGATGATATGTTTGACGATCTGCTTGGGCTGTACCAAGTTAGCCCTCCAAGCTAATGCGGGCTAACTATGCTAACAACACATCAGAAATGTGCAACATTTTTTGCAAACACCAGACATCCAAAAGCCAGAGACTGAGTTGCTGTGAGCTGTAACTGCACTGCTTCTAGGCAGGAGTAAGAAGATAAAGTTATCTCCAATCCTGGCCAGGCAAAGCCTCTCTTGCTTGGGGCGGCTGTCTCTTTAAGTCAAAGCCACACTGAGTCTGGGTCTGCAGCCGTCTGTACCAGAGTACGGTGTGAAAGTGCGGAGTGCTCATTCTGCAGGTAAGTCTGGGTACTGAAACATCCCCAAAGGAACACTGACTGACAAAAAAAAGACTGCTCAACTTGAAGGAATCTCAGTAGACTGAGGGTCTTCAACTGATGACTCGTATCTTAATCTTTCAAGGGCAGCCCTACTATGAGCTACCCAAAATGTAATAAAAGCTTTACCTTGCCCTGACAAACTGCTCAAATGTCTTTCTTCAAAATCCTGCTAATATGCAATTTGACACAATCTCTTCCGAGAGCAAGTCTGACACCACAGGCTAATTCTTTCTGCCTCTTTAGTCTCGTCCTTGCTGTCCTCCTCTTTGGTCCACTCCTCTTCTGTGCTGTTCAGTTCTTCAAAACCATAAGGAGAAAGTTCAGGTCAGCACCAACAACAGCAAAGTCACCCATTGTTTGGAGACAAAGGGCTGTGACAAATCACTGACAAAACCCTGTGTGTACTGCACTCCCAAGTACAATGGAGAACAAGATTGTGTGTCAGCTTCATTTTCACTGTCGAGGCTCTCTCTGGCAAAGCACAGTCTGAAAAGCAATTATGTTCATCAGGGAGAGGTACGCGTGATTTGAAATTAATTCCTATTGTCAAGCAAATAGGGGGAATTGGTTTTTTTTCAGATTGACTCATTGAGACACAGCGTCCACATTCACAAGAACTCAGTCATATTTATAGGAAGTTCCTTACTCTGTATCCTGTTTCATTATCCTCTCTGTCATCAGGTCTTATTATCACTTTTGTGCCATCAGCTTTTCAACAGAGATGCAACCAGCGCATCTGGGCTGCAGTGAAAATTAATGTGAGGGGGTGTTTGTCAGTATTAACCACCAGATGTAATTTGTTTGCAAGATGCAGCTATTTAAAGCATCAACTAAGAGATATGAGTCATCCCAACAGATGACACCAGTACGTGTTAGCCAGACTTGAACTAAGTGGTGTTTATTGTTCATAGTTTTTGTATACTTTGTAACCTAATACTTTTGTGATGTTTTGCTCCAAGAATTATTTGACGCAGTAAGTTCAAAATACCCAGATGTCCATCATGTCTGACTTCCTGTTTTACCTGTCTTTTGTGCATGATAGGCACCAGTCACTGCTTTTGTTGACAGTGCAGTTGCAGTATTTGCTCTATTACCTAACATGATTTGTTTGTAGATTTATTCTGCTCCAAGAAATATTGTCAAAGAATAAGTGTGTGTGTCAGAGAGAATGTACTAGGTTATAAAAACTGCATAAATGCAATAGGAGATTAGAAACTATAGGCGCAGGCCCATAACATCAAGTCTTCACTACTATCCTGAAGCCCAAATCTACATCTAATACCTACTATACACTAAAAGATTAAGAAAATGCTAATAAAATACTTAAGTCCGACACCTTCTCTCAGCTAAAGGCAATGGGTCTCATTCATGAAATGTAAGTAAATCTGTGAGTAGATTTGCCCATGAAAAACCTTGATATTAAAAACCTACTCCAGATTCATGAATGCTGCGGAAAACTCATATTTGATCATAGGCACGTGTGTATAATCATGAATGCCAATCAATCATAAATTCACAGCGCGCTCCCAATCGTCAGCAATTAGCAAACATCCCCGCCAATGAACAGCCAGTGACCACCATTTATGGAAGTGATAATTACTATGAACAGGTACATCCTGTTGACCTGCCACCATGGAGCAAACAAAGACAAAAAGAAAAAGAAAAACTTGTCCAACACTGAGATTGACACTATTTCAGGTGAAGTGGGGTCGAGAAAAGCATTTTTTTTCTTCTGTTATTAGTGGTGTGAGAGGGACAGGTAAATCACAGGCTTGGAAGGTGGTAATGGATGCTGGTAAAAATTTGCCGTTTGAAATACTGCAAAGTTTATTTTAGGTCCGTAGTGAAAGTGCTGCTACTTTTACACTGACATGAGACACCTAAGTGATGAGAACTAGATTAAAACAGATAATATTTCATCAGTATACACACTGTTAATTGGCTCCCATTATCATAAATACCACATTTTGGTCAGATAGACCCCACTGGTCATTAACTACTTTTCCACGCTTTACTTCAGCAGCAGAAACAGTCTCGCATTACTTTAAGTGTTTTATGTGACATATTCAGAGTAGTATTATGATGATGGTGAATTTTTGGATAGTGTTTTCAATGTTTCTAGATTTTCCGTTTTAAGATTACAGATTGTCGTTTACATCCCACGCCACTGACACTTTACTGTTCGCTATCATTTCATCTCATATCATATGAAGCAGCCTACTTCATTTTTGGTTCTGATGATGTCGCAATTAACATCCCCGCCTCTTTCACATGAACACAGCAAAACCCAGCGTTGACTTAACTAGTTGATAACAAGCTTTGTAGCACCGGTTATCCAGACGGCCAATGTTAGTTACTAAGAGTTAGTAAAACCAGATAACGAGAATATATCCTGGGTAAGTTGAACTGGCTTCGTTGCACAGGCTTCAGGTTAAAATCATTGAACTTCACTATTTGCATGTGCCAAGACTAAACATGTACAATTATGTTAAATGTGATTGATTTTATTTTAATGCCAAGACAAGAAAAAGACTGATTTAAGACAGCTCAGCCATTTTATGACCACTTTACACCAAATGATCGAGATCATAGGAGCATGACAACTTTAGCAAAACTCTCATGTTTTTCTTCTGACTTTAAGAATGTATCTGTGACAGCGAAATCACTTGAAAAATTGTTAAGTGTAGGGCTGGTACAGGCAGGTACCCTGGAAATCCAGAGTTCTCGCGAGAGCACAATTTGAATTTGCTCAGCGAGTCACTCTGGTAATCAGTAATGATGTTTATTACCCATGCCGTTGGAGCCGAGCTGCACCAATCACATTGGTGTATCTGATATAGGCGGGCCAGAGGCGAGCTAAACAGATGACGGCAGCACTGCGACGACAAAGTCCGGAATCAGTCAGTTAACAATGCAAGATCGCTACGGATGAACAACAGTTATTTGAAACGTCTTTGGCCGCTACAGTGACCGAGTTAGACTTGGCTTTTTCTCTAAAAGAGGAACAGAAGATGGCGCTCAAGTCTTTCCTTTGCAAGAAGGACGTTTTTGCTGTTTTGCCGACCGGATAAGGCAAGAGTCTAATCTACCAGTTAGCTCCTCTGGTAGCTAAGCGCTAAGTATTGTTCTGATTGGTCGTAGTGTTATCCAATTGCGTGCAGTGATATTTTCAAATGCATGCTTGGTGCCGCCGCTTGAGTTGGGCCATTTTCATTACTCATAGCCAGACCAGACCCTAAATCTTTCTAGATTTGGGTCTGGATTTCCAGGCTAGGCATAAGGTACAAGTGTAGACTATAAAGTTTTGAACATGGTACTCAGGATGGCTGCCCTTATGAAAGGGGTGTTTATGCTAATGACATTTCATGTGCAATATCACTTTTAACTCACCAAGGCTAATCCCATGTTGCACACATGCTGTAAATCAGGTGAACATTATTCCAGTATGTTTACTGTAGATTTTACAGCTTGTAAATATTACCTGTGAGAGTCGTGTGTTCTGTGCGGATAAGAGCACCATTCTCAACATGTATAGTGGAGGCACGTTTCAAAGGTATAAATATAATCCAGCTAAATCAGATATGCACAAAAGCTGGATATGAGCTAGAACCATGTGTTAATGCCTGATACAGAACAAGCCTCTCGAAGCACCTGCTCCTTCTGTACTGTTCCCTCTTCACAGCCTAGCTTGCCAACTAATATTTATACAGCCACATGCTACGGCAGATGTTAACCACATGTAGCAAACTCTAAACAGAGACTAGGCGTGCTACAATGTAGCGAGCTATAAACCAGGAGGAGTTATTTCATTTTCATCCTCTTTCAGTTAGCATTAAGCCCCATGCACACAGCTATAAACAGAGGGACGTCAAAGTAACAGATGTATGGTTTTAGCACATCTTTGTAGCCAGAAATCATTCCAACGTGTAGTCTTTTATCCTGCCGTTCTCTTTCAAGTGATCCTCCTCCTCCTCTTCTCCACACCTGCCTCTGCCTTTCCTCCCTCACCTCCTCCTGAAATTACAGTTCCCTTTCTGCTGCACTTCACAAGATTTAGAGTAGCTATCTTCTACCGTGCCATATGCCATATGCTAAAACCATGCAGGCAGTAGCTATTAACAGCTGTAAGTCAACTCAGCAGCTGCTTCTATAGGTGTTAGACACAGACTCGTCACCCTTGCTCCCCGTAATCTTGTCAACATGTGACCTTAGAGTCGTCGAGATAATCTGCCCCTCAGCGACAGATGTCCTGCTATGATACCAGAAGAGAAGGGCATGGGATTATAGCGTTATCTCCTGCTCCTCTATTAGTGACATGCAGGTTTTAGCTTTCAGAAGAAAGCACATCAGTGGATGGATGGATGGCGTTTGACTGGAAGCTGACATGTATGTGACATACTATGAAAGAATATCAAAGCAAAGAATTTAGGGTAAACTCTTCCTTTTCTTTGACGAAGTATATCTCTACAATACAAGCATCGAGCTATACCTGTCCGTTCCTGTCATATGTCGCTACAAACTAAGTTCTTAATTTTCCCCTGCGTATAAATAAGGCTCTGAGCATTCCTTATTCATGAACATCTCCACATGAATATAAAAAAGGAGGGATCAAGAGGTGTCCTAACCTATGTGCTGTCACCAGATGGTGTTTTGAAAAGACTCAGCATTAAGAAACATAACAAAGTGAAAAGCAAACTGTAACTCTAACTCAATACAGTTCAGTCGTGACCTGAACTAAAACACCTGTTGCACCTGTTGCAGCAAAAGTAACTATTTTATGGTTACCCACAGTTTCGACTACTTACATAAATTCAGGCAACTACTTCTATGAGTAAATTAAGTGCAAACATTCTAATTAATCATACAACACTGACTGAAAGCTGGTAATGTAAGTAACTGTCAAATGAATCAGCAATGCTCATGAACAACTGCAAACTGCTTAACATATTTTAGTTTGAATTGGCATAAATTAGAGAATGAAAAGAAACAGCTTAACTCTCGCTCGAGTCTTCATCCATGAGGGAAACAACACATTTGGCTGTAAGAGGCATTTAGATGTGTCACATCCTGTGAGTCAGGTTGCAAATCTGGCAAACCTGAATCATCTTATTTTTACTGCACTTGTTCACGCCGAAGTAAACAGTGTGGAACAGCATGTGTTCCCGCGGGGACAGCGTACACATGCAGACACCTACTCTGACAGACACACTCACAGGATATTCAAATCACCTTATTGTACTGTAACTAAACAAGCATGTCCTGAGAACAACTGTCTACACAACATTTTGTTTAGTAACATTGTGTTTTTGTGCATGCAAACTGATCAAGCATTAAACTGATTTCTGTAAGAATCCCCAGTCGGTATTTTACACTCCTGTTTAATTAACTGGGGTTAATAGAAATCCATGAGGTGTTAGACTAACAGGCGTATAGCTAGTCTTAAATCTAACAGATCGAAAGGGTTTGAATAGGCAACAAGTTTTATTCGCCGCTAAATCCTTACAGAACAGAACATCGATTGTTGCTCTGTAATTAATGTCCTTTGCATGTTTCTGTGGTGCTTAATGTTCTTTTTTTTTCATCCAGTTTATTTGTGATATATGGAAAAATGTGAATTCTATGTTCAGCACATGGTTTCCCTGAGAACTCCCAATCTATTTATTTGATTTCTGCATCAGTAATCACACTCACAGAGCTGGAGAAGTGCCCACACCGGCGCCAGCCAGCTGTATCTTCAACAGGCATGCAAACATCTGTAAGAACCAGGATCCGTATCACTGGTGAGTCTATTTAAGGTAATAGCTTCCCCTGGCACAGGCCATCTGACAGAGCTAATTACGATAAAGTCTCGGCTGGGAGGTTTCGCATGCTGCCTGAGAAACCTTAAACACAGAGAAACAGGCTGTTTTTCACTGTTTTTCTTTCTTTGTTTTCCCTCTCAAATCACTGTTCCGTTCCTTAAGCACTCTTAACTCCCAAACGGAGGCCTTCCTCATTAAGGGGATGGAAGCATTTCAGATTTCTCTTCCACCTCCTCCTCCTCCTCCTCAGCACGACAGTGTAGGAAGCGCTTGATTGACAGGTGAGACATTTCTGTCGTTGGCATCTCTCCCAGGTGTCCCGTCTCCTCACCGGGGTATGTTTATACAAGCACGCCGTATGCACAGAGGACTGACAGAAACAATTGTGCACACATTCTCACAAATAGGAACCACTGGAAGTGTACACAACCACACACACACACACACTGCCACAGGGGTGTTGATGCATTTATGTGTCTCAAAAGGAGACCTGCAAAAATTAGGAACTGTAAAATGATGGGGCATTAAAAAAATAACAGACAGGAGGTTTGTGATAACAGTAAAGAATGTCACAGTCGTTGCTACAAATAACCAGCGACGCATATCCATTATTCTCTATTTAATTTATATTCTGAATGTGTGTACGTGCAAATGGTTCTGAATACGGGATGTCTCGGAGCCGCCATTGTTCTGGGACAGACGTGCAATATCTGAAAATACTTCTGTGTTTATTTAGATAACTGAGCGTGTGTTGAGTAGTGAGGAGAAAGTTTTCATTTGCTGCAGCAGAAACTGCAAGCTTTGAAATTAAACCTGTTCTTCCCCCTATTCCTATGAAGTAATTCAGATGATTGTGCACACCAACACATACACACATTCACATAGTGTTACATACTGAACTGAAAATAAGATTTTTTTTTTTAAAAAAAGTAAAAACTATTTTGATTCTCCAGTGCCAGTAAATCCTATTAGCAACGAGATAAGAAAAAAACAAAACAAAAATAAAATAAAATGAAATCCCCTTGGGCCAAATTGAGTAAAAATGGTATTTGAATAAATGAATAAATTCAATACAAAAACAATCTTCCTCTATAAACTCAGATTACATGGTTATCTGCTCATGGTTCAGGATATAGAAGATGGTTATACAGTAAATCTGCATGGAGCAATACAATTCTATTCAAGTGTCTGAGAGATGAAAGTGAAGTCATTTTAACTTTGTCAAAACCAAACCACAGGTCATCTTGAGGACTCCTGAGTTTTGTCGCAAAATTTCTTGGGAAAGTAATAACTTCCCTAATATATTGTTTTTACGGATACACACCGTCGTGAAAGCGACACTTTACACGTTATATTGGTGTCAAACTCCTCACTGACACATTACGTTATAAACAGTCACATCTTAATTTAGCTAATGTTAGCAAAACACTAGCTAACTGGCTATCTAACATATAGCTACATCAGGAGGAGTTAGCCTAATGTTCAGTCAGCAAGGTCAAAACCCTTAAATGTGGGTGGGGTTGCTGTCACTTACTGCTCCGTCCAGCACTCACTGTATTCCCTCATAGATGGACAGATGAAATGTGATTATGTGTTTGTTGTCTAATGGGGAGAGGTGGGCAATGCTAGCAAAAGTAATATTAAAATCAGTTTGGACAGAATTGAAATGAGTGCAAGATTTACCTGCTGTTAGTCATGTAAAATGAAATGTAATATGTGTGTAGTGTTTTTTTTTTTTTTTAGCACTTTAGGTAAAGTTTGCAACTTTCAGTGCTTAATTTTGTTTTATGGCATCACACTGAGGCTAGACCAGCCTGTCTGTCTTTTAATTACACTGATTAAACACCAGAACTGCTGAGGAAAGACTACAAGATGTCATCATCAATTTGATTTTACGGTTCTGAGTGTCATAAAATGTTAATGTCAATCAACCTCAAAGGGGACTGCTGCTTGCTGAGACTGCCAGCAGAAACCTTAATGAGTAACTCAAATTCTACGGTAGTATTAAGTATTGCAGTCTTGGTTTACTTCTCAGTGTGATTCCTTGCATTGATTCTGAGAAGCTTAATGAATTTCAGATCCGTATCAGTGCCCTCTGCCTGACTTCAACGTCTGGCCTGGATACCACGGTGACAGCATCCACTAAGCCAATCAGCCCTGCTGCATCGAAACCCTAAATTCCCCATTGATACGAACACACATCACACGGTGGTGAACCATATGTTTTTGTCTTGCATCAAACACTTGTTCACTTACAGTAAACAATCTAATTTCAAGTGGGAAGAGGTGTGATTTTGCAAAAGAGAGCGGTTTTCTCCAGCCACCCACTGTTTTCTTTTTCGTTGGCCACACTGGCAGCAGTCTGAGACTGGTAATTGAATTAGTGGGCTGGAGACAACGTGGATTATTGCCTCTGTTGGGAAGCATGTCCTGCAGAGTGCCTACAGTACGGTTTGCAATCGAAATGTGGCAAATAGCGTTTGAACATTACAATAAAACAGAGTCTACTGAATTTAGGGTTTCGATGATCAAAAAAATATTAAAAATGTTATGACAGAAAACACGGGAATAGCTTGAGTTCTAAGTTCTAAGACCGATGTCCAGCATGAGCTTGTGCAGTGAGGCATTGCTTTCTCTTAACAAAAAAAGGTCATTAGGTGCTCTTTTACCTAACAAGTTCCCAGTGGAACAATGCCTAATCAGGTCACCTTTAAAAAGCCCATTACTCACAGCTAAGGTCAATGGAAGGAAAGGTCACACTCCATTTCCTTTGTGTTCCACAATGCCTTGAATGTGGGCTGACCTGGAATCAGCTTTAATAGTGTGCTGATTAACTAAAATATTAAGACCTTTTTTTTTTTTTTTAATTCATAAAAATCTGATACTTTATGTAGACTATTTTGATAGCTTGTTTATAACAAAAACTGGTGATCTCAGTTTAGGGATTGTTTTTTGTATCTTAAACAACCTTGACATACAAAACCCAAACTGACCCTCTCACACAGGTTCAAATCTACACAAACTAGAGTTAAGCCAGAAATATATGATATTGACCTTTTGGATATAAAATATCACCCCTTCATCATTTTATTCTATTCGGTCACAGTGACTTTGACCTTTGACCACCAAAGTCTTATCAGTTCATCCTTTGGTCCAAGTGGACATCTGTGCCAAAACCAAAGAAACTTCCTCCTGGGTTTCTTGAGATATTATGTTTACGAGATTGAGATGGACGTGAGGTCACAGTGACCTTGACCTTTGACCATCAAAATCTTATCAGTTCATCCTTAAGTCCAAGTGGACACTTGTGCCTAAACTGAAAAAATTTCCTCCAGGGGTTTCTTTACAAATTGTGTTTATGAGAATGGGATGGATGGACAAACGGACAGACAGACACGGATGGACAACCCAAAGACAAAATGCCTCCAGCCACAGCTGTCACTAGTGCAGGAGGCATTAAACACCTTATGGAAATACCTGCATCCTATTAGGCAAGAAGATCACCACACTTCTCATGTATGACTCTAATCTGGCTCAAAATTTATGGCATGTTTTCTTGTTTTTCTGTGCAAATGTATAAATTTGAATACCAAATGACCCTAAATTGTTTTTAGAAGTAGTTACTGATATAAATCTTGTTTTTATATGCATAGATAGTCTTCTGAGTCATGCCATGACATCAATCAACCTACTTGTTTGCTGCACAGTATGCACACAGTCTGGGTGCTCCGCATGCTGTCTCACACCCGCGGCGAGCTGTGCTGCACAGCTGAGTTTGGACTCAGGGGATGTGCGCAGACACCTGACGCACCCTGACCTAAAATAACCAGAGGGATTTTCATTGACGTCTACTCTAGAATTTGCATAGAGATAAGATTATTTGCATGTCAGAGTGGGTGTTTTAAAATAACTGCATGGCTGTGGGTACCTGTTTCAGTTGCTTCTTTAAATGAAATTTGATCACAGGAGATTTCATGCATGAGACCCCTGGAAATGTCAAATTGGTCGGCACCTCTGTCAGGCTCTATAGTCAAAGCTGTCACATAAAGGATTCGCTTCTAATGTACAGCAGCCTACATGAATGCTAATATTATGGAGCCTAAAAAAAGTGTCTCTTTTTAAAATAAAATTACATTTTTTAATGGGTTATGGTTGGTTGATTATCACCCTTCCACACCTGTGCTCTACCACTTTTGTTAGGCTGATTCACTGCTAATTAATCACGTCAAATCTGTCCTGTACACAAAGCAGCTGTATCACTCACCCACTAAGTGACAGTGGGGTCAAAAGACTCCCACCATCTGGTTTCTTTTAGGAAGCGCTGGATGACTCTCGGACAGATTTACATGCGTGATGACGAACACGTGTCAGAGGGTGCAGCCCCAAATCCCTCTACTGTTATCCGTTTCATCACATTTGTCAGACAGCTAATCCCACCTTTGTTTACATGAATCAACTACATGTCAGAAAACGTGAGTTACAGACATCTGCTTCAGGTGGGGATTTCCTCCAATTCCCAGAGCAACTTCTGATGTTAAAACTCGAGATGTTAAAACTCAATCAGAATACAACATTTGGCTGCATTGCATGATGATCTAACCTAGACATCACGGTATTATGGACACCTTTTGACATAACTTATTTAAATAAAAACTTCCATGTCACAAATCAGATATATATCAATGTCACAATTTTCCCTCCCTTTTACATTTCAACCATCCAAGAAGCATGTATTTTACTTTTTTTTTAGGGTGGTTTATCAGGATACAGCTCAATAAATACAAAATATTCTTAAACCGTCATACAATCACCTTTCATAAAGTTATTCCACCTTAAGTTCTAAACATCACGAGCTCAGAAGTAACATCACTCCGCCAGTAATGACAGATCTCCGTCGAAAAAATGACTAGTTATACTATTGAATAGTTATACTGTATTCAATGACATTTGATTTAAAAAAAAAAAATGTTTTTAGAACTTAAGAAATGCCTGCTGTCTGTGGTACCAGGAGTGGAACACAGTAACATGTCCGTAATGCTGTGAGTGCTCACTTTTTTCATGATTTCTCTCAGACGATTGGTCCAATATGCGTTAATCAAACTTGTTTTGACTTATAAGACCTTCCACCAGAGTTGAGGCGAGCAAAAGATAAGGTCTGCATTCATGGGAATGCCCATGAATATCTCAAGAATATTGTTATCACAAAAATACCCTGAAATATCTGTGTCTGACAAAACTATTGAAACAATCTCGACAGAGACAGACCTTTTTGCTAAAGGGTAGGATCCTTTTTGTTCAACCAGAAAAAGTCCTAAAATTTTTCCTCCAACCAACCAGCCTCCATTTTAATACACTGGAATTTATAATTGTAAAACTCACTTCATTCAAAGTCATTAGAAACAAAGTAAAACTCAGAGAAACCATATGGTCTGGTTTGGTTGACAAACACAAAGGTGTGTTAGCGATGCTTATTGTCTGGAAACATGATGGAATTCACTAATGATGACTGTAGGGTACTGATATTATGGTAAGTGTAATTAATCATATCTGGAAAGAACTGTTTTCCCTCTCGCCAACTCCTCACGCACCATGCCCCATAACTATAACTAGGGCTGGTTGATATGGACAAAAATTCATCTCTCTGTGTTGACAGGCTGACTGGCGATCCACGATATATATTTTGGTATTTTCTACAAAATGAGCGACATGTTTTCAGTTGCAAGTCAAGGCCACATTTGAGATGTCACAATCAGTTTTATAAAAACAGAGTGTGATCAAAATAAAATGCAAAGACAGGGATTTTATTCCCCTGTTTAAAAATATGCATCTGCATAACAGGAACACCTCCAAAACACTAATCGGCAGCAGGGTTTCCGTGAAATGCTGTAAAGTTTAGTTGATTTAAAACACACATTAAACACACTTTGAACATGAGTTAATAGCCACAGTTTCAAACACAAGTACACAAATCAGCTTCACTATAACTCGCAGCATTCACAGACAAAGCACTTGTCTGTATCTGGACACATTTTCCCCACAAATACAATATGCTAATATTTTTAGCACAAGCCTATGGCATTTTACATTGTACAAATTGGCCTAGCAGCTAGCAACCTTTTCCTCAACTCATATGAATCCAGGGACAACAGCAACATTTATCAATGGTAATGTTACATAATTTGGCTCCATTACAACTCACAAAGTTGACTGACAAAACAACTTTGTCTTTTACACGTTTTCCAAACAAATATAACATGCTAACGTTATTCGCACAAGCTGAGGGAGAACTTGTGAATGAGTGTGTGGGGAGTAGCTGTGCGGAGAGTGTGAGAGGAGAAATGCACACTGGTATGCATCATGTAACGCAACTTTACCCTGTATCGATATAAAGGCTGTTGTCTAAATTTATATCTTGTTTGAACATATATATATATCATACATAGTTGTTACATCGCCCAGCCCCAACTACAACTACACACCGACTACACCTATCAAACTAATGCATGTACTAAATCAGCAAAAAGAATTTCCTACAGCAAACATACAAAACAGTGAGTCTATGTAGTGCCACAGTTTATCAATATGCTGGTGCAACATAGTGTTTCTTTAATACCCACTTACCCACAAAGTCAAACAGTTAAAGAAATGACAGCTTTAATTATTGTTTACAGTCTCCACAGCTCTCTTTTCATCTATAAAACAATCTGAAATTGAAGACGGCTAAAAGAAAGGTCAAACAGATGTTCTATGCTCCTCTATTGAAGACTTTCACACAAAGCACGCTAGGAAGCTTTGTAGCAAAAGTAGCTATCATCTGTACAAATCATATACACATCACAGTAAATATACGAACTCAGTTGCCATCGTGTACACAAAAGAACGTCCACCACTGTTCGCTGGCAACATGTCTGTCTGTAAAAGTTAGTATCTGGCTTATGAACAAGTTCCCTGAGGCTTTGGGTCATGAAACACACTTCAAATCTTTCCTGAGTAGCTTCCAGTAAATAAGCAGGTAGGAGTTTAGTGTTTTGCTCAAGGGCATTTGGGATTTGGCTGTTGAAAAAACAGACAATGCCAGCTGCAGAAATTGGAGCTATGATTCTTATGCTTATGGAACAAGGCCTTTTTTTCCAGGGTTCATGTTTACTGTTTTGTCTACCCATCAACCCTGTCATCGAGAGAACATTTCATGGCATCCAGGGGAGAACGCAAACGCACCACAAAAAGTGTGAGAACACAAATTCACATGAACACACTCACAAAATTGTACACCTTTACATCTGACACCTATGTGTCGGGCACGTCATCCTGTGTAGATGGTGTTATTTGTCCTCTCTCTTTGCCTTCAGCACTATCGATTGTTCCTCTCCAACAAGAATGGATTCACTGATGCAGCTGACTGTTTCTTTCTTGGCCCTGGTGTATTTTTGAAGGTTGGACATCTGGTGGGTTGTTGCAGGTGTACAGAGAGGGGAATTCTGCCCATTTGGTATAATATCTATCTCATTTTCTCTCATTCAGTGTCACACTCTCCCTCTGAGGCCTTCTTTTTGGCAGATTTCTCCCATCAACGTCTTGTCAGTGGGGAGATCCCCGCACTGCTGAGGGACAGTTGAAGAGGAGCGCAGAAGTGGCTTAGGAGCATTTAATGAAAATAAATGAAATACATGAACAGACTGTGCTGAAATCAAACTTGGAAAGAGATCTTTTCTGTTAGATAGAAGCAAGGGATTTGCTAAATTATGGGACTTATGAGAGAAAAGACTGTTGGAGTAGAGAAAGGAATAATCCCACTGTTCTGTCAGAGCATGCTAACATTTGCTAAAGCACCAAACACAAAGCACAGCTGAGACTTGTAAAATTTAGCCTGCTTGATCAAAGGTCAGGGGATTCATCCTGAGAGGGACATGAATATCTGTACCAAATTACATGGCAATCTAACCAACAGTTGCTGAACCAATTAACTCAAGAACAAAAGGAAAAGTTGGGACCAAAGTCACTCTGACTCACCCTTCGGCAACAATAAATGTGTGTACAATATGCTGAAACCAAAATCATCATATGTATGTTACATTTGTACGTGTCACTGAAGCGGATATGCTAAGCTTTATGTTTCAGTTGTCAGTTTTACATTGTGACAACACTGTGGTTAATGTGTGGTTAGGTTTAGGTACAAAATCCAATTGGTCAAGGTTAGTGAAAGCATCATGCTTTGGATTCAAATACCTGGTTTGGTCACAGATGGACAGGTCCCAAACTCTTGTTTAAAAACCAGGAGCTCAGTGGTTAGTGTGGGTGTCCCATGTACAAAGGCACTGTCCTTGCTGCAGAGGCGACAGGTTTGATTTCAACCTGATACCCTTTGTTGCATATCATCCCACCTCTCTCCCTCTTTTATGCTTAAGTCTTTCTTGTCTAATGAAAGGCAAAAAAACTGGAGAAACCCCCCCCAAAACAAACCCCTTTTGTCGCTAAAAAATACGGCTAGATATGTCCCGAAATCCCATTAACAAACACCAGCTTTTGTTTCTGCAAACAGGGCTGGTGATTTCCTGAACAGTAAAAAACACACACTTTGGTTGCAACCAACAGGGCTAGACATGTCTCAAATGGTCACTAAAAAATACCCACTTTTGTTGCTACAAACACACCAGATCATGTCTCACATACTTTTGTCGATACAAATGTCGCTGGTAATGTCCCAACCTGTCATTAAAAAACACCTGCTTTTGTCGCTACAGACACAGCTGGAAATGTCCCAAGCTGTCATTAAAAAACACCTGCTTTTGTGGCTACAAATATGGCTGGACATAACCTGAACTCTCATTAAAGAAGACCCTCTTTTGTTGGTCTCAAACAGTGGTCTGCTGTCTGCTGCAGCTTGGTGTCATGCCATGCACCATTCCCTCCTGATGAGAAACTCAGCTCACATACATGTAATCTGAACTAAGTCATATATATGAAATGTACAAGGGTTACATATCTGGTTTGCAGGGACATTCAATGCCGACATTTTATTCAGGCAACTAGGCTAAGAAAAAGTCAGGTGATCACCACAGTCATTAGGATTCATCCTCTGGGAACCACCACTTACTAATCAACTATCTACATCATACATATAATAAGCATGATGTGTTCATTTGAATGTGATAATGTGAAGTAATGCTGATGTTTGATTGGATGATGCATTGCCATAATCTGCCATGCATCATTTAAAATGGGACTGAATGACTAACCTGCAAAAGGACCACCCTCAAAACTACAAACGTACAAACGACCACCAATCTACACATTTGCAAAACATTCCTTTATTATAAATAAATCTCCTTTTTGTATAAAAACTGGCATGCTTCAACCATGGCATTTTACAGGTTCACAACCCAAGGCTACAACCCGGTTAGCCAAGACAGCAGGAGGAAACACACTCATCTCATTATGCAAGGGCGATCCATCAGACAACGGTGAGACAAGAATGAAAAAATCGTCACAACCACAAAAATACTTACAAGTAGAGAATAACAACAAACATGTTTGAGTCTCATAGATTTTCTCTTACATTTCTCTTTTTAAATATCTTTTAAAATGTTATCTGTTAAATCTCTTTCCCAGCCCCACGTTTGCCCTTTTAGATATAATGTCTACATGGTTTCTGAGTTTTTTTGTTCTTTTTCTTTTCTTTTTTATGATTTTTTTTGGAGGTTTTAATAGTTACTCTGTCCACCACAGTGTCCTATGGTATGTCACTTTTTTCATGTTGTCTCTTTTTTATTTTTATTTTTTTAAAACAGGTAAGTTCATGGTAGGACCAATGAGCTGTGAGCAGCAGGAAAGCAGGCACACTGACTGGCTGTTTATGTGGTCCCACCTCTCTGTGGTTTGATGCGGAACAATACAAAATGTCTCATGCTTGGATTCCATTGGGCGCTTGAGTCTGTCCGTCAGTCCTTCAGCCGATCGGCTGAGAACGACGGCGCCTTCTTTCGCTTGGCACTGCCCCAAGACACGCCCCCCTCTCCTGTCCAATCCCTTTCTTCATCCCCTGTGGTCCCTTCAAATGGCATGATTGCTGTAGCTCACGTATGTCGTCTTAGTTGATGAAGCTGCGTGAACACGAGAAGGGTGATGGATTGAAAGAGGGAAAGAGGAGGTGCAAGAAAGAGGGAAATGAAAGTGCGAGGATGTGAAGAGAAATGAGAGAATGAAAGACAGAGTGGAGGTGTGGAAGGGGGAAAAGAAACAGGAAAAAGAGCAGTTGAGAGCAGATTTGGCTACAGATGGTCACGTAACAGCGTCACATCCACAGTCCACCTGAGCTGTCGGGTTTTTTTGTCAAACCTATTATGTCTTGTGTCCCCTCAAGCGTTCCATGGTAAATGTCAATGTTTTGCAGCAATGGCAGGCCTCTAACTGCACCATTGTTATACTCCAACGCTTTCATACAACCCTTGTATTATTATTTTTTCCATCTTTCACTTGTGCTTCACCATCTCACTGCTGGAATATTGGAAAAAGGTCCTTGATGAAAAAATATACAGTACAGTATATCAAAGAGAGCATGTCACTGCATGCAGACTTGAAAAATGACCAAAGCTTGTATTGATATTTTCTGAAAAGCACTGTGTAGACTCTCAAACTTGCTTCTGCTCAACCCCGCTGTCTACATAAATTGTTGCTTGGACCATATATGATATTTATTAAATTGCAATTTCATCTTTCAAGTGACGGATGTGAAGAGATGACTAAGCACTTCAACTATTGGCTAAATGAATGAACTGTGACCTGTTTCCTTTACCAATGCCGATAAAGTGCTGACGGGAAAACGTACTTTGCCTTTGCAAGTCTGAAACTTATTATGCATGCAGCATTCACAGACACAAACACACAGAGACATGCATGAGTTCATGGGATTACTGATGAAGATGCGTGTACAAACACGCCTTACACACAACTACCGAAAGACACACACACACACACACACTAAAGGACTCACACTTATGGATTGATTGAGACTTACACAAGAGCATGCACACACTCACACACACACACACACACACACACACACACACACACACACACACACACACACACACACACACACACACACACACACACTCGAAGCTAATCATGCATGCACATGCACTACTGTGAGGCACACATGCACATTCACATGCACTCCTGTCATTTCATCTGCAGATTGCTGACACAGGAGGATCGGCTCAACACAAAATAGAGTTGTGAAGTGAATGTAACAATGCTTCACTGTCACAGCTCGGAGAAGACACACCATGCTATTTAAAAACTGTCACTGTTGCAGCTGGTTTGCCACGCAACAAAAAGCCAGGCATGAAATTCATTGTCAAATTCAAATTAAACTTTAACTCAATGAAAACAAAACAAAAACTGCACGCTACACTTTACATCTAAGCATATATTTACAAAAGGAATATGTGTACATACGTTGGTACAGTGCTACTCCATCATGACATGCAATTAGTGTGAAAATATAAATGTATTAACATTAGATCAATTATTTGATTGAAAGACTAAATAAGCCCATATGAACTGCTGTTAGACTCCATGTTTCCTATTCACTAAAGGTTTTCATCTACATGTATGTGCATGATTGTGCATGTATGCTTTAGCCTTCGTGTGATAAAACTAGAATATCTGTTATTATATGTATAGTTATAAAACTCTGGTGTTCTCTTACTCACTGTTGGTCTCCATGCTCTCACATAGCTCAGTCTTCACCTCTCCGTTGGGCCGGTCGCCTCCCTTCTGGGTCAGTTTCCCCGACATGGTGGCAGCTGTCACAATTGCCTGTATCATCACGCACCCACATTCAGAAAACCATTAATTGAAAATGAAGACGAGCGTTGCATAATGTCTGGTTTCCCTCTTTAAAGTAATACTTCACCCACAAAATGACTATTTGTATTTGTATCAGTTAGTCATGCTGTGTTACCTTAAAGGAAACTTTGTTTTTCTCGCACCCCTGCGTGGAAAAAAGCAAACATATTGATTTATTGTATGATTGGGGACCACATTTAACAGCAGCAAAGCCATATCAAAACATTCTCTTGGAAATTTTCACACAACCCATGCAGTATAATCAAGTCTCATTCGTCCAGCTGATAACCAATATCACCCTGTGTATAAAACATATGAAAATACGAACTGAGATTACAGACGACCCTGAGTGTGCTTTACATTCCCTCTATTCATTTCTGTACCTCGAGAAAATACTGTCTTTGTACCTCTTTTTAAACTGTCTGATATCTGTACTTTGTTTGATTTCTTCACCCAGTGTGTTGCACAAAATCATCCCACAAATTGAATATACACACACTTATCAGAGTGGTGCAAATACAGCGTTTCAGATTTAGTCCACCTCTTTAAGTTATATGTTCAAGACAGTTTTTCTATGTTGTCAGGTAGTATGTTATTTCTTGCTTTGTACGTGACTTGAGCAGTTTTAAAATCCACCAAATCCATAAACTCCAGTTCTTGTGACTTCAAAAACAGGTTATTAGCGTGTTCCCACTGTCCAATGCACAATGTCTTTCAACAGTCCAGCTCCAAATCTAGGAAATCAAAACATGGCAGCAGATGTTTTTATCATGGCGAAGGGAAGGGAAGGGAAACCATGTGTTTCACCGTTTTCCATGGAAGCACAGGAGAAAAGGTAACACGGCATGACAAAGTGGTAAACAAAGGTTCATTTGGTGAGTGAAGTATTCCTAATTCTACATAGTGCATGGCTCGATTTATTATTCTCATTTCTCCATAAAGTGAATTTCCTGTCAGTCAAAATATCACATCAAACCACCTGAGATATGAAAAATGCTACGGAAATGTGGAAAAAAGACACTCGAGTGTTTCACTGCAGCTCACCTTGAAACTGCGTTTCCGTTTGGGTACGTTCTGCTCGGGGTGGAAGAGGATGATGTAGACCTTGGGCATGTAGAGCATCCCCAGAGACACAGAGGCAGACAGGCTGAGAGAGATGGTCAGGGTGGTAGTTTGGATATACATCTAGGAGGAGAGAGGACAGAGAGAGAGAAAGAGTCATTTATCACATTTCAAGTTGTCAAAGATAGTCTGCGTAATCACCTGGCGACAGAGTACGTGCGGTGAGGGAACGAGGAGAAGGACAGATGGGAAGAGGGGGAAGACAGGAAGTACGGGATGGTCTAACAAGAGTGAAATTAGCAGAAAATGTGTGTAGTGACAGCTACAGTGACACACAGGCAGGTAGATCAAATGGTATACTATGAAATGATGGCACCAGTGAAGCTGCTTAATTGCCCGTTTCTGCAGAGCTTGTCTCTTTGTCTAAGAGTGCGAAATGACTCCTAGCATTTTTTTGGCAGGCTTTAACCACCAGATGGGTGTGGTTTATTGCATCAGGTAAGTGGATAGTAGCGGAAATTGGACTAAATTGACTTTCACATGTGTTTTCCTGGAAGTTTGGATGAAGTCTGGCCTAGATTAGACTGCACAGTGATATAAAACTTTGTCTTTCGGGGATTCATCTGTAAAAATCTGTGAATCTCTATTTATTGCGCTGAGAGTGAGGTGAAGGACTGTAGCTGCATCGTCAAACAGACAGATGCTGTCACTGGTGAAAGGGTATGGTAAGTGGACGGATGGGCAGATATGGTGACACTTAATATCGGCAGAAATGTTACGTAGACTAAATTAGGCTACGGCCACATCAAATCTGCCAAGTAAGTTGGAGGACAGTTATAATGAAACAAGAAGACAGTCAGACAGACACACACTGCAGAGGACTGAACACTAGTCCTCAGTGAGTTTCAGAGAGTAGTTTGGAGGAGGAGAGACCTGACACCGCTGACAAGTTCCGAAGACATGGAGCTTATCCGGCAAGCACTGTCTGCGGTATACAGAGGGAAGGAGGAGGAGAGATGGATGGATTTATGGGGAAAGAGTAGAAGAAATGGAGGGACAAAGCCAGGAAGGGGGAAGTAATAGAAAAGCATCTTCCTTGAAAAGGAAGAGATGGAGGTTATGGGATGGGGCAAGTGAGGAGAGTGGCTCGTGTAGACACTGATGGAGAGAGAAAGAGAGCAAGGGAACCGAGGGCCGGCTGTACATTGTCAAAAAGTGCACAGACACACTGATTGAGACAGTGCTGGTAACTGCAGCCTGACAAGAAGAAGGAGAACGTGGAACAGAGAGAAAGAATAGCTGCACTGTTAACTCTGCAGTGGTGGCTCATCCTGGACAGCCAGTTTCTGAAGATAACAGTGTTGGAGTAGTTTTACTTGTTTGATCTGCCACTGTGACTACATTTTTGTTCATGCACAAGAAGGGAGGTACTCGGTGTGCAACGGTGTTTGGGTGGTGTCAAGTAGTATCTACATGAATGCTAGGACCCAAGGTTTCCTGGTAGAATATTAGATTGCATCAAGGTGATCAATGTTACTCACTTCACCTGTCCATGGTTTTAATGTTTTGACTGACTGGTGTATACTGTCACCATGAAAAAAGTAACATGTAACACTGTGAAAGGAGATTTCGACCAGATTGCCGAGCCCTAATCTAGATAAATTAAATACCATCTTGAGTGCTGCAACTATAAAAAAATGAGGAGCTAGCATTCCTGGGGGAATGAATAATACTTAGGCCCTCACAGATACTGTTGTCCCAACTTCACCCACTAAGTGTCTCAATCTGCTTAATTTTCATTTTTTTTAAATTGGGTAATTTAATTCAGAATTTATTGTACGCTGTAAATGCTGTAAATATGCCTCCAGAAAAGATTTAACTTTGAGAACACATTAAGCCATTTGTGATGAAAAGGAAATTGGAAATAGGCATTACAAAAAAGTAAAGAGGATATGGCCTCAGGATTCTCAATCAGAAGAAACAGCCATGAGCTGCCCTGGTATGATTGTGTTTAACCAGACTATTATATTCCTCAAATGAAGTAAGGACTACTTGAAAATGATGTCCAGAGGAACACATCCTTTAGTGAAAGGTGTTTAATTTCTCAAAAAACCTGACCAGACCTCTTGACTCTGACCTCAAAAAAGAACTCAATGACAAATGTGATTCAAGTATTCAACAAAGATACAATAAATCTAATTAACTGATACTTTAAATGGACAGAAATACCTGAATCGCCCTCTTGCGCCTCAAGTTATCAGCTGACCGTGTGACAATGGCCACATACACATTTGTACTTCTATACTTATGGGGACCGATTATCAACATTAGATGCCTAACCCAAAGCCTCACCATATCCTTAACCTGTTGACGAAAACCAAAGTCTCAATTCTTAAACTGGCTTTTATGGAAGCCAGAATGTCATCACTTTTAAAAAATATCCACATTCCCAAGGTCTACAACTCAAATTGGTCCTCACACACATAGAGGAAGAAGGACACACACAGACACACACACACCCGCCTGAAGGTGTAAGTTGATAACACTGACAGTAGCCACAGGGAAAGAAGAGTGCACTGCCAATAAACTGTAGGCAAACTAACACACACACACACACACACACACACACACACACACACACACACACACACACACACACACAGATACATTCACTAGTATATATGTGTGTTTAGTAAATATTTTTCTTTCATTTAAAGTAATCAGTCTAAAGATCAAGCTGAATTCCCATAAACAGTACATATAAGCTTTACGTGGTAATTGCTGACACATTCACGCTTGATTTTTTTCCTCTGGGTGACTCGGATGAGAGGGCTGGCCGGGGGTAAAGAGCTCTGCCCGCAGCTCCCCTGCAGGCTCCGATAGCAGTTTACACTCCACTGCTGACTTTCACCTCAACCGCAACATCGCACACAAACACAAACATGCACACAAACCAATGCACCAACACAGGACTAAGTTTTGCAGTTGTTTGAGATGGATCACCAATTAAGCAAGAGGAAGTAAAAGATCACGAGAGAGATGCAAGAGAGAATTTGTGTATTCATTTGTACTTTGCCATGTTGTTTCTCTCTTATATTTCCTGCCAACAAATTGCAATCAATTGAATTGTACTGATACAGGGATCAGTGAGTGGCTGTATCAGAGAGGAACAGATGGAGAATGTTTTCAGTGGAGAGACGCGAATGAAACTGAGATAAAGCGAAAAAAAAGATTGAAAAAAAGATGATGAAGAAAAGTGAAAATGGAATAACCTACAGAAAAAAAGGTAGAATAACAGTGGAAATGAGAGGAAAAGAGAGATTCCCTTAAGCTGTGAACTTGCTCTTATCAAAACAGCAGCAAGGCAGCTGATAGCCGCTTCCATTACATCTAGCCTTTGGTCCAAAGTTGTGGATTCCAGCTGTTATTTACACAAAGACACACATACACGCAGGCATTGAAGACTGAAACTGTCCTCCTCCACCTCACTGTCCACAGCTGATATCGGCTGAAAATGCGTGCATCGCAAGAGCGCGCCGTTATCCCAAAAGTCACACTCAGAAAGTAGACGATTAGCTACAGATGGCTGCTTACAATGTGTTCCCTTAAGGTTTAAAACATTTACAGACGGAGGCTCTCTGGTCCGTGATAGGAAGAGATTCAGAAAGAGGAACAGAGGGATAGAGTGATGGCTGATGTGCTTTTAACACCTGGGGAGAAAAAGGGACAGGATAAAGAGGAAAAAATAGAAAGATGAAAAAACTGTACACTAGATTCTGTGGACAAATCCTTGGCTTAGTTTTGCACTTACTTTCAGCCCTAAGGCTGAAGAAAGTGATGCTTTTGCTAAATTGTTGGTCAGTGTCAGTGAGTAGTTTTGCCCAAGTCGACCTCGCAGTGCTGTGCTGATAATGCAGGAGCATTTTATTGTTCTCTCCAGGGCACTCATTTCATTAAGTGTATATGAGAAAACTGCTCATCGAAGGATTTTTGTCTACAGGACACCTTGTTATTTTTCAATTAGTGCATAAAGTATTGGCCCACTGTTGTTAAGCCCAACCTGATTACAAAGTTGATTTCCATCATTTATAACTGCCGATAGCACAACCTCACTGATACCTGTGTTATTTTTTCCGGTAAGCCTCATCTCATATTGAGCATATTTGCAAAGAATAATGTTCATGTTTCATTTTATTCTCCACATTTTGTATCACAATGATCACATTTTGTATCACAATGATCACAAAAGATTGTTGGTACCCAGACTCAGTGGACCTCACACAGCTGAATGTCCTCTGTCAGATAGTTTTTGTAAAAGAGTTTGTGTGGCTGTGGCTTTGCATTGAGCCACGGCATAACTGAAGCCACTCTGACGATCCCACATAAAGCTGAAAACACACTGGCGCCGCTGTGGTGCACACACTGGATGTCTCATGCTGCAGCTCGTCAACAGACAACCACACAAAGTTGTTACTACTTTTACTGAGAGATCTGTACTTCCTCCACCTCTGCGTTAGCTTAAAATTATGTGTGGACAGCCCCTAATAAAAGTTGATTTTGCACCTGAAGAGCCGATCTCCAGAGCTATGACTTGCAAAGCCATATCTTTTTGGCCATGGTCTTTATAATGACAGAATTATGGGTCGTTAGCTTGGGATATTGCTTGATCTCTCAACAAAGAGTCACACACAAGACAGCAACAGTTACAGAGTTCCCTTGATGCATCAGTGATGAGGAGAGGAGTCGAGCTGCCATAGGAGCAGAGAAAAAGAGCTGCTACGGGAGCTGGTGTGCACAATCAGAAGGCGAGTGGGGGAGAAATGCATTTAGTCTCGCAGGCGGCGAGGCTTGAAATAGGACAGTGGCAGTTAAGTGGCACAGGGCGGCGCATCCAGGAGCGCCAACACACGTCCGACTGCCGCTCGTGTGGGGTTGTATATTGAAAATAATAGGGGCGTGTTTTTTGACACCGGTGTATCTTAGCATTAAGGCACAGGTGGCTATTTTGGTTGGTTGCCAGGGCAACAGCAGCACATGGAGGATGAGCTGAACATAGTCAGGTTCATGCTGACACAGAAGAGGAGGAACGGATGTATTCAGGTGTCAGTGAGGTGCAAGCTCAGCTGTCACATCGGATGTAACTCTCTGCCTGTTCAATTCATCATCACATAATGTTATTAAATCTATATGGTCTGGTATATGTGGCTAAATATAATTGGGATTCATTCCCCAAAGCAATCAGAACCAATGCTACTGTTTGACATTAAAGTCTGGGTAAAGCAAAAATAACTATGTGCAATGGGTTTGTCACACCACAAAAAAAATGTATGATTAAACACCCAGCCAAATTTGAATGAGTATATAACATAACATTTCAAAAATCTTGACAAATGACGTGATATTCTTTGTTCTGAGATGTTGGGGGCGTGTCTGTCAAATCAGTTGAAACAACACACACTTGCAGGAAAGCTGCAGCCCCTTTTACCTGTAGCACTGCAATAGATGCTCCATCTAGCAGCTTTATTGGATTTGTACAGCTAAATATGTTTGAGTCACCAGAGCCAGACACCACAGCCATTTTTTGTTTCAGGGTGTCGACTCGCTCTTCGAGCCAGCCTCAAGTGGCCATTCCAGGAAATGCAGTTTTTGGCACTTCCGCATTGGTTTCATTATTCAGGCCCAGAGATTGCTGCCTAGATGAACCTACATGAAAGTGTGTGTTTTCCCACAGGGTGAGTCCTGGTTAGTCCAGCATATTTGTTTCAATGCTTTACTTAATTTCTTTATCAAATTTCAAACTTGCAGCACGCTGATGTTTTTCTCCATGACAGGGAGGTGGAAATAAGAGGTCAGATTTGTAGATGCAGAAGCACAGACAAAGCAGGACTTATAGGCCCTGAGGTCAATACATTGTCTGCAGCGTAACATGAGTGCCATGCTGTGGCAGTGAACACTGCCATTTAATGTAAGTGATTAGGGCTGACTAGCTGTAAAAGAATGTAATTCTGATGGAGGGAGACATGGCTGATCCTAGAAGACAGGCAGCTTGATAGTCAGGCTACCCATCGACGAGTTAAGTATAGAGAGAGCAGTCTTCTCTCTGCAGCAGATAGCTGAGGCATGGCTGCTAAAGCTGAAGGCTATTCTGGGTTGGCTGTACATGAAATGACACTGTGAAACAGAGTACAGCTTATGAACACAGAAGCCAATTAACTAAATTAGGCCTATCTTCTGCAGACACTGCGATTTTGACTCGCTAATATTCACAGAAGAGAGACGCTAAACATTTACACATTAAGTTAAGACCTAAAGCATATGTTGCATATGGGCTCCTCATCATCTCCAAATAACAGAGTGCAGTGCACTTCTTACCAACACTACTTTAGTGTCGCTGCATCTACAGTCATCTACGGTGTAGTTTCACCACTGCTCTGAAAACAACATTGTAAAGAACATATTAGTTTAGGCAAGGTGCAGCAAAATACACTTGAAGCAGTATCACACATGTGTAGGCACAGACAAGCATGTTGTCACACAAATATGAATCAGACTATGCCTGGGTTATCAGAAGCAAAACACACACACACTCACACACACACCCACACATCCCACCTTCTCATGCTTGATGAAATAAGACACGTAGAATTCCAAGTCATTACACTGCTTCTCTGATTATTGCAACTCCTTTCATATGTACCACAGAGCGAGAAAAAGGCTGGTGAAATCAAAGAGCTCTGGCCAGCAACTTGGCCAACATAGCCAACAGCAGAGAAAGGGGCAGACAGAAAGATGCAGAAAGGGAGGACGAGGGAGAGACAGATGGTGTGAATATGAAAGACATTATGGTTAAGTGGGATAGAGAATAAACAAGAGGAACTAAGAAAGGATGCGGGCAAACAAGGGAGACGAAAAAGAAAGGTTCTGGAGAACAATCATCGATTGAAATGAAGTGGAAGTTGTCAAGAGAAAAGGAGACGGGGATGACAAAGCGGTGCAGAAGGACAGCGACTGAACTGAGGAACAAAGTCCTGAGGCACTCTCTGCCATGGGCATGTCGTCTGTGATTCTCCCACGGGATGCTTACATGGAAGCTCACACATGTTCAAATTAACACTGCCACAAACTTCACTGTGTTCAACCAGGCAAACAGGTTTTTGTCGTGTGTTGCCAATTGTCTGTTGTCATTTGGCAATTGCTGTGCACAGTGTGGCATTATCGATGAAGCACTTAAAGCATAACCACTGTATATGCATTTAATTAAGTGTTGTGTTACAGTCAACCTCACTAGGAATCTCTGCAACCTCTGAAACCTGCTTTCACACATATTCATTTTACTGCACAGACAGGGACACTTCTTATACAACAGAGAAAGACACTGCTAAAACCATATATCACAAAATAGGATTGATGGGAGAAAATGATTGTTAAACAGAGAAAGAACATCTGTCCTTCACTTGGACACTGTTGAACTCAATAGCTGTGCATTTGCTTTAAGATGAACTCGTGTTCAACTCTCTGCCACTCTCTCACTGAGATGTCTCGCCAGACGCCACTCCACTCCACTCTCCTTTTGTCTCCCAGCTCTCATTTGAAATAAATGACTGCTGGCTGCTTTGTTTCATGTCCCGAGTCAGTGAACGGTCAGAGAAAAAAAAAAAACTACATTGGGAATAAAAAAAAAGAGAAGGCTGAGAAAGCATTGTGCATGGCAGCTTTCATTCCCCAAGACGTCTTGCATCTTTCAATCTATCCACGCCTCCTTATCATTCCCACATCTCTGCCCTTACTATCTCTAATGAGTAGTTGGCACTCTGCACTGCACTCCAAACTATCTTGTATATCTCTCTGAAATGTCTTCCTGTCCCCTTTAATATCCTTCTCCATATCTGACACTCTGTCTTTCCAAATTCTGTCTGATTTTATCTCTCTGTCCAACTTCTTCTCTCTGTTTGTCCACTGTCTTCCCATCTCGGCTCTGTTCATTTAACGTGCAAATATCTGTGCATTTTGATGGTGAGTTTAGGCGTCCTTGATAGGTGCCTGTCCCTCAAACTATCAAAGTGATTTTAAAGGCAGCCCGAGGGTCCTATACTAACTTTACACTGCCATTTAGTGGAGAGAAAAAAAACGTGTGTGTGTATGTGTGTGTGTCTAATTGGCACCTCCTGTTTCAGTCCACTCACATCATGGGGCCACTCATCATTTTAATCACCTAAGCCATGGGAGGGTGGAGACATTTTGTTTTTATTTATTTATTTAAAAAATGGGAGCGTGACCAAACCAGTTCTTACTGCTTCTGAATGTGAGGGATTATTATCTTATTTTTTCAAATCAATTTTTGGAAGACAAAAGTGTTTGTTAATGGACCAATTAAATTGTTGGCTCTTGGGACATGGAATGTCACCTCTCTGGCAGGGAAGGAGCTGGAGCTGGTGGAAGAGGTTAAGCGCTACCGGCTAGATATAGTCGGCCTCACCTCGACACATAGTTCCGGCTCTGGAACCCAAGTCCTTGAGAGGGGGTGGACCTTCTCCTTCACTGGAGTTGCTCCGGGTGAGAGGCGGAGGGCCGGGGTGGGCTTTCTGATAGCCCCCAGACTCTCTGCCTGTACGTTGGGGTTTACCCCGGTAGACGAAAGGGTTGCTACCCTGCGCCTTTGGGTCGGGGAACGGGTCCTGACTGTTGTCTGTGCTTATGCGCCGAACAACAGCTCAGAGTACCCGCCCTTTTTGGAGTCCCTGGGACGAGTGCTGGATAGTGCCCCAACTGGGGACTCCATCGTTCTGCTGGGGGACTTCAACGCTCACGTGGGCAATGACAGCGGGACCTGGAGGGGCATGATTGGGAGGAACGGCCTGCCCGATCTGAACCCGAGTGGTGTTCAGTTATTGGACTTCTGTGCGGGTCGCAGTTTGGCCATAATTAACACCATGTTCAAACATCTTCAATTCCCACCTCTGGGAGAGCTTCAACCGTGTCCTGAGGGCAGAGGGGGACATTGAGTCCGAATGGGCCTTGTTCCGCTCTGCCATTGTCAAGGCGGCGGCTGCAAGCTGTGGCCGCAAGGCTGCTGGTGCCGGTCGTGGCGGTAATCAGCCGTCAGGCTGAAGAAGGAAGCCTACAGGGCATGGTTGGCCTGCGGTTCGCCGGAAGCAGCTGGCGGGTACCGGCGGGCCAAGCGGAGCGCAGCAGCGGCAGTCGCAGAGGCAAAAACTCGGGCGTGGGAGGAGTTCGGGGAGGCCATGGAGGAAGACTATCGATCGGTTCCAAGAAGGTTCTGGCAAACCGTCCGGCGCCTCAAGGGGGGAAGGCGGCAACTAGCTCACACTGTTTACAGTGGGGGCGGGGAGCTGCTAACGTCAACTGAGGACATTGTCGGGCGGTGGAAGGAATACTTTGAGGAGCTCCTCAATCCCACCAGCACGTATTCCAGTGAGGAAGCAGAGACGGGGGTATCGGGGGCGGGTCATCCAATTTCTGGGGCAGAAGTTGCCGAGGTAGTGAAACAACTCCGAGGCAGCGGAGCCCCGGGGGTGGATGAGATTCGTCCTGGATATCTCAAGGCTCTGGATGTTGTAGGGCTGTCCTGGTTGACATGCCTCTGCAACATTGCATGGACATCGGGGGCAGTGCCTCTGGAGTGGCAGACCGGGGTGGTGGTCCCCATTTTCAAGAAGGGGGACCAGAGGGTGTGTTCCAACTATAGGGGGATCACACTCCTCAGCCTACCTGGTAAGGTCTACTCCAGGGTGCTGGAGAAGAGGATCCGGTCGATAGTTGAACCTCGGATTGAGGAGGAGCAATGTGGTTTTCGTCCCGGACGTGGAACCGTGGACCAGCTCTTTACCCTCGCCAGGGTGCTGGAGGGGGCATGGGAGTTTGCCCAACCGGTCCACATGTGTTTTGTGGATTTGGAGAAGGCTTACGACCGTGTCCCCAGGGGCATCCTGTGGGGGATGCTCGGGGGTTATGGGGTTGGTGGCCCCTTGCTAAGGGCCATCCAGTCCCTGTACTGAAGGAGCACGAGTCTGGTTCGCATGGCCGGCAATAAGTCGGATGTGTTCCCAGTGAGGGTTGGACTCCGCCAGGGCTGCCCTTTGTCACCGGTTCTGTTCATAACTTTTATGGACAGAATTTCTAGGCGCAGCCGAGTGGTGGAGGGTGTCAGGTTCGGTGACGGGAGGGTCTCGTCCCTGCTTTTTGCGGATGACGTGGTCCTCCTAGCTCCATCGAACAATGACCTCCAGCTCTTGCTGGGACGGTTTGCAGCCGAGTGTGAAGCGGCTGGGATGAGAATCACCACCTCCAAGTCTGAGGCCATGGTCCTCAGCCCGAAAAGGGTGGATTGCCCTCTCCGGGTCGGGGGGGAGGTCCTTCCTCAGGTGGAGGAGTTTAAGTATCTCGGGGTCTTGTTCACGAGTGAGGGTAGGATGGAGCGGGAGATTGACAGGCGGTTAACCGGTCTGTTGTGGTGAAGAGGGAACTTAGCCAAAAAGCAAAGCTCTCGATTTACCGGTCGATCTACGTTCCAATCCTCACCTATGGTCACGAGCTTTGGGTAGTGACCGAAAGAATGAGATCGCGAGTGCAAGCGGCCGAAATGAGTTTCCTCCGCAGGGTGGCTGGGCTCAGCCTTAGAGATAGGGTGAGGAGCTCGGACATCCGGGAGGGACTCGGAGTAGAGTCGCTGCTCCTCCACATCGAGAGGAGCCAGTTGAGGTGGTTCGGCATCTAGTAAGGATGCCACCCGGACGCCTCTCTTGGGAGGTGTTTCGGATGGAGACCTCGCGGCCGCCCCAGGACACGCTGGAGGGATTACATCACCCGGCTGGCCTGGGAACGCCTTGGGGTTCCCGCGGAAGAGCTGACAGAAGTGGCTGGGGAGAGGACTGTCTGGGCTTCTTTGCTGAGGCTGCTGCTCCCGCGACCCGAACCCGGATAAGCGGAGGACGACGAGACGAGACAAATAAATCAATGCTAATCTTGGGCAAAATATCTCAGTGTCAAATATCTTTAAGTACCCCTCCAGACACATTTTGAAAAATACTTATACTAATACTACTTTTAATATTTAGAGAGCTGCTAATGTGAGGTTTCTCTGTGCACCGAGGTCATGTGTGTGCGCTTGTGCGAGACCATGAAACATGGGCACAGCGTTCATGTGTGTTCACGTGCTTATGCTGGTCTCGCGTGCAAGTGCGCACACGTGAGTGCGGTGCCCAGAGAGGCACTCAGAGCTACAGGCTACAATGAGAGTTCAAACAGAGTTCAAATGCATTTCAATTATGTGTTTTGGACGTTTGAATCTGGAGTGCCGTAAGCCTCCATTGTGTTGCTACCCCCTCTCCCCTTGGATCTCCGGAAGTGTTGTCAGGACTCTAAAACTTCACCTGAGCCTCCCTCGGCATATGTGGGTGAGTAGATAATGGGTGAATTTTCATTTTGTGGTGCACTATCCCTTCAATAGCTGTGTTGCACCATCCAGTATTATTAAGTCTGTTAGTTTATTTTACATTCAATTTGCTTGATGCTCTTCTGCTGAGCAACTTTCAGTGGGCAGTAAAATGTATCAGCGCTCATAGACCTCCATAGTATAAGCTGCATAGCAAAACACAGCTGTGTGAAGACAAGGACTTCTAAAAACTGAATACTTTGCATTTAGTATTGCCAGTGTTTAGACAACTTTATGTCTTGGTGACTCCCCTCTGAAAATACTGAGACAAGACACATTTTTTGTTCCGCAAAAAAAAAAAACAAATGACAGCCTACAAAAACATTACTTGCAGGAGAGAACTCACAATTAAGTCATCATTAAGGTGATTAATTAGGATGTTACTTTTTTAATCCTTTAATCCTATCCTGAAATACAGAAGCATCAAACTAGCAGTCTTATCGTCCATTAAGGACATCATAGAAGAAATGTATTAACTTTCAAACCAAACGCTTCTTTCTGTCAATATTTCAGTTCATGATGTCACACCGCAATTATTCAGTTTATTCAATCCATATATCTAGGCTTAATAGGTAGACGGAATAGATATGAGCCCAACCACAGTAAAAACTGGCAGTGAAGAAAAATGTTCCCAATTTTAGTGTCTTAAAGTAACCTGGAAAGCATCAGTTCATGGACACAGCGGAAAGAAACAGACAGACCAAAGTTACATCAATTACAGTAAGTGTTCAATTCATAGCACCAACTGTGGCAGTTAAGTAGGGTACCATTTAGAAAACCATTTTACTAAAAAAAACCAGAATCATTAAAGGTGAGGGGAGTAGGTGTTTTTCTTAAATCCTTATGCAAATTTTTTTTGTACTTTTGTAGCTTTTTAGTCTTTCTCCCTATGCCTTTTACTCAGCGCTTGTTAAATACCCAAGTTGCACTTCTCCACACGCCCATCACACGCATTTTTCCAACAAGGTGCTGTGATGAAAAACTCTTTACAAAAAAGCTCTGACACAGGATTCTGTGCCATGATATTTTAACTTTGTGTCAGTGCAGCTTAATTGGGCCCAAGCGTGGCCACTGTTGTCCACAAGTGCCTCATTATCTTCTACAAAACAGCACTTAGAGACATTTTTTCCCTCCATCTAATCCATACTGGTCTAAGGTCTGGATGTGTGTCATAAAAGAGTGCACAGGGTATTTCATAAAATAATGTTACATCTGTGTTTGCGCTACCACAGCTTGTTAGCGTGGCCCTTGTTGACTTGCAGATCTGTATGAGGTTCGGCCAGCAGTCTCAAGTCAAACAAATTTTGAGCTGTGCATAAAGGTTTCATAGTAATGCATACTGTGAGGGTGGCCCTGTTGTGAATAGCTTGCTCTCTTTCTCCTTCTCTCCCTCTCCTAACTGACACAACTGTGGCCCCACTGTGCACAGCTCCAGCCAATTAAAATACTCAGCAAGGACTAACATGGAGCATCACCATTCAGCAGACTGCTTCCCAAGTTTCCAGAGGAGGGGAAAAAATTGTCACACCATGAGCATGTAAAACGGGGGGTATCTGTGTGTCTGCTCTCCTGTCATGGATATTAAATGTGCCTGTTTCTGCAGCTGATGTGTGGCAGTCTTGGCAGAAATTGGGCTGGAAATTATACAAAAGACTTTTCCCGCAGTCACACTACATGGTCCCAACCCTCTTTTGTAATTCTCATGAAATGAATAAAAGAAAAAAAGAAATCAAGGTAATAAAATCATGACCTTTATTTGGTGGCTTTATTGAAGGAAACACTTATATCTCTCCACTTCTCTTAATTATGTTTTTGTTCAGAGGAGTCCACTAACTCCTATAATTCAACCCTGTTTTGAAATTCAACCTCGTGGATAAGGAAATGTCACCAGTCCCCCTTGCATTACAAAGTCTCTCTGAAACATATTGTTGCCTTAGTAGTTTCCTTAATGATGCACAGATTGGTTTTCAGAGAAATACTGTGTATGTGTGAAGCCACATTGCCAAGCTACTAACTGCTACTAACTGCTAAGTGTGGAGAAAAAGAATGTAGTCCTGGTAACTGAGACATGCAATGTTAATCTGCAGCCAGCTACACAGCACATGTCAGTATTGGTCAGTTTTTTCCTGAATGAGTCGTTTGTGCTTCGTTTGCATCCACAATGCGGAGGTTGGTTAATATGGTGATTTTATTTGCATACCGACGTCAGATAGCAGACTAGAAAAGTGAGCTTTCTTTTTTTTCCCCTTTTTTTTCATTTATCTTTATTTGTTATAGAGGGACAATGTACATTAATGAACATTTCAAAAATAAAATGTAAGTGCACCCAATTGTAGCCAAAAGGCTAATTTCCATTGGCAGTCCCCCCTGCCAGAAGGAGCAGGGAAGGTTAGGGTTAGTCCAGATCCCTTCCAGGTGGCAATGCGAGCTGATTGCAGCCACTCTAGACAATTCTAGCAAGCGCAACACAACGTGTTTCGGAAACATCCTGAAGCTAAAAAAAGTGTGTGCCCCGTCAGTTGTGATGAAGCTGCAGCCTGTTGCACACAGCTGATTGAGTTTTCCTGCCAACAGGCACTGTATGTAAAATATAGATGTTTACGATATTTATTGAAATATTAAATTAACTATTTTGAGCGAGGCAACACAACGAGTTCAAGGTGGGAGAAAGAATAGTCTCAGTAACATTGTTAACACTGTGCTACATTACAGAGAAATACAAAACCGTCCTAATGACCCTTCATTAATATAGGCCTATAATTATCTACAAGTGCACGTCACACACTGAGCGAGCCGCCTGTTAATGACGCTGTGGGCTAATGGGCAAGGAGCTACTTCCATGTTTCCGATGATACGTCATGTTTGTAGTCACTGACAGTATAAAACAGGTTTTTCTAAAATTGTAAATTACTACAACCACAAGAGGTCCTTGAGCACTCAGTCATCAATGTGTACATGAAATGAGAGGCTGATTGATCGAGTAGTATAAGAGACTAGCTGTGGACAAACAGATAAATACACACATTCACAAAAAACAATGGGCAACTAAGAGGTTGAGATAATTTGTCTTTGCTTTTACTATCATGGTGAGTTGGTGCGTCGTTACCAGTCTTTCCAGGTGTATCAGTCTTACGCAGAGTTGGGTATACCGCGTTACAAAGTAACAAAGTAACGCGTTAGAGTATTTTGATTACTTTTTGCAGTAACGAGTAACCTAACACGTTAGTTTGCTATTTGAGTAATCAAATACTTAAGTACATTTTCAAACAAGACATCAGTTACTTCCATTACTTTTAGAATGCTGGTCCTTCAGCTCTGAAACAGCAACGGCTGTAATTTGGTTCTAATAACGGAGATAACGTTAAACCTATCTGTCTGAAAGAAGCCACTGAGCTTGTGGCTCGCTACATGGTCGGAGAAATGCTGCCGTTGTCTACGGTGGAGTCTAAATGTGTGGAGTAGGACTCGCTGACAGACATATTTCAGACTCAGGACTTGCATTATACCTGGTACACGCTACACGCTGGTACTCACTATTTATCCCCGGTCATCTTTCACAGCGTGTGTGATGTCATCGGGTTATTCTTGTCCTATTTTTATCACTTTCACTATTATTTGAGTCACTGTCTGTTCATGTGCCAGCGACATGTTGTTGTAGTCACCTAAAAGCGTCAGCAGATGGCAGGAGCTACATTTGAAGCGCCATATGTAAACTGTCAAGTTATTGTATCTTCCACAGGAAGTTCTGACAAATATTTCAGAATAAAAGCCTATTTAGAAAATGGAGGGATTCTCTCAGCCGAAGTTATAAGGGGCTTTTAATTTGAATCAAGTGTTGAGTTTGACATGACGGTGTGATATGTGAAGTTTATAAAGACAACGGAGCGGATAAAAAGTAAATATATAAACACACAGAGGGATTAATAAATAACGGACCGTCTATAATGTAGTTTGTTTCAAATGAAGCTGGGAGCCTCTGCAGCTTTGGTGAGTAAAAGCCCTGCCGCTATTTGTTAATGTTTATTACTTTATGTCCGACCGTGAGGATGTACCATTGTTTGCTAGCTTGATGCTAATGACAGTAACTTAACTCAGCGGGTTGACAAAGTGCCTCTGCTGTTTCACACCATCATTTCCCCCTTTTACTCTGTGTGGTAACATCCCTAGAGGAAATATTAAAAACGCTGGGGTGTTATTATCATACAGTTGTCTACGGCAGCAGATCGTTCTGTGTTTCTACTGGTCAAAGTGACGGCTGTGATGGGAGAATTGGATCTCAGTGAAGGGCAAGTGGTTCATAACTTTAATTTTGGAGACAAAAAAATGTAGGCTTAGCACCCTGTGGTCCATTGCCCAATAGGAAATGTAGAATACTCAAAAATACTTTAAAACTGCTTGAGTTACTTTTCTCAGGGAGTAATGTTAGAGGTACTTTTAAAGTAATTGAGTTACTTTACTCAGGGAGTAACGCAGTAAAGTAACTGGTTACTTTTTTTAAAAAAAGTAACACAGTAACATACTTTGATTACTTTTAAAGTAACCATTACCCAACACCGGTCTTACGCTACAAGTGGTCCTGATGTTCATCTAATTCCAGTCGTAGTACACACAGCTGCTACTCTGATAGACACATATACCATTCACACTCTCAGTATTAGTATACACATTAGAATGAAACAAAAGTTATCACAAACTTTTATACGTTCCCTCTGGGTACGACAAACCAGTGGACTCACACCACTTAATGAGGGACAACACTCAAATACCCAAGCGACATGAAAGTCTAATTCACTTGGAAGCACTTGCAGGAATAACTCTTTGTTGACCAGACTTTTTATTCCTGATACAGACCCAGGATGCCTGCCGACGCTTTGAGTCTGACAGAGCTCCAAGATGCCTGAGCCAAGTATTTTCTCGTCACTGCCAGCAACTGGATGCCAGGTTATGGCATCTGCACAGCAACAGCTTGAAACAAACTTTGGATTTCTCCTGGGATCTGCGGGATGAGCAGCACGGCACTAATTAAATAGGGGCATCTACAATGGCTTCATTTATCAATTTTTCCAATCTTGTTAATTTGGGCTAAATTATCGTCCTCTTGGTTAATTAATACATCAGGATTTCCTTAAATTATTGTGTTTGCTCTTCATACTTTACAGTTTGTTCTGTTAATAGACAAAAAACCCAATCAGAATTAAAAACTGCACATTTTGAAAAGTTAAAAGGCACAACAAAAGACAGTCAACACAACTATGTGCTCAGCTACGGTGCCTGTGTTGAAGCCATTTATTATCTATTTATTTATTTTATGCTTTGTCATGCAGTGTGTCTCTCTACAGTCTGACGTATGAAGGGATGAAGTGATGACAGCTGCAGTGGAGATGGAAGATAAACAGAATAAACAATAGCATATGTGATGTTTGGTGTTGTTACACAGATGTAAGGGCGATTGAGATGACTGTTGCTTTGGGCCTTGAGAGAGAATTTGGTGCAGAACTTTGGATTTATACAGTTCCTTGCTTGTCTCTATTGCTCCCTTGAGGAGAGTTCCTCAGTGTGTGCATGTCGGTGTACTTTAATGTATGTATATATGGGTGTAAAGCATGTGCGTGTATGCACACATGGTGTGTAAGTGCGCGCATGACTGCCGGCGTCTCTGTGTGAGGTCCCCCTTGGGCATCCCCTCCCCATCCTTCAACATCTCACTGTTTGATGTCAGGATCTGACACTTGCTGTCTGTCTCTCCCCATTTTCCGCCAAACGACCAAATCCCACCAGAACCCTGCAAAGATTGTAAAAGCCATTCCTTTAAAAACAAATGAAAGAGGGTTTTTTGCCACACACAGCCTGTTGCAGACAGTCACCCCGAGGACTGGTTAATTCTGTCAGAACAAAGATGACATGACGTCTAAATCCAGCAGAGGAAAAAAGAAAAAAGGTCAGACGTACATTTTCTGATTATCCTTGTGTGAAGCTACTGTAGGAGTTATGAGCTGTGTCATGGTTTTTACTTTGCAAAAAAACACACATTTGGTATACGGTGGAATAAGTGAAAAGCAAGACCGAATAATAGCGGCGCGTTTTGATGACGCAATCAGACAACGCAATTTGTTTTCCACGGAGCTCTACGGTGTGAGCATTTTACTCGCATTTGCAACTAAAAATAGTTTTGTGCGAGCAAAATAAATCATTCAGGAGCACGCTGTGCGAGTACAGATTTCAACCAGCAACAGAAACGAAAGGCAAATCCTGCCGGATGTGGGTTGAAAGGGGGTCACAAACAGGAATGTATTCCTGTCAAATACAACGGCCATAGTGCTCCGCGGTGCAAGATAACAGTTTATGGGCGACCCAGAAGTCCAGCTCCAGGTCCAATAATTTCCTCTTCTTGGCGTCATGACTGCCCAAAAGTACCTGGACAGGCGAGCCATGGCGGCACACAGTATGTGACGTGTCAGAGGAGAAACGAGCCGTTAACATTTCTCTCTCTGTGGCAGGTAACGGCCCACAAACCTCAGGTTTAGGGACTGTTCTTTACTTATGAAGGGACTGTCAGGGGAGGAGGGTGGCTGGTTGATTTTTGGTTGATTTTTATTTTATTTATTTTGATCCCCCCTATGTTAATCACTTATTGATGCTGTTTTTGAAGTATGAATATGTCAATAAGTAATTTATTCCATTGAAATATCACTGATGTGTTATAGAAAAGTGATTTATCTTTTTATAAATGACAAAAGGCACATCTGCCTCATTTTTGCTGTGGTATCATGATACTACTCAGAACCATGATACTTTCACTGGTATTGTACAGTGGGTCCCAATTTTGGTACCGTGACAACACTAATCTGGAGGGGGTTCATCTGCAAAAACTAATGAAAAACTAAACAACGGCATTCGGTATTTGGTATTCGGCCAAGCGTTTAATTTTATTTGGCTTCGGCCACAAATTTTCATTTCGGTGCATCCCTATTCAAAATGTTTTTTTTATTTCAACTCATTCCCCAAAAGTTTGCATTTTCAAATAAGTAATTTTTGTGTTCAACTTTTTTAGATTTAATTCTAATATATTTGCCCCCTAGTGTCAAACAAAGGGACTATAATCAATCTGGATAAGAAATCTTCCCCAGCTTGTCAGGTGACAATTCCACACATTATCAGTGGTGCAGGAATGGTATGCTTGCATTATTTTACATTTTTCAAACTGGTTTGACATTAAACCAAACACTGAACCAGAGAGATATAGTACATTTTACAAGATGTCACTTGGCTCAGCACCCACTCCTCAGAGGAGCATAATGACACCGAGTCCCAACAGCAAACAAGCGTACAACTATCGTGTTGCATCAGGTAACACTGGAGCTCTCTGTCCACAATAAATCCCCTAAAATATCAACATCTGTTACGTTACGTGCACTCGAGATCACACCGGAGACATAACCACTTAAAAGATGGGTCAAACATTGTTGAAAATTATGATTTTTACGATAATTTATTATTTATTGTTATTTTTTGGCGATCTTCCTCCAGCCAGCTGCCACCTTATTTTTTTTTTGCCGTGAAATAAGGAGCTATCATGAAGATAATCCTAGCTTCGTGACTTACCCATTCCTTGTCCATTGTAGCGCTTTCAAAGCGAGGGACAGGTAT
The DNA here is from genome assembly GCA_035609425.1 of Epinephelus awoara. Classification (NCBI taxonomy): domain Eukaryota; kingdom Metazoa; phylum Chordata; class Actinopteri; order Perciformes; family Serranidae; genus Epinephelus; species Epinephelus awoara. The sequence continues at coordinate 16,767,707 of CM069316.1, read as the reverse complement.
AAATAGAAACAGGACTGAGGACAAAAGTTCAGCTCCAAACAATGCACTGCATTGCTTGGAAGAGTAACTCTGCTATTTCTCCTCTTGTCACCCCAAAAAAACACATGAACTTTCGAGTAAACAAACACAACATGCACAGCCAACCCCACCTTTACTGAAATTTGATCTCCTTTATGTTGCCTGTGCTCAACTTGGCAGTAAATTGAGCACAACCTGTTAGACACTACTGGCTCCATTGGTATGCTTAAAAAACATAATATTATGGCTGTTACGCATTGACATATTGCTTACTACTAATGCAACACAAGGTGAATTTAGTGCAGTGACACAACAATGATGAATGCTTGTTCAGCCAGACCAGAGCTGACTGCTCTTGTATAAAGTATTCACTTCTCTCTCAAACTTCCCATTCACTCTCTACCAATGTACTGTTTGTTGGTTGTTGCATTCTAAGCTGTGTACTCAATAAAAGGGTTTTCATAGTCCCATCATCAATCTTGTGATCACAATAATTGCTGTAGTTCAAATTCAACCAATCTCAACATCATTTTCAACAGCTTGCAATTTTGTCTAAATTTCCGCAAAATGGCTAAATTGAAAGAATGATGGGAACTTCTTACAAATCATCACGTCTTTCCAGCCTTGAAAGCTACACTGTGCAACCTGATATGTTTAATTCAGGGTAATTTGCCCCTTCAGGATGCATAAATCCTTATTGACTGTTAGATGAATCCCCACCAATTAAGAACTTTTATAACTGTTCAACGAATTAACCATTTAGATGCTCATCTCTTTGAGACAATCTTGTACATTATTAAAGATCTCCAGCTACTCTAATACCGTATATATCATGGTTATGTGAATTGTTGAAACAACCTCCAATGTGTCACACAGTGCCAGGCTCACATACTACACTGTATCATAGTGAATGCAAACAGTGTTTAAGCAAATGTTATGCTTAAGTATATAGTCTTACAGAATTCATAGACAGTGACACAAGCTGCGGCTGAATCATCCACCGGCCAGCCAAAGCACAAATGGAAATAAATTGAGTGTTACAATAAACCCTGCGATGTGATCTGCCCAAGGCGCCTGTGTGTAGCATCATGTTTGGCACAGCTGTGTGCGTATGTGTGTGTGACACAGAGAGTCAGTCGTGGAGTTTAACTGCTCATGACCCCAGAGCTTTTGCCATCTGTCCGATTCTTAAACGGTTCAGACGTTGCTCCGTTTCCCGTCCTCCTCTTCATTCTGCTTTCTTTCTCTTAAGTGTTTCAGTTTTACTCTACCTCAACTTTGATCTACATTTATCTCTCTCAAATATTAGCTTGCCTCTGCCTCCATCTTAAGTGTTGGATGGTTTTGTAAATTTCCCCCCCTTCTCTGACTCTCTGTCTGCTAGTAGCTGTTGACGTTGCACTCACTCTGCACTCCCACACTCTCTGATTCATTCTTTCTTTGCTGCAGTTTTGTCCCTGACTGCCTCCTTTTCTTTCCCTCTAACTCCCCTTCCCTTCTTTCATCCTCCGTCTCTCTTTTTCAAGTTGTCGTTGCCACCCTCTCAGCCCCCTCTCTCTCATTGTGCCGCTTTTACTCCACCTCCCCGTCTCTCTCCTCCTCTGTCTCTCATTGCCTCTCCAGATTAGTGTAGATTGATTACCGACGGTTACTCCCGGTAAGGATCTGGGCGGTCACTGGATCTCCACCGGGACCACAGTCACAGTCATAAATCTGTCTGACGACAGTGAGCCGCCACAATGTGTGTATGTGTGTGTGCGATGTGACGAGCAGGGAAAGATTTGTGTGGCAGGTACCGGAGATGTGTGTGTTCTTTATGTACTCCTGAGGACCAAACGCAATCATGAGGGGTGAAAAAAAATGAGACATGTAACTCAAAGTGAGGCTATTTGCCATTCTTCACTGTGTAAAATGGCTATTTTGATTTTAGGACACATGGGTCTTCCGCTGGTCTAAGGTGTGTGTGTGTGTGTGTGTGTGTGTGTGTGTGTGTGTGTGTGTGTGTGTGTGTGTGTGTGTGTGTGTGTGTGAGAGAGAGATGGGGAATGTGTCAGAGAGATAATGTGAATGGGAGGCCTTGAGAGACACAAAGTGCAGAGGTCTGTATGAATAGCAGCTTCAGCTACTAAACCTACGGATTCATACTGTTCAGAACATGTTGCTCTGTCCTTCCTTTACGACAATTCAGTCTGTTTCAAAGATGCTGTACTGCATACCTTGTTTTACTCTGTTAGGGCTGGGTGGCATGGCAAAACGTTCATATCACGGTTTTAAGGTGGTAGAGATAAGTGGGAGGGACAGCGGCTTCCCGTGCCTCCACCGCGCACGTTCTGGATGTTATTTGGGCTATTCACCGGTATTGCGGTATATGAAAAATTCATATAGCGAAAATAAATACTGGTTTTTGGTACAAACCGGTATACCACCCAGCCCTATACTCTGTATCTACAAATTAAGACCAAGGTGTTCATTTTCCATATCTAGGATTAGATTAGGGTATCGAAATGGCACAAACCAAATTACATCAGTCCTTCCTGGCATCCAAAAGCTTTGAGTCAAACAGTCCCAAATTTCAGTGCTTGATGCCCAGGACAGCACATGTTCATCATGGAACCTCTTCTCTTTCATGTCAGCACCTGTTAACAGGTTTGCAAAGCCACACAGCCCACGCAAGTGCATCTCAAGTGGGGCCCAAGCACAGTGCAGCTGTGTCTTGAAGAGATGCTCCTTGTCATCTTCAGTTTGAGATGTACCATTATGGTTACTGTCAAGCAAATGCTGTTTTCAGAGCCAATCCCTACCAGTTTTGTTTTATCCAACCAACATGACTTGACTGACAAATCACAAAAAGCGTTATGATTATACACACACTCAGGCTTAATAGCAACAATTCCAAACTTGACTAGACTAATCAGCTTCACTACAACTCGCAGCATTCACAGACAAAGCATTTGTCTTCATCTGGACACATTTTCCCCACAAATACAACATGCTAATGATTTAGCTCAGGCCTCTGGCATTTTACATTGTATACATCAGCCAAGCAGCTAACAAACTTTTCCTCTTCTAATAAAACCAGGCACAACAGCAACATTTATCAAAGGTGACGTTACAAAACTCAGCTCCATTTCATTCCATTGGTTTCAGCTCACAAGGTACGGCATCAATTCGACACAGAGGTATAAATTCCACCTTATAATGCATGAAATTGCCGCACACACATACAGTGATGTCTCGTAGTGTTCAGCCAATGTTTGCACTAATGAGGATCGTGGCCTGCAGGCAAACTGGCCAGAACTTTCCATTAGACAGACCGACTCCGACTTCCGTCCCCCTGGACAACATACCTGACGTGCTTTCTCCCCCTCTCTTGAGGGCTAAGAGCCCTCCTGCTGTTGCAGCATCTCTGGTAGCATACAGAGAAAGGTTTCAATGATGTCAAAGGCAATGGTGAATGGTAGTGCCAGTGACGTCAATGTTTGCAACAGTAACCCTTACGTTCCTCAGACAGGTAACGGTAATGTTACTTCAAAGCAGCAGCAGTCCAAAGACACGTTGAGGCTAACTGGCTCAGAATATATTCAAAGCTCAGACTTAGTTATAGTGAAATGAGCTGCCCAATTTACAAAATGTCAGTGCTGCACCTTTTACTAGCTAATGTCACAAAACTTTAACTTTAAGTTGCGACTCAGATGGCATTTCTGATACAGCAGGGGAAGAATAGAGCATGAAGATAAGAGAGAAGAGGGAGCCACCAAAAGACAGACTAAGGACCAATGGTGGAAGAAGTACTCGGATCTTTTACTTGAGTAATGTCTATCTCTATTTCTCTCCTGTATGGGTGTAGAAACATAACTAGCAAACAAAAACCTGACTCAATAAGTATCTGTGCAAGCAACTGATACACACATAATGACACAATACCAAAAAACATGCATGCTGTGAAAAAAAGGCACAAACATGCACACACTCACGCATAAAACACAGTGAGTGGGTTTGTGGGTAGCAGCGGGGTGGTTGATTCTTCCTCTGTTGGAAGCAGGAGATAACAAGCTGACCATATTTAAGACATCTGGAGAACAAGAGAGGTGGCTCATGGGGAGAAAGAAAGGAAAGAGAGAAAAGAAAGAGCTACAGATAAAGGGGAAGGAGAAAAAAGAAAGATGGTCTTCTGTCCATGGTGTCAGGAAAAGAAATGATGAGGCAGACACAGAGAGAGATAGCTGGAGAGAGGATGTACCCCGTGGTAAAGGGTATACAACAAGCAGAGAGAGGCAGAGGGAAGCACACACGCACACACACACACAGACACAACCTTTCCCATTTCTGCAGGGTGCGGCAGAAGCTGTTTGGAGCCAGCAGCCTCTGCATGGTAGCATGACCTATTTCAAAACAATACTTCCCTCGTTGGTGATGGTTAAGAATCTCTCCCTCTTTTTTTTTTTTTTTTGGATTTCTCTCTCACATTCTTATGTTGTGTCTAGCTGTCTTCCCCGCATGTCCCCATCTCTTGCTGCAACTTTCCCTTTCAATTTTCATCTCTCCTCTTTGTGTTTCTCCTCCTCTCTTTCGCTGCCCGCTGTGACTCAGAGCCATGTTGAGTATTCAGAGGAGAGGAGTGTGAGGGACATGACGTGAGGAATGAGAGGAAGGGTGTTAAGATGAGGAGAAAGCAGAAATAGGAAAAAAAGGAGTGTGTGAGAAGAGGCTGTGGAAGGGACTGAACACATTTAAGTATATGAGAGGGGAAGAGAAGCAAGTGACAGTGAGTGGGTGAGGATGAGGATGAGGATGTGGCAGAATCTCAAGTCTGCATTTGTCAGCAAATGAACCACATAAAGTAAATTCTAAATATACCAAGAGAGTATAATAAGACAACTGGATCTCCATGTTGCAGACTGTATGGTTTTTATTTAACCCGGAAGCCATGAAGGAATGTCAGATTTCATTAGGTGGAAGGTGATGCATTATAACCATTGCTGTGTGAGCACAGGCTGTACCTTCTGACAGGCTCTATAGGCTTCACCTGGCTTGACTCTGACTACTCTGCTGATCTCACTGTACCACACAGAAAGATCCAGCATGTCTCCCAGTCCATGCAGGCTTTTACAACTTGTAAAAACTTAACCAAGGGAGAGGCAAGTAGATCCAACTCCTTAGAGGATTAAAAAAAAGGAGAGGTTGAGCATCAAAGTTCAGTCCTGACCTCAAACCGAAGGTCAGCTCACCAGCTTTCAACCTCTTCACGGTGCACTGACTGCAAACCATGTAACAGCTTCAGATCTCTGCTGGAACACCCTAAAGACACAACCCGCTGGAGAGGAAAACTGGAGTTGTGTATGATGACATCGCATGCCACAACTCCAAGGAAAACATGGTAAATTGGTAAATGACCCTGGACAAGACACTCAATGAACGCCAGAAACATACAACGTCAGCTGTCTGAACACCAGACCAAAACCCTGACACGGCACAGACAGGGAAATGGATAAAAATCAGTCTCCAGCAGTCAGTGTGTGCATCTGATGGAGCAGATATACTTCTATTTTATCAATGCAACTGTCTCCTGGGGTTGGGTACCAGAACTCATTGGGTAGGATACAACCATTACCTATCGGCATGCTTAAGGTTGAAGAGACAGAGGGAGAGAGTGTGTATGTGTGATAGTGAGGCTACAGCAACCAGAGCAAAGAGTTTTAAGTTCAAGAAAAAACATTCACTCACAAAATGACCATGCAGTGTTACCTTGAAGAAAATTTTGTTTTTCTCAGACGCCTCCATGGAAAACAGCAAACATAATGATGTACTGATTGACTGGGGACCACGTCTATGTCTCATTTGTCCAGCCGCCACTGATAAGTCAGACACAGCATGAAAAGGAGGAGCTGGGGTGGAGACGGGTTGCAAAGCAGCTTGCAGAGGAAGCAGCAACAGTCGGCAGGCCAGAAAAGTTTAAATAGGTCGCCCTGAATGAGATTCGCCAATTGGTTGCATAGAAAGGAATCATGTGATCTATCAGCTGACTCCCTTCCATCAATCAGCTGCTCCAGTTGATTGGGCTGTTTGAGATCAGCTGATGTAGCTGGGATGTGAGCTGAACTTGACATCATGTACTGCCTGAACTAACGCGATGCTCAATTTTTGCTGTTGTTAAATGTAGTCCCCAATCAATCAATAAGATAAATCATGCTCAGTATTATGTTTTGAGGAGGCATGCCAGCTGCTTCCATTATGCAGCCTGTGTAGACAGTGTATAAGGCTGTGAGGTAAGGTTGACATTTCTGAAAAAAGCTAGTCCCTGGCCAGTTTTTTTTTTCTTCTGTCAAAGGCTAGACAACGTTTAAAAGACTCCCACAGAGATGCATTCTACCACACACCATGAAAAGAAGAACCAAAGCACACCTGAATGAGTACAATCCCTCGTACAATTTAGACTGAAATGTTTTCACATAACCATTAAGCCACTGTCTCGACAGGAGTCTCATCACAAGTCCCAATGCCATTAACAAATGAACAGCTGCCATGAGCAGGATATTCATCTACTTTGCACTCAATGATATTAAGGGTATCTTATGGAAATGTATGCGTTTTGGATCCATTCACTCTCTGTTAAACGCTGACATTAATTGTATCTCATTATCTTATGGAAAGGTAATAGTCATATCTAATTTTGTACGGTAGATTTAAAGTTGCTGTTGCCTGGCACTGTTGACTTTTGGAAGTGCATTTATATCGGGGAATGTGAACCTGTTGGATTCTCTGCTTATCAGCACCTGATTATTCAAACCAACACCTGTTAGCAATCAAAGAAATCAAGAAGCAACATGTGAAACAAGTAGTTTCGCTCCTTTGTGTGCACTGGAACTTAAAATTTTTTGGGGTTTCACCTGCAGCAGTGGGCTCTAGGAGAAGAACTCTTATACACATGAACTTACGGTACACAGTAACATAGTGTATGCAGTTCAACGCAGCCAGGAATGCACAGATTTGTACATTGGGGAAACAAATCAACCACTCTACATGAGCGTGGCAGAGCACAGAAGAGCCAGCTCGTCAGGTCAAGACTCAGCTGTTCATTTACACCTAAAAGGAGAAAGGACATTCCTTCAAGGACAGCAATGTTCACGTCTTGGCCAGGGGGGCACTAATGGTTTGAAAGAGGTGTGAAGGAAGCCATCTACGTCAAACTGGAACAACCATCGTTAAACAGAGGATCACCCACCTACAATGCAGTTTTGAGATGGCTCCCCAGACAGCTAACACCCATTCACACCTGGTCCAATCAAACCCTAACGACACACATGATGACTCATATGTGGCCTTAATGACTCTGTAAGGGCACACACGGTTTAAAGCCTGTGATCCACAGTTTGTTAGAACTGAAGGAGCCTCTTGGATAAGAGGTGCAATGTCTTCAAGAATCTTAAGCTGCCTACAATATAACACTTAAGATTATCATGACCTGGATGACAGAGAATCTTCCCCCACATCCCGTTCACAGGGTACCCAGTTTTTTGAGCTGCCATGAGCATTGAAAGTACCTGTACAATTCTGCAGTGCCAGCTGAAGCCTGTAGGGGGCCCTAGGCAGGCCCTCTATCCAGGGGCCCTTGGAGTGGCGTTCGGTGCCAAATTTTGGACGTTTTAAAGGTAGAATCCGTAGAATTAGAGGAATATTGGGGTGTCTGGTGGCTTGTAGGGGTGTGGTGTTAATGTTAAGTAAAGTAAGAGTCATCAACTAAAGAAAACCGCTTCTCTTAAGCAAATGCAAATCCTACTCATAGTACTGCATCACTGCATGTAAACCAAGACTCTTGACAGTGCATCAATCCTCTATCCTTTAAAACAATTTGCTCAATAAGTAGACATGCCATATTTTTTCATTATTACAAGAAATTCTATTGACTCATTCACAAGTCAAAAATGTGTTTTATCTGAAAGACACATGCAATATTTACATCTAAGATAACAGATAAATAGTCAACCAAGTGCAATGATGTCCTCCGAGATAATATTTGCCACTCTGATTGCAGTAAAAAAAAAAGTGGGCATCGGGGGGGGGGACCAACACCTGCTAACAGGTGTTGGTCTGTCTGGGTGTGCAAAGGTGAAGTGGCTGGTCTTGTCATACAAAGTTTGAGGAGTGTCAACTGGACAATATGGAGATATTTGCATCTTGAAAGTTGGACTACAAATGTGGATAGACAGGGAGAAACACAGGCAAGCCTAAGACGTGGTAAGATACGATATTCCTCACTATATGAAGTGACTGATAACAAGATCTGTATAATGGGTTGTAAAGGAATTTGTCAGGTTTTTATTTGGTAGACAATTGATCTGTATTTATAGCATGATGGGATCACAGCACAATGATGTGTGTGGTATCATTGGAAAGCTCTGCTCCTGCGCTTTCATGTGATATGCGTGGTATTTCTGTGCGAGCCTGCATTCGTAATTCGTAATTCATCCAAGAGTAATGTGTGTGCAGAGCTGTATGAAAGCTCTGTTATACATCATTTTAGTGTAACTTTATCATTTTTTTTTCCCGCTGTGAAGACATTCAGGAAGCTACGATTCCGCTGTTTCATGTGATATGTGTGGTTTCTCGCTATGACGCACAGTCGCGGAGAAAAACCATAGAGAAGAACAGGTGTGAATTTGGACGCGCGTCATTCTGGATGGACCCCTTTGCCTGCTGCTGCTGCTGCTGCATTTTCCTCAAAAAACGGGACAAATTGTGTCCCGGGAGAGATTTTTTTTCCCGGGACAGCTGATGAAAAAAGAGAACAATTCTGGGAAAAACGGGACGGGTGGCAACCCTACTTGAGATTTGTCTTGGCACTTTCAGCAGAGCTGCTCGCTGCTACAGGACACGACACTCTCAGCTGGCTGGGACTGATATTCTGTTACTTGTAAGCGACGTTGGGGGGCCTTTTCGCTCGGTGGGGGCCCTAGGCAACGTGCGTTGTGTGCGTTAGCCAAAATCCGTCTGCAATTCTGCATACATTTCTCAGGTATACAATCACATATTAACTCAGTGAAACGTACTGCATACTAAATACTCACTCTCTCTATATATATTGCATACTGCCTACTAAATTAATGTTTAAGTATGGCATTACCAGCAGACTATTCATTTTGAAGCACTGTATAGAAAAGCAATACGTCTACGATCATAAGTGCATCCACAGCAATGGTTTGCTCTTTAGAAATAACCATAGGAATATGGAAATAACAGACCGTAGGCTGTAATTGACCAATGAGCATTCAACAAGGTCTTGTAAGAATTGTTTTTTTTTTTTTTACACTACGTTATATATGGGAGCTCTCAGACATTTCCTCTTAACTGTACCTCAATGTCACTTGCCACCATTCTTGATTACTTTACTGGTTGCTCAGGTTAGGTGGTTGGACAAAGATATTGCTGATTGGTCAAGTACTTCACCGTTTCTTTTTGTTGTTTTTTGATACATCACACACACATCTGCACAAATATATCAGCAATCGCCAGTTGTTGGGCTGATGTCGTCCAGTTGGAAGGTTTCCATACCCTCATATAGTTCACGTCTCATACTCAGAAATTCTCGCTAATCTAGTATACATCAGGGCATTTCTCGTGTACACAAAATTCACATACCATGCGGTTGGAACACACTACTTACTCCATTGAAGTCATACTTACTATAAATAGTATGATTATGTCAGTATGTGATTTCATAGATCATTATCATTGTTGCAGTATAGGGTAGCACTGATTGTACAAAAACAAATACAGCAGTTTTAATACCTAAAGTGGGCTACAGATAATACTGACGAATGATTAGGTGCAGCATGATGGCCATTTGATGACGAAGTTAATCATAATGTGAGTCATGTTGTCATCTAACCTCCAACTAACTTCACCGTAGCCCCTTCCCCTTCTGCCCATTTGGAAACCAAACCTATGCCCTTGGTAGAGCTCTCCTCATTAAAGCCCCATCAGCGAGTCACATCATTACCTGTTTATTCCTTTCACTCGTCTCTCTCCTCCCTCTCCTCTGCTCTCTCTGTGAGCCAGCCAGCTGCCACACACTCCAGAGGATATTCCAATTAGAAACAACATACACAGACACACAAATGTGCACTGGTGGATATTCCAATTAAATACAACACACCACCAGACAAACACACTCAAACGCCAATGCACAAGAAGTCGCTGGTGGACATTCTAATTAGCTGAACAAACATGGCACGGGTGCTGCTCAACCCAACCGGTAAGACAGGACGCTTCAGCACGTCAGATAACATACACACACGCGTTCAAGCACACACACCCACACACACACAGATAGACCCTTATAAAAAGCATACAAACACACACACAAATGACTTCTGCTGTCACACATGAACACACCCTAAAGGTGCCATTACACATCGCCATCTACAAACACAGAACAATCAGTGCAAGGTCATGGACTCACACGACATACAATTTAAAGATTAGAGAAGCTGCCATCTGTCATAAGGTCACCTGTCTGCAACCCATGACCGGATGAAATCTCCGTCTGGGGAAAGTGAATCAAATGTCCTCCTAATTAGGTTATAGGGTTGACATATGATGGTATATAGTGTGTGATGGAGATGAGTCCATCAGTAGAACTTCAGCAATACTTACAGTGCCAGTCAAAAGTTTGGACACACTTTCCCATTAACTTCAATAAAAAAGTGGAGTTTTGTTGGAGTTTTGTGTTCCTTGTTTCATGTTTTTCATTCATGTTTAATCTGTTTCATGTTTTATTTTGTAAATTCTCTCCTTATGCCTGGTTTTACTTCCTGTGTTTGTGTTTTACCGTCTGCTTTCTATCACACCTGTCTTCCTTCAGTCCTTCCCTGTTCCCAGGGTGTCCCTGTCACACCTGTTCTGTATTAGTCTTGTTTGCTCCACCCTAGTTTTTCCAACCATACCCTTGTTGTAAGCCAATCCCCATTTCCCTCCTTTTGCCAGTGCCCTGTCTTGTTCTTGTGAATAGTTTTCTGTGTATATATACCTGTGGTTTTTCCTTTTGTTCAGTCCATCTGTGTTCATGGTGTCGTTCCTTGCTCTGTTTCCTGCCTGGCCTGTTATATTCCCTTTTGGATTTCTTCCCTGAGTTCATATAATTATCCCGTTTGGTTTCCAGTTTAGTTTTGGTTCTTCTTTGTTTTAGACTTTTGGTTGCCTGCTTGTTTTTGGATATTTTTTTCAGCCCCATTACAGCTCGCCTTTTGATGCCTACTAACTGCTCCGCATTTGGGTCCTTTCTTGAACGGATACTTGACATAAGTGGGTAAAGACAAATAAACGAGCAGCTACAGCAGTCTGGTAAATTCAGAAAATTACATCACTTCACTGTAACGCAGCCTTTAAAACCAAGAAAAGACAACACTATCCATACTCTAAGGTAATACCTACTCTTATATCTACAGAGCCCCTTCAGTCAAGATGATTTTGCTTGTGCGCACAAGTTGTTGGGTTGGGAGAGAGTTCTTGCCTCAGGGAGTTTGAGTATCTCGGGGTCTTGTTCATGATTGAGGGTAGAATGGAGCATGAGACGGACTGGTGGTTTGGTGTGGTGTCTGCAGTGATGCAGGCCCTGTGCTAGTCCGTCATAGAGAACAGGGAGCTGAGTTGAAAGGCAAAGCTTTCAATTTACTGGTCAATCTATGTCCCAACCTTCATTTATGGTCATGAGCTCTGAGTAGTGACCGAAATAATGAGATTGACGATACAAACCAGAAAGATTTTCTCAGTGGGGTGGCTGGGCTCAGCCTTAGAGATAGGGTGAGGAGCTCAGACATCTGGAGAGAGCTTGGGGTAGAGCCGCTGTTCCTTCGCATCAAAAGGGGTCAGTTGAGGTGGTTCAGGCATCTGATCAGGATGCCTCCTGGTCGTCCCCAGTTAGAGGTGTTCCAGGCACGTCCCTCTGGCAGGAGGACCTGGGGTATACCCAGAACTCCCTGGAGGGATTACATATCTTATCTGGCCTGGGAATGCCTTGGGGTCCCCCAGGAGGAGCTGGAAAGCATTGCTGGGGAGAGGGACGTCTGGAGTGCTTTGCTTGGCTTGCTGCCCCCACAACCCGGTCACAGATAAGCAGATGAAAATGGATGGCAGAAGTTATCTTGTGGAAACAAACTTCTGCACACAAAATAAAAATATCACCTTCCTGGATTTTAGGGCCTACATATCCTATCGATATACTGCCCAGCCCTGCTATATAGCAAACAAAAATTCTTATGTGACTGCAAATCCAGCTGGCTCGCAAGGTAACAAGATTATAAGAAAATAATGAACGAGATTAAGTAGTGTATAGTTATTTTAAACAATTTCTTAACTGAATTTACAGAACAACTCCTGTATCCTGAGATATAATGTAACCATACTCTAAATGATATATCTTTTGGCTATATCACCCATACCTATTAGGTTATAATTACAATTATATGTGTCAAGTTTGATTTGCATTAATATGGATAAGTGAAAAGAAAGAAAGTAAAGAGACATAAATGCAGAAAGAAATGAAAGAAAGCTCACAGAGTCATTTGAAACTTCCTGCATCAGTAACTACTTCAAAACTCAGAGGCTTCTTGAGGAGGGAAAAGAATGAGCGTGAGCAAAGGCAAAACACTATGAAACATCCAGCAAGAGCATGATTTCCCTGATGTGTGATTAGACTGGATCACTTTGATGTCAGCTTTTTGCCATGCGACAAAGGCAGGCACCTGCCTTGGAAGGAAAATGGGCTGAGACGTACGGAAATGGAGAAATGAAAATTGCCTGACTGACACTCTAAAACAGGGAGAGACTCTAAGAGCCGCCTCTTTTATTGGTGGAGTGGAAGAGAAGACTTGAACCCTCAATGGACACAAGGTGTTTTGTGTTTACGTTGAAAAGGATGACACAGTTGGACTGACATTTTCAACTGTGTATATAGACTCAAAGAAACTCTTGAGAGTACACTTTTTTTTGGAGCTGTGCCTTGATTTGATTCATTACTTCTCATCAACAGCTCAGTGTTTCTGATTTGTATCTCTGCAGCCTATGCGTATGTTCATGTGCTTATTGTGTGACACCTGTGATACACAGTGCTATCTATGTGTTCATCACCACACCTCTGCATCTTTTTACCGCTTATCTATCTGCTATATGTGTGCAATTGAAGTAGAGCAAGGGTTAAACCTTGTGATGAACAACCTGCGACATCTGCAAATAATGAAATACCCTGAATCTCAATGGAAATGTTTTATTGTTAAAACTAGAAGAGACACACTATCAAGAAATTGAATCAATAAACCACATGAAAGTAAACACAATGGTTTATTGTGTGTGTGTGTGTGTGTGTGTGTGTGTGTACTGTACTGTTATGCTGTTATGAATCAGATTAGCCCTTTGAGTGTTTGTGCTTCCTGAACCATCTGATCCTAAACTGATATGGTGTAAGGACACCTCTTACAACCTGTCACAAAACCAGTCAATCATTTCCTGGTCACTGTTTCCCTGAAGCAGTGGCTTCTGGTTACAACCCCCTAAAAAAATTAAGCGATAGCTACTTGTGATCCCTGATCACTGGTAAAGGCCTTAGTGTGAACATGGGCAATAAGCAGTTAAACCAAAAAGTGATTTTTCCCACTTGGATAGTTGAATTTGAAGGACTTTCAGAGGCCTGAGGAGGCGCAAACATCGAGCATTTCAACACAAAAAAGGCACCAGGAAAGCATTTTCTTTTCTTTCTTTTTTTTTAAAAGATATTTTTTGGGGCATTTTTAGCCTTTAATGGATAGGACAGACAAGTGTGAAAGGGGGAGAGAGAGAGGGAGTGACATGCAGCAAAGGGTCACAGGCTGGAGTTGAACCCGGGCCGCTGCGGCAACAGCCTTGTACATGGGGCACCTGCTCTACCACTAAGCCAGCATTTTCTTTCTTTCTTACTTTCTTTCTTATTATTTTGTAACCCCTTACAAACATCTCTGGACTTATTGATCGGGTCCCCCAAAAGGTCTCATGTGACTCCAATTTTAATGGCTCCCCATCAAATTTAGGATCCAATTTAAAGTTCTTGTGGTCACATATAGAGCTCTGCATGGTCAGGCACCAGCCTACATTAGAGCTCTACTGAAGCCTTATGTCACCAGCAGGTCTCTGAGGTCCTCACATCAGGGCCTGCTGGCAGTTCCTCATTCTAGGCTGAAAACCAAAGGAGACTGCGCTTTTGAGGTTGTGGCACCTAAACTTTGGAACTCTCTCCCACTGAATTTAAAATCTGTGGACACTGTGGACACCTTCAAAAAGCAGCTTAAGACCCATTTGTTTAGACTTGCCTTTGTTTGTATTTTTTATTTTATTTTTTATATATATATATATATATATATACACACACACACACAGTACAGGCCAAAAGTTTGGACCTTCTCATTCAATGTGTTTTCTTTATTTTCATTACTATTTACATTGTAGATTCTCACTGAAGGCATCAAAACTATGAACGCACACATGTGGAGTTATGTACTTAACAAAAAAAGGTGAAATAACTGAAAACATGTTTTATATTCTAGTTTCTTCAAAATAGCCACCCTTTGCTCTGATTACTGCTTTGCACACTCTTGGCATTCTCTCGATGAGCTTCAAGAGGTAGTCACCTGAAATGGTTTTCCAACAGTCTTGAAGGAGTTCCCAGAGGTGTTTAGCACTTGTTGGCCCCTTTGCCTTCACTCTGCAGTCCAGCTCACCCCAAACCATCTCGATTGGGTTCAGGTCCGGTGACTGTGGAGGCCAGGTCATCTGCCGCAGCACTCCATCACTCTCCTTCTTGGTCAAATAGCCCTTACACAGCCTGGAGGTGTGTTTGGGGTCATTGTCCTGTTGAAAAGTAAATGATCGTCCAACTAAACGCAAACCGGATGGGATGGCATGTCGCTGCAGGATGCTGTGGTAGCCATGCTGGTTCAGTGTGCCTTCAATTTTGAATAAATCCCCAACAGTGTCACCAGCAAAACACCCCCACACCATCACACCTCCTCCTCCATGCTTCACAGTGGGAACCAGGCATGTGGAATCCATCCGTTCACCTTTTCTGTGTCTCACAAAGACACAGCGGTTGGAACCAAAGATCTCAAATTTGAACTCATCAGACCAAAGCACAGATTTCCACTGGTCTAATGTCCATTCCTTGTGTTTCTTGGCCCAAACAAATCTCTTCTGCTTGTTGCCTCTCCTCAGCAGTGGTTTCCTAGCAGCTATTTGACCATGAAGGCCTGATTCGCGCAGTCTCCTCTTAACAGTTGTTCTAGAGATGGGTCTGCTGCTACAACTCTGTGTGGCATTCATCTGGTCTCTGATCTGAGCTGCTGTTAACTTGCGATTTCTGAGGCTGGTGACTCGGATGAACTTATCCTCAGAAGCAGAGGTGACTCGGTACGCCGGTGGTTAACTGGTGAGGATAGCAACAATGGCGACCGCTGCAGATCCTACAGACCACATTAACGATGCTATCGAGGTATTTTGCCACTACTCGCGTTAATGGAGGACCAAATTAAGGAAGCTGCTAAACTGGATTTAATGGCGATGCAGCTGGACGTGCACGACGATGGAGACATTTTAAACGGGCAATGCTCGCTTGTTTTCGGCACCCCTGAGGCATGGATACTAATGACGTCAGATTCTGGGTGAGTCGTTGATCTCTACTGATTGATTAGGAAAAAAATCTAATTCCCTCCCCCTTGTAAATCGCCTTCAATGGAGGCGATGTCAGACTGAAGGTTCTGCAAGCTTCAGTCTGACACTCAGGCTACATAACTCCACATGTGTTCATTCATAGTTTTGATGCCTTCAGTGAGAATCTACAATGTAAACAGTCATGAAAATAAAGAAATCGCATTGAATGAGAAGGTGTGTCCAAACTTTTGGCCTGTACTGTATGTTCTGTCTATTTTCTCCCTTTACTGTGTTGTGTGCTGAGAAGCTTGTTCATACTTTTGTTTCCAGTTGTCTTGACTATTGTAATGCTCTATACACTAGCCTACCTTGAGCAGCTCTGCAACATTACAGATCATTCAGAATGCCACTGTCAGGGTATTAATAAAAATTACAATGAAGACCATATAACTCCTGTTTCATGAAACTCCCAGTAGCTCCCAGTATCTTTTAAATTGATTTTAAAGTCCTACTATTAGTCTTTAAGGCATTTAATGGCCTAATCTCCTCATATATCACACTCTCTATGTTTTATGACCCTCCACAAACCCTGAGATCCTCCACAGCTGGTCTTTAACTGTTCCCAACATCACCACAAAACCATTGGGGACGCTTCTTTAAGCTATTACGCCCTGAAAAAATAGAACACTGCCTTTAAATATTAGACATGCTGGATCAGTGGACAACTCGAAATGTGTTTTTTTTTAATAAAGCCTGTGTCTGTTTTAATATTTTATGATTTTCTCTAATTCTTTATTAAAATGTGTGCTGTATAGTTGTATGGTTTTCAACTTATCTCTTTGCTGTGTTTGTTTCTGCTACTAAATTTAAAGCTCTTTGTGCTGCATCCTGCGCATGAAAGGTGCTTTATAAATGAAGTTCATTCATTCGTTTATTCATCCAATTCGACTCCCAGTAAAAACCTTGTCAATGATGAACACTAAAGGAATCTCAATCTAAAAAGAAGCTGAGCACCTAGAAACAAGTTGGGCTAACTTTAGCAACACCTCAGTTAGCAGCCCTCCCTGACATCTGGCTGCCAAAGAGTGCTGGGGAACATTAAACAGCTGGACACTGTATGCACTTTTGGAAAACACTGGTCCCTGCGCCCATGTTCTCTCGATTTGTGTCTGTGCATGAGTTCATATGGGTGTGTAAAAACCAGTAATGACTGTATGTAGAAGCTGATAAAGCACAACTTAAAACATCCAATAAAATGCAATATACATGCAGATAAAGTGTGGTACATCCATTATAAAACCATAATTCATGATGTGAAGCCTGAACCCTGGAAAGGCTGCCCACACACCGCCACAGACACACACCCTCACCTTGTAAAAGGTTACATCTCGTTCACATCATATAGCCATCAATAATTGACTAAAGGTAGGAGGAATAAGCTCTACAGTACAACCCTGTAAAAGCAAGGACCAAGGCATGGATCCAGTCAATCAGTCAGACAGAAAATCCTCTTGTACTCGCGGGGGATTGTCAGGAGATTTTGGACTCTAAGCCATTAGTATAGCTACAATTGAAAAACATATCTATCTCTCAGTGCCAAGAGATGCAGTTTTGATCTCCATAAGGTTGTCTGGGGAAGGGAGAAAGCAAACTCTTTTTTTTGTTTTTTGTTGTTTTGCCAAAGCGATGCATGTAAATGTATTTTAAAAAAGTGATTCCCAAACTTAATACTGCAAAATGGGCTCAGGAGAGTTTTGTCACGCTCACAGAAAGCCCTTAAAGCGCACCATTGCAACCCACCTGTCAGTGAATTGTCATCTTATAAAAGATAATTCACACAAATATGCAATGGTATCAAACAAATTCATCTAAATCCTTATGCACCCCTCTCTAAAAGCAAAATCCTCCACACACACACCCACACACACACACACCCACGCACACACACACAAATTTACCCTGTAGTCATCTTTCCTGTAGACTGTGGTGTCTCGAGAAATTGCTTTAAATCCCAAACAGGTCATATACAGGGTAATCCAACAGATAAATGCGCATACTAGCACAGACACACACACACAAACACACATACACACACACACACACACCATGGTTTCATCCTCTTTACAGACTTAGAAATCCTGAAGATGATGGGGATAAAGTACAGAGATCTGCAATATACTCACACTCTCTGTAGACTGTAGTTCATAAAGAAAGTGTTAAGAACAGCAGTTAAAGTATGCAGGGTAAGTATGTAGTAGGAAAAAAAAAAAGACATAAAACACACACACTTACCCTCTCTGCGGACTGTGACGTGCCAAAGAAGATGGGTATGAACGCCAGCCAGATGATGCAGGTGGTGTACATGGTAAATCCGATGGGCTTGGCCTCGTTGAAGGTCTCGGGCACACCTCGCGTCTTAATGGCGTAAACTGTGCACGTCACCATCAGCAGGATGGAGTAACCCAAGGAGCAGATGAGGGACAGGTCCGAGATGTCACATTTGAGGACCCCGCGTGCTGACATGGGATCCTGGGTCCGCTGCTCGCCATAGTCCACGACCGTGTGGGGAGGGTCTACCGCGAACCAGAGGAAGACGCCCAGCAGCTGAACTGAGATGAGTGAGAAAGTGATGACGAGCTGGGAGGCAGGAGAGATGAACCTGGGGACGAGAGCGTTACAGATATGAGGCGGTGGCGCGGCAACATAAAAGTCGGAAGTTTAAAAGGTAAAAGTTTGGATTTTCGGAAGGCGGGAGTACTGCCACGCAAACTGAGCAATGCACTGCTGTAGATGAGGGCAACAAAATGTATCAGTTTAAATGTATATCACTAAGTGCATGGTATGCTTAAAATACTTCCATCGCTTCACCTTGCCATCACACAGCCCTCTCTGATGGGGAGCTGAAGCCTTTATCTATGCTCTCTTTCAAGCCACCAGACCCCTTTGACAGAAACAGTAATTTTACCTCCCAGAACACTGGAGTTGCTGGTCTACTGCTGCCTCGATTGGTTAGTTTGTGTTACTGTGTGACTTTGATGTTCTGAGTTAGTTTAGATTCACCAAAGTCACACAATGACACAAACAAACTGATCGAGGTGGTGGTAGACCAGCAGCTCCCTTGTTCTGCGAGGTAAGATTACTGTTTTTCTCAAAGAAGTCTGGTGGCTTAGAGGAAAGCATAGATAGACAGAAAGGGCTGTTGATGGCAAGGTTAAATAAAATACAATATCTGTGGTGTACACTTAAAAAGACCACCATCTATTGTAGATAATACATTGACTACAGAAGTACTACCTGCATGGTGATGCAGTGGTAAGCATTGCTGTCTCACAGCAAGAGGTCTCCTGGTTTGAACTCAGGGTAGGAGGGTGTGGTGGCGAAAAGGCCTGGAAATATTTTACCCTTAAGGTCAAGTTAGAAGCAGAACATGTTTACTAAAATTGAGCACCCTTGAATAGAACAGAGTGACATGAACAGAGTGAAAAATCATGAAAAAATCCTTCAAATTCTTCTTTTATATCCCACGGTGAAAAGGTTTGTACTCACAGCAATATGTTTGCTGAAAGTGTGTTTTTGTTAAGTAAGTGATTCAAATTTTGAGCACTTTAGTGCATTATGTGATATTCTATGAGATTAGATTTTTCTTTAAGTCTTCAGCCATTAAAGTGTTTAGGAAATATATTTTAAAACTCACCATCAACCTGACAAGGCTGTTGTTCATGGAATCTTAATAGGTTTTCTACTCAACAGCAAAAATATATTATATTCCTTTAAATGCAGCCATACACTCGCACAAAACCCACCCTTAGAGTTGGAGGGAGATCAGGGAAAAGGTAATGATGCGATTTGAGACAATAATGAAAAACACGGGCAGTGAGGAGCAGCTTAACAAACAGCACTAAAAAGAGGAAATGTGAATATCATCGTGGTTGCCAGAGAGACAAAAAACGGGGACAAATAATACCCCAAAACAAAAAGCTATATTTTCACTCACACCTGTAGTGAAGAAACAACCTGCTCCTTCAAGCTGCCAAGCTCAAAGGATTGCTCAGTGCTTGGCTACCTGGAGGCACAACACACACTGGAACCTGAAAAGAGCCCCAAAATCCTCTCTGCAGAAAATCGTCGTATGTAAACCGCCTCACTCTGCATCTCATCGTGCCTTTACCTCAATCTTCATTCTGTTTTTGTATTTACTGTAATTTGCTTGTTTGTCGACATATTTAAAGACACTCACAAACAACTCAAAAAACAATGAAATAATTTGTTCAGTCTTTCCTGGAATTTGGAAAATCCTAATTAGCATAAAAACTCATTATATGTATGAGTAGTGGCGGCACAATAACAAAAGGCATGCAGATGGATGGTGCTGAAAGAAAAACAGATGACCATCTGGGTAGTGGGGACATGAACCTGAGCGGTATTAAATACTGCATTAACATTTTAGCCACTCAGTTGATGCTCTCTTCCAGAGTCACTCACACTGAGTGCAAACAGTACAATAGGTGAGTGTGAGTTCATGACGCTCATAAATTATGGATGGGAAATAAATGATGAATAATGATGGCAAGCAGCTTAGTAAGGAAGAAGTGGAGGTTACATCGCTGAGTGCACAGACAAACACACTAACAGCGACCTTCGCTGCACTCATTCAAATCAACTAGTACCGAACACCCCGACAGAGAGTGTGTGTTGTGACAGACAGGTATAGTCTTCACCTGGGTGCTGTTACAGACTTCTTTCCTTGTTCGAAGATGCGGTGTATCCTGTTGGTCTTGGTGAGCAGTGCGGCGTAGCTGAAACACATCCCCAAGCCCAAGAAAATCCTCCTGAATGAACACACCACCACGTCTGGCGTCGCAATCATCAGGAACGTGATGGCGTAACAAAGGAAGATTCCCGTTAGCAGCACGTAGCTCATCTCCCGTCCCGAGGCTCGCACGATGGGCGTGTCGTTGTACCGGACGAATGTGACGATGACGAAAGAGGTGGCGATGATGCCCAACATGGAGATGAAGACGGGGACGACAGCCCAGGGGGAGTGCCACTCCAGCTTGATAATCGGGATGGGGACACAGCCGGTGCGGTTGGCATCAGGTCGCATCTCATATGGACACAGCTCACATGTGAACTCTGACGCCTGGGGAGAGAAGGTTTGATACATTAAAGATTTTCTGTGGGCGTTAAATCTGTATACAGCTCCTACAGATATGTAAATACACCCAAATCCCCAATGCTTTCATCTAGCCCAAACTCTCCACACAGATATGGTAAATCTGTATATAGCTCCCACACTTAAACAAATATAGTGTAAATCTCCACTGCTTTTATACAAAAACATCTCAAAAGATGATTCATTTAGCGAGCAGCTGAGGCTGAATCTACCTCTGTAAACTGACTTGATAATGAGGAGAAAGACGGCACACATTTTACCCATTTTTGTACACTTGCTCTACACTCCACTTGCTTGTTTTTGTCATGCCCGTATGCCATTTCCCACTCCACTAAAAACCCAAATCTACGGTAAATGTGTCAGCAGATTATTGATTTTACAGCAAATGCATGTATCTGCAAAATTAGTATTGATCGCCTGCTCTGACAAGCATCGCCAGCTGCTGTTATGGCTGATATTTTCTCCTTCCTTTATTGCTTCCTGAATGAGGGGGAACTCTTTGCACATATACTTGCTCGCTCGTGGATTTTTCCAACTTAATAAGAAGGACGATGCGCTGCCAAATTGTCCCCAACCGTGATATAATTAACATGGGAGGTGTATCTTTATAATATGTGATCAGACCCTCTTCCCCTCACCTCAAATCATGTACTTCCATTTGCTATAATAGCATCTGTGGGGTTCTTCCTGCATATATAAATCCAAAATGGGCCATCTCAGTGGCTTTTTTTTTTTTTGATTGCCTTAAAATGAGTTGAAACAAAAAGCCCTGATCACCACACAGGGGGACAGAACACTGTAGTGCGAGGGTAAGCAGGCAACAGCTGTCAGAAAGCAGATGCATGCAGAGGCTAATACGTTCATAATGTTCAAAGTGTTGTTATTGTAAACAAATCTTGTAGTTGATTCGTTGTTAAAGCCTTTCAACAAACGGGACTGATTGGGGCTTTGACTGTTGACCAGGTGCAGGATGTGCTTCTGGAGGCTTTTACATCACAACGGTCAATTTAAAGAGGGACTTTTCTTCATGGTGTGACTTGGCACAAACAAGATGGATGGGGGGGAGCGCTTGCATTGGTGCAAAAAGTCTGTCTGTCTGTGATTCTACTAAATCACTTTGCCATTGACCTCATAAATGCAACACATTAGGTTTTCCACTTTCAAACAGATTTAACAGTATGTTATTTGCTAAATCCTCCATGATTGAGAGACAAAATTGAATTATGTTTTAGGTGTATTTTATTGCCTGCAACCTGTGAACCGTGTAATGCAAATATTAAGGCAGCGTTCATTTCGGAGGGACGTCTTCAGCAAAAGCTTTGGATTTAAAAACATAAATAGAAGAAAACTGGTTCACTGAATAAAAGAAAATGTAGTAAGATATTATTTGCAAATTAACGACAAGCCTTACTGTGGCTTATTATGAGACTGCTGGGCTTGGCCTCGTTGAAGGTCTCGGCTGGCTTGAAGGTTTAGTTTGGAGTTTTGGAAACAGGGTTGTTTGAGGTACTTATCCATAGTCAGTGTAGGTAATTTCATCCCTTTACAGTACCTTGCAGTCTGAAAGCCTATTCCAATGGGGAACTGAAGGTGTCATATGGGTCTCTTTAAAGCCACCACTCTCCTTTGACTAAAACAGTGATTTTATCTTGCAGAACACAAGAGTTGCTGGTCTGCTGCTGCCTCGCTTCAAAAAACCCAAACTATACCTTTCAATCTAGTGCCATGGTACGTTTAGCATTATGTCTTTCAGCTATTGTGCTGCATTGTGAGCTACACTACAGCGTAACATCCTGCTAGAAGTTCTCCATCAAAGGGGAATAGTTTACTTCCAACTAAGCCAACACAAAGTGCTCATGGTCTATATTTCTCCAGAGATTTACCTGATAGTGGTATCCCTCACAGCGCTCACAGTGCCAGCAACATGGCACTCCTTTGACCACTTTCTTCCTTTCGCCCGCACGGCATGGGATGCTGCATACAGACGGTGGGAAAGATGGGTCACCTGTTTTCCAACGCATGGCCTCGACCTAGTGTAGAAAACAAGGAGAGAATAAGAGAGGAGACAGAGAGACAATCAGACAAAGGTATTAGATCTGTCCCATATGGCAAATGCACATTTTGTTTGTTTTTGTCTTTAGTGCAACAGAACAAACTTGATATATTTGTGTGTTCATGTGGCAAAACAAAACTCCCCACCTTTTTGTGGGATTTCATGCGACAAAAAGATTGGCAGCCATCTGCTGAAGCTGACATTACTTTGTGTTAACAGTCCTTTAACACTCAGTTTTCTCTGTACCTGCAGAAATTGCATCTTCAGGGCAACTTGGAGAGCAATTAGCACAAGCAGATCCTCTGATCGCTTTCCTGAGAGCTGCCGGGCACAAAACTAACACCAGCGAGTCTGGAAGCCAGCAATCAGACCATAATCAGATCTGGCACAAATAGGCCATCTGTATTTCCTTCTGTGTGTGTGTGTCTGTGTGCGTTTGTGCAAATGTTCTTCCATGTGTGCGTTTAGTTTGTTTGTGCTTGTGTCATGCTGGCATTTCAGTGAATCCCTGAGCTTTCCGTATGTCTGGTATGTGCGGGGGGTTTAATTTGTCCTTATGTGTGCGAGTGTTTGTAATTATACCCAGTCCCTGAGGTTCATCCGTTGCCGACGGGTGCTGAGTAAAATGGAGCGTTACTGTTTTAAAAAGGCACACAATGTACCAGTCCAACGAAAACTAGTTAGGAGGAAAAACTCATCAGGGACAGAGAGAGTGGACTTGATTTGATCATTGACACACATATAGAAACACAGACACTTGCAGCATTTAAACACCAATATTGAGTTCCTGGCTGTTCACAACTCAGTGCTGCAAATATATCTGTCAGGAAAATAACTTAATGATAAGTAAAGTGCACTGCATATGTGTGTGTGTGAGTGTGTGGGAGGGAATGTGTGGGAGTGTAGAGGATTTCAAACTTTTGAAACAGTTTTTACTGGGTGCTGTTTTTTCCTGTTTATTCAGTGTTTTTACTTGTTCTTTAATCATAGCCTTAACGCTTCTTGCAGAATTTTTACATACCTTATTTTTGCAACAATAAACATTAATTATGCAGCGCCCAAAACAACATAGACCCGGTCATGAACCTCTCTTCAATTAATTACTTAAATGACAGAATAATAGCTGTTCGGCCATGTAAGATTCTGCTTTAATTAAAAACACCAACCTAACTGCTTGTACATGTCCAAGTAGGCTACATACACTGATGAGCCCCAACATTAAAACCACTGACAGCTGAAGTGGATAACACTGATCATCTCATTACAATGAAATGTTCTGCTGGGAAGCGTTAAATCCTGGCATTGACGTCGATGCCACTTGACACTTGAGCCAATCGAGCATCTTTGGGACGTGCTGATACCCCACCTCACAACCCAGAGGACTCAAAGGATCTGCTGCCAATGCAGCCCAGTCACTCAAACTCAACCTAGGAGAAATTGCACTAGTAATGTTTCATAGTTTAATTTGGTTCTAATACCCTCCTGCGTCATATATTAAAAGTATACCTTCATGGATTTAGTGGAGCATTATTAATTCTGGGTCAAAAGCAAAGTTTCAACATTTTGCAGTCACATGGTCTGAGTGAAATTATGTTAATATTGAAGGTCTATATTCACCTGTCCAGAATATCTGGTGTCTATTCCAAAGTGTTTCTGTTTTAAAAGGGTAATCTAATGCACTGCACCTGAATTTGGGGCACTACTACCCAACAACCTTTTTTTTTTTGCCAAATTTTCCACTTACAGTTTGTGCCATACTGCTCCTATGGGTGCATCCACATCTAAATTGGGTAAAACTTATTCTGTATAGTATCTATAACATCTGTGCCTTGTGATGATGTGCCAGAAAAAAAGACATCCTGTACATCTTAGATGGGATTGGATAGGACACACATACAGGGCAATGGTGGAAACTTCTATTTGTTACGGTTGAAAACATTATGGGCAATTGGTGGTAATCGTGTTTTATGGGTCCAGTTCAGAATTGAAAAAGTGGTACCATCCAAGGTGGCAAATTCTAGTTTGATATTACAAAAAAACTATCGCTAGATGATATTTCAACCCCTCTCAAGTGGCAGCTTTGTCACAGATAAACAGTTACACCACAGAATGGAAAAGCCAAGGCATGTTTCAAATTTGGTCTCATTAAAGGTTTCAGTCTGAGTGCTGATATGCATCATGGTTTTCATGGACGAACAAATTTGTGTGTGCAGAAAACTCAATGATAACATGCCTTATAACCTAATTTTACCTGACTTTGGTTGGATTTATAAAGGTAATTTTGGGGTACACGTACCCCCTAACTGCACATATACATTCAAAACAGGTCATATCTGATGGTTATATGTGAAGGAACATCCTAAAAGCTAATATTTCAGAGCCAAGCCTGATCCAAGAAGGCACCACCGTAAATCGGACTTAGCTCTGGGGTATCAGCACGTCCCATAAATGCTCAATCTCAGAACGATGCCTTAAGCTCTTTGTCAGATTCTCCAAGCCATTCCAGTTTTGAGGTGTGGCATGGCGTATTGTTCTGCTGGAGTGTCCACTGCCATGAGGCAAAGTGCAGTGAGGGGTGGTCTTGGTCTGCATGTGTTTGGGTGGGTGGTGTGTGTCAAATGGCATCCACATACATGTCAGGACCCAAGGTTTCCCAGTAGGATATTGGATTGTAACACGATAATCAATATTATTCACTTCACCTGTCAGTGGTTTTACTGTGGGCTGTTAAATGTGGCTGACCGGGTTAAGTCCAACCAAACATTTACCATGAAAGTCACTGATTTGACTCAATCTTTGCCTGTCGCACTGAGCTGTCCACACTTCATACTGATGACCATTCAAACAGTATGTCGATCAGGAAAAGGTTCACCTGCTGCCATCACTATATCTGCCACAGAGACTCCAAACCCAACTGGACTGTTAAACAAATCAAATCCATCTGTTAATTTGTCAACTGTCAAAGTGTCCAATCATGTGTGTCTTAACTATGTGTTATCCTACGTGTCGCTGCCGTCTCTCCCTCCCTCTCAGTCAGCCAGGCCGTCCATCAGGCAGAAAGCACTTTGTGGCTATTAGTCTTCTCATCTGTCATCTGGCCTTTCTAATGAAGTCCTGGGTGGATTCATAGCACCAAGCACAACGGCGCGCTCAGGAAGTGTGTGTGTGTGTGTGTGTGTGTAAGTCAGAGAATGAGAAACTAAGAGAAAAAACCAACAATGGGATTCCAGCTTTCTTGTGCTTTGAGTTATGTGTTTTTGCGTGAATGTATACGACGCTCAGGTGTACGCTCCAGTTTCTGTGCCAGCATTCACAGATTGTTTATTTCTGTTTGTGAGTGACCTTGTGTGGGTGTGTGTCAGCGTGAGTATGTCCCTGCACAACACTCAGCATTCTGATAAGAAGAAAAAGCCATACTTTCTTGTAAAAAAGCTCAATCCCAGCAAACTTTTGCATCTCAACGGAAGCAATATCTCAAACAAATCCAGCCCAGTGACAGGGGGATTGTGAATTCATGGCAGCTGCTTAAAGTGATGTTGAACTCTCATTCTGCCAAGGCATTTGGTCTATAATGCCTCAGAAGCTTTGATAAACCACTCAAATCAAAAAACATTCTGTAAAGGCATTTTTTCTTGATCACACAGAAGTTGTTAGAACTACTGCAGATGGAGAAGAAGGTTGAACATGCAGCAAGTTTCCAGCTTGCTGCATGTTCAACCTTGCAGCAAGTGTGCATAAAATCTCACTTTAAGGTGTAGTTTATTGGTCCAGGAGCCAATGACTCTGTACTCTGCAGTAGACCTGTTGGTGATCTGGTACTGGAAGATATCGTATCTTCCTGGAGCGTCTCCGTTCTCATTGAAAACCACTGGCGTGCCGGCACTTCCTGTAACAAAGGCAGAAGATGTTGGAGAGACAGTCAACTCCAGTTACACTTTGATTGGCGCTCAAATGGTTCCATTTTTTTTAATCAAGTACAATTCATGAAAAATAAAAAAGTAAGTTTCATAATATTTGGTGGGCACATCTTTTAAAATATTGGAAGATGTGTCCACCTCAAGCTGCATTTCCTCTGAAGAATGTATTGCCTTGTTTAGAGTTTACAAGATCTTTTGAAAGACAAAGGTACAACTAAGTAGCACGATGGCAAACACCACCAGGGACTTCTCAGATTTGGGAAAAAATACAGTTATATGTAACAAAATGTATGGACTACATCTATCGGCCACTTACACACTGCCTAAGTATTTATATTTACTATGTGTTGAAGGATAGAAACATTTACACAGTGTTAGTTATGCCAATATCTGATTAGAAATATACAGTTTGCTTAATATATGATATTGACACAGGCAACAGTCTTCTTATTGAGTCTTCTCAATAGTTTTAGTACATGGCTCCATTCATCTTCCCTCTGATAATTCGTATTCTTCTGGTACCATGAGAAAAAAACCAGGCCTATACCATAATGCTTCCACCTCTGAACTTCACTAGAGTGTGGGTATTTTTCAGGTCATATGCAAAGCCAATTCTTCTCTAAACATGTCGTATTGTATTCAGACAGCTTGTTTGAAGTTTGCTACATGACTTTTGCAGAATTCTTTAAAAGCCAGTGTGATCAGTCGAGACAAAAAAATTACTTTAAGCAACAATACCATGCGTCATGTTTAGAAGAGAACTGGCTCCACATGACTCTAAAACTACCATAGCTACAGTGAAATTCGGAGGTGCAAGCATCATGGTATGAGGCTGCAGCAGTATGTGCTATATTCTTCAGTATCCAAATTTATTCTTACCAACACTGCTCTTGAGAGTATGAATGAATGACTTTATTAAAAAGAAACGAGACAAAGATAACAGTATCCTAAAAGGAGTAGAAAGAATCAAACTTATTTCCCTACCTCTTTCTGACATTTCTTCTTTTAACTCATATTATTTCAAATTCACAAATTTATTTACAACAAATATACAACTATCCCCGGTCTATTTACCACCCAATTAAATAAATAAGTAATAAGCCCAATATGTCTTAACGTGTTGAATATCTTGTGTAAACTGTACATATTTCTTATTT
This sequence comes from Epinephelus awoara, assembly GCA_035609425.1. Lineage (NCBI taxonomy): Eukaryota > Metazoa > Chordata > Actinopteri > Perciformes > Serranidae > Epinephelus > Epinephelus awoara. Next base: position 16,739,720 of record CM069316.1, on the reverse strand, counting down.
TAATTTCTACTCATGTATATATTGTGTTGTACATTGTTGCATTATACACATATTTTTATATTTATAAACCTTACATGCTAGTTTTATGCATTGAAATGTAGCAAAAAGCACATGATTTTACATTTTCTATATGCTTTACATACTCAGTATATTATACATATTTTCTATATAAAAATATTGGCATACTAGTGTTAACATTGTCGCATAATGCAAACAATTTCTACATACTTTGCACTTTGTTATTTCTACTTCAATAATTCTCTGTGCTTTACATCAGAGCAACTGTAACATTTCACATCAATATCGTATTTCTGAAATCTGGTTTCTCTTCTCATGGTACCAACAGAATCCAGAATATCACAGGAAAGATGAATAGAGCCATGTACAGGAAAAATGTTAAGAAGAATCTGTTGCCATCCACCAGGACGATGCGGATAAGGCACAGCTCGAACTTCCGTCAGGACAACGATTCAAAACATACTGCAAAGGAGACTTGTTGCTTCAAAGGAAGACAATACAGGTGTTGAAATGTTCCAGTCAATCACCAGACTTCAACCTAATAGAACATTTGGGGCACGAACTGAAGCTCAATGTTCACCATCGGCATCTTCAAGATTGAAAGACGGTGCGTGTGGAGGAATGAGCCAAAACCCCACCTGAAGACAGTTAGACTTTAGTGTCTCTGTACAGGAAGCGTCATGAAGCTGGCATTCCATTTTTATGGATTGGAAAGTTACAAAGGAGTTTTATTGAGTTAATACCAATGTTTGGTCTAAATTTCATGTGAATAGTTATAGGAGATAAGACATTATACCTCAGCAGAGAGGCCTGAATACACAAATTACATACTTGAGGTACGTATAAATATAATGAAGTAATATTTCCCCAGGTGCTGTGTTAAGGAGCCGATATGGCAAAAGAACTGTCCCCTTTAGTCTTTAATCTAGGCTGTGTTGTAATATACCTGCATGTGTGTGTGTGTGCCATAGAGTGTGATCGAATATGCACACGCATGGATAAGTTTATGTGTCCTCTAAGGTTTAGTTTTCTCAGCGCCAATAAGGCTGAACACAAACCTTTTATCCTTCTCCCTCTCAGTCTTACTCGCCTTCTGTCTTTTATGTAGCAATACAATCAAATCAGACTGCCGAATCTGGCGTAGCATAAAGGAAATCCAATTACAGTGAGCATGAGGAGGAAGCACTGCATTATGGAAATTCCACCTGTGTACTATAAGTCACTGATATGGCGGGAAGATGCTGAGGATATATATACAGTCGAGAGAGAAACAGTGTGAAGATGAAGATCGCAAATTGACTGAGGGGATGAAAACAGAGGCTGACAAAGGAGAGTGTCAGGAAGACAGAGGGAGAGAAGAAAGCGCAGAAAACATCGAGAGAGAGAAAAAATGAAAGAAAACAGAAAAGTGTTTGAGATTAAAACTGAAATGGAATTGAAAGACAGATTAAAAGACGAAAGATAGGACAGGATGAAGTAATCACACAGAGAGGAGAAAAGAAAGACAACGGACGAAGAGAAGAGAGAGGCAAAGGCTCCCGCACTGTCATCCTAAGTAATGAGAGATACGTATAATGGGCAACAGGAAGAATAAGCAAGAATGAGTGTGACTCTTATTGAGAGAGAGACCGAGTAAGAAAGATGAATGGAGGAAGACTGAATCAATAGAGAGACAAAGTTGAGGTCTCAATCTCTCATTGCGACCACGAGTTATGAATGAGGTCCCTTTCTGCGAGACGAAGTACATGTCCAACTGCAACCATCATCACTCCCGATGTTCCTCCTCACACACACACACTCACGGACATGCATATTACTAAACTCATGGATCCTGTCCAACACAGTCTGTTCCCTCTTTAACTCTAACCCTGCCTGTAATTACTACATAGCAAAAGGAGGTATAAACTCACAGTGAGTCACCGTAGGAGAGGCTCAATTAGTGTGATATCCACAGACAAACGCAAATTGCATTGATTTGAATGTAGCATAGCATATGTTTGGTATGTACTTAATGGGCTTGCTGGGCAAAACACTTCTGTGGTCTCTTTTTCTTAATTACTTGCTTGCATTGTCGTGGGTGCACAGGATGACGTTATTGATGTCTTCATAATATGCTACAAATACAATACGCCATAGCAACTGTGCAGTTTTCTCTAGCAAGCGCATTCATCAAACTCACATACCATAGCAAACACCTGGAAATTCAACCTGGTCTCACTTCCACTTAAGGTCTTTGCACACTGAGCCTGTTTTTTCCGTCCTAAATCATTGCACGTCTAAAAACAAATACATTGTGGCAATAGATTCGCACACCGAGTCCCAAACTTTCATCGGTCATTAAAGCGTTTGGAACAGTTTCAAGTTTTTGTGTTTTTCGCATTTGTAAGAGGCCTTTAGAGACATTTGACCATTAGTCAGTGAGAAAATGTGGCGGTGGGACACAGCAGTGACAAGACAGGGCAAAAGGCCGCACAGAATGATTTCATGACTCAGACAGCTCACGTTCAACAGGTCAGATAGTAATATTCAGGTGGATGATGATGAAGAGGAGGATGATGTAGACCGCACACAGAATGTGGTGGACAGCTCCGCCTCTTCATGCAGCTGCAAAGCCAAATGAAAGACAGGGAGGGAGTGGTGACAGCCAGAAAGGTTGTGTAGAGTTATTTTGGTTTTCAGCCTCAAAGCCTGCCTAAACTTGACCTGGCATAGAGGACGACAGAGGACGCTGAACAACTCCATTAATTTTTCCTTTTTTCTTTAATGAAGCAGTTGGTTTCCACAAAAACAAAATCAGTCAACTCAATCAGTATCTCTTTTGAACAAAAATCAATCCGATTCAAATCAAATCAGTAAGTTATCACCAATCAATAAATTTAGTCAAATTCCTTCCCGCAAACAAACTCATAATTGAATCATGTCGACTTAAACCTTTAAATCTATATACACACCACTGAACTACAGATTCTGCCGTCAAGCTAATCAAATTTAATCCATCAACAGAATTAACAAACTAAACTATCTTCAGCCACCATACACAACTCAGTCATAAACCACAAACACATGAAATGCTTGGCTAAATAAGGTTAACAAACATTTTTCATCACAAAAAAACAAAACAAAACAAAAATAACCTGCACCACAATGAACAAATGAGTGAAACTATGAATGGATTGCACACTTTCCCTAATAACAACACATCTCACAAACATATATTTTAATTGTGCAGATCAAATTAATTAGTTAATCAATCAATCAAAAGTACACATACCAGTAGCGTCTCTGCAGTCATCTAGCATTGATGCATCAAACATATCCCTGGCTTGTCTCTCCCTGCAGGCCACACTTTGCAGACAAAGGAGCACACCTGCCCAGCTGATCCTCCTAATCAAAGCCAGCGTTTCTCCCTCTCTCTCTACCTGCATGCCAGGGCCCTGAGTTGCCACACCTATTCAAAATAATTTCCTCAACACTGCCCTCTTGTGCTACTAAAGCTAGTCTAAACACAACAAAAGCATGAAAAAAAAGAAAAAACAGTCCATTAACTCGTGACTTGACAGGTAGAGAGTGGAGAGAGGCAAAGGAGGAAACATGTCTGTTCATTTTGTCATGTATTGTGAATTTTCACACCGAACAGAACAATAAAACCCATCGGAATCAGCGTGCACGGTTTCTGTGGGTAATGATTTTTTTCGGATGACAGATTGAAAATATACATCTGAAAAAACAGACTAAGTGCGCAAAGACTCAGAGGCCCTCAGCGTCAGATACTGACGCAACAAGACACCCTTTAGCAGGCTTATCGGACTCACTGGGCGGCAGCATTCTTTGATACTCCGAGCAACTGCCGTAATAAAGAGCAAGAAAGTCCAGGGTGGCTGCTTGTTTCAACTTGTTTCACCATGAATCTTTGGTCTGAACTGGGCTTTTATATATGTTTCAGAGCAGAATTATAAAGCTGATGACAACAGTTAAGGATGATAACCCTGGAGAAGTGAAACCTATGATCAGAATAGCCACGCTTATGAATCTTACTCAGATTAGGCTTACCTTTGCAAATTAAATTAAATTGTTACACTAACTATTCCCCATTTTTCTGGGGACCCTTGGAACTCCCTCAAGGACCCCTGGTTTCTACCTATGTTATAGGTTTGTTTTGAAAAGAGACAGTATGCATTTGACCAGCAAAACCATGAAAACTGAAGTTTATTTTGAAAAGACACAGTCCATGTAACAAGGATAAACTGGCACGTCCTGTGCGTCCGAAATTGATGCTGAGGGCATATCCAGAGCATCAAAGTTTGATGTGTAGGGCAAGTGTTGGCATTTGACCAGTTGGGAGAAGTGAAATTACAACACAACCACCCAGATTCACCACAGCAACACTAGTAAGCCACTGCAACTACCTGCCACACTCTAGCAGCCAACTGCTCTGGCTACCAAATCAATCAGTCCAGTAACCACTCAGCAATGCCTTATCAAGCACACAAGGACACCGCCATGACCACCTAGCAACAACAGAACGACATCCTACAACTTACCTGGACACCAACAAAATATCCAACAATGCCCTCCACATGGTTATAACATATCAACATGTTATCACCCTTGGACTCTAAATCCCTTGCAAGATATCCCCACAACTCAGTTTCTCCCTCCCATTTGTCTTCCAGATCTCCATATCTTTTTAATCTTTTCTTCTTTTTCCCTCATTTTGTGCAAAATAGGCGCAGGGAAAAACAAATGAGTTTTTCTGTTTACCTCATCCAATTGAAAAAGAATTAGCTACAGGAAATATTCATGCCCATCGGACTAGAAACTACAACCACCAAAATTCATTTCCTTCTCATCTGCTTTCATTTACTGCAATGTCCATTTGATTTTTCATCATCTCTTCCTGCCTTCCCTTTGTTCCTACCTGCCATCCTCACATTTACCAACTCTCTCTTTTTATCTGGCTCCACATTGGCTTGTCTTCTTTACTCTGTTTACTTAAGGAATTCCTTAAATCACTCCCTTCTTCCCTTGTTGTATCAATCTATCTTAATCTGCTTTGGTCTTTTTCCTCCTACCTGACCCTTTTCCTTTCTTCCTTGCACCGACATGTTTTTATTTAACATTAAAAAAAATCAGTGTTAACAGGGCCAAATAAGAGGGGAGGCAATTAAGTAATTAAAAATTTCGTCAGAGATTATACAGGGCACAGCAACAAGGGCCTGCCTTCAGCTACTTGATTGGTCTGTAAAAAAACATCACAAAAAGGTTTATTTCTCACCCAGTGATGAGCATATCATCATTTTCTCACCACTCTCCTATTGGCCAACTCTCTTCTAATGTTCCCTTTGCACCAATCATACCTCTTTAGAGCCAGTTAGTGATGCAGCAGCTAAAACAGTTGTTTGGAGCAGAGACATGCTGGCAGCTTCTCTAAATTATGCTGCACAAAAGCAGACGGTTTGCTCTGAAAGCAGTGGTTACCATGAGTAGAAAATGATTATTCAATCTTGTGGTGTTTGTACTATTTGTTGGCAATTTCTGAGTAAGGTGGATAAAGACAGCTCACTTTTAAAAGCAGCAGCAATTACTGCAAACACACATACAATAGACATGACAGGAGCTGGCAGCATCGAGCCAATATGCTTGGAAAACAGGTAGCTGACAACCCCTCATCAGTTCTGATTAATGTTTTGGTTTAAGAGATGCATGGAAAGGCTTACTGGCCTAATGAATTTCCATTTGGGTTTTGTTTTGTTTATACAACACATTTCCAGAAAATGTTGCCTGCAACAAGGGCATGTGGAGATTTACTGAGCCGCTAAAAATGCATCATAAATTCACTTACATAAAATAATCATGTACTATTTTATTGTTCTTTATGAAAAACATTAAATCAAAACTGTGAATGTGTGAATGCACTCTGGCTGCACTGTGTGTCAACAGCGTGGGAGCAGTGACATATCAATGTGCCGATATCCACAACTTTCCTCTTTAGTTGCTGTGACCTTGAACAATGAATGATTTACCTGTCACCCTGGCAACACTTCTCCTCCACTTCATCCTGTTGTGATACCTACAGTACCAATTTCAGTTATCAAAGGTTAGATGCTACACTGCAGAAACATGTTTCTGCCAAAATCTGAAAGTTTATACTGTCTGTATAAAAGCAACACAATCCAACAATTGGTATTTTTGCAATTTGGCAGCCATACAGATTCAGAGTGGTACGCCACTGTGGTAAGTACAGCCTTTCGTTAGTCACTATAGCAACTCACATTCGGTCAGCACAAATCTCAGCGCCAGGTGTCTGATCCCAGACTGCCCTAACTCCCTGCTGAATCAGCAAACTGTTGCTGCTGTAACACAGGTAAGACCAAGCACTGCAGCTGACCCTTAGTGCTGGTTTATGCTGGCTGAATCTGAGTTTCTAAAGCTGGTACCTGAAGATCCATCGGAGATGTAGTCTCCAAGTGGCAGGGAGTAAGGCTGAATACTCGCTAGGTAATTCTTATCTCATTTGTGATCTGACAACAGAGAAAGAGAGAGCGTAGAAAGGAGGGGCTGAGTGAATCAATGCACTGCCCACAGCTCTACCATTCTAAATAGTTGGGGAAAAAATTATTGATGATATTGTGGCAGCCGCTAAAAATATGAATGATGAATCGGAAACACTCTGTATAGGCTGGGATTTACACTCTTGTTGTTGCTGTATTCCCGTTACCCGTGAGACAAATCATTACTACTACGTCAGAACAGTACACACAGTTTGCAGCTCTGCATTAGCTTGCTTAGCTACAAAGTATATATATAAACGCTTGAATATCCACTCATTACTGAAAGTGTATGTGATATAAAAACTAAAGTAATGGTCAGAGTTGTCACAGTGAAATTTAAGGTGTGCTGATGGATTCACGTAGTCAACTTATGCATTAAGTAACATAACGAGTAAAAATTCCACCTTAAAAGTTGCCGGCACTCAGCCCAGAAAATTAAGTTGTTTTTATCTCAGACTCCAGCTGCTGCAAGAGGCAGCAAAACATCCTTTCGTTTTATAGTTACTGTTTACTAATACATGTAAATCTCTCCACAGTATGAACAGTGGTTACATGAGCCTCAGCCACAGCTCAGCCCTGAGCAGAGTGACCGTCCTCTATTGACCAATCAACGGAGTGCAGTGTTCACAGCTCCACCTTTTAGTACCAGATCTGTGTGCTAGGTACCCCAACAGAGGGGGGACCAAAAATGGGGACGGTACAGAACGGTTCCATTGGTACCATCCACAACTTTTCACAGTGGAAATGGGAAAAAAAGCGTACCAAACTGAACTGAACCGCACTGCTCAGTAGAAACGGGGCTCATGTGAACCCCCACAGTCAGATCAGGGACAGCCCAGCGTGCCCCCGACAGCTTGACAGTGATTGTGACACTCTCTAGCTTGTAATGTTAAAGAGCTCCAACAGCTACTCAACACAATGAACCACATAATTTGTGAACAGTGCTCCAAAGTGGTTTGTTGAATTTTGTTGTGCCTTTGAAATGAAAGGGATCTTCCCTATGAAAGATGTTAATATTCGCCTGTGTTGCGCTGCAGGAGAGGGTTACCTATGGTTACCTCTCTCGGGAGACCCGACCCGCTCATCAAAGTTACATTGTGCAGAAAGAAGCATTCGTGCACAGAGTGGAAATGAAAGAGGCAACATTCTCCCTATTACAAGTCAGTGTACCATCTAACTGGTTTTGAAGCTGTAATTTAAGGGTAAACAGGCTGCTTAATGTTGCTTTAAAACACATTTTTGTTCTTACATCACAAACAATCACACTAGAGTCACACAACACAACGCTTAGTGTTTCTCCATGTCCACAATTATTACTTACATATCACTGAAAGGGCATTTGGTTGGCATTATAAAAGAAATTACATTCCTCTGTGTGCAATGTAGCCATTCTGGCTTCACTGATGTCTTTGTCAACTGTTTGTCAACTTTTACTCCAATAGGATTTTCTATTGAAGTAAACTTTTCCTCGACTAAGTTTTCGCCCAAAAGCCCAACTCAATTCAAAAATAATTTATTTTAAAAGTGCATTTTGATACTCTACCTTTATAACACCCTACAGTGTTAATTATATATTTTATGTAAAACATTTTCTGTGACTATTGATGATATTGAAACCAGTGTACCTTAAAAATGCCTGTGCTTATTTCTTCTTCACCTCATCTGGATTTAGTTGGCAAGCCGACAAGCTCCTAAACGACACAAAAAAGTGCCTGAGAGGCAAGCAGGCAGATTTATGTTAACAAAATGCATTGTTTCACTCCCTCTGATTTAAAGAAATAACCGTGAAAACTCTCGGTTTGATTTCTTATTTGGTGGAGGCTGGGTGCTCAGATTGGGCTGCTCGAGCGCGGTGAGAATGTCTAATCATTTCAATAGAAGGGGAATCAACGTGTGCATTTAAAGTGCAAGCATATGTTCTTCTAGACTTAGTTCAACTCCCCAGGTTTTCTCGTTGCAACAGCAAAGCGCCGCGGTGACAGAGGCACAAACTCTGCTGTGGTGTCCCCGAGCAAGATACTGTTTCCCTGCCTGCCAGAGGCGCTGCTCTGTAGCTTCCCCCCAGAGTCGGAGGCTTTCCCTTTGGGGATCAACAACAGGATATCACAAGAAACCCACGACTCTCACAACTTTCCTCTACATTTGCAAGGGAAGCTCACCTTTTGCTTCAATAATGTAACAGGATATCTACTAACGAATGAAAGATTTCACGCAATGGAGCCAGTGTGAATTTAAATTTTGCTGAAATGGACTGGCAGGCAGAGACAAACTTTCAGACTTGTGAAAAAAGAGTGAAACAGGAATATTGGCACAGGAAAGTCGATAAAGAATTGATTTGCTTTGCCACTAAGTTCAAATATATTCAACGTCAGTCACACCCATCAGAATCAGACTAACCTAAAAGAGAGAAGGAGACAGAGTAAGAGATAAGGATAAAAGCGAGCAAGAAAGCAGAAACGCCTCGACCCTTAGCCAGCTTAACAGCTACAGAGGCAAAAGAAGAAAGAAAAAATATGGAGGAAAATGAGTGACGAGGAAGATAGAAGTAAAAAGAAGAGTAAGCAGGTCTATGGGAGAGCATCAAACCCTGCCTGTCTGACAGAGACACAGAGACAGTGACTTAAAAGCAAAAGAGGAGGGAAAATGAGGGTGAACAAGGGAGAATATGTGCGAATATCACATAGACTCCAAACTCTCTTAGTTTGACAGAAAAATCGGTGAAAAAGCAAGATGTTGGGGAAAAAAACGGACGGGGAGCTACAGAAGTACAGAAATGTGTGAGAATATCAATTAGCATAGGCCTTAAAACCTCCCCGTCTGATGGAGATGGAAACAGGCAGATGGAAGGAGAGGGGCCGAGGGACAGAGAGAGTGTATGAACAACCTCTCCCCCTGTTACTGGAGCTACGGAGACAAGAGGAGAGGAAAAAGAGACAGAGAGAAAGAAGCAGAAGGGCTGTTAAAAAAGCCCTCAGCCTTGCCTGGTTCACTTTAGCAACAATAGCAAGCCTTGGTATCAGACGCTAAATGTTTATGACGGGGAGATGCAAAGACGACAATGCAGCATGCATTAATAAAACATGGGCCTGTGTCTGTTTGGAGTTCTCGCCAACAGGCTCCCATCTGTGTGAGAGAACGGCGGACACAAACGGACAGTGAAAGACGCACAAAAAGAGAATACGGAATGACAGGAGAAAAGTAATAATGAAGCCTGAGCTCATCCCGCAATGAAATTGTGTCATTTCCACACAAGTCTCCGGCAGAGGAGGTAAATGAGGCTGAGCAGCTGCTTAACTCGAGACCTCGTTGCATATCTCTGCGCTCTTCCCTCCTTCTTTCTGCATTTTCTATCACATAAATCCACTCTTTCTGCAGTCTGTTTTCAGCGTTTCCTTCGATCCAGTTCTCACTGCTCACTGTTTAACTCTCCTTATGGCGAGCCCTCCCTCCTTCCACAGCAGCTGTTTGTCCTTCCTCTCCTCTTCTGTTCAAAGCATCTTCTGCCTCTCCATCCCCTCCTCTCCCTCTTTACCTCCGAGCCCCGTTTCATCCCACCACTCACCATCCTCAAAAACTACCCATTTTCTCCCGTCCATTACTATGTTCAACTTTCTCCTCCTACCCGTCTATCCATCCCTTCTTCTATAATCATCCCTTCTTTTGTCAGCCTCAGCATGCTTTGTCTAAGCAGAAAAAAAGGCAGGCAGAAAGAAACAGAGCAGATAATAGAATGGGCCAAAGAAACAATAAATGTTTGAGGAGGATCCAGATCTCACTGTCGATGAAAAAGAAACACTGCTAAGTAGTGAAAGTGAGATTAAGATGGAGAGAGGGAGGGCTGAAACAAAAGAAAGACTGTCAAGAAAGGGTAAAAAGAGAGGGTATTTACCGAAGAGGCACGGCACACTTTCAGCAGACACATCGACTTATGCGTGAAACACACAAGCACGCACGGCACAAGGCAGCTTTGTGTGGCAATCACCAGTAATTACAGAAAACTAATTTAACTCCATCTGTGTCATGATCTGCATTCACTGCAGTCTCAGAGAAATTAGGAAAGAGAGGAGTAAAAAAAAAAAAAAAAAAAAAAAGAAGAGGCGATGAAAACAGAGGGAAAGGGCCACTATTAAGTTGATCAAAAGAGACAAAACAGCCTGAACAAGGGATGGAAATACAATTTAAAAGGAATGAAAGCGAGGGAGAGGAGAAATAAACAAAACGAGGAACAAGGAGTCACATTACCAAACTTGGCAGAGGAAAAGAGGGAGGACAGGGGTGAAAGAGAGAGCCTGAATAGTAATGATGAGGATATCACACTTGCTTTATTCTCATGTAGTAACACATGACATATAGTCCTGTAGAGCACACGGAGATGGCATATATATATGTTTATATGACTGTTTATGTGTGTGCAAGCATCAGAGACTTAGAAATAACTGGCCTTCGAAATAGATGCATCTGTTCTTACCCTCTAATATTGGACTTTGGACTGTGGGAGGAAGCCGGAGCACCCTGAGAAAACCCACACTGACAGTAAGAACATGCAAACTCCACACAGAAGGGCTCCCCCACCCTGGGTTCAAACCAGGAACCCTCTTGCTGTGAGGTGACAATGCTAACCACTGCACCACAGTGCCGCCAATCAATCCAAACAATCAGTCATATTTTGGGGGTGTAGAGTCTCTGATAACCACCCCTCTACCGGCATGGCATATTGCCCTGCTGGGGGGGCCACTGCCATCACCGAGTGCCGTTGCCATGATGGGGTGTACTTGGGGCCTGTCCCAATACCCACACTTCCCCTAGAAATACTAGAAATAAATAATTGTGCGCATTCACGTTAAGGCTAGTGGTGTCCCAAAACAGAACTGAGGTCGTAGAAGTGGTTTCCAACGCTTAAAAACTGCCCTAGATTCCAAGGGAGCTCTGATCCACACTTTCAGCGAAGTGGAAGGTGAAATTTCCCAGAACACCTTGCAAAGTCAGCAACTTCGGCAAGTTTTGGAAAACAATTTCTTACTGTATAATCGGAATGTAGGCTATACAAACAATAGATGGTTGGACTAGCATGAACTCATCAGCAACTCGGCTGAACACAGCGTCAAAATATCTAAAATCAACTTACCTGAACAAAATCGATCAGAACTAGAAAACGTTTTAGGCGCCTCCTGTTTTCAGCATTTCTTCACTGTTGATTCATCACACAGAGAACACTAAACATAGCACATGCCACAACACAAGCCCTGGAGCCGGCATTTTCAAACCTGAATGACTGCTGGTATCCTGCGTCGCCACGACGTGTGACGTATGCCTGCACGTCGGCCACACTGATTTGCATGAAGTGGTGTCTCATTTCTTAGGGAAAGATCTCCACCCTAATATTTCTCACCTCCCTCATCAAGGGTCATCTCGCAAACGAGGACACTCAATACCAAGTGGAAGATTTAAGGGGTAGAAGTGGGATTGGGCCTTGGTCTTTAAGTGTGTTGGTACCATGTAAAGTGGCATCCAGATGAACGCCAGGACCCAAGGTTTCCCGGTGAAAACTTGCATTGTAACAGGATGATCAAAGTCATTCACTTCACCTATCGGTGGTTTTAATGCTTTGGTTGATCGGTGTCCTTCTTTGTCCTCCCCTTCGGCCCCACCTCCATCCATCCATCTTTCCATCCAAGCCAGGAGTACAGTATATCATTTGTATTATAGCATCACACACTGGTGTTAGTGTGTTTGCCTGCACGGCGCTGTGTGTCAGAAGATTAGGTGTGCTTGTATTTTCCCTGTCTCTACAGCTGACAGTGTCACATTTTATCCGGTTAAATCTAATCTCAGTCAACAACACATTCATGACACAAAAATATATATATATATGTACGGTGTCAAAAAAGCTGCACAGATGTGAGATTTAGTGGCGTCTTAGGATATGCAATAACAAATTATTATTCCCGCCTCTCATTTCCTCAAACTCAATTCAGGTTGTTTGTGTGTCTGGGTGGATACATGTCTGCCTGTCTACTGTATTCATTTTGGCTTTCTATTTGATTGCTTTTATATCTGCCTATTCTTATTCTGTTTTCTTATCTAAAATTATATTCAGGGAATGATCCCCTTTCAGAAATTAGCTCGGTTGCAGTGGCAAGAGGTAATATATAACAGTGAGAAGATAATGAGGAGGGTAATAGAAAACACTATATGGAGGAATACAGGCTATATATAAACTCAAAAAAAAAAAGCTGTCGGTCTCTATGTCATTAAATTGACAGTATATGTTCTGACTTTCGATCATTATAATGGAACTGTTTGGGCTGTCTGTCAGTCTGTCCGTCTGCCTGACTGTCTATCACTCTCTAACAACACTGAAATTATTCACCAGCCAACTTAGTATCCAGCTTCAGCTCGCAGTGGATGTGAATTGCTCCTCATGGGATGTTCACTGTGAGGGAGCACTACCAAGGTAGACAAGGTGATACCACCTGTACAAGGCTGGACATTATGTCAGTAATCTCCTACTTACTACCTGCAGCTTGTAAGTGAGCAGCAGGTAGTAAGTAGGAGATAGGAGGTTAATGTTTGCGTCTGTGTGCCAGAGGGACGGACGTGAACACACACAAGACCTGCATGATGTAATGCATTATTAAAATACCCACACTGTAATGGATAAGGCTTGGTGTTATTTGATATTAGGGCTATTGTATGTGACATTAAGGGAAATATTCTTTGTCTTGCTGTCAAGTGTGAAGCTAGAGCCAGGACACAATTAGCTTAGTTTAGCAAGAAAGATGGAAGCAGGGGGAACAAGTTAGGCTGGTTTTCTTCAAATCTCTTTATCCAAAATACACTGAATAGCTCGCTCTTACAGGGACACTTTGCAGATTTTCAACCAGCTCTGTATAACAATGATGGTAGTGTGTTTAAATGAACTGCTGTTTTTTCTTTTGCATTTTCGGATGGACAAAAAGAGTGTAGAAGTAGTTTAAGAGAGATACCTGCACCCCTTTCTCCCTCTTCTTCAAACTCAGACTCAACTAAGATCAAATGGTAAAACTAGGCAGTACTGATCAATATAAACCAAGATTCTGTCACTGAATTATCCATCTCTCACCTAAAATTTCTTTAGAAACATGTTTCAGCAACAGCCACTGTTGGCAGCCAGCCACCATATTGTTTCTTTTGGAAAAACGGCCAGGCTTGCATTATGTCACATATTGGGTAAACACATCTCTCGACAAAGGCAATTCCGGGCTAAACTCTGTCAGTTTCTCCCTGTAGCTTCCTGAGACAACACGACGTCAGTTTTGCAGAACGGTCACTCATACAGTACACTGAGAGGGTGATTAATGAGGCATGATCGGGAGCACAGCAACATCGGAAACTCCTGCACAGGAGTCAAATTACAAAAAAATTACAAAGCAAGGGATTATCTTAAATAAATGATAAGACATGTGTAGTGTGTATTGGGCGGGTGCAGTGCACTGCATTCTGGTGGTTGTAGGTTTTCTACCTCTTGAACAAAGCAAATGCCACAACCCCTTTGTCTGTTTTATCTCTTCGTGTAGCACCAGTTTTAAAGGTATTTACTTTTTCTTACTGCAAACGAAAAGACCATCTTTCCAGCAGTGAAATATTTCTTTAAGCCACAAGTTGTTTTTATACATTGCTTTGTGTATGAATTTAGAAAACAAGATGTGTTAAACAGTGACCTTTACTTTTAAACTTACATTCTTCACGCTACACCAAGCTAATCGCCTCCTGCCTCTACCTCCATTTTTAACAGACTGATACAAGACAACAGACGTGTGATATCAATTTTATCATCTCTGTCTAAAAACACATTAAGGGCTGTGACTAATGATTATTTTCACAATCAATTAATCTGCCAATTATTCCTGAATTAATACATTGCTTTTTTGTGCATAAAATGTCAGAAATTGGTGCTTTAGTTCCCCGTAGCTCTAAGTGATGTATTTCAAAAGTCTGTTTAATTTGATTAACAGTCTAAAACCCAATGATATTCACTTAACTGTGATGTATGACACACATTTCAGGATAGAATCAGCAAATGTTGGGAATTTATGCCTGAAAGATGACGAAAAATTTGATTCATTATCCAAATAATTGCATGTTAATTTTCTGCTGACTGACTAATTATTGCAGCTCTAAAGCCTGCTTCCAAAAATGTCAAAATTGGTGTTGTCCTGTTTTGTAAAGACCTCTCTCTCAAAGTGATACACATCTCCGTAACTGTTTCAGTCTGCAGCTGTAGCCCTGATCCAACTGTTCACTTGGTTTGCCATTCAGTGTGGCTGAGTGACTCAGACGGCCCTGGTTCTATAGCCAGGACTATAATTACTATCAATTTCACCTTGTGTTTCAAGAGAGACAATCACACAATACAGGTGCTGTCATGGAGGTTTGTTTCTACTCTGGTGTATCTGCTGTCAAACAACAGCCCAACACTAGAAAAGGAAGGTTGAACTGAGGGTTGGGAATGCTACGTGCTAACAAAAGCTAACTATTGTATCTGAGATGCTATATCGAGACCCTTATTTCACACCTGCACACTCACTACGTAGGCCGGTAAGACCGTCCTAATGACGTGAAGTCAACCTCAATATTCTGTTTCACTCTCTGTCAGTCTGGACGAGGTACTGCCCCAAACACATTCCAGAAATTGGGGCCAATCAAGGATATACACCATAGTTGACAGCGTAAGCATCCAATCAGGGACTGCATTGTAATTGATGTCATAAAATGGAGGCCGTCACTTGCAGGATAGTATTGGTGGCTCCTGAAGCAACTAGCACTAAGACAATGGGCTCTACTTTCCCGGCACAGCGCAGGGTGGCGTAGGGTGGCGACACCCCCGCAGAGCTAGTTTCGAGCAGCGCAACCCACGGCACGCTTAATTTGGTAGTTTGGCAGACCGAGGTGCGCTGAGATGGGTGTGGTGGCATAGCAGGGGGAGGTGTCAACAGATCCAGCTTGGCACAGTGACAGTTCCGTGCCAAAAGGCTTCGCCAAAGGTGCGCTAAAAGCTCGCCAGCTGAAACCACTTCTACTGTCAGCGCAGGCGGAGCGCAGCCAGTGTAAGTGGAAGTTTGGCTGACCAGCGAACAGTGCGCACACGTCACCAAACCCTCACAGGCAGGTTTCCAGAATGTCAGGCACATTAACGATGCAATAAATAGCCACAAAACCACTATTCAATGCAACTATCTTCAATCAGCACATAAATGTATCTCTATATCGACTGTCCCATCACATCTGATGTCAGATCAAAGGGGATTGGCACCGTTTGGCACGTTTGGCACGCATAATGGAACCCAACCTGATTTGATTAACACAGCTGCAAACTAATGAGTTCACATCCCTCTCAGCCAACCACAAACTCTTACTATGCCTTCATGCGGCGCATTTAAGGGCGAGGAAAGGGGCTCATTTGATTGGTGTTACGTGTGTAAAACCCACTCCACGCCTTCTCTCCTCCCTCTTTCCGACTTGCGCAGGTAGGAGTGACGGAGGCAGGAAAGAGGAGTAGCTGCACCAGCTTGCACGGTGCGCCAAACAAAATCCGGCTGGCCACACACAGTTGGCGAAGCGCAGGTGCGCTGCGCCTCCACCTCACCCAGTCTGTGAAACTATAGGCCATAGAGTTAATAACAACAGTTAAACAAGAACAAGAGTACGAATTTGTAGACTTTATCGGAGGAAAAGACATTTTCACCATTCTTCTGACTGGAATTGGCAAAAGCTTGTTTTATCAACTGGCTTTGCTAGTGATGACGAAGATGTTCCCCAGTGTTTTGTCATGCTGAGTGGCTGAAGGAGTTTGTCTGCCAAGGCAACAACTCTCGCCCACAAGTGTTTGGGCTGCACCAAGTACAGACTGATACAAAAAGCAAAACAGAATGTTGAGCTCGCGTCATCAGGATGGTCATATCAGGCTACTACACACAGGCATTGTGTGGTGGCTATACCAAACAGAAAGTAAGTACGAAAAGAGCTCTGGCAGCAACACAAGGTTGGCTTTGTAGCAACACCGGCAAGTGAAATGACATCAGTCATTGTTGTGCAATGTTTATGACATGACAACTGCAAGAAAAACAAGTTTTAAAACATCATGAAACATCCATCAAGCTTCTCCCTTCTCGGTTTAAACTCAGACATTCTTTCTCTCCATTGTCTCGTTCCCAAGGTTGCCCTGACCCAGGAAAGTTAAGCATTTCTAAGTTCCTACGCCTACTGCTTCACCATCTAATTCTCTATTTGCCTGTCTCCTCTGCTATCTTTCTCTCAGGAAGGATATGTTAACTCAAGAGTCTGTCTGTCTCTCCCATCTCTTTCTTTCTAATGCCATACCCTATGAAAGATAAAATTCACCCTTCTCATTGTTTTCTCCCAGTTTCTTGCTTCTCAAGGTTACAAAGCCCTAGTAAAGTCTGATACATCCCAGTCAGCCATCCTCTCCCTCTCTCTCTTTTTATGCAGCCAGTCCTCATGTACTGCGTGGCTCCATTTTACTCTATGACAGTTCCCTTTCCTTGCCAAATGGAGGCATTGTAGATTACTCGTCTCATCTGTTTCCTTCCATCCTAAGCAGTTATTAGCCGAGCAAAGTTCATCTTGCTTTTATCTCTCAACCCCCAACACACCCTCCCTCATTGTCTTTTGCACTTGCTTTGTCTCTCCTGCCAATAAGCTTTCACATTTTCTTCACCAGCTGTCCATCTTTTTTCTCCATCTATGTCCTCTCATTCTCTTTCCCCCATCCACCTGCACTTTGCCGTCCTCTCTTCTCCATATGTTCTTCCCTCTATCTCCCCCCAAGGTTATTACACCCAGATAGACTCCCCACTCCCATAACCTCCTGTCTGCTTCACTCCCTCTTTTCAATATCATTAATGACTGGTCAAGTTCATCATCTTCAAGCAAGTTACTCCTCTAGTGCTGTCTTCCTCTGTCTCTGTCTCTCTGAGGTCATTATGAGCCAGTGAGCTTCATCATCTCCTACTTCTCTCTCCCTCCCCAAGGTTGTACAGGCAGGTGTAAAGTTCAACTCCTCAAAGTCAAGCCGCTCTAATTAGTGCAAGTTGGTTCCCATGGTGATGTCCATCTTGTCTCCCGGCAGGAGATATAACCTAGCAGTGATGCGCTCACACAGAGTTTTCTTGCATGACAAACACCCACACTTGTGTGAAAGACAAAAGCAGTCACCATTTTTGCTTTCTCTTTTTGACTTTGGTTACCCAATCACGGAAACTATGGCTATCGGTCTAATAACGATAAACTTTGAGAGATCTGGTGCAAACATACGGGCCAAGACTTCATCTTCATTTTGGCTAATCTTTACAAATACATATCTGTATATGAATGCAGAGAAATAAAAAAAGAAGCTTATAGTCGAAGTTGTCACAGTGAAATATTTAACATGTGTTGATTGCCTCACGTCTTCACCTTATGCATTGAGTGTTAATAGAAGTTAACATTCCACCTAAGAAGTCGCAGGCAGTTGGCCTAGTGAAAGTTATTTTTTCTCCGACTCAAAACCAGCCACAGCTCAGCCCTGAGCAGAGTGACCGTCTGGCTATTGACCAATCAATGGACTGCAGTGTTCACAGTTCCACCTTTTAGTACCAGATCTGTGTGATCTTTGTTCAGTTAGATCTGGACCATTAAATTGTATCTGGCCCATTCATTTTATTTACTTGTATTTAGGGGGAGCTTAAACTTAAGACTGTCAAATTACCAAATTGTGACATGATGACAAAACATAATGTAAACATTGCCACATCCAAGCAGTGAGTCCATACAACACTTAACTACTCTAAGACAGTCCTCGTACAAAACTGGCTCAAATCTGATTTTTCACTTCCATATGTAACCTTAGATCTGTTTGTTTGTTTTTCTCATAACAGTGTGAATAGCCAAAATTACATGGATATTCTCAATTCTGATTTGGGCCATTTCACATGCAACCAATGCAACCTCAGACTGAGCAGTCATATTGGAATTCATGCAACTTCAACGTCACTCTAAAACAACATTCGTCATAATTGTGTGTTGGCAGGAGTCACTCTGTCAATAAAACCTGGAAGATAACGGCGATGTAGCTAAAAGTAGCCTTTGACATCCCGAAATGTTTGAATGAAAACTGTGTCAGTGGACGCATTCACATCACGATCCCACCACTCCTGGCTCTGACTCTGCTTCTACAGTCACCTCCGTACAGAAGAAGCAGCCATTGCTGTTCAAAAAGCCAAAGCCAAGTGCTGCACTAGGTCAAAACACTGGGTGTATGTAACTGTAAAAAATCAGGTGCTCTTCAAGAGGAAGGCAAATAGTCAAATAGGAATATAAAGTAATGACTGGCCCAGCTTACTCAGTGTAGAGGTACATGGTGTGGGCCAGCAGTCTAAAAAGGCATCCAAGGCACTCTGATCATGGTTAAAAAGCCTTCATTCACAAGGATTAGTCTTTCTCGTTATCCTCGTTATCATTTGTTCATGAATTCACTGGCTTCCACTGCACATCAACTTATGAATGACAGCGTAAACACTAACACAGATGGCCTCCGTGTTTACATCTCTACAACAGCATGCTGTGCGTGGCATGCAACATCTTTGTTTTTGTAGAGTCTGATATTGGGCACATTTAAACGTAGTCTATGGGATCTAAAATACAAGTTATTTTAGAATAAAATAGACTGTTTGTGTTAAAACTCTGCTACAAGTTCATAAACCACAAAATGAGACGATGAAGTCTCCATTAGGGAGGTCTGTGTAACTTGTTTTTAACATTCCCGTAAGAAATTTGGGTTGAGTTTAAGTTCTTCTCACAAATCTAAAATCAAAATTTGTTCTGATTTGTTCTTAAGAAAGAAACAGAAAAAAAAGAAAAAAGGCTTAAGAAATGAAATGATGAGTCAATGCCTTTCGGGAGTGGGAGTGGTAAAAGAGAGGAAGAGAACACAGAAAGCTAAGGAGACAGAGAGAGGGATGGTGAAAAGGAGACAATGGTGAGAATGAGGCAAAAAAGGTAGGAGACAAGTGAAGGACAGAGACATGACACAGAGAGAAAGAAACAAGGAAAGGACAGTGTGGCAACAAGAGAGGAGAAAGAGTGATGGAGCAAGAAACATTAGCACTGGCTCTATCTGAAAAGCCACTCTGGGATGTACTTACAACCAACAAAGCCAGGGGAGTGTGAATAGGCCGAGTTAATCTGTGTGGGCGACCACAACGTGTGTGTGTTGGTCCGACAAGAACAGCATCTGAACCAGACTACCATTCAAGGAAAGTAAATTCTAGCAAACAAACACAACTCCTAATCAACAACACACACACATTGATGAAATTGTTTTGTTTAGTGTGTGTATCAGGGTTCCACTTTATCAAATGACTTTTACTTTACTTTTAGGATTTCATTTTATTTTCTAATTAGTTCCATTTTGGCTCCCTAAGCTTTTGGTTATATCGATTATGTTATTTTTCTGGACGTTTTTTAAAGTAATTTGTATTTTGGAAAACTCATTCAGATTACCTTTAGCTAAGTTTATGAAATAAGAACTCTAAAACTTACTGAGCATTTAGAATGTTGGGTCAAGGATGCCGCACTGCCATTTGAAGGTGGTTTTTAATCATACAGACCCTGAATCAACAGAAAGTATCACATCTTTTCATCTTTTCATGTAGTTTGATTGCTGATTGCTCTGCCCACTGCAGCATGACGTTATGGTCTGTTGACTAAAGCTCTTTGTCTGTTTAGTGTCAATCCTCGATAGATGAGGACAATGTGAGGGAGCTGCGCTTACTCCCTCACCAGTCAAATGACAAGTTCCTTTACTTTTCATATACTTG
Organism: Epinephelus awoara; assembly: GCA_035609425.1. Lineage (NCBI taxonomy): Eukaryota > Metazoa > Chordata > Actinopteri > Perciformes > Serranidae > Epinephelus > Epinephelus awoara. The sequence goes on along the minus strand of CM069316.1, from coordinate 16,719,295 downwards.
TTTTATTGTTTCTTGTTTGCTATAATTGTTTTCAGATTCATCAGTTAGGACTTGGTGTTTCAATCCCTGGAATTTCAGCATGTTTCGTGCCAGAGCAAAGGTGTTTCGGTCGTAACCACCTGGCAAAGCCACCCTCCGACATACCATCAGATGCGCACCTCAACATCATCGGGTGATTCGGCCTTTATCACAAGTCACACTCCACTGAGGGAGGCCCACCACAGGCTGATCAGGCCTGGGGGTGTGTCAGAAGGTTGGCTCCTCTGTGGTCACCTCGGGGGCCAGGCGGGATCCTTTCTCTTCAGCCATAGCTAATGACTACACCTCTTAGCTCTACTGGTCAGATCCTTGACCACTTTCCTCTGGGCCTGCCCATTAATCCCAATTTCCTTCAGGAGCCTAGTGGTGGATCTAGTGATTAAGCCTCTGCAACCCACCTCAATCAACTGCACCACAGCTTTACAGCCTCTAGTCGCCGCTTCAGTTGCGAGGTCAGTGTAGCTACAATCTCTTGTGTTCAAATGCCTCTTCCGTGGCATCCTCCCTAGTGACAGTTAGTTCTATGAGGAAAGCACTCTGACAGAACTTCGACCAGAGGACCAGGTCTGGTCGTAAGTTGGATGCTGCTATCTCGGGTGGAACTATGAGACGCTGGCTCAAATCAATGCACGTTTCCCAGTCCCTGGCTCCATGGAGCAGGCTTGAATCGGAAGGCAAGAGGCTTGCTACCTGTTTCCCCCCCTTCCACACGAAGAATGCAGACTGTTGGAACTTATCCTGGGGTTTAGGAGGCATGGTGTTGGTGGTTAGTCTCTTGGTCTGAAGCTCAGCTGCCAAGCACGTAGGTACCTGGTTGTGCCACCAGGTGTATCTTCCCTGTGTTAGGCTGGTCTTGCATCCATTTAATTATTGTTCTTTTTGAAGTCTTCTTTCTTGTTGGGGATGGTGCTCTCATGACCCTGCACACATGAATGCCCCTTGCTCCTCTTTGGCTGCATTCAGCTTAGAGAAAACGTAGCAAAACTTTTATTTAAACAGAAATGGCGGTGGGTTCAACACCTGGAAATGGTAGCAAAACAAGCATACTGTTTGGAGATTGAACGTATCCCAGCATTTGGTGATGTGGTCTGTACTAAGTAGGACCTTGGAGACAGGGGAGGAATCAAAGGGTTTTCTTTTTGCATTTCATTTGTTACCAGCCTTAGTAAAATTAATTCTAGTCTGAATAGTGTGTCGTAGAGTTATTATACATCTTAAAACCTCCATGGAAAGACTGATGTTAGTAACATTAGTATTAGCTTTAACCGTCTGTTTAATTGGACCCATGCTGGAAGCAGTAGTCTGACCAGAGAGTATTTATGCTCGTTTGATTTATTCGTCCTTTTGTCCTGGGGCTGGGGACCCCTCTGTCATGTCAGTGGGTTTCATTTGCACTTGTAGTGATGACATGTTTGATGTACATTGATGTTAAGAAACAGTAAAAAAGCAGCGCTCTGTTCCAAATTTCTAAACTGCAGTGCTCATTTTGGTTCTCCAAACCTCCCAGAAGTGCTGACTCACATCGTGATCAACAGGGTTTGACTTTCACAGACTTTCAGATTCTCACACAGATTTTATCCTCACTAAAAGACAATGTCTGAACAATGTGATACTCTGATATAACTTATCTGATGAATCACACATTTAACATCATTAAAATAAAGCAGGTGTACGCTTTAGAAAAAGCTCAAAGAAGACCTTGACCCAAGATCATTTTGTTAAAGAAGTGAAATAAAGTTTTTCAAACAACAACGCTGTTATGTTTTACTTTTGGATTCCATTGCTCATAATGGCCTTGGTATGTTTGTGCATTAGTTTCTGGGTGCTTTTTATGTGCATGAATGTGTGTGTTTGCTCTGATAAGCCAATAAACTCACCGGCAAACAAAAGCTGGACAGCACGGTGTGTCATTGCTGCTCCAGGGTTCGTTTTCTTATTGTTTGTCTTGCTCTGCAATGCACCAGTGTTAGTTTGCTTCTGTGTCTACATGCAGTGTTTCTGGTGTAATTCAAATAGGGGAGTTTAAGGTGAGGTATTATTTAGAAAATTGACTGTATGAAGAGATATAATTTCAATATTTCAAACAGCAGGAATATGCTAAATTATTATAAATATTCAAATGTGTTTTTCCATTGCATATTTTGTTTTGTGGAGTTTTCTAGCTGTATGAGGCAAAAAAAGCTGCATTTGCATCCAACACTGTCTGTATATATTACTGAATGAGATTTATCTCATTGTCATGGGGGATTAAACCTTTATAATCAGGAGGCCACCAGAACTGTGAGGGATCCTTCTTTCCCAATTAATAACTTTAACTTTACATAATTAGCATCACCACCAAACATCATATTACATGAAGAGGAGGATAGCTTGGGGATACCAATCTTGTTTGAGGGGAAGTCCACCTCAAAATCAAAGGGCTGAACTCTTCCTAATTACTTCCTAAACGTCCTTGTCTCCTCATCTTCTGCACCTCTTTTTCCGTCTCTGTCACTCTTGCCTGTTAGGCTCCACTTTGTAAGTGAAGTTGTCTTGGTGCAGGTCCAACAGGAGAACAATCACTGCCCTAACGACTTGAAATTATCCCCTCCCTCTCACTCTCACTCTGTCTTGTCCTCTTCATGCAGCTGCTTGTAAGGTGAATTGGTACGTATCCAGAAAAAGCAGAAAGTGAATCCACGCTCCAGCAACTTTAACTTATTCTCCCACTCTGCTTTTATTTGCCACAAACACACAATCAGAGATAGAGCTATCTCCATCCTTTACCTTTTCTTTAGTGTTATCAATGTCACGTTGGCCCTAAACAGATCAATAACAAAGTACTTTTAATTGGAACTCACAAATATACCCAGCATATACACAGAAATTAGCCGGCTCAAAAGCTTTAAATCTTGCTGGCTGCTGTCAATGGTAACAACCCAGATACGAGTAACTGCAACGAAGATTCACCCCACAAACCTCTTCACTTTTCTTCTGCCACCAAGACAAAAACCGCAGAGAGGCCTTTTAAATATTAAAGAACAAAGACAAAGTCCCAAAAGTTTAGATTTCCTTAGAAGACCATAGAAGATATTATCCCTGAACTTTGACAACTGCCGTTAGAAAATGACATACAGTGCCAATACTGTACAGGCTTGTTAATGACCTGAGCCGTTTTAGAGCCTAAATTTGCCACCAAGGTTTCTTTTTACAATTTACTGTAAATCATTCTGTCAAAGCTCTGTAGTGAAAAAACTTGAATTATGAAGGTATTAAAACCCCTACTGTTTTTCGGTGGCAAACTTTGCTCTTTGTAGATTTTATCAGTTTTATTTCACCTCTGTGTTTTATCGCTATGCAAACAAACGAACTCACCGCATAAACAAAACTAGTTTTTGGGAGCTGGAAGAACAATAATTCAAGGCTGGGGATATGCGTAATTTTTTTTTCTTTCTAGTTTTATCAGAAATCCAAGAGAAACAAATGACTCAATGGGAAAAGACCCAGTAGGGAGCTGTACATGTATATGTGATTTAAAAACATCCTGGTACAGTAGAGGAAAACAGAGGATTCAGAGATATACTGTTACCTGCCGTTCCACTGGTATGAACCAGTGTCAGTGTATCAGAGTGCAGCTGTGCATTTTTAGTTGGACATGAGCTAAAGTAATATGGGAATTTAACACTTACATATTGGTGGGATGAAGCATCACACTCTGACTACTTTACGTTTAATTCCACCACCTGGTGCTGCACAAATCCATTGCTTCCTTCTCTTCATTCTTGCATCTTTTGTATTAATGTCTCTGTCACCACATTCTTTATGATGCCCTTAAATTCATTAAAGGATATATGTTATGATCCACTAAAGTTAGGCACAATATAAGATCAATAAATCCCTGTTTTTTATCTTTAGTCTTTAGCTTTATTGGACATTGGGTCCAGGGTTCTGTCCCCATGTATCCTGTCTACTCTGGTCATACGTTGCTAATCTGACCTGTGTATTGTCTCCCCTTCATTCTACTACTGTCATATGCATACACACCGGACATACAGCTTGGCCTGCACTCCCTGTTCTTAAGTTTTTCTTTTTTTTTGATAGATTTGTTTGATAGTACAGCTTGGACACTGGCAGACAATGGGGGTAAAGAGAGACATGGGACAACATGCAGGGCCTCAGTCTGGAATTCAAGCCAGGCTAAGGCTTAGGCTAAGTCTGCTGAGGACTCAGCCTTTAGTTATCAGGGTGCCCCGCCCCTAGAATCTGCACTGTATTGGGTGCACCTCTCTAGTTTTTCATGTTCTAGTAATTTTGATTTGTTTGATTTAAATGGGCTGAAAATGTGATGCATTCATGTCTCACTCATGCCCCCTTATTCTCATATTCTTTCTTTATTTTCAGAAAATACTACAGGGGAGTCATGTGTGTAAAAAATGCTATTATTCATTCATGCTTCAGTTACACTTTCATGTCTTTGATCAGCAAATTATACACTGGTATAAATCTGAGATTTGTGGACGTGATACAGACCTTGAAAAACGCAAGCTGCTCTTGTACATGCATTACAATACGAGTCAGGTCTATAATGTAGGTGATGTTTTCATCTGGAACCTTCTGTAGAGCCATCTGAGGGTGTTATGGGCATATGAAACATTTGTTATCGCAGATACCTGTCTGATAACTCCAACATCAAACCGTTATTCCCATATCATTGTAGCTTCCATCTAATCTAGTTTTTTATGTTCTCTCAAAACACTGCCAGAGAAAGTTGGGCCACATTTTGTGTAGGGCAACTTCCAGTAAGTGAGGAGGGTTCGGTGATTCATTGGGGTATAAAGTCTGTGACCTTGTGGTTATGGGATGATTTCTCTACCTTCAGGCCAGTAATAACAGGGAAACACACCTGAGCACAAACCTGCTGTTGCAGTATGAAACAGCAATCAGTGCCCGTCTGTGAATTGGTTTTCGACACTTCTAGCGATGACAGACGGAGATAGCGCAGGAAACAACAAAACACTGACACATTTTGCAGACATTCCCGCACAGACACATTCATGCAATTTCAATCTTGCCTCTAAAACTAAATCAGACAAGTGTTTCTGTAATCTCACAATAAGACTCCCTTGCTTTCCTACTCTCTAAACCATATGTATTCCACACAATACTCCACAGAGAAACGCAGGAAATGAAAAGACGGACAGAAAAGCAGGTACCGGCGCATCGGGGGGAAAATGGATTAATAAGAAAATATTCAAATGAGGTGTCTGATATTATTTAGGAGGAAATTAGTAAATGTTTTTCACCCACTTAAATTTGTCAGCGGTGGAGGAAGTAGTAGTGAGAGAGGGGAAATTAAAAATCGAGCACTGCAGGTTCAAAGTGATACAAGACCACATGAGCAAAATATAAGCAGATAATGTGTTTAGGGAAAGCAGCGGGATTAACTTAATTTCAAAGGTGAAACGCCACGACATGTCTTTCTGATAAGGATTAGACAAATTAAAAGTGGAGCTGGGCTTTGCATTGTTTATGGATGAGCTGGATTGGTCAAGTCAGGGTGGATAAACACTACAGGACCACTGTACTGTGTCCAAGCACTTGAAGGCTCTAATTTGTCCTTTATAGCTGTTGTTCTGAAGGAATGAGTCAGCATTTTACAGCTTCATTGTTCAATATTTTGTTGTAGTCTTCATTACACATTCATTCATTCATCCATTCATTTTCCATAACCGCTTATCCTGTTGGGGGTCGCAGGGGGGCTGGAGCCTATCACAGCTGACACTGGGCAAGAGGCAGGGTACATCCTGGACAGGTCACCAGACTATCACAGGGCTGACACATAGAGACAGACAACCATTCACGCTCACATTCACACCTACGGTCAATTTAGAGTCACCAATTAACCTGCATGCCGCCCCTAACATTTTCAAATGTAAAACTATTTCGACTATGGCGTGGCTGATGTGAAGATTTATAAGGTCAGATATAAGGATGGATGTTGGATGTTGCAGAGTGAATTTTATTTTGAAAGATGTTGTCGTGTGACTGTGAGTAGGCGTGAGTGTTTGCACGTGTCCACGGGGTATGACTCACCATTGAAGCTGACGGCACGAATGTGGCTGAGCAGCTCTTTGCCATCGATGTTGTTGGCCATGCGTGGGCAGAGGCCCGGGTATCCGTAGCAGAGCTCCCGGTGCATGCGGTGCAGAGCGTGGGCCATGGCGTACACCGCATCCATCACAAACTGAACCTTCCCCTCTTGTTCGTAACTGGAATCACGACCAACTTTTTCTAAACCTGAGGGAAGAAGAAGAAGAGAAAGTGTTAAGAGGGGAGCCATTTTGAATTTAAGTCACAATTAGGCTGTCCAGCTGCAGCCTACTGTGTCCTGGTGCTGTGCACCATGTGCAGCATGAAAAGGTCTGGACTGTAAACAATCAGGCACCGACAGACAATAACAGAAAGAGAACAAAGTAAAAGAGAGTAGGTAGAGTTCAGCTGAGGGAGAGGTTGAAAAAAAAGATGAAAGGACGTCAATTGGTTTGGAAAAGAAAAATTGGGGTGAAACAACAAAAACTTCAGAGGGGTAAAAGAGAGAAAAGAGATATAAAACACAGAAAGAAAAAACTTTGGCGAGACAGGTTTGACCGTCAGACACGTAGCAGGGCACTCAGCCTGACAATGACAAATAACGCCTCTCAGTCCATTCTCACCCTGGTAGCAAAGTTACAGAAGAAAGAACATGGTCCTTCTTTACATCTTCTGAACCACTGATAATGGCATTTCCTTGTATGAGAGAAAGGTAAGAAAGTATTCAGAGAACAAAAAGCATACTTTATCCTCTCTCTGACTCATGTCACATGGCTGTGTGTTGAGGACTATTTGTGTATAGAGGAAAGCGCTTATGGTAATGACGTCTGTCAGGGTCACATTGATAACTATGTACCTTTTGATTATTGTAACCAATTCTCTTTGTTGTTTCATTACATTACCAAGAATTACCCAGGGTTCCCACACGTGTTTATGGACAAAATTTAAAAACTTTCCCATTACTTTTCAAGGACCCATAATCTTTAACAATCAACAAAAGTAGTAGTGAGGCAAAGCATAGGTATGGAAACTTTGGGATTCATGACCCAACATGTTAAGCCCCGGTCAGACCAAAGATTCGCAACGAGACGAAACAGTGTTAGAAGGTTGCAGAGCTGCAGTGGTTTGAACTGGCTGTCTGACTTTTTAAACTTTCAAGGATTTGACTATTTCCAAGACTCTACTAGTCCTGGAATACATGATCGTGAAATCCCATGACTTTTCCATGTTTTCCATGACCGTGGGAGCTCTGATTATCGATCCACTTCATGAGGGTGGCTTCACCCGTCCTAGTTAAGACAATTTAGAGAACAGACCAAAAAGCAAACCAAGAGATACCTCAGGAGGATTATTTTCACAATATATATTAAGTGGTTCGCAGCATCAGAGCTAAATGCTTAACAGTTACAAGTCAACATGGCTGAATTAAACACATGGTTACAAACAGATTTGAAATCCACTTCCTCCAACAATGAACTCAAAAAGGTCTCACAAATACTGGTTGCTGAGATGCTAACAAAGGTAGTGATGTTACGCTCGAGCCAGTTTGCTTGACACAGTGTCGATCTTTTGAAGCGCAAGTGTTCCGAGGCAGTGTTTCGATCCCTGCTTCGGCATGACCACAACCATGTGACTACCGGGAGTGAGGTCTCGTTACAGGCAGTTAAGGCTTTTCCAGGTCTTCCACTTAGATGCAGTTCTGACACACAGCCAGCAGATGTCACTCTTCTGACTGTATGAAATGCTTCGAAGCAGTGTGTCATTCTTGAAGCAGGTGTGTCAAAGTGGTTCAATGCTTCATGAAGCTTTGATTTCACCATCGCTAAACAAAGGTACTCGAGCTTACAGTCAGTGCTTTCCTAGGCGAAACAAAAGATCGCAGCAGACAACCCTCTGATGGCTGGAATGGTATGATACTGAGGCCTACCTAAGCTTTATAACTTCCTGTTGGGAAGTCTGCGCAATTCAATAAACTGCCAAAGAGGGCACTAAAAAGAGGGAAATGCCTGAATGGCAGAACAGGCGATGAAATAAAGCATATTTGTATTTGGCCTTCATGCTTGTGTGAATGCACAGTGCATATGAATGCACACACACAAAAAAACACACAAATAACCTAGTTGCAATTTACTGAGAGGGTTTTATGTAACGACTCGTTAGCATAATGAGCTAATGAAAAAAAGAGCAGAGTGGAAATGAACCTCCTTGATGCATTAAGATGGAAATCAGTGATTGATTACAACGTTCATTTTCTCTGTTTTTCATCAAAAAGTTCAAGGAGTGGAACTACATAGTAACTCCAAACATCTTCAACTCATTATCTGTCTTTTTTCTCCTTAGATTTCTTCAACTCCCCCTTTTCTGATGTATTTTTGTTGTTCCTATCCTTCTCTTTTATATCTGCCTCACTCTCTCCTCCCCTTTCTCGCTCTTTCTCTTCACCCTCTGTGTGTCATTTTCTCATACTCTCTCCTTCTGTGTTCTCTCTTCTGTCTCGTTCCCCTCCCCGCTGCCTCTGCCCAGGCTTTTTTCACCCATTCTTTACAAGTAGCAGTCACCTTCAGGCAAACTGAATCAAAACCTGTCTGGGCTGAGTTGAATTAACAAGACCAGAGGCCCCTCAATCAATATGAGAATCCATAAGGAATTAATGGGGTCCTGAGAATGAAATCCAATCCACAGTTATAGACGGCTGTCGGCTGCTTTGTATGCATGTCTGTATTTGTGTGTTTGTTGTTGGTGGTGATGGTGGTGGTGTCCCTGTGGGGGGTGAGTCAGCATTGTCTCCATGCCATGTGTTCCAACCAAGCAGCGGATCTTGGACTAATGATCTCCTCTCAATCCCTTGATAACAGAGCTGTACAGTAGCTATAAGCGTGTGTGTGTGTGTGTGTGTGTGTGTGTGTGTGTGTGTGTGTGTGTGTGTGTGTGTGTGTGTGTGTGTGTGTGTGTGTGTGAGAGAGAGACAAGGTGGACAGACAAATAATGTGAGAAAGTGAAAGTAAGAGGGACAGAGAGCAAGCCATAGAGTTTTGAGAGGAAAGATCAACCCTCTGTCTCAATGCGAAGCCTTTTAGCCCCTCTAGGATGCTGTAATGTTGTGGGTTTTTTTATATAGCACAGTGGTTCCCAACTGGTCCAGTCATGGGGTCCAGATTACTCCTTAGCCATTAGTTCAAGGTCCCACAGTTTAATACATTCAGCATCATACTTGCATTTGGCCATGTCGTTAAGCTAGTTTGCAGTCGCTGTCAAGTGGCTGTCATTTAGTCAATCACTCTGTAGTAGAAAATGGCACTTAGAAATAAAAGCTCTGCTAGACAAATTTACTGTACTTAAAAATATAGTGTGTTTTTTTAATAAACTTGACACGTTTGTGAGTCACTCGTGGTCCATTCAGAATGGGCCAAGATGGGACCCACTGATATAGCACATTTCATTACACAGGAGCTCAAATACACTGAAAGACAAAAGATAAAAGAAAGCATATATATATCACCAAATTCACTTCCTTGTTCTGGTTGTTAAGATGCAGACATGCACAACAAGAGTGTCACAAATTTACCAACAAAAATTTTGACTAAAGTTTGTGCAAGGCAATTCCTTGATGTTCTGCATCCTGTAAAACATTGTGGTGGAACACAAATACTTTTCTACCACAAAACACACCCAGAGAATATGTGAAACACATAGCCAAGGGAAATTACCATAAGGCTGTTTGCATCTACATCTATTGCAAGTGCTGAAAGAATCAAAATGAGTTCGGTTTAACATGCTTTGTTAGTGGTAGCTTTAGTGTAGTAGTAAAAACTTTGAGGTTTTTTCTCACTGGAACAAGTTGCCTTCGATTTTTGATAAATTGCACACACACAAAAATAGCTATTTTTGCTATTTTGATTTGTTCCCACAGTTTCATTGCAAAAGAACATCTAAAACATCACAACATGCATCACTTTTTTTTTTTTTCCAGAAACGCTGCAAAAAAAATCCCCCCAAAAAAGTCTGCAAAATCCTGGAGGGACCGGCTGTTTTTCAGCCTCACACACACGCATTCATGTCTCTGTCAGATACAACACCCTGCACCCTGTTTTTCAATCCTGCAGGAGGGTTAACGCAGCACTTACTCTGCTGCAGCACCATGTTTGTCATTCATGGTTGCACACTCTCCTGTATGCTGGTACCCAGTATAACAACATTCTCCTGAGCCACAGCAGAACTCTTTTCAGCCCGTCCAAAGATTCAGATCTGTAACTCGTTTTGTGGCTGCACATGTGACTTCTGTAGCCGGTTGTGCTGAGGCAAAACTCTATTGAGTTTGTGAGCTCACGCGGAGTAGTGACCCAGTAGGTCATGGCTTGAGCAAAGGACCGAGACTGGAGGTCAAAAATCTATTGAGTTGTTTCCCAGCAGCAGGCAGGGGAAAAAAAGACAAGTCGTTGCCCACAGTTAGCTGATGTGTTGTTTTGTGTATCGCTGCTTTTAATTTGACATTTCATTAGAAAAGCAGCTGCACAAATAACAATAACCTTTGTTTATCCAGAGAAGGCATGCACCTTTGGCCGACAACCTGCTCAACATTCATAATTACACACATTCACACCTCTGTAGTCGCTGAGAGATGGGGGAGCTTTTCTCGTTAGCTTCTGAAATCCTGGCAGTGAGCCTAGTTTTCTAACCTCACACACAAATCTATATTTAATTGTCTTGATTTTCTACCAGTCGCCAACAAATCTCATAGTGTAAAATAACACTGCACATGAATCACTTGTGTGTTTTTTGATTTTGATCATGTAGAGTATTAATGTTTTTCTTCTCGCTAAAAACACACAATTAAAATCCCAACCTTTTAATGGTGTCAGGCTAAAACATGTCTAACAATACCACAGAGGGCTAAAAGTTTCTTAGAGGTTTAAAACTCTTGTCATGCCCTGGGGTTACTCCGGTAACAGCCTCAGTAATGTGATTGATGCTCCTAAGCCCAGTCAAAAGCCTCTGTGCAGCAGGGTGAGATGAATACTATACTGGACCAACTGCTGTGTCTGTTGGAAACATAAACCAATGGAGAAGTGCAGAAAGGTGATGCTAATGCAACTAACTGAGTGGCTAACGGCCTTGATGGATCAAATGGGGAGTCAATGTACTGCTCTGTCACTAATCTCAGGGCAACCGCTGCCCCATACAATGAATGCAGATTTAACATTAAACAAAGAGTTCATCGAAGTCGACACTCAGACGTGTTTGGCACTTTAATCAAAGCAGAGCACCAATTAAAATAGTGCAGAGCCACCATTTAAGCTACAGGCTGAAATAACTGAATTGTGCTCCGTGTGGATTCAAGTATCTACACATATCTAACATTATTTTATCACACTCAGGGTCAAATGATTTTAACTGCAAACAATGAATGCAACAGCCTCTTAACTCAGACTTTTGTGTGACATCTGGTTTCTATCTCTATGGCATGATATGTTGCAGTTTATTAGGGGTGCCTGCTGTGCAACACAGGCACAACCTATTGCTATTCCTCGTACTTCTTATTTCTCTTCCGTACCAAACCTCATCTCGCAGGATTGCCAGCACATACACAAAAAATACAACAAAACGTATAAAATTCGGGAATGGTGTGCTTTTTTTTCTCAGATACGCCTAGCGGTTCGTACAAAATTTATTTAAAAAAATACGTAAAATTTCCATTCAAAGTGATTGGAGATTGTTGAGAAATCAACTTAAAATCACTCCTCTTTGAGGCCACACCAAATCGCCATAATTTGATGTAAAAAAAATGATTCAAATTTTAAACGGCTCACAAGACTCTTGACATTATTGGACTGAATGAGTATAGTGATATCCAGTACGATCTTTAAGAAATGACAGTTTACATTTCATGATGTTTTGCAGATGTTTCAGATTTTATAATAGCTGTCTATGGGAGAGAGCTAGAGTAGTGACATCATTGCTAGAGTGCAGTGTGTTGTACCTGAAGTATACAGTACCTGTAGTACCTGCAGTATGTAGTACCGCTGTACTCGGTGGTGGCAATAGCAGACACCCCTCAAAATTTCTTGTGAAATTTTCTAGTCTCCTTCTAATATGCAGGATATTCAGCTTCTATGTTTAAGCTGGATTTGTAGCTAAAATAACATGGACATGAACTCTCTTTGTATTTCTAAAAAGGAAATTAAAGACCTTTTTAATCTAGATTTTAATTTAAAGTAATGGTACTGCTTCATTTTTAATCATTGGTCTTTACACTATTTTATTACTGGAGTCAATTTTATTTTAATTTGCTGACTTTTATTTATCTTGCACATTTTATTGTTGTAATTTTCTGTCTTCCAAAATTGTTTTATTGGTGTTTAAATGTTTTGTTGTTTCAATTTTGCTATTTTCAGAGTTGGAGATACGCTATAAATATTGAGTATTTTCATGGATGGTAAACAAAATCAAAACAGAAAACTAAAAATTATATTTGACAATGCAATTCGTTTCACTATGCATTTGACATTAAAGCATATGACTTATGAGTGAACATGAAAAGTGTGTGTTTGGCTTTGAATGTGGTTGTTGTAATCAGACAATTAGAAATAAAATCTGTGACTATCCATTTTATGATCACCTTTGCATCAATATTTGTTTTGACTGAAGTCTGCTTTTCTGCTGGGACTCTTTAACTTCTAATATGAACGCTCACACAGGAAAGGCAATTGACTCCACTCTGCTTATAGCCATATGGCTCTTTGTCATAAAACACACACATGCAAGCACATAAACACAGACATCTGTGTATGCACACACTTGCATCCACATTGGCTGATTATGCGTACAATGCGTATCATCCACTGCATTCCTCCCAGAGCATCAGTGAGAGCGTAGTTAACGGCTGCAATCTCTAAAACTACTTAGACAATAATACTGCATACTTCTATCTCACTGAATCACAGGAAAATAACACACTGCATTCAAGCACCAGGTAATTGGTCATGTGTGCCACATAAACTAGAAAGCAATATATATTAGTGTTTGAGAGCAGACCATTTTGAAACATCTCTATACAGTCTCAATAATCAACAAAAGGCCCTTGAGCTGGCTGCCTAATGTCCTACCATAATTACAAACCTAATTATGCTAACAGTCAATAAATAAAGCCAAACAAGGCAATTAGTAAATGCTTTCACAGTAACAAACCTTCACACATCACATGAGAGGAACTAAAATCAAGCATTCTAGCATCAAACACAAGCCAACACATGTATGCTTGAAAAGTAGCATGTTTATTATATTGATCATTTTGACTGTGAAAACATGACAACACTGGTGTATATATATTTAGTGCCTTACAGTCTATGGCAAACTCTATTTCTCTATATTATCTATGCACGAATCTGGCGACAGCTTTGCGTGTTCCGCCATCTTGCTGCAGTGCCATTACTGAGGCAAAAGTTGTCATCTTTCTAAATATTCTCAGCTAACTGATAACATTGAAGAAAACATTGAAGACCCCTGGTCCATCGTACTGATCTGCATATTCATAATTTCAGGTGTAACTGCTGCTGTTCTGGTGATATTTCTAGTTAGTGATTGAACTTTCCAACATCTTGCCAAAGAGAGAGAGAGGCTACTTCAGTTAAAAAAGTTGTGTTAACGATGTGTTAATGATGGTTACAAGCTGCTTTAGTTTCAAAGACACACTTGAACTTGGATTGCTAATTAAGAGCAACTTTAAAAATTTCTTTTATTAAGGGCAGAACTGAAGAGTTTATGATTTGCAAATGGTCCCAGAATAATATCAATTGGAATACTTTGTCTTGACCTTTTAAAACAGGACCTAAAAAATGTCAGATTACTTATGGCAATCATTATTCCTGACCAGAGTTGTGATCTCATTAAATAGAGCAAACATGTGTTGCTCATGTTTCTCAACAAGCCAGCATCTATTTCCGTCGTTTCAGTATGTGCGCACACGTGTTAGTGCCTGTGCACGCTTCCATTCTGAGAAAAAGTACAACAAAGTGTTACACTTTGAGCCATAGATCAACGTGTCATGAGATAATGAGTTTCTCTATGCTGTGAAACCCGATGTGAAACGACACGATGCATCATTAATCAGCATATCGCAAGAAAATGCAATCCTGCCCTGAGACAGTTAAACGACTGGTGCCGTTATGAGTGGTGCTAACTGGGAAAACACTACTGTCTCTGTTTCCTGGGATTGCGTCAGGTGTTGTAACCGGAGCAAGGGGTGTGTTTGTGTGTGCGTGTGTGTGTGTGTGTGCGTGTGTGTGTGAAGAGTGCAGTACTATAGAGCTTTTATCGGATCTGTCTGCTCATTGTCTGCAGCCAGTAAGAGCTTGTCGCATCAATGAAGTGGCCACAAATCTATTCATTTCATCTCAGCACATAATGTGTGCGAGCAGGTGCGAAATAAAAGGACATCTTTAACTGAGTCTTTAATACGTGGGTATAATATATTAAGTGTGGTGCAGTCTTTCCTTAGTGTGAGTGCCTGTGTGAAAACAAGCCAAGTGAAAGAGATAAGCGAGGATAAAGGTCGAGATGGATGCGGAGACAAAGACACAGAGAGGGACGGAGACGGATGGACAAAATGTTTGTGTGTTAATATGCACCCTGCCTGACATTACACTCTATTCTATTTTCCAGCCAGCAGCTGCTAAATTAAATTCAGCCTTTCTGCTTGGTGTTAATGACATCGGAGACCACAGGCAGCTTGGTTTGGTTGGCTGCTTGGTAAAAAAGGATTTGCATTGAGAAGAAAAAAAATAAGAAGAAGACTTGAAACACTCAGAGACAGAAGTACAAATGAAAAGTAACTTTCATGTCTCATAAGAAGATCTGTTAACCAAAAGCTCCATTGAGAACGCAATCATCTCCATATCTGCCTCCCAGACATTTTTAGATTTTGTGGTTGATTGTTTGTTTGTGTTGTATAGACATGCAGGCCGGGTGCTGTGATCTGTTTGTAGTGCTGTATAAAGGCATTACTCATCTTAGGTCTGTTTATTAAAAGCCACAGGCATGGCAGAAACTTTGTTCAAACAAATTATTTCATGATTAAAGTTTTGTTTGAAATTGAGATAATCCGCTGTTTGAAGATCGTGACACCTGCTATTACAAACTGAGCGGTTGCAGAAAAATTTAACCTTTAAAGCCTCCAGTAGACAAAAGATAAGAGTATTACAGTGGGGACCCGCTACTTTAAAGACGTCTTTGAAGATGAAGTCATGGTGGTAGTTTTCATCATTATCATTATTCATAATTGACAGTGCAATTTGAAACAGACCCCTTCAAATATCTCTTAAACTACATGAGTTTCCACTTGAATCATCTAACCTGGCACTTGAACATCAATACAGAGGTGGGGGTGCTATGACTCAACGCTGGTAAGAACATCAGTATTACAGGAGATAACAACAATCCAAATATAACCTTAAGAGTAGAGGAGCATAAGAGCTGACATCTGACTCTGTGTAAAGTCTTGAAGATAAACACAGAGCAGCCAGAAGATTCCATTTGACCTCATTAAATGCTTTTCTTAGCCATTATTTGCCTTTTGAGTAACAGCAGAGTGTTTGATGCTGATTTGATGGATTTTAGGAACAATTAGTGTGACAAATGTTAGACAGTGGAATAACTTGGAGAAAGGCAAAGTTCTTCATAAAAAGTGAAAAGTGAAATAAAAGGCTGTTGAGGATTTTTATTTTTATTTTCTAATATAATAAAACTGTCGGGGTGGCACAAATAATACTTATCTTAATGTGCAAATAAAGTAAATAAATGGAATTTGTTACTATAACAGAGTAATCATCTTTTTAAGTTGCCCCAAAGAACCAGCTGTATCTGTTATTGCCAAAATATTCACACGAGATCTTGGTGAATGAATTATTTAAGTTGAAAATCTTTACTGACGTACACTGTATAAGTTGTTGAGAACAAAATGACCTAACAACGGTCAGTGGAAACCAAAACCATCAACCTACTGAGGGCTGGACTCAAAGTCACATCAAAAATCTAAGTAAAAACTGACCCACAGCCAAACCAGTCATGCTGGATGATGTTACAGGCAGCATAATGTTCACCACTCTGTCTCCAGACTCTTTCACACCTGTCACATGTGCTCAGTGTAACCTGCTCTCATCTGTGAAGAGAACAGGCGCCAGGCCCTCATGCCACCCTCATAGAGTCTGTTTCTGACAGTTTGGTCAGAAACATGCACACCAGTAGCCTGCTGGAGGTCTGATACTTGATATCCCTCGAGATTAACTGGCCTGGTATTATACTGTGACCATTAAGTGTTCTCTTAATTATTTTTGAGCAGTGTATAAACATGCCTAAATTATTTCAGTGTGTGCATCAGTACACGTTGGACATTTTCAGCACATTTTAACATTATTGTGATAACACAGATAACAGTGATAATTTATAATTGTGATATGAGATTTTCATCATCTCTTACAGCCACATAGGTTGTATGTTACTACCTTCTTAATACAACCAAAAGGAGCGTTTCCTAAATTAGTGCCCCAACTGGAGGACAACACAATAGCTATGTATATGACTGTTAAAGGTCCCAGTTTGGAACACATGGTGAAAACCCATGAAAAGGTCACAGCTACACCAAAACAACGTGGTTAGATTTAAGCAACTAAACTACACCTAACAATAAACATTAATACTGATCGTAATTTCCTCCTGTAAAAACGACCTATGTTGTAGTATTTTGGAGCAGGAGAGTCTTATTCTTGCATATATCCATCTACACATGATTTTTATAAGAGTGCATTCACATTTTCAACAATTGCCTCTGGTATTTATTTGATCTTGAGGTGGTTATGCATGTTTTGATTGATTCCCTGCCTGACTTCCAGCTAATGGTTCAGGCCTGTGTTGTATGAAAGTACAAAAAAAAAGAAGAAGAAGAAGAAGAAAATTGCTGTGAGGCAGCTGTCTTTCAAGTGTTCGTTATGGGAGTTCCTCACAAGAATTTGAAACTTTAATGCATGAACAAAGTCCCTTTACAAACCTGCATTACCACACAACAACAATGTAACTTTGATAAAACCACAAAGCAAACAAAATGTCCACGAGAACAAAGATTTAAGGCTGTGTAGGTTGCTTTTGAAACTGTAAGTTAAAAAAACTTGTATTAATTATCTACCACTTCCTGTTATGTATCAATCTAAAAGTACATGCTTCAGGAAATGGTTGGCAGTGATGTTCAGAAATGTAATAAATATGCAAAATATCATGATGGTACTTTAACATTAAAACATCTTATCACATTCAAACCTGAGAGCCTCCCAGTACAACCAGTCTGACAGTGTTTGCACTATAAGATAAGTCCTTTGCTAAAAGGTATGTTGACTGTTGTCACAAACCTGTGTCTCTTCCAGGATTCAAATGACCATTTTTCCTTCTGTCCTGTAAATATTTGTTTACACTTGACAAAACAGTCTCATTATACAGCTAAACAGTACACTAAAGCCCAGTTTCCATCAAACACCTTCAGTATCGTAAATTTGGAACCAACAGTAACCCTTCAGACATGGCACCTAGACCCTAGCGTTTCCACCGCAAACAGTACTCTTAAATGTGTGCGTGATTGTTGTCACTCACTGCTCCGTCCAGCACTCACTGTATTTCCTACTTGATCAGTCGGCACCTCGTTTATTGTCCAAAGAACTGGGTTGCACGCCGACATTTACATAACAAAATAAAACAGGCTGCAGTGAGAGTCTTTGTGCATTTAGTCCTTCTAAGGCAAGCACAGGGGTTTAGTGTTGCCGTAACCCACAGGAATGGCGCATCACAATGCTTGTTTTGTCTTGTCTTGTTAAGGATTGGGTTATATGCAGTTTACATAACCTGGCCGAAATTAATATATATTAACTTTTGAAGATCCACTCATTACTAAAAGTATATGTCATATGTCAAGTTATTTTTTTTCAGACTCCAGAAATGGGGATGGTACGGAACGGCTCCATTTGTACCGAACTGAACTTAACTGAACCCTACTGCTCAGTGCAAACAGGGCTTAACATATGTTTCTGAAAACATCGGAGACAAGAAAAAGGCTATTCAGTAACAAAATCTTGATTCATATTCTACAGCCTCTATAGCTGTGTCAGAGACTTCTTGGCTATGATTGGTTGTCTTCCCTCAGCTGCAGTGGATTCTAGCAAAAACCATTAAAGTCACTAGAAGAAGGAGGAACATGACTTTTTTCACACACTAGCCCATGTACCACTGTGTGAATATTGTGGCAGTCTCAGCAAATATGACAAAAAGTTATCCTTCTTAAAGTTACCAACTGTAGCTGTAACAGCAGTCATGCTGTAAATATCTTCACTATCAATGTTCTCCACTGACGTGAGAAACTTGTAGGAGAAAGCAGCCCAAGCTGACCAATTATAGCTCTTGTGGTTTCCACATCCCCCATGTCTCGTTACATTTTTGAGGAGGTGGACTTCAGATACACCATAGCCTACGGCTTGTATAGGCTCTGAACTTAAGGTAGAATTGTAAATCTCCCTGAAGGCAGCAGAGTAATTGTCAAATAAATGTCAAGTCTCTTTAGTGTAACAGGGTTTAATGAACATTCTACACATAGATCGTCCTGTTTTCAGTCTTCCCATTGTCATTATAGGTTAAACAAAAACATATTCAGCTCCAGAACCTAAAGCCATGCCACACATCTCCTGGTTCACTTGGTAAGAGGTTCAATGATGAGACTGATGCCAGTAGAACCACTCAAACATGTGTTTCAGTGCCTTCCTAGCAAAGCCAGTGCTGTCTGTGTCTAATACAAACACAAACTGATACATTAAGGCAGTGAGGTGAGGCTAATGCAAGAACGCTGACTGGCTAAGTGCCTTGATGGATGCCTTCATGGACCAGTGTGCCAGCCAGGTTTTACACAGAGAGTGATTGATGACAGCACGGATGACAGACAGACTAATGATTTGGACAAGCTCCTTAATTAAACATCAATTAGGAACACATATTCAATTCCCTCCTGCTCCGCTCACATTGCCTAACAGATTATTTCACCCCCCCTTTTTTTCCTCTGTTTTCTCAGGCACACCCACATACATATACACACACATTTATTTCCCTTTTTAAAGATGCAGATGAGATAAATTTGGGAATAATTAAACAAGGGAATTGTATAATGCAAACTTAATTCAGATGGTGATGAATACATTTACATAAAGGTTAATTAATTAGCTTTTCTCTCATTTATCAAACATGTCTGAAAGACGTCAGGGAGATGACAGAATAGCAGGAAACGCTGCCCACACACTCACACG
The DNA here is from genome assembly GCA_035609425.1 of Epinephelus awoara. NCBI lineage: Eukaryota > Metazoa > Chordata > Actinopteri > Perciformes > Serranidae > Epinephelus > Epinephelus awoara. The sequence continues at coordinate 16,699,862 of CM069316.1, read as the reverse complement.
TGGAAATTCAAACACATTTATGAATAACTGTCCTAACAACATACACATGCACCTACTTTGCCCAAGTATGTTCCTGCGTTATATGTCATAAGCAAGAAAAAAGTGACCCAACCACCCACAGGAAACCCACACATACGCAAACAGAGTTCTCTTGTTATAAACATACTTGTCTCGCACTGTGCTAGCTTCAGGGCTAATCTGCCAAGAGAGAAATGAATAATCAATAGGAGAGAATAGGAAATGAGCATCAGACAAGGATTCTGCTCCACATGATTTGACAAGAGAGCACTGAAGCCAAGGGTTATGTCAATACACCGCTGCACAAATACCAGTCATTAGATTCAAGTCTGTGTGTGAGAATGTGCGCGTGTGTGTCTGCTGCTTCCATAATTGGTGCCTGAATTTTTTGAGTGTAGAGTCAGAGATCAATGTCAAATATCATTTTAATATCATTCAGCTGGAGAGTATATACGTGTGTGGAGAGCCTGCTGTCAGGTCAATAAAGTAAAAATAAGAATATGTCAAGAAGTCAAGCATCAATTCTCAGAAAGTGTTGCTGAAGTGAATCTGTTTTAGGTTTCTGACTAGAAAAATACACACAAGCCAATTGATAGGACTTCATTAAAAAGCTTTGATGACTTAATCATTGATTGAGCACCTTTTTAACAGAGAAGAGTCCAGTTTATTACGAGTAAAAACTTGAATTGTATTTTTGCAGTTTTATGACCTAGTTTTAAATCTAGGATTATGACGTCATTGCTACAGTACAAAACAACAAACAGGTTGTTAATACAGATAATTGTGGTCTAAAGCACTTTGTACTATGGTAGGCAACAGTTAGATTATCTAAACCAGATTCTTTGTAAGTATTTCAAACTTTGAGCACACCCAAAATGCTGGTAATGACACCCCACTGCAACGGACAACAGTAAGCACCCAACAACAGCAAGTACAGTAGGTCAGAGTTGAACCATGAAGTTGGCCTGTAAATTGTGATGGATGTTTGTGATAGAGTTTGAGTCACAACAGTCTAATACCACCTAGAAATTGTATAATTGCTGACCGTCAGTGGTTTAAATTTGCACCTTGTTGCGATTGTTGCGATGGTGTAGAACTTTCAGTGTCTCAGTATGCTGTGACATGACTCTTGAGATGCAGTCAGAGGTAAATAAGAGTGGAAACTTTGGACCAGAGAGTGCTATATAAAAGGCAACTGAATGAGAAGGCTGTTTATGTTCATGGTTCTAATTGGTTGTTTTAGTCACTGACGTTTGTAGCACTAATTGTGTGCAGCTAAGGTGCTGGCGCATGGCGCAGCCCTAATTATCACCAATTAAGAGAGTGCTTGCAGCAGGCAGGAAGGGTAACTTAGGATAGTTTGGCTTTGAGATTTTAGCCGCTGGATTTTGTTGGTGTGCAGTCCAAGGTAATGAATGGACTTCCTGTTCTTTCTTTTAGAAATAGAGTTAGGGAGAGAGTCCAGATGTTTAGTGTTCAGACATTTATGGTGAAGCCGCGTCTATTTCTTCAGAACTTAAGACAGTCCATTTCTCCCATTTGCTGAGGAATATTGCTCCAATAGACCTCAGAGAGAGAGTCATCTTTTCCATTAGATCCCTGATTATGTCCATCCATTGTTTAAGGCTTGGAGGTTCAGATTTGTACTAGCTATTTCTAATCGCTTTTTTTTTTGCAATTACCAGTATTTTACACAGATACCAAACTTTTCCATCAATCATATACAAGTACAAGACCTTGACATCAAAAGGTATTTCATAACCAGAGATCTTCTCAACTTACTCTTTAAAAACCTTTATGACCATAAAACTACTTGTGTATATTGTCACATCAGACCTCTTTATAGGAATGTTGCCTCTTTCCCAAATCTGTGTAATTAATTTGCTTGGTACAGTGTTACGATTATCAATGGAAATGATGGCAAATCTACAAAAACAACAGTTGCAATAAACCAGGACTTCCCTGTAGTGGCTGAAGCAATGTCCAAGTCTCTTGCTGGTGATGTGTTAGGGTTATTTACTGGCTGAAGATCTCTTTGTGCCTGCTTCTGCCTTCTTATCGTCCTCTTTCATCTCTTCCCCTCTGTCCCCAGACCCCCTGTCAGACGGCAGCAAGAACGTTTTCTGCTTCATAAAGAGCAATTCGCTGCAGAACACCCCGTCTCATGAGTAATGTGATGCCACAGACATATGTGGCTAATATATATTATATCTCTACATTTTTTCTGGTATATATTAGTTCTTATAGTACACACAGCTAATATAAATTATTTATTAGTCATTATTCATATTGTGCTGAATCACTGTCCTGGCACATCTCGGCTATGCTCTCTAGCTCTTCCTGTCTGCCTCCAACTTTTTTTAATTTCCTTTTGTCAGTCCGTTCTTGTCTTAATCTCTCTCCTGCACAGCATTCGCACGAATAAATAAACATGAATTTTCGCTTGTGTTTCGCTGAGGGAATGTGTGTTTTTTGTCAGTGGGCCTCCCGTCTTCCCACTCTTAAACAAGCATATATATATACACACACACTCACACACACACAAAAAAGTAGAGAGAGATGGAACAAAAAGCGACACAAGTGAAAGCAGAGAAAAAGCACAATAACAGCGGTGGGAAAGGAGAGGGAGGAAACTGGATCAAACAAGACAGAAGGATGGCGGAAAGAACCCTGAACAAAAGCAGGAACGGGAGACAATAAATAGAAGGTAAGTTCATGGAAGGAAGGTTGAGAGGAATAAGAGAAACAAATGAAACGACAGAATAAGAGAGAGAGAAGGGGGAAGGTATGCAGTTGAGAAAATAGGTATTGTTGAAGAGAGGACGAACCGTAAAATCACATTAGTAGAGCAACACTTGCTCTCCCTAACCTGCAACAACCTATCACTGCACACAGAAGTGGGTGTGTATTTGCAAATGTGGCATTTTTATGTTTATGTATATGCACATGACAGACAGTGACAGACACATCGCACACACGTCTGCTGTTATGCTACACACATCTGCACTCAATCGTTTAATTTCAACCCTGTACATGAGTCAAGGGAAAAGACAGAAGGAGGTAAACATAATGATAAATTTGGCCCTGGGTCATAAGACTGTCAGCTGTATTGGATTTTTTAAAAGTCATTAGGGCAAGAAGTCGTCTCACTTCAATCAACCTTTAGTACTACTTTGGCATATAAGAAATTAAATTGAAAAAAAAAAAATCAATACGTACAACTTACATCTTATTTTCACAGTCTGGGACGTCATTCTTATCAGCTGTGGTAACATTTCACTCCCTCTGCACTCCCTATTGTACAGATCTGAGGAAGTGGCAACGCTGCTTAAACAGACGGGCGAGGAGCATGAGCAGTCATCAGACCAGTGAAATACAAATATTGTTTAGTCAAATTATAAAAACTACTCATTTGGTAGAGAAAAGTTGAGTCACAAATCTGATGACTTTACACTTGACCTGACAAAATTATAAAAAAAAGACTTGCAACCTGACTTGGAATTTAACACCAATGGCTCGTGAATTCACTTGGACTTGATCCTTTTCGCTTAAAAATACTTATCCATCCTCCAAAGCCAAGGATTAAAAAGCATGTTGTTTAAAAAGTGTGCCACGAATCAATCCATTTCCCTTCATTTCCTGAATCAACAATAGTTAATACTGTTCATTCCCAGCAAGTTGCCACTTAATTTCTCAGCTCCACTTTGTTTGAACCAATCTGACAGTATTCAGTCAAGTTGCAGGACAGAACCATGAAGAACTAACTATACATTACTGAGTGCCAGTTGGATAAAAAATGATAACAAAGGTAATTTTGTTTAAACTAAACTACAAGCTGATAAACCAATAATAAACAAGTAACTTTTTCACAAACTTGTTTTAACAAACACAAATTTTAAAAAGAGTGAACTTGGGACTTGACTCGGCACTTGCCTGCTTTGACTTGGGACTAGAATTCAAAGGCTTGAGACATACTTGTGACTTGGAACACACAGCGACATTAAGCAGCTGATAAGAATGATGGTCAGAATATGTGTAGGTAGTAAAAGACCAATATTTTACAGCACTAACTGCTCTACTTAATTCTGACACAAAAATACAAATAGTACCCAGTTAGTTACGTCCAAACACATCACATGATTTGATTACCAAGTAATTTAACTCTGCAATGATCAATATTTTAGATTACCAATGAATCAAATGACAACGTGTAATATGAAATGAGCTGCTTAAAGTGACAAACCCACAGATGACTATCAGCAACAGTTCTCCTCAGCTCCACAGAGCATTTCAGCATCTTTTAAAGGCTGTCTACTAGACTTGCACCGATTTATCGGCAGTGCTCGGAATCGGGACGGTTTTCACGTGATCGGCCATGACCTGCGACCAGCCGGTCAGTCTAAAATATGCTGATTTAAAACGCTGGTCAAATTCCCACCGCGCCGCATGATTGACATCGCGTAATATCAGCAGCGCGCACGCACACACACACACACACACACACACACACAAGTGCAGTTCACAGCTTGAGCGATGTGAGGAAGGAGACCTCAGGGACACACTGGTTTGGGTAGAACAACTATGGAGTAAATGATTTCGGTCAGAGAATCAGGGTCGAGAGGATAGTTTAATTTTCAATGCAGGAGGTTCACAAGCGTAGCGTGTGTGTCTGTGTGTGTGTGTGTGTGTGTTTCTGAAATAAACAAAAGGAAAAATAGCTTTATACTCAATTCTTACAAATATTTGTAAGAATTGAGTGTAAAGCTTTTAATTGTATATTAAACAATCTGCAAACATGGGCGGCTTCTCACCTTAATCATTCATGCACACACACCAAAAGAGAGAAGGAGAAAGTTGTTAACTGTCTGTGTTAAACTTAACGGAGGGGAGTGGAGCAAAGCTCTTGCTGTGCCGCTTGAAACTGACGAGTTGCGTGTCCGCGTGCCGAAGATTCATGTGTCTGCGTCTGCACGCTTACTAACGGAAGCGTTCTCATGGGAGCAGCAGTCTGTACAAATGTAGGTACTTTATTAATCCCTCGAGGAATGTGCACCAAATATGAATGTTCCATGGCAGCCTGTTCAAATGTGCACCTTTTTTCTTGTTGTTAAAATAAGAATGTCCATAACACTGCATTTGGTAGATGTAAAAGCCCTGTGTGGATTTTATGTTTTTTTTTTCCTGTTAAAATGTTCTAATAAAGGAAAGATAGAAAATACTGCAATCGGCCGTCCAAACACTATGCAAATCGGAAATCGGGATCGGCCCAAAAAAAAAACTGTAATCAGTGCAAGTCTACTGTCTACAGGTAAGACACTTAAATCTACTACTATTTTAATCAAATTCAAGATGTTTTTTTTTTTTTTAAATCATTGTTTCTTTTATTATTCAAGCATTGTAGGAAATTGTAAAGTAAATAGTATATAAATACTTCCATGCAGAGGTTGGTTTTATGTAGAAATATAGTTACTACAGTGAGTTAGGTTTATCTACATTTTGCCAACAAGTAAGTACAAGTATAAAGTCAAAAGACAGTATTAAGTTCAGTGGTCGGTTTAAAGATTTGTATCATGAAATGTGGACTTCCACGCAGAAGAGCTGGACTCCTGATTGTCTCAAATCTACCCTAATATCGCAGACAATTGCAACATATGCAGAGCTTTACCCTGTAATTTATCCCACGTTTTTTTTCTTGTCCATTCTTGTCCTGTTTTTGGCAGAACTATTTCAATACCATGTCAAAAATGCCTTCAATAACTGTAAATGTCTCTCCCCATATTGCCATTTTTGGGTTTCCTGAGGATTAGCAGTTCCAGCTTTCACTTTTTTACTGGCAAGACACCATCTTCTTCTCCACTGGAAGTCTACTGCAGCTCCATCCAACACTTTGTGGCTCAGTGATATCATGTCCTTTCTAAAGCTGGAGAAGATTAAACACTCAGATCAGTTTTACAGTAAATGGCAGTCCTTTATACCATTTTTTAACTCTTTCCAAAACAGAGCTAAAAGGAGAATATAAAACACAGCTTATGTTGTCATTTGGATTTGTAAACAGGCAGCACATTGACTGTAACAACTTCAATGCTGTCTTTACAGACTGTTTGACTGCACTCAAGTGGCCCCAAAAAATCAATTATTACTGCTTTAAATCAATCATGTGCTTTTTTTAGCTGTTAATTCTGTTCTGATGGTGACAGCGTTACCTAACCCTAACCCATGCTGAGCTAAACATGTGCATGCTTGTTTAATTTGTGTGTTAGAGTAGCATTTGTCTGTATCTATTTGCAGGTGTGCTTCAGGTTGTGCATCAGTAACAGAGGTATGTGACAGGGCCACACTGAACAGAAGGTCTCCTGAACCTGTTCAAGATGGATTATTGTGTGTGTGTCTGTGTCTGTGTGTGTCTGTGACTTAACAGTGATAGATGGCCAGCTCAACACTGATGCTTTCAACCACACAGTGCTTCCTATGATGGCAACAAGCAGTCTCACAACCACACAGATAACGTTTCTCTGTATGAGGATCCCGGTGCACATTACATGCATGATACAGAGTGTGCATGTATGACTGGATCTCATCAATCAGCAATCAGTCACACACACACACACACACACACACACACACACACACACACACACACACACACACACACACACACACACACACACACACAGATACAAGTCATCTATGGGAGCAGTTCAATAACCATGTCCTCTACAAGAAGATGAAAAAGGATAATTTCACTCCAGGTAAATGACACTTCATCTTACCTACTGGAAACTAATGCTTCAGAGAGTCATAATATACCGTCTGTCTGTCCCCATCCCTGTCTCCCAATCTGCAATCTGTCTGTCTGTGCCTGTCTGTCTCTAATTGTCCATCAAGCTCTCCATCTGTGTTTGTCTCCATCTTCCAGTCTGTTCGGCCCAGAGGCCTTTTCACAGGGGAGGGAACAGTTTATCCAGCCTGTGAGCCTAATAACTCTCCTTCCCCATCGACCTCGTTAGGATATGGTCTATTTGCAGCAAGCGAACATGTGTTTGTGCACACACGGTAAATGTGTGCATGCTGGGCTAAGTCAGGATCTAATTAACTCCTGGAACTGTAGCGTGCATTTCACACCAACAGATCCATGCACACATCACTTTGCATCTTCAAAAACCATTTCGACTGAGTGAGAAAAGCATCCTTGTGCTCAGACAGCAAGGGCATCAAACTATTGCCTGGTAGCCTTTAGAAGATAATTTTTTCCCATTAATAACACTCTCTTATGTATTAATATTTCATGTTAAACTGGGGAAATGTAAAGCTTCTGGTGTATGTGTGTGTGTGTGTGTGGTGAGTGTAAGCATTTGATAATCTTCTGTGTTTGCCCATTAAGTAGGATGGAAGTTACAGCATAACCTTCATTAGGCAGCTGCGAAGGGAACTACAGTCTCATGGTAATCTTGTTAATCATGGAAAGTAGACCTGGGAGCTTTAACTATTAGGAGAGGATTTTCTCTCATAGAGTTTTCTCTCTTTACACACATCTTTTAGAGTCTCATCTTACCTGGGTGAGAGTTTTTATCTACCTTAGTTAAAGGTCCAGTGTGTAAGATTTGGGTGGATATATTGGCAGAAATGAAATCTAATATAATGAGTGTGATGGTCACAGCTACACATGGTGAAGTTCTCTCAATCCACACTCTTTATACTCATTGGTTTGGTAAATCCTGGAGCCGACCCATTGGATCAAACCACGTGCTGCCATGTCAAGGGGGGGACTTGGGTTTAGTTAGTTTTGCTTTGTATTTAGTTGTACTTGCCGTCCATTTTGGTTACTCCCTGTGTATTATTTGGTTTGGCCAGGCAATGGCCTATGCTCCCTCGTGTGTCATTTTGACTGGTCAGTTTGTTTTCTGTAGTTACGTTGTGTTGACCTCTTTTACAGGCCTAGCTGTTCATTCCTTGGTTTGTAATTTTTTGATGTGTTTTTGGGGGTAAATAAAAACCCACAATTTGGTTTACAACTCCTGCATCCTTGTTGCCTCACTGTTTGGTCCCTGACAGTAAGTATGTTGTTTTTATGTATAATCACTGAGCCATTTATATCTGCATAGGGAGCAGGCCCTCGTAAGGAGATTGCCAAGCTACACTACCATGTTTCTAAAGTAGCAAGGAACGGACACAGCAAACACTATCCCTAGATAGGGTCATTGGTATATTTGCACCAGCCACAAAAGCCAGTAGCATTGCATCGCAAAAATGCACATTTTTTTAACGTTAAACTACTTTATTCTGTGTGTTTACCAGTTTAAACAACGGGATCCATTGAATTTGGAGAGGAAGAGATGTTGGCGCCCCGTAAAAACCTTCTGAATGTCTGGATCTTAAGTTATCAGGGAAATAAGATGAGCACACATTACCAGGTGCTGAGCTCATGGCCCGTCTCCGAAATGCCAAAGAGTGCAGGAAAAACCCTGTATTTTAAACAGTACTGTAATTTTTTTATGATATGTAACATTAGAAATATGGACTTTCACATAGAAAGGCTTCACTCATTTTCACAGAAATAAATAAAAAAAATGGATAAATGTAATTAGATAAAATGTTTGTAGTCGTTAAGACCTCACAAATTGTAATTAAAAACTTTTTCATAACTTTTAAGGCCTTACTGTTGTAACATTTGACTTTTTCAGGACCTGTAGACACAAACACTGACTTTGTTCATGGTGTACAGTCTGTTGTTCATGTATTAAAACATATGGAGAGTCATACTATTGTACTGTGTACCACATCAGCACAAATTAACACAACATTTTCCTCATTTAGTTGTACTTAACATTCAGAACAAAATGATTCTGTGCCGCTACTTTCGCCATTCATTGCTTGTATCTGCACCATGAGTCCCCCCCCCCCCCCCCCCCCCCCAGTAGCAGGGTTAAAAGACCTCTGATTGAGTGTTATTGGACCCATTAAACCCAGCATGCAACACTAGATTCGACCATAATAAGCCATGCAAGTGAAACCTATACAGCTGCATAAAACATACATTATTACAAATAGCTTTGGAAATAGCTTTGAAAATAGCTCTTCTAAGATGGCCCATCAGAACTATATAAGTGTTAAACAGTGACGTTAACGTCTGCTTCATTTATGGACCTCGCTTTTATTTGCCACATTTACAGTGAATATAACAAAATGATATGGTCGATTAGTTTTTGTTCCCATGTGAGCAATGTAAGACTCGACTAAGCACACATCAATGGGAGTGAGAGCAAATGAGGACATGAGTGAGGCAAATCAGTTTTCTGAGCTTTGACATGTTTTTTTTTTACTACATTCAGAGTGCTCTGTTAGTACTGTATCTCAATATGTTGATGCAAATAACGTCCTTCAATTTGAATTTGCCAGAACAGAAAGAAGTGACAGATGATAGTTAGAAAGACAGGGCAGGAGAAAGTCAGACACAGAGAAAGTAGACTTCAGATTGACAGTCAACAAAGTAGGAAAAGATCACCAGAGCCACGAGAAAGGAAGATAAAATAATGATATAATTCCCTCGAGAGTGACACAAGTCACAACCCACACAGAAGGGAGAAAAAAAAGAAAAAAACAACAGCCAACAGTGTAACAACCTTGTTTCCTGCTCGCACTGCACTTTAATTCCTCTGTGTGTACCTGAGGCGTAAAGCTCCTGTCACAAGGAATGCCATCCACTGGTGGAATAGATCCATTGATGGGCCCAGGTGGAGAAGAGTGTGGACAGAATATGTGTGTCCTGTGTGTGTGTGAATAGGCTTTAATACCAGTTCTTCCCTTTTTTGCGAGTGTGTGTACAGTGTTGATGTGTGACGCCTGTCCCAGTGTGTCTCTGTCCAGCCTGGAGCAGGGAAACACAGGTTCCACAGAACAAGGGTGTGATAATTCAAGATATCAGGCAGAGTCACAACACAGAGTGAGGTGGAGTTGCTGCCACACATTCATTTTCTATGAGGAGCAGTGAATCCATCCTGCAGAGCATGATGGGATTACAGCAGACATGGACTTGGGTGGACAAAATTTTCTAACTGTGACCTGGAAGGAGTGGAAAATTGCAGCACAGGAACCAATCACATGTGAGATCTGTCTTGTTTTTTAATCTGTATTTGAGCCGCCTTCATTTTACCGCCATTTTACTCCAATTAGGCGCCGATCCGGCTCTGAAATGTTTTACTGGGGAAACAGATCAGAGCAAAGCCAAATTCCAATTATAGCTGCTGCGCAGCAGTGAGTCGAGGCCGGGCATTTTGAGCGGGGAAAAGAGAAAGGAAGATTTAGAAAAAGGAAAAGGAGGAAGACAAATGAGATTTTAAAAATATCTTTGAAATCATAATAAACACAGCATAATGCCTGAGTGGGCATTAATGTGTTTATTCAGTATTACCTTGGGCTCGAATTCACAACCTTAGACACCAAGGGCAAGTCATGATCTTGATGACCTATCTGCCAAGCAAGAAACCACAGACTGGCTTCACACTATGTTTTCCCAAATTACTACGGTTGCATGGAAAGTCAGTTTAAAAAACAGTGTCGAAAATTCAGTTAACAAGACATATTTTTGAACATTTTTGTACTTCAATAAGACTAAGGGTTCCCAACTGGTCCAGCCACTGGGTCCAGATTTCTCCTTAGTCATTAGTCCAAGGTCCACACGCTTTAATATATTTAGCATCATACTTGCATTTAGCCATGTCATCGACCTGGTTTGTTGTCTCTGTCAAGTAGCTGTCTGTTAGTCACACACTCTCCGGCAGGAAAAGGCACTTCAAAATAAAAGCACTGTGCTAGAAATTCACTGTACTTCAAAATAAAGGGTTTTTGACAAACTTGACACATTTGCAAGTCACTTGTGGTCCATTCAGAGTGGACCCGTGACCCACTTTTGGACTGTGACCCAACAGTTGGAATACACTGATCTAGACACACATTTAATAATTACATTAATATCGTAAAGATGCGGGCAACTAGTCAACTAAACTAACTACTTCTAGTCGGGGGCGGTCCCAACTGACAGTCCATCAAAGCTTATTACAACGGACTGACTTATAACTCTAGGTAAAGACTTGATTAGTGGAGCTATAAATAGAAAAAGAGGTGTGTGTAAAACAGAACAACACAGCTTGTATTATAAATACATACAGCTGCATCTTTACAAAAACAAGGCCGATGGGACTTGAGGATCAGGTGTCAAAGTATCACATTAATTAGGAGCTTGTTCACTCATCCATGATTTTATCGGCAGCCACTGGGCATGGGAGTGTTTGTGAGCATGTAAGTGTGTATGCAGGCTTATCTATGATCTGGTGCCTGCTTCAGTCAGCTTCCCCTCAGGCATCGGTTTTACCTGACTGCACGCTTTCAACAGAACACAGTTTTATCCCAGTATCTGAGTTGTCCTGGCGGATGCTCTTATGAGCATATCAACCATGCTTGAGGGGAGAAAAAAAAACAACCTTTTTACTACAATCAAAAGTTGGAGTGCTTCGGATTTCCTCTGTTTGTGCTTTGTATTCTTTTTATGAAAGATGAAATGATGACAGATGAAAGTTGAGGTAGCGAACTGTAAATAAATTATTAAAATGGATTTATAGGACTAGAGAATAGATGTCCACCTACTATTGCTGGTAGTAGCTGTAAGTCCACACAATACTGGGTATTTTTTCATTAGTTAAAATATGCATTAGCTTTGTATAAGATGTCAGATTTAAGATGAGACGAAACGAGACGAGACTTAAAGCAATACATAGTCAACACAACGATGGTACACCACATACATAACAAATACATACAATGAAAATAAAAACAGAGGATATATAAAGTTCTGCACATGCCTTGAGAAAGACAGAAATACACAGATATTATGTAGAAATGAGAAGGAGGTCATAACTACTCATTTTGTCCTCAAGCAGGAATCAAAATGAACTCATATCTTGCAGTATGACTGAAAGACAGACGCAAAAGAGTTGGAGATGCATAATAAGGTTAAGTCTCCACAAAGGGCTTTCTTTTTTTAAATGGGGCCGACCTCTTTTAGAGAGTTTCAACTTTTTGCACAGCCACTCTTTTGCTGCTTCTTTTTGAAAGTCTATAAACTTTTCAAAAAAGCGCTGATGTTTGTCACTGGAGCAGGACTCGTCCCCCTTGTAACCGCAAAAATTGTGCACCCTGATCTCCATAAACCTCCAATTCATCAAATTCAACATAAATACATGCTGTTTTACCCTGTGGTCTCGCTCCGCTGTTGCAGGCCGTCTGTTTACAGTCCTGTAACGCTATCCCCACCACTTGTAGCCGCCATATTTGTCAGCTCAGCTGCCTATTCTACCAGACTGACCTCAATACATGCAATATATCCTCAAAACAGCCTCTTCAATAAAACGTGAATTGAAAGATGAGCGTCTGTGTTTTTTGATGGTTTTGAAAATCACATACCATAACACTTCAAGAAAAAGCCTAGTCCCAATTAAACACTCAGTCCCTTTTCCTAGCCTGGTGTGGCTACACAATATGATAAGTTTTTTATTTATTTATCTATTTATTGTCATAGAAGTTATTTGGACGGATAAAACTGGGTTGTTGGCTACCTCAAATTATGTGTCCATTCCTTGATTAGCCGATAAGTTGTTCATGTTCCTTTAGTCCCTAAGGGTCCTCAGATCAAAAGAATCAGGAGTTTTTCATAAAAATTAATCCAACTTGTGAGTATTGTTTTAACAGCATGAAGTGGTGTTGTGTCGGTATGCCAGCTGCCATAATCCTCGAGTGCCGTAACTCTCTCTCTGGGCTGTCTGTCACAGCTAGATCAAATAAATGATTCATAAATGACATATTGTCTGAAGCTTAATTTTTAAACAAGTGATATTCATACTGGTTTAAAAAAACAATTTGATTGTATTCCCATATGTTTGCTGACAAACTGTTTTGTGTGAAAGGAATTAAAGGTCTGTCCCAAATATAGGCCTCTTGATTTCAGCCTGAGCTTCTAATTGAAGTTACATGGTAGTCGGGAAAACACCCTGATATACCATCAAACTTCAATACTGCCTCAGCCTAGTTGTCAGCGTTGCTCCATTTCAGGCAGCCATGACATGGAACTCGTCCTCATGGTAACCATGACAATGGAGAAACTCAGTCTGGCCGTGTGTTTATCCCACGCTGTATGATATGTCAGTCAGAATCAGTCAGAATCTGTCACAGCAAAGTCAGAAAAGCCCATTTGTGAGGGCGTATCAGCTGGACGCTGAGTGTTGCTGGTGAGTGTTGAGCTTTTATCATTGACGCTTTGTAAGCTCATTGTTATCGCTGTAGCTGACTCTCTGTTACGGCAGTGTTAGGATATTCTTGTCAAAGAAACAAAACCCATGCCCAGTGCTTCATCAAAAAAGTGCTGAAGCTTTCCCCAGTGTCATGCCAGAGGAAAACGCCACATGGGCACACACCCTAAGTCATGTAGTGAAATAAAGCCCTCGCTGATGAGTGACTGATGAAGCACTGGTTTAACATCAGAGGAAGCTGAATAAGTGCTCGAATTTGTGAGACAGCTTCCAAACATGTTTCACATTTAGGAGTTAATTTTGTTTAATTGGTTAGTGGTCACCTATTAGAGTTCAAATAATTCAAAACACACATTTTTGCACTGCCAACAAGGGCTCCTCTGACGGTGCGCGAACAATCTTTGACTAGAAATGCAATGTTTAGTCTCTGATAAAAAATATGTCACTGTTAAAAAAGGCTCATATGGGGTTCTGATGAAATCCTGATTCAATACTAGTTTTCTTCAAAAAAAAAAAAAGTACGATTAATCTTGCATTTGCTTTAAAAATCCATAATGTTCAATACTAATTGATGTATTTTTCAAACTTTGCAGCTAACACAGCAGATGTTCCCGTTTTTAATGAGAGCAGCAGAGAGTTTGTTTTGGACTGTGGTGGAATGTAACTATTTTTACTTAATAGGCCTTTTCACAGCTCTGATATCAATCAATAGAGTGCTATTGTTTATATTTGTTTCTGCTTGTGACAGGTGTAAAGATGACAGAGCGTGATGTATTCAACAAACCTGGCGGAGGATTCTGTTCAGGTCATGTTTGGGCAAAACGAGCTCTGACAGAAACAAGTGTTTTCACTCTGATTTCCTTCTCTCAATCTCACTGTGGCTTATTGGTTTGTCCTTGGTGTTTCCTGTGTTATTTATTCACTTAAATATTATTCCTTTGTCTCTCCGTTTCCAATTTGTGCAACCGAACATTTTTTTTCAACCCCTCTTCCTGCTAATTTTTGTCATTTGCACTTATTGACACTGTCTCTCTTTCTATCGGTCTCTCCCTCTCAGCCCAATCATATGCAATAATCACACCCATTTCCACATCCTCCCATCATCGGTGTCACCAAGGCGACCTTGAGCAGCAGGCTGCTGATTGGCTTCTGGGTTGATGATTTGGAGGTCGCGAACCCCAGCACTTGGAATTAATGGACTTTGTCGTGCGACTACAGGGCCGTCGACACGTACACGCCCACATACACGGATGCCACGGGAAGTAATAGACGGTCAATGGGAGTCACAGCCCTTACAAACCTAATTATGTGAACTAATGACGGGCATCAGATGGGGAATACTTACTGTGACACACACACACACACACACACACACATAAACATGCAGACTCAATCACAGCAGCATGAGGTCATACAGGCACTAAATCAGAGAGGTGTCACGTTTGTGTTAATGGACATACATACAGGTAAAGTCCATCAGCGTTATTTACTCAGTAGCTAATTTAACTGTTTGGTTTTAGTAGCCAGTGACAACTGTGGATGCGATGAATGCGCGTACACAACCCTGTCAAATCACACACACATGCGCACACACAGCGCAGGTAAACACACCAGCAGAAGTGCTTGATCTTGTTTAAAATAACAAGCTGCAGGCGCACACTCGTGGAAGATACTAAATGACCGCATTTACAAGCACAGACTCCGACAATTATTTAATTTCCTTCTTAAACAAACAATTGCTCTTGTTGAGCTGTATTGCTCCTTGGAGCCTAACAGCGAGTGTGATCTGTGCTTTAAGGATACTTATTAGAGCCAGCAGCGCTCTCTATGATATATACACACTAATTAAACCCCCGTGCTTGTCCCTGTTGATAAACTTTCAGAGCCAGGGTCCTCCAATGAAGCCTCAGACAATCCACAGTGATGTGGTAAATCTGCTGAGATTTTCCTGGGCAGGCCTAATTGGGAAGGGACTAAAAAGAGAGGTTGCATTTAGGGTGAAAAAGTTTCTCTAAAGACTTCAATCTTGCAAAAAGCTGAAGTTGTTAACAATTTTCAGAAAGAGATAAAGTAGTGGTGGTAGTTTTCGGAAGCTTCACTGATGAGCGTGTTAGCTAGTCATGGTTTTGCATTAAACAAAACAAGAAGAATGAGGCGGAGCAAGATGTAAGGATGTGGTTGATGTGGTGCAGGGATGAGAGAAGACCAATTAGAAGCGACCACCTGCCAGATTTGTTAGAAGGTAAAACTTTAAACCCTCCGCGGAACATCTGTGGAGGTAAAACACCTCTTCTCAAATTGGCAAAATGATTTGTTACAGGCTGGGTTACAAGTGTGAAGCCCCCTCACTCTAGCTTGGAGCAATTTTATCACTTTCTCGTCTGCACTATAACTAAGGAGCAATACGAACAAAGTCTGCCTAATTTACGCCCACAATCTGCCTGTTTTTGCTGTCAGGCATTTTGAGTTTCTTCGGCTTTTTCTTTCCAAATGGTTGAAACATTGGTGAGCAGTAATTCATGTCATGAATGAAGCCAAAGTGTAGAGTCTTACCTGTGCATTTTTTCAGGCTGCCAGGCCGTTTACCGTGCATCCCCAGCTTACAGTTGAAGTTTTCCTCCCAGAATTCAGCAAACCAAACATTTCTTCTGTTGTTTGACAGTGAGCGGCTGCGGAAATACCGATCAAAAGCTGTAAAGAGACAGACAGGGTACAGTTATAAAAACCTAGGGTGAAGAAGGGTTTCCATTTACCTTTTTGAAACTACACTGAATACATCTAAATGTCCATAAAGAGAACTGAACCAGCATCATTCTGAGTAAAAGAGTTGTTTTCAACACCTCCAAGATCTTGTTTGATGAGAGAGGGCATCTCTTCTGAGCCTGCCTGCGCTAAAAAATTATGTTCGTGATGGTGTAATACGTTTTGACTCACAAAGCCCTATGTTATGAATAGCCTATGGATCTAAAATATGACTGAAAAGTCATTTCTGTGGAGCAATCCAGTAGAGGAGCTCCTATCAAATACTGAAGCCGAGAGCGGGGAGAGCAAACATTTCAGACGGAGCTTTCACAGTCTACGTTGGCTACTTGTCCAATTTAATAAGCAGTGAGGAGGAGAGAGACGGGGGAGAACGTATTTCTCCACTCACAGGAATGGAAATACCTGTCAGAGGCTGGCAGGCTGAGATAAAGAGATTGGCGAAAGAAAAGAGAAATGAGAGAGACAAAAACACTCCTTGTACTACTTAGTTCATACCACAATTAATTGGGAAAGCAACTTTTTGCTTTGTTGTCTGTGAGGAGATGACGGCAAAACTGGATTTTTAGAAGACATTTTCATTGCCATGTTGCTTTATAACCATCATTAACATAACTGGTGGTGTGTTGGGTACCTGAATACATTAGGAGTTATTTATTGTTCCTGTGGGCCTCAGGTATGCCCCAAGAAGACAGCAAAGAGGCATTTACACTTCACTAATAAAAAGAAGGAGTCATTTCCAACACCACTGGGACTGGAGTTCAGGGCAACACGGTGCATATGAAACAAACTGCGGAGGACGGGTAAATCACCAGGGACTACCAGAGTGACTTGGACAGCCTGTGCCATGCCAGACTCGCTGTAAAAGGTGACAAGAGCTGCCTTGATTAATCTCCTCTGCTGTCAGGGAAATTGGTCCTGCATGCACCTGTGTAGCTCAATTGGCATGCTGGGAACAATGGAGTTCCCTCCCTGTGGAGCTCAACAGGTAGCACATCTCTACCATCCCAGATTACATGCTTCTCACTGTAATCACAGACGTACTGCTCATAAAATCAGAACTTAAACATTTAAGGTAAAGTGAGGTTCTTTAAACAGCGTTAACTTTGAAGCCCTCATATCAGGCAAGACAATTACTTCCACCAAGGTGGCATTTGTGTGGGGACACTGGACCTCTTGGGGCACCAATGATTTAGGGAATACATTTATTTGCTTGGCTGTTATTGGCTAAGCAAATTTTAGCCTTACATTACTTCCACAGATACAGTCTCTGAAGTGTTTTTTAGAGTATTTCACCTCTTCCTGACTCAATGGGATGCGAACGAGCAAGTAAACATTAGATTGTTACAGTGTTTCCCAACAAAGATGTCCTAGCCTGCTCTGTGCATCAGCAAACAGGCTAAGCTCTGTGTCACTGTGACACTTTTCCTTGCTCCATCCACCAGAGTTCACTCATTTGCTGTATGGTAGCAACATAGGTTTACAGTAAAAACTAGATACTGCATGTCAAGATGGCACCTATTCAACACAATGGAGTTGCTCACCAAACAAAAGTTTATAGCTTCCAGATTTACTTTCATGGTATGCGGCTCACCAAATACAGGGGGTAGTGTTTCTCTTGCTGGCCCCGCCTGCGAGTTCCCACTTAGTTAATAGATTTTACATTTTAATGACATCATGTATTTTTAAATCATTTTTCTCGGCTGGAGGAAAGTTTTACAAATGAAAAACCTCCATGGATAAAAAAAATTCATGATAAAAAAAAAGAGTCAAAGTTAACCTTGTTTGCAGTTCGAGGGAATAGTTTTGCTGAAATAAAAAAACTGCTGCAAGGCTGAGCAGTATTCTCTTCCGACCCAATCTCAGCTAGATCTCAACAGTGATAGTCTTTAGCAAAACAGTATCACTGAAATTAGTAGCGCAAGTTGAAAAATTCCAACTTTTTCAAATTTCATGTTGCATCATTCACTTCACCTGGCGCAAACCTGTATCTACATTTCCATTTGCGTTTTTATACTGACTTTATTTGTTATCGCAATGTGCAAAACGCTGTCTTCACGTTCAGTGTGAGCACTCCATTACAGTTAGATGAAAGGACCTAATATACACTAATTATAAAGCTGGAGCCAGAAGACAGTTATTCCGTTCAAAAACCTAAGTGTAAAAAGAACAAGCTTCAGTATAACAAAAATATGCGTGGCAGGCTATTTTTTGCACCAGGGGCAAGTCACCACTGGTCGCCTGGCAACTTTTCAGCAACAAAACTTCGATAAGACTATTATTTTTGTAGAGATCCAGGCTGGCTGTTTCTACCAGTCCCCAGGCTTTGTGCTAAGCTAAGCTAATTTAATCTCCCTTTGGTTCTTGCTTCATATTTAACGCAAAGATATAAGTGGTAGAGATCTTTTCATCCAACTCTTGGCAAGTGAGCAACTAAGCCTGTTTCCTATAATGTCAAATCATTCCTTTAAATAAAAAATCATTAATCAAATACGCAATGTTTTAACATAAATTCGAACCAACAGTAAACTATGAGGTTTTAATGTCTACTGGGATCCCCATTAGTTGTTGCCTTGGCTTGATTATTGAAAATATGCCATAAGGGGTTTTAATTAAATAGTGTTTCATAAAAAAGTGCAGTATATCATTTTTATATTCTTAAAATGTCATGCAGTAAAAATTGTCTCCCTCCGGAATATAAATATTAGAAACACCTCTAATGGATACCAACTGCTGCCTTAAAAACTAACCTTAGGGTTGGATCAACACCTCTCTGACACAGTATCGCCAACACCTGAGCATCTTAAGCTTCACAAAGGCAGGATTGATTGCATGGTTATTAAATTATCTTGCATCAGATTGCCAGGTGTACTTTATAAATTGGTAACTCCATGTATGCACTCTCCAATAATCCTGCGCTGAGCCCACCTCACACACAACTCTGTCTATTGTGACGACCCCATAGCGTGTTCCCTCATGCCGACCAGCCAAAGCTGACTTTGATTCATTTAAACCTCCACATAGGCTCCCTCTCCCTCCCTTTCAGTTTATATCTTGCCGCTTTTGTGTCCCTCCAGGAGTCAATTATCTAATAGGGAGCTCTGACAGGGAGCAAATGAGGATATCCTCTCTGGCCTAATGGCAAAAACTTGTTATCCACTGGGATCAAGAGTCAGGGAACATGAGTGTATTTTACTTTCTGTTTCTGGTCTTCCCCCCGTCCCCTTAATTTGAGCTATTAGACTTTAAACACACACACACACACACACACACACACACACACACACACACACACACACACACACACACACAGCATCAGCTTACTTCAATTTGTCAATTTGTCACATAGCCAGGTGTGAGGAAAGAATCTCAGTGCAGATGGAAATTTTTGGTATCTTTACCAATTTCTACAAAAGATCTCCCCCGCATCAACTGTCAGTTACTGACTGTGTATGCGTGACCTAAGAGCACGGCATCACTGTGTGTGTCTTCACACTCTTACCATCCACAGATGCTCGTTTTGGGAGAATCGTGATGGCTCCCTCTGCCACTCTCTCCTGGCCAATCACAGGGGAGATTTTGGACCCCCAGCTGTCTGAGCCAACCCACAGGAAGTGACCCGTCTGGTTGTTCTTTTTGGCTGCATCCAGAACTCGTCTGTTAGGGAAGAGAGCAGAGGATTGAAGTGTTAAAGTAGCACAGGGATGAACAACAAAAATGGGTGGAAGCATTAAGTGTCTCTAACTAGATCCTGATGATGGCCCTTTTGATGTCCTATTGATCGAGACAATGAACTCCTCCCTCCGCAGTAACTGTACCGTGGTCTCATAAACAGCGCACTGAAAGTGTTCATTCCACTGGGTTTAAGCTGGGTCTAACACGTCTCTGCAGTCGCTGCTCCTCCTCATCGATCTCATCTGATCAGCTGTGAACTAATCAACAGATCAATTATCCAACCCACAACTCAGAAAGTGCTGTAGAGGAAAAAACATAACTAATGGAAAGCTCCACCTGCGCTGCATTCACGGACCCCGAAAACCATACAAATTTAGAGAGGGGACGCACACGCATTTAAAAGAATAAAAAGGGGAATGCAAGCCAAGAAAAACTTGACAGATGGGTAACTGCAGCAATTTTTGGGTTGATACTATTTGATGCATAGATCTGATCTGATTTTAATTTATTTATTCATTTTGTTTGTCTGTTTTTGGGTTGTTGTTTCCCCTTAAGGGGGAGTGGTGGGCTCCGATGTATCCGCCTTCCGCCCATCCCGAACCAGAGGCCCCACCGCCCCGCAGGGAGCCAGACACAAAGCACCACCAATAATTGGAAGAAATAAGATCTATATATCATTGACAAGTTGAGGTGTGTGTTATGATATGACCATTTTAACACCACAGAAAAATCCATGCTGTGATTTGGTATCAAAAAGTGTTGACATTTGGAGATTTCTATAATAACTGTAACTTACATCAATTAAATGGCGAGCACTTCTGTCCCTTAAACTGCTGAGAAACCCCCCTAGTGTCAATACACCTATATTAAAGCCACACATCCCCTGAATGCTCCAGGTTTGTAGGTTGTGGCTATAAAGTTTTATGAGGCTGCGTTTAACCTAGAGGTCACAATTTGTCACTTTGTACAGTGAAGTCAAGTTTAAAAAAAAGTCTCCCTACAATGAAATGGCTACTTTGGGGACTAACATCATTACGAATGAATACCGTTTGGCTCATTGAATCCACAAGAGAGTCAACCTCAGTTATGCAATTCCAGTACTGTTAAGGGACCCCAGTGTGCAGAAAGATTCAAATATACCACTTTTAGAACAGGCGAAAAAAACACATTTATACTGCATGCAAAAACTGCATGGCATTAGCATAGATTGGGCATGTCTGTATATGGGAGACTTGTGGGTACCCGTAAAGTCGAGAAGTCAAGGGACACCTTTGTTTTTCCTCACCAAACGTTAAAAAGTCGTGTTTGCTCGTTACGCGTTACTTCTTAAAAAAAAGTAATCCCTTACTTTACGTAGTTACCCTCTACGAAAAGTAACTTTTTACGTTACTCGTTACTTTTACATTACTTTTATGGTGCTTGACTTTGGGTAGACCCCATCTCATTTCCTAAATGTGTACAGTATAGGCCTACTTAAAGTTCTACTATGGAGGACATAACAGGTATTTCTTTTGTGCTCTTCATTATGAAAAAGCAATAAACAGAACACTTGACAAGGAAACAACAATACAATGTGCAACTGTATAGGCTAGAAGGACAACATGATGAAACCAAACAAAACATGCCTCATCTAAATCTAACAGAAAAAGAATAACTTCAAAATGGCTTGATGTTGATGGCTTGTGTAAATAAAATAAAATGGCAAAATACAGCTTGGAGGCAAAGACATTTTAGCCAAAATAAAATCAAGCACAACTTAAAGCATGACTAGCCTCAGAATTAACAGGCTATGTTCACTGAATATGCTGGCCCTTCGGGTATCGAAAAATACGAGTTTCCTACTGGTATTTACCAATTTCGTGAGCTGTTCCAGTGCTCAGAAGTAGGAAATATGGTAAATACGATATTTCCTAGGTGCACTGGAACACACCATGAGAGCCCGCGAACTGCGCAAGTGCGCAGGCAGTGTCACCGTCAAATCTGTCCCTGGGAAAAGGAACGTTGTGCCCAACTGACAAAGTAACTACATTCCGTTACCATATTTTCAGTAGTAACGCGTTACACTACTTTTTACCCAATAAAAGTAGTTACGTTACTGTAACACGTTACAACACTGATCTTAGGTACGTTATTATAAGAGAGTAAGCTGATAATGCAGCAGAATGTATCATTACACCCAGCGGGGACACTTGTTTAAGGGCGCGGTACGTACCGTATGTCGTCCTCATTAGCGAACATGATGACGGCCCTGGCATTGGAGGTCTCCAGCAGGCGTCTGATGATCTTGTCAAACTCCCCTGGCCTGGGCTCCCTGGGGATTTTCAAGGACTGGGCGATACACACACCACCTGGGACAGATTGAGACAGAGAATCTGTATTTTAGCCAGTGATTTCCATTTATTCACTTATATTCCTCACTCACATTTAGCCACTCTCTCTTAATATGGCCTGCAACCAGTAAATAAAACAGTGTTTGTGGTCGTAAACACTTCCCCTGGTGCATGAAGTGATGTGGTTTAACACCTCCAGCTGCGTCAGCACTTTGAGATAAATATAGGAATAACTGGACGGTTAATACAACAGCAGCAGCCACCATTTAAAATTCAAGGGAATCCAAGAAAATCCAAACCACAGGATGTAGTACGACTGGCCAAGTAGTTTTGGGGAAGACAAGCACTATTTAAAAAATATAAGGATCACAAATTAAACATTCATGTCGAAACAGGCAGATTATGAAACAAGAGTTGGAGAGTAGGGTGAGATATGACAAGGTATGAAGGAAGTAGAGCATTGGAGCAGGGAAATACAAGACACAAAAGGTTGAGAGGGAAGGATGTAGTGCTGATGACAATGGAATCAAGGCAAGAAAAACAAGACGTGGAAAAAAGAGAAAGAGGAAAAGCAAGAGGGAGAAAAAGAGGTTAAAAGTGGAATTGAAAGAAAAGGCAAGGATTTTGAGATGCAGCAATGGAGGGCAGGATGGAAAGGAAAGACGAGAAAATTAGAGAACACATGAAGGAAATTACTGTGGTGATGGGAGGTGCTGACCACAAAATACAAGGGAGAAAATGAAAGGGGCAACATTGTGATTCAAAGATCACGTCACTGCGCACAGTGTGAGCGCCAGGAAATATCCTCTGTACCCACTTCACACTCCTTCATTTCCTTTTTGTGAAGAAGGACCAGAATAGCGGCTACAGCAATATTAGTTATTTCACTCGCAATGTGTGATAATGCGGGGGATATTTGTTGACATTGTTACGCTCGCCCTCTCCTTCTCTCAATTTCAATTTTCATTTTCAATTAAACTGGCTTTATTGGACTGACATTATGAATCACACATGTCGCCAGAGCGAAAGGTCACATATTCAGGCACAATGCACAATAGAATCTAAAAAGTAAATTGCGTCTCTCGCTCTCGCAAACACGCACAAATAGTTCATGTTCAACCCTGGAAATGTGGAGGAAAAATGTGTAATGGTTTTTGAATGACTCTCTGAACAAATGGGCATCCACATAAAGAGCAAAGGAAATATCTCTTTAGAGAAATGAGACGTGTTTTCCTCTGAAGTGTCACGTGACGCTGATTACAGGTGGATCAGCTGTCAGGAGGCTGTATTAACAGCTATACACACACATAATGTTAAACATACATAATGATAAAAATACAGATACAGCTGTCAGTAGCAGAGCAGCAGTGTTTTCTCTCTGTCTAAGAATGCATTACTGGAACACTGGAAACAATTTATGAGGCCAACTATTTCGGGGAAAATTAAAATTCTGTAACTCATCAACCCGACGCACAGGAATGATCAGCCTCAGTGCGACTGAAAGGACATGATGATCGCTGATGTAAAGTGTTTCTTGCAGGCAGTCAGACGCTCTGACTTTAACTATATCCATAATAAAAGTTGATGAGGGAAATAACAGATCGTGAAGAGAGAAATCTTTCTAATAAATGAAGAAAGTCGTTTGTTTCTTTTTCTTGGTCAGATTTTTAACTCGATGGTGAATCAGAATACAAATAAAATATAAAACGTGGCAGTGATGCACTTGATCTAATTCTTTAATCCGTCTTCCCTCTGGAATTGAGACGTCCTACAAGATGGTGAGTCTCAATCAATTTCCGGGTCAAGTGATCGAGGATAGAGGAGTCAAGGAGGGATATTGGGACGAACCCACCACTCACTCACACTCTCCTCTTCCTACAAACACACACGCACACACACAGAACCCCACATCCCATACTGCTTTGCACTAATCCAACCTCTATATTTAAGCTCTGTTCTGTTAATTAGCTCTGCTTCATTACATCATTAGCCCAGCTCAAGGTGTAAAGGTGTGTGTGGATTATGTCATTGTTATACATTACATCTCCTTTATCCTTGTGCACAATAAGACTGACAGAGTGTATCCATGTCTTTTGTGTGTGTGTGTGTGTGAGCGTGAGTGTGAGTGTGAGTGTGAGTGAGAGAGAGAGAGAGAGAGAGAGAGAGAGAGAGAGAGAGAGAGAGTGAATGATGTGCCCTCTCCTCCCTGCCTGTTCCAGCCCATTTATTGAACATCTGTACAGTCTGTCGCTTTCACTATATCACTCTCCTTAATCACGCACACACACACTCGCGTTCGTACCCGTGCAGATGCACGCACACTAGCGTGCATGACTGATAAAACAAATACTCATTAGCCTCAAATTAAAAGCCTCTCAAGGATAATCACGACTGTGACAAAATGTGCACAGGCGCCCCCATCTACCCCTCACACACACACACACACACACACACACACACACACACACCCTTCCCTCTACAAACTTGGAAGTTAAGAATGCTTCCTCAAGGATAATCACCAACTTGATATACACCGTCTCATACGTACAGACAGATTGCAAATTATGAGGAAACAAGGCATGCAGCGTGTAAACACACACACATGCAAAAGCGCTGATGTTTGCATTCTCTCCACCATTGTCCTTGGAGGGGTATGAAAGTGATTAAATCATTCTTTGTTTCATAGCCTCACTCCTATCATCAATAACTGTCCCCGCGGAGAGCAGACTTCCCAGATAAAGACAAAATCAAATTATATCTGTGCGTCTGTCATTAAGTGTTTATGTACACACGCTCGTGGACACACCTGACTGTCAGCGCTGCAGCCAAATTCACTTCTACCCCCCCAAAACACTCCGTCCTCTTTGATGGTGCCAAAAAAGCAGCTCGTTAAAAGCGTGCGTCGGTTATTAGTGCGCACCTTTGCTGCTCTGCTGAAAGGAAAGCTGTGAGGTTAGGTCAGGAGAAACATCACCGTCTTTTTTTTTTTTTTTAATCACTCACTGAACGTCTAGTTGAAAGGAGAAGTTGTTAAATAAAAAGGAGGCTTTGGAAGGGAGAGATTGAACATCAAAACCCCTCGCACATCACAACAGCCCAGACAGGGGATTTGCCTCACTCTGCAAACTAGAAATGTAAAGAAGCGAAGAGACAGATGACAAAAGTCTCGAAAACAATAATGCCAAAGATATTTTTGAGGCCAGTGCCTCATTTGTTGCCTGTTGAGGCATAGTACAAGAAAAACATTTGGTCAGATGTGAAAAAGTGCTCCTGTGAACTACAAAGCCTGGTATTGATTTCAGTGAAGATCTGGGTTAAAAACCTGCAGCTCAGGTACCTGACGTGGTGTGACAGCTTTCTGTTGGCCAAAATTAAACCACATCTAGCTTTCAATTCCCATTCAAAGGGGAGAGACAGTGGATGATGACACATACCTATACCCATTATCACATGAATAAAAAATTGCAAAATATCACATGTCAATATGTATTATACCTAGTTTTTAGATATGTCTAAATTAAGCCCTATTTGCACGGACTAGTATTATCAAGCAGCAGCCTCCGGGGCCCAAGGACCGCTTTTCGTTTCGACCGCAAGCAGTGATCTTTCATGTGTATGGGGTTGTTGGGGTTGTTGTCACTCACTGTTCCGTCCAGAGCTTTATCGTCCACAGAGCGGGTTGCAAGCCGACATTTTCAGAATAGAACAGGCTGCAGTGAAAGTCTCTCTTGGTGGGATCTTCAAAAATATCGGGTTTGTGCATTTAATCCATCTCAGGTAAGGAGAGGTGCCAGTTCACCTCCTGGGCACTGCCGAGGTGCCCTAAAGCACGGCACCAAAACCCCAAAATGCTCGGGGTGCCTGTCCATGGGCAGCCCCCTGACATCTCTCCATTTAATGCATGTATAGGTCCTGTTTGTGTGTGTGTGTGTGTGTGTGTATTTTGGACCTGTGTGTATATGACAACAGAGTGAAAAAAAATTGAATTTCCCCTCAGGGATTAATAAAGTACATAAAATTGAAATAAAAAATTAAATTAAAAAATAAGCTCAGGGGTTTCATGTTGCTGATGCCCGCAGGAACGATGCTCCACAACACTTTTTTTCCTCAGACTGAGGATTGGGATATATGCAGTTCACATAATAAATTATTTATATCTTTAAACACTTGAGGTTCCACTCATTATTAAAAGTGTATGTCATCCAAGAGAGACGATAAAAACTAAAGATGTCACGTTGAAATTTAAGGTGTGCAGATGGTTTCATGTCGTCAACTCACACATTGAGTAACATAACAAGTTACGTTCCACCTTTTAAGTCACCGGCAGTCAGTCCAGTGAATTAAGTATTTTTTCTCTGTCTACAGCTGCTGCAAGAGGCAGCAAAACATCCTTTCATTTTATAGTTATAGTTTGTGCGTTGATTGATGCCTGCTGTCAACTCATGCATTGAGTTACATGCAAGAAAATTTTCAACTTTAAAAGTTGCCAGTAGCTACGTGTAGCCTTTGAGCAGCATAATGGATTAAAATTCTACTTTCTAAGTCTAGCTAATTGTATTCGAAATTCTATACCAGGACTAGTATCAATCACATGACCTCTGTGTATATGTGAATATGGCAGGTCATTTCCGGTGGAATTTAAACTCAACAAATTACAGACTTGGTGGATTCGTCTATGGCTAAGATTACAGACTCCACTACCATCACAAATTACCCGAGGTCTCCAGGTACTGTAGTACTATTCCCACGCAAATAAGCCCAAAGTTGCTAGATTTAGAGAAATCAAGAGTAAAAAGCTGTTGAATCCTTCTCCGCTGTAAACTGCAGAATTGCTTGTTATGGACAGAAAAACCCTCAAAAACACAATCTGCAGGCTCATAATTTGGCTGATTGTGTAAAAACTGGATAATTAATTGTTTAGGGATATCACATCGCACGCCAGGCATACTAATGTGAGGCCAGTTGGAAATTCTCTTTATTCACTTCACAAATAAAAGAATGGTCTCAGCTGTATTGGACCACAGTAATAGCCGGTTTATTACATAATTCAGCCACTGTCGCGCGATCATATACAACAGGCTAATTGAATTATGAGCCTAACATCTGATCAGCAGCAACACACCGTGCTGTCAGTTTATCTCTAATAATCTGATTATTGAGGCTTCAATGTGGAATACAATGTGACTGACTGCTAATTCCTGTTTATGTATATCTTTGTGCGTGCACTCAGTTTGTTTACATCTTTGAGTGAAAGTGGAAAGCATACTTTTCTGCAATTGCAGGTATCCACCAATGAGCCTGAGTGCACACAGTAGTCTGAGCAAATGCATGCATACAAGTGCAGACATGCACGCATTTTGTGTGTGCGCGCATTCATCTGTCCCCACTGCCGCGATTAAAAAACGACACAGGGTGCAAGTTGTGATGATAAATTCGATGTTAAGTGCATCCAGCACTTCTCCAAATGAAACCCTTATAGTCGGTAATTAACTCCATTCTGTTTAGAGATTAAATTCATTCTGTTTCAGGACTGGATACACCGCTGTCTCAACCTTTAATTAACAATCTGCTTCCCTCCCATGCTCTCCTCTCTCTGCACCATTTCATCTATTAACCAACAGAGACAAGAATGAGGAGGGGAAGAAAGAGGAATAACTCATCTTCCTCACTGTGTAGTGTCTCCTCACCTTCAGCTTGTCAAACTTCTCAGGGAGTACATCTCCAAGACATTTCAATCATGTGAGTAAAAAGAACAAAATCATAGTGTTCTATTTCCTGGGAATTCTATTTTACAATACATTTTCTGTAGAAGTGTACAGTTAATGGCACCAAACTTTCTCTGTTACAAAATCAAGAGCCAAAATCTTCAAACAGAGAAACTTGTTATATATTTATAATGAGTGCTCTGAGCTGAAAAGCAGCAACCAAAGGGATCTTGGCAATTCTCAGAAACTTGGAGAACTACAATAGCATGTACACAACAACTGGGTAACCTGTACCTCAATCCAGTGGCGCCCCCCCAAGGGGAGGTCAGAGTCCCCAGATGCAATTGCTGAAACCGCCCCACTGGCCCACTCCAGCAAAAATAACCAAAGGCTGATATTACTGTTTTTAAGATGCTGTGGTAAGCTTTTTTAAGCTAGTGCAAAAGCAGTGATATATTTTCAAAAAAGACCAAACCAGACCAACCAAAAGCATGTTTTAGTACTGCTGGGATTCACTGGACCATAGATGATTTGTCATTTGTGCAGATCTAAACTGGACATGTGAAGGCTTTGCCTCTGGGTCTTGCCGCCTGAAATGATGGACGAGACCGCATGTTCTGTGTTAATCAGAAAAACCGACAATCATTTAGCACACACTTCCACAGGTTGCCTCATTGCCACACCTAAGTGACAGTCCTGCCCATGGACCGAGTTTTCAAACTTGATTGGGCACTACTGTCACAGTGACATGTTAGTCTGTGATGTTACCAAACTTAAGGAGAAACTTCTGTTCTCCACCATGGCTCTCTTCTTCTCCTGAACCTCTAGAAAGTTAGCCTCTCATGAACCTCCATAGAGGTAGGCGTAGGCAGGAGGACCTGCTATGCCCTTCCAACATTCTCTCACCTCTGCATGCTCACAGCAGGAGCTGCAGCTTCCCTCTCAATGTGACCTGCTCTCAGCTGACATAGAACCTGAAAACCAAGTCGAGTTAGCACCCAGACTTCTAACGTCGGAACAAGGACACAGCAAGGACTGCATCTGGAACCCCAGTTCTTTCCAGCCTTCAACTAACGGTTGCCTGACTGACCCCCCGCCATTTTCAAATAGGTCCCTTGAAATCTCACAATTCTCCCCTAAATTTGAAAAGGCATGTTCTGAGTAAATGTTTTGCTCTTTGCTCAATGCACTCCTTTAAATTAAAGCTGTATATTTGTCTTTTAAGGAAAAGGACAACCAGCCTATTTGAAGAACGATGTTTTAACAGATACAACACACATTTAAATAGGATTGCTGTGAAAGTCTGAATGTTAATTGTACTGGTATTAGTCTACACACATCACATAACACTGACTACATCAGTATGCAATTCCTTAACTCTCATATTGACATAGTTTTCAACTAGCCTATATATGTATTTGTACAAGCAGTACGTCTTGGACACACACAGACATTAATGGGGTTTCCTGCTAAGCAGGATGAGTAATGAGAGCAACTTTAAAGCTCGCTCCCTTTGCGCCGCCGGCGATGCAGCATGCATGTGCGCATGTGTGTTTATGTGCCCACATGCATACCTCAGTGTTAGATGTGAGAGCTGAACAAAATGAAAATAAGGTGGTTGAAATCAAAGTCTCTGCCTTTAATGATTCTTCCATTAAGATATAGCTGTGTCACCCTCACTGTCTTACTCTTAAGTATGTGCATCTCTGCAACTCTGAGAGCAGCATGCATACACACACACACACACACACACACACTTTGTCAACTGTTACTATTAGCACAACATTCAATATGCTTGGACCCAAATATGAAGTTCTGTGTGCCGAAACAAATCCACACAGGAAGAAATTAATTTCTTCCTTCAGCTTAGTGAGCAATTCTTTGATTAAAAAAAATAAATAAAAACACCCACTACACTCATCTCCATAGAAATATCTGCCAGTGAACTGTTACTATTGGAGAATTCTCCCACAAACACATGCACACACTGATTTTGACACTCTCTCTCCAAACCTCATTAGCGCTGCTTTAAAATTAAAAGTTGCCCTCTGCTTCTTTATGCTTTGTTCATGGCTTGGGGCGCTGCAGCTTGGGCCTTTGAAGTCACTGATTTATGTGTGAGTATGTGTGTGTTTGTGTGTGTAGCTTTCTTACACATGCTTGTGTGAATTTGTCTATGCTCACCGATTGCCTTTGCATGTATTTGGGTGCACTCCAGTAGCCATGTGCACAACACACATGCACACAGGTCCTCTTTTTTTTTTTCTTGCTTGCTCGGGTGTGGATGAAGTGGTGCAGTAAATATTGTGTTCTGCAGTTTTTCGCTACCAAGTGAAACTTCTCCTCAGGCTTGCTAATGAATCATTGACAACACCCACGGAACCGCTGTCCCAGGAAATTTACATCCTCCCATTAAAATATGCCTTTAAGGACCCAGGCCTGAGAGCCACGAATGGGCTTGGAAATTTAAGATGGTCCTAACCCGAACCTAAAAAGATGCTGCTCAGACCAGAACCCATAATGGACTTTAGCTTGAAATTGCTTATAATTCGCTAATAATGAAACCCTGATAAGGGAGAGGGGAAAATGGGCAAAGTTGTTTCAGTTTACAGCAATTGAATGTACTTTTGGTAAATGTCTGAATACACACTGAGATAAAATTATGAGCGATGCCTCCACAGCGCTGTGAGTTATCAGAGTATAAATTGAGGCAGCAGTTTGCATCAGCGAGTGGATATTGGATATTTGCAATGATCTACTGCGTGCATAATAAAATGTTTCAAGTGGTGCTCAGACAAAATACAATAATTTGTGGTATCTTTCTAAAAAGCTAATTCAAACTGTAGCCTCAGTATATTATAGCAGAGTTTAATAATGCAGTGATAGCCACTGGAGTTATCCTTCAGTCTGCATCTACTTTGGGTTGTTATTATACATCCAGACATTGCAGAGATCCTCCTCTCCTGGATACGGCATTAAAACTGCTGTGGTACCTATTGTACCTAAGTAAATGTTCATTAAACTGGCTTAGGCAAAGACGGGAAGATCACACAAGGTAAACTTTAAACACAGGTATCCATCATTAATAATACCTTAAAGGTTCTGTCTGCGGAATTCAGAGTATTAATATAGCAGCAAACCACTATTTGCATTGTAAAGATATAGTGGAGTAAGGGTGTCCTGAGCACAGAGTGAAGTCTCACTCCCTCTGTGTTCAAGCTTCCAAGCCTCTCTGTGGTTTGTTAAGTAAGACAGTCAGACTGAACATGTGTTAGTGCATGTGTGAAACCCACTGGCTAGCTCATCTCCGCACCTTTAAACTGATTTGACAGACAGAGTTTTGCTGCTCTTAAACGCGGCCCTCTTTTACCTCAATGCATAAAGAATGTTCAGCAACAAAGTTTTTGCACAAATTCAATGTTACAGGTGTTGAGTAACTTGCACAAATATCTCCATTGATATGGATACTGTGACGTAATTAAGGGGTTGACTACTGGTGCTTTCACAAAATATTTACGCAGTGCTATTTTTGATAA
Source organism: Epinephelus awoara (assembly GCA_035609425.1). Lineage (NCBI taxonomy): Eukaryota > Metazoa > Chordata > Actinopteri > Perciformes > Serranidae > Epinephelus > Epinephelus awoara. The sequence goes on along the minus strand of CM069316.1, from coordinate 16,668,540 downwards.
ATAATCATCATAAATATGAATATAATGACTACGTGGGTGAAACCAGAAAAAGGCAACGCTTGTGACATTATGATACTCGAAACTGGAAACGATATCTTGTATTATTTCATGATAGATATAATATTGATATATTACTCGGATGTTTAGGAACAGCATAGCAACATGTGACAAATAAAGATAAAGTGATATCAGTATAAATAAAAACATAGATGTAGTGGTGTAGTACATAACATCCCCATCTTTTATTGCATTAATATTACAACAGCAACCATAGTGATTAACCCTTATCATCCATCTACGCAGCATTTGCATTATTAAAAATAATAGCCATGTCGGCCATTGTAGATGCTGCCCTTCCTGCTTGTACATCTGCATTATTTATTCAATTAGCTATGGTAGACATCCTGCATCTTGTATCAGCACTATGTAGATACAGTGACAACATGGCACATTACTCTATACTGCCTATTTTCCTCCATTAACACAGAGGCTGATGGGAATCAGTATTTTGTAATGTCACTCTGACAGCTGAAAATAGGCCAAAATTTGAATGTCAATATCCACCTCTCTGGGGTACAGTTTCAGGGCAGCAGCTCTGCAGAATGATTGAATTAAAAAGCAGGACTTTGACTTTTGCTTCATCTTTATTTTCGACATAGCAGGACATGCTGTGCAGCTCTCCAGTTTACAGATATCTAAAACTGCACGGGGAGAACAGATTGGACCTCATACAGACACAGACATCTTTCATTATTCCTGCGTGTGTGCATATGTGTGTGTGTGCAAGAGAAAGAGATTTAAGGACATAGTGAGTCTGAATGAGGGGGGAGGATTTGGAAGTTTGAGTATGGAGAGTGAAAGACAAGAAAGACAAAACACACACAAGGGAGACGGAGAGTGAGTAAGCGAGACAGAAAGAGACGTTAGATCTTGGCCTTTAAACGTCTCACTTCGCCTACCATCCCACAGAATGTGTGTGTGTGTGTGTGTGTGTGTGTGTGTGTGTGTGTGTGTGTGTGTGTGTGTGCGCGCACGTGCGTGTGTGGTTGGAGTCAGAGGGTGGGGTGGCATGTCTATCCACCACAGGAGCCAAGCAGTCTTGCTGAAGTCAGCAGTTGCTCAGGTCTGAAGGGAGACAGGTGGACACCTCCTGCACAGAGCATTGTCTGGTGTGTGTGTGTGTGTGTGTGTGCGTGCGTGCGTGTGTGTGTGTGTGTATGTGTGTGTGAGACAGAGAGTGGAGCTGATTGTAGATGTGTGTATGTGCAGTCCAACTGTTCTACCATATTACACATGAAGCTAGTACTGGTTCGTAGTACTCAGAGAGTGCTTGTGTCTGGAATAAAAATGATCATTCATACAAGTATTCATACAAGTATCCCTTGAATCCAGATGCTTGTGTGCAGAGGGAAAAGAGAAAAAGCAAGAGTGGATGTTATGAATGTTGTAAATTGTCTACCCATTGAAAAAAGATGCCAGTACCACAGTTTCATCAGCTAATATCCAAATAAACAAATACATAAATAAAAGTGTAATTACAGCAACAGTCACTCGAGTTTACATCTCAACACACTGAAGAATACATTGTATAATTAACTTATCCTTCAGTCATATTAATTCATTTTGCCCTCCTAGTAGCTATAAAAGGAACATAAAGAAAACATTCAACATTTCCTCTGAGGTGGACTAAGATACTGCGAGCTGTAGTGCAGTAACAATCCACATGAGACTTCAGTAATGGCTCTATGTGAACCATTTTGTCAACCAAGCACATATATCTGAGCTATTCCTCAGTGGAGCTATCTTTGTTTTACCATAACTTTGAAAAAACAGCAACAACATAATGCAGTCTGTGTCTGGGTGCGTGCCTGTCTTCACTGTCTATAACTTAGTTCTGCAAAGATACTTGTAAACAGCTTTGCAGAACTACAGAGACTATAAATGTTAAAGCTGGGATAGGCAACTTATTTTGGAAGCCTGTTTTGTTTTATTTGATTGAGTTCTCTCAATATCCAGACAGCAATCAATAAATGAAATGCTCTGGAAAAAAACAAAAACATTACGGTATGCTAGTTCCTATTTGCTGTTCTACAAATAGAGCTGCAGGAAAGCCTCACAAGCGGAGAATCCTGCAGAAAGAGTTGCCATTCCACCATTGGCACCAACTGCCTATACTGCAAAGCAACGCAAAATAAGGGAGACAGACTTGTCAAAGAGTCTGACAATAAAACGCCTCAATTTCGGTGAAGCATTTAAGAGATGGAGAGAAAATGTTGCAAATAGTTTAACCTTACTGATAACCAGGGGTAAAGGCTTGCAGCTGTGGCTCAAAGTTCACATTTATGAAGCTATTGTTGGCTAGAGCCTCGAATCACACTGTCCTCCGCCTCACTCCCCACTAGAGGTTGACCGATTCATCCACTTGGCCAATTAATCCGTGCCAATAGGACTTTATATGAACTACCGTCAATGTCAGAATGGGGCTCCGATAGTAGCTGCAAGCTGTAACCTCCACTTGTCACGTGGGTACGGCCATAAGGCTTTTGCACAGAGTACCCCACAAGCAAGTACAAGGTAATGTAAACTTTAGATAATTTGTATGATTTAAATTAAAGTTAACTAATGTAGGACAACTTTACGTCTTTATTTGGGGCATAATAAGGTTGCTGGTTATAGAATAGCGTTATGTGCTTTCTCTGTTTTGCTGACAAAAGACAGCTAACAGCAGCTCAGGAGGTGGACCCCCAGTCAGTGGCTGCAGCAATAGGAATCCAGCCAGCACAAGCCTCAGGTCTGGGGTACGGGACAGCCCAAACTCCATGCTAGATCAGCAAACAGGTTAAACCACGCTGCCGGTGGTCACCAGCCTGCTAAGACTCCCAGCGCTGGGGGGTTTGCACTGGCCAAATTCAGTTGTCTGGTGGGAGGGGCTTAGGACAGAGGACAGTTTGCCTTTTTTTTTTTGCCTTTTCCAGAATTCTGCCCGTCCCAGCTTTAACCTTATACCTTAAATCTGCATAACATTAAAACAAAAACACAACTCAGATCAAAAGCTGTGCACCTTTTCACACAGAAATGAATGTTGCAAGTCCAGTAGCCTGTTCAATTAACAGTTTACTATCAGCACTGCGCTGAGAGTTGACAAGTGCAACGGGAGACAAGTTCTGTGAGTCCTCAGGCAGGAGATAAGTCAGTTAATGTCGCCATCGAGTCGCCTGACCTTCTGCCACCTGTCACGCATCGCCAATACCTCCAATCAATCAGATTAATCCCACTGGCTTTCTGCTGGATGGTAGAGGGGGCCGGTTGTGGGGCGGATGAAAGGAAATAGATGGAAAGGGACGGGATGAAGGATAAGGAGAAAGGCAGATGGAAAGAGATAGGGAAGATGGAGGAAAATCAAGGGTGTGAGAAGGTGGGAATGAAGAAATGAGTAAAGGATGGGAAAATGAAGAGATGTAAGGAACAAGGCAAGGAGGGAGGCAGATAAGCAAGGGATGATTGGATGTCAGACAGCAGATAAAAAAGCACAAGGTCAACGTTAAGCTCAGAGATCACAAAGAGAGAACATGTCCACTCCTCTGTCTGCTACTCTCTTCTCCCCTCTCCGTCTCTCCCTTTCTCTTTCTTCTACTCTACTATTGCGAACATTCTCTCTCTTTCCCGGGGAGAAGAATTTTCTTTCATTTCTTTGGCATCTGCTCTCCCCCCTCTCTCTTACACTATCTGACAGTAATCAGACATCCAATTACAGCAGTGCCCTCAGACTAGGGCGATGTGTGTGCATGTGCGCGTGTGTTTGAATGTGTTGTAGCATTGACGATTTTTCTGAACACACACACACACACACACAGGAAGTCAGATCCCTGCTGATGCCTGTTACTCCCCACGCTGGGATGTCCTGCTGTCCTCCAGCCCACGTCTTATCTGGGGATGAAGGATCTCACATGTTCACACACACACACACACACACACACACAAACTCATATAGATATATAACAAACATAAAATACAACATGCATGTCATAAGACTGAAGAAAACGGGTACAAGAATGATGCAGATAACAGAAAATACAAGAATATCCTCACTCCCATACATAAACGAGTAAGTTCACACACTTACATACACACACATACAGGTTCAAACACACTGAAACACACATATCTGATATGCTGTTCCATCTCCCTCATGTGTTGCTGCAGCGCCATACTCCCAACAGTGAAACAGATGAATGAAAAACTAAAAATGTCATTGAAACTGCTGACCTTTACTGTGACCTTTCTGACAACCAGATTGGAGAAAAATAATTTCGTCATCCAAATTTTCTCTTTCCACATTCTAAACTGCAGGAATATAAAGAAAACATGCATATACGTCTTGTTGTTTTTCCACACAAATTGCACTAATCTGCTTTACTTCAACCCAGACAGTATTTCACTGAATGAGACATTTGGTTGATCGTAAAAGATCTGATCTTGAAGATTATATTTGCTCTTGTAATACCAAAGATTGAGGATGCATGGGTTTACGCATTAAAAGTTATTAAAGCAACATTATGCAAGATTTTTTTTTATTTGTGATTCAGCACCCAGTTTCAAAGATACATACATATGCCTGCACGATTAGAAATGTTTTTAAGAGGAAGAAGATTAAGGGGAACACTTAATGATCACAATATAACACCAAGTCAGTTAAACTTCAGTGATATGAATTCTTCCAGGTCTAACAGATAAGCAAAAGCAAGACAATTCCCAAAAAGGGAATGGATTTACATGTGGTGGCCACAGACAGTTGCTCTCTCCTTATCCTTCCTGACATTCCTCTCTAGTTTTGTGTTCACAAAGGGCCGCAGAAGGGCATCAACCCAGCAGCATGACCGGTATCTGCTCCTTTGTGCGAGGAGGAACAGGAGGAGCACTGCCAGAGCCCTATAGAATGACCTCCAGCAGGCTACTGGTGGGCATGTTTCTGACCAAACTGTCAGAAACAGACTCCATGAGAGACATGAGGGCCGACGTCCTCTAGTGGGACCTGTGCCCACAGCTCGGAACCGTGCAGCTCGACTGGCATTTACCAGAGAACACCAGAATCAAAGGGTCTGCCATCGGCGCCCTGTTCTCTTCACAGATGAACCACCGTGCCCCCCATTATTAATCACTGACAATATTGAAGTTTTTACATTTGAAAACAGGATGTTTGTTCGTTGTTTACACTTGTTTACGCCAGTACAGGCTGTGTTTTTCTGTGACCATCTGAGTCACACATATGTACATATATATATATGAGAATATGACTCTATCCTAATGCATCTAATTTTATGCAAAATATAATTGTCTACCCTTTTAGTCAACTTATTACTACAACAAAAATCCCACTTAATACTACTAAAAAGGTTTTCCTCTGGCTAAAATGTTAATGCATAGTAGGCTATGCCTTCACATTGCACCTGTCATATTTCTGGTCTCATCCTCCTCCCCATCATGACTGGGGTTAGTCTGTCCCTCAGCTTCATTGTCCTTGGGACTGGGAGCACCACCTAACGTTAATTGCGTGCACCCACAGGAAAAATTATAATGACCTAATGCAATACCTAGTAGGCTAGTTGGCCTCTTGAAACGGACACCTAGAAGAAATACGCAATTTGCCAAAGCCAGCCTTGCTCATTACACTCACGAACGTTTTATCTATGTTTTCTATATTTATCTATGTTTACTCCCAGCTTTATCTATGTTTTATGTCTAATGGTCAAACTAGCAACCAGCAAATCTGAGCTGTGTTTGAAACCGTCCACTCACTCACTCACTCACTCACTATTCCCTGTTTCATGTTTACTATATAGTGCACGACTGAACGAGATTTCGGACACTAGCTGAAATTTTCTGAACGTCGTTGCGTCAGTAGCTGCGCCACATACTCTGTGACGCAAGTGGATGTGCCGAGCATCATGTACACAAACCGGGTGCTTTGAGGATGATCGAACTGTATGGTGGTTGTACTTTTTGTCAATAAATTGTTGAAATGTGAATGGTGTGGACGTTTGGTTTTGTCAGCTACGGTTGTGTGTCTGCATTGTGAGCTGTAATAGCCCACAATAGTGCACGAGCTACAAGCTACCTGGCTTGTGCAAGCTAAGTGGCTATTGTTAGGTCATGAGCTAACGTTACCGGCTAGCATCCTATTCGTGCCTTTTCTTTTTGTGTACTAAAATAATGATTCCGGTGATTGTCTGGATGCTGCTGACCCAAGTCCTGCTCCTCAGGCAAAGACGGAGGCGAAGGCAAACGTATCTTAGGCGTTTAAGGTGTCTTTTGTTGATTTGCCGATGTCCACTGCTAATTAGCCTAAAAAAAATCTAAGCTAACATACTAGCTGATATAAGCAAACTATTGGCACAATTAATTTTCTTGACAATAGTTATCATGGTAAATATTTTAATGGTATTGTGACCACTGAATGAAATGTAAATGTCCTCGATTTTTATTTCATTCATCTAGTCACCTTAACTCAAAAGTATAACAGTGCTACAATGTATATCTTACATCACCATTGTATTTATTGTTGACTTCTTCTTCTTCTTCTCCACTGGCAAAAGACGACCACATTGCATTGTGGTATACGGGAGTAAAATGTAGGGTACATCGTTTGTTCACTCACATTTGCTGTGCATTGTGGGTATTTTATAGTCCACTATCTAGTGAATGAAATTAACCATAGAGAATTCAAACAACACTACAAAATGACGAACACACTATATAGTGAACTATATCCGTGATAGGGAGCGATTTCGAACACAGCTCATGTCTGCCATGAGTAATGACTGATGACTGCGGCTGAGCCAATCAGATTTCAAGAGGTCACCTATTTTGTGTTCAAAACGGCAAATTTCGCCAAAAGGTGAGCGATTTTCATACCTAATGATATTGTTTGTTTATTTACTTGTTTGTTTTTCTTGATATACAGCAATGTCTCCTAATTCCATATGGTATGGGCCAAATGTTTAGGATGACAGGGAAATAAACAGACCAAAGGCAGATTATCACACATCCTATATTCTATCACGTTGACAGAATAGTGACTATTGCTAAGTATAAAATGGTACATACACAGCTGTGCTTTTTAATATACTGTACACAGTGCCTAATGGAGCATGGTTTCTGCATCTGTTAAATAATTCTACAGGCAAAATATGAGTCGAACAGTTCTCACAAACACATACACACCAGACAGTAACAAATTGTATCCATCGTCCCCACAATAAGTAAGGATGCACCAGTCATTCAGACTACAACACAACAAAAGCCAGAAATTGAATGTTTAAGTACACACACAAGCACACACAGACTTTGTTTAGCAGTTTATCAATGTTTATCTCCGTCAAATCAACAGAATCAGTCACCCAGCAGTGCGCAAACAGCCGACTGTGAAATGAAAATTGTGCATCAGCAAGTTAATGTATTCATTCGTAAATGACAATTACAGTGTTAAACTAAATACACACTCGCAAATACATTAAATATTCAATAGGATCTTCATCGATAAGTCAATACAGCACACATGCGGCCAATCAGACAGCCCATAGAAACTTCAGCCAGTAATTTGTTCCTATTAGAATCTGCCAAGGAGCAGAATATATGGGGGACATTATGTTTTTTGAATAGCAATGACCACACAGGCTTATTGCTGCTGATAGCATCTGTGTGGGCAAACATGACGCCTGAATGGCAATGAAAGAAAAAGCCTGGCTGCCTGTGAATACATTATGGGGTGTGTATACGCCTGTGTCTGCATATGTGCATGTCTTTGTATGCGCACGCTGCAACAGGCCCTCACACCTGACTCTGGCGGAGGCTATTATGTGCTGTGCTGATGTATCACTGCAGTTAGATGGGTGGGATGGCAACACTGTGTGAGCATTTTAAACATTGGCAACGTCTCCCAAAGATGAATATATGTATGTGAAATGTATGTAGTGGGATTACAGGATTTTTGTAACTCCATATAGTGGTTGAGTCAGATACATGTGCCTTGATGTCATATTGTTTGGACTGTGTGGTTTTTGGTGTTAGAAAGGCTGTTGGAAAGTGTAGGTGGTTGTGAACAAAAACAGGCATTTCTAGGCATTCCTTTGCATGCAAGTGTTTATGTATAGCAGGAATTGTGCCCCATGTGAGGGAATATTTCCATTTGGTAAGTACTTCTCAATGAAATTAAGCTGAGAGCAGCGAGCACAGGCACCAACTTTCATATCCTTGCCACCTTAACGGTTACCCTAAATCCTATATCCTATACTTAATGCAATCCTGTTTATGGTTAAAACACTCACAACCTACTTCCCCCTAAGACGCTGTTCACGAAACCACATGATTTCCCTCACATATCCTCCTAGGGTTGGAGCAACATTGCAAGCGTTAAAAATGTAAATTACATTTAGAATCAAAATGTCTGCTTTAAAGAAGCTTACCACAAAGACAAAAAGGCTATTTTTTACACTACAAACTGTGCATACTGTAACCGTTAGTATATTCACAGGACATATTTGCTTTAAAATGTTAGAATCATATTATCAATTATACTCTTCTCAGTAGGTATTGGCCTTCGTCAGGGCTGTCCCTTGTCAGCGGTTCTGTTTGTGATATTCATAGACAGGCTCTAAAAGTGCAGCCAGGGGGAGGAAAGGGTCCAGTGTAGAGACCACAGAGTTGGATCTCTGCTGTTTGCAGATGATGTGGTTCTGATGGCTTCATCACAGTGCAACCTCCGGCATGAACTGGGACAGTTTGCAGCCGAATATGAATTGGGCCATGGTTCTTTGCCAGAAAACAGAGGATTGTTCACAAATGGGGGTAAAATGGAGTGCAAGATGAAGAGGCAGTTTGGTGCAGTGTCAGCAGTGATATGGGTGTTCTACAGGACCGTCCTGGTAAAGAGAAAGCTGAGCTGGAGGACATGGCTCCCGATTTACCTACTCATCTATGTTCCATCCCTCATCCAAAATTATGAGCCTTGGGTAATGACCAAAAAAATGACATCATGGATACAAATGGCTGAAATGACTTCTCTCCATGGGGTGGCTGGGTTCAGCAATAAAGATAAAGATAGAGGAGCTTAGACATCTGGAATCAAGTCACTATTTGTTTGTGTCATTAGGGACCAGTTGAGGTGGTTCGGGCATCTGATCAGGATGCCTCCTTGGTGACTCCTGTTAGAGGTTTTCCGGGAACATCCAACTGGTACTAGGTCCCAGGACAGACCCAAAACACACTGGAGGGATTATATATTTTATCTGGCCTGGGCACGCCTCAGGATCCCCCGGGAGGAGCTAGAAAGCTTTGCTTGGGAGAAGGACGTCTGGGGTACCTTGTTTAGCCAACTGCCCCCATGACCCAGCCCCAGGGAAGCAGATGAAAATTGATGGATGGTAGAATCAATGTGTTACCAAATTGAAATACAATTAATTGATCCTGTTTTTCAATGATATTAACAGCATTTTAAAACATCACCTTCATCAGCATTCACTCCAAAGGATGAGATCCAATATTGTATTCTGTTTTCTTCACAGTGAAAATAGAGAATGCCTTATTCTTTGGCCAGGTGCTGTGAATGCACTATTGCTTTGGCCAACATTGCCCCATGCATAGATTTCACCAGATCAATATGTCTTGCACATGAAGTATTCTTCAGGTATTGACATGCACTCTGTTGGCCTAGGCCTCTGCTTCTTGCAGCATCAATGGACACAGCACCTACTGCCAAAAGCTTAGACGATAAAAAAAGCAGTGCTGTGTAGAAGCACATGAGTCAGAGGGCTCTATTTTCATGACGGAGCACAGAGGGGCTTTACGCTTGCATAGTGACATTTCTGACAAGACACACAAAGGTTTTTCTCTCGTCTGCAAGCATTTGATATTTGGGTGACATGCCCTGAACTTGACTGCACTTAAGCAGGCAGAGAGGTGCAGCGGGGTGTGTGTTAGTGGCGATAATGCAGCGGAGCGATTTTGGTGTTAAGGATTATGGTGATTTGAGCTTGCACTGCATACCTGATCAGATTGTGTCTCAAGCACGTGGGATGAAGTGCAGGAAAGGAGAGGAGGTGATGCACATGTTTGGTGCCAGACTCCCCAAATCTCGTGGTGAGGTATTTTTCATTATCTAAACCCGCTGCCAACTGCAACACAGTTGTGTTTGCTCAAACATTGGGCATTTCATATGCAAAAGTGGAGCCTGTATGGAGAATTAATGGAACTGTTAATTTCATCTTCTGTTTTATTCTGCTATTTTGCAAGGTGGCAAGACAATATAGCAGTGTAGGAAATTCCATACGTGTCCACTTATACAACTAGCTCAATACTAGTTATTATTATAAATGCACTGGAAGCAGTAGGCGGTACTATACAATTACAGCACACAATAATGCAGCAGATTTACCAAGCACTGTAACAGTTAGTAAAAGCAGGCACAAACACTACCAGAGTCTTATGGGCTTTTCAACACCCACTGGAAAATATCCCTTGAATATGTACTATACAGGATGACTATATACAGTTGCTGTCAATCAGCAGACATAAATCGCTAGGCCCCACTGTGTGGTGATGTCTTAGGTTTGCTGTTACACTCACTTTGCTATCCAACCCTGTGGTGAAAAGTAACACCCTGCCTACTGCTCATGCACTTCCTTCTGTCTTCCAATCGATTCTTTAAACTTCTCCCCGTCTTTGTATCTGTCATTTCAGCTTCATCCATCCTTATCAATTGCGCTGAAGGCACCTAATGGTGTTCAAACTCGTCTTTCTCTTCCTAGTGCTCCTCTGAGTCTCTTTATCAGTATCATTGTTTGTGCCTCTCCAGCTCCACTCCCAGGAAGGTATCAATAATATGTTGCATGTCTATCCTCTATCATTCTTCACACTGCGCTTCCAGTCCCTTCGTGCTGCCAAGTGCACACACGTGTCTGTCCATCTATGCTCTGACTTTGTCTGTGTACTCCTTACTCTTAGCAGCACTCTTTGTTGTGCACCTCCCTCTCACTTTTGCCCTTCCTCCCATCCCTCCTCCTGTGCATCCAGTGAGCGATATCAGTAGCATGTGACTTGTCTTTACTCCATCTCAATTACACATCCCAATACAAAAGCCAACAGCGAGCAAGAGAAAGGAAGGGGACTCAAATAGACACTGTCTGGTTGATCCATCTAATCGTAGCCACTGTATCGCTGCCATGTAGAAAACATCAGCTCTTTATTTACTTGGCAGTGGAACCAGCAGCAAGAGCATGCACTGGAAAACATGCTGCTCATTAGATAAGACTCAGAGAGCAGTTTGCCAATGCATCGAGCCAACATTGGCCATTTTTAAAAAGCTAATAAGTTGTGAACATTGGTTTTCTATGGCAACAGAAAGACAGATAAACATATAGTCAGACATGTAGAACGATAGACTACTCACAGATACACAGACAACAGAATGCACTCAAAACATCTGCACTTTGCTTTGTTTGCTCAATGATATGATGCCATTTGTTTGCTACTTGTGTATATATGTGTCTGAGTGAACGCTCGGTTGCACTGAATTGTGGAGAAGGGCAGCAAGGCCTGTAGAAAAAGGGTAGAGAGTCTATTGGCATTTACTAAGTACTTAATAAGGTGAGTGTGTCACAGACAAACAGGGACGGAGGACAGAAATCTACTCAGGGTCAATAGCCACGCTGCAACACACAGAAAGAAACACCCTCTTTTCAGCACGTCATAAACACAAAGCTATTTAAACAAAAGAGATATACACAAGCATCCATAAATAAACAAAATAATGCACACAATCACTTCACACTTTCAAACGCAGCCAGTCGAGCATGCTAGCTGAAGAGAAAAGGGGTCAGTGGTGATGGTTTTACAGTTCAGTTAAGAGAGAAGTTAAAAGAAGTATGACTGAACCCTGACTACACATTATTGAGGGATCACTGAACGGAGGAGAGGAATGGAAAGGCAGAGAAAAACGAGACTAAACAAGAGAAGAGTCATTATCACTATTCTCCAGAGATGTATTCAGGACCTCTTTTCACGATTTGAATAATGTTGTCATGGAAATGAACATTCCAATTATGTGGTTGTAAAACTTACTCCAGTTTTTTGAGGATATTGAGCCAACATCTCTATTAAAAAAAGGCTCAACCAGCTGGTGGTTCCCTTGGAGACCAAATACAAAACTTCTGAAAACATTGCTGTACCTCCAGATTTCAAACACATGCACACCTGCACACAAACACACTCGCGTTATTAGATTTCCTATTGGAGAGAGAGACAGCAGATCAATCTGCCATTTTCTCCTGAGTTACTAGAAATCCCCAGGTTTGTTCTTTGTACCCATCTGTCTGTTTCACTATCCGTGGGACAGACAGGTGATTGTATTTACGACAAACATCAGCTCAGACCAGGGGAACATTAACAATACATACACAAAACCATAAAATATGTGTGGGAGCCACTGGGGTCTGAAACAGGAAGCAAGGTTTTCTTCGTGTTGTGACAATACGATCAAATACATTATGAGAGATAGGTGTTGTTGGTCCATCCAAACAATGTTTCAAGCCCTGTCATTTTTTTGAAGGGGGTTAATTGAGGTGCCTATCCATAGTTGATGTAATATATTTAGGGATGCACGATACTGGGTTTTTGACCAATAACCAATACCGATATCAATATATCCACATTATTCCCGATCTAATTTTAGTGATCATCAAGTCTCTTCTGTAGTGGAATTAACATCATACACATCACTACACATGCATATTCTTATCGGGATGGCCCACCAGCAAATTGAGACTTGAAATACAATGCTATTAAATGTATGTGATATTTATTAATTGTACAAAATAAGAAAAACCATGTTGACCAATTCATTTTAAAGCCAATATCGGCTGATACAAATGACATGTTGATATTATCAGCATGTTGGCCAGTTCCAATATTTCATTTTAAAGCCAATATCTGCTGATGCATTCCTGATTATATTTAGTAGATTGGGGTTGGAGAATCAGACTGGAGTATTGCCACGGAAGTTATAAGTGGATGGGGAAAGCCGCAAACATATTTTAGCCATCTAAAAAAAAAAAAAAAAAAAAATCAGTATCATTTTAAGTGTTCACTACATTTAGAATATTTTCACTTTTCTTTGCCGTCAGAAGCTGTTATGCTATGCTCTCTTCAAAGCAACAGTAATTGTACCTTGCAGAACACCAGAGTTGCTGGTCCACAGCTGTCTCCACTGGTTGCTATTTTCACAGTTTCACAATTGCTTGCAAAACTACAGACGCCATCTGCTACTTCCAGCCTTTACTTGAGGTGTCTTTAGCTCGCAACATAGCTGCGCACCTACAGCCGGGTGGGGGCAGAGGAGCTGTGTTGTGTAAAAGAAATTAGCAGTAATTAAACTTGTATTGCTTTCATGTTATTAAGTTGAGTTGTGTATGGTTCCCTCTTTCCTTTTTCAGTCTGCGAGATTCTACGCATACTTTAGGTTTGAGTGCTGCACTGTACATGAGATGTGGGGGGTGGGTTATGTTGTTTTCTTTCCCCTCTGTTTCCATTAAAGAACATCAAAAGTGATCTGTCTCTCTGCTTGGTGCCCTTTGACCCTGTAATCCAGAAAGTGTGAGACTGATCTGCTCCTCTGTGGGCCCCCATGCTGCTCAGGGCCAATCAAGTGGCCACATAACACCATTATTTCAGCCCTCCCCTCCGCAGGGATGTCAGTACCCATCCATCGATTCCCTCCCTTCTTTAATCCCTCTCTCGATATTCATCTTTTCTCTCCCACTGTCTGCCCCCTGCCTTCTCATTCGTTCCTCACTCCCTCTCTGTTGCGCCCTCTCGCTTTCCCCTGCTATCGACTTCGCCCATCCCATTCCCTCTACCTCCATCAACCAAATATCGTTCTCCTGTCCTCCCTCCATCCCCTCCTCTCTTAAGAAATTCTCCATCCATCCATCCCTTCCTCAAAGGCCCTTGCGGCCAAGGCTCCATAATGAAATCTCAGCAAGCCTTATTGTGTTGATTAAAGCTGTCAGAAAGGAACTAAGAGAGGAAAAATACAGCCGGCAACAAGGGAAAACAAGAGCTCAATGGTGCGTTGCCAATGCCCTTGTTTCAGCCACTGTTTAGTCTTCCTTCCTTTCTGTTTTTTTGACCTCTTTCCTCCTTCCTTTCCTTCTTTCTCTCTGTTAATATACAAACCCTACCTCTCTACTGGTCTTTCGCTTTTTCCCTCCGTCCATCCATTTCAGTGTAACCAGCACCTCTCGAGGTATGTTCAATAACCTCCTGACCTTGACTTAATGTAATTCTGTCAAACCACATCAGCCTCTCAAGCCTAAGAAATAGAATATTGTTTTACTGTTATTGGCCCACAACAACATGGTCACAAGGCAGTTCACTTGCCCTTAAACAAATAGGAGCTGTCCTATTGCTTGCTTAGAGAACTGCAAGTATGTACTTTGCATTGCCTTCAGACTACCAGGGTTTATTCACTCTACATTTATTTCTACATTTCACTGTATGCAGCTGGATGGTGATGAATGGGACTACAAATATGTCCAACTGTCAAGAGTGAGCTAAAAAGAGGATTGTATCTAATTGAGACAGAAAATCAGTAAATCAACAAATCATTTAACTTCAACTGCATCTGTATTGCAGTATTTCCCTACTGAGAATCCAGACTTTGTCCGACTCCAACTCGAGTGACAGATTAATCTTTTTCTTTTCTTCCCTGGATTTATGTTACATCAGGTCTTAACACCATAAAAGTTAGATTAAAACATCCAGCAGTTAGTTGGGCAGCTGATGGCCTGTGCACCGAGTCCAACATTAATTCTCACGCTTAGCCGTTTATTTGAGTGACTAACAATAGCAAGGTCTCCTGCATTTTACAGCAGCACTCCACCTCACCTGAAATAAAGAGCTCCTACATGAATTTTAGAGAAAATTCTGACGTTTTTATGAAACAAGGCTATTAAAGGAATACTTCACCTCCAAAATGATCATTTGTATATCAGTTACTCACCCCGTGTTACCTCGAATTTGTGAAGTAAACTATGTTTTTCAAATGCCTCAACTACTAACGAGGACTCCAAAAACAGAGAAAAGTCATAATGAATTAAAGCAAAAAGCAACTGGTTTACAAAAAAAAAACAGTTATCAACAGGAAATATATATGAAAACATTTGTTTACAAACTCTAACACAACTGGTCTTTTTTATTCAGTAGCATGATCACCACTTCCCAATTATATACCTTTTGTTTAAAGTAGTGAACTCAAAAGCCCTATTACCTTTAAGTAATCTCAGGATGGTACTGTTGGAACCAGAAGTAACCCTTCAGACATGGTACCTAGACCCTAGCGTGTCCATTGCAAACAGTACTCTTAAATGTGGGCGGGGTTGTTGGCACTCACTGCCCCATCCAGCACTCACTGTATTTCCTCATTACCGGTGACACAGATGGAAGTCTGCACCCCGTTTATCGTCCACAGAACAAGGCTGCACGCCGACATTTTCAGAACAAAGTAAAACAAGCTGCAGTGTGAGTCTCTCTCTATGGGATATTTAAAAATAACGGGTTTCTGCATGTAGTCCTTCTAAGGCAAGCTCAGGGGTTTAGTGTTGCCGGAGCCACAACTCAGCCCTGAGCAGAGTGACCGTCCCCTATTGACCAATCAACAGACTGCAGTGTTCACAGCTCCACCTTTTAGTACCAGATCTGTGTGCTAGGTACCTCAACAGAAGGGGGACCAAAAATGGGACGGTACAGAACGGTTCCATTGGTACCATTCACAACTTTTCACAGTGGAAACGGGAAAAAAAGTGTACTGAACTGAAGTGAACTGAACCATACTGCTTGGTGGAAACGGGGCTAAACACACTCACTTGCCCAGTTGTGCTACTCATTTGTGAAAGTGTTTCAAACTGAAGGGTTTTTAACAAAAATACATGTGTTCGGGAAGTATTGAGCATACCACTGGATAAATGAGACCTGAATTATCCTGCGCAACTCTTGTGACAGTTAACTGATGTTTTGTGTTGTTAAAGTAGGCCCCCATTTTACATCCGAGAATTCAAGGTAACAGTGAGTGAGTAATTTGCATACAAATGGTCATTTTTGGGAAGAAGTATTCCTTTAACCTTCAGGGAGCAGTGGTGCTACATTGCGATGCAAAAGCTATGTATCTAATGATGAGTAAAGTGCTTGTTTAAACTGCCATCTACATGGATAGTGAGATGAGCTGCATCACAATCTGTCTGGTGATTGATTGATCAATCACATCCTACGTTTGCTTCGCATTAATTAATCAGAGCAGTGCATCGTGATGTCTGGAAAAATAGAAGTTGAAAAAAGCAGAGACGACAGCCTAAAAAGCCACAATCAGGTGCTGATGTGTTGGAGGAAAAAAAGCAGCACTTACTACCTCTGCAAACAAATTTCCTGGGGGAAACTTTGCAAGTCACACCAGAAAATATGCTCCCCATCACCAATATATGAAGCAATAAAGTAAATGTCAGGCAAGAGCTCTCCGATAATTATTATGATTCCGATTCAGTGTAGGAAAACAGAAACTACACTAAGGAAGGATGCAGGAGGTAATTTCCAACTTTAAGATAACAGCACATTAGAGCAAGCAGAGGAGGAAAACAAAGTGAGGAAACAATTTAGAGGAGGGAGCAAATTGTGCACATTCTTCCTCAGCTATGCAGTTTCAAATAAACAGTTTCGCGAGGACAGTTTAACCCATCTCAGAACCACGGGGTCTACATAATTGAATGCATGTACAGCTCACAGGGGAATATTAATGTGAAATTGTTTACAAATTATGGATTTGCACCATATGTCAACATGCAGTCTGTTAATCTAGTGACTGAAATATAAAAAGGTTTAGTACTGACCTAGGGTGCTGCATACACTATAATCCAAACACCAAACAAACAGGGAACACACAAGCATGATACATGGTTTCATACAACAAACACTATAAAACGAAGGTAAACACACACATTCATACATGTCTGTGCAAACACCAGGCTCCCACACACAAGAGCAAAGAAAAAGGATCAAGCATTATCATTACCAGGCAGACCTGGAAGGTATTTCCTCCAGAGGCTAACCTTCTATTAACATTACATTAACAGAGAGACGGGTGTATGACAGCCCGACATGGCTGCATGTCAACTGTTTCTCTTTCAATTACGAGGATGACAGAGAAACCGCAGGCAATCTAGCCGGACATCCGCGAGGGGTCCTTTGAGGAGGCCTTGGAAGCAATCTGCCTGTATGCCCATGACAGATCATCTAGCGGCTCGTCCAGCTGGGTGTAAAAACGAGTCTGAATTTTGCCAGGTCCTTTAATGAGGACAGTACAAAACAATCACCGGTTCTGTCACTTTGTCAGAGATTTACAAAGTGCTGGAGAAGCTGAAACTGAAGCAATGAAGGCTTATTAAATGTTCTCAAATGTAGTATTTGGTAATGCCAAAGAACATTTCATTACGGCCTCTTTGAAATCAACCCAGCATTGAAACCTCTGGGAGATTTACATTCAACACTGTGCACTTGTGACATTTTGTTAATGTTAGCAACACCGAATTTTAAACAAATTCTGCATTTGCACTTGCATTAAGTCACTATAGATAAGACTCAGCAAAAAGAATGAGCTGGAGACTGTTCCAGGCATAATAGCTACTGGACAGAGATGGATGAATAAAACACTGTGTGGGCACAATATGAAAAAAGAATATTATAATTCTGTCCCTCAAACTGCAGCAGTGGCTACAAACTTTGGAACAGGTGTAAATTGACAGGAAAGGAATCAGCATAATTGACAAAAGCTCCGCTGTTTCACCTCTCATTTACATTCACAGCGTAGACTCCAGGTTGTTACTCTTACACAGAGCCACTAACAATGACTGCAAAAATAGTTTAAGCTTCAGATTCAAGAATGACAACAACAGTCAGCTGTTCACAGGCCAAATGTTCAAAACAAGAAATGGAAGAAATTCCTCAACAACGATTATGAGATTGAGAAGTGTTAACAAATGGGAGACTGACTTCTTTTTAACGAGACAGGAATCAGCACAGGAACAATGAAAAGGTGTGATAGTTCCAATCATCAAACTACAAACCCCCAGTCTGCCTGCATCAAAAACTGTGTTCTATCAAATAAACTAGTTCAAGAGTGTTTACAAGAGTTTAATATCTCTACTAGATCTTTAACTCGCTGCAACTCACTTTTTAGAAAAACTCTAACAGGCATTGATAAGATTTACAATTACCGATATGACCATGACAAAGTGCTTGGAAAAAAGGTGGCCCGGGTACTTTTAAACTGAGTATAACTGTGAAAATGTAATTATTTCAAAAAGACTCAATCACTGAAATAGTTGATCCAAGTTTCTTCTCTCTGTCGCCTGTGCTCCTGTGCCTATAACGATTTTCATTATCAAACTTTTTGATTACTTTTTCAATTAATCAATTCTTCATTTAGTTTCAAAAAGGTCAAAAAATAATTAAAAAGAAGAGCACAGCCTCTGAGGACCTTCAAATTGCTGGTTTTGTTCCACAAGAAATCCAAACATAGAGCATAGCGTTAGTTCAGGCAGGACACAATGTCAAGATCAGCTCACATCCCAGCTACATCAGCTGATCTCAAACAGTCCAGTGAACTGATGGAGCAGCTGACTGTGGAAGGGAGTCAGCTGACAGATCACATGATTCCTCTAAACAACTAGTTGGCGAATCCCATTCAGGGTACCCTATTTAAACTGCTCTGGCCTGCCTACTGTTGCTGTTTCCTCTGCAAGCCGCTTTGCAACCCGCCTCCACCTCAGCTCCTCTTTTTCAGTAGCTACCTGGACGTGACAGGCAGTAGTGTTTCTCCTGCTGGCCCCACCTGCAAGTTCCCACTTAGCTCATAGACTTTATATTGTGATGACATCACAGATATAAGAGTCATAATTAACCTTGTTTGCAGTTTGAGGTGTCCTGTCAACTGTTTTACAGGTGTCTCTATTACAGCAGTGGTCTATGGGAAAATGCTTTTTGGGCCACTGGGCAATTTTTTGCTGCAATACCTCGAGTGGCCAGCTATTAAAAATTGGAAGCAAGGCTGAGTGGCTTTTCTGGGGTCCTGATTTATAGCTATGGTTATCTCTGACAGTGCTAATGCTAATGCAAATTTTCACTGGCAAAAAATAGGCTTAAAACCATTTAACTAAAATGTACATGTTGGAAAAACTGAATATCTATTTAAAGGGTCTTTTAGTTCAACCAAACACTGAGGAAGACTTTAAGAGTACCAAAACAATACATTTCCATGAGCTAAAAACACACTGAATTAGTGACGGCTGCAGCTACGCCTATGAATGAGTGAGTCTGGAGTTATGCCATGGTTACATAGCTTAACCAACACTGTGGCATTGGAAGCAACTTGTCAATGGACGGCACCCACCTGCCATTCAAAGTGGCCTCACCCTTCATATTGCATTGCGTTAAGTCATAATGACATTAAAACAGGTGAGTTATATAAAAATGACGCTCGTCATGAATGGGAAAATCAGCAAAAGAGAAGAAAATTTTTTTGTATCAGGCTGTAAACATTTCTGCTGTAACTGTAAATGTTTATGGGAAATGACTCACTGTTGGCATAAGCCTCAAGTGGCCATTCAAGTAACTGCAGTTTTGGGCACTTCTGCATTGGCTTCATTTTTCAACCCTGGAGATTGCCAATTGATCCCTCAGTTCAATGGTATAAAGGGTTATGCTTTTTACAACAGGGAAGTAAAGGGCACTGGTATGCAATCAGTACTAAAATCCTTACATGGAATGAAAATTCAGCTCACTGCATCCCTATTTAATTTAATGTTCTAGAAAACAGGAAAAGCAGCATATCTGGAAAATGAAAAAAATGTCACCCATTACATTTGTTAATTGTTTAAGAATCGACTTAGCTGTTGCACTAATCATTTAAAAAGAAATTCTCAAGCTTCAGTAATGATCACCTCGTTGCTAATGGAGGTTTGGTGCCTGATACATGATACAGCCCCCATACTCATTATATGACGGTGGTCTGACAATTCAGTCAAGTGATTCTGCCACAAAGTGAATCAATACCTTGATCAGAAAGTAATTTTGAGGGTTATTGATGGTCAGGGTAAAAGCTGTTTATCACAAGACAGAGGTACGGGAAAACACATGACCCGGTCATTTCTGCAACAGCCCGAATCAATGGGAGGACGATCAGGGGAGATATTGGCAACAGGAGAGCACAATGAGCAATACTCTCCTCGACGAAACAGCTGATAGGCAATCTATTTCAGCAACAGTCGGGAGACGCACACATTCACTAAAAAATGAGGGGTTTCACATATTCAGACATATGTGGTCAGATTGACACTCAAACTGTGACAAACACATGTGATGAAATCAACACCAGTTTTCTCTTAAAACTAAGAAGTGGTCGTCAATCATCTAGCTTGACATCTTAAGTAATGTACATCCTCAAATGAGCGCTGCCACAGAGGCACACACACCTTCATGCCCCCTCCCCTACATGGTGGTTCCTGGTTTTCTCATAAAAAAGGGCAAATCACTCCCCCCTTTTCCCTCTGCTGTCCCCTGGGCAGCTCTTATTCCTTGTAACCAGCTGGATGGCTCCTGGCTAGTAAATAAAGAAAAAGAGAGGAGCTGAAAGAGTGGGAGACAGGTAGAAGAGCGGCGGGAGGAAGGACAGGGGAGAGAGAGGTAGATAGCAGCGAGATGAGTGAGGGCGGAGGCTTGTAAAAAAACATAAGATTCATTAAGCATTCACACTGTGCACTGGAGAGCCCTGATGCTTTGCAGTAGAGGAGAGAGAAGGGATTAGAGATTTTGAGAGGGGGGGGTAGAGAGGAGGAGGAGGTGTGGACAGGCAAATAATGACGGGGAGGAATCGAAAAAACAGGAGGGAAAACTGAGTGAGAAGAGAAGCAAACAGAAAAGATGGAGAAACTGCATGAGACGAAAATGTGCAAGATAGAAAAAGTCAGACAGAAAGAGGCGGCCTCAAAGACATCAAACAGGGAGACGGGGAGCGCGAGAGGGTTGGCGGGTGTGTGCAGAAGAGGGAAAAAGAGGCGAGAGAAACAGAACAGATGAAAGCTGTAATGCAGGGAAGAAGGGTGGTGGTGTGAGACAGCTAAAAGAGAGAGAAAGACAGGCAGCCAGGAGTAGTGTTGCGGTGCCATAAAATGCCAGCTGTATGCCACTGCAGTCTCCCCGCTCTCATCCCAGTGCTGTTTGAGTTATCACTGTGTCTGCTACCTAAGACACACACACACACACACGCACACACACAGGATCATCCTCCCCAGTTTACAGCATGTTCACTGATTACTTGGATCTCCTCTCCAGGTCTTTATGAGCTGAGGGGCTGGTAGCGACAGCCACGTTTACTGGCCACTTGTGTGCATGACTGCGTGTGTGTGTGTGCAAAGCGATGCCTATTTTTGTGTATGTCGTGTACGCGCCTGTATGTGTGCATACCAAACAGTCTTGCCAGGTTTCCTATAAAGCAAAGTTGTTTCTATGAATTTTACCCGCCAGACAAATAAAATCGCCCATCTGGATAGACAGACAGACAGATATGAGGGACGCATTCACTGTGAAATTCTGGGCAGGTACAAATACCAATATTTTAATATCATTGTTAATTTGGTTTTTGTTCTTATTTATTTCTCATTTGGTGCCAGGCCAACGAGGAAACTTTCATCACAAAAAATAATTGTTCTAAAGTCCTTCAGTCCTTCATTGAACCAGCACAAATTCAATTATACACATTTGTGAGACAACCTTTTATATAACCTTTTTTCACATGAAAAACATCTTTTAAAAACTGCTTCAAAAGCCTTTTATCTGAATACAATACATCACAATTCCCTCTCTAATATCTTTTTTTATATTGTCCTTATATGTCCTTCAAACAGGTGTGTTCAGTGTCCTGTCAAAAACTACATTTTACAAGATTCCATTTGAACGAATCTTAAGGATGTTGAAATTTACCTTCACTTCAATTTTTTTTACCAAAGCGAGCTTGAACACATCATAACGTAACTCAATGCAACCTCTGTCAGCAGTTAGTTCCGGCCACCAGCTGCTAACAGCTAACAGTAGCTAGCTAGCAAAGATTTTTTTGTCCATAATGTAGCATTATAAGGAAGATAACAGGGTGCTTCGCCTAATGCATCAACATCTTCTCACCAACCTCATCACATATCGAAGTTTGGTCATGGACTTTATACCTTGACATATGATGTGCAAGGTACCCTGGGTGGGTTTGTCGTTGACATTTTGGGACACCGTGTCAACTTCGGCCTGGTACATGCATTGTGTGTTTTCAAAATACACTTCCATTTTCATAGGAACTATAAATTTTGTATAGTCTCTTTCAAAATAAATGTATGTACATCAGTACAACATCATGTATTGATGGTTTTTTCCTTCAACAACAAACGCACAAGGTTATGTCTGGCCAACACACGCACATGGTTAGATTTAGGCAACCAAAGCATGTGGTGGGGTTTAGAAAAAAATAACAGGGTTTGGGTTTACTATGAAACTGGAAGCAAACACCAGTATTGCGGGTGAAGGTCGGTGGTTGTTGAACCAAAGCACCATCCCTCCCACCCGTGCTACTTGGACTTTTTGCCCCTTTAACTTACGTTGTTGTCCAGCTGTGTTTTCCCCTGAAGCCGCCAGGCACTGTTCGACAATAACGACGACTGGCCATGTATCATGTCGACTTGAAAGGACGGCTTTTTTCACTGGTGTCTGATGGCAGAGGTCACTGCCCAAGTGCTGGAATTCCACGACTTTGGTATAAGAACGGGTTGAATGCAGTGCTAGTGAGTATACTGCGTCCTTTCATATCGAAAGCATCCCAGGAAAGATCTGGGTTAATCCCAAACACGTTTTCTATTGTCCCTGGACTACAGGATACAGTTAGTCTCGAGCCCTGCTTTTAAGCTTGCACAGAATTTATGTAATACAAAAAAAAAAACATTGGCCAATGACATCTGGGAATATCATCTCATTTGTCGAATATCAGCCGACACCGATGTGCAGCCCTCAGATCGGTGCATCCCTAATACATACTGTCATTTCTCCATGATCACAGAACGGAACAGTGTGATATAGGCAAGGTTGGACATGAAAAGCTCTATAACGGTGAAAATGAAAGGGAAATAAAGTCCCACAGGATATCATATCACCTAAACAAAACCTTTGCAGTTAAATAATTTTATCATTAGTTTTGCGTGAACTATAACATTTATACATTTCAAATTAATGCAAACCATTTTCCCACACTTTGTATTAACTCTGAATTCCTGTCTTCCAGGCAGCCATTCATTTCAGCACGCTGTGTAAATCAACTTGCACGGACTTAAATCTTGCTTGAAATAGGTAATCCATCACCGCTGAGCAGTTCATTGCCTTTATTTTTGTTGTCCAAGTTACATTGTCACTGTGTGTTAATGCAGTAGTGCGTGGAGGCTGATTACAAAGCCGGTGCATTCGAGGACAGTGTGACATCTCAGCTCTGAGAATCACAAAGTGAAAAAACCCCACCTTTTTTTAATGCATAAAAACAGCCAAATTCTCATTGTCCTTTCCAAAATATTCATGTTGGATTGCTCACTTGACAGTGCTATTTGGCAGCCTATTATTAATTCCTCGATGTCTGAGTATCCTTGTCTGCTGCACTAAAGAGAGTTTTGAAAATGGTTGACAACTGAATAGCCTTTAAGATAGTGTTATGGCCATTTAAGCCGTTTCTACATCATTTGCTTCCGTGAAAAGATGATTTTTATTTCATATCTGCATGTATCGCCATCTTGAATCTTGTCTCAAAAGTTAATGTATTGCAATCTTCATTCCAGGTGTAAATGAGGTATAATTCTGCTCAAACAAAACCTATATTTCCCTACAGGCTGTAAGTCTGTGCGTAATTACTTCAAGAAACGTTCCCTCAGAAAAGAAAAGCTTTAATCGCTTAGTCATCCTCGCCAGGACAGTGGGTTCTTAAACACATGCATGAGCTTACCCCAGTGGACCAATGAGAAACCTCACAAGGAAAGACTTGAGCCCACTTAGTCACTAATCACTGGTTTCCTTCGTACAGAGTGAGAAGGTGATGTAGGGAGTGATCGGGTGTTTAAACACACAAGCGCATATGCCTCGCTGACGCACAAGCACACACGTCTGCACGCATATATGCACACACAATGACTGACACTGTTTGGTCTTATCAGTAGTTCCCATAGGCTTCAGGTCCGTCTCATTCTTTCTTATCTTAATAAGGTTGGTCTTAACTCTAATGTGATGGACTGCAGCTCTCTGGTAATGGATTCAGAATGACACACACACATACACACACACACTAACTAACCTTGTACCTGCTCACACACTTAAACTATTTCATGGTCACATACAGGCTTTCTTCTACCTCTCTCTTTCAAGCTCCTTTCTCTCTTTCACTTACACACACAGACACACACACGGACGCACACACAAGTCTCGTCTCATCCTAAAGTGGCTGTTGGTGTCGTCAGCCTCGTCTAACAGAGCCTTTCTCTAATCTCTCTCGTACGATCTCGCCGCCCATGTCACACTTAAGGTTGAGATTTACAAAGTTAAGTCAAGACTCGAACATCCCGAGGACTCGTTCGGCTATTAAAAGTACCACTACAGCTAAATCGAGGCTGTATCTAACAATTATTTCTATTATCGATCTGTCTGCAAATTATTTTTCCAAGTTAAATTATTAAAAAAGGAAATAGCACATATTTGTATTTATGAACCTTGGAGAAAAAAAGTGGCATTTTTTTCTTGAGAGAAAACTTATGTTAAGTGTGTAAGATTAAGCGGGATTTAGTGGCATCTAGTGGTGAGATTGTAGATTGCAACCAGCTGAAATTTCTCCCAGTTAGAATTCCTGTTGTGTTGATTGCTCAGGAGGTTTTAATAGAGAGCTGAATCATCAGCAGAGGTCTCTTCCTCTCTAAGACAAATAGCCTCCATTATTTAAACCAGTAAAAATACCAAATAAAGCAGTTTCATGTTACAAATCAGCGTTTCTCCAAAGCTGTTTGGCATGTTGGAGACAGGTGGTTGGCCCATCACATGCTATTGTGTGCATATCTTTTCCTGATCCAGATGTTTAAGAAGTTTTTCTGAAAGCCGACCGATCTGCAGAGGTCTCTTCCACTTCAAAACAAATGGACCCGGTGATTTAAATTGGTAAAGACACTGAATACACACTATTTAAATCCTTTTTGATACAATTTGAGTGTTTGGGAAACAAGCAGCAGTATCCCCTCTTCTCGTTTATTCATCAATTTAGATTTTATTTTGATTGCTTATTGGTTTATTGTTTTGGTAAGGGAGTTACTTGACTTTTGAAGTGGTTCTAAAATTGTGATTCTTTGAGCGTACGCTTTTCAGAGGAGTAATTCTGAAGTGCTAAGTGAGTGGAGTGGTAGCTTAAATCATAATTTGACTTAATGAGATATAGTTATGAGAAGAAATGCCCTGTTCTATTTGTCTCCATCACTGTCTCTAGGGTGATCTGTGGAAATTCTGCGGGCCCTTCAAATCAATTTACAGCTCTGCCGATTCTTCTCTCTTTCTCCAATCATCTATCCATTACACTCACTCCTTCCACCAGTCCCTTGACCACCATCTGCTATCTTCTTGCTTTTATCTATCTTTTCCTCTCCCTCTTTTCACTCCATCCATCATTCTAATCTCTCTCTCCCTCCCTCTTTCAGGTTTTTATCTCTGTCCTAGGTTCCCATTATTTTGCCCCATCCCTCTTCCCCTACTGTGTCTATCTTATCCACCTCTCCTCCTCTCTTTCTTTCCCCATCTGTCACCATCCTTACTACATCCTTTACGTCTCTCTTTTCTTCTCTCTCCCCCCCTTCCATCCCAAATGTCCCTCCCTCCCTCCCTCCATGTTTCTCTCGTTCTGTCTGCCTTCCTCTTTTGCTCTCTGGGTGAAGTGAATCGCAATTGGTTCCTCCCAATCACTTCACAGAGCAAGCCCAGAGACGAAAATGGCTCCAGTAAAAGATTATGAGGCAAATCCATAACAGCTATCAAAGCTAACAAGGGGAAGCACTAGATCACATACACACATTATCACACACACATTAGTACACTGGTATCCATTTACACACAGATACAGCACAACAATACATACAACACATGCTGTACAGGATACTGGGTACACACCCACAGTACGACATCTGCATACACAAATGCTCCTGCACGACAATGACACACACAAACACACTCACACATAATTTATTCATTCTGACTTAATTATGGCCTGCTCTTAAATATCAGATAATTAAAACAGTGTCAGCATTAATGATGTAGGGGAGGACACCGCAGTTTAGCAAAAAAGGGAACAGGAGAGGGAGAGATGAAATGTAGAGTTGAAAAGGAAGTGATGGATGGAAAATTAGTGAGATGGAAAAAGAGTAGGAGAAAGTGAGGGACATAAAAAGAGCACATGAATATCAGCTGTAACAGTTCATACTCATATATTCTCTTTTCTCAACTGCACTTGGGATTTTACACATGAATTTATAGTTTGTATAATTAATTCATTTTCATTTAATTTATGTTATTACTTGTCTTTATGTTATTAAGTCTTCATGTTTGCTCACATTTCTACCAAATGATGATATTAGTGAAAGGTGAAAAGATCGATACCACTCTCATATCCATATCATATACTCATCCTTTACATATTAAAGGCAACAGTCAGCAGCCTGTTAGCTTAGCTTATTTTATCTTAGTTTATCTAAGTTTAGCTTAGCATAAAGACTGTAAACAGCGGAAAACAGCTAGTCTGCCTCTCCTGCTTGTTTAATGAGAACATCAATAGCACTAGTATATCTGTCCTTTACATATAAAAGGCAACAATCAGCAGTCTGTTAGCTTATATTATCTTAGCTTATTTAAGCTTAGCCTAAAGACTGTAAACAGTGGGAAAAAGCTAGCCTTGCCCTCCCCTTTAAATGAGAACATGAATACCACTCTTACGTCCTTTAAATATAAAAGACAACAGTCAGCTGCCTGTAAACTTAGATTATTTTATCTAAGCTTATCTTAGCTTAGCTTAGCTAAGTTTATCTTAGCATAAAGACTGTAAAGAGCGGGAACAGCTAGCCTATCCCTTTCTTTAATGAGAAGATCAATACCACTCTCATATCTGTCCTTTAAACATGAAAGGCAACAGTCAGCAGCTTCTTAGCTTAGCTTATCTTAGCCTAAAGACTGTAAACAGGGGAAAACGGCTTGCCTGGCACCTGCGTTTCTTTAATCTATACAAAGACCAAAACATAAAAACGCTAGTTTGCTGATTTACAACAAAATAATGTTTTATATTTAAATAAGATAAGCTGCTGAGCTAATCTGCTGCTGGCTGTAGCTTTTTACAAACACAGAGACACAAGAGCAATACTAAACTCTTGGCAAAAAAGCAAATGAGGGTAATTTTAATAGCAATTGTATACTGTGATGACACACATTTACTAAGCATCCTCACATATTTTTATATCAGTACACCTCATTTTGTATCGTTGCTTCAATATCTGTCCCCACATCACCGTGGTAACTTCACCATATTCCTCCACTGTTAATCTGGGATTGTATTTCACTTTCACTTTTGCTGGCGAGCACTGGAGGAGAGAAAGGGGATGAAGAGTGACGCAGAGTTGGCCTGTTTTCTATCTGACAAGTAGATGACTGTGGCTAGCTTAGTTAGCTTGCTAAAGTATGCCTTTCCATTACAACAAATGTAGCATTCCTACAATAGTAGCTTGCAGTGTAGAAGGGAGGGGCTCGGTTTGAATGTTGTGTTTGCAAACAGTAACAGGCAACTCCTGCCTGGTATACCTTTAAATTTAACTTTCCAGCATTCATTCAGGTCTCATGCCTTTCCAACAGAGACTTAATTCAAAGAGCTGAATCACCTCCTTGCGGGTTTCAAGAAAGAAGACCAAGACAGGCAATAAAATGGTGTTTACTGTACCGCTTCAGCAGTATTGTTTGATAAGAGAAAGACAGAAGAGAGAAAGCCTCACTTCACCTCCCCCCCCCCCTCCTCCATCTTCTCTCTCTGACCTCCATGTACCTTTGTTTTTCTGCTCTCTTCTGCTGCATTACATTTTCCTCACTGCCTTTCATGTGACCAAAGAATGAATACAAATCGGTGCTGCGCCGAGCCAAAGTCAAAGACAGGCAGACAGGACAGAGGAAAAAGAAGGTTTAAAACATTAAGATGGATACAGGGAAGAGGGTGAGGGAGAGGAAGGCATTCACATGAATGTGAATAACACGGCTGCTTCAGCAACTATGAATATGAATATGAGTTCTTGTGGCAGGGGAATATACTGTAGAAAAGTGCTTGGAATAATTTCCATCACATGACAACCACCTCTCTTCCTCCCTCTCTACTTTAGTGATTCAATCTCTTTCTCACTCTCTCCTTCCCCGTCACTCTCGTTCATCCCTCCCTCCGCCATGACAGGAATACAGAGAAGACTCAGCTCTCACCCGCTGGGGATTTTCCTCCCTCGGGATTCTGTGATCTCTTTCCCTCTCTTTCAATTTCAATTTCAATGCCCTCCATTGGCATCACAGTTGAACAATATTGGTAGAGCATCAAAAGCGTCTCTCTTCTTCTATCCTTCTCTTTTTTTTCTCTGCCCTTCACCCTCGTCTCTGAATATCCTAAACTTTCAATTTTTGAAATTTCAATCTCAACTTCAGTGAGCTTAAGAGGCATCGGAACTGGACATCACTGAAAGGCGTTCACACAGCCTGACCCTTTCTCACTTCCTGTTTTCAATACAGTTTCAGCTCGAGTTTCTGTCCTCCTTTACCTCTCTTTCTGAGACATAGTAAAATCTTATTTCTCTCAGGCTTGTTCTGTACTCTGTCTCTTTCAGTATTTTGGTTTTCAATCTCAATGTGCTTTCGAGTCAGTGAATCAGATTTGCAGGAAAGCAACAGGTGTGCGGTGTGTACGCCCCAAGTGGCCCAACCAGCCCTCCCGGGCAAACAGAAGGTAATTTACATTGCCTCGATGCAGACTCATCCACAACTAGTTTTATTTTTTACTTTATATTCACCAACTCATAGTGTGGATCCACCTCATGACTGCGCCCTGGAAATCATCATCACCTGCACTGGCGACATCACTCCATAATCAAAGACGCTCACAGTTGTGTTCACTCATCTGAGGTGGTGGGCATTTGAGGAATTAGTGTCTCCTCAGTCACGAGCCTTAGTCAGCAAATTGGTCAGCAATTTGTTCTAGGGGAAAGACACAAGCTGTTCTTATATGAATGAGGAAGGAAGGAATATCATCTTAGCGAAGCAATGTCCCTGTCACTACGGCGTCAAGCTGAGTCACACCTGTCTATCACCGCAGCTTACATTTAAATCATTTCATCTGCATTTTGTTAAAGTTCAAAGCTTACTGGAAAAATGTAGAATGAATCACTGTGCTATCGTTTCAGATGATGCTACATTGCTGCATGTTAGAGGATATGTCTTATGACAAAAAGAAGTGTTTGCACTCAAAGGGTTGAGCCCAGCTGCCAGAATAAGATGTTGGCATTGCATGTTACATTTGTCCCTTTCGTACATATCATATCAACATTTCTAAAAGAGTATACAAGTTCTTCATCTGGCAGAGACTGCTGCCAAGCTGCAAACAGCAGCAGAGCACTGTTTCAGACCAACAAAAGCAGGTGTTTATTTATTAAGAGTTCAGGACATTTCAATTTTGGCATAACAAAAGTGGGTATTGATTGACCAAAGTTTAGGACGTTTCCAGCTGTGTTTATAGGTGACAAATAGCCATTTAGCCATTTGACAAAAGTAGGTATTTATTAAGTAGAGATTCAGAAATTTCCAGACAAAAGTGGGCATTTATCAACAAAAAATTAGGTGGTTTGGGGCTGTGTTTAAAAGTGACAAAAGCAAGTATTTAAAAAAAAAAAGAAAAAAAAGAGGTTGAGACATTTACACTCATGCTCATAGCGACAAAAGCAGATATTTATAAATGAGAGTTCAGGATATTTCCAGCTGTGTTTGTGATGACAAAAGCATGTATCTTTTAACAAGAGATTAGGACATGACCAGCTGTGTTTGAAGCAACAAAAGAGGGTATTTATTAACCAGAGTTCAGCATGTTTCCAGTCGTGTTGATAGCAACAAAAGCGAGTATTTTTTAACAAGAGTTTGGGACATTTGGGGACAAAAGTATGTAGTGACAAAAGTGGGTATTTCTTGAGCAGGTTTATTGAGCAGGTTAGGATGTTTCCGACTGTGATTATAAGTGACAAAAGAAAGTATTCGTTAACAAGAGTTTAGGACATTTCCAGCTGTGTTTGAAGCAACAAAAGAAGGTATCTACTAACCAGAGCTCAGGACGTTTGTGGTCATGTTAATACTTACAAAAGAGAATATTTTCAAATTAGATTTTCGGACATTTACAGCTGTGCTTGAAGCCACAGAAGTGGGTATTTTCAACTGGGGTTCATGACATTTCAAGCCATGTTTTTAGCAACAAATGCAGGTCTTTAAAAATCAAAGATTTACATATACAGCTGTTTTAGCAGCTGTTGGCAGTTATTTTTCAAGGAGAGATTGGGACATTTACAGCCTTGTTTATAGCAACCAAATGGGGTATCTCATGTCAAAACATGATGTTTTCCTAACTCTAACCAAGTGTTTTCTGCGCCGCAATCTCACCACATGTTAATCAGAGCATTGTCGCAAAATAGAATTAAACCCTTATACTCATTTATTCTGTTGAATTAGTGCATTCAAAACCATATTGTGCATGTGATATCGACCCGCTGTCTGCTTCCTTAGTTCTTCATTGACTGAACTCTATTGCTCCTGATTGAAAACCACTTTCCTCCCACGTCTCTGAATCTAACTGTCCTCCAAAACCCAAGAGCCCCTGCTGTCCAATCCATCACATGTAAACACCACAAAACTGTCTATCCCAGGAATAATGGGGGCTAATCAGTGTTCAATCCCCAAATACTGGATATGCTCTTCAGAGGAAGCCACTGGAAATCCCATTGATGTGTGGTTGTTTTGAGAAGAGGGCTGTAGGATATAAAATGGAAAATGTGTAAATAATGGTAACTAAATTGCTCTGTGGTTAATAAATGACTAAAAGTGACAGTGACTCCCAGGATAATTCACTGGACAGGACCAAGTACATTTTCTACTAAGCAGAGGACAAGATTACTTCCCTTCATGTGTCAACTGTATAAAAAATGTATAAACTGTGTGGAATGAATGCCCACTCAGTTGTAAGAATGAAGCACTCAGAGAGAGATTAAAAGACAAAACACAGAAAGAGAGCGACTGACTTTGTCTCTGATTCATTATGTATTTCATGGGGATCCCTACTTTAGTGTCCATTTATTTTTCCCTGCCAGATCACCTGCTTCAATGACAGAAAGTAAAATGAATTTAAAAGGACTGCAGATGGAAATGAAGCAAAAGAGACAAAAGAGATCACATGTCAGAGCCACTTAACGGACATGAGAGTGCGAACATGACCTTTCTGATGAACAGTGGATGAGGACATCAAATAAAGCTTGCAGGTTGTCAAAAGCTTCAATTAGCCAAAGCTGCAATACCTGAGCTTCAAATTAATTCTATCTCTTCCTTTTCAAAGCCTAGTTATCACAATCTGAGTTTTAAATTAATCACTCTTTCATCTCTATCTCTTTTATGCCATCTCTCCTCCTTGCACTGTCTCTTTCGCTCTCCTCTGCAGCGGTGGCTAAATTAGTTGTTCCCTCTCATCTTCATCACCTGTCTTTCTCCCGCTCAAAATTTTCATCTCTCCGTCACCTAATTGTTCTCCAAAGGCCATCATGCTCTGTCCAGAGTCCACGCTCTGACTCGTTTTACATCTCATTCTTTACTTGTCTGTCTGTGTCGTCGTTTTCCAAAGCCATCAAGCTTTCCAATTCTCATCTCGCTTTACTACCGTACAAAAAATGCCTTCTCCCCTCTCTATTTTCCACAGGCCATCAACCCCACTCTCTCCCTCTTCTCCAAATCTCTCCGTCTCGTTTTACATTTCACTGAATCAGAGAAAACAGAGAGGTGCTTTGTCCTTGCATTCATGTTTGTCCTTCTCCAAAATGCCCAGGGTGGCGATAAAGCAGTGTGAAAACAATAAGCTGTGATCATTTCATCTCAGAAGCGCAGGCACAGTCGTCGCACAATGACCAGGTCCTGAATCAAGATTAAAGCAAATGTCAGAGCCGTGAATGAATCAAAGAGTCCCTTTCAAAGAGGCTGCAATGCCATAGCGGGGGGGAACACATCATTACTACCAAATTAACAGGTATACAAACATCCTCATCTGTGGAAGTCTAATCAACTAAATTACGGCATTTGTATAATTACTGTAAACAAATCAAACCAAAGCAAAAAAATAAACATTGTTAGCTTTGTGATTGGAAGGACAAAAAGGTTATGTAAAGCGGAGTTTTCATTCAGAGGGAAATTAAGTCGTCACTCACACAGGTGTTTTCAATACGGCCTAATTAGACTTCTTTTCTTGACTTGTTTGTGCAAAACTGAAAGCTCCCTCACTCTTCTATACTTTCGTTGTACCTGTTCAGAGATTGATGACCTCAACAACTACCAGCATGGCTTCAGTGAAGTATCACCTTTAAAGGCAGGGACAACCATTAAGGTCGTGGTTTCCAAACGGTCCAGCCACAGGGTCCAGATTTCTCCTTAGTCATTACTTCAAGGTCCACACAGTTTGATACATTCAGCATTACATTTGTGTTTGGTCTTGCAGTCATGTAGTTTGCCGTCTTTGTCATATAGCTGTCTGTTAGTCACTCACTCCACAGCAGGAAACATCACTTCAAAAGCAAAGCTCTGGTGCAGAAATTCACCGTACTTCAAAATAAAGTGATTTTTTTTTTTACAAACCTGACACTTTTGCGAGTCACTTGCGGCCCATTCAGAATGGACCTGCATGGGATCCACATTTGGACCGCAACCCACCAGTTGGGAACCACGGCATTGAGGTGTGTTCACATCAAATACAAAGCACATTCTTACCATGCATAACTCACACAAACACTGGACACTTTTTTTGCAGTATATTTCCCCTAAAAGAGAAACTATGCCCATTTTCAAAATTTAAACATCATTCCTATGGTCTAAGACACTCCAAAAATATTAGTAACCACGAACAACTTTCTCCAAAATCTAAACACTAGAGTGCTAAACCTCAAATTTGTGATGTCAACAAGTATAAAATCTGGAGCTGCTCCATAAACAATTTGGTTAAGATGTTTTCGATGGCATTGAGAGCGCTCAGGAGAATGTTCTGAGAATATGGATACATTTTCTGTTTCACAACTGAGAACACTACAATAGGATAAATCTCATTTAGGTATATATATAAAAAAAAAAAACAACATTCTGTGGGTCCACAATACAGGCTCCCATTCATTGTATGTGGAGCAGCTCCAGACTTTATATCTGATGACATCACAAGTTTGAGACTTCTCTGGTTTCTGGCTTTAATACAGAGTAGCTTATTCAAATTTTTTCAGCCTAACATTGTTAAAACAGAGCGGCTAACGTTACTGTAGTGAGAAGTTCGCAGAGTTACTAGGCAGGTAACATTATGCTGTGTTTTATCTCATAACAGCATTGTTTCTGTCTGTTAACCCCTTTTTTCTCTGAAATCAAACACATTTCAATTAACGTTATCCTCTTCATCTTTCTCTCGCCTGCTTGCCGTCTGCCTGCCGCTGTTTGACAGTGACACTGACTTTCAAAATAAAAGCATATCCCAAGGATGATGATGTAGATCAAGATTTTCACTTTTCATCAATGACACTGGATCATTGATCATTTAATCGACACATGGGTCCAGATCGATGGATTGTTACACCTGTAATATTCATACCCTGTGAGGGAACCAGGTTACTCATAGAAATGTGGTTACACAAGTAATCTGTAATATTCAACCATTCTCAACTCTCAAGACATCTCCATGTAGGTGTTAATAAACCTATAGTGCTCTCTGTGTGTCAATCAACAAGGTCTAATCAATTTAACTGAAAATACCTGCGTGGAACACCTTAATTATTACCACCACTGCAGTAGAGACGACCAGTAATAAACACTAAGCCTAATTATGTAGCCTATTCAGATATACCTGTAAAATGCATCCTGTACTTTTAATTAAGTTACAGCATGTGTTTTTCTTCTTGCACTGGCAATCCGTGCGTACGACTAATTTATTATCCCAGTACACATCTTGTATTTAAGTTATTAAAAAAATATGTAAATACAGGCATCAAGGACAAAATGTGTAGGACTCAATGTGGGGCACACAATGAACAAGGAGCAATCAAAGAAGAAAATGCAATGATGCCCATCTACACTAAAGTATGCACAAAAGAGCGCAATCATTAAAACAAACACAGACTTCAAAGATGTGACCCACACCTCGCTGCAGGAGCCGCACACATGCATACATACACCAAACTGCAATTCCCATAGAAAATAGAGCCACCACTGAGACAGCAACACAATAAAACACACTTACACACACAGCGGGCCCAGAGGCTGTTGTTGCTCTTTCTATGGTAATTGCGTGATCAGGTATTCTGGTTAAGCACTCTCAGGAGAACTGCCTAACGCTATGTTAAACAGTCCATTCTGTCATAGCTGTCACTGTAGCTCTGCTTTTGTATGTGTGTGTGTGTGTGTGTGTGTGCCGTTTCTTCCACTCAGTGCTGTATGAATCCCTCGCTAATAGGTATGTCTCTTTCTTCTTTCTCGATCTACATTTCTGCATCTTTTGCCAATCTCTCTGTCGGTTTCCATTAATATGCTTAGCACTAATATAGTCTATGTGACAGGAGGGCAACAGTGGCGAAGTGCAACATGGGAATTCATCACAGAGAAAAGAAATAACAACGTCTGCCATACATGTGAGTGTGGATGAGCGGAGCATCTGCATGTGAGGATCAGCAAAAGCCATCTTTAATTTGGTGCCAGATTTGTGTGTACTTGCACTTGAACAAAAAGATTGTGCTGAAAGGCCAAGCACATAAGCTGCACAATCTTTTTTGCACTCACACACACACACACACACACACACACACACACACATGCAGACTTTCTTGGTTAATTAACGCCATGAAAAGACAACATAAGCTGTGACTGGCTGAAAGAGAACCAGGCTGGCCAGGCTGTAGTCACAATGGGCTTTAACTGACAACACAATGCAGACGGGTTATTAATGAGTGCACACATACATGAAGTGCAGAGCATACACGAGGAAATATTTAACCCAAGTGAAGGCATTGGTGCGCACACACAAATAACTCTGCAGTGGCCACCGACATCCCAACAAGAGCACACATATTAAGGCAGCACTGAGGCTCCAATCTCATTTACAGTGTGACTTTTAGGAATGCCTGAACAACATTTAAGAAATGATTGCATCAATGACTTTCCTATGGGTCCTTATTATCTCTCTCTCTCTCTCTCTCTCTCTCTCATTGCCAGCCAATTACAGAGGCAGAAATGCTGGTGCTGGGAAACTCTCAAGGCAATTAGATATTTATTAACAGGCAGACCCCAAGGTCTCAAAAGATGAGACACATACATATGCACGCAGACACACACTACAACCACACAGATCATTCTCCTTCCAGCCTCTGGTAGGGAAGAATCTAACAGAACTATGAAATCCACTTCACAACAAAACATTTCTTTCAAACCATCCTTGACTCAGTTTTCAATCTATTGATCAGAAACAGGCAGCTGGAGAGCACCAGCGTCCCGCACAGTTACAGGTGGTGCAGGTTAGCATGAACTCCCAGTGAAAAAAAACCCTCACATCTCTGGGTTCATACTTGAACTGACACTGACTTCTTTCAGGACTTCCACTTGAGCATAAACTCCCAATCACCTCCACCTCAAATGACACTTCAACTCCTTTCAGAGTGATCCAAGTGACATTTCAATTACCTTCATTGTTTCGAAGACTCAACAGGTTTATCTAACCTAATGTGCTTGTATTTGGAATGTAAGATGAAACCTGCACCTAGAGAGACACACATTTTTGTTTTAAAAACACCAATGTTTATGTCAGTTTCAATAGATTAAAACAGTGACAGGTCTTAACCCACTCCTGCAGTGCATTAATTTCTACCACCCCTGGAATCCACTGACATTAACTGAGACTGACAACAGCTGGGGCTATAATACATAGACAATATGTATGCACAAATACAATGCATACACCTCTTTCCAACCATAAACTGGAGTTAATAGAGGATAGCAGTGCAGTAAGGAGTCCTAGCTTAGGAGTGATGTAGGAAAGTTCTCAGAGCAACTCTGAGCAAGAAAGGGACAGAAACTTTTACCTTAGTGAGGAGGTGTGGTTGATCCCGTTGCTAGGTGTGATGCATTCTTGTCACAGATATGATTGGTTGTCACAGACACACCTTTTTGTGAGCCTGCAAGGTGTAAACACTCAGTGGAAATGAAATGAACTGCTGACTGTGACAGTGTTATTATTGTTAGTGTGATCACTCTGCTAATGGAAGGTTGAGACAGACCAACGTCATCACTGCTGCACTGTTGCACTTTCCCAGTTTTCCAAATGCCTTAGTGTTTATGGCACTATAGCATTAGGTAGGAAATGTGTGCGTATCGCTAATGACATCAACCACACATATTATCCCTACATGATCTTATCTGTAGCATTTAATTTACTCACTGTCATCCAGTGTTTGGAGAATATGTTTCTGACCTCTTTGTCTTTTCACTATTTTCTCCTCTCCTTAAGAAACTCTTAAGCCTCTTTAAAGTCCGACTCTCTATTCCTAATGCTTTTTCACTTTAGAAACTTTTTTAAGGGCTAAGATATCTTTTATCTTTACCAGGACCTCGGGCCGTATTCACAAAGCTTCCTAGTGCTAAGAGTTGCTCCCAGGGATGAAATCCTAAGAAAATTCTTAGAATTGTGACGTTTTCTTAGAAGTTTCCATTAAAGTTAAGACTAGGTCCTGGTAAAGATAAAAGTTGTTCAGAGCATCTTAGACCTTAAAGAGCTCCTAAGGTAAGAAAATGCTTAGGAGTTTCTGAAGCAGAGGCGAAAATAGTGGAAACACAAAAGGGTCAGAGAAATATTCTCCAAACGCTGGATGACAGTGAGTAAATGAAATGCTACAGATTATATCATGCAGGAATAATATGCGTGGTTGATCTCATTAGGGTTACGCACAAATTTCACACCAAATAAGTAAGATATTTGAAAAACTGGAAAAATGCAACAGCAGCAGCATCAGTGATGACTTGAGTCTGTCTAAACCTTCCATCAGCAGTTCATTTCATTTCCACTGGGTGTCCACATCTGGCAGGCTCACAAAAGGGCGTGTCTCTGACAACCAATTACACCTGTTAAAAGAATGCATCACACCTAGCAACAGGGTCAACCACAGCTCCTCACTAAGGTAAAAGTTTATGTCCCTTCCTTGCTCAGAGTTGCTCTGAGAACTTTCCTTAATTGCTCCTAAGCTAAGACTCCTTACAAAACATTTTAGGCGTTAGTTAGGAGCTCTGTGAGTGGATTTTAAGAATGTTTGTGAATACGACCCCTGGCGTTCATGTATTTTTTAGCTCAGACAGCTGCAGGTGATATGATAAGAACGAGTTTAAATGTAAGCTAAGACTGGTAATACTGTTTTAAGGTTGTTGGCCAGTTTCACTGATTATGTTATTATTTTTGCAGGCATTTTGCAAAATGCTAATCACACAGTCATTCATAAAGTTCATTCTAAATTATTTACAGCTCATGAATTTCATTATTTTGATTTAATTCAACTCCCTGTAAATGCTCATTTTAATGTATCCGGTGAAGCATTTTGTTCAGTCAGTTTTAACATCATTGCCATGAATAAATCACTGATCATCCTTCCAATGTTACCACGATGATGGTTTGCAGAAATGTGACATATTAATGGTACAAACATGACAAACACCTACAGCCATTTCTAATAACAGCTACTCTGTTACTGTTGGAGAACCTAAGTCACTTCTTTTCAATAATTCTAACTGACAGGTCTAATGAAGGGTAGACGGGCACATCTTTATGCAAACAGCTGTTGGACCTCATTTCTACATACATTTATGGCTACCTGTGGGAGTGGAAATGAGGCTCATGCACATGTGCCCAGCATCACAATTACTGGGATTTATAAAAAACAATCAGGCGTATGCACAGCTTAATGAATCTGACAACAAGGACGCTCATTTCTACCTTTGTGCACACACACAGTTTTATCCACCTGGCCCCTGGAGTTCTTTGTCAAGGAGCATCTTCAAACTTTTTCACAGCCACCTTTCAGGTCTGCGGCGGGTGAGTGTTTGCTACTCAAAAGATGGCATTTAGGTGTAGTATCACTTGAAAGCCACCAATTTGGATTAACTTGGTAATTATGTAGTTTCTCGCAGCTGAGGAGAAAAACACACAGATCAAACCATCCAAAGATGCCATCATGCTTTTGATGTAAAGTGGCTTCATTTCAAGTGCCAACCACATACTCAGAGTAGTCAAAAGCATAATCTAGCTTCATTATCATCATTCTAATAAAATCACAATCTCAGAATTAATCCGCACTTGGACCTTATTAATCATCCAAAGCAATGCTATTTGATGGCTGCTTTTATCCACAGTGTCTCACAGTATCATGGATTTAGAGATTTTCCCTCTTTTACTGTAGCATCAAGCAGTCCCAGAGGAAATACCAAAGCACATTCGTGTTACAGCAATAACTATGGATGTACTTGTACAATACAGATGCCTGTATGTACAGCTGAGGTGAGGGTCTGTCATGTTAACAAACATCAGGGAGTAAGTAAGCAACTAAAGTGAAGTCTGAGTGACAGAAATGTCTCACACTCAGCTGTTGGCTTTTTCTGTGTATACAGTACACAGTATATCCTTTAAAGTTAAAAAAAAACAAAAAAAACTGACGCATATTACAGGTCGGTTCAGTGCACCACAGACAGCCCGCAGGTACAGGACTGGTGTTACAACTGTTTATGTAGCCTGTCAAATCAAATGTCCTGTGGTGGCACAATTGTTTATGTAGCCTGTCAAAACTAGGGAAGCGTGGAATCACATTCACCTAGCAATAAAGACTTAGACCTCCATGTGACCCTGCATGCCACCCTGAGGGGGACTGACATCTCTCTGTTGTGTAGATAAACACGTCCTGCCTACCTGATGATTTCTTTATCTGCGTCGCTCTGTAATCTGTCTGTGTCTCACCTGTCTCCCTGCTTTAGTGTCAGAGAAGTATCTGCTTCTCTTTTGGGGAGAAAAGCACAGGCAGCGGAGATACTGGCTGTTTGGGGCATAAGCGCATTCACCCAAAATAGGGGCAGTGTTTGAAACAAATAGCCAATCACACGTAACACAGACAGATGTAGAGCAGCCTATTTGAGAGGAGATGGGACTTTATCGATCCATTTGGAGAAATGAGGTCATTGCGGTGTAAGAAAGCATACAGTGTGACAGACACTAGAACATAAGGAAACAACTGAGCCCAGCATATATAATAATAATGGTGGGTTTGTTGTGACATAATGTAATTTCAATGAGTGTATGAGAAAGAAGTGTTTCTGTGTCAGAGAACAATGATATTGGAAATAGGAACAATAGAAAACAAAACACTGTTACTGCTGCCAAGACCAGACAGAACTGCTGGGGGAAAATTGCAGACAGTATTGTGTGAAAACATTAGTTAGCAGTTTTATCACCACCCCGTCATGAAGCCACAGTGGGCATGCTAGTCTCTGATGCGTTACTGTCGTCACACTGGGGCTAAGAAATTATTTTTTATTCATAAAGTGCGTCATGCTCCCCCATGACTGCTGTGCAGAGGCATACAGGGACACATAACACTCTTGGGAATATATGAGATAATTCCAATGCATGCGGTATGAAACTGGAAATTTCATTAATTATTCATAAACTATGCTCAACTAATGCACTTGCTCTGTTGATTTCTCTTATATGTATCATCCTACTGTCTTTAGTATCTATTTTATCTGTTACTCCGATAATGTGTCACATTTTGGAACTTGCGTTTGACTTTTATTGCGAAGCACTTTGCTCTAGAAAGGTTCCACACCAACAAACTTTTACTTTTTCACTTTAACAAAAGCTTGGATGATGACTGAGGTGCCTGAGGCTAAGTGCTCAGATAATCCACCTGATCTGCTGTAGCTGTCATTTTCAGGATCACAGAACAAATCTCACATCAACCCAGTGCTGAATTTACCTGTACTCGGTAAACATGTCTCCTAGGATACTATTCAATTACACTTAAATGCAAAGCTTAATGCAAAGGGAAAACACCAGTGGTGCATGACAAGTGTCAAAAGATCTGTACACATCGTTTTAAATCTGTCACTGCATTTACTTCCTGGAGCGACGTATCAACTGCTCCGGACTGTATGACACATCCTGTGTGTGGTACTGATATAAATTGACACACATCAAACACTATGTGGCCATTGCACTTAAAGGAACAGTTAACCTTTGAATCAAAAATACACATTTTTCCTCTTACCTGTAGTGCTATTTATCAGTCTAGATTGTTTTGGTGTGAGGTGCTGAGTGTTGGAGATATTGGCCATAGAGATGTCTGCCTTCTCTACAGTATAATGGAACTAGATGGCACTGAGCTAGTAGGGCTCAAAGCACCGAAAAGTACATTTGGAAAACTCAACAGCAATGTCTCTTTCCAGAAATCATCACCCGGTTAGTCAAGATAATCCACAAGGGTTGGGTACAGAAACCCAATGCAACCAAAGCATGACGCAGATTTCATTGCCTTATTTCTGTCATGAGTCATATATGTCACAGACCTTGTTGCGAGCAGTTTCATGTTGGAACTATTTTCTTTCTATCAAACTACACTGTATCACCACACAGAAGAAAGCGTGCATCTACTCATGAATAAGAGGAAACTGAAAATGAGGAAAATGGAAACTGATGCCGTGCCTCCTGATGACGTTTCCAAGTGGCAGCATGTAAAGATTAAAAAGATTAGGACCTAAAATTGAACCTTGAGGGACACCACAATCCATTTTATAGCTTTTTGTTACACAGAATTCTCGGTCAGAAAGATAAGATTTAAACCAGTTAAAAGAGTACCAGAGAGGCTACAGTAAGATTGAGTAGTAGAATGGCATTACAAGCCGAGTGCCATTTAGTTCCATTATACTGGAGAGAAGTAAAACATCTCTTCGGCCTATATCTTCAAAACTCAGTAACCCACACTAAAATAATCTGGACTGATAAACAGCACTACAGGTAAGAGGCAAAATATGTATTTTTGATTTATGGTGAATGGTTCCTTGAAGGATGCAATATGCACAGTTTAATCTCTTTCAATGACACCACAGCTGTCACAGAGGACTGTGGCAATAAAAACAAAAAAAACGTTGTATTTTAGAAAGAGAGCTAATGTTACTATGACAACTTTCCAGAGGTTAAAATCCTACCTTGAAGGTAAATAAACCATCAACATCTCATAGTTTGATTAAATCTTCAAACTGGACTTCCTGGTTTATATTTCATCCTCCGTCTGTACCTGGCAGCAGTACACCCACACCAACGCCCCTGAGGTTGTTCTGTCATAGTGCTGTTGTTAGTGTGAATGTGCCCTAACAGTGTAGAGAGTAACTCTCTCATGCAATGCACACTGCATGCTGCCACAAGATGGTGAATTTACCGATACCTCTTCTTCACTCATGCATTTTTTATAACAATGTTACATCCAGGGTTGTTATCCCATTTGGTTTAAAATTGTGCTGCAGGCTGCTCTGTATGCATATCTGACACTTTGCTGTGCTGCGGTGCATCCACAGTGCTGTGGGAATCTCCAGCGTCTTCAGACTTGATAGGGTTGTGACAAAAAAACAACAACAGAAAATTCAAACTTGTGATGCGTAACGATGTGTGGTTTTTCTGGGTTTGACTGCATGAAATCACAACAGCTTTTTGTTTTTGGGGTTGTTTGTTTGTTCATATGGTACACAATACAAATCCAAATAGCATGCCTTCCTTTCATTCCCCATCTAGTCTGCCTTTCTAATGATAAAATCTATTTAATACCAACAAAAACAGCTCACTCTTCTCTGTTGACCCCATCAGAAAATGTATAGGTTGTGTCAAGTGTCGGTTTTGACTTCACGCAGCCAGCTGACCCGTTGAGACACGCTGGCATTTTAATAAAGTGTAGGACCCTAGCATTTGACTCTCCGCCGCCCTGGAGGTCTATCGCACACGGGTCTTGGGTTCCACATTACACCACTGGCACGAGTTAGGGCAGCAAATTTTATGAGAGTCACAGAGGTCAAGAGAGAAAGATACAGAGAGGTTAAGATAAAGGGAAAAATAAAAAAAAATCACTAAGAGAAAGTGTGTTGGGAAGAGAAAAAGGAGAGAAGGTGGCGAGGCATGAGCAACGGAGGGCTGTGAAAACTGAAGAAATGCAAGCAGCGAGGGAGACCAGTGTGAAAAAAGCCATTGTATGATGTCATGTTCTGTCATTGCTGGCGGAAACAGCAGGTGTAACAATACCATTTATAGGCCAGTTCACACCTGTGGTGTAGCAGACAGGGGGCAGGATGGTGATGATGAGTCATTACACTCCCCTGGGATCGCAGACAGAGATTTTAAATAGATCAGACTGCACTAAATCTGAGGACATCTTCCTTGTATTAGGCTGAAGTCCCTTTTGTCAAATTCACATCTCAGCTGTCTCAAAACTAAAAAATCCCTCTTTAGTTTTCCCCTGTCTTCTTCTCTGTGTATGATATAAATTCGATGCGCGATATCAATCAGGGATAATTGCTCTTACAGAGAGCCGTCTCTCAGGTGTACTCTAAGTGGCCGCAGTATTTAGGAGATTCAGTGTATCACAGAGCATGTCCCACCACAGGCTGTGAGTGTGTAAGTGAGGGAAGTTTTGCAGTGCTGTAGATCAATAGGACGAAGCTAATCCTGCTGTCTGTCAAGGACAAAGCTAATTCCACCCACAGTCAACCGTGAATCCCTAATTTTACTGTAAGACCAAGGGAAAAGGTTCATTCGTGTGGAGGTCAATCGCTCAGCAATAGTTTCATGCAATGTAGGTGAGACAACGTTAGTCCATGCCGTTACAAGGGGCAACTAAATTTTTTAACAACCCTTTGTCTCCTGTAACTTTTGTTACACTAAAAGTGAAAACAGATCTAGCCTGTGTCTTTCTTAGAAAGGTGTGTAAGCTAAGTAGCTCCACAGGGTTTCATTCGAATGTACTCACAATCTGGCCTTACATTTAACCACATCATACTTGGACTAACAAGCTTTATAGTGCGATGCAAAAAGCATGTTGTTAAGGTATTTCTATGTTGTCTACATGGTGAGGGTCTTGCTTTGGAGATGTACCTTTAGCATCAGTTGTTAAGCATAACATGTAGCCATCAAGTGCATATTTAAGACCCCATTGCAGGAATTTTAAAATTAGTTCACTTAAAGCAGTCAACCAAAGACAACTTGTGGAACTAGCATTAGCTTGATAGGCTAGCTAGCTACACTTAATAAACTCCATTAGTTTTATCTTATTAAATCAACAGTCACCGCCCAGAAATAAGAAGCCTGTATTTGTCTACCTCTGTCAAAAATCAAGGACCCATTGTTGTGAGAGTGACTATGAAGTTTGAGAGGTAAATCTGCCCCCATTATCGCTGTATCATTGCTAATCTGTGGCATGTGGCAATGGAAAGCTTGACAGGTGTATAATATATTAACTTCCTGAGGCTGGTGGTTTAGAACTAGTTCATTAGCAACTCCGCATGGCAGGTGATTCTATTTCAAATAAATGGCACTTCTAAACTGAACTGATGCACCTCATTTGATGCGCGTCAATTAATGCTCCTATGGCGCACTGCAGGCATTGGATTTGAAATGCCAACACCACAGAAACAGCAGTATTTTGGGAAAAGGTTGCTAAATGTAGGTAGGCACAAGTTTGTATGCTTTACAGATACCTACAGATTAATTTTCTATACTTTTTTATTTGCGTAGCTTTTAATATTAAATAAAGCACAACGGCAACTGATGGGTGCTGCTTCTGTCATTGGTTGGCCATTGTATTTAATTCTTTGCTTCTTCTTCCAAACACAAAGCAAAGCTAATCTTAACTCTTAGATGTCAATATTCATTCATGATAGATGATATAGGGTGGTTCTGTCATGCTTCGTTCACACTATGATCAACACAACAACAGGCTACAAGTCAATGTTAATGGAAGCCGGTGACATGAAGCTACAAACCAACACCTGACAATTGTCGCTGCAGACGGGCCTGACGCGCTACAATCAAAGTTGAGCTGGCCTCGACTTCTTTCAGTGCTCCAATGATGCTGTGAGGCATCAGCCAATCATATATTTTAGTTTCTAGCTATGGTACTGTGTTAGTTAGCTTAGTTAGCTGATGTTGCACTAGCTTTCTGTGCAGTGTGGAGCACACAGGTATGGAATTGGGCAGCGAAATATGATGTTGAGATGGGGCTTATATGTATTTTTTTGACCAAATAGAAAAGTTAAATGGCTCAGTTGAGATGCTATGTGGTAAGTAGTAGACACATATGAGCCAGTGACAACTGATCTACATTAACAAGCACTTGGGCAACACTTCCAACACTGACTTGGCGATTCTGTCGCTGGTCACACTATAGTGTGGTTGATTGTAGTGTGAACAC
Source organism: Epinephelus awoara (assembly GCA_035609425.1). Lineage (NCBI taxonomy): Eukaryota > Metazoa > Chordata > Actinopteri > Perciformes > Serranidae > Epinephelus > Epinephelus awoara. The sequence continues at coordinate 16,623,595 of CM069316.1, read as the reverse complement.
AGCGTGAAGGCAAGGCAATCTTTTAGTAGTGTAGCTGTGCAGTGTTTTTGTTTGTCATTGCAGAATTACAACTGTATTGTCTGTGAAGTTTGAAGCTAAAGCTATGGCTGTTAGCTTTTGGCAAAAACTGTTGTGCATTCTCGCTGCATGTCGCCTCTCTGTCTCTCCTCTGGCTTTGGTCACTAGGTCCTCATGTGATGCTACATCATCAAAAGAGGTCGGAGGAGGGTTGTCAAAGCTGTTTGATGCGTCGTAACACTTCTGATGTGTAGTCAGACATTTAAAATAGGCGTATTACAAAAACATAGGCATCATAACCTTTCAGAGCGTTTGGGCCTTAAGCCAGTGACATCCCTTACTGCTTACTTCACACTGACTAAAAGGTTTAATACTTTGATATATGCATATATTAGAGATTAGGATTTTAGATTTGAGTCCAAAAGTCTGGAGACAAACTTTATTGTTTCTGCTGTGTTCAACATATTACTAAAATGGACTTGCATTGGTATTCTGCTGGACGGGGAACATTACATCCTTGCTCCATTTATAGTCTGACTAGCACCTGCAATTGACTGCAGGGCTAGTCTGTCTTCACTGTTGGTTAAAAACAGAGACAGAAAGCGAGAAGTGCAGGGGCCAATGAGATTTCTATTCCCTCCCCACATCGCTCAACTTTCTCACTCTACATCTGTCTTCCTCCTACTGATTTCTCTCGCCTCTCACTCATGTTTTTTATTTCAGGTTTTGCAGTTGTATGTTTAGTAAGACAAAATACTGCAGCAGCTCACAGGCGAATCGGCAGGAAAACCACAGGTGTCCAAAACCAAACGCCTACCGCATCTCGCTGCCCCTGATAATAGATCAGACTGCCTCCATCCGTGTGCCAGGGCTGCTCCGGTGATTAATTGAGCCGGGGGTGCGGACCATGTGCTCACTGCATTGTGGATTCAAATCTGGTTTGTTGTATTTATGATGTGATGAAACTTGGAGGATCCCTACAGAGGAACTGGGTCATTACGGCAGCAGAAAACACAGCACAATCTTTGATATTGCAGAGTTTTGAATGGAGACAGACTTCGGCTCATTTTTTTGTGCACAGACCCAGAAGAATAGGGATAAAATATGTGTGACAGGAGACGTCACAAGGCAATATTAAAACAAAAAAGGGACGCCTATTCATGCACGTAATAAAACACCAAGAGTAAGTCATCTGAGGCTGTGAATCATGGCCCAAACAGAAAGATATTTAGCATATCTTCCTGTTTTTAAAAAGACTTGGAGAACAAATTTATCACTTGAAAAAAAGGAGCATCTTGCTCTGGCCTTAATGACACTGAAATAGTCAATGCCACTAAGGATTCACAGGGACTTAAAGGCAACATCACATAAGATACAACTCTCTCAGATGATCATTCATCCTTATCGTTTTTCAGAAAGCTTTAAAAGTAATCCATAGTTCAGTTGTTAATGAAGCAGATTGAGAAAGTTCTGACTTTGTGAGATAAATTGTTGCTCCGTTCATTATTAAAAAAAGAGAGAAAGCGAACAGTGACAGCCTTCTGTGCGAGCTTGGCGAACAGTAATATACTGAAGCGGGATAATGATCCTCCGCTTTACATCCCTATGGCTTCCAGTCAGAGTGATCATCTAACTGTCTATGCCTGGCAGTTGGACAGACAGCTGCACTACCAATTAAGCTCATTCAAAAGCAGGCAGTTTAATTAGTTGAAGGATAGTTGTTGGAGGGGCTCGTTATGAGACATCCATTGTGAAAAACAATAATTACCTACAGTAATGTTAATTTCTCAATATTTCTCTGATGACATCCGATAAAACTTTGCTATTTTTGTAAACCTAAATTATCTAAATGATTTCCACATTAATATCCCATCTCTTACCGAATTCATTACCAGAGTTACATCAATACCCTCATCCCGAGTAAGAAGAAAAGTGGATATTTTATTCCGAAAAAAAGACAACCAAGAGCTGCGGGGTGAGAAATACGTTTCACTTGTATGTCCACAGTTTAGAATCTTTCCACCGAAACCTGTCGCCAGCCTCTCTCTCTGCTTGAACGGACACATGCACACACACCGGGAAATAACGCGTCGCAGGGTGGCACGCGTGCAAATGCACACAGGCACACACACCCACGAGTGCATCCACATGAAGACATATGGTCATTCCCACCATAGGGGAGGAAGTGTAATGCAATAAGCCAGAGAGGCTTTGGCAGGGTCTCCATGTTGTTTGTGTGTGTGCATGTGTGTGTTAGCGCTCAGTGTGGTGTTTCCGAAATCATCGACCCCACCATTCCATGAGGAGGCCATTCTGCCTTTACGCCTCGCTGAATCTATGACTGCAAACCAGTGAAACAGACAGAGAGGGAAGAGGGAGTGCCTCGACTCAGAGAGGTAAGAGTGGAGGAAGGAGGGGTGGTAAAAAGAAAGAAATAACATTTCTGAATCAACAGAGGGAGAAAGATACAGAGGAAGAAAGGGAGAAGAGAGGAGAGGAGAGGAGAGGAGAGCAGAGGAGAGGAGAGAAAGAGGCTGCTGCAGAGACGCAGGTGTGCACAAGATGCAGCAAAGGAGAAAGTGACAGAGAAGATGTGTGTGTGTGTGTGTGTGTGTGTGTGTGTGTGTGTGTGTGTGTGTGTGTGTGTGTGTGTGTGTGTGTGTGTGTGGGTGTGTGTGTGTGTAGGCACAGGTGTAACTGTGTGTAATTTGCCTAAGCCTCTAGATTTGTCTCTTCAGAGCAATTCCGAGGGAACATAGGGCTTAAGGCCATCACACTGCGGGGATTTGTTACACACATGCGGTATGAGCACACATACAGGGCCTGTGTGCACATGGGCGCTCCCACACATTGACAATAGGGTTGTAACAATACATCAATCTGGATCAATGTATCGATCTATCAACGATCCAATATCACTGATCTAAATTGAAAATACTGATACATAATGTCACCAGTCACCATTGGTTTGTGGGGTCGTGTTTGAATGCTCAAGTCTGGCATGTTTGCTGTCACCATCTTGGATTTTTGGAGGCAGATGTTCATGTTTGAACAAGAGGGTGGAACTGGGAAGGATCGAGGGGTCGATCTGACTTAGAGCCCAAGAACACTTTGTGTCAGCTGTCATGAATTGGAAAATAAGCCCCAGAGAACAAAACTGTTTCAGAACCAGGCTGTAAACATGTTTATTTGTGCTGTAAAGTTGAGCATTTTAATATGGGGGTTTATGAGGTTTGACTTTGTTTTGGAGCCAGCCTCAAGTGGCCATTAAAGGTACTGCAGTTTCATGTTGGCTTCATTTTTTTAGCCCCCGAGGTTGCCGGTTGTTTACACCCCTAATTGACAGATACTTACAAAGACATCTGCCCAACACTGACACACAAACACACATATGAAGAGATCAGATGAGTGAGGTGACAAGTTCCCAGATGACATCTCAGAGTTTTGTGGTTTATAAACTCCTTAGCAAACAGAGCATAAATCTGATGAGCTACGTAATTGGATTTTGAGAGAGACGAGAGAGTGTTTGTTTCCTGAGCTCCAACTACACTGGACATCCCCTACTCGCTTTATTCTGCTATTATCATCGTCAGTTTTGCATTCCCTCAGTAAAATCTCAAAGAAAAAAATCCATTAAATTTCACCTCAAGTTAAGTGTCACCCATTTCCTAAAGGCTTCAGTACCTCCATCTACTTCTGTGGTCCATCTGCTTTTTCAATTATAGAACTTTATGAAAAAGATATGCCCCCTAATGCACCACATATCTGCCTGATAGCCAAAATGTATCAGCATGTACCCTTTTATGTTCTTGGGAGCTGGAGGAAATGGTAAATTAGCAAAAGCGCACATTTCAGACTGAGCCGAACATGCGAGGAATCTGGATTGGACATGAAAAAAAAAAGAAAAGAAAAAAAAATTCACACTAACAAATCATCTGTTTTTGTCTTATTACCAAATCTTTACTTCTTAAATGTGTTTGTACTCACTCTGTAGTCTTTTACTAAGCTTCATGACTTTGTGTCTCTTTCTCTACTTCTGTGCACACTCTCCTTCACTCTCAAAGTTGATGAGTAGCATGAGGGGATGACTGTGTGTGTGTGTGTGTGTGTGTGTGTGTGTGTGTGTGTGTGTGTGTGTGTGTGTGTGTGTGTGTGTGTGTGTGTGTGTCTGACAGCGCCTTGGGGAATGCAGACTTTGAGCGGATTAATATGATCTAAATATAAACACCGCTAATCAGGACATCAAAATAGGCACAGGGAGACACAGATATATACACATTCAAACACCCTTTCATGTACGCCACACACACACACACACACACTCTGAAACTTTCATGTGCACAAATATGCATGACCACAGTATTGCCTTGCATCTGTCTCATTCTGTCATTTTATATTTTTCATCTTTCAGCCTCAGAAAACAAGTTTGAGGAGGAAACATTCAAGGGTTTCAAAACAAGCAAGTCATCCATATCCCGTGGTTTATAACGCAATTACAGGTTCAAAACAATGAAACGCAAACTCCAATGATGTGCCCCGTACAAACTGTAGGTGTGATCTGAAGAGACAACAACAACGGAGACACTAATTGGTTTATGGTTCGTTGTTAAAACACAAAATCCACAACAATAATCGTAGGGTGCTATTTATACGCACACAGATACCAGCAGTGCAACTCACATAGTCACAGTTTAAGATACAAATACATATATAAATTGCCAGAGGTACTCCACACAGAAGAGTTAATAATGTGACCTGCTGAGATGAGATCTCATCTCTCATAACAGGCTACAAATACATCAGTAGATTAGATTAAGATGCATCAACGTGTGTGTGTGTGTGTGTGTGTGTGTGTGTGTGTGTGTGTGTGTGTGTGTGTGTGTGTGTGTGTGTGCAAGGAAGGAGAGGTCAGAGAGACACACACAGACACTGCAGACAAAGAGCCACTGCCAGAAAAAGAGGGCGAGACAAACAAAAAGTAGCACTGCAGAGAGAAACAAAGCCATATATTTTTCTCTTTCATTGAAAGCTTCCTGCATTCTGCTATGCCGTAACAACAGCCGCAGGCATTGTGAGTCCAGCATCGACCACAACACACACACACACACACACACACTTGGAGGTAACACAAGCAGCCCAACACTGCTTGTTGCGCAGCACATTTCCTTGTATTTTCCACCTCATGAATTTAGAATAGGGTCGGAGCCTCCTGGAGGAACAGGTGCACGTTATTTTTGTATTTTAGTTTTCCATGCTACTTTTCCATGCTTGTGAGGGACGAGGGTACACACTTATACGCACGGACCGCACCGCCAGCATGCTCCAGCGTGTGAGGGAAGTAAAATGAGACGAAACCTCCCTGGAAGCAACGAGGAAGACTCTGCTGGACACTGAATCTGACATCATAAACTTTCTCCTCCACAAACAAAAACTCCACCGCCCCGTCCCTGCTTCCCTGCCTGCATTCTTCCAACTCCCTGCCTCTGCTGCCATGGCAACACAGCAGCCATATCCAAAAAAAAAACCACACACACACATTCAAATAATGAATTCAACCAAACGACCAAATAAATAATTTGCGAGGAATGGATTTAGAAATCAATGCATGAGTAATGCTCGGCTCTTTCATTTTAACTAGATATTTTACTGGATGTCTGTCTGTGTTTAGGTACTTTGGGTGCCCATCTGTCCAATAAATAAAACTTGATACATACCAGAACATAAATCCACCCACAGTTTAGATGAGAAAGCCCTGAGGTCTCCGTATCAATACCAGCTCCTGCATTTTGTGCATAGAAATTACCTAAGAGAAGCATAAAAATATGAGCCATGTATTCTTTTAATTAAATTCCTGCATAAATTAACATATTAACCTCAAACATCTCACATCAAAGGGATAGCAAATTCATATGTGTGTGAACGACAGAGAGAGAAGGGGAGGAAGGGAGAAATAAGAACTGGAATGTTAAATACAAAAAGAATAAAAGAAAAGACTTATGTCCACATCCACTCCCAACATATAGAATATCCAATGCACGTTCATGATACTGTGTTTACTGAGTTAGGGATTATTTTATCAGTTCCACAGAAAAGACTGAAACTCTAAAAACACTCAAATTACGATCCGGCTACATTAGTTTCCTCGTCTGACGAAGACAGCGAAGGCAACACACAGCTGACTGCACTGCTATTTCTACTGTTTTCTTTCTCTTCCAACAGACAAGTGGTAAATACGCCAGGGCATTCTTTCTCCGACTGCTTGGATTTTATGAAGGGGTCAAAATTCTAGTCATCAAAATCACCATGGCAACAAGACGACAGTCTGCTGCAGATACCGACTGATGTCCCACAATGTTGACCAAATGGCCTTTTTCTGCAGACCATAGTATCGACACCTTGTGCCTGCTCAGAATGTCACATAAATTGCATTTAAAGTTGGAAAAAAAAACTTTTTAAAGAAGTAAAACAACTTTTATGTTTGTCAACTGAAGGAAAACATATTAAGTGTAACTACACCCTAAATACATTTTTTTCAGTGAGCAAATTACATGTGTACAGTCAACCTGTTCTCATCCCAACAACATCTAATACAGCAGCATGGTCAGTGACCCTCGGCGTCTGATCCAGACGCACAAGGCACCCTTTTGGCTACGCTACGCTCAGATCTTTGACACAGACTGTGCCCACTGTTATTTGCAAGTAAACAGATTGGATTTGTGTGTTCATCACCAGCTTATCTGCATAGATTGCTGCGGTAACGACATAGGTGTCAGCAACTTTGTATTTGCACTGGTGACACGGCTTTTCAACACAGCAGCTTGAGAAATAGAGGTCCTTTAGCACTCCGCTAGTAGCAGCTAGCAGCATGGATCTGCCACTCTAGAGTTGACATCGTCATTGTGTGTTGTGGTCAGAGACACTATGGAATTAGAAATCCGATTGGAATCGCAATTCAAACCACCTCCAAAATGGGGTTTGGATTAGATTTTCAAAAATCGCATTTCATGTGGTTTTATCTGCTGGCCAGACCTCCTAAAATCAGTCTGGATGTGCCAAAATGGATTCGGACTGATAGTCTGACCAAGAAATGCAATGCGCTTTCAACTAACTCAAAAAACAACCCATCCCCAGCTATGACGTAGTATAAAGAACGAGAAAGTCTACATAAGGTGGAAGGGATAGGTGGAGGATGGGTCAAACAAATACTGGACTTTCACCCATGAGAGCGCTCTTTATGTCTCATGGAACCAAAAGACAACGTTGACTTTCTTTGAATTACCTAATGTACTTAACGTCACGTGGCGTAAATCACATGTCAACCATGGTGGCCGGACAATGGCGAGGAGAACCCAAGTACTAATTAAGTTAATGTGTTATTTACTCACATAAGTGAAGTTAGTTAACAAAGTACTTATTTTAACCCAAGCTATGATGATTTTTCTAAACCCAAGCGAGTATTTTTGTTGCCTAAACCTAGCATCCATAACGGACACTAGAGCAGTGTTTCTCAAATAGTGTGCGGCGTGATGCCAATCCAGGTGGGGTCATCCCTAAGTTTCCCAGGTTCTATGTTTCCTGGGTTCTATGTTTCCTGCTTACCACCCAAAAAGGTTCTATGTTTCCCAGGTTCTATGTTCACGCTCAACCAAAAAGGAAACATAGATACTCTCCCATCCAGGTGTGCCGTGGAAATTTGTGATAACCACATGTATTATGCCAATAATTAACTGGGCCTATACAGAAAGTTTATGAATGAATGAATTAATTAATTTTTAATTGAATGTATCAGTCTGTCATGATCATCTATTTCCTAATAAAGAGTCAAACTGGCTAAATACAGTAACTGAATTAAATTTAAAACAACTTCATGGGGAAACTATTTATCGCAGTTCGAGCATGAGAATTATTAGTGTGTGACACATCCAAAGCCCTGATTGACAGCCAGTGTGAGGGATGATACCACCTAGAAGAAGATAGCCGTGAGTGGGACAATGGATTGTTTTCTTGCACAGAGCAAATTACAACAAAGCACCAACGAAGACAACCTACCACCGCAACAGAGGAGGGGGTGTTTACTCTTGACCTGAGCCTTACATTGCTCTTTAAATACATTTTGTTTTACCTATGCCATGGTGCATTGTTCTCCCTGACAGAGCAGGGTGCACACATTCCCCAGCCACTTTTCCAGCCCACAGAAGGTGAGTCTATCAAAAGATTCTGAGTAGAATAATGCTTAAATGACTTGAAGCTGCAGGTTGCCAGTGTTTGTTTATCATTTGTCTCCCAGGTTTGGCATCCAGCATAGAAGTCCCAGATGTTTGGAACTTCCCACCAGCTTGTGAACACAATGAGAGTAACTGAATAGACCATTTTAATTGGGATTGTGTCGCCAGCAAATCATTTAGGTCCAAGTTTTACTTCCTGTCAGCTGTTAGCAAACGCTGCAACCTGGACCCATTTAGAATGGTAATGACTGGAAATGTGCCTGTCGCATTGTTCTCTCCTTTAAATACAGTAGTCGTTGGGTAAATCAAGCCATTTTAGGTTTAAATTAACATGTTATATATGCCTTCTGCACAAATACACTTTTACATGTTCATCTAGCATGTGTTTTAGAGCCTGTGAAGACTTAATATGACGGGGAAAGAGGGGGATGGCTTCAGTAAAGGTCTGTAATATTTATGTTCACCTCTGTTTCACCTCTGTTAGAATGTTATCTGCACCTTAATAGTTACTGTACTGTACATGTATAGCTGTGTGTGAGGGGTGCTTGGCAGACGCTGCAATAATTTAAAGCCAAGCTGGCATTTTCATGACCTGTAATGTTTGAGTGATAAAACTGAATACGGCATCGAAATGGGTGCTTAATGTGTGTCCGTGTGACACAGAAAGCTCATTAGATAGATATGAGGGCATGCTTCCTTAAACCGGGGTTGCACAAATTGGTGTGTGTGTGCAGATGAAGATGAAACTGAACACCAATCTTTCATTTTTTTTTTCTCTCCTCACCTTTGCTCTCTGCATTTCTCTTGCCTGCTTCCTTTATTTTCTTTCCTAAATTCTAATCTTCTTGAATCGTCTACTCTCATACAGTAGTGTTCATTTTTTAGGGGCTTTCCCGCCCAGAAAAATGAGAGCACAGGTCTTGAAACAATCAAGGTTTATGTTTTCCTCACGCAATCTCTTATTGCCCTGTGACGACTACCACTAACAAGGAAATGCTGAAGTAGTATGGCTATGTTGTAGCATGCAAAATCTCTTGGGGAGGACATCAGGGTTGGGAGTTAAAAGCTTCTGTCACCAGGGTTGGACAATGTCTATTGAATTGGCATATGACACTATCTACATCGCAATGGACAATGATACCGTTGTCTGTGGGGGTTTATACGTATTTATGTTCGACATTAATTACTATATTAAGTTTTTGCTTATTTGAGCCTATTCACAGCCCATCCTCAATTAATCACCAGATCTATCCTTCTTTTTTCTACCTCTAGCCCTCAATCCTATATTTACTGGTATATGTTTCTTTATGCCAGTAAACAAAAAACAAACAAAGAGGCAGCCAGCTCAGTAGGTGTGAGTGGATATTGATCATTGATGACAAATCTTCACAATGGAGGCCTCAAACTCAACCACGAAAAAAGGTACCACTTTGCCCATCCGGCAGTACTTTGGATTTTGGCCTAACAAAATAGGTCAGACACTTCTGAAGTGTTTGTGCCTATATAAAAGCATGCTTTCATTGGGCAGTAAACAGTGTGATAAATAACCTGTTTTTCCTTCAGTAAATCAGGTGCAAGGAGTTATTATCATAATGAGAATAAACCATCTTAATTTTTGTGCTCTCTCATTGACATTCAAGAAAATACATATTCATAGGCTCTGCGGCGCTGAATTTTTGCACCCTGGTGTGCATCTTCAGTTGGACTTGAAAAAAGTAACCCTGCAAATCCTTTCTCTACCAACAGTCAACATCTGTTAAAGACTTTGATATTCCCCTAAATGTAAACCTACATTAACTGATTCTTTGGCTAATTTGAGGCAGCAGAAACAAGCTTCAAACACAACACTGAGCATCACCTTTTTACGTTGTTATGGCAAACCCATCGGTTAACAGTTGGAGTTGTCTCGCCAGCCAACTGACTAGTGTTAATCCAATATTATCTCTCTTTTTATCTCAATTTTGTTCCCCACCAACTCATGTGAGTGTAGAGCAGGTTATAGAGCCTATTTTTCTTAAACAGCTTCTTGATGGGAGCCAAAACAGTACATTAAGGAGCCAAGAAACGCTCTTGCTGGTGGGTGATGTAATGCGAGCAAAGCTTGAGTTTCGACACAGAAAATCATATCAGCGGGCTGGTAAACAATCCAAATTACAGCTAAGTAGTGCACTAAAATATGTTTCTGATTTGATCAGCGCTGTCTAGTTTTACAGTTTGATCAGAGGTTGATCTGAGTTTTAGCAACAGCCCAATAACCAGCCAAAATGAGAAAGATGAGCAGGGGGACCTGGGTGCTGGTAAGATGGTGATAAGTTTGCCAGAGTGCATTTACACATACTACCCACACTGTTACGATAGAGAGCTGGCTGGAAATCAGCAAAATATCCTTTAGAAAGATGCTTGGATTGTTATGGAGCACTGAGCATTGAAAAGCACTGACAAACAATTGGCTCCTGCTGACAGAAAACACTTGTGTGTAATCTTAGAAGGCAGTGACTGAAAATCTACTGTATGTTGTAAAGTGTGGAGGATGTGTTTATGTTTTTACGTTTCCCCTTTCCTCTTATCTCTTCTTTTTCTAACCCCTCTCTTCCCTTTTTTGCAACATTTTTTTTCGGTCTCTCATAACATGAAACTGTGACAGCAGTCAAAAGTTTCCAGCTGTGAATTTCTCACTCAGATGTTCACTCAGACTCAAATCAAGCGATATCAGTGTTACATTTTCAGTCTATTTGTGTGTGTTTTCTCATTAATGTGTGTGTGTACTTACATTGCATGCCAATTACTGTATTTTTAGGTGCTGACATCAGCTGTGAAAGCTCGACACCATTCTCAAGACACCAGTGTAAAGTCACTGCATAAGTCACAAGTGGTTAAAAGATGTGGAGATAACACTAGATGTATGTTCATGTCAACTATATTCACATATTATCCCTCCCATCTGAGAGACAGCAGATCATTTTATAAGTGGGTATGTAAAGCAGCATGACAAGCAGAAAAAAAACCCTCATGCATCCAGACACACTTTCTCACGCCCCTCAGCATGTGATACTGACGTCGTAGGCACTATTTGCATCTGTATGTGACACATCGCTGTCTCCTGGGTGAAAATACTTCTAACACCTGGCTAAAGCTGTCAATCTGTCGCAGTTAGGTTTAGGCAACCAAACTACTTGGTTAAGTTTTTTAAAAAACAAAACATGTTTTGGGTTAAAATGTGTAGGTAACATGATGTAAATTTTGTGATGGACAGACAAACGTTTCATAGCGTTGTATTAAAAAAGCATTAATGTTTGGTTTTTCACACGATACAAGCAGCAGTGTCCTTGGAGACAGGCTGTTTGGTTGACCATCCACCACTTCTTACACCCGCCCTACGCAGAATTCCTTGCTCTTGATACTACATCAGTTGTTCTTAGCATCAAGTTTTGCAGCGGATGGGTTTACTTCAGAGTTGGTTGAAAGCCTGGTGCGTCTTGTAGGGACGCCAAACACTACCATCGGCGTCGATATCACAGGCTGGATAACTTCTGTAAGGTGCATATCTCTTTAAAGGACCTTAGCACTTAAAAAATGCCAGAATTCCAACATGCGCTAAACCTGTCTTCCTCATGAATTACCTCCGCAGTTATGCCATCATATGTAACTTGAATTAACAGATCAAGATGAACTGATTTATGTCATGCTCATTGCTTCTAAAGCTTGGGTAAAGACATAGAGATAGAAAAAGGAGATGCTGAAACAGGACGGCGGTGTTCGCCCACGACAAATTAAACACACGCCTTGTTGCACCAAATCCATATAATGAGAAACACAAAGCAGCAAACAGAGGGGGGAAAAATGGGAATACAAAGGGAGGAAAAGAAGAAAAACTAAGTGAAGATATAAGGCCATGTCTAAGCCTGCATAAATTCCCATTTCTCTTTTGAATAATAACAGTTTCATTCCGGAGTGAAAAATGGGGAAGGCTTGGGTAAGTGGTGAAACTTTTAAATCCGTGGTTCCATGCTGGCGGAGTGGGAATAAATTACTCTGTCAGAGTCAAACTATGGAGACACAGCTACGCTTGTTAAAGTGGAGAGCGTTGGAAATGCCTCCAACCCTCAGTCATTACCCATCATTTCTCAGGTTCCACTGCCAACTCCGTCGCATAATTGGGTCTGTGCTAACTCTGTCACCATCAACAGTCATTTAGATGTAAATATAAGGGCAGACGATGTAAGAAAAGCTCGGGACTTTGATAGGTGAGACTCAGCTGACTTTTCTTTTCAAATCTGAGATTGCGTCGAGAGCTAAAACTGAGCCTGAATGGCGTACGAAGCGAGGGTTCAGACAAATGGATCGTATCAGATGAATAGAGTTTTCCTTGAGGAAATTTGGAGAAATGTAAGTCAGTGCACTTCATTTATCCATCTGTCTTTCTGTCTCTGTCATTCTGTTTTCAAACAGTTCACTGTAGGTCTACTCTTCTGTTTTAACTTTCAGATCTCTCTGCATTTTTCTTTTCTAGGCTTGCAGTTAAAATGAATTTACATCTCACTGTACTTAATTATTCCGTCTGCGGCAGACATCAACTTCCTCACACTGAATTCTTGAAGAGTGTTGAATATGAAACAGGAGTTGGACTTAAGGGGGTAAAAAGACATTTTCAAAAATGCAAACAAAGGCTGGAGGCCCTGCAGGGGAAATGTATACTGTCTGGTCTCACATGTGATTTAAGCTCTGTTTTATTATACATCTCCTTCCATTTCTTTGCTGTGGTCTCCTTTAAAAAGCAGAAATGTTTTACGGATAATTAAATAAACATCATTGAGATAAGTCTAATCTGATTTCAATTTACAAGAGCTGAGGTACAAAAGTTGTAAAAACTCCGGTGATTTAGCTGGGGGCGTTTTTTTTCCAACGTCTTTAATGTACTAAAGAAAGTCTTGCAGATCCAAGAAATTCAGCCTTAGAAAACTTTGTGTGATTTCAAATGAGTGACAGTGTGAGAATAAGATTTTTCATGCCTTTAAAGTCTGGGAATAAATACAGATAGATGAGACATGAGCTGGGGTAGTCAAGAGGAAGAACAGAGAGAGATCATAAGTGTGAAAAAGTAAAAGGAGAGAGGGAGAACTGTGACAGTAAAAAAGGAAATGAGAATTATATGGTAAGAGGACAAGTACTGGAGCATGTCTAGGACATTTTTACTGTGATTAAGACAACTTGCAGCCCAATAAGCCAGTAGCTCAGTCCCAGGGATAGCACGGTGGCAAGGACAGAGGATGGCGGAACAATGAGCAAAGAGGAGAGTGAAGCAGACAAGATATCATAATGAAACAAAAAAGAAGAAGGAATCAGAGAAAGTCCAAATGGTTTGAGCAAAATAACCAGACAATGAGACAGATGGAGTGCATCGATTACTCTTCCTACATCCCGGCATTCCAGCAATCTGACATGGATCGTTGTCGAAGCAACAATGCAATCGCAGTGCCGAGAGAGTTGTAATTCTGCCCCATTCACTCCCAACTAATCAGCCTCTTCCAGCTCACCATCCATCAGCCTGTTGGGTAGTGTGTATATTTGTGTGTGTGTGTAACTGAGAAGACGACAGAGGGACGCTATGAGTAGTTGTCCATGCACATGCATGAGTAGTTACCTAAGTTTGATTTATTAGCAGCAAGGCAGGGAGTAACCAAAGACATCCACAGTAAGTTCATCAGTGCTCCACTCACTGGTCCTGCCAGGTGGGAGACAGCAGGACTCATTTGTCTTTGTGTGGGAGAGGCCCTGTGCATCATGCCTGATCTGGTCTCCAGCTGAAGAGGGACTCGCCATATCTCAGGGATGTTCTACTAGACAGGCAGAAGGAAAGTCCAACCTAGGACTGTAATTCAGCTTGAATGCCTGTGTTAATCATTGCAACTGCAATCCCTAAGTACTGGTCACTGAACTGAAGTCACTGTAGAAGAAACTGAGCTGCCTTATTGTCCTTGTGTTTTGTGTAGATTTAGATCAAGGTATTAATCACTTAATTTTCTGCCATCTATTCTAAACAAACAGCCTTGATTGTTAAGAACGATTGATTTGTCACTCAAAGCTATGAAAAGGACCCCCAAAGTTTGTCTTTCCTGTGGAAGTTGCTGTGCTCTAGGCGCCTGCCTTTTTTGCCCAAGCCATCTGAACTCAAGTTGAAAAATGGCCCCACGTCATCTCTTTTTTGCCCTTTTTTTCTGCCATCTTTGTAGCTTCCTCTTCCATACCTACTGCTGCTACCTATTCACTACTTTTTAACGTAGTCCTGACCTCACCTCTACATTGTTACTGACTATGAACATCCCATGAACATTCCGAACACATCAACATCAGAAGAAACTAAGAAAATACAGGCAAAGGGCAAGTCTCTCACACAAACTTCTTGTGTGTCATAAGTGACGATTGACAGGAAGTACTTTTGTCTGAGTAAATACATTAGTTTTTAAGAGTGTCCCCTTTAACGAAATGGGAGACATATGTGCGGTCTCCATTTTACAAAGCCATGACGGAGCGGTCAATTCATCTGTTTTGAAAGTTCAACAAAAACTGCACACAGCATTTCTTACAGTTGTTACTGTGCCTAACTTTAAAAAGCATCCATTTAAACATATACTGTACCTGCACACTGATCTTCTCAGAGTTGTTAAGCTTCATTAGAGCCCTTTGAGGAACTGTATATATACAAGCTTAATGAGATTAAATGAGGCTTAAAAGATCTGACAGAACTAGTGCACTTTGTGATATGATGCAGGTGAAGGATCTAGCCCAAATAATAATAATGAAAAATGAGAGGTTATGGTTGCTTACCTGCCAGATTGCCTTGCAGGCATCGTTCTAGCTCACCAGGTTTTGGCACTCTTTGTCACAGATTTTTATACGTTAGTGCAAATTAAGTATTTCACAGCTTTCACATTGAGTTCTGGGTGCCGAATTTGCATGTGGCACGCCTTCTGATCCAATTTGGGTGAGGAGCACATGTTTATGGGCTATTATTATCCGAGGTTTCTCATTGATTTCAGTTCCTCTTACGTGAAGACATGTACAAATAAACAACAGCACCAGGTTTCAAAGTGATCCCACAGTCAACATGACAGTATCACACTTTCCTCTGTTTGTAGTGTCTTAGATCGTTATTACATTTGGTTTCATGGCTTTTGTTCCTCCATCTGTCTGCTGAGTAAAAACACGGAGACTAATTTTCTCGGTATTTCTGCATCAACATACAATGGGTTGGAAGTGATCATGAGAGGCAACTTCGACAACATCAAAGTTAAATTCTGCTTTGATCGCTGACTGTAAATCTAATTTCCTACAAATGATGCTTCCAGCTTAAAGCCGCTAAGCTACGTTAAGCCTTTTCCTAAAATCACCCAAGTGACAGTTTGTATTATGGTGAAACTCTTTTTTTTCTCTTTTTACCAGATGCAATGAAAGAGGATTGCATTTAAATGAGATGATGTGAAGATATGAAATAAATACAAGCTTTAATTAGAGTCTGTCCCTGAATATGTCCTTGTATCTGTACTGTAAGAATGTGTTTGTGCTGTGTATACATTTTCTCATCATTGCATGATACCTTCTTCTTCCTGTCCGTGATTTCTTCATGCTAAAAATATTTGGTGACATCTGCACTTTCTACAGTGGGGAAGCATTTAACACAAGTTTTATTCCTTCAGTTTTTTATGCCATCTTTCCACATGCATGTCTCCAAACCAGTGTTTATTTTATGTCTATTTCTGATTTAGTCTCAGTTTTTAGACAAAAATGCTCATTAGTTTTAGTTTAGTTTTAATCAACAACTCATAACATTTTACTCCAGATGGGTTTAGTAATTTTTTTTTTAGTCATTTTTAGAGTCATTATTTTTATTTAAAAAAAATGTTTCTCTTTCATCCAATAAGGCTTATACAGGTATCAGAAATTAGAATGAAGGTGGCAGGTTGTATTAAGTGTTGAATTTCATTTAGATATTTTCTTCTACAGCTACAAATCATTTCTACACATTTCCAAGCAGAGCTTTTGGCAGGTTTAAAGGATAAGCACACACTCACTGATCATCATTTCAAAAGTTAAATATATCTCTATTTATGGTCTTTAAAATTTCAACACCACAAGTAACTCATTTGAGACCACAACTAGGATCTGTATTCAGGTTCACTGTTAACTCTGTCTCACCAATCTCACTGTGAAGAAGCAGAAAAATAACATTATTTCAGCCTGGATTGTCTCTAAATCTGCAGCGTGTTAGTCTGGAGGTTTAAACTGTTCTCTCACAGATTTCATTTCAGTCAGACCACTGAGTTCAGACTGTTAACTCACAACACAGCCTCCTACCTGCCTGTGAAACAGCAATCAAACCACAAAGCTTCTCAAGCCAGCTCGGATCTGAGATGAGTTCTGTAGGGATCAACCAATGTGGCCACTTGCTCTGCTACCGTTGAGCAGCTAACAGGCAGAGAGCTAGCTGCTAACAGATCATCAACAAATCATACATTTTGTCATAGTTTTTTACTGTCAAATATCTATTTTCACACGCCAAACTTTTTGTCTTCATCATGGAAAAAAAAAAGGATGTTGGCGTTAACATTTTTCAGCGTAGTTTTCATTAAATAAATTAACACTGTTCTGAATTTATGTTTGCAGTATAGTTGTGCGTCCATGCATGCTAAGTTATTTCACATCTTGTCTGGTTTACCAAAACATCCTTTGCAAGGGGAGGAAGTATTTTGGGGACAGAGCTTTGGGATAGAACTCACAAAGCACCTTGAAGTTTTTGGCGGTGTTGTGCCAACATTCGTTGTTATCATTCATTTTAAAGCCCTTCTGCACACAAAATAAGAAATAAAAAAAAATTAAAATAAAAAAATATATATATGAAAATAAAAAAAAACAGATGAGGAAGGGAAGGGAAGGGAAGGGTTACTGGAGCAGAACGGAGAAGAGGCTTGAAAGTGCTTTTAAGTTGTGCAGGCAGATTCTTTTTCCCAAAAAACACAGAACACACACACACACACACACATACTCACTCACATTCACATCAAAACAGCACACAGGCAAAAAACACACACCGACACACAAAACCCACTTATATACACACATAAACAAATATGCATCCATGAAATCACAGTGCAAACACACATACACCTTGCCAACATAAGCTTCACAAACACACACACACTCCAGGACATGCACACACACACACACACACACACACACACACACACACACACACACACACACACACCCCTATGTGTACCAACCGGTGCAGTAATATTGCTGAAATTACTTTTGGGGCTTAGCAGCAACTGGCTGAGCTTTTTTCTCTCCCAGATCTCTGGACTTGAAGAGGCCAAATAGGGACGGAAAATAAGAGGACACACACACACACACACACACACACACACACATTCACACACATATTCTCACACACACACACACACACACACACACACCCAAAAACCCTATTTCTCTCTCACTATCTGTATGTCTGTCTGCCCAGCACTCGCTCTTGCTCCGTCATAAGGGAATATGAGGAGTTCTCACCTCTGTCAAGAAAACCACTGAAGCTGAAATGGACACAATACATCAAATTTATGGCACAGAGGAACATACAGTACAGGCACTAACACACACTTAAACATGGTAAAACACCATGAAAAAAAAAAAACACATACAGGTTGTAGTGTGTGTTGCGATGTAACTCTGAAACTTAAACTTGCCGATAAGATTCAGCTCAAACGAGGCAAATTTATGTGTCTGGCTACAGGGCCTTGGAATGTGCAATGTAATGTACTGCGTGTCAGCAAAAACTGCTTTGTGGGAGGCAAATCTAATTATTCCTTCAATTCCCCTCCACTAGTAATCACTGAGACATGGCTGAATATACGGTGGTGATTTTACAGGTTGATAAAGAATCGCAGGCAACCCCAGAGTTTCCCGGATAAGAGAAGGTAATTTCTGTTGAACTTAATACTGAGGCGGCTGGATAGAATTGCTAAAAATGGCCATTTCGGCTGGATGGGATGAAATTCACAGAGCTGCTCAGGGTAATAATTACCATCCCTAGATGTCCTCTGGCAATACTAATGCCATCCACAGAGGGCTGTTAACTTCTAATAGATATTGTCAATTCCACCCAGGTGAGAAATTGGCAACATAAGGCTAACATAAGAGGGATTATAATAGAATCTGGAGACGTATGTTAATGATCTCTTCAAGATCATTTATATTTAAGAGTTAAATCACAATAACTATTTTCAACAGAGCAACAAAAGCAAATACTGAATTGTTTCACTTCAAGCAACAGCGCTGCATAGTCAGTGTACTCATTGTAGACAAAATTACACACAGGGATGTACAAATACATATTTAAAGGTTTAAGAAATACAGGAGCTCACTTATACAAGGACGAGCACACCGCAAACCACAAACCAACAGCATAAACAAGTCTACAAGCAACTGAGAGTTTGGGGCCTTTCATGAGGACGACAAAGACGGCTTCACCTTGAGATGAAAACCAAGGCTAGCGTAATTAGTTACAAATGGATGGGTTGATGTTTGCGCTCCCTGCGCGTGTGTCTGCGAGTGTGTTGATGAATAGTATCAGTCTTAAGTTGTGAGGGGAGTGTAATCAAGGACAAGAAACGCAGAGCTAAATCGACCCGAGGGAGATGCGTCGTCAGTTGGATGTGAGTTAGAAAGAGTGTGTTTGTGTGCCTTGAACAGCATCTTCTTGAGCATCTATCTGTTTTTTGTG
The DNA here is from genome assembly GCA_035609425.1 of Epinephelus awoara. Classification (NCBI taxonomy): domain Eukaryota; kingdom Metazoa; phylum Chordata; class Actinopteri; order Perciformes; family Serranidae; genus Epinephelus; species Epinephelus awoara. Next base: position 16,604,578 of record CM069316.1, on the reverse strand, counting down.
TGGCCATGTGTGTGTTAACAGAACTTTGTGACGGACATATCACTATACTCAACTTGTGACACGTTTGAGAACTCTTTGTGTCCCAGCTCTTTAACAGAAACCTTACTATATATCATTATACAGGAGTGAAAAATTAGTCGTCAACATCTGTTGACTATGACAACAGCTGGAGAAAAACCAGATGCAGAAATAGGATGTAGGCTCCACAGGATGATTATTTTCTTTGGCAACTAGCACATTTTCCCCAAATGATGTTCAGATTTTTATTATCTCAAATCGGGGTGTGCACGATTAGTTGTCTAGTCGATTAAAAGTTGTGTCCCATGCAAGTTAACAACAGAAGTACCAGCTGGTTAAACTTATTATTAAAACAACCCAGAGGAAAACAGGAGTAGTTGTCAATGGGGTGCAAGGCTAGTGGCTCTTGTCATCTTCCTCTCTCTTTTTAACACACATGCACAAACACGCATGCGCATCCACACGAGTCAAATGGTTTAAGTTTAAGCTCCCGTTTACACATCAGGGATATTAGTCCTTCAGGAGCATCCTGATTCTTAAATGGCTTGAAAACTAGTGCATTTAGCTGCTGTAAATGTAAAAGAAATCTCCACGGGGGAGCGCGCCCCCAGATCCCTCTGTGTTTAGACTATGTGTGAGAGAGCTTGCGTTCAATATAATCACTGTAATCACAGTGCAGTACATTTCACTTCTCATAAAACATGTAAAACATATCAGTCTTTTGGTCCCAGCTCTTTTAGTACAACCCTATTATAAATCATTATATGTATAATGCATGTTTTATGTAATATAATCAAAGTCATTACCCCGGATCATTATATTATAAGAATGGTGCTGAAACTGTGTAGAAGAGTTACTAACTCATTTCAGTGTCCTCATGAATAATAATATATGCTATGATTTCTATAATGCAAGCTAAGTGATTTTCCAGCCCAAGTGTGGTCTGAAAATACTGCGTACATGCTTATAAATAGACGTATATTATGTATAATATGCATCACAATGCATTTCAATTAAAGTTTGATTCTTCCCGTCTGAATAAAACAACATAAGCCGGTAGCAAGACTTGGATAATGACGAGGGCCAACTCCATTGTGGAGGGCAAGAGTGGACTGAAAGCGAACTAAAGAGGCAAAGCTAAGCAAAAAGGCGGGAGATTAGTTTAGAGCCAGAGAACTAATTAAATGAATCTGGAGATAAACGTTTAATTATTTTCTCTCGGCCCTTTTTCTCCTGCTCATTTTCTTCCCTTCTTCATTACTGCCTCGCAGAGCGTCTGTGGAGCGGCCAGTGTCAGGGGGAGGTGACTGTTCTGAGCCAGTGAATTCAGTCCACACACACACACACACACTTTCTCTCTCACTCCTTCACTTCACTTCCTAACCCAAAGAATCACCCACAGCCTCTCTCATTGACAAAAACTCTCCTTCTCTCCCACACACACACACATACTTGCACACACACATCCTCTCCTCCTCCGTCTGCAGTGTGTCTGAATGTAGATGTGGTAGTTTTAATCCCAGATGCATTCCGCAGGGAGGTGAGGAAGGGTACTGGAAGGAGAGAGGGCCGTGACTTGATTTAAAAGATTCCCTCGGTAAGTACGCTGCCACCTCTTGTTTTATAGTACAGTGATCCATATGCTGCGAACACAGCTCGATATAGGAGGCAAGATTCAGCACCATATGCTGCGATTTTCATGGTGTGGGTGAGCAGCAGGGTAGCATAGACTACATTCACATTTCAGTGCTTAAAGCTCAATTCCAATGATCTCCCCAGATTCAATCTTTCTGCCCAGACTGCTCATATTCATGTTTGATAAGACCCATATCTGACGTCAGTGTGAGCAGATCTCTGCGCTGAAACTCCTCATACCAAAAATGTCACATATGAGGAGTGGCCGAAGAGATGTGGGCGTGGCTTGGAGAGGAATAAGGAGTGGTTGTGGAGGGTTTCACGAAGGAGCAGTTCCTCCAAACCTTAGGATATCCACAGCTACATTCTAATATCTCTGTCAGCACCTCACGACAACACTGTCACAGCATGTAGGCAAGCTGTCAGAGAGCGTCGATGTGGATGTATGGGAAGAACACACATGGATTCCAATATGGCCGCTCTCACAGCGCTCACATGGCCAGTGATCGGCCAGTGACCACGTATGAAAGTGCCCCAGATTGGAAAAATTGGATTTCTATGTCCTCACTGAAAAAACAGATTTGGGCCTTTTAACAGGACCACAGCCATAGTGAGTAGGGAGACCATCCTTGAGCACCTCTTTTGTGGGGCTTCAAATGTCTGAACAATACAGTGAAACACTACCAGATATGATTTTGCACTGAGAAAAAAGGAACTCTGAAAAAAAAAATACCCTCAGGGAATCAAAGGACTGGTAGAAAAGAGAGAGATTACCCGTTTCAAGAGGTCTCTTTGATGTAGGATGTGATGTGGTGCACTCTTTACCACTACAAAAGGACACTACCTTCTTGCGTGACCTTTGAAACCACTCCCTGACAAATCTCCCCCAAGTTGGCCTTTGCATTATCTGTTCATTAACCTTTAATCACGCAGTTACTTCTGCTTTATTGTGTACATAAGCAAAAAAAACAAAACAAACGTTGCATTATGCATCCTGTTTGTGAATGGCTACTAATGATGAGTAAACACGTTTGGCCAATGCTCACTGAGCTGTGTCTGTTACTAGTTCTGCATGACTGGAAAGCCATGGCTTGGGGTGACAGCACACAGGCTGCATACGCTGGAAAAGTCACGGTGAATATATTTCAGGATGTGAGCACAGCTGAACGAACATGTTTTACAGTTGCACCGCCAGATCTACACAGGATGAGGAGACTTTTGAAACAAAATATGTTCAATACACGAAGTAATGGTGACGATCGTATAGTTCAGCGATGATTTGTAGGTGGGAGTCTTCAGCAGAAGCAGCATATCCAGGGTTTGCATCCATTCGTTGCTGTAACCTCAAAGTTATTTCAAGTTTTCCCTAAAGCAGTCCTTTTGAAACAAAAAAGATTTTGCTGACTGCCGCGTGCCTGAAAAATTAGTCGTGCAGAATTTTCTACACAGCTCCTCCTGGGAGTGGAGCAAACACAGCAGCTGTGGAGCGGCAAGCATAAGTAGGACATATTCCGTTTCAAAGGCTGTATCGGAGAAGTAAATATTGAACTTTTTCCAATGTGTTAAATAAGAAAGGAAACAAGACGAGTGCAGGGCGACTGAGGCGGAATCGAAGTGGTTCTGTAACTTGCGCTGGCACCTTCGCACACACGCCCAGTAACCTCCTGACTCACGCTAACGAGACTCGAGGATCTATTCTGGAACTTTCTGGTGATTAATATGCACGCACTCCCACGCACGCGCTCACACATTGTCAAGAATCATCAGTGAACAATTACACACCAATTAATATGGATGTTTGGTATCAGTATGCAGAGTGCCTTGTAAGCTGCAATCATTACACTGCAATCACAAAATAATCACCTAGAAATTCCCTGTGGCTCTGCGCGCGTATGTGCGTGTGTGTGTGTGTGTGTGTGTGAAAGTGTGTGTGAAAGTGTGTCTAAAGACGTCCACCTGCGTCACTATGTGAATGTCTTTGTGTGTGTGAGTGCATTTGAATATGTCTGTGTATGTGTGTGTTTGCAGGGGCAGGGAGTGCTGCGCATCTATATTAGGACCCCTATCATTATTCTGTCCCTGTCCCCACTTCCTTGTCCCATTCTTCTTCTATTCTCTATGTCTCCCCTTCTATTTCTCCCACTCTACAGCTTGATTCATAACTATAGTACACACACACACACACACACACACACACTCACTCTGAACTCTCCCTCTTCGGTCACATTCTCCTCTCCCATCCCTTCATCTTCTCAGTTCTGTTCACATCTGCAGAGCCGCAGACTACACAACTGACTGACTGCTGTCACAGCATGTAGCCCTCCCATACACACATATATCAGGCAAGATAGTGCACTATCTGCTGACTCCCAGAACACAGATACACACACTGCTGAGGACTGCTTTTACTCCTTACAGTGGCACACACACTGATCTGACACCACAGTAAACATCTATGTGCTGACTGCCACAGCACACAGCCCAAGGCGAGCCGGCTCCAAACACGCACAGAGAAGGGGATGGACCGATAGACGGCAGCCCAGACATGCACCGAGCTGTCATCTCTACATCAGCGCATCCCGAAAAAGAAATGGAGGGAAAGACAGGGGGGGTTAAAGATCAACGGAGGGCAATAAAAACATAAAGATCCCAACTGATACTCCCTCAAATGGATTATTTACGTGCCTTTAGTCCCGTCAGTCGGTAAATATTTGTCGACATCCAACGCAATGTGTTTTCAATAAACATTTGAGACATAAACAGGGAAACCGACACCATTTTGATCTGTCAACATCACTTGGAGGATTTCATAAACTGATTTGAGGCAGCGTTCACCCAAACTTGATGCTCTCAGGACCACAGGGACCGTGCTTTTAAGTCTTACATCAAAACAGACAAGTGATCTGTCTCTCTGTGTTTCTCTCCTTTTCTGTTTCTGTCACTCCCATTTACTCCACTGTAATTTACTCTCATCTCTCTTGCCCTTATCAAATGAAAGATTGAACATGCCAACATATTAGATGGTGTTCAACACTTAATAATGCTTTATTCTTTTTTTTGTCACTCGCCTGTGCATGTTTGGAGCATGTGCGGCCAATTCCAAAGCACAACACCCCCGGCAGCAAATATCGTTGACATCCACTTATCCACTCTGCTTATCCAACAGCCTGCAGCACTGTTAAAAACTACATACATATAGAAGCATAAAGGAAGCAAAGACCGTGCTTGTCCATCAAACGCTTGCTGTGATAACTCTCCGTCTCCACTCACTCGCCACAGCCTGCAATCTGCAGCCTGAAATTTACCCCAAGTGTGAATTTTCCCCTGAGTTTCCCCCAGAGATTTAAACAACTGGTTTCCGCTCTGTTCTTGTTATTGTTCTCTCCAAATTACAGGCTTAAGCCACTGATCATGCATCACACCCAAAAGTACACTATAAATAGCTATATCATAGTTATTATATCCTAACAGGCGGAAAACAAATGGCAAACTTGCTTCCTAACAGTTTTTATTGGTAGTGTAGGCCTCCATTCAGCTCTCGTTGAACTCCATTCAAATTATAAACACCACCAAATGCTTCTGTGAAAGTATGACATACCACTTATAGGAAAAGTAAATGCTCACCATTTTCTCCTTAAAATACACACCACAAAGTCTCAAAGAGTTTTTACAGTATAGAAAACACCAATGCACATCTTTTGATCTACTGTATTGACCAAGATTCGATAATGTCTTTGCTCCTAGAGCTGAGATTAGGGTTGGGTACCAAACTCGGCAGCTTTAAGGGTACCAACCAAATTACGTCAGCATTACCGTGTACCTACTCACATTAAATCCATCGGTGGCAAATGTCAGAACCTGAGAGCACATCTGGGTGACAACACCGGGTTTAGACGAGAGGCAGAAGTGCCCTGACGTGCCCTGAAGCCTGGAAGCCAGCCATGGAGCTCCAAGGCCAGCAACAGAGCACTGCAGAACTGTTGAGCTACGTTGACGAGTTAGAATATTGTAACCCTACTTTTAACAGGTAAAACTGAAACCTAGGATTACAAAATGTCAGTCTCATGAAGATAGTTTTAATCAGTATTAATCATTTTACTAAGAACTTCACAGGAGTCTCTCACTGACTCCTGAGAGTTCATAGACCCTTAAACTAAAGACCACCGGTCTACACTGCAGGTGCGAACCATCCAACATCCATATATCATAACACTCTGAGCTCCTACCAGTTTCTCTGGAGATCTGGATGAAGGCCTCAACACCGCTCTCTCCATAGTTGCCCTCTGAGGCCAGAGTAGACACGTAGTTCCACTCCATTGCCGTGACGATGTCCATCATGGCCTGGGCCTGGTAGGAGTCTGGCGGTACCACGCGGGAGAAGAAGTCATAACGAGTGTTGTCGCTCAGTTCTGGGGCTGTGGAGGCGTAGCTGATCTGGGGGATCTGGAGGAGAGAAGGAAACAAGAAAATCAGCTTCAATCATTGAAGCTTGAATGATTGTGATACAGTGTCACTTTTCCGTTAATTGACTTACAGTTGGCAGAGTAAAATGTCTTAAGGTTGGAGTGATGTTTAATTTAATCATTCAATTTCATTTCATATTTATTATCCCAATCAATTCCTTTGCCAGCTAGCAGACAAAAATAAAGGTTAGAAAGAAATGAAAGCCAGGCTGTGATAGTTCTCATCTATTGTAAGCCTTCATGCATAGTTTAGGATGTATATGTAGGAGCAAGGTTATAAAGGCTTCCCACTCCCTGCGGGATCGCTGTGATTAATAATTCTCTGGGATGTGAGGAGACGTTGTCATTGCGAGTGTTAAAATTCAACTGCAGCACTGTCGACGCATTGTTGGCTCAGAGATGTGAAAGAAGCAAACAAACAATTTGAGAGTGAACAAGTGTGGAGGGGAGAAGCAAGAGTGGTAAATAATTGGGAAGCAGAATGTGAAATGAGATCGAGAGGTAACAAAGAGGGAAGCTGGTGATGCAAAGTGCTGACATTTTTTGACGGGGGTGTCGTGGGCCGGCAGTAGGGGACATTTTGACACGGGGAGGACGGACACAAAAAGAGACAGCAGGGACCAGCGAGGCGGACAGACAGACAAAAAGCACAACAGGCCGATGGGAGGATGGAAAGATAGAGGTTGACAGCATGACAGGACACACACACACAAACACGTGCAGGTATTGCTAGTGATAGGTAACATAACAGGGGGAAGATGTTAGATGGCTGACAGGCGGATTGATTTTCCCCCCAGACAGAGGAGGACAGCAAGGAAAGACCCTGTGCCTGCCAACACGTCCACAGATGTTGGACAGATGTCTCATCGGCATTCAGCGGAAGCAAGACTTAACTGGCAATCTACACCGAAACATAAGGTGTGTCAGCTTTCTGTTTCCTACACACAACCACAAATATAAATGTCAGTGATTGCTGAACACAGCAAAACTCACTGCATGAATAGATTCAAGACGGACAGCAAGTGTGGGTGTGAGTGTGTGTGACTGGAATGTTTCTGAAGCCCATCACTCACTGTCTTTATTCCCTTTGAGCGTCATCTGAAGTCCCTGCCACCCTGCATCCATGCTTGTCTTTGCCATTTTGAAAGGTCAGGGATCTTTCCTGAGTTTTGCAGGACTTTCTAAACGGTCCCTCCACTGCAGTGAGAAGGTGTAAAATCGCACCGAATCCAGGAATTTTATTTGAAGGCGCCTTTCTTGGCACTCAAGGACACCGTACAGATACATGTATTAGACTTTCTTTGGCCGCAGCAATAGCAAAAATGAATTCTTACCCAGAGCAGTATTCATTCACCTCCTCGAGCAAAGAGCAAACAGCCAAAATGTTTTTCATCTCAGACAGCAATCAATGTACACCACTAAGTGGACGGCATCTCTTCTTTTTCTCAGGTATCTAATTTGGAACAAAACTACTTTGTTCTTTTGTTTCTCAGTAGTTTTAATAATCTTCCATCTCTCTCAGGGAACTTGGTGGGAGTTCAGGTTTAGGACACTTGAGTACTCTGTTATTGGTCCTCTCTGCCAGGGGAATAGAAGTGGAAACTTTCATAAACTTCAGGACGTGTATGTATAATTCATAGACGATAGAGATAAACATATAAAAAAAAGAGTTGATAAAAAAAAAAGAATCAAAGCTGGGCCAGCACAGGGAAACAATTGGTAAAACAACTTGAGTGCGTGTGTTTGCGTTTTTTCTGGCTCTATATGGATAACGTGTATTTGTGTGTGTGTGTGTGTGTGTGTGTGTGTGTGCTGATTTGTGTGTCTGTGCTGATGTGTGACTCCTTGTCTTTTTCCTCTCTCTGCGCATCCAAATAGGTGCATATCAGTTTCAAAGAGAAATGAATGCATGGTCGCAGGAATAAGATATTTGTCTGTTTACAGCAGCGATGGGAGAGTAACCCTGTGACCTGGGCAAGCCTGGTACTTTGATCTTTTGTTATTTCGCTCTGCAGCTGGGAAACTTGGAAAATGAGACATATGCAGACACAAACACACACTTGTGTATACTGCACAGTCCCCTTGTCATATTTCCCGAGTCATTACGGAGTAAGAGGAGGAGAAGCACAGAGAAACCAAAACAGATTCTGTGACATCCGATATTGCCTGCTGCAGACACAGACCCAATACTGTCTTCCACAGACACACCTGTGCTTGCTTAAAAATGAATATTTTTCAGCAGATATTCCTAAAGCCGCACAACCGCAAATTCCCCAGACACACATCTAGAGCGTCTAACGGCATGTGACACATGAGTTTTGTAAATCATTCATGTGCTGTGAGTCATGAGTGACTCCATCCTTCTTCAAAGCAAGTAGGTTTGGAGTTGTAGTTAGAGGCGGGAAATTAACAGCTTGGTTCCCCCACATCGCTGGGGAAGAAGATTATACCTCCAATCCCCCTAATTCTATTTGCTCTAATGAATGTTGCGGTGTGTGTGTGTGTGTGTGTGTGTGTGTGTGTGTGTGTGTGTGTGTGTGTGTGTGTGTGTGTGTGTGTGTGTGTGTGAGAGAGTGAGCGAGAGAGAGGGGGGGATGCAAGTGTGTTTGATAAAAAGGGAAATGGTATGTTTGTGCTGTTGAATGCGCCATTTTAATCAACACTCAAAACACTTTCTCTCTGTCACACACACTTTTCAGTGGGCTAAAGTAATGTTTCAAGTTTTTGACACATAAAGTTCAAAGTTCAGTAGCTGGAGGGATTATATATCTCATCTGGCCTGGGAACGCCTTGGGGTCCCCCAGGAGGAGCTGGAAAGTGTCGCTGGGGAGAGGGATGTCTGGGGTGCTTTGCTTGGCCCGTTGCCCCCACAACCAGGCCCCGGATAAGTGGATGAAAATGGATGGATGGATGGATGGATGGATGGATGGATGGATAGCACCCAAAGAGACTGCTGGGCAATCAACAACAAAAGAGACTCAAAAGAAAAAACAGGCTGCACATGCACAAGCCTCGTAAAACGCAAAATATATAGCCCCCTGCTGGGTTTTCCATGCATTCATTTATTTTTGGTGACCCAAAACTATATAATCATTTACTGCCAAATACTGATTTTCTTTTTTTGGGAGTTGCACTATCCATTAGGAGCGCTGTTAGCATATATACCTTCCCGTTACTCAAAGCACCAAACTCCCAGAGCACAGAGCGTACTCTGGGCATAGACAGAGCAGCAGAACGCAAGGCACAGGGAAAGTGAAACATAACTGTTCATGAATTCATAGATATACACTCACCAGCCACTTTAGGTACACCTGTTCAACTGTTTGTTAACGCAAATAGCTCATCAGTCAATCATGTGGCAGCAACTTAATTCATTTAGGCTTGCGGACATGTCTAAGACAGGTGAAGCCAGACGGGCTGATCTGAGTATTTCAGAAACTGCTGATCTACTGGGATTTTCACACAGGGTTCACAGAGGATGGTCCAAACCAGAAAATATCCAGTGAGCAGCAGTTTTCTGGATGAAAACGCCTTATTGATGTCAGAGGTCAGAGGAGAATGGTCAGACTGGTTCAAGATGATAGAAAGGCAACAGTAACTCAAATAACCACTGGTTACAACCAAGCTTTGCAGAAGACCATCTCTGAACCAACACAGTGTCAGCTATGGCCACACATAGATTCTAATTCTGTATGAACTGCAATCACTTAACTTTTCATCTAGCGCCAACATCAGGCCAGAATTTCTCTTTGCCCAATACCTCTGTTTATGAGTTTATCCATCAGTTTGTGCCTGTCCTTACAACATTATTTTGGAACCACCTTATATAACATAATATACACACAGCAGCAAACAGTGTTTTTCAGTGGCATTTGATGATCAGCAGATGTTGAATATCTGATCCTACAGTATGTTCAAAGGTTTCAGATTTCCAAAGTTTGTGCATGGAAGTTACAGGCATATGATACTGCAGTGTCCACCCTCTTGTGCTATTCTCGGCAGAGTCAGAGGGCCTCTGAACCAGCACTTAGTCCCTGCACCTCTTAACTAAGCCTCATTAGTAGTCTGAACTCTTCTCTAGAACAAACAGCCAAACTATTTCATGTGGTGTGGCTGCCATTGAACAGCAATTTGGCCAACATTAAAAATAAATAAATCTTTGTTATTTTTCCTAAGTAGATAAATGACCACGATGAAAACATGAAATAGATTTCCCTTGGCCATAAAATAGCAGATTAATTCTTAATTGAACTGTACTCCCCTCCAAGCAAAGACTATTGACAAAAACACAAACTAATATTTTTCCCTCCATGACAACAATCAATGCACACCAGTAGGCTGATGATGTCTCATTTTTCTAAGTGGTGGAAAACAATTTTTGTGATTGAAACACATCTTTAATAATGTTCACCAGGATCTTGTGAGTAAACACTCGAGGAGTGAAGCCAATATAAAGCAATATCCTTGAACTCCTGCCACCAACAGACAGTCAGGTTCACCCCGTCTATTCCTTAATGGCTTTGGCGATAGTGGGCAACAGTTTCATCCCTCTCTATAGATCAGGCAGCATCCCACTGGGGAGCTGAACAGATAACAGCCAGATTTGGACCTAAACAGACCTAAAGAGAAAAGACTGTGGATTTGTGTGTGTCTTTCCTGCCAAGGACCCAAACTGAGGATATTTAGTATATGCCGTTTCACTCATTTTCAAAAAAGGAACCAAGGAGAAAACCTTCAAAACATGGCAACAATATTAAATTAGAAGGGCACTTGGAGAGTGCTGACCTCCACCAAGGCCAAATGTGCTTTCTCAAAATGTTGATGAAAGTGACAAATAATATCTGTATCCACCCCAAGATTCGGATCTGCTCCAAAATGTAATGGGTCTCCCTTGACCCATGCTTCATCCTTCCACCAAGTCTCATAAAAATCAGGCCAGTAATTTTTTTCCGTAGCCCTACTGACAGAAAAACAACCGAACAACAAACCAAACCGAAACCTCCTTGGTCAACAACAATCCCAAAGAGTAGTGAAAATGCATCTCGTACATGAAACTGCTCCAAAGTCAGTAATGGGATGTGATCAGCAACCAGTGCTCTACTTTCAAGCTAAAGAAACCTATAACCAGCTAAGAGTGACCTTTTGAAATGCCACTTGGAAACTCTAAGGGAAATCAAAGATACCTGAGGCAGTATAGAGGCTTCTAGTCTTAACATTCTCTTAAAAAGATACTGTAGTTTTCCCTTTGTCATGTGAAGACCTAAAGGAAGTGTCTATGACCTGAATTGGTCCAAGAAAGATAGCCTGACTCGTGGGAATCACCGGAGGCCCCAAGATATGATATCATCACGATACTTAGGCCACAGTCCAAAATGACTGCGATTTTAAATGTTTAGCAATATGCTAACTATTGCAATAGCATATATTGTAACTTATTACCCTTTCTCTACTGCAAATTATGTCCCCAAAAGAGACTTAAACATCTGTTTTATCCAGTAAAATGAAGTTTTCAGTTTGTTCATCTCACTTTAATCGGTTTTGTTGGAGCAAAATGTATCAAGTGGACTGAAAAAGCAAAAGATACGTATAATTTGTGTTTACAATATTATAAATTTATATAACAAAAATAATCAATGCTTTGCGTCTGTGTATCAATAAAATATTGCTATGCAAAATATGTGAAACTATGCTACATCAGTTTCTTCCCCTAGCCCTAAACCTGACCAACGTTAAGCTGTCTTATCTTACAGAGTGAACAGGTGTTAATGATAACACATGGTTGTTATGCATCTGTATATTGATACATAATTGTGTGTGTGTGTGTGTGTGTGTGTGTGTGTGTGTGTGTACAACATGTGGGAATTCACATGTCATGACTGTGCATGTGTCTGTGTGAGTGTGTGTTTGTGTGTGTGTGTCTGGTAGTAATGGAGCTGTCGGGGCCAGAGTCTGAGCTTTAGGTTGATAGATGGCAGTGGTCTGAAGCTAATTAACCCCACTGCATTACACACATACACAGCCTCTCTGTTACACACACCCGCAGTCACACACAAAACAGTGTCGGAGAGAGGATTGGATATGTTGCAGAACTTGCGCACACACACTCACAGTTACAGTCAGGGTCGATGATGGGGATTAAATCAATTAAACTTGCATCAAAGTGTAGATGTCCATGCACATACACACAAGCTGGATGAGCATTCCATTCACCTGACCTGTTTTCAATGAGTCCATCTTTTTATATTTAGACTTTTGTGTGGAGACAAATTGTAAAATATTTAGAGCAGTGCGGACCACAGTATCTTTTTCCAGATCAAGCTGGAACCATTTTTGACCGAGATATCAGAGGACAGAGACAGAGAGACGGAAAGCACACATACTGTAAATTGATCTGGCTGTGCCGAGCCCTAGTTTTGAGTCAGCCCAGAGAGTTGTTTACTTGCTCAAAATTTGACTCAGCTCTCACACAGCCAGCCGTGGTCTGTGTCTAATGAGGAGAGGACTGGCACAGTGGGACCTCACCAAGTTAATTTACCAGGATCAAGACTGCGGTGGCTGAGAGTTAGGTGTCTGTCTAACCCTGTCGTCTCTGTCTGGGTCCATTTGTCTGTCCTTTTCTCCTCACTCTATGACCCTTTGCCTCTGCATCTATCCTCCCATCTATCTTATTTCACATTTACTCCTCATTGCTTCTTTTTGAGAAATTTGCTACCACAGAAACTAATACCAATAGAAATACTTCTTGTACCTCTTCCTGTGTATTTAGTCACATTTTATACTGGAAATCCATTAACATTTGTTCCATCAAAGGGATACTTTGCCGATTTTTGACCAGCTTTGTATCATAGTAATGTGGGTAGTATATGTAAATGCACTACAGTTAACAGCGCCCAGATTATCATCTCATCTCTCAGCTGGCTTATGGGCTGTTTCTCCAAATATAGGTTGTACTTCTACATTTTTGTATGCCACCACCACGGATGCAAAGAGTATAAAAGCACATTGTCTGTTTCTGTAATGCCTAACTATCACCTAAAATGTCCTCAGAAACCTATTTTAATGCACTGTTTGGCTGTGATATGAGAGTTCATGAACAGAGGGTCATAATATTTCCTGCACTGTAAACACGGAAGCTGAGAAAACTAAGATCAAACTGTAAAACGAAGCAGAGCTGATCAAATATGTACTAAGACTCTAATACTGCATCAAATTGTTGCAGTATTAGAGTCGGCAGCCGGCAGTCATATCGTTTCCTGTGGAAAAACAGCCAGGCTCATACTACGTCATCCACCAGCAGGAGTGTTTATTGGTCCAGTGTGGCGCAATGCATTCTGGTAGTTGTAGATTTTCTACATCTTGAGCCAAAGTGAATGCCACAGCCCCTTTTCTGTGCTTTCTGTTATGTTCTTCATTCTTTTCAACCTTTTATTAAAGCTATATGATATTTAGAGAGATTGAAACACTAAAATCAATGACCTAACATACTTCTTTATGGCTGAACCATTTCATCAAATGGAAACATTCTAAATATCTTGTGTAATCTCATTTTATCTCCCCATAATTCTAAAATCTAAGAAGATAATATCTAGTCTTACACACCTATCAGCCAAAACATTAAAACCACTGACAGGTAAAGTGAATAACTTTGATTATTTTGTTCCAATGCATTGTTCTGCTGGGAAAACTTTGATTCTAGCATTCATGTGGATACCATCTGACATGTTCCACCAACTGAAACATCAATGTAGACCAAGTGCCCCCCTTTCGTGGCAGCAGTACTCCCCAAGAAGCAGGATAATGCACCATGCCACACTGCAAACATCGCTCAGGAATGGCCCAAGGAATGTGGCAAAGACCTCAAAGTGTCAACCTGGCCTCCAAATTCCAACGCACTGGTGCCAGACACCGCAGGACACTCCCAGAAACCCTGGGTCCATGCCTCCACAGGTCAGAGCCAAGGCCGATCCAAGGTAGGGCCACCTTGGATTAGGGGTACATCTGGGGTACCGGCACGTCACAACAATCTTTGAGCAGATTGGGACCAGGGAAATTTACAAGCCTGGTTGACACCTTGAGCTTTTTGTCACGCTCCACAGGCCATTTCTAAACAGTTTTTAGAGCAGAAAAGCACAAAAATAGCAACTTTAAGAGCTGGAGAGATTGGGAAACAAATACAGATCACCTCATCCTTTTCCACCTCACTGTTTCTCTCTCTGTATCAGAGATGCTACTTTAATTGCCGCTAAACAACAGTGATATTCCTTTTCCTGTCTCGGTTTTACCCCGTGCATGCTCCCCACATCACAGGATATGCTGAATAGAATAGCAGCCTGTAATTTGTTTGTTGACAAGCAAACAAAAACAGATAGACAAGATGAAAGAAAGACAGTGAGGGAAAGTAGGTAAATGGAGGATACTTCACAAGAGCACAAAGACAAAGGGGGGCTGAGAGAGAAGAGGAAACAACAAAAAATACTGCATATTTAAGGTAGGCAAGGAGCAAGGAGAGAGGAAAGATGACACAGAAACATTTATTGTGTGCAAGGAGAAGGAAGAAGCAAGTGAGAAACAATGAGAGGGAAATATGACAGAGAGATGTGTGTGTTATGCAGACACATAGGAGACTAAAGAGAAGGGAGGGGAAAGAAAAAGAGAAATTAGAGAGAAAGGATGAGAGGAAAAACTGTGGGAGGAGAGAGGGAGGCCGAGGAGAGAAAGAAGATGAATGAAGGAAACTGAGATAATTGATGGGAAACAACAAATGGAGACAGGACGCAAAGCAACGCTGATTCCTTGAAAAAGACACAACAAGAGAGATCTGAGTTGAACAGAGAGCGAGGGAAGTGAAATGAGACGAGTGTTTAAAAAGCCAAGGGGTTAAGAAAAGAGAGGGAGGTGACACTGATAGAAGATGAAAAACAAAGGGAATGGGAGAGAGACTTTTGTGCAGAATGCAAATGAAGAGAACAGAAATGACAGAGATGAGATTGATATAGGCAAGAGCGAAGAAAGTGAAAAAAGGGCAAAGAATTACAAAGAAGAAACTAAGATAAAATGACAGAACAAGACAAGTGGATGTAGGGTCTGTTTTAAAATGCATACTGAGGCTCTGTTTAACCCCTTCTTGCCCACATGTGTCACTGCGTAACTTACATAAATCACCAATATTAGACTGCTGCACACAATCTCAGTGGTGGTGGTGTCATAGAGCAAACTGACGACTCTCCATCCAGCTGTGTTAAAGACACAAAATCTTTAAGAGATGGTAACAGTTGAATCATTGGCCCTCTTAGATTTCCATAGACACTAAGCTTATCTGGAAGTTGTACATATATGCGAAACACTAAATTAATGGCCCAGTGAGGCATTGATTCCCTGGAGTTTTTCAGCAGGCGTGCAGAGATTGTAGCAGATAAGGTGTTAGTCTGGTGGTGGTAATGACTCTTCCCCACTGCAGCTATGAAACTCACCCAACAAGACCACCTCACTGTGCTTCTTTGTTTCAGATTAAACATCAATAACTAGCAGTCATCATCACTGTTAATATAACCGTTATCTTAACTGTTATCTGCCTGTATCTGGGTTTCGTGTTCTAGTCCTCTGTTCTAGACTTGGTTACATAGAACAAACTGACCAGATCAATAAAAAATGTTTCATTTCTCTGTAGGGTCCTTTCCATAATGTTGTCATACACTTGTAATACCAATTTGAGCCTGTCAGTAGAAAAACAAGCACTTCTAGTGGATGTAAACTGACAGTATAAAATGTCCCATAGGGATTACATTGCAGCTTGTTTTGCCACTGCAGCTGAAGTGCTCTCTCTCAATACTGGACCACTGTTGCCTCCATGAGTCACATAGACACAAAAACATAGCAAAAAATAGTTTCCTTTTCAAATGGCTAAATCCTTGCAAAAGAAAGCATCGCATAAAACATTAAAAGACGTCTTAGCGTGCAGGTTCCTGCTGTTGTTTCATGTGCAGCACTAAAACCAAGTGTGCAGAAAGGCGTCCCTGCTTGGAGCAAAGTGGTCGATCGACCAACAAATAAAAATTGCCTTTCCGAGAGCCACGTCACTAGCGTGGCTAAAAGTGTCAATACGTATCAATATATAAATATGTTTTGGGTTCTTTTCAAAGCTCTAATCATATGGAGGGCAACACAGGCAAACACACAGAGGCACTTCAAGGCCATAACACAAATATCTAAGGCATAATTAAATGCCCCAGGAAATACGAGATGGAAACAGACTTTAACATTTATATCATCACTGTTTCCATAGCAACAATGTAAAAAATACTTGTCAATCTAACATTGGTTATAGAAAATGTACTGTAATATTTCCTGTAACTTGTACAAGACGCAAAATCTGTATTATACTCAAGTTTACAGACATTATCCCCCTGATATGATGCACGCAGTCAAGTTCTTGACCGGAAAGGAGACAGAAACCAGGCATGGGTCGAGATGCCGATTCCTACGGGACTAATATTATCACATGACCTCTGTGTCTGGTGAAAGATGGTAGGTAATTTGTGTTGAATTTTGTACATGACAAATTACAGACATGGCAGATCACAGACGACCTCTGCAATCATTACAAATTGCCAGATGTCCCCAGGTGATACTAGTTTCATGTCAATTAGGGCTGTCAACAGAATACAACAGGGGGGGGGGTCCACAGTCGTTTATAACGTAATGTTATAGATAATTGTTTTATGTGTTTTAATGTGTAGGTATGTAAATGTTTTCAAAGACATTTATGTTGAAATAGAAATACCTACAAGTAGTTACGCTACCGTGTATTAATACATATACAAGTATGTTTCCTTGTATTAGTTTGCCCTCTTGTGGACATAATGCGAAAAAAAAAATTGAATGGTTCGAACCTATGAGTTAGTTTTAGAAGGAATATTCGAACGTCATTTTTGAGCAGTTTTGACAGCCCTAATGTGAATAGGGCATTAGTCACAGATTGGAACAGCAAAAAGTAGTTTCACGTGGCACCTGGTTAAAACCGTTGTATCTATAAGGATTGTAAGAAAGAGACAAGATGAAGGCCTGGATTAGTCACTGGATTGAATTGCTTGAATTGACTGCTTATAGGTCTGCTTCAAGTATGCTTGTCCCTTTTAACCTGTCAATCTAAACATGCTGTCACCAAATCTGGCCACTGGTTTGGAAAAGATTCAGTTATTTTTACACTGAAATAATATCACTATTAAGCTACAGAAATGAAATGGATAACTGAGCTCGTTATATCTGCCAGAGACTCACGGATGGTGTCAAGGTAGTTCAGGTAGTTGACGCTCATATACTTACATTACTGAGTCAGACATTCTGTTCGCAGTGTTACAAAGTGGGGATGTGAACATGGAAAATACAGGATGGAACCTAAAATTGAACCCTTCACACCCCGGCAGGTATTACATGCTCAGGGTGACAATGAATTAACCACGGTGACATAGAAAGCTCTGCTGGAGAGGCAGGAGCTGAAATACCAACCCACCGCCTCAGTCAATTTAAATTTCAAGAGGAACCTTATTAAAGGCTGCACAAAAAAAGATTTACAATTGTAGAGATGGATCTGCACCTGCTGCTGGGAGAAGGTCAGAGGATTGGCTGGAGGACAGGGTATGACAGGTGATTGAGGTGTGGTGGTGCTGGTGATAGTGGTATCATCACACATACACATATATAAAGGCACACACACAGTTTTGGTGAAATCTGTGGCATGAGCAGACATGTGACTTGCTGGCAACATCTGTGTCCGTGCGCGCACACACACACACACACACACACACACACACTGAAACTCACACACGCAATCACTGCCAATATCTGAGAGGTGAGGATGGCCAGAGGGCTGGAGGCCAGGGACCCGAGGCTACAGCCTTTAATATCTCTCTATCGGTACATTATCACTTCTCTCACACTAACACACACGCCTCTATAGCCTGGTATCACACGTTTTGGAACTGACACAAATTTAGTCACATACAGAACAAACAGCCATCTGTCTTCACCTGCTTTTCAGTGCCATGAATACAACTCTAGTAATGATACCCATTAAATACTGAGTGACACAAGTCTACTCACAAACACAACCAGCAGTCGATAGACAATGATGTTCATCCCCTCTCTTTTCTTTTTAATCTTTAATTAGCACTTACACTGAACACTATCCAGCGTGGACAGTTTGACAGGTAAAGCAGCACCGAGTGCATCCTGTTATCGTTTCGGACATTTTGACAGGAAAAAGTTGCGATAAACTGAGGCTGCGGGTACCAGTTTTTAATGACTCCTTAAGTAACAGCCCAAACTGACAATTACAGGCAGAAAAACAAAATAAAGTTGTATACGCGAGATGCCTTATGACATGTATTAAGTTTAGTCCAACAAATTGACATAAAGAGAGGGACAAACACCTCCAGCATGTGGATTAATGCTCTTATTATTTATGACAGTTAAGAAAAAAGCCTCCTCATTTTGCTCATTATCTCGTATCTATTCTTACTTCAGGCTATGAAATCAGTATGGGGCAGTCACTGCCTCTATGTTTAATTAAGTCAAATGACATTTTTTTGAGAACCTCTGTGGTTGACTAGAGGGAAACTGCCATTATGATGAAAGACTGGTTTGATAACTCACCTCTTCTCGTGCACTCAAACAATTTACTGCATGGCTGATTTCAACTGGAGATTGATTGGGCAAATAAATAAACAATTACTTTTATAGCTTTAGATTCAGTCCTAATGCTATCACTCACATCTTTAGGCTACATCCACACTAATACGTTTTCATTTTAAAATGGAGTGCCAGTGTTAACAGGAAGCAGATTGCCTACGCAAACGTGGGTGTCTACGTCATTTCAAAGTCTCCATTTCCACCAATTCAAACTAACAACTCTATGCAACCCTGGAACCAAAACAGGTTCAGCAGTGCTTTCAAAGGTCTCAGATTTAGGGGTATTGATACGCCGGAGTAGTGACGACTCTGGGCATATAACCAAAGTCAGCATGGCATCGCAAGATTGCCACCATCCTTGTTTGGTGAAAGTGGGTGTGTAATCTATGGTCTTAAGAAGATTTCAAGAAGAATTAGGTGTTTTAAAACAAAAATGTATTACAGTGGATGTAATCTTAGTGTCTCCTTTTCATCCTTATCTCCTCAGCTCTCACTTTCCCCTCCCACTACTTCACCAATAAACATAGCCTCAAGTACCAGTGTGGTCTCCCTCACTTTGCTCGCTTAAAATATGCCTCAGTCCACCCTTTCACGCATATTTTTCCTCAACTTCTGTGTCATTTGAATATTGTATACCTCAGACAGCTGGATCACATCAGCAATCTAAATTTCGTGTGCAGTGACACACACATTGGAAGAATGCACCGTACTTGATCCAAGCCAGCCACCTGCAGCTTTTCTTCTCTGTTTTGTCTCTCCCTGCCGTTACACAAAAGTGCTTTCCAACAGTGTTTCATTGTGAGTTTTATGCATGACAGCACGTGTGTGTGTGTGTGTGTGTGTGTGTGTGTGTGTGTGTGTGTGTGTGTGTGTGTGTGTGTGTGTGTGTGTGTGTGTGTGTGTGTGTGTGTGTGTGTGTGTGTGTGTGTGTGTGTGCATGCGAGCAGGTGCGTGTGTCAACATGAGCGCTTGACACCTGCCAGCATTCATGCCCAGTGTTCCCATATGCATTCCTGCATCCCGCCGTGTGACTGTGGCTGTGAATGTCACGAATTCCCCAAAAGACACAGGCAGAGCTAAACGTACATATATTTCAATCTTGTTAGATTCACAAATATGGACAGAGGATAGACACACACACAGAGTGAGAAAAATAAAGGATTCCCACCTGCCAGTGGCTAAGAGTTATGAGTCAGAGCAAGTCTGAGTTTCACACAGGTATTCCCCCAGCATCAAGCCCATTAGGCATATATTCCCATTGTTACACTTGTAAATGAGCCTCATGCATCATGCAATAAGCCAGCAGACCTTCACGGAAAGCATTTAAATCAGCTGAATGAAAAACAACTCAGCAGCAAATTAGAGGCTAGAATGTCTTGAAGAACTATTTGAGCGTGCATGTTCTGCTTATGAAATAAGTTTTGGTTAAGTGTTTGATGTGGGGAAGTTTTTTTCTGAGACAACAACAGGGATGACAAATTTCCCCAGGGGCAGGCAAAATCAATGTGTGCCCACACATGGCTCAAGCACGCACAACTATTGTCGTGACTGCTAAGAGTGTGTGTGTGTTTTCTTGAACTGTGTGGGAGCCAGGACTCCTCAGTGCTCCTCAATGCTCCTCAATTATGCCAGTGTGGGTCTGAGTGCATGTGTGTGTTTTGATTTATTTCTCTGTATGAGCTTGTAACCCCTCACAAGAGACCCATCATCAGCTCAGCGGGCGACTGCTTCAAAATCGGTCATGTTTTGCATATTACATTATGTATCAGCATCAGAAGGTGTGTGTGTGTGCATGCGAGTGTGTATCATCCAAATCCCTCGACACCTGTGCTGATATCATCACTGCACCATTAGGTCTTTCAGTGTGATAAGTGATACACTCCACACACACAAATTGTTACCGGATTTTTACAATTCATAACAATATAACAAATACTGACGGGTACATTGTGACAAAATGACGTATAAAGATGTGGTTAACCTATCAACAGCATGTGGTTTAAATGGTTATCGATGCTGACTCTATCCTAAGTATTCTCCTTTGTCTTACTGCTTAGAGCTGCCTCTACAGTACCTGTTTCCTGTTGGATGAACAGGGGAGGACGTTTGTCTACAGACTGAATCCAAATGTTTGTTTACAATAACATCCTGATAGAAAATCCTAGCTTCACATAATGAAACACTGAGCAAATGCTGCCTCAACGGGTACGTTTTTAGCCACCTAAAAAAAAATCAATATCAGTTTAAGTGTATGCTATATTTAGAATACTTTCACAGCTTAGTCTGGCCATCAGACAGCTCTTTCCGACAGGGAACTGAGGCCATTATCTCAAAGCCACCAGACTCCATTGAGAAAAATAGTAATTTTACTAAGCAGAATATAGGAGGTGCTGGTCTACCGCTGCCTAGATTAGTTTAAGACCCCCACCCACAGAAAGTACATTGTTTACCTTCTGTGCTAGTATATTTAGTTTATCAAAGTCACCACAAAGCAAAGCAGTACATTAAATAAGTACAGCAGTAACATCAGATGGGTTGGTCCACCATGTTTAACTATACACCAATGAGCCAAAACATTAAAACCACTGACAGGTGAAGTGAGTAACACTGATCATTTTGTTAGAATGCAATATTCTGCTGGGTGACCTTTGGTCATGGCATTCATGTGGATGCCACTAAACCCACACAAATGCCACGGTGGCTGACCCCCCCTGAAAGCAGTGGATTTACCCCACACCCCATTCTGATTGAGCATCTTGGGAAGTGCTGGTACCCCGCTTCACAACCTACAGGTCTCAAATGATCTGAAGCAAGCACCCCGGTGCCAGACACCACAGGACACCTTCCAGAGGTCATGTGTCCAAGCCTTGACATGTCAGAGACAAGTCCAATCCAGGGAGGCCCCACAGTGGATTAGGGGTACCTCTGAGGTACCAGCACTTCCCATGGATGCTCAATCAGATATGGATCTGGGGAATTTAAAGGCCAAGTCGATGCTTTTAGCTTTTTGTCACGTTCCTCAGGCCATTGCTGAGCAGTTTCTGCAGTGTAGCATGGTGCATTTTCCTGCTGGGGGACCACTGCCATTGGGAGTGATGCTGCCATAAGGAGCAAAACTTGATCTGCAGAGGCGTTAGGGCGGGTGGAGGGGGTCAAGTGGCATCCTCATGAATTTCTGGACTAAAAGTTCCCCAGGGGAGCATTGCATTGTAACAAGATGATCAATGTTACTCAATGTTACTAATTTTTATAATTAGGTGTTTTTTGCTGTTCTTTTGAAACAGGAAGTATCTACAAATTTTGGGGGTACTCAGCACCTGGACGGGATAGACGTCACACTAATGTGCACATAGATTAATCTTTTTAAAAAATCATTAAAAACTGGGTAATAATGCACAGGCTTGTATTGGTCTGAATTATATTATACAAAAACACCACAAACACGGTCTAACAAATTACCATAGAATTGAATCGATGCCTCTCTGACACAATTCCAATAGAAATTTAATATTATTAATCCTCAGATTCAGATTTTTAATGACTACACAGCCGAGCAGTTTGAGTTGGCTTCTAGTTGCGGGTTGGGCCCATTCAAGATCTTAGAGGGATTTTGGACTGATGAGGTGTTTCCTTAATTTCTATTTCAAATGAATGCATATACATTTAATTATTCAGTGATGCATCGAAGCTGTTAACTACGGGATTTTGGAGATGTGAGCTGCATTTGAAACTTCTGTTTGAATGTGTTAAGTAGGAGATCATCAACTTACCAATTTCCCTGCTCACAGCACTGTTTCATCATTGTTAGAGGCTTCTGATGTTTGTGCTGGGGGTGTGTCTGCACACGACAGAGCCAGTGTTGGATGTGAAAGGTTTGTGTAGAGGAAGAACACATAGGTGAAAGGGCGCATCCCTTGAGTCTTCCTGTGCTGTGGTTTAGAGGGCAGGACGTGACTGTTGTCTGTTCCTGAAAAAGCTACTGAGATAGTGACAGACTCAAGGGTCAAAGCCTCTGTCTAGCACTTGTATTGTAGAGTTAGACCAGGCTTATGGTGTGAAAGGTGGGATGCAAGTCTGATGTCATATTGTGATTCAGGTGAGTGGGGATCAGGATTAGGGCCGTATGATTTCGGCAATACGGAAAACACAAGAGAGAATTGCTGAATTTGATAATAACAATAGAATCAGCGATAAAAAGCAGCCAGTCATCACTCAGCTCGTCTAGAGTACACACATGACTACGTCCAGTTTTCAAAATAAGCTTATGACACGGGGGTTAATACATATATGGAAATAAAATGAATTGGATTACATTCACAGGACGTTCAAAACATGTTACCTGCGCCCCTTATAAATGAAAACAAATTCAAAAAAATCTGAGGGAAATTACTTTATTCTTTGATGATAGTTTGCTGGTTAGAAAAATCCTGACAATGAGCATTATTGTTGGACCCTGTAGTCACATGGAAGAGGCCCTCTGAGTGCGTTACATAAAATCTATTGATATTCATTAAGTTTTGAATACACTCTTGTTGACAAGTTGAAATGTATTCATCCACCACATGATTAGACACTCCTTCTGATGCCAAAATGTACTTGTATTGTAAAACACAGCATTCAGATATATTAAAATGGAAGACACAGAATCTGCGAAAAGATAAATCAGATTTCATAGGGCTCTACATGATGACTCACTAGCAATTATTTCATACTTGATCTGCTTGTGAATTAATCATATGGTTTTTTTATTGACTGTCGAGGATCATCTGGATTGCCAAGATGCTATTATATCAGAGTTTAGAGTAATAGCAGTGGCTATGTCCTGCTCTTTGTTAGGTTTGGGGAAGTACACACACTAGCTTTATTCTGAGTCTTATGGTATGATATATTGTATGCAGCTACCATGTTTATATTTAAATATATTTTTATATTTATGAAACAGCTGGAGACGGAGTTTACAATCCACTCACAGAGTTTTAGCGTTAGCATTAGCTTATACTGACCAACTACAGCCAATACAATCTGCTAGCTACAGTCATCATTTCAGCTGACAAAATAAACTGTGACTGGTTAGAAATGATGAGCCTGCTTTTGTTTGTGTCTCTGTGAAGTCCCATTGTTTCAAAAATTTTAATATTCTCATGATGTATTCGAATGTAATCTTGAAAGCTTTTGGCAAGAAAGTTGAATAATTACATTTGATTGATGGAGAAATGTGTTGATGTTTTCACAGCAATGCAGAACAGGTATTAGAGAGAGAATTTATATTTTATATAGTAAAAAGGCTTTGAATTAGTTATTTTTCAAATGATTTTCACTTTAAAGAAGATTATTGTAAAGACTGTTTCATAAATGTGTACGATTGAATTTGTGCTCATTCAAAGGTAGTTAAATGAAGAGCTGAATGACTTCAAAACAGCTCAGTTATTTCTTCATAATGAAGGTTTCTTTGTTTCCCTAGAAAAAAGGGGACTAAATAAAAAAACAAAATCAACAACAACAAAAAACGCTGGCGTTGGTATCAGCCAAGAATTTCATCGGCATCTCCTTTGTCAAAAGAAATCCCCCCACCCCGTTCTAAAAATGTCTCTGTAGCACTGCTGAAACCCCTGAATGTTTATAGTACTGCTGATTAAAGTGATTCTAATTTTGAGAATCAAACAGCTTGCTGCCACAGCGGTCCCTGCGCCTTCACAGAGCGGGTAAAAAGCACAAATGTATTCTGACATTTCAACAATTGTTTCAGGGTTGAAACAACAGTGCAGCAGATGGTGAGACATTACACTCATCTATTTCTTGTGCTCCCAAGCATCACTAAATGGCCAATAAGGCTGGCCCACCAACAGGTTAACACCGTCAAATAGAAAGTGACTAGTACAAACAGTAGCTGTGCTGCTGATATAGGAGATGACTGAATTCAAATGACAGAAAAGCAACTTAGTAAATGGAGAGTAATTCCAGGAAAACGTCAACTGCGTTGGGTAGAAAAGAAAAATCATAACAGCTAAAGACCAAGAAGAAAAAGTTGATCTTGAGTCAGCTAAGTTGGTCAGTGTGCATTTCTTAGCTATGAAGTGGTTTTAATTAAATCAAAGAGGAAGACCGTTAGCAAGTGGTCAAATTGTTAGAAAAGAGGAAGTCCTTGTATTTATGTACGCAAGCACTGTGCGAGCTTCATTCTCTCTACAGCAATGCGAGTTCAAACCAAGACCATAACTGCAATCAAATGTAGGGTGATTGTGCTCAAAGAGTAACAGATGTACTCTACATTTTCACTAATCCTGTGGGTCATGGTACTGCTGTTGCACACTGTGGAATGGGAGTCAGTTTTACTATTCATCACATGACTGAGACAAGATCGGAAAAAAACTCAACGGGAGCAGGAGGGATGGGAATCATAATACAAATAGGTTAGCTGTAATATATAAATATTTGGGATGTCGACGGTTAATGCTAATGAGAATGTTGTCGACTGGCATGTTGGTCTATCCGTTATATTTACTCTTCAGTTTAGTAGCCTTACGACAGTATGCTGTACAACATAAAGAATAAAGCAAACAAGATATTCATGCTGCACTGGTTAGCTGGCCTTGGTCGCTCTGAACTGTGTATGGGTTGAGTTGGAGCTAGCTAGAACTGCTGCCCATTTGGCAATTGACAATGGTGACACTGTCTCGACCAATCATGGCATGACATTGTTGCTGAGGAAGTATTGTGCCCACCCTTCAGTTTCTGCTACAGGTTGCCCCAGTGAGTAAGCAGCTTACGTTTGAGACCCAAAACCCCTTTAGCATTGTTAATGTTGAGGAAAGACTCTATGACTCGAGGTTGATCTTAAAGCCTTGCAGGACATTTATTGAAGACACAACATACAACTTCAAATGCCGCAACAATGAGACAGCCCTGTAGAGCAGCTTTTTGCCACGGCACTAACTACTGGTATGTTATCACTGTTAGCTCTGTTAGCAGCATGAGCATGGCTAGTGGTGCTAAAATACGTTATGCTAAAACGGTTTTGCAACCCAAAACGAGGCCGCTTACTCACTGAGGCAACCTGGAGGGTGGGAACAATGTTTCTCAAGCAACACCGTCCTGCTGGGACGGTTTTACCATGAGTACTCACCAAATAAGCAGCACCACGAGCTAGCTCCCACCCAACCCAGTTGGTGTGCAGTACAGAGCGACCAAGGCAATACAGAGCGCAGAGTGGGCACTGGGCCTGTTTCTGCATATTAACGTGGCTAGCCACCCGTCTCTCAGCAGACCTAACATAAACTGAAATAAAAGGCAAGACAATTTCAACATAAAATACTAAAACGTCACCATCTCTAAATGGAAAGCCCTTCAAAATGCAGCGCAAAAGCTCATTAGGTCAAAGGAGCGCCAGACTAAAAGCAAAATTAACTGAAACTCACCTATGCAGTTCTAACGTGAATAAATGTGAAATTTTAAAAAACAGCACCTCAGGAATGGAAGGGGACAGGAGTCATTCTTCCAAGACTGGGAAAAAACAGGACTTGTTTGTGTTTTCCTGGGAGTGGGATGGGACAGGACTGAAAATCCATTCCCCTGTCACCCTGAAGTGTACACCTGAAAAACAGCTATAATTCAACAATTCACCTGTTTGTACACTTAAGGACGTAGATAAGTGAAAAGGATACAACATTTCCACACTTTCAAGTTTGGACCGTTCTTTCAGCCCGCTGGGGAAAACACAAGCAGGAGTGGTAGAGGACCAGCTCATTATCTGCACCATATGGTCTCCAGGGAAGCGGTATCGTTTTATTTTTAGGGAAGAACGCACTCACGATCGCACATGCACACACCCGCTGAGAGGAAGCAATACCAATTCCGAATACCCCCCATGTCTTCCAATCCACCTCCCCCCCCTTCACAAACACTGACTCACAAGTCTCTACATGTGCACACACAAAAACATTTGCTCCTCACATTCTCACACAAACACAAACAGCTACAAAAAGTTCCTCACGCTCTCCTACCAGATCTACATCAATCTTTTTTTTATGAGACATGACATATTGTGCAACAAAAATCAGACTCCAGCTGACAGAGATCACTGCTTCACCTGAGTGATGTTTTGAGCTGTGTTGTCACAGCTCATCGTGTGACTCATCGCTTGCTGCATTAGCATGCAGGTAATGCGCTGGGCTCTGACTCAGTGAATATCAAATCTTGTAGTTTAGTAGTCAGTAAGTATTCTTACTGTCTTCTGTGCATTCACTTGTGGGAAGATAATTGTATTTTGATATGTGCATGAATGCATGTGCTTCTGACAACATAATTAATGTATGGGCCTATAGGAATATTGAACCACCCTGTGTGTGTGTGTGTGTGTGTGTGTGTGTGTGTGTGTGTGTGTGTGTGTGTGTGTGTGTGTGTGTGTGTGTGTGTGTGTGTTAATGTGTCCAACTGAGTAACAGGCGGTAGTGCACTCACAGACTTAATGCACTAATGCAGAGTTGGCTAATAGAAAGAGCTACTGCTGAAATCACACACTCACAACAGCCTATCAATATAACAGAATGGGTGGGAGGAGGGGAGGAGGGAGGGGAAGGATGAATGGGGAGAGGGAGGGTGGAGAAAGAGGGATGGAGGACTGATAACATAATCTGTGGGTGGGAGTAGATTGAGGTAAGAGCGTGAGGAAGGGAGAAAGAGGGATAAAGACTGAGCGATGGCTGGAGTGAAGCAATGGTGGAGAGAATTTGAGGGACTTTGGGGAGAGGTAACACTGCGATCAATATAGAATATCTTTAATGTGATGCAAAGAAGTAAAGGAAGTGATGAATGGGGGTTCGATAGAAAGGAATAAAGGGATGGGTAGACAGAGAGAGGTTCTGAATATGATGAATAGTTTGATCAAACAAAAGTTTGGGTGACATGAAAAGTTAGTCAAATCTTCTTGAGTCAACTGTATATTTCAACTTTGGCAAGCATACGGTTCAGTAAGCAAAATCATCTTTGGAATCCCAAGAAAAGTGATTCAAAGAAATTGAAATATAGTGAAAAATGAGGATTTAAAGCTCAACGTTGGCTCATTAGTTACACATCCACGGGCTTTGTATATACAGGAAATCATTCTCAAAAGTGGTGGCTTCATTAACATTCAAGCCAGGCAAGTGTTTTTTATTTAACTGTAAGGAAAACATTATCGCAAATTAGACCACGTTGTGTGAGTTTTATCGGATGTGACGTTGACTTCAGCTCTCCCCGCGAATCCCTCGAGGAAAATTCTGATTAAAAGGCAACGCAACAATAGATGTGAAGGCAGAGACGACTGCAAAGTTGACAGTGTGACCAACTCTTTCTTAGAGTCTTTCCATGAGCCTAACTGCTCAGCGCAGGCCCCTATTCACGCCACAAAAGCTTTGTCATCAGAAAAGTACTTTCAGCCAACCATCAAATGACTTATTGTATTCAGCTGGGCATTTTCCTTTTGTCAATCTTCACTGCTTTTTTTATGTTTTCTATCCGTCTTTCTGCGGGGCTTTTAAATACTCTATATAACTTAATTTTTCTCTCCACATATCCTCTTTCTGACTCTGTTGATAGAGTGCACTTTAGTCTTCTCAACTTTTTCGCTCACCTCCCTCTACTCTCTAAAATCCACTTTTCTCTCCTTCTGCCTGCACCTTTCCTTTTCTTTTCACATCTTGTCCTCTCTGGCTTCCACTTTATTCTTCTTTTATTCTCTCCCTTATCCGTCCACAATGGGAGACACAAGGAGAAATTATCTTTTTAAGTCTCCTCTGCTTTTCCTTCTACTTAATCGCTGTTGCTCTCTGTTCACGGCTTTCCTCATCAGTTTTTGTTCTTTTCGCATTTTTCTCTCATCTGTCTTTGAAAAATGTCATGTGCTTAGTGAAGGTCAGCCCATTTGTGCTGCCGCCAACAAGTGCTCAATTAATAATCACTGACATTTTCATTTGCAATAAATGAATGTCAGATTTGTCAATGAATGCAGCAAACATTTGTATTTCAACCCAAACACGGTCCACCAAACCTTTCACATCTATTGTTCTACACACTTCTTCACTGGGAATTTTTTACACAAGAGGTTGTGCATTTTATGCACCCAGCAGCAGCACCAGCAGCAGTATTAGTACCTTTGTTGGAACAAAGAGTGCAGGACAGCCTGATATCTTTTCTGGCTGAAATAAACAAAAAAATAGGACAAATTTCTTCACGAAAAAAAAAGGCAGCAACCCCAACCCTTTGCCATCTTTGGTTGAGTGCAACAACAAAAGCAACTGGGAAAGTGCTCTCAGTAGAGTGCAGATCTCCAACAGGTGTGTCTGGGGGCATGTGGGTGGGCGACAGGGAGTGCAGTGCAGCCTGTGTGTCCAGCAAGTGTGCATGAGGGTAGTGGAAAGATGCGTAGAAGAGTGCAAGAGTCACTCATCTATACAAACTTCTATGATGTTCAGAACAATGATATACCAGCAAACAACTGTTCGCCCTGTGAACATATAGTGGAGTGATGGTGGTGTACGAATGGAGTAAAGTCATGCTCCCTCCATGTGTGTTTACCTTCTCAAAATGATCCCACACTTTGGATTTCCTGCCCGACATGTTATTAACTAGCCTGTGGAATAAAAGCAGGTACCAGCCCTGTAAATTAGGGGCTGTACACATGCCATGTCTTTTACCAGAAAATAAGTCAGGTGCTGGGTTCTACGCTTATGCCTTTTTTGTGCCAGATTTCAAGAGCGTGGCAGCAACTTGCGTCTGAGGTTGCTAAGCAACCTTAAAAAGCATTGTATGGCCTATATACCTAAAACGCTGAGTGCAGAGCTGATCTTCTTCCAGGCGCTGTTTATAAGTGTGTAGGCCTATCGTCTGTGGGAGAGATGTAAAGCTCTGGGTAGTCCTGCACTAACATGATCAACTTTTTCTGTGTTTATCAGACTGAATATTTACAGGAGAAGGGAAAGATATCAGTCAGCTGTGATTGGTTTGTATTGTGACTTCTGTCTGACTGTTGAGCATGGCCACTTCCTGTGTCTGTCCTTTCAAATTAAATTTTGGCAAGGCGCAGCTCCTAATGGAGTTTCACTTTTGCTTGTTGGGTTGTTGGTTTTTTTCAGTGACTAAGCCGCCAATGATATCTTTCCGACTAATGACCTTTCTAGACGACTGACGTTTGGTTGACTATTTGGGGGCAGCCCTCGATACCGCTGTCCTGACCCATGATTGTGGGACAATGCCACTGTGATGTGAAACCAGCAGAGGTGAAAGAAAGTCCTTGTTATAAGTCAAGCAAGACAAGTCAAGTCAATGCTCAGGTTAAGCAAGTTACACTCTCTTCCTTGAGGTGTAGAAACCACAATTTGACAGCAAGCCAAACTCCAATTCACAGAGACATCAGAGTCAGGATGGAGCATTCAAGCCCCCTTAATTATTGCCGACTCAACTTTGTGAACACGGAGTGAAACTGAAATAACATAAAATATATTATAACTACTGAATGGTCTATACAAAGGGAAGGCATCTGCACAGGCATGGTTAGCTTAGCATAATTAGCATAAGGATAACTAGCATGAAAATTGCTAGCAATAGCTATGTAGCATGTACAGTGTAAACATTAGCATCTTTATCATTAGCACTGTTAGCATTAGCATCTTTAGCATTATCGCTGTTAGCATGGTGAAATCCTAGTTAAGACAATTTAGAGAATAAACCAAAAAGGAAACTAAGAGATACCACATGAGAATTATTTTCACAATATATATTAAGTGGTTCACAGCATCAGAGCTAAATGCTTAAAGCTCCAGTAGGCAACATTGTTTTGGTATAAATTTTGGTAAAAATTTTATAATATCCTAGCATAATGTAAATCGAGTGGTCTGAGACAAACAATAGGATTCTGCACCTCACCATGACTCTGTGTTCAGCCTCTAAAGAATCAGTGTTGTGCCGATGTGCATCAACCAATCAAAGGTCAGCTCAGACCATTGCGTTCCTATTGGCTGTTCTACTACGTTCGCGTGCCACTGGCAGAAGGGGAGAGCAAGCGGCAATGGCGAACAGTGCACCAGGTAAAATAGCTATTCCAGCATTTAGCAGCACGGCTAAACAACCCAAAAAAAGGAAGCTAGTACTTGGAGAGCTGAGCCTCGGGGTATATGTGCGGGGCCGCGAGGGAGGGATGGGAAGGGCTGCTGCTCAGTGAGAGACAGCCGAGGCTCCCAGAGAGGGAGAAATAGAACCAAGTAGGATAAAATACTCGCATGCTCGTCTGGTAGGAGGGGCATAGGGCGGAGACGAATGAAACCTACCTCAGATGAGACTCAAAAATCAACTGTTTTCAGGCTTTCTACCTACTGCAGCTTTAACAGTGACAAGTCAACATGGCTGAATTAAACACATGGTTACAAACAAACTCGAAATCCATTTCCTCCAACAATAACTCAAAAAGGTCTCACAAATACTGGTTGCTGAGTTGGTAACAAAGGGATTTGAGCTTATAGTCAATGCTTTCCAAGGCAAAACAAAAGATCGCAGCAGACAACACTGTGATGGCTGGAATGGCATGATACTGAGGCCTGAGGCCTACCTAGGCTTTATAACTTTCTGTGGGTGGGACTTCTTGTTGGTAGGACTTCTTGTCGATGGGACTTCCTGTTGGGAAGTCCGCGCAATTCGCGGACTCCAGGGTTTTTTCGGACCTAATTGTATTGCGGAGTTTTGCACAGCGCCAACCGGATCTTTGCTCTCATACCACAAAAAATGTGATGGCACAACAGTCTCCTTCAGTACATTATTCTATGCTTTCTTTTGATTTTCACATTGGCTAGTCATCCTGTTTAACCGTTGAAACAAGTTGTAGGAAGCCTCTGCAAGTAATTGGTTGCTGGCAGACACTCTGTGCTGCAATAAAATGGTTAATCAGCAGTGCCGTGCACTGTAGAGCCGACACGCTGCTGGTTCTGCATGCCTGAATAGAATATAATGTCTACAGCCTTGCTGTTGTGTGTACAGCCTTTATAGACTGAGCTGAGTAGTGATGCACGGGTCGACCCGTAACCCGCGGGACCCGCAAATGGACTCGCGGGTGGGGCAGCAGTGATCGTCTCTTAAATCAGTCTGTAAATGATATTTTGACATTACTGGCTATTACTGTCATGGCATCCGAAGGTACTGATGCATTGAAACTTTAAACAATAATTTATTGTAGAAAATGGGGTAAACAAACATTGACAAAAACGGTTCCACAATTCATATTACATTCAATAATGAAAAAACAGCTACAAGTTAGAGGGAATAGTGATAAAGTGGTAAAACTTGGCACTGATGCATAGCCTCAGACGGATGCGCTCAAGCGTGCCACGCGCACAAGCTCTGTCGGTAGGCAATACTGTATTTTCACATTTTTAACGAAGCAATTTAAAAGTTTTGATTTTATTGATAACCTACATTTACCAACAACAAAAAGACTACATTTAGCTCTAAAAAAGTATGTTTAAAAAAATAAATAAATAAATAAACTAATATCAAATATCGAATTTTCATAACGAATACCTACCCATAGAAACAAATATTCGAATATCCTAATGTTTGGGTACAGCCCTATTTTAGAGCTGCAGATCATACATACCACTGTTCTGCTTTTACTATCGTCATTGACAACACAATCATTAAACCCAAATGTCATTATTTCTGGACTAACCGCCTCCATGATAGCTGCCCCTTGGTTGGCCTCTGCTGGTCTGCTGGTCCTGATTGCCAATCAGATCACCCAATCATAGTTCAAAAAAAGTCTCAGGTCATGAATAGTGTCAAAGTTAGACAGATACACACATGCATGTTCAAAGGTACACACACAACAAACACATGATCCCCTTCAAGCGTACGCCTGACAGAGCTAATTAGGTCTCGGCACCAAATACACTCAGTTTCCGATTAAAAGGAAAATAAAAAGCATTGTGCCACGGTACCTACATGGAAGTCCAACATCCCTTTTTATGCTCCCATCTGTCTCTAAGCAATCAAAGGTGCCCATGTCCTCTGCTATTTCTGTATGATTCCCTGACCTCATCTCACTCCTCCTTTTCATCTCTACTCCCTCGCTCCCCTGCCATCTTGCCCCACCTCGATACCTCTCTTCACTTATTTACACCTCTGTCCTCACACCTCCGCAGGTGTCCTGTCCCGTCTCTCCTCAAAGCTCCAGCCCCGGCGCCTGTGCACATCTCCTGTACCTGGGTCCATTCAGAGAGGAAGGCGATGACTTTGATCGCTTAACTTCAAAAGCAAGTGAGCAAATGTGAAGTGCCTCTGCAGAAAGTGGCTAGGGTTGCAGTCACACTGGCACTATTGGTCCATCGTTGTAATTAGAGGTTTTGGTTGACATTTTTGTCAAATTCATGAACATCACAGACACAACGATACAGTCGTCCTTTTTGAGGAAATGGATAAGTCTCTAAATGCCTTAATGTGTGCCATCTCCAGTAACCTGCATCATTCTCGCTCTGTTTACCTCATTCTTAACACACATTTGCATCAGCTCCATTTTTTATTCACACTCTGCTCTAATGGAGGGTTTTAACATTGCTGTCTGTCTTTGCGCGTCTCTCTCGATCTTTGTCTGGTTTGTTTTTAGTTAGTCACTCAACAGAGAGCTAGAAAAACTGGGAGGAAATCCATGTTTCTTACTTTTAGACAATCATTATTGTGGTCAGTACTTTACATGCCAATGGTCCGACTCACCATCTCACCACCTCTCTTCCTCTGTCTTCTTCCATTTTTCATCATAAAGTCCCATTTTCCCCACATCATTCTCACCAATTCTCACCCTCTCTCCTCCAGTCACATCTCCCTGAACAATCCCCCACGCTCTTTCACACATTTCAGTTGCTCAGTACCAGTGTGCCACTCTCTCTCTATATACCACAGTGCTTTTGTAAGTGAGTATGTTGCAACCAAGAACAAAGTGAGATGTGTCTTGCATTCAACTTATATTTATTCTTATCACCTTTTTAAAAAAAAAAAAAAAAAAAAAATTGATTGATGATGGTTACCTGTCGACTCAGTATCAATTATTATTGGTACTTATCGACACTTGGGTGCCCATTCCATATGTATTTTAATTCAATTTTGCCATTTATTGTGATTTTGACG
This sequence comes from Epinephelus awoara, assembly GCA_035609425.1. Lineage (NCBI taxonomy): Eukaryota > Metazoa > Chordata > Actinopteri > Perciformes > Serranidae > Epinephelus > Epinephelus awoara. Next base: position 16,570,634 of record CM069316.1, on the reverse strand, counting down.
ACCTATTTAACACTAGACCACAGGAAAAAGTTGAATCATACATTTCTAAAGACTGTTGGTTATATCATAAGGCATATTTCCAAAAACAATGCTCATCACATGTCAGTCTTTCTGACTTCCATTGCATCAGCATCACATGCTGCATAGAACGGTTAAACCCTGGTAAATAAACTAACAAGTATTTTTATAGTCTTACTTTTTAACATTTTTATTCTAATGAAGCACTTTGTGGCCTTGCTCTGTGAAAGGTCTGATATATAAAACATACTTCCTTATTAAAATGTACGTACACAATAGATTGAATAAAAAATACCAACTTTTTAAAGTAAGCTGCTTCATTTAGCTGTCCCTGCTCATCAAGCTTGCAGTGTTTCCGTTATGATGTATTGGCTGTGGCCACGACAACATCAACATTGATTGCCACTTATTTCTTTCCTTTTTTAGTATTTAAAATGGGTAAAATCTTATTTCATTGCTGAGCTGCACACAGTGCACTTATTCACTCAGCCCCTTGTGTTTATCAGACCACAAATGAGACAAGAATTCGCTAACTCGTGCATCCTGCAGTCCCTACGCCACCCTCTCCACCGCTAGGACACTATTCACCAGAGGTAGAGCGGGCAGAAGCTCAAGAGATGGAGCTTCAGTAGTGGCTGTAGCTGGCAAAAAACATCAGTGCCTGGGGTTTACAGTGGGCTGAGTCTAATCTGTGTAAAGGCAGCAACATAAAGTTTGCCGATCTGGCGGGAAGTGTACACGGGGCTGGGTTGTTTCAAGTTGCTATTGGAGCAACTGAAGGCCCGTGTCCTTGAAAGGTCCACCGTTCTCTGCTTTCTTGCTTCTGCTTTGTTCCTCTTTAAATAAATATGACATCACATTACTCAGAGACGACCACAATAAAAGCAACACCTTATTTCCACCACTGTATTTGAATATCGATTCAGGGATTAACAAACTTCAAAACAAACAAAAAAACCCATGATACTAAAGTGAATCAATTTCTGTTTTCCCTTTTTATGTTCTCAGAATCTTCAGGTAAAAGTTTACATCTTTTACTTCGCAAGTGTGTGTTAATAGTGTAGATGCCAAAACCACAACTATTTTCCCTCGAGAGTTAAGTGTATTGGCTGTCCCACTCACTTCCCCTCAGTTAATCACACTCACACCCATCACCTGTCATGTATCTTGATGAGCCGTCTTCCTTGACATAGCATGTAATCTTATACTGCAGTAATAGCCTGAAGAAGCAGAAGGTGAAAGATTAAACAACTAATGTTGCCCTGTGTAAGCTGAGTGTGTAAACAGGTTACTGTTTGCTACACATTTGTGGTATTAACTTTATATAATGATAATATGTCAGTATTGTGCTGACAGCTTATGTCTGATGTCCCAAGGAGGCTAAAAAGTCAGCTATTTGCAGGATTTATGATCACGCTTCGGTAAGAACGGATTAGCTTCCACACGCATCAGTTGGTCCGATAACAATGGCTGTAACAGCATATGAGAGTTCAAACGTGATTCTCTGATTCAGGTGACAAACTGAACACAGTGGGGTCTGGGGTACCAGTGTGTACCCTGTCGGTGTGTTTTTCCTTCTCAGCACCCCCGTGTGTTTCTAATGCAGTTTGTCTCAAGAAATCCCCACACCGCTTTCACATCTCACTCTCTTAATGATGACGGTAATGAAAGGTGATGGAGCTGCTGTCACACACTTGCACATACCTTCCTTAAGCAGGCAGAAAGCTGTGGTTAGACACACTTCCCTGCATCCAGCACACACGCAAACACATACAGACATAAACACACAGCATGTTGGATGGATTAAATAAAGACATATAGAGCTACAGGAACGAATGCTGGGATGATTTACAATAGATTTCTCCGACTCAGCAAGGGAAGGTGAACTCATAATTGGAGTTTCAGTCCTCAAACATCTGATGTGTCAAATTTTTGCCTATCCAATTGGGTCAGGCTCACCAGATTCATTACATCTGCAGCCATCAACGGCACAAAAAGAAGAAGAAAAAGAAACACACCTCCCATCAACATTTTCAGCAGAGAAATGTCAGAGTAATGTCTCCTAAAGCATCCTATAACCCTCCACTGCTTCGTCATTCCTCGTCTTCTCTCTCATCTTGCCCCGGGAATGATGACTTGGTTTCTTTTCTGTTATTTCCGGCTGTCTGTCTCAGTCCATCTGTCAGTCTCTATCTGAGAGGGACAGTAATATGATTTTCACTATAGGACGCCGCAGTTCCTAACTGGCTGTGGCTTTTGGTCTATCTGTCAATCTGTCTCTTTTCGTGAGGAGGACGGTAACACAATATTATCCCAGGACACAGAGGCCTTCCTGCCTACCTGTCTATCTTTCTGTCCAGTAGTCTTGGACCCATTAAAACTGAGGAGTTTTCAGTGTGACAGCTGCGCTTTGAAGGATATCTAAAATGCTATTTGTCATTTTTGACAAACAAAAGATAATTGCTGCCCTGCAACACAGTTACTCACATTAATTGAATCATCATCAACAGCACTATCAGCAGCAGTAATTCTGGGAAAGTGACTGCTTAACTGAGCACAGAAGCCACCAAATAACATCCTTAGGAAAAATAAACCAGCCAAGTTGACATTGATTGGAAGATGGTACTGAGCAGCCAATGACGGGCTGGAGAAACCCTGCAGGTAGTCAATCATGTAAGTGGATCAGCACACAGCTGGCTGTATTACACAAGAGGTATTAAACTTTCTCGAGAGCCACTGCAGAAAAAAATAGAGCTGTCTCTGCTTTCTTTTTCCATACTACACTGTCTTAACACCTGATAATTTAATCTCTGAAGCGACAACTCGACTGTCACCTTTGGTAAAGTGGTGCACTGTATGAGCGAATGAATGTGTGTGATCACCTCACTATTGCAGTTATGTTTTTGAAGCTTCGGGTGTGTAGACTAGACAAAATCCTTCATGTATTAGGGCTGTAGTAACCAAAATAAATAATGGTCGACTGAAATTCAACCTGCTTTCAACTGATCAATTGGTTAGTGCCAAAATCTGCACAATATCTCTAGATTAACTAAAGCCCTTCTCACATTGCACTTAGCCCTAAGCTAAGTGAGCTGTTACCCTGAGGCTAAGACAGCTTTCACACTGGCGAACCCCAACTTTGGCCTAGGGCTTGCTGGCTGTTCTCTGGAGCATGTTAGCCTCAAATTTGTGGGATATCTTCTGAAAATCGACCAAACTCTGGGCTAGAAGTCACAAATACCAAAGGGAGCTAATGGAATTTGCGCAGCGTTTCTGTTGTCAAATCACACAATTTCTTCTTTACATCATCTGTACGCCCATGCTTAATGTTGATATTTTCACCATGGTAACTACTACTAACGTAAATCAAAGGGAACCTGCCAATCCAGCTAACCTAAAACAACAATTTATCCAGAAAAGACTCAAAAAGATCATAACGGTTGCAGGCGGAAACAGCACTGTCCCTTAGTTTGTAGTCTAATTGAAAGTCTATTCAAGACTAACTAGATGGAACATGCGCAAACAAAAAGGTTTTCCATCATCTGCCAAGGAAGCTAGCTAAGGCAGGTTTTAATCTGAATGATAATAGAATGTAGTGCAATGTAAATTGTATAGCCCAAGACTTAGATTAACCTTGGGTTAACTATATCGTGAAAAGGGGCCAAGAATATGTAATGTAACAAAGACCTTCAATTGGACTAAGTGCACGCTTCCTTGTAGAGTTTTGTGTCCACCAAAGCCTTTTCATTACCTCCGCTAAGGAGGTTATGTTTTCGCCCGCGTTGGTCTGTTTGTCTGTCTGTTGGTTTGTCTGCAAAATAACTCAAAAAGTTCTGAAAGGATTTTGATGAAATTCAGGAAAGGTTGATAATGGCACAAGGAACAGATGATAAAATTTTGGTGGTGATCGGTTGAAGCGAAGTGGCGGAGGTCTGCGCTCTCCAAGTGCTCTAGTTACTTCTTGTATTTACTCGCTGCAACAAATGCCAGCAGCATGACAAGGCACTGAGCGCTGCACGTTTGCTATTTTTCTAGCTGCAGAGAGTTGAAAAACATTCAGCTTTGGGTAAAACACTGGACTCATCACTGTCACTTTTTACCCAGCTGTCTAATCATAAGAAAGTGAAGCTGGAACAAATACAACAAACACCAAATGTTACATCATGTATGAGTGCTAAATGACAACGGAAAAGATTAGTTGAGTAGAAATGGATCGTGCTGGCCACATATATGTTGACCTGTATGTCCATCCTGTTTCCCCACATGCTTCAGCCTCTCCTTCACCCAGAACAAGGACCAGAGCAAGTACTCTACCTTGTGCATTCTGCTGATATTCCTTAACATATCAACCAGACCAGACGGACCAACCCAACAAAAGGTGTCAGTCCTGGTAGCTTCTAACATCAAAAGGCTTTACAATCTGTAAAGCATACCATACTGCATCTCTCCAGAGCTTTGGTTGGGAAGAGAAAACCAAAGGTTCCACAAAACATAAATATGAATTGAAGAATATGGATCCAGGAAGACATCAGGAAACTTCTAGGTGCCACCAGAGAAGGTGGGACCTGGACCACACAAACTCCAACAACAAATACACTAAATAATCGATTTGTGTATGCAAAACAAAAGAAGTCCACAAATGAAAGGTGTCTCTCAGTACATCAGGAAACATAAGGAGATGATAGAAATTAGTTGCTTTAACACATTTATCCTGTAACATGATGTTTTTTTCCCCTACTCAGAGCCAAAATACATTCAACAAGACAGAAAAGTATTAGTACTACACTGGAAACATGGACAGACTGCTGTATGTCTCCGTGTCTGTCAATGTGCCAGCCAACCTTCACGCGTGTCTTTCTTTCTGCTTATCTTGTCTTTCTGCATAACCGCCTGTCTGTGTGTCTGTCAGCCTGGAAGAGACGCAGCTATTGCACGATATCTTGTGACACAGCAATTTTCCTCTGGACTGTTATTGAAAAACACCCAAGTGGGTTGAAAAGGGATGCATGACTGTGACCCTTTCACAATGACGCACGCTAAACGGGAAAAAAAGTTGGAAAGTGACATTATGTGGAACGACATCCTCTTCACTTCACATCAATTCTTTTGGTTCTGTCTCCTTCTGGTACTTATGGCCTTCTGCTTTCTTCTTGTCTGGTTCTGTCCTCCTTTTATGTAGTTTATCTTGAGTTCCAACCTACTCTACTCGCCCAGCTCTATCCTGTTGTACTCCACTTCACTGTACAGTACTTCCATTGACAAAATTCTATCATACTGCACTTGTGGTAAAATAAAACTTAAGACCTTTTCACACCTCAGGGAGTGAAAACCAAGGTTTGCATTTATGATACACTGTATTTGTTCCTTTGTATACATTTGATCCAGTTAGTTTTGGTTTTACATCACAATTATGTGAGCGCCTTAAGACCTATGACAAAACTACATCCTGTCGTCATCATCACCTATGTGAGCTGCTCTCCCATACTCTCGTATCCTGTCCTTCTCATCCTGTCGGAAAATAAGTTTTTGCATGTTTTTACAGCTGAGGCTTTGTAAAGATGTCTCCTTTTCCCATATACTTCCACAGCTCATTTTGTTCATGGCCAAACTTAAACATTTATCGTACATTTACTACCACTTGGCAACTTAACTGCTAATTACTCCTCTGTTCTGACTGCCAGCACCTGTCTGCTCTGAGCGCAACCACTATCACCGTCTCTCTGTTGCTCAACCAAACACACTACAGACTAGGGATGTTCCTGGCGACTAATTTCCCTGTTGTCTAAACCCAAATTTTAATTAAGACTGGTCAACGAGTCTAAAAAAGGGAAAACACTCAGAAAACAGTCAAAATTTAGTATTTGAAACTTTCTCCCAAAAAATATTGTGTGCCTTAAGAGCCCTTTGAAGCCTTTATTCATAATCTTAAACGACCAGATTTTAAATGCTGCTGAAGTACGAGACACTTTGCGCCGTGGGGTATGAAGTTGAAGATGAGAACAACTCAGTCAAAAGTTAACCACTGAAATAACATCTAAAATGAATAAATTGCCTGTGAAATTTGGGGCACATTGAACCTTGCAGATTACCCCACAAAAATGACAGCAATTCACTTTAAGTTAATTTAAACAACATCTAAATTACACATAAATTTCAGTTGATATGAGGCATTTTGCTTTGTGCAATATGAATGTAAACCCTGCACATTATCTGACAACTCACTTTAATAATATAACATCTCAAAAATGATAAACTGCTGCTGAATTCATTTTCTAGATCAAAGTACAGCCAAACCACGCTGGTTTTGCAAGAGGATATCGCTCTTATTTCCAACCGTGCTGTTTTAAAACTCCAGTCTACTCGAGAGGTACTGCTGTCTGATGGCTCTGTAGTACCCACTAGTGGCAGACAGCTGCATGACAGTTAAATGGCCTTGTACATGAATTAAACATTAATTGGTTTAACCTACTAATATTTCTGGTGTCGACTCGCAAGGGGGTGGAGGTTTAATCTTTTAGATGACTAATAGCACGCATCCCTATTACAGAAGGCCCTACACTACTATTCTCAATTGACAATAGCCGGCCAAAACTTCTTGTAAACCATCCAAAAGTCTAAACCATCCAAAAGATGTTTTTCTAACACCAGAATTAAACCAAACCATAGTTCAGTTCGATCTCGGCAGTGTGGGAAAAACTTTTTTCCCCCCTCCTTGTGTGTGTCCTTTTGTATTATTTTGTGTCCCCTCTCTAAATTCAGAGGTTTTTGTGGGTCCATAAACGCAGCACAGACGAAACTCTTCATTAGTTCAAGGTGGTTAATTGATCAGTTGATTGATGGATGAGAGGAGCAGCTGCTGCAGAAGATAGTGAAAGCAAACTCACACACCAAGTGCAATGAACTGTTCTACTGCTCCGTCTGTGCCCAGAATACGCTTTGCGCTCCAAGAGTGCGATGAATAGCCGAACGGTATACAGTATATACGACAATAGCACTCCTAATGAACGGTCCAGCTCCAAAAATCTAAAATTAAAGTAGGTAGAAAGCCTCAAAACGGTTGATTTTTGAGTCTCATCTGAGTTAGGTTTCGTTCGTGTCCGCCCTGAGCCCCTCCTACCAGACGAGCACGCGAGTATTTTATCCTACTTGGTTCTATTTCTCCCTCTCTGGGAGCCTCGGCTCTCCCTCACCAAGCAGCAGCCCTCCCCATCCCTTTCCCGCAGCCCCGCACATACTCCCGAGCCTTGGCTCTCCCTCACTGCACAGCAGCCCACCCCATCCCTCCCTTGTGGCCCGCACATATACCCCTCGGCTTGGCTCTCGCTCTCCGCGGAGGAGCCCTCGGCTCAGCTCCCACGGCCGACCCTCGCGCCCTCCAGCTGGGCCCGGCCCCACATCACCCTTCCCCTCCCTCCGGGGCTCCGGGGAACCGAGTTCTGTCTTCTTTTTTGGGGGTTTAGCCGTGTAGGCAGTTGTAGCCAATGCTGGAATAGCTATTTTACCTGGTGCACTGTTCGCCATTACCGCTTGCTCTCCACTTCTGCCAGTGGCACGGGAACACGCGCAGTATAACAGCCAATAGGAACACAGTGATCTGAGCTGACCTTTGACTGGTTGATGCACATCGGCACAATATTGATTCTTTAGAGGCTGAACACAGAGCCACTGTGAGGTGAAGAAACCTATTGTTTGTCTTAGACCACTTGATTTACATTATGCTTAGAGGAGATTATAAAAATTTTTACTCAGTTATACCAAAAGAATGTTGCCTACTGGAACTTTAATATGCGGCGGGAGATGTTATTGTGGCAAGCTGCCACCAACGTGTGGGAGACCCTAGACTAAGACTACTTCTTTTTGTAAGATCAAGGTTCGGCTGTTTGGTCTAGACTGTGGTTCAGGAGAGGTTTCAAATCTTGGATCAAACTGAAAAGTCCAACAGATTAGACCAATCAAGTAAGGCATGAAATAAATCTAAATAATCTGAATACAAGCTGTATAAACACAAAACTCACTCTACTTTACTTTAGCATGGTCAAGGAAAAGCTAGTAGTGTGGATGCTGAAATAGCACTGACTGCACTAATTGCACATCTATTCTCTTGTTTTCTCTTCCTCTTACGGGATGTATCAAAAGATCAGAGGAAAGGCAGCATCTGTGTGTGTGTGTTTGTGTGTGTCTGAGGGCTTTGAAGCTCCCTGTTGGCAGCCTCCCGCGTCCTCACACACCCACTAATATATGTGTGCAAATATACAAATCCAGGTACAGAAAATTATACAAAGTACAAAACAGACTTGTTTGCCTACAGCCACACCTACACCACTCACATCGACGCACACACACATTTGTATGTGCATCTGTCACACAAACACACTTACAGTTGAAGAGGATGAAAGCAGGGTTACGAGGAGGTTAACAACGTTTTGGAGTTGTGCACTATTATACAGTATGTGCACTTTGACTGGCAGCCCACATCTCTGTAACTCATCCTCCTGTCTGCCGCTTCGCTTGCTTTTTATCTCCAACACACAATCACACACAAATATTTACACACCTTTTCTTACTCTTACGCACACTTGCTCATAACTTAAGTCTCTACTTCTTCCCTCCTCACAAAGTGCTTTTTTTTTTTTTTTTAAATCTTGTTATATATTTCTGTCTCTTCAGAATCTTTGATCAGCTTGTCTGTTTCATCTTTCCTGGTCCCACTTTCTCTCCCTGACTCTGTGTCTTTCGGCCTCCCTCTCTGTTTCCATCACTTTTACAAAGTGGCTCTGCATTTGCTGGCATTGCCAACGTCTCCGCTGATCCCCCACTCTGTGCTCCACTGCAAACATACAAAACCAAGAGCTTTGACTAAGTGCGTACGTTTTAATCACAAGCTATCAATGTGCTGTAATTTTAACTACAAGAGGTAGGAGTTGGGGTAAAAGAGGGGACGGTGTGATAAAAGACACGGTTATATGAGAGGAAATCTTTGAAGACAGATGTGACAAGTGGATAGATGAAGGAGAGAAGGGGGGAGGGGGCAGAAAAAAAAGGATAAAGGTTGATTGGGGGAAGTTGTAAAAAGAGAAAGCTTGGGAGAGGAAGTGAGAAAGGGAGGGTGAAAGAGGTAGAGATGTATAATTTATCCCCTCACCATTTCATTAAATATATATGGGCATTAGAGAGGGAGAGATCACCCTGACTATAGCACAATGAATATACTGAGATCTCTCTCTCTGATGTGCCAAGAGCAAACAGGCGCACGCACACAAGGACACACCCACGCACTGTCGCACAAAAAGACATCGACAAACCCTCTTGCGCACACACTATCCCTCACGAATACACACACACACATTTCCTTGGCAGGGGAATCAACTATTACAGTGTCTGTCGGTCATTACGCCTTATTCCCCCAGTGATGGATGTAACACTTTGTGGCGCTGCAAAATGTGTTTTGGAAATGTGTTTGGAATTGCTTTGTGGCACCACTGAATGCTTTTGGAATGAGATCATAACAGGCTGAGAGCCACTGTAATACCATTGTGGAGCAAGTGGCAGGGCGCCGCTTCGATGTAAGTGACTGATTGGGTTGTGTGTGTGCGTGTGTGTGCTGTTTAAGGTGCGTTTTTATATCTGACAGCAGCATATGTGCATTATATAGCAGATTGATGGCCGAGTGTGTGCGTTTATGTGCGTGCACACGTGTATTCCGACAATGCGACGTGCGACTCCGACAATTAAGTGTGTGTTGCCGGCGTCACCAACTGCAATTCTGCGCTAAGTGGGAGTGTAATATGGTTTGTAACCTGCATTACGCTGTCAGCTGGAAACTTTGGATCTCAGAAAAATCTGATTTCCTCAGTTTATACAGTTAAGGAGGCAGAGATTTAAAAGCTGTGATTTTTGTTTTTTTTTTGCTGCTACACTGAAGAAGATTAGAGAACGTATAGTCATCCTATCAATGACAGGGAAATCCCTACCTGGGATATGCTTGGTGATGCTGATCTGGAAGTGTATGAGTTTTACAGATTTACTCTTGTCAACAAGCAGACTGATCTGAGCTGCAGTGATAACATCGGACATTTTTGATATTTACAACTCGACATTTGCAGAGGTCCTGAGCAATTCTGAAGTGTGCAAGCATCGGTGATTCAAAGCCAAAAGGTGATGAGTTCACAGGGAGTATCTACAGATCTAATGGTGTTTTCACTGGTGTCAAGGTGCACATTAAAGTGATGTTTATGGATTCAATTGGACAGTGAGATATTTTGTAAAGTGTGTGCACTTAAAAATTTGAGCTGTGCACATAATACTCACATACAGCTGCCAACTCTCAAGCATTGACAGTAAGACAGACAAGACAAAGCAGAACAAAGCAATTGGTCAAGCCAGCTACAGCCGTCACACAGCAGTAAATTTGTTGCCGTCACACAGCAGTTAAGTTGTTGTTATTTTTGTAAGATTATATTTTAGTCTTTTTGCCTTTACTAGAAAGGATAGTCTAAGCATTAAAGGGTGGAGAGAAGATCACCAATGTATTACTCTTTAAATGACACAAATGCAATGTTTTTCCGTGCCTTCATGCTGACAATACAGTATTAGAGAAAATTAGCATTAAAAAATTATACTTAATTGGCCTTATATAGCACACTTATTTTCATTATTAATGAGTAGTTCTTGATTTTACATGAATATTTTAATAGAAAATAATGGCAGTTTTTTTCAATAACTTCTATGTAATGTTTCCCAGTGAGTCAAATTTAATACCGAACTGTATCACTACACTTGACACAAAGGATATAACTCTTCATATTGGATTGTAATGCGTCTCCTATTTCATATTTATATTTTATGGAAAATATAAAAGTTTGGGGTTTTTTTTCAAAAACTTCCATGTACAGTGTCCCAGTGGCTCAAAATTTAATACCAATATGTATCACTAAAGTTAACACACAGGACATACCTCTTTATATGGGACTTTGGTGCGTCTCTCGTATTGTTATATCTTATGGAAATTTTAAGGGCTTTTTTTCCTCAATAACTTCTATGTAATGTGTCCCAGTGACTCAACATTTAGTAATAAAATCTACACTACACAGGACACACCTCTTCATATGGACTTTTAATGCTGTTGCTATTTTTCATACATTTTTTTCCAATAACATCCACTGTCACATTCAATTTGATTCATATTCACAAACAGCACTGAAATTTGCTTTAATCATGAAAAGCTGGTGATTGAAGTGTAGAGGTCGATTTTAAGTCAGTAATTATCTATTGATTTATTAACCTGAATAAATACAGAAAATAAATCTTGAAAAGAGTCATGAAATAATAAAAAAAAAAAAAAAATTCCATATTGAGTTTGCTGAGAAGCTGCTCAAAATGTTCAGATAATATAAAATTTGGAGTAGTTTTACTGTACAATACTGTAATTTGGGATGGATTTGGCCGTGGCTGTGGTAGAAGTGAGGAAAAGGTAAAAAAAAAAAAAGGTGTATGTACTTTTAAAAGTCACATGCACCAGTGCGTGTACACATAAAAAAGTATTTTACAAACCCTTCATACACAAACTTTGTCACAAACAGAGCTGTCAGGATAGAAGTAAAGCCACAGTCATCCCTGCCTGAACCCCACAAGCCCCCAGGCCATCTAGGATTAATCAATGGATCTCAGCCTCATTGATCCAGGACATGGATGCCAGCCATACATAGATTAGACAGGCACAATCTTCTGCCCTGTAGCCCAAGCTCCCTTGATTTGAAACTTTACACGGAGAAACATTATACATACACACACATGCTCACACACATCAGCTCAACTCAAACTTAACACAAGCGGATAATTTGGAAAAGTTTGCTTATTAGGGAGCGTTCACTTTGATGCCATTTTTTGAAACATTATTTCAAACACAGCTCTGTGATAAGAACCCCCCTGCGGTGTATCTCAAACTTTTCTTCAGGCTCGGCTCAGCCTGAAGACAGATTATGTGGACCCCATAAGAACAACTGTGACCTTGATTGATGTCTATTGTAGTTACTCTGTTATACACTGAAGAAAGGTGCAGGCATAGATTCTAAGCAAAGCCCAAATAATTGATGACTACTGAAAGCAGGAGAGCTAAAATTGTATGTCTGATAGCTGGAGATCCCACGTGGGATATGGTTGCAAAAAACTGCAAATCTCTTACCCAAATTCACTTAAAATGAATATTGAATTGAGCATATTTAATTCAAGTTGGCATTGAATATTGAATTACAGAGAGGGGGAAATTCATGCCGGAAAAACACTTTGTAAAGGAGACGTGAGAAGCAGTAAGAGCTTATAAGCATCTCTAATGTTAGCACGCACGGCATTAAAAGCTGAGGGGACACATGAGGTGTATTTTCAAATTAATTCATCACGCAGATCCTAAAGTAGGCTAAGCTTAAAGCTAAGGGGAGACCCGAATTGATCACAGTACTTACAAGCGGGGTATTTGACTTTAAAATTAGTTGCCTGCATTTTACACCACTACATGGTAAACTGTGTATGACGAATGGGTGGGTGCTGGCATCCCGTGTGCTTCGGTGTGCTGCAACATCTATAACGCAGTTTTTTTTTTTATTCTATGTGACAAACAATGCCGGCATCCCTAGCATGCAGACACTGACATACACACCACAATATCAAAGGGTCGCACAAACATGACATCTGGAAGGAGATGCCCTTGGGTGAGCATGATTTCAGCCGCACTACCGCCTTCGACATGTCAGGGAGACAAATGTGTGTGTGTATGTGTGTGTGTATTTCCCCAAAGATAACATCTTCCAGCAAAAGACCACAAATGTCCACTTGAAGGCAAAGGAAATCTGTTTCAGTAAAGTGTTTTCAAGGATTTGTGTGTATGTGTGTGTGCCATGTAGACGTCACTCTAGGTTATTCACTGTAGCAAAGAGCCTACTGTGCCGACTAGATGTAATCCATGACTATTGTATATTTCCATTTTAATGTAATGTCAAGAGATACTACCGTGACATTTAATCAAATTAATCCACTTGCATTAAATAGGAAAGTACAACATGGCATGGCTCTTACTTTGGTTAAAGAGACATTTATTCAGTCCAGCTGTAAAAAAATAAATAAAATATAAATCCTATTTTGCCCCTTTCACTGGCCTCCACCAGAATACTTCACATATTTCAGTGGACAACCATGCATATTTAGTAGCTTTTTACCTTTTAACTAAAAATGAAAGCTACTCAGCAGGTAAGGCCAAGGCTACCTGGTACAGGCAAGAATTGTTGGAATCCTGTGAGCTAATTAAGGGGATTTATTTCTTATTAAACAAGAGGCAAAAAATGTTCAGTAACCAAGGTAGCCATTGTACTTCTTTAGACCTGCAGTCATAGAGACAGAATGAGAGAGGAACTGGCCTTCCCATTCAAATCAATGTAGCAGGATGGTCGAAGTGGCCATTTACACGGAAGGTAGTGTGCCAATCCGTTACTAGTAAAATATTACCGTAACTGTTACTGAGTTGCTTCTTTTATTGCCATCAATCAACCCTTCGCTTAGCTCCGCCCCTTTGTGATGTTCCGTCAAGCTGTCAGAGCTAGCGTGGAGCCCACACTACAACTAACTGCACTTCCTGAAGAAGTATCAAATTTTTGGAGTCACTAAAGCAAACTATAACTATAGGCTACAGATCACGCTATACAAGGGAACCACTAAGTCGCCAAGTGATTAAGACAGGAGACAATGACAATAAAGCTAAACTTTGCCAATTTTCAACCACCTGTATGTCATCGCAGTGTATGCAGATGAACGGTGGCTTCCCCCCTTGCCACCAGTGTCTAAACCTCTGCTGGCGGTGGGGTAGGGAGCTCGGGAAAGCCAAACACATTACATCTGCACACACAGCAATGACACACAGCTGGTTGAATATCGACAAAGTTTCTCTGCGTCCCTTTACTGGCTCCTGTACAGCAGGGTTGGTCTTGAATCACTGTAATGATCATTTAAAAAGCACAAGTAGCATTTGTGTACATTCAGTAGGCTATACCTTAAGTGGGTAGCAAGCTAGCAACCCTTATACTTCAGGGTTTGATTTTGGTTTTTGGAACAGAGAAAAAAACATGTATTTCCTTCCAGCCTCTCCAGGTAACTTTAAAATATTAACTGTTATTTAACGGTTTCTTTTGTGCCATTGAAGAAATATCAATTTTTTTGGAAACACTAAAACAAACTAACTACAGGCTACAGATCACACCATAGAAGGGAACCAGTAAGTCATCTAATTCTAATTTTTTTTTTTTTAAATTTTATATACTTTATTAATCCCCCGAGGGGAATTCAATTTTTTCACTCGATTGTCATTGGCACAAAGGTCTGAAAGACACATGCATGAACAATCAGGACCTATACATGCACAAAGTGGAGATATGTCAGAGTGAGGGGGCTGCCTTGGTCAGGCGCCCCGAGGGGTTGAGGGGTTCGGTGCCTTGCTCAAGGGCACCTCGGCAGTGCCCAGGAGGTGAACTGCCACCTCTCCAGCCATCAGTCCATGCACCATATTTGGCCCAGACAGGGACTTGAACAGGCGAGCCTCCAGTTCCCAACCCAAATCCCTATGGACTGAGCTACTGCCTACATAGCGATCAATACGGGAGACTATGACAACAAAGCTAAACTTTGCCGATGTTCAACCAGCTGTGTGTCATCACAGTGTGTGCAAATAAATGGTGCCCCCCCCCCCCCCTTGCCAGCAAAGGCAGTGTGTGTATACTTTCAGTCAGCTATACCTTCAGTAGGTAGCTGGCTAGCAAGCCCTACACTTGGGTGGGACTTAGCAAAGGATCAATTCCATGTTTGTTCAAACATGATATAACATTACTATAACGGACAGCTGAGAGGCACAGAGAGACCGTGGGGATAAAGAGCGTGCAGAGGGGGGTTTTAAATTGACCAAACCAGAGTTGCCGATTGTTGGAGCAGTGGACTAGCTAGATGACTAACAAAACTAACAGAGACCGTTTTGGAGAGTTTTAATTTGTTTCTGTCAGGTTTAAAGGAAAAGTTAACGAAGCAATTCAGCTATTGTTAGTCTTGGTTTGGTGAACCGGAGGAACTTGGATTGGTGTTCTGTTGTATTTTTCAGTTTAGCAAGGAAAATAGATGTAAGAAATAGACCTGCTTCTCAAACTAGTGAGTGTGACACACTTTATAACCCCATTGATGATTGTTGTCACCATAACAGCAAACAACAATCAGTATTTTCTTTTGCAAAAGTTAAAGACCACAGCAAACATTTCAATGTCCATTCAACTCTCATCCTTTCTCTCTGCCTGTAGTATTTATTACTATCACCCCCACACCTCTCATATATTAACTGTTCAATTCCACTAGAAAGTAGATACACATTAAATTAACCTTTGACAATTTGTGCCAAAAGACATTACTGCAGACAGTTCATCTTTGTGGAATGATCTAAATTGATTAAATTGGAAAGGATTACTTCCATACTAAATGATTAACGGTAGGTAGGCATGTCATCAGGGGAATAATGTACAGCAGGCAGGTCATTATTGCAAAATGAGACCCTTCAGGATGACCAAGACCCTGTTCAACTGTCATAATGATCGGTTTGCTGAACCGTGCTTTGAAATTAGTCATCCAGGTTTTCATACCACAAGAAACATCATGTGCTCAGCCACCATTTAGGAGCTGAAGGGGAGTGCCATGTTATTTAATCATCCTTACAAATAAAATATACTGTGAAACGGCATTTCTTCCAAGTGTAAATCAAGCTGCTAAGATAGTAAGATGATTTTAAAAATGGAGCCTATAGATTAATGTTCAGACCTAAAGTACAGTAATACTGGAGGGACTGGCTTCCAAGTAAAAAATATGATGAATAAAAAACCACACCTATGTGCCTCCAGTGTGTGTTAAGGGAGGCAGTACATGCATATAAACTGACAAGCACACCATGAATACAGCACCCACATTCATACAAACAAGGTGACCTCTCTGTGTTACTGGTAGCTGAGTAGCTGAAGAAAGATGGCCTCAGCCTTAGGCATGTTTAATGTTCTCTCATTGTCCCCGTCATCATGTGTGTGTGTGTGTGTGTGTGTGTGTGTGCATATAAGAGTGAGAAATACGCAATCAGAAGCAGACAAATGTGCACATTTCTGAGCTCTTGTATGTGCGCAAGTTGCAACCAATGAAAACATGTGTAATAAGGGTGGGAATTTTTGGGAACCTCACGGTTGAATTACGATTCTTTGGTGTCCAATTGTGTTCAAAATCGATTCTTAAATGATTTAATAGAAAAGGGGTGAAATTGTCTCTTTCTTGGATGTTCTTATTCCACTTAAATACAATATGTATCACATGACTGCCAATTAAAATAAATGGTCCACAGTCTTTGTATATTAAAAACCTTAACTGTATTAATCAACAAATTAATTCAGTAATGGTCTCCTAGCTGTATGAGAATAACAAAATGAGGGGGAGGGGGAGTGTTCTGCTGTGTTGTTAACATTACTGCTGAACCCTTTTTCAGGGAAAGCCATGATGCCGAGCGGGCTGGGTGCAGGGTTCATACAAGCAATTTAACGCTGCTCAGTGCTGCAGTGTGTTGGTCAGCCGGTCTTGTTTGTTAACGTTGCTGCTGATGCTGCTTTGCTCCGCTAACATTAGTCTCTGGGTGATGGCGTAGAATGTTTTCACAATATAATTCACATTTGTTTCACAAATGTACTTACTTAGATTAGGGTTGGGCTGGTGTAAAGATTTTCAAACCACTTTGATATAAAGCCAAACATTGGACTGCACCTGTACACTGAATTTTATGTACCTGATTGAGCAGCCGCTCCCAAGTGGAACATAATGACATCATGTAACCACCTAAAAGACTGGTGGATGCTTGCTACTCTCGTACTTTAAACAGAAAACACAAAGTCTATATTGTGATATCTATTGGGAATGGAATACAATATAGCCAACAGCCAAGCATGTGATTAGCCACGGCCATTTACCAGAAACTTTCAGCTCCCTTTAAGCCAGCTGCCGCCCTGTTTGAGTTTTTGTAGTGTAATAAGGAGGCATCATATAGATAAGTCCTGATTACAACTTCATGACTCGGCCATTCCTCGTTTATTGCGGCACTTTTAAAGAAAACAGGAATAAATTGAGAAAGGGCTTCCAAAGTTTGTTGCTGGCGGCCAGTTAGAATACCTCTTTTGTCAGCTTCAAATCCAAAATGTTGTCATATTGGCACAGTTTAAGTTTTCTTGAGGGACTAACTCTGCCATGTCTCATCCAGTCACCCCAAAAAAGCACATGAAATTTCCTGTACACAAACGCAACATTACCTGCTCAGCCCCCTGCCCACCTCTGCCGCAATGTGATCTCCTTCAAGCTTGTACACCATACCTCTCATTTAAACATTAAATCCTAAACCTAAAAGATAGGCTAGCTCTTGCTTGTGCTTGCTGTGGACTGTGTGGGTGTTGCACTTCCCCTGCAGTGGAGTTCTACTTTTTTTCAGTCCATCACTTTATAACCTAACATTTAGAAAAAAAACATTTTTGACATGTGTGAATCGATGCATCATCTAAGACTCAATTTGTTTTCCACCCCTAATGTGTTCTGGGTATTCATACTTAAGTGGACTTGTATGTGTGTATGTGTGCATGCTTGCAGATACAAGGTGTAGCATGGCGATAAACAGGGATGAGCTACCTGTGAGACTGACCTTTTAACATACAGACTCACACACACCAGTTCAGTACGTGTGTATCATCCTCAGACTTTTGTGGACTGGAAAGTGTGTGTTCTGTCAGAATTTCTGGTGCCTCGCATGAATGCATGCTCACACAGTCTGTGATGTGTGCGCGAGTGTACAGGTGCGCTCCCTCCCTACTGCCAGCACCCATTGGACTCTGGTGTGCACCCAGTTTAATGTAGCTCAGCACCGTGGCTCCACTGGGCACTGAGAAACTTTCTGATGTTGCCTCTAGTACACCTGCCTCCAAACATGAATATTTATGAGAATGCATCAGGAAAGTGAAAGATACTAATTATAATATTGTGCCGACTCAGCAAACCTGGTCTGCGTTCCCACCTGCCATCCTCATCTTGGAAAATCTTTTGCATCGCCAGCTTGGAATCAGGAACCATGCTCCTGCTGCTTAGCATCAATATTTATGAACAAGTCAACAGACCAAGGAAAACTATTTATTATAATGGGGTGCAGACCATTATACAATCGCACTGCTATACAGTAGCTTGTGTGGCCACCTGGCATCCACAATCTGCAATCTCTCTTCCTGCCATTTTAATTCCAGCAGCTAGCTTTGTCCAGAGATGAATCTTTACCCCAAGGAACAGACAGTATTTCCCCAGTGACTTAACTGGTCACTGGTGCTGGATTTCATTCCAATTTTTTAAAAAAAGAGAGATTTTTAATCCTTAAGATAAAAAAAAAAATCCTCTTATCAAATCCACTCTAGCTTTCCCTAATGATGTCAAATACGTGTCTCTACACAATCCAACTAAATGCTACCGGCTCAGCACAAAATAGTGGAAGCCAAAGTAAACAAGTGGCCAGTTTAAAAAGAAAGGAATAACAGTTAACAGGTATAGAGCTAAACAACTTAAACAGGATGGCCATTTCTGTTTCTTATGTACATTCAAGAAACAATATGCAGTTTGTCATATGAAGCTTAGCGTAAATTCAATCAGTTAGACTTTCTTTGTGCTCATCCATTCACAATTATCTTCCTCCCACTCTCACTGCTTCCTCTAATCAGCTGATTGTGGGTGTTCACTCCTCTAGTTATCCAATCAAACTCTATCAGCCGATCAAGATGCTGCTACACAATTTTAAATCTGCTCTCTCCTCTGCTACTGTCAGCCATCATCTTAGTGCCCTCCGCCACCCCATTCACCTCCAGCCTTCATATCCAGAGTACAGGACAAGCTCAACAAAGCCTCATTTCTCTACTCATCCAGATCATCAGCACTTCTCCATCTTCCTCTCATCTAATCCTCACCACCTCTACCACAACCACCGTCTAGACCCCGGGGTGAGGGGTTCCCTATATAAATTTTTTTACAAAGCCCCTAAAGTCCTGAATGACTATTTTTTAACCCTGGATGCAAAATTCAATTATCTGGTGGACTTTTGGGGCTCAGTCGACTTTTAATTTTTAGAAATAATGCGCCATTTCAGACTAATTTGAAGACAATAATTGACAAAGCATTTCACATCTGGCTTTCACTTTAGGTAAGAGGTAGGCTTTTTCAAGTTATTTAAGTGTTATAAAAGCGCCCATGTTTGGATCTTGAATCATGTTTTAAAAAAGGAGAAAACCTTTGTAACTGAGGAAAGAAGATGAAATGTGTTTGAGAGACTCTTGTAAACAGCTGCAGAAACCTGAGTTCAGCTTTATATATGAAAAGCATCATGTCCTTTCTACAGGGTGAAACAGACTGCCATGTACCAGCAGATGGTAAGAATGCCAAAGGGAGACAACAAAGCTACTTACAAGGTTACATGAAGGCCAAGACAAAGTTCCTACTCCTTTGGTATGTTCCTGCAGCAGTGTCAACGAGATACTGTGTGCTCCTGTGTGTTGCTTTTACGCCATACACACCTGCTGATAATCCACACTATGGACACTCCATCCACACAGAGACCACATGCATGCCCAAACATACACATTATACAGTAGGATATGCATATGCACCCAGTCATTTCTCTGCATCCCACCCAGCTCATCAGCATGACTGAGTTATTTTTAGAAAAATAACAGGGCTTGCCGTGTTTTTATTCGGCTCCCCAAAGTACTGAATATTTTGTTGAAGCAAAAGTCCTTCACAAAGGAAGGAGGAACAGGAGCTTGCGGGAATGCTGTGTGAAGTACATCTGAGAGGCAGATGGTGAGAATGCAAAAACGAGACAGGAGGAAGAACGATCAAATAGGAATGGATGCCCAAAGTTGTTTACTAATCCCTAATGTGGGAAAAAAACATAAAAAATATAAATTCTGAAAAGTACATATTAAAGGAACTGAGTTTTAAAAGGTGTAAGGATCTGACTACCCACATGAGGCACAGTCGAAACATTTACATCCATATTTCAGGGTGCTGGGTGAGTCTCATGAAATGACACAGCAGAGAGTAAGCCTCACTATTTACATTACAAATTTAGGAAGAACTAAAAGTGCTGAAGAAGTGCTTGGTATGAAAAATAAAAGTAAAAAGGGGGATGGGGAGGAAAGGGCACAGAAAGATGTTAGAAAGCGAAAACAAGAATAGCCTGACGAACAGGAGAAATGAGTCCAAATGTGGAAAAAAACAAAAACAAATAATGTGAAAAAATGAGTTAAATAAAGAGAGGGACTAAAATAGAAGCTCATTTACATGCGAGTTTACAATCAAAAACATAACAGACTTATTGAACTGTTGTTAAAGGCCACATTTACATTTTTATCATCATCTGTGTGTATCTACAAACATCACTGTGTCAGACTGCTCATGTTAGTAATGATGATGCTGTCACATTACCCAATCTAATCTCTAATTCACCAGGTGTTGGTGAGAAAGAGAGAGATGTGCCTTTGGGGGGGGGGGGGTTGTCCCTGCACACAAGGAGCTTTCTTTACACATTAATTATCGGCCTCACTTGGCAGCTTTGTCACAGCTTGGCTATAAATGTTGTCTGCTGTTGTGTATATTTGAAAGCGAGAAGGTGTTCACAGGTTTGGTGACAAGCCTACAACAGACATAGCCACTGTCAGCTGTCAGTGCAACCCCAGAGCTGGCAGAAACATGGCTCGCCCAAGGACGCTTCAGCGGGGGCGTACACCATAAGCACTTATTTTGGGTCGATTGGCCTTTTTGTGGTCTGGCTAGGGCTAAGAACAGAACTTTGGTTTTATAGAATTGACCAAACTGCTTCCATACTATCAATAATGATGAAGCAAACCCAAACGATTGGTTGTCTAATGTTCCACGTTATACAGGCATGCCAAAACAACACTACCTTACGCCAAGAGACAGGGCTCATGTGTGTGCTGTGTGTATTTTGAGAGGCTTCACTACAGTGTGCGTTGCATAGTTGTAAAAAATGTCTGTTAAAACAGTCACTATGTCACATTAGGCGACTGTGGAGTCATGAAATTGTGCCGTGACTTGGCTGACAGACATGACACACTACACGATGGTACTGACGAATCATCCCTAGTCGTCTTTCACGATGTGCGTGATGTCATCGGGTTATTCTTGTCCTATTTTTATTATTATTACTATTAATCCAGTCACTGTGTGTGTTCATGTGTCAGCCAAAATGTTATTGTAGCAACGTAAAATAGTGCCACCACATGGCTGGAACTACATTTGAAGCACTGTACGCAAACATACAAGCCACCGAAACCTGCGCAACAAGTTCCTGCAAATGTTTCACAATAAAAGCCTTTTTAGAAAATGAAGGGATTCTCTCAACCGAAATTATTAGAGGCTTTTAATTTAAAATGGGTACAGGAAGTGTTGAGTTTCAAAGTTGGGCTCCATCTTATCAGGCTCAATAGTGTGCAGTGCAATGTATGCACACAAGACAATGTTGCCAAGACCGGAAATGTGACGAGGCAACACTTAAACGTGCACGCAATAAATTTCAAAGCGGAAAAGTGCTCTGTGTTCGACTTCAAGAAGACAAACAGATCACAGCCTTCTTCCTCTCAGCATCCAGGTCCGGCTAACATTACAGAGTGGGATCACGTCCTCAGACTCAGTTCTGTGAAGGTTCCCTCCCCTGCAACCCACAGTCTCATTCTCAGTGGGTCAGATGAACTCGCAGTAAAATGCTCAGCCCCACAGCTGTGGGGTGAAGAAGATGGTTGGTGGGTCGGTGTCATTTTGAAAAACTACGTCGAGGTGAGATTTTAATATTGAGAAATCTTAAAACCTGCTTTGAGTGACAGTTTAAGAAAATTGTATTGAAAAAGCACTAAAGTCAAAGAATCAATTGCAGTATCAAAAATGTTTGGACAATACTCACCTGTAAGTCTGGCACAGGATATCTTGGATGTACTACTGCTTAATCTCCCATTGTTGCCAAGATGTAAAGGTACCAAGCTTTTAAGGCAGGAGTACTAATTTGGCATTGTTTCTTTTTTTTCCAAGCATGACAGTTCTCAGATTCTTGCCAAATTAGATCAAATTCAACGAACAGCAGTGATAATAAGAGGCCAGTGCTGTATTTTTGTTCAAGCCAATATTATAGAGTGCAGAGTGGATTCTTGTACTACACGTGCCTGTCAAATATAAGACTCTTTCACTGCCAAAACCCGTTGTTCTTGTTTCTTTGTTGGCAGTACTTATTTTGTTGAGACCCTCAATTTATTATTTTTTGTCTTAGTGTATTTGGAATCGATATAAAACTTTAAGAGACGACTTCATCTGTGATTCCTGCAATCAGGAAACTTTCACATGACCTCCTGACTTTGGAGACATCTCATTACTGGTCAGCTGACATACACATTTTGTTTTAAAATGATAGTAAATCAAGCCAATATGAGGGGGAAAAAAACTAAAATTACCTCCTGCCCATTTCTAATAAATGACAACTGCTTGCTACTTTTTCCCCATTTATCTCTTTGAACAATAAGAAGAGTGAGAAGGAGGGAGTTGAAGGGAAAAGACAGAGACAGGGTGATACATAAAGAGACAGCGACAGGGGACTGAGTGACAAAGATCTTTGCCTGCAGCCTTACAGCTGGCAATCCTTCTCTCAGCTTTCTACAGCTCTATCTGCTTCTAGGAAAGAGCAGACAATGACAGAGAAAGAGTATAAACGCTTACGGCTGGCTGATGGACAATGTATCCGCCGGCGCATACACAAACTCAAACACGCACACAAACTGACCAGATCTTTGATATTATCAAGGGCAACCGTTTTCTTTTTTTAAAAGACGCAAATGTCTTTCAGGATGGATCACTATACAAAGTGGTGTTATGTGAAAACCTAAATAACAGGCCACATACACAGCTAACTAAAGCTGGGCAATATGAAGGAATATTTACACACTGTGATTTTGATAACACTGCAGGGAGTGTGAGCTCCATGTCGGGGACAGTTGTGAGAGTCCGCCCAGCTGCACATACACAGTGACAGAGCTAAGAGATAGCATCATTTTGCTAACATTAACTAGAGGCTATTGACAGGTTAAATGACAGAGTCGAACAGTTTCAGTGACAGTGTGACTTGTCGAGACAATTTTATGACTTGTTGTTGAATGTTAGCCGATGCTGCTGTGTTAGCTCATGCTAACTTGGCAGAGGTTGAACCTACTTTTCAATGTGAGGAGAGAGCCTCCAGTGACGGCAGCAACATAAAGATTTGCAAAACCAGTAGGAGTCGGAATGGTCTGGGGCCAGAGCAAAAAAGGTTTGAATGCAGGTGTTGAACTGGAGACCTTTCGACACGACTGGATCTCAAGTTTTGTGTATTGTTGTTGTGTAGCGTGAATTCTTCTTTGTGTGAATAGTCTTACTAGATGTGAACTTTTCACTAAGTGGTCACGTCGTCACTGTCTCCATGATTTCTTTCTTGTTGTATATTGCCCTTACAATAAAGCACTCTGCGACCTATGTCTGTTAAAAGCGCTACATTAATAAATTTTACTTTCTTACTTTTACTTACTTGGCACTAGCTTACTTCAGCCAACACCAAGAAGGTATCTCCTATCGATACCCAGCTCTAGTAAATATGAATTTTAACAGTGTCAGCAGGCAGTCACAAAAACAGGATAAGATATAGTGCATTTCATCAAAACCCCCAAACTGCTCTTTTCCCCAAGCGTTGTGGTTCAAGAGGATACAGAGAGCGAGCTAGTTCAGCTGACACGGCAACACAGTGATTGATGTGACAAGAAACAGGCTCTTTGAGTGTCACACACACACCAGCAACGCCACATGTTTCAAAGCATAGGCGTGCTCTAACCCTACCGACACACACAGACATGCGGCACAATGCCCCTTAGGGCTACAGGCAGATCAGAGGTCGCTGTGTCATCAGAGCTGAGTGTCAAACACACAGTGAAAAAGAAATCTGCATACAGTGGAAAAAGTGAGATCCAAACAGAGAGGGGGAGGGAGACAGAACAAAAATCACAGGAAGCAAAGGTTAGACAACGTGAGAGTCGACTTGCTCAGCACAATCGACAAGCCGACTGATAATGTGCTTATTTTCATGTTGACAGAGGGGACGACAAAACTGCGAGAGAAAGATACAAAAAAAAGAGCAGCACTGTGAGACTACAGGCAAACACCTCCACAAGTAGTCAAGTAAAGTGAGGAGCACAGTGGGGTGGACTAGTTTCCGTCCTGTTTCCTCAGGCACGCTGAGGCATGACGTTGCAAGATGCAAAATCCCTCTTGGAATTTCAATGACTGAAACTTTCTCTAAGTGTCTCTCCCACACAAATCCTCTTACCCATCTCTGCTAACAAACTTCCAATCTAACCGCGTCTGCTACACTTTCTCTTACAAAAATCCCTTAAGTCCTGCTCTTCTTTCTACCAGCTCTGTTTCTGTCATTCACCCATCCCTTCTTCCCTCTTAGTTTCCGTTTCCCGCTCAAATCCACTTGGCTCTCACGATCTTTCCGTCAATCCATCCGTCTGCCCTGTCTCTGCGCTTCCTTCTCTCAACTGGTCACCCCCTCCCTCCCTCCCCTTTTCTTCCTCTCTTCGCCCCCATGCAACCCCTTCTCAACCTCTCTCAACTCCTCTCAGCCTCTTTCCTCCCTGTCAGGGGCCGTTAGTTCAGCCTGGCTGGTGATTCCCCCAGCAGAAACCCCTCTAACCTCACCGTGCTTCGGGGAAGAGGCTGAAACACCTTTTAAAAAGCAAAACATCCTCAGCTAGCCCGCAACATAGACCGGCGCATAACACAGGGCTTCTGTCTCGGACAACTGCTGCTGGCTGTCCATGACTACTTCTCTCTCTCTATCTCTGCCTGCTTTCCTTATACAAGCGGCGCGACAAAACTTTGAATGGAAGTTTCTAAGTACATTACTCATTCACTCTTCATTATTACAAGATAAAAGCTAATCAGAGTACACAGTAGCAAGTCTTCATTCATAGAGGTGTACATTATGTCAGAGCTTCAATGTGCATCCATTGTGAAAGTCCATAAAGCTTAAGCACGGCAGTCACCCATCATCATTACTTGTCTGATCTGTCCACACACGGTCGGAGAGGAGCACAGGAGGAGACAAGAAATGGGTGAAGTAGAAGTTGTGTTATGTATTTTTAACAACGGGCCAGTATTTAAATACCTTAACTGTTCCAGTAAGTATTATGGCCAACGAGTCACCATTACACGTTTAAATATATATGTGTGTGTGTGTGTGTTTGTGTGTGTGTGTGTCTGTGTGCATGTATGTATATTAAATATGTGAGACCCGCATTTTTCCCCACTGTACCAGAAACATAACGAAACTGAGGTGCTGAATGCTCCCTGAGGTCAATACCAGACCATGAATTTTGTTTACCTTACGCCTCTAGTTTCCACTGGTTACAGCCGATTCCCAGAACTGTCAACATCATCATCATCATCATCATCAGTGTGGTCATGAGTGTGACCCCTCATGAACTTGCACAAACGAATGTACATTAAAACAGGAAAAAAAATGTTCCTACCAGACTAAATTTGGCCTTACATTGTGTGTGTGTGTGTGTGTGTGTGTGTGTGTGTGTGTGTGTGTGTGTGTGTGTGTGTGTGTGTGTGTGTGTGTGGGGATGTGCGTGTTGGTGTGTGTGCTTGTGGTCATTAGTGTGCAGAGATGGTCCTGGGAGGTTGTGCTGGGTCGTGGTTGAAACTCCACCGGCAGCATAATGACATGACCTATTGATCTAGAGAGGATTGCAGGATGTTACTGACCTCTGGAGAGAGATAGCAGAGGGTGGAGGAAGGTGGGGTGGGGGGAATCTGTAGCATGTGTGTGCGTGTGTTTGTTTTTGTGACAGTTTTGTGAGTCACAGACTGCAAAAGTTTGCACATACAGGTTGGGCTATGAGATGGTGACGAGATGACTAAATTTCATTAGAGCTCTTTAATCATTATTATACACAATGTCCATCTGGGCCTACTTACTGACAGCCTGCATGCTGATGTTTAGCAGGTATGACATTTGCCATGTTCTCTATTTAACTTTAGTTTCTTAGCATACCAAAATTTCCTAATTAGTACGAAGCATACTGATCAGTTGAGACTGAAGTGATGATGGTGCTCGATTAAATGTGAAAGACAAAACTACATGCTAAATCATTTTTAATATCACGCTGTTATGCTGCCTAGTTGTGCTGTACGTAAAGGTATGATCATGGAATGGGGGATAGAGTGGACTCGTGTTTAATCTGCCACACAAGGTAGTAACAGTGACAAATAGATGTCTTTATAAACAGGACAGTCAACAGGATGGGATCATCGGTGGCACAGGTGTGACGTTTTGACGTGTTATGCGTGCGACCCACTGCGGGAGATTGAAAAAGCAATTAGCGGCTAACTCAAAGTGGTAGAACAGCACCCACAATGTCTGCAAATTAGGAAAACAATGAGGTACGGGAGCTCCTTACACTCTGAGCAGAAGACAAGATTAGTCGCCACGTACCAGGCATGGTAAATGATGGTTATTGCAGCACTGCCGAAATGTATGTTATATGTCACACTAGAGACTAATGCTGTTGTATGTGTCGTTTGGTTCTGTGTAAAAATACAAAGGTGGCATAAAGAAGGGACTTCATAGCGGCCCTATGGCGCAATCACTGTCTAAAAACGTCTCGCAAGTGACAGAGGGTGGGGCAATGGGTGTACTGCAGCAGTGTGTGTGTGTGTGTGTGTGTCACCTCCCTGTTGGCCAGAAAGTAGTATCAACAGAATCGATAATGCAGAAAATAAGTGTTGAATCATTTTAATATTCAACATTTTTGACAACGCGTGTGTGTGTGTGTGTGTGTGTGTGTGTGTGTGTGTGTGTGTGTGTGTGTGTGTGTGTGTGTGCGTGTGTGTGTGTGTGTGCGCAAGTTAACCTATCGACCGACGTGCGTACTCAGTCAAATATATTCTTGGTGCCACTGACATCCCTTTTAACTGTGCGTTCAGACCAAAAGAGGCAAAAGAGGCAAGGACGCTCGAGGCTGCGCGAGAAACAAGACAGCTTCCAAAGCGGCAAAATATTTTAGCCGCTTTGGTCGCTCTTCACGTGACTGACGTCAAAGTTAAATCGCGCTAGTCATTTAAAGGAGCCGCAAAGCAGACTTCTTGACAGTGGCATAGTGCTGCTTGCTGTTGTTCACCTTCAGTTTAAAGCATGCCTAGTTGCATAGGAGGTTTTGTGTGTCATTAAAAAAAATATCTCAGAGCATGAACATAAATCAAAATCACCATCTAGTCACGAGCGGATTGACTATTGAGGAGGAAGCAATTAACAAAAGGCATTATGATTTACCCACCACAACATCAAACCTTTACAACTTTGAAATATACTAAAATTCTGTGGCAAAGACGTACCCTGGGCATGCAAGCCTTTCTTGCTTCATCTGAATGAGATGACATATTGCACAACAAAGCATTTTATCAACTAACTGACATTTAAAAAGAGCAAAAATATCTTGATGTGTGCAGTGAAAAGTGCTTTTTTTTTCAAGCGTCTTCTTCGGGTGTACAGGCAGGCAGCAGCACACATCAAAGCGATGTCATCCAAATCCATGATGAGTCCATATGATTTTGAGGGTTAAATGCGCATATTTATAGTCATCGCAGACCATGTTAATGATACAATAATAACAATTATGAGCGCGTCATAGCTAATTACCATAAAGTTAACCGAGGTTCAACTTTTCATCTGGTGCCGCTTTAGCCGCTTTGGACGCTCTGGACGCGCGGCTGACGCTTTGGCCGCTCAGGACGCTGGGCTCTCATTGAAAATGTATTAACTTCCGGCGTCCTTGCCTCTTTTGCCTCTTTTGGTCTGAATGTACAGTTACAATACATGATACGTTTTTGATGGGGAGTGTGACAGTGATGAACCAACATTTGTCTCGAGCTGTGTGGGAGTATTTAATACAGGCTGCTGTGATTCTTGTCAAATGACCTCTGAGGAGGAGGATGTCTGAGTGCAAACGGCCGGCGGACTCTGATCAATAAGTGTGTTGTCTCAGCTAATTGAAGCCGACACTCATAATTGGGAGAGTCAACGGTAACACGCCTCCTGATACTGTTATTGATGAAAAGGCCAACGGCGACGCCATATACTTACTTTGATAAGAGGGTGGTAACAGCAATACGCAGCGGTCATTGTGTTTGATGAGGTCAATCCAGGTAAACGCCATTATCACGTAGTGATTTCCCTATTTACATAAATCTATACTGGTTACAAATTAGGAGATGTCGACAAAGAGATTCAGGTGACTTACAGGAAGAGGCCACGGCTCAACATCACATTCGGATATTTGGAACATTCATTGAAAATAAGTATTTTGATGTGTTTGGATACTGTTATTGATTGCTGAGGGGATAAGGCTGTCGAGGCTGTCAGGATGGAAGGAGGAACAGTGAGTAAAGACGGATTCAGGCGAGGAGAGACAGGAAAGGGTAGATAAAAGAGATGCATATGGTGGTGAAGAGATGGAAGAAGGGATAAAGGGGCAGAGATAGAAGATAAACAGATGCGTCTGTGGAGAGTTAGGCTAAGCTGGCGGCCAGTACACAGTGTTATGATAGAGTACAAAATAACATCTCCTGTCCCCAGCGTTGCTTGTGTGTGTGTATTGCTCTCTTTCATCATCCATCTTTTTCTTTAGGTTAGTGTCTCTTCTCCTCTCCTCTCTCTGACTCCACGCCTTCTTGCCCAGAGACCTGAGCATCCTTTCTTTCCCCTACTCCGGTAACACTTACATCCTATTAAGTGTTATCTCCTACAGTAATAGTCTTTTTTATTACCTCCACCAAACGGCTACAGTGCATTATTGATTAAAATAGGAAGGTTCATGTCAAGAGCTACTTAGGGGCAGAGCTAAAAATGATGAAATGATGATAAACAGAAATTAAATGAGTGCGGGAAGGCTTTTCGTCCAACAACTGGAGCTACATATGACTCGAGCCCTAAATAAGCTGCGCTGCCTTGAGGTCTTACACATCTCTCGGATATCACCTTGCCCACTTACAGTTTGATCTTGACATGTGAGGTGTAATCCTCCAGCTGAAGGAAAGAAGTCCGCCTTTGGCACAACGTGTTATTACTTGGTGATCTGAGCACTAAGGGGTCTCAATGTAACCTCGGAGGGTTGCTATTTTTGGATTACCCAGCCTTATGCGAGTGATTTATCTTGAGTCTTAAACTGCGGGGAGGTAAGTGCACGAGCATGTGACATAAGCATTTTTACGATTCCTGCTAATGCATACTTACGAGGGTGAGGACGCACAATGTAGGCCGGCAAAGTAACACAATAAAATTAGGACTTAAAATAGGTATGAGACACATTCCTTCAAAAGTGAACAATAAACCTGTTTACACTTGGTTTTCAGATGTTTCAGTGATCTGAACACAAGTGGACACCTGTGTTTATCACGTGTCTCCAGCTGACCGCTTGCGTTCAGATTTCGTTATTGTCTACGTCAAAGGACCCTGTGCAGTGATATTACACAGTGTCGCTCGACAGAACAGTCACATGTGGTTTTTAATATATGCTTCAGCAAGAGGTTGTAAGTCGTCTCAATAGTGTTTTTTTACGGGTTGAGTCAATTTCTGTCGCATTAAGTTAAGCATAATCTGCACAGGCAGCTGTTTAAATAACACCAATATCCCACTATATGTGTTTTTAACTTAATTACCGTATCGACGGTACATTGATTGATAAGCTCTCAGACTGTCTGTGGGTGCCAGATTCCCCTCACTCACAATGGTGGGCTGGGAAATGAAATCAATGAATCAATACTTCTGTGGACAGTGAATACAAGTCAGAGAATTGGTGTGGATGAAGAACTATCTCCATGGCAATGCCAGTAAACTACCAATCACACTGCGTGACAAAACATGATGTTTTCTATAGCATTTCAAAATTCTCATTGTCCGATACATTAAAGGAAAGTGTTGACAAAACAGGTCATTTCTGTTGAGCAACACCCATCAAAAGTGTCAAGCAACCTACTGTAAATCAGGGTCGGTACAGCTGGAGATATCACTCTGAGCAGAATCCAACACATATCCAACACATACTTGGGATAAAATGACTGACAGTCATTTCGTCCAACTTGTTGTAAAATGGGCAAGTTATAGAGCGTTGGTGTGCTGTCACCCAAACAACCACCACACCTTGTATTGATGACGTGTCCTTGTTGGGGATGCGCCAGGATGAGTTAGTATTATTTACATTACAAAAGATATGTGGTCAAAGCGGCACTGCGGTGCTGCAGCAAGCATTGTCGTCTCACAGCAAGAAGGTTCCCGGTTCGAACTCCAAGGTGGGGGAGCCCTTTTGTGTGGAGTTTGCAAGTTCTCCCCGTGTCAGGGTGGGTTTTCTCCAGATGCTCCAGCTTCCTCCCACAGTCCAAAGACATGCAGGTTAAT